>JAECXS010000123.1:2440000-3660000 GCA_018153105.1 Drosophila rufa | reverse complement strand
ATTTTTAAATTTTTCACTTCACCCAAAAACCCCTAAAAAATATTAAAAGCCGCGAAAAAGGGTCAAAAAACGAAAGACTTAGGCGACAAACTCGCTGCGGGAAATGACACTGTGCTCGGCAGCAGCAGCAGCAGCAGCAGCAGCGGCAACCCTCGTCAAACGTTATCGACTGTCAAGTGGCCAAGTGCCGTACCCGCACCCGGGTATCCGTACCCATATTCGTAACCGTAAGAAGATAATTGGGATGATGTGGGCGTGCAGCAGCAGCAGCAGCTTCAGCGGCAGCCACTCGACACTCGACAAAAAAAGGCAGCGAAATATTAAAGAAGAAAGAAAGTTCGTGGCCCCTTCAGTCCCCCGCAAATCGGCTATTGTGTGTGCCTTGGTGTGTGTGTGCATCGGTTTTTAAGTTGTTATTTTGGAGCCGCCAGCGATCGACTGACATTGCTCTGCCCACTCTCGCTTTCATCGACTCTGTGTGCGGACTGTGGGGGGATTCTACCTGAAAAGCATCGCACATCGCGAGTGCGGAGTGCGGAGTGCGGAGTGTCGAGTGGCGAAGTGCCTCCCATTCACCTCATTCATACTTTTGTCAATTTTATGGAGCTGCCTGCCTGCCTGCCTTCTGCCACTTTCCACTCTTTGCAGCTCGAAAATCCGCTTGAAATGTGTGAATTTGCCAGTTGGCGCTAATTGGAATTAGTTCTAGTTCGTTATGGGCGCCCTGAGGCGGTAATTGGGATGTTTAATGTTTAATTTAAATGTTAGCTACTTATAATGGATTTCTTTACATTTATTTAGAGATAAAATATTATATTTATACTTAATATTATAGATTTATTAATACTATATTGATTTTCTTGTAATTATAACTCGGCAAAAAGCATGGCACACGAACTTAATGTAAATCTGGTTAGTCGTGGGCCTATCACAATTATTTATATATTATAAATGCCTATAACTTTTGCTTTTTGTTGCTAAAAAGGTTTATGTAAGGCTAAGTATAAACCAAATTGAAATATTTGCACTCAATATTCTACTTAAAGAAAAACTGCTTTGAATAAGTAATCAAGGTTTTACAAGCTAAAACAATCTATTGATATCTACCTAAAAGTTAAACAAATATGTAAGGAAGGATATAATATAAATATAAATAATGTAGGTATTTTTCTATATTGTTAATAACAATTTATTATAGATTCGTATTTTAATGAGATTCATATTTTGTTAGACCCATTTAAAGCCTAAAAGTTAAACAAACAAATCGGAGTAAGCTGACAATTAATTAGCACTAATTTGCACTATTTTGTGAACCAATTGTGGCCACAGGCAGGTGCCAAAATCAAATATCGACCAACTTGCCACTACATAAACTAAACAATTAAGGACAATTTCACTACTTGACCCCCTCGAACGGCGATGGTGATTTCAGCTTCGCAATTACTTGAACTCTCGCTCTTCCTCAATTGTCATTTGTGATAAACTCCACTTACTTATTATAAAGTGAAAGGAGCGCCGGCCGGCAGCAAGAGCAATTGTTTGTGTGCCGACAGCGACCAAGATGACGACGACCAAGACGACGAGGGTGAGGTGCGGTTGATTAGAGAGCAGAGCGGAGCAGAGCGTGGGTAATACTGGTACCATTCCAATACAAATAAATAAATACATACAAAATATACGGGGTAGAGCTGAAATCATGTCAATGAGCAAATTGGAAACTTTTAAATTTTAAAGCGTGCGCCAGCAGAAGTAACAATAAGATACAGGCAGATCTACACAGATCCTGTCCTGCTGCACTCGTAAGATACTAAATGTAAATTTAAAGCAATTATCATGTCCAGTTAACACGCAATTGCCAATTGACATCGATTACGAATTAAAGAGGCTGTGTCAGCCTTCGATTCGGTTATTAAAATGCAGATTCAGAATGATCTGTATCTGTAGAAAGTCGATGATAATTGTGACAGTTGGATGGGGCACTTAAGGCGATCCCGATAAATATTTAAATGAGGAAAAGTTATTTACGGAAATTGTGGCAGAGAAATGCCAGGAAATATTTATATTTCATTATTTAACCGTAGAAACGATGTCAGCATGGAAACATGTTTGTCCAGATCTCTTTTCTTGTGGAATAAGTTATTAAAAATGTTAACAAATTATAAGCGTTGGTTTTAAAGGGGGTTTTAGTTATTGTTAGAAAGAAAATAAAATATGTAAAACTTTCCTATTAATAGAGGATAACATTCAGAACTACCAGAAGAGTCAGGTTTAAGCCTATCGCTGTCTTGTGATATTTTAGGATATTTTAGAACTTTTTTTATATAATTACTACACTTTAAAGTTATTTGTCAAACCTTCTTTCTTAGAGACTGACGACAATAATATCTAATATTCATAATATTAATCTAATATATTTATTTAATTATTTACAAGTATTTATTTAGAATTTTCTAACTTGGAGAGGTAAATATTTCCAATATTTCTTATCATTTTAGGGATTACCATATCTATATTGTAGATAAATCGTATAAATGCCAAGGAAATAATTTCGATTCAATTTTGAGATTATTTTATAGCTTTTAATGTAGTTTATTGTCTATCATTTAAATAATATCCTTGGTTATTTATTGCTCTAGAAGTATAAAGTTAGATAATACATTTTTTTAAACAATTCTATCATATTATCATAACCATATCACTAATAGAGTCCATCTTATTCTTTAAAGAACATATTTCATGTCATAGGCGCCTCTGTGCATACATAATAATATTCAAATAATATTACAAGTCTCTCAAGTTATTAGTAAATCCTATAATACCATAACCCGTCTAAATTCCTTGATATCAGGCTATATCTTGATGATCTATGGCTTATCATCAAAGAATCTTAAATAATTACACAAGTTTCTAATTATATAAGCCATCTATGTTTATTACTAGCTTAATCCTAGAGAAACCCCCTGAAATAATGTAGTTATAACATATATTTGAATTTTTGGGGATATCTCTTGATCTTGTTAATAGTTTTTGGTTGTTTTTTGTTTGTTTTTTTCTACCATCTTCGTTATGCTTTGGCATTTGTCCCGAAAGAAAGCGAGAGCGGGGGACATGGATATGGAAATGGAAATGGAAGATCGCAGCTGGAAAGATGGAAGATGATGGGAGGAGGAAGGGGGCTGGGGTCGTCTAGCTCTCACAAGGAAGAGAGCCGCTGGCGGAGAGGAGAGAGAGCATGGAGCATTTGCATGCTTACACACGCACACACACACTCGCTCCGCAGCTCTTTTGCTGGCCAGTGTAAGTGAGCAGCAGCCGAAGCAACGGCAACGGCAGCCGCAGCAACTGCGCTGCCGCGGCGCTCTGCCCGCAGAGAGAAATATATCGAAAATGAAATGGCAATGCTTTTTTCTTCTTCTTTGCGCTTGGCAATGCTCTCTGCCGCGGCTGCTGCTTCTTCTTGTTGGCGCGCGCAGCGAAGTATAAAAGCGGCACTCGAGCAATGGGACATGTCTCATTACGGTTCACAGCCAGATCCCGCCAAGATGCACACCGCGAGATCGCGTGCGGGCCTCGCCCCCCAGAGAAACAGCAGCAGCAGCCGTCGCTGCCTCCAACTCCTACTCCTAGCCGTGCTCCTCCACCATGAGCAGGCGGCGGCCATGTCGCTGGATCGCTTGGCCTTGGAGCGCAACGAGCTGCCGGCGGAGCAGCAAAGCCAATCCCCGTCCCAATCCCAGCCGGATGTCCTTGTGGACGACATGAAGCTGACCTCGATTCCCTCGGCGGATTCTGCCTCGGACATGTACATGCTGATTCCGGAAACGGTGGCCAGCCAGCTGGAGGACACCGAGCACGTGCACCGCAACTCCATTGAGTCGGACTCGGGCTCCGAGGATCCGGCCAGCGCCGCCTCCGACATGCTGATGCTGGAGAGCGACTCCAGTCCCGCCCTGCAGCTGGTGGAGCTGCCCAGCGACATAACAGTGGCGGAAACGCAGCCAGAAACGGAGCAGGAGCAGGAGCAGGAGCAGGATCACCCGGAGCAGCAGCCCGAGTCTATTGAGGAGCATGTGGTGCTGATGAAGCCCACTAGCCAGGAGGCGCAGCTGGAGCAGGCGGTGGACAGTGCCACCGAAGAAGCAGCGGCAGCAGCAGCAGCAGCTCCAGTTCCCGCCGCCGAAGATCAGTCGGAAGCCGAGGAGGCTGAGTCTCTGGCGGCCACTGAAGCCACGGCGGAGGAACAGGCCATGGACGACCAGGTGCCGGAGGAGTCGGAAGTGCAGCCACAACAAGTGCAGCCAGCTGAGGAATCCCCCCAGCAGCAGCCGGAAGCAGAGGAAGCTGTGGACTACCTGCCAGAACCCCAGGCTGAGCAGGAGGAAAAGAAGCAGGAGGTGGAAGCGCAGCCAGAGGAGGAGGCATCCCAGCCAGAAATTGTGGCTCAGGAAGTTCCGGCAGAAGCTGAAGCTAAGCCCGAGGTGGAATCTAAGCCAGAAACTGAAGCCCAGCCAGAAGTTGCAGCTGAACCTGAGGCTGAATCCCAGCCAGAAGTTGAAACCCAGCCTGAAGCTGAATCCCAGCCTGAAATCCCAGCCGGAATCCAAGCTGATCAGGAAAATGAAAAGGAAACGGAAACCGAAGTGGAGAAGACCAGCGACAACGAGGTGGACACCACTGAGGCTTCCCTGATGGAAACCCTGGTCGAGAACATCGAAGAAGGCCTCACCGCCGCCATGGACCACCTGGTGCCCGAGGAGTTGGCCGAGGCCAGCGAAAACAAGGAGCAGGAACTAGAACAGGAACAGGAACAGGAAAAGCAAACTGTGCCTGAGCCCGAGGAACTGGCTCCTGTCACCGAAGCCACCGAGGAGCAGGCAGCTCTTGAGGTTGAGCCGGCAGAGGATAACAAGCCAGAGCACACTTTAGCCGATGAACCCGAGCAGGAGGCCGAGTCAGCTCAGATTGCCACAGAGGAAGCTCAGGAAGCTCAGCCAGAGATAGTTGCAGCTGAAACGCCAGAGGAAGCTAAGCCAGAGGAGGAAACGAAGCCACAAGAGGAGGAAGCCAAGCCTGAGGAGGAAATTAAGACAGAGGAGGAAGCCAAGCCTGAGGAAGAGGCCCAGCCTGAGGAGGAAGCAAAGCCTGAGGAGGCATCCACGCCTGAGGAGGCAGCCAAGCCTGAAGAGGAAGCCAAGCCTGAGGAAGAAGCCAAGCCAGAGGAGGATTCGCAGAACGATGCCGAGATTCAGCCAGAGATCAATGAGATCAAACCTGAAGAGCCCAAAGAGGAAATTCCAGCAGAAATCCCTGCTGAAATCCCTGCCGAAGTCCCTGCTGAAGTCCCTGCAGAAATCGCCGCGGAAATACCCGCAGAAATCCCTGCCGAAATTCCTGCCGAAATCCCTGCAGAAATCCCCGCTAAAATCCCTGCCGAAATCCCTGCTGAAATCCCTGCAGAAATCCCCGCTGAAATCCCCGCCGAAATCCCTGCTGAAGCTCCAGCCAAGGCCCAAGATGAAGTCCCAGCCGAGCCCGAAGCAGAAAAGGAGCAGGAGAAGGAACCCCTCCCCATTATTGAGGAACCCAAGCCCGAGCAGCCTTCCCTGCTGACCACCATCATACCCATGGTCCTGCCCCAGCCCAGCCAGATCCCCACGCAGCCGCTCCTCGTCCAGGACAGTGTGCTCAACTACGTGAATGCCTCGTTCCTCACCCAGCAACCGGCTGAGGCGGAGCTGACCAAGACCGAGGAGGAGTCCCCCTTCAATGCCCATCTGCGACGCTACGATGGCGCCCAGGTGTGGCGCATTGTGGTGCAAACCGACAAGGACAAGCGATTGGCCGACGAGCTGCAGTCCAAATATGGTAAGTCGAGGCAAGGACATTTATTCAAAGGGAGATGGATGCTAACTAGAATATCCCCCAACAGATGGCCAGCTGTGGAAGGAGGTCAAGCAGGAGGTGGACTATCTGCTGAAGCCCCAAGTTCTGGCCGCTGCCGAGCGTCACATACGCGCTGCCAATCTCTCCCGGATCGTGCTCATTGACAACCTGCAGCACGTCATCGAAGTGGAGAATCCGCCGGCGGAGAAGATAGCCGAACTGCAGAATCGCAAGGGTGAGTAATGGGTGACCAAGTGGGAAATGAATAAGGAACTAAGAGTGCAAGGATCCTATCCTTCTTCCCCTCAATTAATGCATTTATCGATGAGAAATCTTCCCCCTTTTACTTCTTACAATATAAATTCCTTAAAAAAGATATACGAACTGATTCCCCAAACCCCTTCAAGCCCATTTATATATTTTTTTTATGGCCTGAGTGACAGGTGGTGCCTGCCTGCAGTCACCCCTCTTTTTTCCTATCGCCTTTCGCTTTTCACGTTTCGGTTGCTTTTCCGGCGAGGTGTCGCCGCAAACGAGCATTTAATGCACTCGGGCGAGGGGCGTGTGAAAAGTCATCGAGCGCAAAGTGGCTTTGCCATAGGAACCCGGCCACGTGCCGAAGTGCCACGCACCGGAGAGCGGATAGGCTAGGATAGGTCCTTGCAAGACGCGTTTGTTTAATCGATAGCCGGCGAACGGCGAACGGCGAACGGTGGCCAGACAAGGCTTCCTTTTGCCAAGACGAAGATGATGCCAAGGCCTTAGGGGTTCAAGTTGAGGGTCAGAGTGGGTTGAATGAACCCAAAAGAGGGGTTCAAGCCAGGGTTAAGGTTAAGCAATACTAACAGAACCTTGATCTTCTTCATCCCTAGGCCACCGTCTCACCTGGCAGGCCTATCATCGCCTGGAGGACATCCATGGCTTCATCGACTACATGGCCAAGACCTATCCGGACATCTGTTCCACGGAGGTCATTGGCTACTCCGTGGAGAAGCGGCCCCTGAAGATACTCAAGTGAGTCAATGCTTCTCTCAGCTAAAGCTTAATATTAATTTGTATATATTCTTCCAAGGATCTCCAATGGCAATGCCCGCAATCCTGGCGTTTGGATCGATGGCGGCATGCATGCCCGCGAGTGGATCAGTCCCGCCACGGTCACCTACATTGCCAACCAACTGGTCGAGGGCTGGGAGGATCTGCCCGAGCATATGCGCAGCATCAACTGGTACGTCCACCCGGTGGCCAATCCCGATGGGTATGAGTACTCCCACACCACGGACCGGCTGTGGAGGAAGAATATGCGCGCCCATGGACGCCAGTGTCCCGGAGTGGATCTGAATCGCAACTTTGGCTACAAGTGGGGCGGCAAGGGCACCTCGGCCAGTCCCTGCTCGCAGACGTATCGCGGCAGCAAGGCCTTCTCCGAGCCCGAGACCTTCTACATTTCCAAGTTCATCAGCGGCTTCCCGCGCGAGACCTTCCAGGCGTATCTCTCCTTCCACAGCTACGGGCAGTACATCCTGTATCCTTGGGGCTATGACTACCAGCTAACCCAGGATCGGGCCGATCTGGATCGTGTGGCGCGACAGGCAGGAACGGTGAGCTTGTTGTTATTATTTATATTATAAAAAATATATTTTTTAACTCAAATTTCATATCTTGCAATCCTTTAGAGCATCACCAAGTCGACTGGCGTCAAGTACACGGTGGGCTCCTCGGCCACCACTCTGTATCCCGCCGCCGGTGGCTCCGATGACTGGGCCAAGGGCATTGCGGGCATCAAGTATGCCTACACCATCGAGATGGGCGACACCGGACGATATGGCTTCGTCCTGCCCGCCAGGTTCATTCAGTACAACGGCAAGGATGGCTTCACCTTTGCCGATACTGTGGCCAGGGCCATTGCCCAGGGACGCGGCAAGGCGGTGGCCAGGAACAGCAGTGGCAGCCGGAGGCGTAGCCACTGATTCCACTTAGTTCAATGCGATCGAATATTTTTTTTTTTTTATTTGCTATTTATATATAAATACTATTTATTTATTTATTTATTCTACTTGTAACTAGACAAATTGAACACACACACGAATACACACGTACACCCAAAAAAAAAAAACACACACAACAAGAGAAAAACTCATCGAAATAGACTGAGAAATGTTTATTGAAAAAAAGTAAAAAAATATAAGAAATAAAAACAAGAAAACCTGTTTTTTTTAAAGGGGGTTTTAGAAATATGTTTAACAAGTATGTTAGCATTGCCTAAATATAGGAAGGAGGCATGTTAAAGCCTGTGTTGATGTTATAATTCCCAACTGGTTCGAGCTGCAAACGTAAGCAATGAATACTGATAAAAAACTTGTACTAAACTTGTCTCATATCTAAGCCTCCTCTCTGTTATTACTAAAAAGATCTTTGCTTCAATGTCTTTCCAGTGAATATAACGTTAAAAAATATGCTAGAATTCCCAACTGGTTCGAGCCTCAAACAAAAGCAATGAATACTTATGAAAAATATATATTCTCTTCAGAAACAAGTCCTCTATTTGAGCTTATTTCCAATCTTTGACAAGATCTTAGCTTCTAGAAGATCTTTCCAGTAAGAATAACGTAAAATATAAGAAAAATATGCTAGAATTCCCAACTGGTTCGAGCCTCGAACAAAAGCAAGGAATACTTATAAAAAATATATATTCTCTTCCAAAACAAGTCCTCAACTTAAGCTTATTCCCTGTCTTTGACAAGATCTTTGCTTCAAAAAGGTATTTCCGGATAGAATAACGTGAAAAATAATAAACTAAGAAAACTATGCTAGAATTCCCAACTAGTTCTAGCCGCAAACATACTAATGACAAGCTCTTAACTTCAGAAAGATCTTTCCAATAAACAAAACTTAAATAACTTAAACAACAACGACTAAAAGTTTCTCCCGCAACTTTAGTGCCTTCCCTCGTCAGCATCTTGGCACGAGTATAACACTATAACAGAGTATACACCTCACCCAAAGTAAAAGTCACACAAACCGAAAGAAAAAACAAAAATTTATAAACATCAAAATACGCGGCGTTCCGTCCATATGCAAATGTGATGGCCTTAATTGGGGAATTGGGTTTAAATGGGGGAAATGCCAAAGGGAATCGAGGCAGCAGGGGGACAGCGAAGACCGAAGACCGAAGACCGGAGAATGCAGAACGCAGACTAGAGAACAGAGCTTGGAGAATGGAGAATGGAGAATGGAGAACGGGAGACTAGAGAATTGAGATCGCGAGAAGCCGTTAGCCGGAGGCTGCGGCTCGCCAACTGATTTGCGAACGCATTAAATCCGCACCAACAGCCACATCGATCGCACCAGTTCCGAGTTCCGAGTTCCGAATCGATCGATATCTGAAAATCCCCCGGGAGAACATGTACCTTCATTCGCCATCCCAGTGGGCGTGGCTGCCGCTAATGCTCATGCTAATCGCCCGAGTGGGGGGCGGATACGGCAGGAGGAATCACCTGGACCTGGCCCGCACCGATAATCGGCTAATGAGGCTACCGTTCTTTGGCGGCGGAGTGGGTCACCTGCTGCGCTATCTGCATCCGCTGGCCATGGTCGATCCCCTATCGCCCCGCGGCCGCATCAACGAGCTGCGCAGCGAACTGGATCCCAACTATGTGAGCTATCGCGGGGCCCAGCTGTGGAAGCTTAACTTTAATGCCACGCGAGGATCGTCCATGGAGGAGGAGGATCGCGAGGAGGCAGAGTCAGAGCAGCTGGAGCTGGAGCTGGGTCGACAGGTGGACGGCTCACCGGATGCCCAGTTCAACGAGGTAGTCGCTCTGTTCGGTGAGTCACTAGCGGGGTTCTAAATCGAATTCAAATTGATGGCCCTAAGGGCCTTTCGCGAAGTCTGTCAAAGCCGCCACAAAAGAAGAGAAATTGTCAAGTCGAAAGAACCACAGAAGGGGTCATGGAAATAGGAATAAAATTCTGAAAAATTTAAAACAATTTCCTAAAAGGAATATCTTTAAATATATACAGTTTCTATTAAGATTAAGTTAAAATTAAGAGAGATTTGTCCAGGACTATTTTCCTTAGAATAAAAAAAGCGTAGAATAGTGAATTCATTGAAGTTAAATCCTACATTCTTTTAGTTATTTAAATCATGTACAAATCTTCTTTAAAAATTCCTTAAAATGAAGTTCATGTAAATCACAGCTTTACCATTAAAAGGATTTTATTTATGTGAATTCAGAAACCCCTTTAGCTCTATTATTTTCACCCCGACTGTGGCGATGAGAGGCGCGTTTTTGGGAGGGGTCAGCCAGGCAGATCATCAGGTCAGGTCAACATGGGCTCGAGTCGAGCTCAGTTCGGTTCGAAATCGCCACCTGAGCACGCATTCTCACGCATAAATTTGGCATTAATCTAGTCGTGACCGCGAGACCCCGAAAGCTCTACCCAAAAGCCAGCATAGTTTATAGTTTAGTTTTGAATTCGGAGCCGAAGATGTTGCTTCTGGTTCTGGTTCTGCTCGGAGGAGGAGCAGCTGTGGGCGCCCAGCGTCTGCTCCTGTGGCGCAGTGTCTCCGTGCCGGAGCTCTCCGGCCTCTCCGGCCTCTCGGGCCTGCCGCTCGCCTTGCTGACTCTCAACAGCAGCGAACTGGTGGCCACCACCTTCGAGGGCCTCCAGTGGCTCTCCCCGACGGATTTGCGACGCTATGACTTTCTCTCGCCGGGATCCTCGTATCAGATCAACAGGCGCTATCGCAATGGAAGCCACGTGCAACGCTACTACGGTTACCAGCTGTGGAAACTCCATGAGACGCGGCTGGCCCAGCCCCAGCTACGAGCCTTTTGGCGGCACTTTGGTACTTGGGGTTTTTAAAAGGGGATATCGTTGGGGTTATTAGTCAGCAAATCTTTAGGTTCTCCCATTTCCGAGTGTTTAACTCATGAATAACTAATTTGTGGCTAACTTGAACTGAAAGCATAATATTTGAATAAATTTAGGGCGGTGTAGAAGCGGATTTCAAGGTTCTTGTGTTAGATTTAACACTTTTGGTTCTTTTAAATACAAGATTATTAAGTAAAAGATATCAAAATCCCCTATAAAATTAATTATTATCCTGTTTGCAGGCAGCGAAGTGTGGAACATCAACCAGGATGGCATCGACATACTGATCGAGCAGCGGAATGTGGCCGATGCCCGGAAATTCATGGAGAAGGTGGGCTTCAGCTACAACATCATGATCGATGACATTGAGTCCGCCATCGATGAGACCTACGTGGAAGTGCCGGCAGTAGAGCATCCGCTGGACACCGTCCGAAACGGTTCGCTGCCTTGGATGGAGCGCCCCGGGACACTAATGAGCTGGCGACGCTACCACGATCAGGCGGATATCCAGCAGTTCCTGCAGACGCTGCTCGAAACCCACTCGGAAATGGTGGAAATCATCCAGATCGGAGTCACGCGCAACAAGCGACCTCTGGAGGTCATCAGGTGGGTTCAGAGAGTTTAAACTGCCCTTTAAACCGGAAATAAACCGCTAATTCCCCCCTGGGCAGAGTCTCCGATGGCAATCCGGATAACTGGGCCGTGTTTGTGGATGCCGGCATGCAGGCCAGGGATTGGCTGAGTCCCGCCGCCCTGACCTATGCCCTTTCCAAGCTCACCCATCTGTGGGGTGAGGGTCGCTTGGACCAAGCCATGCGCAGCATCGACTGGTACTTCCTGCCGCTGGCCAATCCCGATGGCTACCAGTACTCGAGGCTGACGGACCGCCTGTGGACCAAGAACCGGGCCCATGACTCCGCCAGCGGCTGCTACGGCGTCAACTTGGACCGGAACTTTGAGTATGGCTGGGGCGGCACTGGATCAACGAGTAATCCCTGCAAGAATCTCTACCGTGGACCCCAGAGCTTCTCGGAGCCGGAGACTCGGGCGCTGCGCAGCTTCCTAAGCGGCTTGCGGGAGTATCTGGGTGGCTATGTATCTCTGGGAGGCTATGGCCAGGCCATCACCTATCCCTGGGGCGATGCGGACTATGTGACGGAGAATCAGCAGGACCTGAAGCATGTGGCGCGGCGGGCAGTGCTCGCCCTGAGGAGACTCAACCAGGCGGAGTACTCGTCGGGCACCAGCTACCGCCAGAAGCTGGCCCGGCCGGGCAACTCCGCTGACTGGGTCCAGGATCGTATTGGGGGCCAGCTGGTGTTCGACATGTTCCTCAAGGACCAGGGACGCTACGGCTACCTCATGCCGCCGCACTACATTGTGGAGTCTGGCGAGGAAGTGTTCGAGCTCCTAAGGACCATTGCCCAGCAGCTGAAGTAACTCCAGAGAGAGACTTCTTGGTCTCAGGGAAATATATTTATTTATATATTTATTTATGCATTTTTTTTTTTGTCAATTTATACGAGTTTAGCTTCCCTTTGCTCTTATCTTCCGAATAAAGTCTTTAATTTTCTCAAATACTCTCAGTTGCATTTTCCAAAGCCTACTTTCAGGCTACGCCGGTAAAAGTCAAAGCTTCCCGCGTAGAACAGTGTACTAAACTATAGCGTTTCTCCGGAGAGTAAGTTACTCTTACTCTCTCGCTTTTCCACGACAGACAGAGTGAGCGATTAAGAGAGAGAGGAGAGCTAGCTGTTAACCGTTAGGCGGCTGGCCACGTGTTCAATTCGCTGCCATTTTCGATTAATGATTTCGCAATCGCTGGTATCGCCATATCAAACAACCATTAATGATGCATCTTATGTAAACCTGGCCAAAAAGGCAAAAAACACAACAACAACAAAAACAATAGCGAACCAGAATACTTGACACAAAGGCAAATAGAAAGCTAAGAGAGTGGCGACTCTAGGGGCAGAGAAAGAGAGCGAGAGAAGCCCGCCTTAACTTTCACTTTCAATCGCGTTTCAAAAACCCGTAAGCTCGGCTCAACGCTTCTGATGTTTTTGTTTTTTGCTCTTTGCCTGGCTTTGCTCCTTTTGTTGTTGCATATTTGATTGGATTTATTTTGTGCATGCATATAGAAATTAAGCGAAAGGCCCGCGGCGATCGCCGCCTGCCGCCAAAGTCAAAGTCAAAAAGCTATCGAAGAAAGTGATTTAAGCGCCAAGCTAAATAAACAACCCATATTAATAACAGAAAAGCTGCGATCTAAAAAAAAAATGTATAAAAACATATAACAAAATCGACAATACAAAATATAATTAATACATGCAACAGAATTAAAGAAAAACTCTTTAACAAGACTCTTTAGCAGAGAAAGAACGAAGAATGCTCTTCAACACAGAAAGAAAAATTATATTTAAGATGCCACAGAAATATTAAAAAATAAAATACAAATAAAAAAAAGAGGAAAAAAATATTAAATCAAAAGATGCATCTCGGAAAATATATATAAAAAATGAAGTTTCGAATTAATATTTGGTTTTTTCTTGCTTTTTTAATATCAGCTGTTTTAATAAAAAAAATTTTAAATGCATTATAAATTCTCTGTTACAAAGCCCCCTAAAATTTCTTGCTGTGTACCCGAGTATTTACTGTACAATGAACAATCAGCGGACAAAAGTAGTGCTGCTCTGAAAAAATCTTCCATTGTGGGGCCACTACTCTCGAAAAAGGGTTAAAAGTGAAAATCTGGGTGCCACAAAAAAATAAAAATAAAAACACTTAAAAAAACACCGGAAAAAGTAAGAAACAAACCCAAAATAAACAAGACAAAATAAATAAAGCCTGGAGGCAAAATCAAAGTGAATAAAAAATCAACTCAAGTGTGGGCGACGGGTATTGGCGGGGCTCCGCTGATCAAAAGGCGAAAGAAAGTAAAACTCGCCAAGTGGGTCAAAATTGCCCCGTCACACAATTACAGATCTCCACACACTTGCACCGATTTAAAGTGTGTGATCCAATTGGCTATCAATTTTATACTTGTGTGCGTGAGTGTCCGTGTCAAGCTCAAATGTCAGCTGTTATCGAAAAGAGAGAGACACAGATACGTAGGGGCTTGCCAACCCAAATCGAATTGATTTTTCTCCTGGAACCAAATGCATTACTTATTCTTTGTTTAATTGCGACTTTGATTGATGAGATAAGGTTGTAATTTAGCATTTGACTTTGCGGGAAATTCCACTGATAAGAGCTCAGGAAAACCAAAAAAAAAAAATGCGCCGAGTTATATTAATTTCTAGAATTCTGAAAGGCTAAATAGAAACCATAACGTTTATATTTCAGGCATAAATCATCAGAGTTAAGTGGAAGAAGAGACAAGATTTTTTAAGAATTTTAAAAAACTTGGATTGACTAGAAATCAATCTATTACAAAAAATACATACAAGTATGTACAAATATTCTAAATTATTCCTTGCCGTTAGAATTAAACATTTACATTTGCAATAATTATCCAGCCACACAATGTCTGCAATTATTTCTTGCTGTGCATAATTAGCGTATCATTCTTGCATTCACATGGGATTTGTGAATGTATCATCGCTGGAAATCCCGACAATTAGAACAAGACAAAAAGGAATTCCGTGACTGAACCCGTGAATCATGGGAATCACATCTCATTACAAGTTGGCAGCCCCTTAAAATCCGTGAATGCAGCTGAGCGCATTTTGGCCTGCGTGGGTGTGTACGTGTGCGTCAATCAGTGGCATGAGACGTCACAAAGCCAAAGTGTCAATGTCGAGTGAGAGGCAGAGGGAGAGGGAGATGGCTGCTCTCACTGCGTGGGCGTTGCACTCTTGGGTCTACCCCTCACCTGCATTTGGCTGCTGATGCAGGCCAGACGAAGACAGAGCTCGAGTGCGTGGAGCATCGGGTCACCTCTCTTTCTCTCTCTCTACCGCCGCTGCTGCTGCTGCTGTTACTGCGGCTGCTGCTGCCTCTGCCGGCGCCGCAGTCGCTGCCGCTGTCACTGCCGTTTTCATTTCCATTTCCATTTACGCGACGATCGTTTTAAAGATCGGTCGTCGGTCAGCGCAAAAATTTACAACAGCTCATCTGTTTGTTGTAGTTTTGTTTTGTAATTCTCGGTTCCGTTTTGTGTGCTTTTTTTTGTTTTTGTTTTTTATTTTTTATTTACTTTTTTTTTTTTTGGGTGGCAGCCCCTTTTGCGCCGGCAGAGCGGCAATATAAAAATTGAAGCGCATACAATCGCAGCATTTAGTCGGAGTTTGACGCTCAGCCAGCGACACACTCTCCCACGCACACGCTCACGCACACACGCTCGTGCAGAGCCGGCAACAAAGAGAAGAAGGAGAGGAGGAACTAGAACAAGTGCAACGGAATCCCCGGAACAGCAACAACAACGGTAAGTGGAGAATTCAAAAGGCAAAAGTGAAAAGTGCAATAACAAATTGATCAAAAGTGGAAGAACCAAAAAAATAAATCAAGCAATATTTGGATGCAAGAAGCTTGCAGAAGAATTAAGGGGGCCGAGTGAGGCTGAGGTGTACAGAACAGAAGAGAATTGGGGAAGAATCAGGAAAGAAGGGCATGGAAGGCAGGGAAGAAGGAAGAAAAGATTGTTGTGGAAGTGAGGAGAGAGAACTATGGAAGATAAGGATCGGAAGTTGTGAAAGAGATAAGATAAAGATTGTTAAAGAAAGTGAGTAAGGAAATGAAACAATGAGAGACTACAAATAGAAGACAAGAAGGTGGAAGTAATGAAAATATAGTTTGGGCAGTTGGGAGAATCTTAGAAGATTTTGGGAAAAGAATCAATGCAGAAGAATGGGAAAGAACATAGATAATATCAGAAGTAACAGGCTGAATGAAGAATTGCAAAGAAGAAAAGCAAAAAGGTCTAAATGGGAACCGGAAAAAGGAAGAAACAGGCGAAGTTTTGTAAAATAATGGGGATTTCGGGAAATAATCATTTAAAAAATAATGATACATTTTAAATAACCTAGAATCATAAAGATTGAAAAATACGAAAAGGGTTATACAGGAAAAAAGAACGATCATAAAGTGGGTCATTAGGGGAATCTTTTTTGCTTTTAATACCCAAAATTAAAAGTCTTATTTATTCGGTGTAAAAGATATTACCGTAGCGACAGGGAGAAAGGAAAAATGGGAGATCACAAGGTACACAATTACGACCAACAAGGAAGTACCGAAGAGGGCGGTATCAATTTCGAACGCCTCTTTAAATATTAATTTTCGGTCCCTCAACGAAACCAGTTTACATGATGCTTATTAAGCTAATTACGTTTTGTTTCCTTTCGTATGTGTCGAAAGTACTAATTAAGTTTTTACCCAATCAGTGTCTTAATTAAATTATACTTTCCCTTTAATCTTTCACAATTTGCATAAAAAGATTTAACGAAAGAAAGCTATTACAACTGCATTATATCGAGAATATATCGGCTGTTATTCCAACTATTTCAAAAACAGTATCAGAGCGGTCTAAACGCAGTGGCAGAGTCTCAGCTAATGGAAGGAGAACCGGGGGGAGCACGAAGGTCGAGGTAAACACCAGCAGCGAATTGAAACCGAAACGAAACAAAACGAAACCCAATCCGAAACTGTGTTTGTTCTCCACATTCGACTCCCGAGATCCGAGATCTGAGATCTGAGATTCGAGGTCCGAGAGATCCGAGCGAGAACCAGTTCTCGGAGATTGGATACTCAGAGGCACGGAGGTACGGAGACGACCCTCTCCACCGTTCAAGTGCCACTTTCTGCCTGGCAATAAAAAGAAAATAAACACGAAAATACGTATACGCATCCATAAAAAAAATACAAAAAAAAAAAAAAATGAAAACAAAACCTCAAAAAAACGGGCCAGGGAAATTAGCACAGAAGCGTTAAAAACGAGGTTTCGAAATCTCTGTAAGAAGACCAGGAAAAGTTTTCCATGTCCCATAATCTAGAATCTAGATCTAGGGTCCAGCAACTGAGACGCACTAACCTCGGTAAACCCCATCCATCCAGCCCACGTTGTGCATTCAAAACAGTGGGAACATTAAGACAAAACTGATTGAGTCAATAAACAGAATAAGCCCCGGAACTTGGGGAACTCAGGGATCGATCAGGCACACGAACGATCGATCGATCGCAACTGGAATCCGTAAAACAATGCAAATTGGTTAGATCAACAAAAACACACAGTTTGTATACTGAAAAATGTTCATTATTTTTGTATGGTTTAACAGGCACGTTTGATACACTCGAAACTAAGATTATATAAGGGTTTAGTTCACTGTTTAATGTTTTAGTTACTGTTTTGCTATCAATTATCAATTAACTATCAATTATGAGGTAATATACATATTTTTTTTAAATCTAATTATTAGTATTTATTATCATTTTTAATAATTTCCTAAGGAATTTTTTCATATGTTTAAAACCCTATTTTGTTTCGCTTAGGTTCTCTAACTCATTTGTGTTTCCATTACGAAGTTTGCAAGCCCATTAAAGCTATCTACTATTTATAATTACTTATTGGCAATGACAGAGGTACAGAAAAGTACAAAATAACAGGGTTACTCACACATCTAGATAACCATAACCATGGACAATGGAACGGAAATATATTCGGTTTTTTTTTTATTTGATAGCCTTTTTTTCGAGGTAATTACCAACTTTTTCTGTAACAATTATTTTCACCGATTCCAGTAGTGGGAGTTTGGCTTTCAGTTTCGTTTTTGGGTTTAGTTCTAGCTAACAGAGCGACCAAGTTGGATGTTCGATTGGTTTCATTTTCAAAAATCAAGCAGACAGAAAGGGAAAGTCAACGCCTATTATAAATAGGTATTAGCCCTTTTTTAGATCTGTTTAGCAATAATTTATAGTTGATAAATTAGCTAGAAAAGGTACTAGGACTATTTAGGAATATAAATTCTTATGAATTAGGCCATTAAAAAAAATGTAATTATTCACATGCTAACAATGTTTCGCTACCGAGTGACACTGAAAGCACTTGAGCTATAAATAGCGTGATTTTATGGCAAGCTAAACACCAGCAATAGATACTATTTTAACCTTTAGAGTTTTAACGATCTGCTAATAGTAATTATTTTTTTTAAGCAAAGCTAGTAAATTTTGTCGGTTGGCAGCAAAGCAAACAAATAGGAAAATCGTGACAATGGAACTAAGATGCGATTTTAAAGCTCAAGTTTGAGAGCTTTAAATTTGAGTGTGGAGTTTTTTCGACCAATCAAATCTTTAGTTAATTACTTAGCAGCCCAACCTGAATGACAACCGCACTGATAACGTCTCGCTAATTACTGATTGCTGATTTCTGATTACTTTTACAGAGGTCAACCCGCTGATATAACGATGACGCTGTCACGCCCTCAACTGCTGATGCTGCTCCTCTTGGCAGCCATCGCTACTGCCTCTTCGGACGAGATGCCAACCAGCAATCTAACCCTGCTGGATGTCAACGAGATACCACAGCGATACGATGAGGCACAGCTCTGGCGAATCTACAACATCTCGGAGGCAATGCAACGCCGAGTGCCCGTGGGCCAGATGCTCGAGCAAAAGTTTGGGGGAAACATTTGGAAGGAGAACTCGAAATTCCTGGATATCTCAATAGCCAGGGATCAGTTGAAGGCGGCGCGCAGCTTCCTCTCGGCCCATCGACTGGATGCCCAGATATTGTCGGACAATATTCAATCAATGATCGATGAGGAGCTGCTCGAGGGGATCCAGGCTACAGCCTCGCACCAGGGAAAGAGAGCGAGTGAGTGCAAAAATAGGAGAGATATTAATCTAGTTGCGATACTAATTGAATTATTATCTTTATCTACAGAAAAGGCCACCAGGAGCAGCATGCACTGGAAGGACTACCATGACCTGGAGACCATCTATAGCTTTATGAGGGAAATCCGCAGCAAGTTTCCCAACATTGTGCGACTCTATACCATTGGCCAGTCGGCCGAGGGTCGTGACTTGAAGGTTCTCAGGTAGGTAGTGGCAAGAGAGCCTTAGAAATCCCTTAAAAAGGCGTTTAAAAGTATGCAATACATATTTTTGGGTCCCTAATTCAGACTTATTTTAGAGAATTCTACCAACGTTAACAATTGCATTGCTTTTTCAGAATCTCCGAGAATCCGCGGGAGAACAAGAAGGTATGGATCGACGGCGGCATTCATGCTCGCGAATGGATCAGCCCCGCCACGGTCACCTTTATCCTCTACCAACTGATGTCGAACTGGGAGAACCAGCCGTCGCACATCCGCGGCCTCACCTGGTACATAATGCCCGTGATGAATCCCGATGGCTACGAGTACAGTCGCACCACCAATCGCCTGTGGCGCAAGAATCGTTCGCCGTCGCGACGGGCGCAGTGCAGCGGCGTGGATCTCAACAGGAACTTTGATATCGGATGGAATGGCTACGGATCCTCAACGAATCCCTGCAGTGACACCTTCCGCGGCGCATCGCCAGCCTCCGAACTGGAGACGAAAGCGGTGGCAGAGTTTCTGGCCAAGCGCAAGTACAACCTGGAGTCGTACCTTACGTTCCACAGCTACGGTCAGATGATTGTCTATCCGTGGGCCTACAAGGCCGTTAAGGTCAAGGATTCGAACATTCTGCAGCGTGTCGGTAGCCTGGCGGCTGAGCGAATTTCCCAGAAGACAGGAACCACATACAGGGCGGCGGTTACCCACGAGGTGCTGGGCATTGCCGGCGGTGGATCCGATGACTGGAGTCGTGCGGCTTTGGGCGTCAAGTATGTGTACACCATTGAGCTGAGGGATCGCGGCGCCTACGGATTTGTCTTGCCGCCCAGATTCATCAAGGATACTGCTCTTGAGGGCTGGACAGTGGCGGAAACGGTGGCCCAGGCCATTGGTCCCAGTTCCTCCGCCTAATCTCTGTATTTTTCTAGTTTTTTTTTATTTCTCTAACCCCACCTGTGTGTGCCTGCGGAATTGTGTTTGTGAGTAGTGTGTGAATCGAGTGTGTATTGTCGTCTACGGTGACTGCTTATTTATGTTGTATAGTGTGCGTCTTTGCTCCTGTCGCCGTGTGAATGCCTCTGTTTTGGATGGGTGGGGGCCGGCTGGCTGGCTGCACGGGGTGCGTATCCTTCGTAACCAGTGCACGCCGGGCAAATAAACAAATCTTCGCTATTTATTACCATAGATCGCAATGGAATTTATTTCTGGGGGGAGGTAGGACTATCACAGAGGAGGTAAAGAGAAGAATAGTAGAACTATCTCCTTATAAAGCCATAGATAAAGCCTCAATATGAGAACAGGACATCTAAGTAGATAGACAGAAATATTCCATAAAGCTTAAATACACGTTTTTAGCCTGGAAAGTAAATGATAAAGGCGCCTGCAACCTCCGAAACAAGCAATTCTTTGCTTGAAAAGGCAAAGACAAACTGAAATCCCAATTCCCACTCACCGTGTCCTCATCATCGTCGGTGTTGTCCTGCAACTGCAACTCCAGCTGTGCCAATGTCGCCGTGTTGTTCTCCATGTCCATGTCCTGGGGCGTGGACTCTTCCGAAATGACCGACTCCGAGGGCAGGTTGTCCACAAAGGCGGCAAAGCCAGCCGCATTGCCATTACTCTCCATGCTGCCATTCATTTGTGGCATCGCCTCCATTGGCGTCTGCACTGATGTGGGCGAGGCCGAAGACTTGGAGCCGGATCTGGGCCTGGTCTTGCCATGGCTGGCTACGGCTGTTTTTGGCGGCAATGGAGCGGGCAAGTGCTCGATGCGATGGGTGTAGCGTGTGTTCAGCCGAATGCTGCTGTGCGGCGATGCTGACAGCGGCGAGGACGAGGAGGCCGCAGAACCCTCCTCGCCGCCATTGGTTCTGGCGGTTAAAGCCTCAATGGGCTCGGAGTTCTCTACGCCCAGCTCCGTGGAAATCCCGCCCAGACGCAGCTGTTGCTGGATAAGGCGCTCCGCCTCCTGCAGCAGCTCGTCCACGGACCGCATGTCACTGCTGTCGGACAGACGGCTCACCTCCTGAAAGATACTCTCCGGATCCGGGTCCGCCAAGCCGCCGCAGTCCTGCTCCTTGGACAGAAACTCAATGATGGAGTTGGAGCTGCTCGTGTAGTCCACGGATTCTACCTGCGCTTTCGCCTCTGGCGCCACGCCCTTCTTCCGCGGACTGAGCACCCGCGACATGGCGCCTGGAACCGCCGTTATCCGTCAGGGATCGGGGATGTAGATGCAGGAGAAAAGGGCTTTTCGCGTTTCCACCTCGCGATTTTCGCTTTATTTTTGTTTGTATCGTGCGCGTGTGTGCGTGCGTCTGTCTTGTGTGCTTGTGGGTTTGTGTGCTTGCTATTAAAAAAAAACGAACCGAAAACTGTGTTTACTTCAACGCTTTTTCCGTGCGCCCCCAAAAAAGGCAAGGATCTGAACGCCAGCGATGGGATACGGGGTCGCGTGGGTACGGACACGAGGCTCAGCGGACGCGGCGCAGCGTCAGTTTGGCCGTGGCAACAACATTTACCACTTTTTTGGGGCTCGCAAACAATTCTTGTTTGTACAATAAGCGGCAGTGTGACCAAGTTTCAAAGCAGCCGAAATACCGCTTGGCGTGAGGCAGTGGGCTTTTCAACTATCGGCAAAGCTTTACAAAATATTTAATTTGTTTATTTATTTGCTTACTTTATGAGTAAAAAGGTTTCTTTTGTCTCATGATTTACGTTTTTAAATTAACGAACTCAACAGAAATACTTTTAAATGAAGATCTTTGAAATTTTGTATCAATACATTTTTAATAAATTGCTAATGCAACTTTTTTGGAGTTTGTTAGAATAGCAACTAGTTTATATACCTTTTAAGTAAAAAAAAGAGTATAATTATACAGTATTAAACATGATGACTGACCTATAATTAAAATAAATAAATTTCCGTCAAGACCTTCGTTAGCTTAGTTAGTATATACCATATACGAACTTTCGCCATGGACCCAGATCTCCGGAACTGGTCACACTGGCACGTACACGTCGAAAACAAACAGACGACGTTTTATATTTAAAACCAAAACCAAGCGCAATGCAATAGTCGCCGTGCGTTGGACAGCCTAGCAGACCCGCAGACCAGGCCACCAGGCTAGCTAGCTACCAGGCCCCGCACTTGCCACCGCTTCGCAGGAAAAGCGGCCGAATCCGCACCCGCATCTTGGGGTCTTGAGTGTCGCCGCGAAAGCAGCCACGAGAGCAAGGGCCGAGATTCCACCGGGAAAAACAGAATGCTGGGCGGCAAGCGGACGGGATCGCGGCACGTCGCCGTCGTGCTGCTGATGTGCCTCTTCTGGTATGTGATCTCCTCCAGCAACAATGTGATCGGCAAGATGGTGCTCAACGAGTTCCCCTTCCCGATGACCGTGACGCTGGTCCAGCTGTGCAGCATAACGCTCTACAGCGGCCCCTTCTTCAATCTGTGGCGCATCCGGAAGTACCAGGATATACCGCGTCCCTACTACTACCGGCTAATTGTGCCCCTGGCGGTGGGCAAGCTGCTGGCCTCGGTCACCTCGCACATCTCGCTGTGGAAGGTGCCCGTTTCCTATGCGCACACAGGTGAGTTAGAGTTGCCCGCCAAAGTGTGTGCTTCCCCAACACGTCAGCAGCAGCATGCTCGCTATCTATGTAGATACTTGAAATTAGATACCCCTTCGCCACACCGGGTGGCTTAGGAGTCATGTTAAGGTAGTTAAAGGGGAGTTTCCTTCATTCTGATTGTGTGAAAAATGATATCGAAGCTACATTTGCACTTGTGTATCTTTGTACGTTGTATAAATAAATAATTCAACCTTTATTTGCCTTTAATTATTTATTATTCTTTCAATACGAGATGTAAACATGAATGAAACGTCATTTTTAAAGTTAAATAACATGGTCAGAGTAGAAAAAAGTCCGATTTATCCTAAATAAATAATTAAGACAGTTAAATAAAATATTTAAACAGCAAATACGCTTCATCTTCTACCTAAATACGCCTTTTTGCATTAAAACATTAACATGTATGATAAACGCTTTAATACCTTAAAGTCTAAACAAATATGTTAATCATTTATACAGATGTTAATCTGCAATGTTCTAGGAATATTACCTTATTTTTTTCACGTCGTTTCAGGTAATAGTTTGGAAAATAGAGCCTGGCAAAAGGCTAGGTAAAGGCAGGGCTTGTACCACGGTGCCGCATTCTGTGCGGTTTTTTTTTAGAATAATAGTAAGAGCGCGAGAAACTCACTTTTCTTTTACAATTTAATTTTGTTAACCAATATTTCTTATCTTATTCTTATAAATTTATAATCTTAAAAAAACTACGCTAAACCCATATTTTGTCCTACTTTTAGTTAAAGCCACCATGCCTCTGTTCACCGTCGTCCTGACGCGCCTCTTCTTTGGCGAGAAACAGCCAACGCTCGTGTACCTGAGCCTGCTGCCCATCATAACGGGCGTGGGCATTGCCACCGTCACGGAGATCTCCTTCGATATGATGGGACTGATCAGCGCCCTTATCTCCACGATGGGCTTTTCCATGCAGAACATCTTCTCCAAGAAGGTAGTAGAATCTCTTATTTCCCTAATGTCAGACTTTAATATATATTATCCGAATTACCTAGGTGCTCAAGGACACCAACATCCATCATTTGCGGCTGCTGCACCTGCTCGGCAAGCTGTCGCTGTTCATCTTCCTGCCCCTCTGGCTGTATATGGACAGCTTCGCTGTCTTCCGCCACAACGCCATTGTGAGTAGAGCAATCTTATCTTCCGCTTTGATAAAAATCTTTCGATAGGAAACTAACTAGCCAAAGCAAAGTAATGAAAGTCTTGCTTATTAATTACAAAAGTATCAGTTTTCTAAGCAATTTGTTACATAGTTAGCTCTGAATAATAGAATTCATGGGAAATACCCACGAGAAACCCTTTTGCTGACATATGCTTCGTACTTTTGTCCCTAAGTAGCGGATACTTTCTTTCTTTTATTGCTGAACTTATAAAAAAAGCAACTAAGAGAATGAAAGATATAAGAGGCAAACTAATTTCATGTAAAAATGCTTTCTAGATCACAGAAAAATTAGTTATGGAAGCATAAATAGCTTGAGATTAAGATAGAGATTAACAAGGGATTATCTCTACAGAAATTCTATAATTCCTAGAGGCAAAGGCAACTCACCTTAACTAATCCAAAAAATCTTCATATGCTTCAGAAAAACCTGGACTACCGAGTGATTGCCTTGCTGTTCGCGGATGGCGTGCTCAACTGGCTGCAGAACATCATCGCCTTCAGTGTCCTCTCGCTGGTCACACCGCTCACCTACGCGGTGGCCAGCGCCTCGAAGCGCATCTTCGTAATTGCCGTATCCCTGCTGATCCTGGGCAATCCGGTGACGTGGATCAACTGCCTGGGCATGACGCTGGCCATCGTCGGGGTGCTGTGCTACAATCGAGCCAAGCAAATAACCAAGGGACGCGAGCCACCGACGCTGCCGCTCTCGCAGAGCTCGCACATCAAGTACCAGCCGCTGGAGCAGCAGCAGACGGATCCCTATTACCGGGGCTCGGTCAACGGCAAGCTATCCAATGGCCTGCACCGGGCGACGATGACGACGACGACGCCGGGGAACAGCCTGCTGGCGAATGGCAGCGGAATGCCAAGCGGAACGGCTGCCACGCGGCTGCTCTTTGTCTAGTTTGTAGTTTAGTGAATGACTCCCCCCCCCCCGACTCCCTTTCTCTGCCTTTCTCTCTTCTAAATGTATGTAAAGTGTACATATGTATTTCTAAAGCTGGCAAACAACAGTTGACTCCCAAGGAGCGCTCTCTAGAAGTCGAAGAGCTACTGGTTTTTTGCGAGCTCCCTGTATTATAATCCGCTGACTAAGGAGGCACAACCCAAATGCAAAATGAATACTATTAAGATCACTAAAAGATCACTCCTTTGTTAAATCCAATCTGACGATGAAAAGGGGATGGTTTCCCCGATGTTTACCCTTAAGTTGGACCTAAAATTAGCTTGATAGCATTAATGGAATTCGGAACTACGAGATATACGAAATACGAATGTTTTTAAACGGTGCTAAGTAAGAGAAACTAAAAACAAGAGACTAGAACGAAAGAGAGTGATTTGTAAGTTGGACTCGAAACTAAGACGAAGGCAAAGGTCGAATTTATGCGGTGTTGTTGTGCCTCCTCGGTCGGCCCAAAATGCAAATTGTATTTTTGATAAATGTTTCTTTATTTCGGCGAGGCTAGAGGCGAGTGTGTAAATAAGTAGTTCGCGTGGCCCCCCTTTCCACCTCTTCCCCAACCCCCCCCCCCAAACACAGCCCCGCTAGTTTCGAATTTGTTTTTGAATTTGATTAAGCCGCAAAGTGTATTCAAAATAAAATTGTTGACCATGTACATAGGCCCATAGCAAATGCAAAACTCCAAGTGTCTGTGTGTGTGTGTATCTGAACCCGTGACCCCAAGAACTAACGAACTAACTAACCCAAAGCTACAGCAGCTTGATCCACTCGTTGACCACCTCCTGCTGGTAGCCAATCCTCTTGAGCAGCGCCTCCGAGCGCCAGTTGCTGGTCACAATCCAGGCGGTTAGCGTGAGGTCCGGCTCGCCCTTGGCTATCCTGCGGCTCATGGCGGCGGCCAGGAGGCCGCCCAGGCCACGTCGCTCCGCCTTGGGCAGGACCTGCAGCATGCTGGGAACAAGGGATTTAAAAAGAGATTCAAAAGGAAGGACAATAACTCACCCCAGTCCGGAGAAGTCATTCTGAAAGATCCAGGCAATCAGCTCGCCCGTGTCGCTCCTGCATATGCCCAGCGTCCTATTGAACCGTATCAGAGCCCGGAGGTAGGCCAGCGAGCCCTCGCCCTTGTTGGGCCAAGTGGCGTGCACCATGGCCGCATCCTCGTCCGTCAGCCGCCGCATATCGAATTCGGAGAGCAGCTCTGGGACCTCGGCCTCCAGAGCTGCCTGATGCGGCAGCACCATGCCGTAACACTGGCGCGGCTGCATGGCGGTGACTCCCCGAATGCGAGCCATCTCCTTGATGCGCTCACAAAAGCCCAGATCCACATTGGTCAGGAGGGCGCCCTGCGTCCACTCTATGCGGCGCGTCTGCTCCAGGCACTTCCACATCTCGGCAGCGCCATCCGGCTGCCAGCTGAAGAACGAGACGCTCTGGACAATGTCGCGGTGCAGACTCACGTAGGTGCCCCACTTCCGGAAGTCGCCGCTGCGATGCGTGAAGAACTGTTTGCGCAGGGATATGTAGTCGGGATCGGTGCGGGGGATCTTGGCCTCGTCCAGCTGGCGGTCCCACTTTCGCTGGTTGTACATCAGCAAGTAGTGGAAGTTCTTCACGCCGAACTTTCTCTTGTACAGATCGAGCAGCTGGTCCACTTCGCTATCACTGAGTGGCCGCAAGATATCGGTGGAGTAGTCCTTATCGCCATCGGCTCCCATCGCGAGATCTGGTATTGAGTATGGAGGTGTGTGTGTGTGCTCCGTCTGGCCGTCGTCCGGTGACTGGCCACAAACACGAACACGGCGCAATTAATGCGCCCGCCTAGTTCCAGCTACTTAATTCTAATTCAACTGATTAGATTTCTCTCGCTCGCGAGCCGACGGGGACAGGGGCGAAATGCCGGCAAACGGAGGTGGGAGCAGGCCGGGCACACGCCCGGAAGCCACCTCCAATTCTTATCTCAAAAGGGGGCTTAAGTGACTTTTATTGAAGAGGATCTGGATGGGGTCATTATCGTACAAATAAGTTGACTGTGGTCTGGCACAAAATACATAAACTATATTGTAAATATCACTATATATTGTTTGCTACGTTTACTTTCTTTGATTTTAATTTATTATTATTGTAGATAGTATTTGTATTTAAAATACATTTAAAGTAAATAGACTATATCGTATATGTTACTATCTATTGTTTTCTACGTTTACTTTCTTTGATATTGATTTATTATCATGGTAGATTGGATTTTTCTTTGATTTATAATTAATGTAGATTTATTTTTTGGAAGGTATTTAAAATATATTTTAAGCTTTAAGTCAGCTGAAGATCTTCCTGACGGGCGAGGTATTGCAGGATTTACAATCTAATGCCAAAACTGCTCCTTTATTTATTTGTTTATTTTACTAACTTAAGCAAACTTAAAATTATACATATTTTAAGAAAGCTTTTTTAACATTTAAATTTACAGACATAGTTATTTGTTTCAATACGTTTTTTTACAATTAAACATAATTTTCTTTCTTACTTGCGAAAATAAAATAATTTTAAAAGTATTCCCTGTCTCTTATCTTTAACTTATCGATAAAATTAATATATTATCGTTATAATCGATATTAAAATTAACAAAAATCTATAATATTAAGCTAATTTAAATTGAAATATTGTAAGCATGTAAATATATATCCACTCAAAAACTCGATCCGCTCCTGCAAGCGTACGTAGACAAGTTGATGACGCCACAATCGATATGCAATTGAATGTGCGCATGAAATGTCGATAATTACAATCGAATTTAAATTCTTAAGTCACGAAAATAGTTTATTCAGGTCTCTTTTAAGTTTCACTTGTGCTAATTTCACTTACATATTCAAATTATACAATGTTAAGAGCTTAATGTTCGTTAATGTTAAGATGTTGGGTTTTTTTTTAATTAAAAATAAAACTACTTGGAAATATATTAGGATTTTACAAAAAAAGGCCAAGCTTGTATTTACAAAATTGAAATTTCTTTTAATGTTGAAGCTTGAGAGAGTTAGTAAAACAATTATTTAAAAGTGGGTAAACAAGAGTTAGCTTGTATTTAGAAATAATAACCATTTTATATTTCCTTAAATATAATTATTAAAAAAGTGCTTATTTATGGTTTCTGTTAACAAGAAAACAAAATAACAAAAACCGGAAAACATAACAAGTAAGAAAGGGAAAATGCCTAGCAACGGAGGCGGCCTTTCCTGTTTTGACTCAGGGAGACTCTCCTTTTACGATTTACCATTCGAGTTTTGGAACACACACTGGTCGTGTCATCATGGTGCTCAGTAAGTAAATATTTAAACCCAAAAATTCCCGATTTAAAAGAATATATCCTCCTCAGTAACCGAGGAGCTGGTTCGCAAGAAATCGGAGCACAATGAGCGACTCATTAGCACCCTGGAGGAGATATCGCTGCACCAGGAGGACATCGAGGTCATCGAGCACATCCAGAACTGGTGTCGCGACCTTAAGATCCTGCTGCTCCAGTCCAATCTCATCGCTCGCCTCGAGAACCTGCACAAGCTGAAGCGCCTGGAGTACCTCAATGCGGCCATCAATAACATCGAGCGAGTGGAGAATCTGGAGGGCTGCGAGTCCCTCAACAAGCTGGATCTCACCCTGAACTTCATAGGCGAACTGACCAGCGTGGAGTCCCTTCGCGGTAACCACAATCTCCGCGAGCTGCTGCTCATTGGAAATCCCTGTGTGGACTATCCCCACTACAGGGACTATGTGGTGGCCACTCTGCCGCAGCTGACCAGCCTGGACTGTGTCGAGATTACGCCCTCGGAACGCCTCCAGGCCATTAGGGAGCTGCCTAAGAATCGGGCCATCATTGTACAACGTCAGGCGGATCAGTGCATCGAACGGGATGAGCAGCGCATCCGGGTGGCCGAGCAGCAGGCCGCCCTCGCCGAGCAGTGTGCCGGCATCGAGGACGAGGAGGAGCGCATCAAGGCCTTTTGGCAGGCCAAGAGCGAGCATTGTCCGGAAATACGCACCGAGATTGCCCGCCAGCACAGACTGGGCCGGGAGCGTCACGAGCCCAAGTCGGCCCTGGATCCACCGCGCCGAGAGCGTAATCTCTTCGCCCCCGATGGCAGGCCGTACAACATGAACCAGGCCAAGCTGCCCTTCAAGTTGCAGGACGAGGCCGATCACTACCAGCTTCAGCTGGAGGTCTACAGGTGGGTGGGATATTAATTTATTTATTTTTGATAAAAACTAGATCAGGGTAGTTGTAAAATCCAAATACTTTACATCAGCGATGGTCTCCTAATGTCCAGATTGGAGCCTACAGTTAATAGTTTTTAAAATTCAACCATGAATAAGTTTTCAGCAGGAATGGGCACCTAAAGTCCAGATTGGAGCCTAAAACTAATATGATTCAAGATTAAAGCAGTGGTTTTATCCAAATATTTTACAGCTCTTAATGTCCAGATCAGAGCCTAAAACAATTAGTTTTCAAGATTAAACGGTAATAGTTTTTTTATCCAACAAAGCTAGCATCAGGGATGGCCACCTAATGTCCAGATCGGAGCCCAAAAATAATATTTTCAAGGCCAGAACATATTAGTTGTAAAATCTAAATAAAATCATCAGTGATGGGCACCTTATGTCCTCATCAGAGCCTATAACTAATATGTTTCAAGATTAAAGCATAATAGTTGTAAAATCCAAATAAGTTTACATCAGGGATGGGCTCCTAATGTCCAGACCGGAGCCTACAGTTAATAGTTTTCAAAATTCAACCATAAAGTTGTTTTTTCTGAATAAGTTCACAGCAGGAATGGGTACCTAAAGTCCAGATCGGAGCTTAACACTAATATGATTCAAGATTAAAGCATAATAGTTGCTTTATCCAAATATTTTACATCACGGGTGGGCTCTTAATGTCCAGATCGGAGCCTAAAACAATTAGTTTTCAAGATTAAACGGTAATAGTTTTTTTATCCAACAAAGCTAGCATCAGGGATGGCCACCTAATGTCCAGATCGGAGCCTAACAATAATAATTTCAGGGATAGAACATATTAGTTGTTAAATCAAATATCAGTGATGGGCACCGTATGTCCTCACCAAAGCCTATAACTAATATGTTTTAAGATTAAAGCATAATTCTTATTAAATACAAATAAGTTTACATCAGGGATGGGCACCTACTGTACATATTTTTATAAATATATTTCCTTATCCCTCTTCAGACACCTGGACACCTCACTCATCGACGTGGACGTGCAGACCAACTACACCCGGGTGACCGTCAAGGGCAAGATCTTCCAGATAGCCTACAACGAGGAGGTCAAGCCGGACGAGTCCACGGTGCAGCGCTCCCAGACCACGGGCCACTTGGTGGTGATCCTGCGCAAGCTGAAAGTCAACGAGCTGCTAACCAAGCGCAGTCCGGCCAAGAGCAAGAGTCCAGCTGCTCCGCCACCCGAAAAAGCAGAGGAGCAAAAGAAGCTCCGTGGCGTGGTGGATATTAGCAACATTTGTCCGCCCGCCGACTTGCCGGATTTGATTTGATTTCAAATGGTTTTATTTAAAAATGGTTTATTTAAATATTCTTGTCTGTTTTGGTTTGTTTTTCTCCACGCCTCCATCCTCCATCCATCATCGTCGATTTGTTGTTTGTTTGTTTTGGATATTTGGTGAGCTGCTCCAGGGACGGCGTTACCTTACAGTAGCTGTAGCTCCAGTAATCGCCGCCCGGATCGGATGTCTATATATGCATGCGCTGGGGTGTCGGGTGTTGTGTGTGTGTTCGGTGTGTTGTGTGTTTTGTGTTTTGTGGTGTGTTTACATATACAATACATATATAAATGTATGCAGTTACAATGGCCAACGTAAATACGAAGATAATGCAATTTAAGTAGAGAACACAAACTGAGGAGTGGATTTTCGGAGCCTCTATATAGATCTGGGAATTTCGACTCGAATATTCCGCCTAATATATTCTAATATTTGCTTTTTTTACTTCTTATTTGAGATGGAAACCATTATTAATGCCAAACAAAATCAATGAAAATCGATGGCTACAAAAAACGTACAAATATCGATTAATTCGATTTCGATTTTAGTTTTTTTTTTTTTTTTTTTGCTTTTCTTTTCTCTGACGAACTGTGGGGAGTATTTCGAGTTGAAAATGGGGGTTCGTTCTTAAATATGGCTATACAAAAATCAGGGGGCTAAGTCTTGTTCAAAAGTTTTTTCCGGCTCCTCTGATTAGAGCTGCAAAAACATCGACTTTTATCGAACGATATATATCGATGTTTACATGTAAAAATATCGCAGTGAATTTCGATGTTTTTGCAGCTCTCCTTCTGATTGTTTTTCTTTTTTTTTTTTTTTTTACAAAGTTTCATGTTGTATTTACAATACATGATCATTATCGGGATTATCGGGTGTATTGCTATCGCGTTTCTGTATACATATCTATGTATATCTTTATATATATATATATATATATATATATATGTATATATATATATATGTCGTGAAATTGCTATAAATTACAAGATACATAAAAAAATGGTTTTATTTGTGGGGCGAAGTCGAAGTCGAAGTCTTGTCCTGTGAGAAGAGTGTTGGAGATTATTCAATGGTTGGGGCGGGGGTCCTGCTCTAGTCCTATTCTCGAAATGATCATAGTTACGGTTTTGCCTTGTATTTTGTTTTTATTTCGTTCGTTAAATGGATATAGCAACAATCTTGTATTCTCTCTCGCTCATATATTTCGGTATTTTGCTTTTGCTTTTGCGTTTGTTTGTAGTTTTTTAGTTTTTTCTTTTTAAATAGTATTGTTGTGTTCTTAGCTGCTGTCTTGTGTGTGCACTTGTTTTTGTCTGCTTTTTATTTCGGTTTAATATATATATATATATTGGTTGTAAGTATTTTTGCTTATTTATTTAATTCATTTCTTGTTGGTTTTTCGCATTCGCTTAAGTCCATGGTTTTGCTTCTGTTTTTGCCTTCTTCTCTTTTTCTTGTTTGTTTTCTTGGTTGGTTTTCAGTTTTTCAGTTTTTGTTGTTTGTTTTTTTTTTTGTTGTTGTTCTCAATAGAAAAAAAGGTAAAAATATTTCGAAAAAGCCTTTCCCTTCCTTGCCCCTCTCTCGCTGTGTTTGTGTGTTTCTCCTGTTATTGCTGCCAGACACGAAAAAATGTTTACAAAAAACGAGGTAGGATCATTGTTTTCAAATCTTTGTGTTTGGGTTTAAAATAAATTAAAGAAGCGCCTCAAATTGATTCTGCGGGGTCCTTTGCCTTGTCAATGTGTGAAATAAGCTACGTACATAATTATAGAAATACATATTTTGGTTATACCTTATAGACCTTCGACTTATACATATACTTGTGTGTGTCAACTAAGCTAAGATGTCTCTAAAATACATTATCCTTCTCCTCCTCATCCTCCTTAGCCTGCTGCCCATGCTCCTGCCTCTTCACTTTCAAGCAAAGAATAGAAAAACGAAACAAACTGCGAAAGCAACTCAAGCTCAACTCCTACGCTGACTTTCGCCAAAAGAAATTTGCCAACAGCAAGGGTGTGTGTGTGTGTTGATGTGTGTGTGTGTTCTGTGTGCGTTGCTCAGCCAATTTGCCAGCCAAAGGATGCCACGTACCACTGACCACTGACCACTGACCACTGACCACAGGCAAAAATATATAAGATGTAAATAAATAAAATTGACTCTTAAACCCGCAGGATCTCGCACGCTTTGTTGTAGCAAATTGCTATCCAGTCGGGCTGTGTGGCGCCCCATTGGATCTGATTGACTTCGCCCTCGGCAGCTGTATAGGCTAAAATTGGATCCTCGATTGCGCGTGGCATTTGTTGTATATCCCAGATCAGTGCTTGGTGATCATCACCGGCAGTGCATATGTGACAGGAACTAGAGAGAGAGAGAGAGAGAGAGAGAACAGCATTTATTATTGAGGGAACTAGGGGGGTTCTAGGACTCGTAGCCTTACCTATGCGGCGCCCACGCAATACCGTTGACGCACGCTCTGTGATTGCTCAGTCTTGCAACGGGTGTACAAGGAACACGAACATCTAAAATAATAACTTCGCACGAGTCCATGGCAACTGTGGCTAAATAGTTCGGATCCTGTTTGTTCCAGGCCAAGCGCAGCAGCGCCGTATGTGCAGGATCCTGTCACGATTAGAATATAGTTACTTGAAGTTCTGCAAGAGATCCCTGTCTGTACCCACCTCATAGATAATGGTCGAGTGCTCCAGATGCCGCAGATCGAACATGCGCACGGATCCATCTGCTCCCACCGAGGCGAACATATCCCGGCCGCCGCCTGCCCGCGAGAAGGCAATGTCGTAGACCTCCTTGTCATGGGCAATTAGCTGTGTCTTCACATGTCCCGCCACATAGACACGGGCATGCGGCTGTCCGGTCTCCAGGCCCCAGATGGTGCAGGTGGTATCGATCGAGGAGGTGCCCACCAGATTCGGGTCCACCTCGTTCCAATCGAACGAGGTGAGCGGGGCGCAAAAGTCGCTGTTCTTGTTGTTATTCAGCACACACTCCAGCCTTGTGTCGGGTTCGCCGGCGCGCCACACTCGCAAATAGTCGCCGCTGGTGGCCAGCAGGTCTGGATAGACGCCCTTGGAGTCGGGTATCCACATGATCTTGGTCGTCGGATATGGATGGTCAAAGGTGCTGGGTACGAGGGGGTAAAAGTAAGTAAAACCGATGGGAATTGATTTTTAGCTTAATCCTATACCTCTTGGCACTAAATTCGCTGGTGTCCTCGTCCAGGCTGATGATCTGCACCTTGTTGTTGTACTCCTCGATGAAGCTGCCCAATGCGAGCCGGAATCGCTTGTCCGGCCGGACGCTCCAGTTCATGGAGTACAGCGGCCATGGTGCGAGATATTTGTAGATCTCCTTGCGCTTGCCGGCGGTCGATGACATGGCTGCAGGGCAGACTAATAGATTAGGATAAGTTGGAGCAGGAAATCCAAGCAGAACGCACCTGAACTGTGTTGTGATGGAATTCCGAGAGATCGAGACGAGGCGATGCTAATGCGGCGGAGTCACCTCAAGGCCGTAACGCTGGGCTGGTGGGCGGTGTGCGGTGTGTTGTGTGTGGATGGCTAATGGCTAATGACAATGACCGACGGTGATGACCGATGATGACGATGATAAATAATGGTGGGTGATAATGATTGATAATGATGGCTGTTGTGTATGGCTCAGAACAGCGAAAAACTCAACCAAAAGCCTATCTGCTGCGCGTCATGGAACGGGTAACAGAGATCTTCGCTTGCGCCTTGCATTTGCACTTTTCCCCCCACTATTTTCAGCAGCTTTTCTTCGGGTTTTTCTTTAGCGTTTTCTTGTCACTTCATTTTGTCCCCTCTCTGTGCGGCGGCAGTGTTGCCAGCTCGGCCGTTTTCCGGCTAAATATACGGCAACCTACAGAGCTCCTCTGCAGCAGCTTATATGTGTATCTCCTTATGGTTAGAGCTGAATTACAAATCACAGACCCAGCGCCAGCGGCATGGACATTCCGGCCGCAAAGCGTCCGGTCCGGCTTGGCTCCAAATGCTCCCGGCTGCCTCAGCCCGGAAAAGTTGTGGCAACACTGGAAACGTAATGCGACGCGATAATTGCAGTTGCGGCCAAGAAGTAAATTTCCAACTGCTGGTGCTGCTTCTATAGTCTGCGACGATTGATAACACTTGCTCTTGTGATATACGCGACTCGCGGGTGTGTGTGCGGCAAGTAGAGCTTCGAAAAAATCGATTTCAACAACTTTCAAATAAATTCTCTATATATTTTCGCTTTTTTCTTTTATCACTTCGATAAGCCCTGAAAGATATCGATGCTTGAGCGTGATGCGATGTATCGACATCGACTAGTGCCGGCGCGTGAATATACCGCACACCTATCGACTAGTATCGATAGGCATGCAGATGGTATCTTGTTTTTGTCGTCCTGACACTTGCGCCGCGCGGTCACACCGGCCAAAATAAAAAAAAAATCAGATTACAAAGTGAGTTCTGTGCTGTGCTGAAAATTGCTTAAAATCAGCCGAAAATAATAGTTTTTCCGATGTAAATCGAGAGGGGCGCCAGGCTCGCGGTGCAATATTTCAATAGACAAGGGAGACACTCTCTTTTTTTGCGGCCGCGCGACCTCGTTCTCCTCGTCATGTTCGTTTTGCGGTCAAATTTTCCCCCGATTACCCGCTCTCCTCCCCCTCCGCACCCGTACTCGCGCTCTCACTCGCTCCTATTTTAGTATGATTTTTTTTTTTTAAATCACTTTTCCACTTTCCATTTTGAGAAAGATATTTCACTTTGCGTAATTCGTACGTTGCCTGCCGTCTGGCTGTATGTGTGTAAGAGAGAGCTCGTGGCCGTGTGCCTATGTGTGACTGTGTCGCCAATATTGCTATCTCGCCTGCTCGCATATGCTCATCGCAGATTTTACTACTGCCGTCCCTTACTCCTCCGCCTCCACACCGCCCCCTCTCATTCTCATTTCACTGTCAAACCAACACACAATATTTTCGCGCGTGGGTATGTGTGTGTGTGCGCCTTTATAAATAGAATTCATTTCGTTTCGTTTTATATTTTGTTGTTGCTTTTATCATAATTATTTCGATTTTTGACGTTCCGCTGTGGCAGTGAGAAGATACATATATAAATTTTTTATCCAAAGAAAGCGATAAAAACGTGGTAACCGTGGAAAAGTTCAGGTGCACTGGTGTCTGTGTGTGAACTTGAAGAATTTCATTTATTTTTGTTCGAAAAGGCAATTGCAAGTGCGTGTGTGCCCATGGTTACGCTGGTGTGTGCTGGTGCGTACGTGTGTGGGTGTGTGTGTGCGTGCGTGTGAATGGGTTGTAGGTGTAGTATTTTATGAACGAAAGATCGATTGATAGTGTGGCCGTTTTATAATAGTTAAGCCCTGCTCGACACCACCACTCCCTTCACCAACTAACAACCATGCATGTGCTGGAAAAAGCAACGGTTTCCTCGTACGGGAACGCAGACAGCCTGGCGGCACACACACACGCGTAGCCGTAACTTCATTTTTAGTGTTACCGCATAAGGCCAGCCAGTCGGCCACCCATCACCTCCCACCGCCCCCTCTCGCCCTACGTAATTGTTGTTATGACGAGCTTGCAGTTTTTTTTGTTCTTCTCTTTTTATTGTTATTTTGCAATTGTAAACAAGTGACGCAGCTGATCGGTTTCCTATATTCCGCCTAACTGTTTATTATTCCAATTGGAAAAATCGTTGGACAGCCCGAAGGCCGAAACGGCCTGAGATGCAGCAAGCAAATAAAAAGCAAATAACGAAGCAGAAATTCCTCTTGTTTCATCGCTTAATTAATTGATTACTCTGTGTGTGTGTGTGTGTGTGTGTGTTTGTGTTGGAGAAAAATCAATCGAGCGGGGGCGGGAGGTTATGGAAGTGACAGAGCGAGTTCCCCTTGAAAAACCGTTATCCTTGGCATCCCACCGAATTCTATGGAGAGAAGAAACCTTCAACTCGACAGCCTTGAATACTCTCCAAAAACGAAAAACATAATAGTAAACACAGTGAATAACGGTTGCGCGAGGCCGATGGCCTTCAAGCAACGGGAAACTTTTAGTATTTTTCAGATTTCACTTAGAAAAAAGTTATAAAATTAAAAAGAAAGCTTAAAATAATCAAAATTTTAATTAAATTGAAATGTAATATCAATTTAATAACCATATTAAAGTGTATATTTTCGATAAACTCGATACAATTAAATCAGTTTTAGTCCGATAACGATTTTCGGCAGAAGAACTAAAAGTAAAGCTTTAGAAAAACCCCATTCTGGTCTTTTAACCGCCGAAGTCCTACTCCTTGCCATTTATAATATCTTCCTTATCCTTTTGCCTTTCAGATATTTGCCTAATACTTTAGCAGGAACAACAACGGGTCTTAGATGTAGCACATAAGCAGGAATTAAGTTTAAAATTAAACTAAAACTAGGAGATAATGCAAGGATAAATGTAAATAAGGAGACGCAGGAGGAGCCAAGGTAAGCGGAGATCTACTTCTACTCAATACAAGTATATCAACTTAATATAACATCTTTTAATCGAAAGCATCACAAAAACACAGAGGCAGCAGCGGAAACGGATATAGGAACGCCAGAACCACTAACAGGACGCTCAGCCCCAGTCGCACAGGCTCAGCAAAAACGGGACGACGTGCAATAACAGAAGCTTTTCATCAGGGAAACAACACTCGACTGGACATTCATCCTGACCGGGATTAGATCACTGCTGCTGCTGCTGCTGCTGCTGCTGCCACTAATATGCGTGTAATCGCGCCGCGTAGATCGTCAACGTCAGCGGCGGGCAGCGGCAGTCTCTACGGCACATCGTCGTCCGGCGGTAGCGCCACCACCACCAGCGGCACCAGCGGTAGCGGCGCGGTGGATCGGTCCAGCGGCGGGGCCACCACGAACGGATATTCGCGGTACTCGGGCAGCTACGATCGCGGCAGCAGCCTCTCCAAGTGGCTGCCCACGTCCGGCGGCTCCTCCTCCACGTCCACGTCCGGCTACGGCAGCAGCTACTACCCCAGCTCGTATTCGACGTACTCATCCTCCTCAAGCCATTCAGCCTCAGCCTCCGGGTCATCGTATGTGCCGCGCAGCAGCCTGCCAAGGAGCAGCGTAGGATCCACATCGTCGTCGTCGTATCTGAGCGGTGGTTCCGGCTCCACGTCGTCCGCCTACCGCACTACCAGCTCCTCGTCGTATCTGAGCGGCTCCAGCTATGATTCACCTACGTACAGCCGATACGGAGTGAGTTTTTGATCCTCTCTTACCTCTCTCTCTCTCCTAACGAACCCATTAAGCTTTACTTTGATTTGAATTTGATTTGAAAAGTCCTTGGGACTCCTTTTGGAGATCCAAGGCGAACCGAACCATCCTGAATTATTCGAGATTTTACTCTTAAGTTGTATGTTCGTATGTTCGATTGGTGGCTGATCTCTCACGGTTCTCAGTTATGTCTCTCTCTCTCTCCATTACGATTAAGTATTATATCCTGTATGCTGGGTCCTTGGTATAACTCTACTCACTCTCCCAAAAGTGCTCTCCTCTCCCCCCCCGTCAAAATCTCATCTCATGCGTTCTGTGAAGTCATTAAGTCATCGGTAAGGATCTAAGAAGAAATGGGTGGGTCTAGAAAATGAAACTAATTGGGGATTTTTGTAAGGAAACTTATTTTATTCGAAAATATTACCTACAAATTATAACCTTTATTAGGAATATAGTTTTAAAAGTCGCGAAAGGCAGGTATTTTTTGAAATGTTATAAATTAATTGAATGTAAAGGCTTTTTCTTTAAAGGAATTTTGTTTTCCTTATTGTAGAGATTGCTATTACCTTGATCATTGAAGATGTACTTGAATTTGTAGGCTTATTTTGGTTTTAGCCAGAGAAAAGGGTATTTCGATCTTTTATCAAGAAAAATGTAAAAAATATACTAGTTTACTATTAAATAAAAGAGATCTTCGCCTAAAGGTCGTCGAAATTGTGAGGGATATTGAAATAGGTTCATCAAGGCCTTGTCATAACCCTCCTGCATCATAAGGCATCAACGTAATACGATCCGTATCCGTATCAGCTTTATAAATGTTAAAATAATGTCGGTAACCCGCGCTTTAGGTGACTTGCCGCCTTCCCTTTTGATCCCTAGAAAAGCCCAAGAACAGAATGACAACACACTCACTCATGGCTTATGGTTCATATGCGACCGCGCCCCCGATTTGTGGTGATCCCTCCCAGCGCCTCCAATCCCCGCCTCGTTTAGTGATTAGTTTAGTTTTTTATATTTTTTTTTTTTTGTGGCAGTTGGAAACATATAATTTCGCATTTACTTTTTGCTGATTATTTCGTTTTGTGTATATTGTTTGTGTTGTATTTTGTCATTGCAACAATGAACCACCAACCACAAACACCACCCACTCACGCACACCCAACACACACACACATACTGAACAACACACACACACACAGTCAGACTCAAACAAATGCAAATATTCACGCATTAGGCAAATAGCAAATAGCGTGTCCACATAGGCAAACACGACGGACGATGCGGCATTCTGTGTCTGCGATAACGGACATCCATACACAGTGATCACTCGTTAGTCACAACTCATGGTTAGGCGGACCTTTTGTTAATTTTTTTAAGGATTTAGAGTTAAGGAGTCGCCAGATGAAAACATAATCAAATTCGAATGATTACAAATTAAATGTAATGGTTAATGTCTGAGGTTTGCGCTTTTAAGGTTGGAATTCTCAACCTATTTCAGCTGCAGACTGAACTGGGGTAGAAATAATTGCATAGCCAAGCCTGGAGCTTTGCCTTTAGATTTTGAGACATTTTTGTATTCAAGTGTGCATCATTTTATTCACAAAAAAGCTCACTAAAAACACACTTGGGAATTATAAGCAAGATGTTTTTAACATAAGTGTGTATTTTACTCGCTGAATACTTTTCGTTTGTGTTTTCTAAAGAGTTTCCACCATAAAACCCCGTAAAAAGACACCCCCCAAACACAATATATAATAATAAAACACACTCAGATTATAAGGAATAAAAATAGAACTATGGCTAAAAGGGTTTCCCTTTCCTGATAGGGATCCCTGTTTAGTTTGTACACAAACATAACCGGATGCGTCATTGCCCAGGCACGGGCACAGGCCCAGGAATGGAATGCGTGTGTGGTGTGTGTGCTGTGTGTGTGAATATTGAGCTGAACTGAACCGAACCGCGAACCACTTGTTGGCACAGATCCAACAACAAAGCAGCGGAGCAACTACAACTAGAAGCGACTGAAGCAACGGGAATATGTGAGCAACAAAAGGCCAACACACAGCAACAACAATTGTGTTATTCTCGTTCCCCTTTTGCCCCGCAAGAAATTCGCAATAAGGTTAATGCCATAGCTCTGTCCCTGTCTGACTTCGATGAGTGTGTGGGTGGGTGGGAGTGTGTGTGCCCAAGAGAACACCACATGTGAAGTTTATTTATTTATTTCTTTAGTGCCTTTTTTTGTCGGAAAAAAAGAGCAATCGAAACAATCGGTAGGTGCGTCCCCTTGACATTTCACACTGTTTTTTATTTACTTTTTTTTTGTCATAACTTTCGGTTAACATCTGGCATTAACATCGAAATTATGTAGGTGGGTCCGATTTCTTCTCGGTTGACACATGCTCGGACGTGCGGAAAGTTCTGTAGGCGACACATTTCGCGCTAATTACTATTTTCAGACAACATTTTCATTTACAACAGACTAGGCGCATTGAAAACGAGGTCGTTTTTGAATTTCATTTTTATTGCAATTGTGGTTAATGTGTAAACTATCATCAGATTTTAAACGAGTCAGGAAAGTGATTTGTAACAATGTCTTTTAAGTGTAATATGCTAGGATCTTTGGTTACGGGAATAACTTCCTTAAGACAAGTGACAAAAATCTGTAGTTTCTACTGCCTTTAAAGATTTTATATCTAAATTTCCAGAAAAAGCTGATAATGTGATTTTAACCGGTAGTTTAACCACAGGTTAATTTTTTTTGTCTGAATTAATCATTTAAATCCTTCAAAGACCTCAAGAAAAGTGGCATAAATCATAGGTTCTTACTGACTAAAGTTTTTTTATAAGAAAATTTTGTTATAGCTAAAAATGTGATTTAAACTAGCAGTTTAACCAAAGGTTACCTATTTTTCATGCTGAATTACTCATTCAAATTCGCCACTACCTCAGGAAAAGTGTCGCAAATCTTATGTCAACAGACTATATCGATACTATATGAAAAATGTGATTTTAACCGGTAGTTTAACCACAAGTTAACTATTTTTGCTCCGATTTATCCTTTACAGTGACTTAAATCTTTAGGCTTTGCTGCGTTTATATAGAAAAATGAAGTAACAGCTGAATGTATGCTTTTAATCGGTGGTTTAACCACTGGTTAAGTCATATCCTTTTTTATATTAGTTTCTTGATCAAAAAATGTAATCGTTTAAGCTTGATAAAGAATCTTAGCCTGTAGTTTGTATCGAAATGTAAGGATCCAAAGCTGGTTAGGCAAAGTGTCAGTTAGAATTGGGTTTTATTATTGGTTTAACCTTAGATCCTATTGGACTTTCATCTCCATCTCGAGTATTTTGCAATCCTGGTCATTATCTCAATTATTTCTATATCATTTACTGTTCATTTGTGTACAAATATCCAGTCATTGAACTCTCATCATTGATGTTTTTTTTCTTTACATTTTGTTTTTGTTATTTATATATTTTTGAACATTGAAACGTGAACACGAAACATGTTTTACCGTTGCCGTTAATCGTTACCGTTACCACCTCTTCACCACAAATGTTTCCGCTCATTTGTCACCTGTAAATGTTTCGCCAAAAAAAACACCAATTATATATAAAAACCAAAAACACCGAACAAAAAAACCCAATCGATCGAAAATCCGATACGAAATACGATAAAGTTACCGCGCAAAACATCGTCGAAGACCACAGCGAATGGCGATAGCTTGAGCGGATCGGCCAAGAGGGATGACTATGTCAGTCGGCGAAGCGTAGCGGACTCCTCCTCCGCCGCCAAGAAGCCACCGATTAGCGGCGGCGGAGGCAGTGGTAGTAGCTCCAACCATGCGGAGACCAATGGCCATGGCAAGCTATCATCATCTGCCGGCAGCCGGCTGTCCAGTTCATCTTCATCGCCATCGCTGGCCCGCCTGGTGGCCACCTCCGGACTGGATATCTACGAAAAGTACAGTCCGGCCAACTATAAACCCAACTGTGAACTGTCACGTTCCAGGTCGGGGCATGCTGAGCCGGAGCTGGAGAATGGTGGCAGTAGCGGTGCCTCGGCCACTGAGACGGTGACGCTGGAGCGGCCGCGTAGCAGCCGGTATAGTCGTCTCTACAGCAGCAGCAGCGATGCGGGCGGAGAGTCAACGTCCAGCTCCGGGAGACTGGGCACAGGCACCACCTCCAGCAGCAGTGGGAGCAACAGGTACTCCCTAAACAACAGCAACAGCAGTGGCGATGTGCCCACGGCCACCTTTACCCTCCGCAGCAGTCGGACGCGTCGCAGTCAGCAGGCGGAGGCGGATGTCACAGAAAAGCCAAAAGCAGCAGCAACGCCAGCACCTCCGCCGCCTCCACCACCGCCACCGCTGCCGCCAGCGTCCACCAATGGGCACAAGTCGGGCGGAGAGACCAACGGCGGCGGTCTGGAGGCCAAGCTGAATGGCCTGTCGCTGCTCTCCACCTCGCCCAAGCGGAATGCCATCTATGAGAGCCGCAGTGGCAGCAATCTGAGAAACCAGGACACCACCGACGATGCGGGAGTCGAGGCCCAGGCGGAGGTGGACAATGGCGATGTGAGCACCACGGCCACGTTTAAGCTGAACTCCGACAGCAGCAGCGGCAGCAGCAAGGTAACAAACTAAGAGAGGCGAGGAACGAGCGAGGCGAAACCGAAACCAAAACTAATTGCATGCGCCAAAGTCCCAAGCCAAGACACAAGGACCCGCCGCGTTTCAGTTCTATATATTCTGTGTGTATGTGTGTGTGCCAAGCCAGAGCCAGAGCCAGAACGAACCAAAGCCCAGCATTAATCCATGTTCTGTTCCCAACCCCCAACCTCACATTGTCATCCCAAAAACCAAAGCCAAAAACGCCCCCGAAAAAGCCGATCACTTAATCAACTTTCAACATTTTTATGTATTTTTAGCTAAACTCTTGCAGGGATTGCGCCCCGTTCTAACTTAAACTAACGAAAAACGCTGCTTAAATCAAAAAACCAAACCAAAGCCAAGTCCAAAGTCCAACTAAGCGCCACTCGAAACTAACTAAATAATAAGGCCAGGCTAACTAATCCTCCCAGACCATCCCCCAAAGAATCAAACAAACAGACAGACAACCATTTGCTTTTAGTGTGTGGTAACTAGGAGCAGAGCTTTGTTAGAAGATCAGGAGCAGGAGCAGCAAGTAGCTTGGGGCGGCGACGTCGTCTGACTGACGTTTGATCGTGGCAGGCGGCGAGCGGCGACAATTAAAACAACAAACACAACACAACATCTCGTCCCCTTCCCAATCACCAGAAAAATATAGAGTTTAAGAACAGCAGGAACCGCCAACAGACACAGGAGAGAGAGGAGGAACGAGGCCCACACAGAGAAACGAGCGACGAACGCCCGTCGAATGATGTTAGACATTAAGAAGACCAGAGGATTCCACAAGATTCCACAGCCATCCAAATTGCAGCCATCGGCGGAGCCAGTAGACGCCGCAGCATCCAGAGGAGCCACATCATTGGGCAGGGCAGGAGCCACCACCACAAGCAACGCCAGCAGCGGCAACCAACGTTCAAGGAACCAAGCCCGAGCTGCTGGTATATCCTCGGTGGCTGTGGGCAAGACGCACGCCGCCCTGGCGGCAGTTAAATACGGCGGCCACGGAGGAGTAGCTGCAGCAGCCACACAGGTACGCTCGACCAACACCACAACCACCACCAGCACCACCACCACCACCAGCAGCAGCAGCGGCGGCGGGCCAAATAGTAATCCCGTGCGGGCGGCCAATCAGCGTTACTTCCTAGTGTCTAGCTACAAGGATCCCACGTTTCTCAAGGCCGAATGCGAGTTGGCCCATGCCCAGGTGACGACCAGCAAAGTGAAGGCGCCCCCCACCCAGGGCCATCGCATTCGGGCTGGTGAGGATACCAGGAACAATAATAGCCACGGCGGCAGGAAAGCTAACCACCCGCTGAGTGATATGCGACGCGGGCCCATGTTCAATGGCAATCAGCAGACGACGACCAGCACCACGACCAGCACGAGCACCGCCATCAACAACAGCAACAGCAGCAGCAGCAACAGTCACGGCAACAGGATCACCGCTGGCCAGCTCAGCAAGTTCAGTGCCCGCTCCCACGCCTCTGGCGCCCCTGGAGCCCCTGGAGCCTCTGGAGCGACCAAGGTCTATGGCAAGCTGAGGCCGATCAACAACAACAACCACCACAGCGCTGCAGCAGCGATGATGAACGGACATCATCATACCAACAATAATAACAACGGAAGCAGCAGCACCGCCGCCGCCGCCAGCAACAACAGCCACAGCGGCGGCAACAACAACATGATGCAACGCCAGCAGCAGCAGCAGCAGCAGCACGATGACATTACCTACATAGACAGCGACGAGCCCACGGCCAATGGAGGCGGAGGCGGAGGAGGAGCAGCGGCCACAAAGGCCAGCATTTGCTACTTCAAGCCCATAACTCCGCCGCTGCAGCTGCGGCATCGCCACCAGCAGCAGCAGCAGCAGGATCAACAGCAATCCTGCAGCGGCAAGCAGTCCGGCCACCGCTATACCCGGCCCAAGTCCACCATTATAGCCTCCGCTCACTCGAATTTCGTGTCCAGCTACGAGAAGTTCAACAGCGGCTACCATCGGCAGACCAATGGCGGCGAGGTTACCACCTCGGAGGGCCGGGCAGCCGCCGGCAGCAATGCCCGGCGCTATGGCATCGATTCGCTGAGCATCAAGGCCTCCATTGAGAAGTTTAACAACCTGAGTGGCCAGAAGAGACCGACGCCCACGTCAGTGGCGGCCACGGGGAATGGAGCAGGAGCAGGAGCGGCCTCGGCGGGATCGGGAACAACCATGGCCGCTGGGGGACGGAGCCACTACACATCGCAACAGCAGCACCAGCAGCAGCAGGCGGCGGGCGGGAGCAGCGGCAACCTGCAGCAGCGCTACAGCAGCGACCTGGACACCATCCGAGTGGCCGCGGCGGGCTACAGTAGTTCCCTGACCAGAGCCGCCTACCGCACCACGGCCACCATGAATAGTGTGGGCACGCCGCCGACGACGACGATGGGATTGGGAATGGGACTAGGAGCCACTGCCATGAACAAGGCGACAGCGGCGGGGGCGGCGGTCCGAGGAATGCGGAATGAGGTAAACAGCGATGTAGCTGGCATAGGAACAACAACAACACCAACAGCAGCAGCAGCAGCAGCCACACCAAATCCCAATAGTGCCACTGTAGCATCAGTAGCTTCAGTAGCCACAACACCAGCCCCAGCCACGTCTTCCGTCTCCACAGCCACAAGTACAGTCACAGCCACAACAGCCGCCACAGGCTCTAGCTCCTCCGCCAGCGATAGTGTAAGTCGGTCCTTGGCCAGGTCACCGATATATCAGTTCAGTTTAGTTTACTTTACTCTCTCTCCATTCCGTTTTCTTCTTCTACTTCTTATCATATGTGTTCGACTTGGCAAGACCAAGTTATTGTAGCTAGAAAGTATATATTTGTATTTTCTTTCCATTCCTTGTTATCTCTCTCTCTCTCTCGCTTCCCGTTCTCATTTTGAATTCATCGATACACCCACACACACACACACTATACGTTTGTTATCGCCTATCGTTCGTTTTAATTTAGCTATCGGTATTAAGCCTGGTTTCCTTTGTTCCTTTGCATGCTAGTCTCTCTCTCTCTCTCTCTTGGCACTCTTCATCCGCATTAACACACACACACTAGCACTTATACTCTGTTCTAAACTTGGACTTATTGTTTTCCTCCTTAATCTCTAACTGCTCGATTGCTAGCTGCTTCGGTTTTATTAAATTAACCTTTAATTAAATTAACTATCGATTAATAATCGCCCCGAATTCGATAGGCGGCCAGCTTGAGGGTTTTTCAGTGATGGGAAACTAACGATAGGCAGACACTGTACCCAAATTTTAGAAAGTGTTATATTATCAGTTTAAAATCGTTCCTTAAAGCTCTTAAGCTAATTTTATATTTTAGAAATGTTTTTAGAGATGATCTTAATCTAGATCTGAAGTATTTTCGTGCTTAGACTATTGAAAAGATACTTTAAATAAACATTTGAAGCTCGAAATATGATATATCAAGTTCCAAAATATTAATATTCAAAGAGTAGGACTCCCATCACTGCAACTGACTCTCTTGATGGCCCACTGAGTTCGGGGTTCCCCTGGATAAGGGAATACATTTTCAAGACTAACAAATTCTCTATCATTTCCCCTTGCACAGACGCAGGCGAGAAGCAGCACTGGGAGCGGCACCCGGGGCGTCCTGCCGCCCATGACGCCGACATCGAGTCGCTACTGGGATAGGGATCGGGATAGCGCCACCAGCCGAAGCAGCGGCAGTACCTCCTCCACCCTAACGTCGGGGTCGCAGAAGCACAACGCGGACGATGGCTACAAGAGTGCCTCCTCAAGGGATGAGAAGTCTGAAGGTGAGTTGAGATCACTGGCTCGTTGAGAGTTAGCTAGGAAGCTCTCCCCCTAGAGCATACACACGCCCTTTCCCCCATTAGTCAGTTGAAATTCCCAATGAAAGCTTTGAAAACTAAACAAAACCCCTACACAAACGACAATTTTAAAGACTAGAAGGAAGAGGAGGCTGAGGATCACTAAGAGAACCGAACCGAATGCCTGTGGTTAATCGCGAGTGCGACCGCATACAGGCCAATGCATCCAGATTGGGGAGTGACCCTCGCTAGACACCGCTCCCTGACACTCATTTTAATATCTCTTCCCTTTCCAAATGCCCATCCACAGGTTTGTGCGGACTGAGAAACATTGGGAACACATGCTTCATGAACTCGGTGATCCAGTGCCTGAGCCACACCCAAGAGCTGACGCGCTTTCTGCGCTCGCAGCACGGTACCCGCTCGTCCTCCACCAAGGACCAGCAGATACTCCACGGTGAGTGTAGCCTTAAACCTTGGGAAAGTATTTATGTTTGATCTTTGTGATATATTTTCCCAGAATTTGCCAAACTCATCCAGGAGATGTGGACCTCGAATGTGCACACTATGACGCCGATGGAGCTGAAGCGTGCCTTCTCCACCAAGCACCGCATGTACAGCGACTACAATCAGCAGGATGCCCAGGAGTTCCTGCGCTTCTTCCTCGACTCGCTGCACTCGGCCCTCAACACGGGCGTCAAGGGTGAGACGCTCAACATTGACGATAATCTCAGGTGGGTTCCGTCACCCAAGAGCTTAATTCCCCATTTCCCTATATAATTATCTCACAAATCTCATTATCTTTTGCAGTGACAATAAGAAGGCGGACCTGACCTGGGAGTGGTATACGCGGCACGAGAACTCTTTGGTGCGCGACCTCTTTGTGGGCCAGCTGAAGAGCACCTTGAAGTGCACCACCTGCGGCAATACGAGCGTTACCTTTGACCCCTTCTGGGACCTGAGCGTGCCGCTGCCATCCTCGTCACGCTGCAAGCTGGAGGCCTGCCTCGACCTCTTCATACGCGAGGAGGTGCTCGACGGGGACGAGATGCCCACATGCGCCAAATGCAAGACGCGACGGAAATGCACCAAAAGCTTTACCATCCAGCGTTTCCCCAAATATCTCGTTATACGTGAGTTAACCTCTATTAATCCTTTAAGATTTGCATTCTATACATTTTTGTAATTGTTTGCAGACCTAAAACGCTTCTCAGAGACGCGCTGGAGCAAGCTATCGAACATCGTTGAGTTCCCCACATCCGATCGCGAGCTCAACATGGGCTCCTACGGCGCCAACTCCAACTCGAATGTGCATTACTCGCTCTACGCGATATCCAATCATATGGGTGCGTTCTAACGTTGATATTCTTGATAATTATACCCGGTACCCATAGGGTACAAGTTAGTTAGTTAGTGCCAACCGAGAATGTATGTAACAGGCAGAAGGAGAAATCTCCGACCCTATAAAGTATATATATTCTTGATCAGCGTCACTATCCGAGTCGATTTAGCCATGTCCGTCTGTCCGTCTGTCTGTCCGTGTGAAACAACAGATCTCAGAGACTATAAGAGCTAGGGTTACCAAATTTGGTGACAACATTCGAATTTGTTGCACGCAGATCAACTTTGTTTTAAAATTTGGCCACGCCCACTTCCGCCCCTGAAAATCACAAAAACGTTATATTAGCTATATGCGTGATTTTTGGCTTAAAGTTAATAGATACAATAAATTAATAAAATAGAGACGGACGTTTCCTGAAAACTTCAATAAAATCGGATGATAAACATGGGTGATATTAGCAATAAGGTTTGAATTTTAACACACCGCCCTAAGGCACTGCTGTTGCAAGCTGTAGCCGACAGGTGGCGCATTCGAGCCTTGGCCGTGCGGTATAATGGCGCCAATGTATGTATGTACTATTTTAATTTGCCTTTTAGTGTGAAGCGCAAACGTTTAGGTACCGGGTATCTCACAGTCGAGCACAGTCGACTGTAGCTTTCTTACTTGTTATATTATATTCTTAACCCTACTCCTGGCTCTTTGCAGGCTCCACGGCCGGCGGTCATTATGTGGCCCTCTGCAAGCATCCCATCTCCCGCAAGTGGCACGAGTTCAATGATAATATGTGAGTCTTAGTTTTGTTTATTGATTTCCCTAATTAAAAATCTCCCTTTCTTCGTACAGCGTCAGCGATGCCTTGTCCGAAAACCATCTCGTTTCATCCAGTGCCTATATACTTTTCTACGAGCGTGCGTAAGACGAAATGGAGCTGTCAGGAGGATCAGTCGGAGGGATCCGCCCCCTCCCAGATCGCGTTAGGAGAAGCGAGCAGGGAAACGTATATGGTTACAATAGACGGAAGAGACGGATGCGAGAAAGCAGAGCGGCATAGGAGAAGGAGGAGCTGGAGCAGGCGGACAACTCGTAGAAACGCTTCGTAGAATTGCATACAAATTTACTTAATTTAACTCAAACCCTAAAAAAAAAAACAAGAAAGGTAACAAGAAGAGCAGGAAGGGAACCAGAAACTAACTCCAAACGTAATGCGAAAACCAAAAGAAGAATGCAAGAGGCGAAAGCGAAAGCGGAGCAAAGTGCATAATGAACGGTGAACGATGAACGCGCATGAATGTACATAAGAAACGAACCATAAACAAACATACACAAACAACAACAAAAAAGTAACAAAAAAATCTGTGCAATAACAACTTTCGGCAAACCAAAAAAAAAAATGCGAAAAAAAATGATAAAGAAAACGAATCGACTAACTAAAAGAGCGGGGAAAAAGGCCACAGGCGAAGAAAGGAACCTATATGTACTTCCCCCCGAATATTAAGTGTTATTTATTTAATTAATGCCAAGCCCTCTCTCCCCCTCTATCTAACTATCTACCTATCTCTATCTCTCTGTCTGCGTCTCCCTGTCTCCCCCTCAATCTCTGCTGTCTCCCGGGTCTGTCCATTGGTTTGCCGAAAGCATGTGTCCTGTGGTTGTGTGTAAAAAGAAGAAACAAAAGAAAACCAACAAAAATTATCTAAGCTAAAGAGGATTAATGGCAAAGCGAAGGAGAAGAAGAAAGCAAAACTCAAAGGAAGCGGTGAAGGAATCGGAAGAAGAGAACCCTAATTATATATGAATACAAAATATATATTTGAAATTCGTCTTTCTTGTGCAATATATTTCATAAAAAAATAACAAAATAACAAAAAAAATAAATAAAAATCAAAAACCCAAGTAACTGCAATAAAAATACTTCAAAACTAACGACGATTCAAATGCAAAAACAAAAAACCAACGCAATCGCACCACAAAAAATCACACTAAACAAACAAGAACTAACTAGCTAAGAGAAACAGCTTTTTAGCAACTAAAACCACAAAAAACTAACAACTAAAAAACCGAAAATAGTGATTAATTTATTGATAAATGAGAAAAATGTGAGAAATGTGAGAAAGAGGGAAGATGTTAACAAAAAAAAACGACGCTACGTGTGAAAGCTGACAAAAATCTGCATTGTGAGAACGTACTTATGATAAATGTTAAATTAAATTATAACTAATTAAAATTAACGAAACAATCGAAGATGAGGGAGAAGCAGAACGTGAAAGAAGAAGCAGAGGCAGCGATCACAGCAACAACAACAACACCAAAAATCGTTTATCGTTATCGTTTTAGCCGAAACACCAACCAAAAACCAAACAAAACCATCCAGCCCGCGCGCGGGAAATTTCCCTTAGTTAAGACACCAACCAACCAAGCGTAGCAACCAATTAGAGGGAAATTTCGCCAAAAGGGGCACAAAGTTCGTTCGTTCTTTCGTTCAAAATTGTATAATTTTTGTGTTTTTGTTTAAAACGATTGTTTTATACGAGAAAAGGGAGAAAAGTTATAATAGAAAACCAGAACTAGTCTCAAAAGGGAAGCAAAGGAAAGCGAGCAAGAAGTTGATGTTATTTTTATGAGCTACTTAACCGAAAACTGTTTTTAAATAATTGTATTTCTATATCTCATTTGTTTTTTTTTTATTATTCTGTGCGTATATATTTTGTAAGTTTAAGTCGAGAGCGTTTTACACCCTTCCCAAGCCTCATCCCTCCTCCGGAGGATACCTCCCGCCCCGTAATCCAACATCTTATATGCTATATACAAATCTATATATTTATATATACTTTTTGTTGCCTATTTTTTGTTTTTATACCTACATATATAATATACACTATATTATGTAATTTATTTATTTATTGTATTTATGTAAATGATATATAAACAAACACACTCACACACACACAGACTCCGCCTACACTCAGCGAAACGGGAGTATATATTGTGTACATACTGCAACATATTTTCGGCAGAAAAATAATGAAAGAAAAAGAGTAACAACAACGAGAGAAGAAACCACGCCTACACTGCAGAATATAATTGATGAAAGATTTGAATAAAAAGATTAAATCAAGACACACTATTTATTTATTTGTAAATGAAAAGGAAAAATGAAAGTAAAACAACAACAAACCGCAACTACTATATATTTTTTTCTGGCTTAACTATTAGTTACAATTATACTTGTTGGATATTTTACTAACGTTAAAGAAAACCAAACAAAAACAAATAAAAAAATGAAAAAATATAAACAAAACACAAAGAGGAAAACCGAAAAATAAACGCAAAAAATAAAATTGAAAAAACCAAAAATTCGGTGCTTTTGATTTTTATGTCGATAAATTCGATTTATTTATCGATCAGGGGGAGGGTTGGGTTTCACAAGTGGTAAGGAATATATAAATTAGAGCTACAAACAATTCGATGTCAAAATCAATTTAATCGATGTTTTTGAATGAGCGAAAAAATCTATACCTTTTTAAGGGAATCGATGCCTCGACCAGTCTGGTTACCTTTACAAAAAATAAATAATACAACACCAAGTTAATCTTGTTAATGAACAAGTAACATTGACTTAAAAACTCCTTTTTGCTTACATAAATAGTAATCTTATTTTAGCCTCTACATTTTTCATAATTTTTTTCGATTAAATCGATCTTTTTTAGAATCGAATCGATAAGAATCTATTCACAAAAAGTAGTATGTAAAATCGTTTGCAGCTCTAATAAAAATATCGTGGTGGAATTTATATGGTGTTGAAAGATCCACAATTTCTTTGGGACTTGAACCTTGGACCCAGCATGCTTTTAGGTACATTTTGACTTGATTTCAACAAGTAATCAACTTATTAACCCATTAACTAAGAACTTGATCAATTTCCAACGACGATAAAATGAGATTCCAGCAGTTCTTGAATTAATTTTCTAGCGCCCCCAACTATGATTTTTATTCCGTTTTAAATGAAAACAAATAATATTCATGTCAACAATTTGTGGACCCCCGTTGGGGCCCTTTGGGGTAACGCCCTTTAACGCCGGGGGTCTCTACTATTCTTTTTATTATTCGTAGTTTAAGTTTAATAAAAGTTAAGTTATTATTGTTTTGCGACAACTTTCTCACATTTTACAAAATATATCTATATAAATAACGACTAACTGAACTCCAAGTCCTGCGGCTCTGTGTGTGTGTGTGTCTCTTCGTGTTATTTTGGTTTCATATCGGGGTGTTCCCAACGACCTCCCTAAACGGTTTCGCAACTGTAACAGTAACTAAAGATGTGTCTCGATCCGGGGAATGGTCGTGGGTGTGGATGTGGGTTTGGGTGTGGGTGTGGGCATGGGTTTGGTATGTACTATATGGTTGTGTGGCGGCCTCATTGCTTCTGTGAACGACGACTGTGGTTCCGGACAAGAGTTAGGTTCGTTGAGCACCAGTGCCAGCAGCTGCGGCGGCAGTTTAACAAAAAAGACAACAGGTCAACTGCTGCACGTCGCTCGCTGGCAGCCGCCCGCTGCTGCTGCTGCTGATCCCCGATCCGTGGCGATGGCGATGGCGATGGGGGCGGCGACGGCGGAGGCGGCGGCGGCAGCAGCAGTAGCGGTGGCGGCGGTTTAGGATGTTGTTGTGACAGTGGCAACGGCAACGACAACGGCGGGCCGGCGTTGCCGTCGCGGCCCGCGTCCAAGGATCATTTGCTCTCGTCCTTCTCGGCCTTGTCCGCCTTAGCGCTGGCCCGGGTCGCCTTCTTGTCCTCGTACATCTTAATCAGCTGCTTCTTGGTAGGCATGGGCTTGATATAGCCGTGCTGCACCAGGTGTTTGATGGAAATGGTGGTACATCCTGCGGAAAACAAGGCAGATTCAAGATTATTGATATTTCCCTAAGAACAGAACCTATTTCGTCTCCAGAAGTAACCCAACCTTACCCAGAGTGAGGGCATAGCGCACTGGCGTGGCCACCTTGTAGCAGAGATAGGCGATGGCATAGTGGCCCATATGGGAGCTCTGAACCTTCTCGATGATGGTCTCGCTGAGATGCAAATACTGCAACACCGCGGGAACATCCACGCCGCTGAAAAGTAAGAGAAATACTTCCTATTATAGATCCCAGTCGTCAGAATCCTGGGGATGCTCACCTCTTGGATAAGTAATAGAAGCCTCCGAACCAGCCCAGCGACGTGACCACATGCACCGGGATGAGCACGTACCAGTACTTCTTGTACATGTGCTTGAACTTGGACACCAGCGACATGTTGGCTGCATCCCCGAAGAGATCGGTGGACGAGGTGGCCGCCTTCGCATCCTTTTCATCATTCGCCGAGGGAGTGCTAGCGCTTGTCGTGGAGGTAGTCGACTTGTGGTTGTGGCGCTGGAGCTGCAGCGGCAGCAGGCTATGGTGATACGTCACACCCGCCGGGGAGAAGCCGGTAAACTTCGATGTCGACGGACTCGAAGTGGTAATCCTCGGAAGTGCCGCCAGGCAGTGCGTGTGACGGCCACCAAGCAGACGCAGCGAGCAGGCGAGCATACGCTGCCGTGTGAGCAGGGCTACCGTTGCCATGATTATGCAGATTCCGTGCAAATCCTCACCAGAAATCTGATCTCAAGCGATTCAATCGGCGCCTGTAGACAAGCCCTGAGTGGTGTTCCGGTGGTGGTCGGGGGGCTTCGGAGATGGCAGCTCGCTTCTCGGATCGAATAGAGACGAATTTTCACACACACATTCCCATGCAGAGCCGGCACAATATAATAAATATCTCCTGATTCTGATTTCACTTGCCTGCTGTTTAGAGATGTGAAAAAATATATCAATATATCGATATTTTTAAGGTGAAAATTTTTTGGCCAAACATCTACAAACAAGAACATGAAACTAATTTGAAAATTTATATAACATTGTTGACGTTAAGGGACATGATAAACCGATCTTTGTGGCGAGAGGAAAACTGAAGTAATGCCTGTCAAAACATCGATAGCAGTATAGGTTAAAAGCCAATCGATTACCTTTGCTCTTCCTTATAGCACTTCTCCACTTTTTTCCCTTTCGCCATCGATAGCGAAAGAAATGCAATTATGCCAAATTACCGTTTACATAAACCAAAAACTTGCCTTTTTAGGTTTTGTTTAAACAAAAATTATAATAACTATTACTATAAAACTAAACGACGTTTTTCATAATACAACTGAAGTGGAGGTCCAGAGCTAGAGATGACATAAGAGACCCGCGATAAATCGTAATTATTTGAATCTTGTCGAAATCCTTATCAGGAGTCTCAATTTTTTAGGGCAAGCTTTTGATGGATTTTAAGTTGTGGCAACGTTCACATTTTTCACCGCAATTTCTATTTATAGCAATCGGGCACACCTTACAGATGTCATACTTAAAAATACTGCAACCCAAAAGGCTCTGAAATAAAAGGATATATTCAAGTAATCCCCAATTCAAACCAAAAACCAGTCAGTCGCTCTAAGTTTTTGTATATAATTTACTAATCAAACGGAAGGCAGAAACGTTATTGCACTAATATTACACAACTCAATTGCAAAAATAAGCTTATTAAGCGCACTTCTCGGCCACAAAAGGCAGTTTAAGCAAATGCGTTTAATCAAAGAGGTCCCTCTCTCTCAAGAGACCCCCGGCTGAACGTACATAGGTATATGTGGTATTTACCCGGATTTATTTTCCACTCATATCACAAAACATCGACTTTGCGGACTCTGGAGGGACTGGCTGACTGGCTTAGTTGGCGGCCGCCACTCGCAGAAGCAGTTTCCGCCGATCCTCGTCGATGGTGGCCAGGAATTTCTGCACCCGCTCGCTATAAAAGTCGCTCGTCTTGGCCAGCTGGACGCTGTGCATTCGCTCCGTCCGCCGGAAGTCGTCCAGCTGCCAACGGTCGCGCTGATAAGCCAGAATGCTGGCCAAAAAGTGCCAGAACGTGATCTGGGGCCACAGGACATTGCTGAAGTACAGGACCGATGTGCTGAGCTGGAAGGGAAAGGGTAAAGTATGTTAATAATCTTAATCTGACCGCTGTCCTGCCTCCTACTCACCTGCCACATCATAAAGTCGCTTAGCCTGGTCTCCCCGGAGGTGCGAAAGACAAGATCCGGCGGCGGTGAGTGGCGTGTATAGAGGCACTCCTGCAGCAGCCGTTCACTGATGTCTGCCCCGCCTATATCCTCGCTTCCGTGCCGCAATACCGTCTCCACCGCCTGTGTGATCTCGTCGCGTGACGTGTACGCAAAGGCCACGTTCAGAAAGAGCTTGTCATTGCGCTCCGTGCTCAGCATGGCGGTGGCTACCAGCTTCTGCAGATCCAGCGGCAACAGCTCAATGTTCCCGATCACCCGAATGCGTATGCCGTGCTCCTCCAGCCGTGCCGTCTCCTGCAGCAGGCGGGCGAACTTCTCGCGCGCCAGATTGAACAGGCCATCGACCTCCTCGCTGGACCGCTTGAAGTTCTCAATGCTAAAGGCAAAGGTCGTTACTTCGCGTACGCCCACGTCAAGGCACCAGCGCAGGCAGTCGGCTAGCTTTTCGAAACCCCGCGAATGACCCTCGATCTTGTCGATATGCTGGGAGCGGGCGAATCTCCGGTTGCCGTCCATCACAAAGGCGACGTGGTGCGGTATCTGGCCACAGGTGCGCAGCGTACGCATCGTTATTCGCTCCGCCAGGGAGTACTGGTAGTCGGACACCCACGACATGGCCCCACGGTTTGTGTTTCAAGGCGTATAATGGGTTTAATTACAAAACAATTAATTCTAAGGCCGGTGGTGGGTCCCGTGGCTAAGAAAAATCAGTGTGACCGCTTGTTTTGTCATTAATACCCTAACGCCTCGATAAATTGGTCGTTTCAGCAAAGACCCAAACCGCAATAAGTGTTCTTTCGATATTTTGCAGCCCTGGAAAACAGAGTTTTCTCAGTTCAAAGTTAACAGCAAAATAACTGCATTATGCGGTCCAAATGCAGTCCTATTAGAAACCGGGCCTTTTTAGAGCTGAAAATAAATTCTTTTTATCTAAAATTAAAATCAGAAATTCGAATTAAAACAAATACTCATGAGGACCGATTTTGTCAAATGAAATTCGATTAATCGCGCTTCTTAAACACATCGATAGTACCGATAGTGACACCGATGTTTTTGCAGCTCCGTTGACAGCTACGACAGCTCTCTTTTTTGATATCCGGTTCACGCAAGTGGTTCGTCCAAATCTTTTGCCTTAAATTTTTTTTGCTAAAATTCGGGATCTACAGTGCTTGAGCCCGCAAAAATGTGCCACACTCAACAGCGCTCAATGGCCCGAACGATAAACAATGAAAAGCCGCAAGGCAACCACGTTTTTTTTAATGTTTTTTGTTTTGTTTGTGGTGCGCACGCACTTGTGTTTGTGTTTGTGAAGCCACAGTGTCTTAAAAATATGCATTTCCTTGCTATCCCGCAGTTGCTGATCGACAAACCACCTCGTAATGGCACCCAGGAAGGCTAAAGTTCAGAAGGAGGAGGTCCAGGTCCAGCTGGGACCCCAGGTCCGCGATGGCGAGATCGTCTTCGGCGTGGCCCACATCTACGCCAGCTTCAACGACACCTTCGTCCATGTCACGGATCTGTCCGGCCGCGAGACCATTGCCCGTGTCACCGGCGGCATGAAGGTGAAGGCCGATCGTGATGAGGCTTCGCCCTACGCCGCTATGTTGGCTGCTCAGGTGAGTTTCCTGCTGCCTACCGGAGGAGTTCGGCCCTAAAGGAGTGTGTTCTTGCTTTCCTGTAGGATGTGGCTGAGAAGTGCAAGACCCTGGGAATCACCGCGCTGCACATTAAGCTGCGCGCCACTGGAGGCAACAAGACCAAGACCCCCGGACCCGGAGCCCAGTCTGCTCTGCGCGCTCTGGCCCGTTCGTCAATGAAGATTGGCCGCATTGAGGACGTCACCCCCATCCCATCGGACTCTACCCGCAGGAAGGGTGGTCGCCGTGGTCGTCGTCTGTAGAGACCTAATCTGGATGCAGGAGTCCAACCCTGTTTTGCTGTTCCCTGCTTTTGTGTATATGACAAGAAAATCGCTATTCTGTTTGTGTGCATGAAGGCACTGTAATAAACCGGGAAAGATTGTCTAAAACGCAAGATCAACAAGTTCGCATGTTAATGGGTCTAAATGGGGGTTCTGTGAACGTTATTTTGTAGCTCAATCGAGAGATTTAACGAAATGTTTACAAAAATCACAGATTCAAGCGACCAGTGCTGCCAAACTTCGCGTGCGAATTATCGATTATCCGCCCGTCCATGCAACCCTGCTGCGATAACTATCGGCTCAGCAGCTGTGTTTTTGCTTTCTTTTTTCGTATCCGGTTCAAGCAATTGGTTCGTTCTCGGTTGACTCCCCCATTACTTTTTTTTTGTGTGAAAATATTGCAATTTGCGAATCGGGCGCCACAAACGGAAACATGCAACAGCTAGTGCAATCGACTGACTACGCAATTAAGCCGCCCGAAATGAGAATATTCGACGGCACGGTGTGGATGCGGCTGAATTATTTTCCTATTTTTTGTTTGTTTGTGGTGCCCGGGACTAGTTGTTGTTGTTTTGTGAGCCGGTGACTGACGAGTGATTGCTTTCAATTTTAGTTGCTTATCCACGAGCAGACACTACACAATGGCACCCAGGAAGGCTAAAGTTCAGAAGGAGGAGGTCCAGGTCCAGCTGGGACCCCAAGTTCGCGACGGCGAGATCGTCTTCGGCGTGGCCCACATCTACGCCAGCTTCAACGACACCTTCGTCCATGTCACGGATCTGTCCGGCCGCGAGACCATTGCCCGTGTCACCGGCGGCATGAAGGTGAAGGCTGATCGTGATGAGGCATCTCCCTACGCCGCTATGTTGGCTGCCCAGGTAAGCAGAAGCCATACAGCCGGAATTGTTCCTTGGAACCATTACTAATGTGCTCATTTTCCCTCCAGGATGTGGCTGAGAAGTGCAAGCTGCTGGGAATCACCGCGCTGCACATTAAGCTGCGCGCCACTGGAGGCAACAAGACCAAGACTCCCGGACCCGGAGCCCAGTCTGCTCTGCGCGCTCTGGCCCGTTCTTCGATGAAGATCGGACGCATCGAGGATGTGACTCCCATCCCATCGGACTCCACCCGCAGGAAGGGCGGTCGCCGTGGTCGTCGTCTCTAGAGTGTGAACCCCCATTGTTCTGCTGCGTTATTTTTTTCTATAAATCTATAAATTCAGCATAAATGTAGAAATAAAAATGGAAAATGGAATCGATTAGTGTTTGCATTCTATGGAGACTGCTGGAGATTCGCATTCGCAGCTGTTATCGATAGCTCATTTTCGTACTCGATACAGCTTAAAGTCGGTTAGTCGGCGGGAAAATCTTAGCGGCAATCGAATTCGAGATTACTTTATCAAGAATTCAAATCAATTTAATACTAGATTGATTGTATCATCGATCTTCTGCAAAAAGATTCAGAGAGGTCCTATAACTGTTATAATAAAGTTTCGCTAAAAGTGCAGCGTTTACCTGCTGCCATTTCCGCAAGCCTGATATTTTATTCTTATCGATAGGGAAATTTAAAGAAGAAACCACTGTATTTGTTTAATTGCCAACAATTGATTTATTGTGAAATTAACACAATTATTTAGCCAATATATTTTCATATATTACTAGTTTTACAAATATACTAAGTTAGATGCATTGATTTCAACAATGCTATAAACTTAATAATTAAAACAAGTATAATTAATTTTCTTTAGTCGTAAAATGATGTTATTTTTTTATTTAAAGTATCGAAATAAGGTTAACATCGATTAGTATTTTTTAAGCAATTTGTCGTTAAAAATTTGAAGTAATGTATAACACTTAAATACTTTTGAAATTCATAACTCTAACTAATTGATTTCAATCTCTTTATTTTAACAAATACATTTTTAATTTTTAAACAATTCCCAGAACTATCGATAGCACCGAATATTCGGTCGTGGAAACATCGAACGCGCGCCGATGGCGATGGCGCCACCATCGATAGTCTACTTTGTACGCCTCTGATTCGTGGATTCGTGGAGCAAAGCAAATCGAAATTGCTAGGATTAAAAGCGTTCGCAATTGAAGCGGCGGTCAAACGGGCTGCCAGAGGACCACGGACAATAGTTAGCCTCCAAGGAGGGCCACAGATTAGCGGACATAATGCAAATAAAGGTGTAATTGGCGAGTTCAATGCACGAATAATATATTTGGCCACACTTGCCAGTGTGCGTGTGTGTACGGTGTGTGTGCCCCGCGCGCGTGTGTATGTGTGTGTGGCCCACGACGCGAGTATGTGTGCGTATCTCTTATTCGCAAGACTCGCGGATGAAACAACGTGAAAAGCAAAGCAAAGCAAACCAAAATCCAAGGCGCAGCCATCGAACTACTGAGGCAAACAAGAGGCGGCCGGCAAGGAGCAAGCACAGTCCGGATACGGACGATGGGATATAACTGGCCGGGCGGGCGACGTCACGTCAATCGAACCGAGCAACCGAGCAACCGAGCAGCCGAGCAGTAGCAGAGCCAGAGCCAAAGCAGCAGCAGTAGTAGAACGTAGTGGAGATGTCGGAGCTGAGTCTCCACTGAGCTGAGAGTCAAGATACGAGTGTTTTGGTGTTGTGAAATTATCCGTTTCCTCGTCGTTTCGTCAATATCTCTGCGAATCACCAAACACACAATCTCTTAGTGATCCCAGGAATAATTCCCCCCCAAAATTTTCAATACCAAACGCAACGCAGTGCGAGGTTCCCCAATAAACAAAAAGTATAGAAATCACACACAGTCAGTGCTCGGCAAGAAGAAGCGACTACCAGCTAGCAGAAGCAGCAGCAGAAGCAGCAGCAGTCGCAGTCGACGGCGGCAGCCGAAAAAGAAAACTTGTTTAAAACCCCCAGAAAGAAGCGTAGAAAAAACGCAGAAGCAGAATTCCAGAACCGAATCCCAGCAGCCGCGGCGACGTCACCAAACAAAAAGCAAATACCAAACGCAGCGACAGTCGGTGCAGCCTCATTTCACATCCTGAGCCATGGACGAGGATGACAACCTGTCCAATGCAGATATCAGCATCGAGGACGAAGAGGTGGCAGAGCGGACACGCGAGGCCATGCAGCAAGACGATAATGAGGACGAGGAGGACGCAGATGCCTCCGATGTGGACCTTTCCTCCGTCTATGTGCTGCCCCACAGTAATGTCCCCATAGCCGTGGTGGGGACCAGCATAAACGCCACACCGCGCACCACTGGCGGCGGCACGGGTTCGGGTGCATCTGCTGTGGCCGCTGCAGCAGCTGTGGCCGGAGCCAGCATGGCCACCAGCGCCACCAGCAACTCGCATTCCCCCTTCCATGACTGGGACTCTAGTGTAGCGGCCGCCACACCGCCACCGCCGCCGCCACGAGCAACATCCGCAGCAGCGGCAGCAACAGCAGCCGGCTCAGGAACGGGATCCGGATCGGGAGCCACTGCTGGCGATGCGGGCGCCAAGGCCAGCTTCTTCTTTGGCGCCTCCTCATTTAGTCTGCGCAGCCGCAAGGAGGTGGCCGCTTTGATCAACACGGAGTGCTGCCGCGGCGGACCCACGCCCGATCTCGACTCAATTATGGACACCCTGTTCAATCCGGGCACGCCCATCGATAATCCGGACAACATCGAGTGGATACGGTGGCTAATTGCCGGCGGGCGAACGCCGCAGGAGTTTGTTAAAATAGGTAAGCAAAAATCCACCAAAACAGAATTGAGTTCGAGTTCGAGTTCCAGTTTTTCGCCATGCGATTTATCGATATATGTTGCATTTCTATCGCGACCAGCTGATCGCAGGCAAGTCCGTTGCCCCTGAAACGCTGCAAGTGTGAGTGCGAGATACCTGTGCGCTGTATATGTATGTGTGTGTGTGTGTGTGTGTGTGACTGTGTGTATGAAATGGTTGTAGGGCACGCAAGGCAAAGGGTGTGGGAGCGGGAGAGTGAGAGAGCATAATAACAGCAAGGTGCAAGGTAGCGTGAAGAGTACGGTGCGAGTGCACCACCATGGCAACAGCAATCAAGCGCACTCACTCACACACTGATTAGGGGAGTCAACTTTAGCCCAATTTAATCTCAACTGCTCATCTATCTGCCATGCTGTGTGTGCCGTATTTGTGCATACTTTTTATGATTACTACTTATTTCTTGTGCCAGCCTGCGTATGTCGCCAAAGTGGCTTTTATCGTTTATGGTTGCCGTTCTCGTTTTGTCCCACTTGTCAGCTCACACAGATAGAGGCTGACAAACACGTACACACGCTCACGCACAGTGGAATGCAACTTGCACCTAATGCCTGTGTGTCAGCTGTTCGCCTTGCGTAATAAATGTTTCCGCAGCATCCGTCCCAAAAACAAAAAACGGACGCACACCTACATACAATGCACTGCCACTTGTTTGGTTCGCATGGCACCTTTTGTCACCACTTAATGCTGGATGGCCTTTTACATAGAAAACAATTGCAAAATTGCACATGAAATTAACGCTCTGCTGCTAAAGTTTATTGACCGTCGTCATTGTTGTTGATTTGACAAAACACGCCACGAATTCACGCACAGTGGGTGCGGTGTACAATGTGTGTGTGTGTGTGTGTTGTACGGCCCACTGTAAGCTGTCATCGGCAATTGACCGACCGACTAAGACCGTTATGTTATGCGAGAGTGTGTGCAGCACCTCTTCTTTCCGTTCCCATGCACCGTGTATGCCACCCACCCCACCCCCCTCTTCCGCTCCCTCGCTCCCGCTCACTCTTTAATTTGATTCGTTCGATTTCACTGAACCTTGTCCAAAAGTTCTCAGTTAGAGGGGGATGGCTAGATGGCGGCCACCAAGGGGAGCGAAAGAGAGAGCGACGGAGAGTTGCCAACTTGGCTGACGATCGATCGCCATTTACAAAATTGTCAATCAACTTTTCGCTGCACTACCGCTGCCATGTTGTTGTTGTTGTTGTTTGTTGTTCTCGACTGATTTCCTTCCGCTTGCGGTCGACGTTGACCTTTTCAGCCAACAAGGTCCAAAACGCAGCGCCAGGCCGAAGACAAAAGCTAAGAGTCACGCAACAAGCTAAATTAACTAAGCAATGAGTGCATCATTTTATTTTTGGAACTCAATCAAATCAATAGCAATACCAATGGCAAACGTAAAAGCAAGGCGGCCAAAAACAGCTGGCCTCGACGGGTTTTGTTTTTGTTTTTTCGTTTTTTTTTTTTTTTTTTCGATTAACCTCGCGATAAGTTATCGCTCGCCAATTTACAGGTGGTCAGGCTAAAATCTCAATCGATTTTACACACAGCAGCGATTATTTGGAGGATTAGGAATGGGAAAACGTTTATAATAATATTCTTTTTATTCGATTTTTCTCAAAATATTGAATGATTCATTTAAATTTGTTTGTTTGATATAGAGCTTGGAAATCATAGAAATAATAATATTTTTTATTAAAACATAAATCTGTAATAGCTTCATGCTAAATTTAAAGGTTTACCTTAATCGTAAACTTAATAGTTACAGGGCTAACAAAACTTAGGGGTGATCATTATAAAGCACAAGTTACACTGTTACAGTTGTCATAAAAAATATATTTTTTCTAAGCTCTGTAAGTTGTTAGCAGAAAATGGGAGCTTATTTATTTCTTTAAAAATTATGTATTATATCTTCTATAAGAACCCCTTGCCAGCTGTAATTCTCTGTTTGCACATTGGTTTGAAATGGAAATGTCCATTGCAAATGAATAATCAATTGATTCAAATCCTTGAACGACAATCAAGCAAAAGTATCCTTTACCTCCGAGCCGAAGAAACTGCATACGTGTCTCATTTGAAAGTATAATGAACGGGCGCAACTATGTGATTAGGAATTCCACATTACTTGACCAATAGTTTTGAGCAGAATGACAACGCACTCACATACATAAGGCCTGTGAGCATTGCCAACTTTTGCGGGTAATAATGGGTGCAAGCCCATGTCCTACGTCCCCTGGTCCCATTAAAAAGTTAAATATTTCCAATTAGTGGCAATATTGAAAGGGGTTTTGCACCAATAATGCAGCCAGCGCACTCTCCGTAACTCACTTAAGCCTTGTAACTTTGTTTCAACTTTGAGCCAGGCCACGCCACTAATAATTCGAAATTGAATTATCTTTTCTCTCTGTGTGTTTTTGCAGTGCGCAGCTATGACAACCACGCCAAGTGCGGCCTGGTGTGGGTGCCCCATGTGGTGGCGTACAGGTGCCGCACCTGCGGCATCTCGCCCTGCATGTCCATCTGCCGCGACTGCTTCAAGAAGGGCAACCATGCGAACCACGACTTCAACATGTTCCTGTCCCAGGCGGGCGGTGCCTGCGACTGCGGCGACACCTCCGTGATGAAGGCGGAGGGCTTCTGCAGTGACCATGGCATCAATAATCGCGTCAATCGCGATCCGGTGCCAAATAATCTCCTCGCTGTGGCCGAGGCCATTATGCCCAAGCTGCTCTTCCGGCTGCTGCAGCATTTCCGGGAGCACAGCGACACCTCGCTGCAGGTGCATGCAATGACCTCGTACCTGTGCGAGGAGTTCGCCAACATGCTGATCGATCTGAACAACATGGGCGAGATAATGCGCAAGGTGATGACGCGCACGCTGATCAATCCGGAGGTGTATGCCTACTTCATGGAGGCCCCGTGCCTGGACACGCGCAACGGACGCTTCCTGAAGGCCAATCGGGAGAAGTACGAGGATGCTGTGAACAGATTTCCCAATCCAGAGCCGCCCGATGAGTACAGGGATCTGCCGGCGCTGGGCGATAACCTCGTTCACACCACACTGCTCGAGGAGTTCATCTTTTGGACGTTTAAGTTTGAGTTTCCGCAGACCCTGGTATGCTTTCTGCTCAACATGCTGCCCGATCAGGATTACAAGGTGAGTGAGAGCCAAGTGTTAGGTTCTAAGGGATCCTATAATGAAGACTTCTCCCCTAAATATAGGAACACCTCACCCGCACCTTTGTGATGCACTACAGCCGCATACCGTCCGTGCTGGAAATGTCCCGCGATCCGGATACGCTCAGCAACCGGGTGGTGCACATGAGCGTCCAGCTCTTCTCCAACGAGAGCCTGGCCCTCAAGATGGTCAACGAGCTGTCGCTGTTGCATGTCATGATCATCAGTCTGAAGCTAATGATGTCCAAGATACTCATACAGAACACGCTGCATGGTGAGTGCTTCCTAACTAGCTTCTTCCCTTTCCCCTCGACTTAACCGAATCCCTTGCAGATCCCTCCAAGAATTTCCACTTTGTCATCGATTGCACGCGCCAGGTGATGAAGGATCACTGCTATTGGCCGCTAGTCTCGGACTTCAACAACGTCCTATCGCACGAGTCGGTGGCTCTGGTCTTTCTGCGGGACGACAACCTCATCGACATGTGGTTCCAGTTCCTCCAAATGCTCCAGGGCATGAACGTCAACGTGCGGGAGACGGCCTCGCATGTAGAATTCGAGCCGAATAGCTACTATGCGGCCTTCTCCTGCGAACTGGAGGCCAGTGCCTACCCCATGTGGTCGATCATCTCCCATCTGCAGGATGGCACGCACGCCCATCTGGCCAAGAAGATCATCAATTACTGTGTGACGACGCTGCACGAGTGGCTGGACTCGATATACTTTATGGAGGCGCACCTGTCGATGGTAAGTTGGGATTTGCTCCCTAGAAAAATGGGAATAACTAAGAATAACTGAACCTCTTGCAGGAGGAGATGATGCAGGCCTCGTTCCACTTTCCCTTGCATCGGTATCTGGCCGCCTTCGTGTGCCAGGCGGTCACCAAGATGGGCATCAGTCTGAGCGATGTGCTGCCCTCGCGTCCGTATTTGCTGCCCCTGCTGATGATCCATCCGCTGCGTGTCCAGGTGAGTCCTCCTCAATTAAATAGACTTGTGCTTGGCTTCTCTGGGGGATTCTCAGATTCAGATTCTCTTTATTTTTCGTTTATGGCTAAATTCCAATATAATTTGAGTTATATTCGTGTCTTGTCCCCATCTCTGGGTCTCCTGGCGCCTCTTGCGATCTCCTTTCACTTAGACTACGCGACAATAATTGCAAGTGTGTGTGTGTATTGGTAGGTGGTGTGTAGTGTGGTGTGTACAACTAGAAAGCTATGACATATGGGGGGATCTCCAAGAATCCCTCTCAAAACTTCTTCTTGGGCACCTGGACGTGAGGTGTAAAGTCATACGTGATGATCTTGGGCCCCAGGAAGCCGCCATAGCCGTTGCGTCCCTTGTAGTAGATCCCAATGCCAGACAGCGGCACTGGGGGATTCGAGATCACGTTCTGGATGTCAATGAACGGCACTGTGCTCTGCGCTGCATCCTTGTCCAGCCCCGTGTTGGTAAAGTCAATGTACTGGTTGTGGCGCGACTGGGGTATCGAGGGTGTGATGGTACGCGTGGACACGTCCGCGTTCTCCAGGCGCAGCTTCTCCCTGAAAAGGAAACTCCCAGATAATTCCTTTTCAAGTCAAGCCAAGACAAAGGGTAAACTCACCTGCGCTCCTTGCTATTGTTGCTGACATCGGTGTTGTCATTGGACTTCCAGTAGCTGTTGCCCTCCACCTGGACGAGCTGGCCCGTCTTGAAGTCGAATTCGCTGTAGTAGGCCTCCAGATTGAGGTGGGTTCCCACCACCCTGAATCGCACCCCGGTAATCACAAAGCTATTGTCATCCGTATTGACGTCGTCCAGGTCGATGGTGCGGCTCTCGTAGCTCAGCGTGTGATAGTCGACGCCCTTCTTCACATCGCGATCGAAGATGTTGTACGTGTCCACGGGCTTCCACTCCAAGGTGCTCTGGTTGATGGCGCCGCGGGGCAGCAGTTCTCCCTCCTGGATTTGCAGGTGGAAGATGCGGTTGAGCTTCACAAAGCGCAGACCAGTCACCACCCTACAGGAATACAGAAAAGCTTATAGAATTGGGGCATCCTCTTCCGACACCAACAATCCTCACCTGTTACGCTTCACATCGGCCACCGAATCGCGCAGGCTAAAGAAGCGATCCGACTTGAGGCCCTGCTCGTCGCACAGGCAGAAGCAGTAGCTGCAGTGCCACAGCAGGTAACGCCACCAGCTATCCACCTTGGTGGTGCCCCGGGTGCACCTGGCCCGCTGTCCCAGAACGCGTCCATTCTCATACTCGATGAACTCGTACCGCCTGGTGCTATTCTGTGCCGACGGACACACCCACATGTCGCTGTCCACAAACTGGCAGTTGTACAGGCGACCCGAGCACCTCGGCTGGCGGGCACAGTAGAGATCCTTGAAGCAGCCCTCACTGCGGGTGGACTGGTAGAAGGAACAGGTCTCCCGGCACGTCTCCTCATTGTTCAGATCCACCTCGTTCTCGATGTAGCCCTGCAGCAGGCGCGTCACCTCGTCGTAGGTGACGCCCCTCACATGCTTCTCCGGATCGCAGCGATAAACGATGCGATCGGCTCGCAGCATCACATCCCTGAGCAGCTTCAGCGTACGTTCCGTACGCTTCTCGTAGTCCGCTCGCATCAGCTCGGCTTCCTGGGTGAAGTTGCCCTTGCCGTACACGCGCAGCATCATCCACGAGAACTCCATCATGGTGTAGGCCTTCAGTTCGGTCAGGGCGATGTCCGCGTACAGCGAGTACACAAACTGCTGGGCCGACTGCTGGGTGTTGCATATCTGATTGGTGGACACCTGCAAAAGGGAATTATTAAGAATTTCAGCAATATACATGGCCAATGTCCAGCAGCTGTACAGCTGGGGCTGGCATTCCTTCGCGGAAATACGAGAAAAATGTGCTGCTCTGCTCGCCCCCGTCTCTTGTTCGTTTTTAGCTCTAATTAGGCTCCCACATCTGGCCGTAAAAATCGGTATTTCACTATTAATAGTATGCATTATAAGGCCACTAATTGCGCCGATAGCGTGGCTATATTTTTTGTAATTTTCATTAACTAAAATCATGTTATGAAACCATGGAGATTTTAAAAGAAGATTACTTGGACAATTGGTTAAAAATAACTATTTCTTGTGCTTTGTTTTCTCTGTAAATCAGGAGTTTCTGGTTCTTAGGGTACTTGAGAGGGTTTTGAATATTTTAAGGCTGTTGATCGTGGATTTTTCAAGTCTATTCAATAAATAAAAGGTGTAATTGCTTTGGGTTTTTCACTATAAAGAGATTTCGGTGTTTTGAATGTAATGATTATGATGTGAATAAGCTGATACTGATATATTGCTATATAAACATAATATTAACTTCATTATTTCAAATCTCTTGTTAAAAACTCCAGAGATTTGGTAAAGAGATCCAAGCACTGCTTCTTTTTCAAATATTTTCAAACTCTCCTAAAGAGATTTGTGGAAGAGCATTCCAAGCACTGCTTGCATTTAAAACCCCCTTCGAAATCTCCCAAAGAGATTTGTTAAAGAGATTTGGGAGATTTAAGCACAATATGAGGATATATGGATCCTAGGTATCACAATGATCTCTTTGATCGTTTAGTTACTATCTTGTACTGAAATCAACTAACGATCATGGCGCGGTAGTAGAGCGTCTGTTGGACCATCACTCGTTCGATTTCCGCGAGGATGCGTGGCATCGAGATGGTGTTATCATTCCGCAGCACTTCCCGGGTCAGATCCAGCACAGCCAGTTCGTCCAGTTGGGCGCTATTATTCTGCCTCACAAAGGTGTCCTATTTGAGCGATTTAAACGGATTAGAGATAGAGTTTAATCCCTGATAAGGGCTCTCTGTGTCCGACTGTGATACCTTGTAGGCCTCGTACAGCTTGCTTATGTAAATGAGATCCCGCTCCAGCAGCGACCACTCGTAGTGATTGAGCAGCTCGTAGCGATGATCCTCAAAGTTGCGTCCCATCAGGCGCTTGGCGTCAAAGTCGCGATGCGAGTCGAACACCTTTCGGAGCTGCGTCTCCTTGTTATTCTGGCTGTTGGCCGTCTTGGTCAGATAATCCCACAGGGCACGCTCCAAGGCGATGTACTCGGTGCGCATGGCGTCCACCTCCAGTTGGGGGGTGCGCGGATGTATCCATCCATCGGAGGCGGCGGATTCCACACATTTCGTTCCACAACAAATCACCAAGAAGAGAGCGACGGCGGCGGCAAGGGCACTAGCAGCGATACCAGGCGACGCCATTTTGAGCGTGTGTGGCGTTTGTATTAACGATAAGTAATATCCGCTCAGCGGATAAAAAATTAAGGGGATTTCCTGGGTATTTTCAACTTCTTTTTAAAGCTGCTTCTTCTTCCTTCTGCGATTAAGAAGAAGACGACACGCGTCCACCTGCTTGCCTGCCAGTCGTCTGCCTGCACTGCTTGTTTGGCGGACAGGGCACTGCTTGCTGGGGACAACAACACAGAGTCCCGTTTTAGGATTTGCGTTCACTTAAATTTTTCCCAAACTGATTGTGCGTTATTTGCGATTTACTTTAATTCGCGCTCGCCTATAATTTTTTTATACGCCTTTTGCTGTGTGTGTTGTGGTTCTGAGTGCTGGTCGTCGGCTACTGTGATTTTTTCAGTTTTTTCAGTTTTAAAGCGCTTCGCTCAGCTCCGCGCGTTTGAGTGTGTGTGTACGAATCCGCTGACGACTGGAAGCTCTTTTTACGTGCCCCATTGTTGTTTTTGTTTATTCTTGGAACGCATCTGTATTGGTGAGCAGCGCGCCCGCAATCACGAATTGAGCAAATTTTTTGTTTGCTTGACTTCCCTCGGCTGTGGCGACTTGAATAATACACTGCAATTGGCTAACTTAATTATACAATTCAATCGATATGGCGATCATTTTGGCACATGCAACCAATCGATAACTAGAAAGTTGTACTCTCTCACTCTCATTGTTTGTGTTACAGTTGCGTTGCTGTTGTTGTGTTTGGTTGTTCCCGTGTAATTGGTATGGCAAACAGCTGTGAGCGCTCTCACTCCGCCCGCTCTCTCTCTCCCTCTCCTTGCAGTGCGTGGGCCATCTCGCTCCCACCTTGACGCAATGCACACAAACAAAGAGATGCGCTCTCTCCGCATGGGGGCGGCACTGCTGCATTGCCCTCTGCCGTTTGTTTTTATTTCCACTGGTTTTTCTTTTTATTTTTGTTTTGTTTAACTTGTCCCGCAGTCTTTTGTTGACACGAGACCTTTGACCTCACGCAAATGCAAACACAGACACACGTACAGATAGAAAAAGGGGGGAACCTCTGTTTCTGGCGAGCATTTTGCATAAAGTGCGTGGAAGCTCTTGGTTTCAAGCTTTGTTTACCGTTATTTAGCGACAACGACCACTATACGATGATGATGACGATGACTAATACCCTGCAAAGACTTTCTTTTGCCGAATTAACAAGTGACGCGGCAGCAACCGGAAAGTCGAGTTTACAATGCTCATTCAAAGTTAAAGGCCCTGCGCCGCGTCTCAAGTCTAGACCCGCATCCAATTCCTCAGAGAGCAGAGCAGAGCATGAGCATGCTCATGATCATGATCATGATAGTGATTCATTCCGGGTTAGTAGCCCGTGCAGGAAGCGATTCGCAAATTGACACCCCATTCACAATTCCCAGCCACCATTAAGTACAGTGGAACGTAATGCCCCGAAACGGGCAGCTACAATGCATAGATTCAAAGAAAATGCATCGTTCACACTATTTTCTTTGATTCTCTGAGAGATCTAGAACCTATGATCCCTTTCTGCCTCTAATGGTGTTATCTTTGGTTTCAACAAATAATTTCGAGCCATTAAAGCTCGGCTATATTACCTCGTAGGCGGTGACCAGTTGGGCGAGCAGGTTGTTGGATGTGACATTCGACCTGTCCTCGCTCCCGAGCAGAGTAAGGTGCAAGCGATCCATCAGATGGTGTACCGAATGGGCATTCGGTGACACTGTCCACTCGGCAAATGTTATCAGCGTGGACATTTCCAGCTTGTCCTTGTACGCCTCGTAGTTCTGCATCTGTTGGTAGCGCGACGAGATCCTGTTGATCGTGTCCGTTATATCGTTCATCTTGGCCATGATGGGGGCGTTATTGTGCATATAGCTGGTCACCGATTCGATGGCCAAGGCAACATATTGAGCGTGCTGTGAAGTGGGTTATTTCAAAGAAGAAGGTTAGGCGTTTGAATCGGGCGAAAACTGGTTCAGGGAGCCGGACTTTGTATACCCTTGCTGTGGTCTAATTAGACCTTCTTGCTTTAAATGCATTTATCTCTGTCAAAGGAACCAGCATGTCTATAAGAAATGATGAATAAAAATGCTTATCCACCACCTTACATGCATCTTACATGCATAATGCTCAGTACCCACTGCAAGGGTATTGAAACCGGGGTGGAAAAAGTGTTGGGTAGAGTGGCTCTCAGCGCTGACTCACCTGCTCTTCGGTGTGGTCTATCTGCTTGCTGACTTCTTTGAGGCGCTGCAAGACCTTCTTCTGCTTCTCCCGCATCAGCGGAAAGTCAATGTTGGCCGCCAGTGGCGAGGATTGGACGATGTCCCAGGCCTTGAGCACTCCGGAGGTGACCTCCTTGACCACGTGAATGATGTCCAGGACGTCCTCGATCAGCGCCTCTGCCGGCGTCGGTTTATGCAGGGCCACCAGAGTGGCCAGCAGCAGGGGAAATCCCCATTTCCTAAACTCTATCATGGCGGGTGGCAGCAGTGCGGCGTGTGTGGGTTTTGTTTGCTTTAATTTGTTGGTTTTTGTGTAGAATCTCTGATCGGAGGTGGTGATATGAGGGCGCCTTAAATATTATGATTAAGTTTAGCTTATACAGGAATTGTTTACACACACGCACGCACACACACACACACAGCCTAGCACGCAACTGCGCCCGCTGAAAATCGAAACGCGAATGCGGCCGCCACAAACAACAGAGAGTTGAGTTTGGCTCGGTTTCTGAGGCTCGAATTTGAACCGCTGCGCTGCCTCTCGTCTCGCTGCCTCCAAGATTGATTAAAAAAAATGAGATGAAATGTGATGTGTTGTGCTCTGTGTGTTTTTCTTCTTTTTCTGCCCCTTGCAGACTCAGACACTCTGTCGCACACACACACACACACACACGCTCTTTTCTTTGTTGTTTCTTTTTTTTTGCGTTATGCTTTGTCACAAACGGTTCTTTTTAATGGCAGGGGGAAGAGAGAGCGCAAGCATACATAGGTCACAGCATTGGTGGGAGCGAGCTGGCATGCTGGACCAGCACATCAGCTGTGCCGCTCAGAGAGTTGGCATTCCCAAAACGAGTTTCGATAACTCTGCGTCTGCTGTCATCGATGTAGTTTTGATAACTCTGCGGCATATCGGTAATCGCACTCGCCAAGTTGCCGTTATTTAATTTGTTAGTGATCAATTTTTATTTTAAACACGTTTTTAATTAAAACTAATTCCATTTCTCTTGCGCTTGTGCTTTTTCAGAGCTTCTTCTACGAGATTTTGGCCGGAAAATGGGTGCGCAACGGCTTGCAGATCAAGGGCCAGGCGATGACCTACATCCAGGCGAACTTCTGCAACTCGATGGCGGACATGGATCTGTTCTTCCTGCAGATTTGTGCCACCAATCTGCCGCAATACTTCTTTCTGCAGAAGACAATCGAGCTGTTCGACGTGGGCCAGTGGCTGGAGACGGCGCCGCTGAAGCAGCCGCAAAAGACGGAGCAGTCGTCGATGCTGGAGGGCTTTCTCACCTTCCTGGCCACGCTGGTCACGAGTCGCACCAATCTGGGCAACGACGAGGCCACGCAGTGCATCATCGAGATTAGTGCGCTGCTCTCCACGGAAAACAAGACGCATTCGCAGCTCCTGGAGCTGATGCCGGAGCGGTCGGGCAATGTGCACACCAAGAACTTCGAGACCTTCCTCAAGAAGCTGTCCGTGTACAAGGCGCCGTCGAGCGGCAGCGAGAACCTGGAGCAGGGCCTCTTCACGCCCATCGACGAGGTGTGGGAGAAGCACTACGATCCGCTCCACGTCCTCCTGCGGGCCGTGCATCGTCGCGACTTCCAGTCCTCGCTGGATCGCTTCACCAACTATGTGAAGAGCAAGGAGAAGATGCCGGCGAGCGGCAATCTATGGCCACCGTTCCGCCTGCCGCAGGCGTTGCCCGCCACCAGCTCCTTCAGCGACCCTTGCCGCATCCTCAACTCGCGGGTGTTCCACTCCACCATCCTGTCGATCTTCTTTCGCGCCGTCCACACGCGCGATGTGTCGGAGCATGTGCTGGCCCTGGCAGTCTTTCTGCTCGAAATTGCCGTGGAGACCAGCGAGGATGTGGGCGGCAGTGGGGCGAGTGGCCGCGGTGCTCCGCCGGCGGCTGCTGCCGCCATGGTTGAGTCATCGGGGGGCTCGGGGTATCATCATCACGGCTACGGTTCGGGTCGCCAGGAGCCGCCCAAGCTCTTCCAGTGCTATCCCACGGACAATCTCAGCTGCAATCTGCGCCAGATGGTCAAGAAGGTGTCGCTGAAGTCGCGCGACCCCCAGGTGGTCACCTCCAGCTACCGCTCCAACCCGTTCTACTCGGATCTGGACTTCGATGTCGATCCGGAGCAGGCGATGCGCATGATTGGCCAGGCAGAGACCGAGGGCGATGATGCCGCCAGAGTGGGTGGCGGCGCCAGCGGTGGCTCTGCACCTGGCCTGGGCACCGGCACCGGCATGGGCCTCGGACTGGCGGCAGTGGGCGGCGTGCGAGGACGCAGCGTCTCGGAGGCTCTGGCCCTGATGCGAGTGCCGGGAATGGAGGTGGCCCTGACGCCCGATCTCTCGGTGGTCGCCGAGACGGGCGTTGTCATCCGGCAGGACAGCAACGAGGACGAGCTGTTGAGGGACGGCGATGATCATGCCATGGACATGAGTCCCGCCACCGCGCTCGACTTCCACTTTCCGCTGCAGCAGATCACGTTGCCGGAGAGCGGCATGGAGGTGGCCATTCGCCGGGATCTCCTGCTCGCCGAGACAAACAACGGAGGCGGAGGCGGAGGAGGAGGAGGAGGAACTGGACCCGGAGGTGGAGCTGCTGGGGTCCCACATCCGCCGGCCAGCAACGAGATGTTCTCGCCGACCACGCCCACGGGCAGCGGCATGCTGCTGCCCTTCCAGCGGGTACAGCCCGTGGCCGTGCCCAGCAGCAGCGTCAACGTCATGGACATTGTGCCATCGAATGCCCTGGGTGTGGGCGCCGGCGGCGGTGGCTTCACCTCGGGCGTTAGCGGCGGCGGCGGCATCGGGATCGGTGGCGGAGGCGGCGGCGGTGGTCGCCGGATGAACTACGAGGCTGGCGGAGCGCGCAAGCGTTCCGTGGACATTGCCATCGGCGGCGGCAGCAGCAACAAGGATGAGCTGCATCTGGACGAGAGCATACTATCGCTGCTGCTCAAGCTGCACTCGCAGCTCTCGGGCACGCTGGACAGCTTCTCGCTGAGCGACGGCGAGGAGCGGGCGTCGCCCTCGTCGGCGTCGACGTCGGGTGAGGAGGGTGAGGATTCACCCAGCGCCATGGATGTGGACTGCAATGAGGCCAGCACCTCGATGGCGGCCGCCGGGAGCACAGCGTTGGCCGAGCGAGGACGCGGAGGCGCCGGAAGCAGGCGCAACTACAAGAACATACACGTGTCGGCGTCCCGCATCGGCGACGGACCCTTCTTCATTGGCAACCTGCTGCGCAAGATCGCCAAGCAGGACGAGATGTGCGCGCTGAGCATCGACGAGATCCGCGCCCGCCTCTGGCCCAATCAGCGCGAGAAGCAGGCGGAGGCGAAGGCGCGGGAGACCAAGGAGAAGGAGGAGCGACGCAAGAAGGCGCGCGAGCGCCAACAGAAGATGATGCAGGACTTTGCCAACAAGCAGAAGCAGTTCATGCAATCGGCGGCGGCGGCGGCCAGCAGCATGGACTACGGCCTCGAGGACGACGACGAGGAGGAGCTGTACGAGGAGCAGCCGCGCGAAAAGGAATACGATTGCATCATTTGCAACTGCACCACGCCCAGCACCGAATCGAATCCCATCGGCCTGGTCGTCCTCGTCGAGTCCAGCGGCATCGTTGGCCACCGGCGTCGCATCCCCGAAAGACTGCCCCTGCCGCTGAACGTGGAGGATGAGTATCAGCTGGCGCATGCCACGCGGCTGGCCGCCGAATTCGGACGCCGCACCGAGCTGCTCAGCCTGAAGTTTGGCGAGGAGTCGTGGTATCTATCGAATAACATGGCCTACGACAACGGGGTCCATGTGCAATCGTGCGGCCACCACGTCCATCTCAGCTGCCTGGAGGCGTACCTCAAGACGCTGTACACCACCCAGCGGCAGCCAGTGCAGGATCGCGGCGAATTCTATTGCCCTGTGTGCCGGCAGCTCTCCAACTCGGTGCTGCCGCTCAGTCCGCAGCTGGACAGGCCCACGCATCTCGTGCGGTCCGGCAACCAGCCCTTCGAGCGCCTCGTGGCCGACCTCACCGATCTGATCAAGGAGAACGAGACGATACCGGTGAGAGAAGATACCCTTGATGGAGGGAAAGCCTCTCTTATTATCCGTTTATCCTTTCCGTCTCTTCAGCAGCCCACAAAGCTAACGGAGGCCATGGGCCATGCCATGGAGGTGATGACGAACATAGCCCAGCGCAAGGTCAAGTGCGCCTCGATCACCTTCCGCAAGCTCTTCATCTTTGTGACCTCCATAGCGCGCACCAACCTGGAGGCGGAGATCATACAGCGCGGCGGCTCCCTCTGCTCGGCGAATGCCACGCGGTACAAACCCAAGCGGGACTGCATTGTCCCACTGCTGCATGTGCTGTCGGTGCATGTTCGCGTCCTGGTCGAGTGGCCCCTGTGGAGCAGCTGGGCCTCGCTGGCCGGCCTGCCGGTGAGCGAGACGGAACCCTTGCCGGCACACTGCCTGGAGTTGATTCCCAGCCTGCTGGCCGATCCCATAGCGCTGCTGCTCAAGTTTATTCTTCTGGCGCCGCTGCACCTCGATCAGGGTGAGTTTTAACCGCGTTTCTCTTTGTTTTCCCAGGTTAATCTCTCTCTTTTTTTGGGCAGACTACTTTACCTGCATGGTGAAGGTGATGTACAACCTGCTGTACTACCAAATAGTGGTCCAGCTGTGCGTCACTCTCACGGATCTCGAGTGCGAGCACATACTGGCCACCTACGGCGGCGGCACCGGCGACAACGATGGCAGTCCCTCCGAGACTGAAGCCGCCTCAGCAGCGACCTACACGCGCCGTCGCCTTGGCCAGCAGCAGCAGCAGCAGCAGGCAAACTCCGCGCAGCTGGGCAAGGCCATGGCCCTGGTGCTGGGGCACACGAACAAGCTGGCGCATCTGCGGAGAGACAGCATACCCAGCACCAGCAGCTCGGCGGCGGCAGCAGCTTCAGCTTCGGCCTCAGCCTCAGCCTCCTCAACAGCAGCCTCGACCTCCTCCTCCGGCGTCACAGCAACCTCCACATCCGCAACCTCCTCCGAAGTCAACCTCAAGTCCATGGAACTCCAACTGCAGACACTGTGCCTGCCCTTTTTGCGGGTGGCCGCCCTGCTGCGCCAGCATCTGTATCGCCACGAAATGCCCGAGATATCGGCCCCGCCGCTGGAGTTTGTGCGTCTGGTTTACTACCTGGAACTGGTCACCGACTCCATGGACTGGGACTGCTTCAATGCGAGCAAGGGCCTTTGCTTTATACCGGGCACCGAGCAGACGCTGCCGCAGTTCTGGTGCCAGCAGCTAATGGATGTGCGTCCGCCCACCGACACGGTGCGGGAACTGGTGCTCATCAATCAGCACTCGCTGTGGCAGCAGCCGCGGCTCCTCGAGCTGCCGCGCGAGTACGAGCGCTTGTTCACGGTGAGTTTGGGCAGCTCCCAACTTGAACTACGAAGCTGATTGTGCTCTTTTCCAGTACTACCACGAACGGCCCTGCCTCAACTGCTACAAGGTGCCAAAGGAGAGCTCCATCTGCCTGCTGTGCGGGACGATAGTGTGCCTCAAGCAGAACTGTTGTGCGGAGAACGACTGCTGCGAGGCAGTGAGGGTGAGTTCTTGTAACAAGTTTATTCCATTTGTAAATTAGTGCTGGCAAAACATCGAAGCCCTATCGATACTATCGATTTTTTATAACTTTTTTGAAAACCATCGATTGTTTTTCGCACTATCGATGTTTTGAGTATTCAGGCGTTGCAATTTTAAAAAAGAATTATTGCTAAAAAAAAATATAGGACTGACCGATTAGACTTAATTTTAAGCCTTTGAAATGATCATGACGATACTCTTTCGAATATTGGAAATTAATCTCTTAAAGCCGGAATCGTTTTAAGTGAGAAAATGCATGGCTTAGGAAACATCGATAGTATCGATGTTTCACTAGTAAAACATCGAAAAAATCGATAGTGCAAAACATTATAAAAATAAAAGCCAATCGCCGTTATTATTTTGAAATAAAAACCTGGGAGTTTACAAATTAAAAGGTTAATACTATTATTCCCGTAGCACACACTATCCTGCGGCGGAGGCATCGGCATCTTCCTGGTGGTCACCTCGACGTACATCATCGTTATACGCGGCCGTCGTGCCTGCCTCTGGGGCTCCCTGTATCTGGACGACTTTGATGAGGAGGATCGCGATCTCAAGTGAGTTTTTCTTCGCTGAATCTTAGCAAAATGGATCAAATAATAATAAATCCTTGTGATTACAGGCGCGGCAAACCTTTGTATTTGAGCCAGGATCGGTTCAACCTGCTGGAATCGCAGTGGCTGTCGCATAAGTTTGCCCACACAAAACATACCTGGGTGTTCCATCGGGATCTCTTGTGAAATATGGAAGACTTACTGCGCAGCATACAGGAGCTGGTTGGTCAGATCTAAGAGGAGAACGCTGAAACCTAGTCGAACCAGTCAACCCCGAGCTCCCAAGACACACACTCACCCACACACACACAATCTCCAAATCTCCAATCATCATAAATGTTACAGCCTCCATCCTCCTCCGCCATGTGCTCCCCCCCCTTGTTTCCGTTGTTGATCCGCGGAGGAGGAGGAGTAGGAACGATCAACAAGCACGAAATCTCTGTCCGTCGTCCGTAACCTTAGTCGCTTCTATGTCCTTGTCCTGGTCCCTGTCACCAACCGTAGGAAGAGCAACCTTGGCAATTTGCAATTAATTGATATTACACACAGCCCTTTATATATATATATATATAACAAGCATACTTATAATACGAACGATACGAAACTACATATACATTATGATTGTTTGTTGTCAACAAGAAAATCTCCGGTCACAGAAACAGAAATATTTAGCAACAAATCTAGTACGACTTATAAATATATATATATAAAATAAATATATAACAAAAATATGCTACGCGAACGAGTAAGGAGGATAAGGAGGAGGAAATGCAAGCACCGCGTCGGTCTCTCTAGTTTTGTGTTCTGCCCTAAAACTAAGTCTTAAGTCCTTAACTCTATGGTTTTTTTTTTTCTTAGGTAAAAGCGAAGGCAAGAAAGAAACCGAGTAACGAGTAGCGAGTAGCGAGTAACATGTAACGAGTAACACCCACGATGATATATTAACAAAATTGTCTACGTTTTTGGCCTCATGAGATTGTGCATGTAAAAAATGAATAAAATGATTATATAGTTAATATATATAAATATAAAATATAACTAAAGTTAATGCAACAAGAAATACACAAACAACAAATAAACGAAAAGCGAATTGTGAATTGCGTAGAAATTAGTTTGCATACACACACATTATACACACTATATATATATTATATTATTACATATATTAAATACGTTAATTAATAAGAGAGTGGCAAGGAGGAAGGCAAGAGCTAGGTGAATTTTGTTGTCTCAGTTTCAGTTATGGCTTTCATCGGAAATCAGTCCCAGAAATTCAAAAAGAGTTCGGGGCTAAGCGCGCCCTAGCTATAGCAATTAATTACCTTAAGGTTTTTGCAGTTGTGAATTTTATTTGTAATTGAACAAAGGAAAATAATGAAGCGATTTCAGCTTAAAAAAAAACAAACAAAAAAAGATAAAGGTTGTCTACTACCCTCAATTGGTAATAATATGTTTCCATCGAATTCTAGAGCAATTAATCGGTTTATCAACTTTAGCGTTTGAGTTCCCCTTTTTAAGAGAAAAGACACGAGAAATATATGATTAATATTTGAATATTATTAGTGATTGTAAATACACCGAAGGCGAGAATTGTGGAGCTGTATCTTGTATAATTATATATGTATCAATATATATTTATAGATATTTCCTCATCTTTCTTTTTTTTTGCTAGCTATACAAATCTAGATGTTTCGGTTCGGCGTCCTAGACTAATAACTAATACACACAAGACGATTAACGATTTCCGATTAACGATTAACGATTAGCACCGCACAGCACACCTTTCACACACACACACCCACACACAGCCGCCTGGAACACACACACTATCTAGTTAAACCCAAACGCAAAGCTAATTATATGTACACAAAATGCAGTCGGGAGTGACGACGAGCCGAGAAAAGCCCCTGAATAAAATTGAGAAACCATTAAAAAGTAATATCTTTATTGAAAGATCTCTGTATATATAAATAACAACTGATAATCGGCTATCGATATCCGATAAACGGTTTCCGATCAAGCTTCTGGGTCCCTCCTCTAATGGAATTTACCACAGTGCGAGCAGGGCTTGCGATACACACGCTTGACCAGCGTAGCCGGAGCCAGAACTTGGGTCTCCAGCTGCTTCTTCCGATCCGCCTCCATCTTTTCTTCGTGGGCCTTGATATGGCCAGTCATCTTGGCGCGAATATTGTTGCGGGTCTGCAACACCTCGCGGAACTGCTCGACGGCAACTTCCACATTGATTCCAGGCAACTCGGACGGATGCACGATGACCTCGAAGCGTGCGGTGTCCAGGTTGCCGGCGGCCATGGCAATGTCATCCAGGTTGCTGTCCACAGTGAAGTAGCTCAAGACAGGGAGGGCGCCTACACCCACAGATTCGGTGGAATCGGAATCATAATAGTCAAAAGGCTCATAATCCTCGTCATCTGTGCCTGAAAAGGTATTTGATATTGCAATTATGTGATAAAGTTTATGTTTAAAAGGAAGAAACTGCTGGAACTTACCAATCTCGTTGGATTTGGCAACAGTCTTGGACTTTTCGGCGGGGGACTTTTCAGCCTGGGTCTTTTCAGCCTGGGTCTTTTCAGCCTGGGCCTTTTCAGTCTGGGCCTTTTCAGTCTGGGCCTTTTCAGTCTGGGCCTTTTCAGCCTGGGCCTTTTCAGTCTGGGCATTTTCAGTCTGGGTCTTTTCAGCCTGGGCCTTTTCAGCATGCTTCTTGTCAGTCTTGGTCTCTCCATCCTCGGTCTCATCAGCCTTATCAGCCTTTTCAGCCTCCTCAGCCTCCTCAGCCTCATCAGCCTCATCAGCCTCGATCTCTTCTGTCTCGGTTTCTTCTTCACCCTCTTCTTCACCCTCGTACTCTGCAGCCTCGTCCTCGCTAACCTCGGACTCCTCAGGTTCGTACTCTAGAGCCTTGTCCTCTTCAGCTTCGGCCTCAGGCTCCGGATACTCCTTGGCGTCGTGGAAGTCCAGATACTCGGCATCTTCTGATGAACCGCCCACAGATATGCCATCTGATGAGGAGCGAATCTCGCCCACCGTTCCAAATGTAACCGGGAAATTATTGGATGGCGTGATCTTGAAGAAGCATCCCACGAGGTAGGCTGCAAAGAAATCCGTGGGGATGGCACCGCGCGGCACATGATCCGATTCGATGAGGACGAAGCCCTTGGGTTTGCCCGCTGCGGCCGACTTCTTGAAGTCGTTGGAGCGCTGAGTGCCATTAGGAATAGTGGCTGGGGCGTTGGTGCGGCTCTGGGCCGCCACCGGGGCGGCGGCGCGCGCCTGCGGCTTCACTATGTTCTTCAGGGCCATCTTCTCCATCTGGACGGCAATGGGCTCGATTTTAATGCTCGAGTCTTTCTCTTGCTTGCGACGGCCCACAAACAGGGGCGGAGTCATGGTGTAGTGATATTGCTCGAGATTGAAGCGCGTGCGGATGGCGCCCTGGAACACGGACTCTGGCAACGAGCCCGGCGGATAGACGCAGCCGGCGTCGCAGAAATCGGGCAGAAAACGCTGCGGCAGGAAGCGTGGCCCCAAGCGGTTGAGGTCCACCGGAAAGATATCGGTGGGAAGGTCAAACCGCGGACAGAGGTCGCTGCCCATGGTGGAGAGGGCCACCTTCGGCACATTCGGTTGATGGATGGTCGAAATGATGGCCACCGTGATATATCCAGTATGCTTTGTTTCCTGCATGGCGAAGATGACCTGGCTGAGGTCCGGCACGTACATGTTGTACTGCATCTGGATCGGAACGGCGCTGGGATAGCACGACCGTGGCTTCGGGAATGCCGGCATAATGATAACTTCGGCCACCGAGATTCGGTTGCGGATGAGACGAAGATTCATGTTGGCCGCATCGGCGACACTGGGCACCAGTAGGCTGCGCATATATGCCGGCGGTGCCGGTGATGGAGCCGGTGTCAGTGCCCTGGGACGATTCGGGGCCCGGCCCGGGGCATCCTTTGGAATGATACAATCCGCGCTGCGATGGCCGACGAACAGAGCCGGCGTTTGGCCCTTGTGCTTGGCGTTCAGCAAGCCATTCGGATAATACTTACGGGCCAGGACGCCACTAGCGAAGACGCCGCCGGCATTGAAGCCCTCCGGCAGCAGGGGCTCCGGCAGAAATATGATCTTCCAAATTGGTGCGCCCTGTGGAAACACATCCCTTGGCAACTCAAAGCTGGCACAACGCTCGCCGCGGAGCTTTACGGCGGCGACGGGATCATGGTTGAAGGCCATCAACGGCGTAATCACCAGGCGCTCGGCCTGCTCGTAGACGACCTTCGGGAAGACTAGGGCCTTCAAATTGGGCAAATACTTGGTTTTCAGAGCCACCATGTGAGGCTTGGGCTTCTCCAGCTCGGGATCCTGGCGTATCAGCATCTTCCCCGATAAAACATCAACGGGAGCACGCGTTTTATCGCCGCGAGCCATGTTCTTGCCTGCTGGAATGTGAACAAAAAATGAAGAAGGGGAAAGGGAGAGAGAAAGAGGGAAGATTACACATACAAGCATACTATATAGGGGAATTGTCAAACTTCTAACGGGATAAACTGACCACTTGGCAATTGTGCATGTATACATGCAAATCAAGTGTCAAAACGTAAAGGAGAAGAAAGGTAAATGACTGACAAATACTATATACTATATAGGGGAATTGTCAAACTTCTAACGGGATAAACTGACCACTTGGCAATTGTGCATGTATACATGCAAATCAAGTGTCAAAACGTAAAGGAGAAGAAAGGTAAATGACTGACAAATACTATATACTATATAGGGGAATTGTCAAACTTCTAACGGGATAAACTGACCACTTGGCAATTGTGCATGTATACATGCAAATCAAGTGTCAAAACGTAAAGGAGAAGAAAGGTAAATGACTGACAAATACTATATACTATATAGGGGAATTGTCAAACTTCTAACGGGATAAACTGACCACTTGGCAATTGTGCATGTATACATATATAGCAAATCAAGTGTCAAAACGTAAAGGAGAAGAAAGGTAAATGACTGACAAATTCCTAATGTGCCTCTGTGTTCGTATTCATGTATGGATATACGAATTTTTATAGGAAGACAAAATGGAAGAATCCTCCATTTTATAGGAATAGGAAACGTAAAGGAGAAGATGAAAAACTGGCAAATTCCTAATGTGTGTGTGTGTTATTCGTATGCATGTATGCATATACGAATTTTTATGGGAAGACAAAATGGAAGAATCCTCCATTTTATAGGAATAGAAAATGTACAGGAGAAGAAAGATGAAAAACTGTCAAATTCCTAATGTGTGTGTGTGTGTTATTCGTATGCATGTATGCACATACGAATTTTAATATAAAGACAAAATGGAAGAATCTTTCATTTTTTAGGAATATGAGCTTGTTTTTGCATAAAACTGACTAGAAAGCAACGAAAATTCCTAATGTGAGTGTGTGTTCGCATGCATTTATGCATATTACGAATTGTTATGGAAAGACAAAATGGAAGAATCCTCCATTTTATAGGAATGTGAGCTTGTTTTTGCAAAACGAATGCGAGAAGAAGGGGCAATGACTGGCAAATTCCTAACGTGTGTGTGTGTTCGTATGCATGTATGCATATACGACTTTTTATAGAAAGACAAAATGGAGGAATCTTTCATTTTGTAGGAATGAGAGCTTGTTTTTGCATAAAACCGACTAGAAACCAACGAAAATTACTTGCAGAGCGGATTTTCACTTGAGACTGGCAAGAAAACAAAACAAAACTGATTCTTTCACAAGTCCTAACCTCCAATAAATTCGGTCGTTGCGCATGCGCATGTATGTACTTACCTCTGGCTTTGCGTTTCTGAATTTTCTCCATTGCCAGGAGAAGTATCACCAATAAAAGCACTGAATAAGCGACGAACAATTAAAATTCTTCGGGATAATTCGAATGAAAACGAAAGTCCGGTGCCGCGTTGTAAAAAGTTCTTGAAAATCAAATTTTGATGCCTGGCTGGGGCCAATAGTAACAAGTTTTTATTTTTTGTTGAGAGAAAATGAGGTCTACAAATGTGGAAAACTTGTAAGCAACTGAAAATACGGACCCCTGACGAATGTAGATGAGTTTGACAAGTGCGATACGATTGTTTCCTGCCTACTTCGATTTCTTAATTGGGGCACACGCAACTTCGATTAATTTGGTTGGCAACACGAATAGAGAGGGACACCTAGACGGGTCACACTTAAGCAGAGGAATGCCATCTATGTTCCGTTATTAATATCGGAAGTTTAAACTTAAAACGAGTGGTAACACCACTGGAGGAGTTTGCATTTCCAGAAAATATACTTTATCCCGTGTAGGGACCTAAGAAAATTGATACACTTGCAGCTATAAAATAATTGTAAAATTCAAAAGAATGTCAGTAAATAATCCTCGGATATCGTAGACTTTACGATACTTTTTTTTATTTGGATTTATTCAAAGGTTTTATTTTATGTAAGCCCTTCTAGGGATCTATGAAAATGTATACACTTGCAGCTTTATGATAATTTGTAAATTCAAAGGAATGTCTGTACATATTCTGAAGTTTTTAAAGTTCAAATATCGTAGAGTTCACTGAAGATCCCTTGGATTCTTTCAAAGGTTTTATCTTTGTCTGGGACTCACCTCTTTGAAGAATACCCAGCAGGGAGCAGGGAGCTGACAACTATCCAAAGCTCTCTTGCCACTATTACCTGGACAACTGTCTCGTCTGCCCACCGAATATAGCCATTTATGCCCCGTTTCGCATTGATGTCTCTGTAAGATGAGGCCTAGGCGCCGGCTTCGCTCGCAATCAGATCCATTCAGCGACGATTTCCCATTAATAGGTCCACTCCACCCCCTCGAGCCCAACACTGCGCTTAGGCAAATATACATAAGTGTCAGCTTCCAGTGCGATTTGATTATTGATTCGATTGAAAGAAGTTCGGACTGAGCTTATTTATTATTTTTATTTTTTTGTACTTTCAATTGTTTATTCACTTTATTTGCTTGCATTTACAAAAGAAAAAAATATATGTATGTATATATCCGGCCTTTAAAACAAACAATTTGCATTTACTAAAAATAATATATAGAGAGAGAGAGGGGAGAGACTACAACAAATAGGTGCGGGCTTTCGCAGGGAAGTCCTCCCCGCCTCCATTTCCTTAGTGGGTTTTGCTCCTCAGTAAAAATATATAACTATATATATATACAAAGTTTTTGTGGACAAAGTTGTGCCTCCATTACAATATGTGTGTGTGTGTGTGAGTGAGTGAACTTGGAGGGAGAGAGAGTGCAGGGGGGGGCAAGGCAATCTTCGTAATTCTTCGTATGCTAAGAGCTAAGCCTAAGTCATGGTTGCTATGCTATAAAACCTAGAGGAGAGGTAAGGGGTCGTTGACCTCCTTCCTTCCTGCCTTCACATTTTCTTAGTTGGTTTGGAGAGATTTTCTTCTGATGATTGAGTAGTTGCTCGGGTTCCTGGGGGAAGTGGAAAGTGGTGGCGTCTCGATTGGTTTCTGTTGCCTATTAGCTAGTTTTTGGTTTCATTATTCGCCCTGCTCCGGTTCTCCTTGTCCTCGTCCTTGTTCAGCCGATTCTCTCCCTGCTCCAGCGCCGCCCGCTCGCCGCCGTCCGTCATCAGAACAGGTGTGCTCTCCGCCGCCGGCGCCGCCGCCTCGTCATCCCTGCGCCTATGATACCGATGATGATGCCGGTTAGCCTCTTCCTTGGGATGCATACTCGTCTTGCTGCTCGTGGGCCGCGGCGTGACCTGCGTGGATTTGTCCATCTTCAGATCGATCTCCACATCGGAATCCATTTCAGTCTCGGAGAAGCACAGCGAGTTGCCGGCACGCGGCACCTGGATGCGTCGACGATCCTGATTCGTTGAAAATATATCAATTTATTATATATTCCCTTTAATCTAGGACCACAAACGTACCGTATTCAGCGTTGTCGGCTCGGAGATGTAGCCATCACAGTCTTCGTCCTCGCTGAAGAGCTCCGCGGTGTTGACCGCGTACACCTCCGGCAGGCGGCACACGATCTGCGCCAGATCGATGAACGTGTACTCGTTGAGGGAGGCATGGTTGCCGCGCTTCGGTGGCTCCTTGTTGAACCACTGATTGAACCGGCCCAGCCGCCCCGCCTTGGCCATGTTCTCAAAGTAGTTCTTGCCGAACACATAGCCCACGTCCCGGATCTCGTCGAAGCTGCCAAAAGCCAAGGTCTTGTACTTGTCGATCGGCGGTCGGATGTACTCGCAATAGTCCGAGTTTTTCACTTCCTGAGAAATTAATTAATTACGGAACTTCAGGGGAAATATGGGAACCAAACCAACTCACCTCCAGCTGGCGCACACAGGAGACGTAGGCTAGACGGGACTGAATGTCCGGCAGATCGGGCACCTTCACCGGCGACGTGAAGGGATTCCACTTCTTGTAGAGCAGCCACCAGCCGCTGAGGTCGTCGCCATAGTTGGTCAGATCGGTGTCGTCCTGGGAGCCCACGTCGATGGCTATGATGTGAGCGGCGCCCAGGTTGTGCATCACATCGGCTATATATTATATATATACATGGGAATATGGATGTGTGGGTGGAGGAGACGGATGCGGACAGTGTTTGTGGATCAATGCAAATATGTTTGGTTAGTAATTTTGGTAGCATCACGAGCGCGGTTTTTGTACAGTTTGCAAAATTAAGCAAGAAAATAAGTCTTTAATTATTTGATTCTCACTTAAAAGCCCGTATTTATGAGCCTAATTTTGCAAACAGGAGCATTATATTAACGCGAAAATACCATTAGCGATAAGGGGTTTCATTCTAAGGTACATTATATTATTTATTGTGTGTTTCACTATTAAATTGTGTTACTTTCGCGTTTTTAACTTGATAAGATCCATTGGCAGTATTTTTTCTCCGAGCATCTTGTATTCCGATTATATTTTTAAAAATAAACTTTAAAAGTTCAATTTCAAGCGCCAATCGTTAAACATCGATAAATTCATTTAATTTAACGTTTTTCCATGGGAGATCTCTGGAATTTTAACTGAATTAAATAGGGGGGGTACTCAAGATGCTCGGAAAATAGAGATTCTAAAGAACTCTCTCGTAAAATTTCGATTCCCAAGACTGGAGCGGACGCAGTTGGCGGCGCAGAGCGTTGGAATGGGAATTTGGGATTGGAACTGAAATTTGATTTGGAATTTTGGAATGGGAACTGGTGTTGTGGACGGCAAGTTTGTGGAACTGGTAGTCGGTGGACTCTGTGGATGCTGTTTACCTGGCACGTTGTTTGTGTAGCAGCCATCGAGGAGCAGGTGACCGTCGCTATAATCACAAAATGGCGGAAAGACGCCGGCAATCGACATGCTGGCGCGGCAGTATCGCCACAGGTGTCCTGTTTTGGCGACACACAGGTGACAAAACAGGTGTACGACACACACAACAGCAAAGAGCACAACACGACGAGACACAAACGCGACATTGTGGATTTGCGGCGGATTGTGGATGGTATTTTGGATTTCAATTTAATAAAGTTTTTGTATTTATCGTGTGTTGCGTATGCGTGTGAGAGAGACAGAGGTCGTGTGTGTGAGTGTGTTTCAAAGATAAAGAGAGAGAGAGATAAAGAGATAGACACAATTTTATCGACGATGATAACTGTTGCTTGTGTAGAAATAACGGTTTGCTACAGGGCTCTAACTACAAATGAAAGACAACGAAAAGGCCAAAAACAAAACAAGGTAAGGGGAAACAACTCAGAAATACCAACAACTATACACTACAAAAAATAAATACAAATAGGGAAAAAACCAAAGAAACTTTGTGCACTCAGTGTTTGTTTGTTTCTGTGTGTCTGTGTGTGTGGTCATATGTAAGTGGGAATGAGACAGAGGGTGCTTTACCGTTCAAATTGCTAGGAAACAGCATTGCCGGGCCGAAGAAGAACAAGAACACACAGCATTGTTGGGCAAGGGAATTATTTGTTATGAAACATGGCCCAAAATGGTGTGGAATGACGGAGGAGAAGGGAGCAGGGAGCAGGGAACGCAGGCAAGCATGATCGATCGAACAAAGAGGACTTTCCAACACTCTGCGCGCTCTCTCTTTCTGTGCCAAAAAAAAAAAAACGTTACACGCTCTAGATTGGAATTGAAAATGAGATTTGGATTAACGCTCGTCTGGTTAAAGTATTAATATCTTTCGTTTTTTTTGGGTTAAATCGTATTCTATGTGCTAATTGCTAATTACCTGGCAGATTATTCACATAGCCGCCATCCAGCAGGAGGTGCCCATCTTTGGGATCGCACAGCGGCGGCATGTAGCCGCTGAGCGACATGGAGGAGCGTACGTAACGCCACAGAGATCCTGAGACAGAGACACACATGCCAGCAGCAATGATAAGTCGTGGTGGGTGTGTGTAGGGTGTAAATCGTGTGTGTGTTGTGTGTGTGTGTTTGGCGGGGGGGAGAAGAGAAAAAAATATATTGAGAGAGAGAAAATAGCGTTGAGCGATCTTTGTTTTTTTGTTTTATGTGTTTTCACCGAAAGGATATGGTATGAGGACTAACACAAAAATTATGGGGGTTAGCCAAGGGACATGCGGCATGGGTTACAGGACTTTGGAGCGACTAGTCTGGGTACCAACTAAGGAGCGTTATGGGTTACAAGAAGACTCTTGGGTTAAGATCACAAAAAAAAAAGAATGATAAAACGATAAACCAAGGAGTACTTAAAATGAGGTCACCAATGGAGGGGTTAGGTCGGGAAATATGGATTTATGGGACTTCTAGATGAGTGTCACAAGTGGAGCGTTATGAGATATGAGGAGCAGCGATGGGTAGTTTTTTGTTACGAGGGAGCGCAGCCGTTTTTTAGCCTCTAGCAAAAAGCACACGAGCCCAGATTTCCGATTATTTTTCTAAGCTTAAGCTTCCAAAATTTTGCAGAGAAACAACATCAACGAGAACCAACAACATCAACAACGACAACAGCAATAACAATGATAAAATCTTGAATGTTTCAAAAATTTGGAAAAAAAAAAAACAAAAAAATAACGGCACAGTCGATAGGGAGCGCAGCGCCGATAACTAGTCGATAATTCCGAAATTTCTGCTTCAAAATAATTGGCGGGCCATGGGAAGTATGCGTGTGTGTGTACGTGCGCGGGTGTGGGTGTGTGTATATTTTGTCTTTTTATTTCGTGAATGTACACTCAGTTCTAAGGCTTTTACTGGAGGATTAGGAACCGCAAGCCAAAAACAGAAGGAGATGGAAGTAAGTGCGCCAAAAGCCATAATAGCAGCTGTTATCGATACTATCGAGCCAAAAAGTTATCGTAGTACCAGAGAGAGAGAGAGAGAGATGTGGCAAAATAAAGCAAGAAATAAAAGCGGAGCTAGTAAAATAGAGCAAACTTAAGTGTGCAGGTAATATCGATTAAGAGATACTTTGGAAATTTAATATTTTAAAAAATATTTTCAAAATTTAAAAAGTCTTTTTGGTAATTAACAAATTTGAAATCTTTCTTGTGCTTTCTTTATTTTTAGTAAGTTTAAAAGACTTTTAGCCGACATTTGAACTGCATTATTATAACTAATAGAGAGAGAGGCAGACAATGACAGAGATAGAGATAGTTACAGACAGGGAGACAGAGATATAGTGGGATAGAGACAGAAAGAGAGATAGAGAGAGAGAGCGCGACTGACAGACTGACTCACCGTTGGTGTGAACGCGATGGCAACTGGCCGTAATGTCTGTGGTCAGCGTGAAGTAGGGTATCCACAGATCCTCGATGCTCACATCCCCGAAGGTGTCGTGGATCGTCTTGTTGAACTCCCGTCCGGAGAACATCGATGTGATGGGGTATGTGAGGTCCAGCAGTTGTAGGAACCATTTTGTCATTTTCTAAAACAATGCCAGGCACAGAAAATGTTTAATTATTTAATTATTTCTGATTTTATATATTAAATTGAAGTAACCGGAAACAATCTCTAGATCAGGAACCCACAAACCTTGGACCACTCGCGCGCCTTCTGCGTGACGGTGGTGATGTTGCGCTCGGAACACCACAGGGCACCCATCAGGGCGCCAATGCTCACGCCGCCCACCATATCGATGGGTATGCCCGCCTCCTGGATGGCCTTCAGCATGCCAATATGGGCAGCCCCGCGTGCGCCGCCACCGCCCAAGACCAAGCCAATCGAGTTGCCCGTCAGCCAGCGGGCCAGGCGCGAGAAGTCGGAATGCATGTTCGGTTCGGACAGCAGGACGCGACTATAGAGATCATTCTGCGAAGAGAAAAGAGCGGGGAAAGCCAAAAGGGATTAAACTTTAAGCAAAATGTAGCGCAAAATATAATAGGTAGTGGAAAAATTCAGTGATTGATTGATTACCTTATCTCTCCTTAAATATTGTCAGTCATGAAAACCAGAAACGTGACAATCCATACCTAATCTGTACTTAAACTACATGCCACGACTAATAGATATTGGCTTATTTATTATACTTATGATTTCGCGTGCAGTGTTCCCCGATAGCTTTTATTATATATTGGCTTGTTTATGATATGTAAAAAAAAGGAAAAAAGAAAGTTCTCTCGCTTTAACTGATATGATTTCGAATGCAGAGTGTTTCCCCGATAGCTTTATCTTTATCATGCTTTTAGGTGCCACGGAAGTTTAATTGAATGTAGTGGCCCTTGTTAAACTAATCAATGTGGCATAAAGTGAAGGCGATAAGGGAAAGCGACTGAAAGGAACTGAAATCACAGAGACTATATGACTCTAAATAGGGGAGATATAATGCTGATAAATACTTAACAGCTAAGAATGAGAAAGCATTAAATGAGAGTTAAGTTTAAGGCTTAAATCTTGAGAGTTTGAAGACACCTCTTTCAGAAACCAATAATAAAACCATCTCTAAACTTAAAACCAATGAAAATGTAAAGCAAAAACATCTAAAAGGATAAAAACTCTTACTCACAATGCGATATTGACTTTTGCGCGTAAAAATGCGCTTCACGCACTGCACATGATGGTGCTTGGTCACCCAGGGCCTGGCATTCAGCCAGCTCAGCGTGTTCGCGGGCTTGGCATTGGTCGTCTCCGGATACAGCAGCACCAGCTCCTTCTGCGTGCGCATCGCCAGGCGATCGATCTCCCGCTCGAACTTGCCCACCAAATGGGATCGGTCGCCGAGGCCCACGATGAGTATGACATCCGCCTGGCGCATGCAACGCTGCGTCCAGGCGCTGAGGGAATTATCGCACTGGTAGAGCGTTATGATGTTGCGATCCTCCTGCTGGGCCAGCCACGAGGTCAGCCGGTACTCGTTGGCCGCCTCAAAGATGTTCGGCCCGAGCTGCTTCCTCACCACATCCGATGTCAGGCGGAGAACGGGACCTGTCGGGGATTCAAAAAGAGACTTACAACCAAGTTCTGGGATTGGGATGGAGGCAGCTCAGAGCTTAGAGTATAACTTTACCGGAGGGCCTCGGGCAGCTCGTGCTTAAAGAGAAATCTCTGGGATATATACGCACCTATGGCACACAGTGAGTGGTAGAGCTCGTAGGTGAAGGTTGTCATCGGCACCTCGTCGGTGATGGGCACCAGGGCCACCGTTGAGTACTTGTGCGTGACGGGATTGGCCTCAACGGGCGCGCCCGGCGCCCCGCTGCCCGAGCGCGTCTGCATCGAGCCGAGGAAGCGATGGCTAAGGAAGCTAATCAGCCGGGTAACCACAATGGGGTAGCGCAGCTTAATGGCATTGAACAGGCCCTCGGGCAGCTTGGCCAGCTCCGAGTCGCGCACAGCCATCACCGTCGTGGTGCGTGACGTCTCGGTGATCATCTCGACAATCCCCACCAGATCGCCCTTGCCGTACTCGCCCACGATCTCCTTCTTTCCGCTGGGATGCGTGATCACCGATCGCATGCGTCCGCTGAGCACTATGTAGGTGCTATCGCTGCTCTCATCCTGCCGGTAGACGGCACGTCCCGACTCCAGAAAGATCCAGTCCAGGGCGTAATCACATTGCCGCACCAGCGGCGACAGGCGTCGCACCACGCCATTGCCCAGATCCAAGACGATCCGCGGCCGCTGCCTCATGATTCTAATTGCAAAGAGAGCGAGCGAAAGATGAGCTCGCGACAGCTTCCAGGGCCTGTCCAATACTCACTGATAGATGGCCGCCCGGCGGATGAAGGCTATCCGGCTGTTGTTCCTCGATCGGATTGTATACGCACTGGCCTCGCCCGTCAGCATCGCCAGGCCGCCCACGATCTCGCCGGGATGCACGAAGTGGATGAGCATGTCGCTCTTGTCCGGCTTGGCCCGCGTGGCATCCTGGTTGCCCTGGTAGACCGCCAGGGTGCCGGTCATCACAAACCAAATGCACACATCGTCCGCATTGCCCTCGGTGATGAGCGTGACATTGGGCTCCAGTTCGCGGACCTCCACGAACGGCTCTATGATGTGGGCATCCTCCTCGGGCAGGCCCAGTTCCCGGCGCATGCTCTCCACGGCCGAGGACTGCACCAGCCGCATGTCTATCGAGGGCGCCGCCGGATTCGGAGGCGCCTGCGTCTGCCCGCTTTCGGCGGGGGAGGCCAGACCCTGGGTGATGGAGCCGCGACGCGTGGACAGATTGCCCACGGAGTGGTGCTGCTGGTGGAACAGGTCCACATTCGGTGCATCCCCGTGCGCCTCGCTGTTGTTCGGCCCGGCCTGTTGGCTGGCCTCGGGATTGGGATTCGGATCCGAGAGGGTGTGCTCCTCGCGCGAGTGACGCGACGGTGAGGGTGGCACTCGCCCGACTCCTGGCACGCCAATGCCCGCTCCCGATTCCCGAGGCGCTGCCGGCGGGGGCATGGACAACTGGGTGGGCGGGTTTGGTCCGGCGGCGGCAGTCTGGCGCGATGACTGCGACGACTGCGAGTTGATGATGGCTATGCTCTTGTAGCGCATATGGTTCTGCACCAGCTCGGCATTGAGGCCGAGATAGTTGCGCAGGGCGGTGAAGAGGACGCGCTGCAGCCGGATCATGATGACCTGGATGACGCGTATCATGACGTCCGGGTTGTCCTGGAACACTTCCTCGAAGGCCTGCAAGGGGAGAGAGGAGAGAGGGGTTAAAGTTTGAGTTTTACATCCAGAATTTATAAGTTTAAGGCTACGTTTGTTGGGCTCCCAGCTCAAAATTCAGTGCCCATCCATGGTTTTTATATTCTTCAGGGTTATATTGCATATAAAAATGGGATTTAATAAGTAAAACCTGATTAAAAGGTTATATTAATGAATTTAAGAAGAAGCTTATTCCCAAATATACTTTAATTTGTTTTCTTTTAAAGATTTTTGAAGTTTTTTCATAGATTTCCTTGAAAATATATGTACTAAAAATCTTTCCCCTTTATAAAACTGATTTAGATTAGTTGCTTTGTTTATATTTAGATAATATTTTAATTTAAGCTTATGTTTTTGTGTTTATCTTTACCTCACCAGAGATAAGATACAAAAAATGAAGCAAATATTAGAGGAAACTTGATTAAAAAACACCTGTTCATACCCTTTTGGGGGTTCAAGGCCTTAAGCTAACAACCCACCTGCATGGGCAATCGAATGACCACCGACTTCTCAATCGCCTTGGCGGTGACCGTCTTGTAGTAGCTGGGATTCCCCGACAGCACATCGATGAAGCTGAGCAGCGACGTGACCGACTCGCCCTTGCGCACCGTCTTCAACGAGAGCGTGCTGCCATCGGCATTCGAGATGTACACATTGATCATGCCCGACTGGACGATGTAGACGCTGTCGTCGGGATCGGTGATCTTGAATAGATAGTCGCCGGCCATCAGCTGCAGCAGCTGCGTGTGCTTGCACAGGCGCAGGAAGACGGGCTTCTCGAAGTGCCCAAAGATCCGGATGCTTTGCAGCATGTACAGGGCATCGGGCGGCACCCGGTCGCTGCCCTCGATTGTCTCCTCCAGATACTCGGCCGGCGGCTCCACCGTTCGCATCTCCAGCGGCATATTGTCGCGTCGCAGCTGAAGGATGCGGCGGGCAAAGCGCATTACCGCTCGCCGCTTGTAGCCCTTGCCGCTGCTGTACATCTGGCCGCTCACGTTCTTCACCTTGCGCAGCATCCGGCGGCCGTAGAAGAGCATCTTGTCGCGCTTCCGGAAGCGCAGGCCACGCAGATCGCCGCCCGAGGAGGTGACGGCGCTCAGGGAGCGGGCAATCTCGTCGCGCAGACGCAGACGGGCCAGGCGCTTGAAGTATATGCACCAGGCGAAGAGCAGAAAGGTGAGGATGAGCACGCCCAGAAACAGGTACATCTGTGGGAAGCACATGAGAAAGCACATAGGGATTAATTTGATATAGATTAACTTATCATATGATCCTCACAATCATAAATATCATCGCCATCATCACAATCACAGTCACAGTTCTTATATTCTTCCTCATTGTTTAGAAGTATAGCTATATCTCCTATTTGATTAATCTTCCTTTAGCTTATCTTTGCGGCTCAGTTTAAATCGATTATCCAAACAAGTGGCGGTGACCAGAGATGGGAGTTTACCAGATTTATTGGCAGGGTTGCATTTTGTGCTTAAGTGCGGTATAGACCAAAGAAAATACCAAAAAATAAAAGCTATATCTAAAGTTTAGCTAATAGCTATAGGAAACCCCATTGATAGATATTTAACAGATATCTATAAAGCCCAAACAATTTAATTTATATATATAATAATATCTACAAAGCTCTAAACTCAATGTACCCATAAAATATATATCATAAGTCCTTTATAGAACCTTTAACTTATTTTTTTTACTCACTAAAACAAAGGAATCCTTTAATAGAACTATAAATTTTCCTGAATTAAAGAAAATCTTAATAGTTTCCATGGATCTAAGTTATTCTTGAATTCACATCACTTCACTATACCAAAGAAAATATAAAAAGAAAAGCTGTATCTCAAGTCTAGCTATTAAAAAAGTTAAATATATTCCACAAACATTTATAAAAATATGTTCAAAACCCTATAATAACTATACCAATAAGAAATATATCACAAGTCCTTTATAGAGCCTTTAACTTTGTTCTTTTTTGCTCACCAAAACAGGGGGAAACCTTTAATAAAGGAATTCTTTCCACTTTCCATGAAACTTATACATAAGAACTTAACAAAGAAATGTCTACCTCACTCTGAGATTCACTTGGCAGACATGTCCAATGGGAATATTTAAGTTTTGACACCAAAACACCGTTCTCGATGAATTATTCAGCCAACACACTTGCAAGTTCCCAAAGAAACAGATGTTGCTGTGTATAATTTTCAGTATTATGTATGTGAAATGTAGAAATCAAGATCCTAATTAAACTTTAAACCTTAAATGACCAATTTATAGCTAGTTCGAAATGAATATGAGAGACTAAAACCCATATAGAGAGATAAAACCACTCATTGTGGTTTTTTCAACACACGCTATTCGTCTTTTTTTTTGTCCTTTTCAGGAAATGCAATATTCAAGCGATACCCAAAAGCCCAGTGAGCAAACCGATCTTCATGAATTATTCAGCACGAAACACTTGTAAATGTTCCCAAAAAGCTCTAAATTCCAGAAAGTGTGACGCCCGTATAATCGAGCTCATCAGCTGTGTGCGCTTCTTCAGTTTGTTTTTGTTTACCCTTAAGAGAGAGAGGTACTATGATTTTCTTAATATGTTTGGCAACGTATTTAAACATTACGAAAACTGATCAGAAGGGAACTGTGAATAGTGCACTGTTACTTGCAACTGTTACGCGCACAATATTAATTATTATAGTATAATAAAAGTAAAAGAGACTATTGTGCTCATTAAAAGTTTTTTTTTTTAATGAAAAAGGATTGCTAGGTGCAAAGTAAGCGATCGTGCACTGTGACTTGCAGCTGTTATGCGCACAATACAGCTGTTATGTGCACAATATTAATTATTTATATTATAATATAGGTAAAAGAGACTATTTCACTCATTAAAAATGATTTTCTGGTAAGTAAAATGATAGCTACATGCAAAATAGGCCATGTTATGCAGAAAAGAAGCCGTACTGGTAAATTGTGAAAGCATAAAATCGCTGCTGTGCGCACTAAAGGTGCTGTTATGACCTTAAACAGAGCTGTTATGTTTAAATGAAATAAATGTTTAGTTTTATTGAAATATATTAATCATAAACTGCTAGAGAGTATTCAAATATTCGACTTTCCGCTAAAAGCTGCTGTTGTTGTTGCTTTTTGATACATATGCATTTGTTATTACATTTATAGGAACTTTGACATTGAAATGGCGACGACAACGACGCGACGCCGCTGCACTTGTTGTTCCCTGCGGGTCTTGTTGTTGTTGTTCCCTAATAGTGTTTGCGGTTAACAATAGTTGTTGCTGTTAGTTATTTTTTACTCTGACTCTGCTATTGTTGTTGTTGATTATTTTCTGCAATTTCCGCATTGTGCTCGCATTTTGATATAAATAATGTACGTTTGTATGCATGTTACTTTTATTTATGATTGCAATTATTCTTGGTATTGTTGTTGTCGCTGCAAATACTCGTTTTTGTTTACAGTTTATTTTTACAACAGGTTTTCTTTTTATCAGAAAACGCCATAAATTCCAATTGGCTATCGTTCTCACACACAATTGGCATCCATGGCTCATTTGGTCTAATTGGAAACCGAAGCCACACACGCATTCCCCCTTAGCAATCCAATTGGATTTACAAATGAGGGATCTGATCGGACATGGCAACAGAGAGAGAGAGAGAGAGAAAGAGAGAGAAACGAAACGAAAAAAAGAAGAGCGGCGGTCACAAGACGGCAGCTAAATTGAAGCGGCCCCAAGGGGTTAATTGAATTATTCAAAACTGATTTGGGCTGCCATGCCCCTCCGAACCCATTCCCTTTCCCAATTGCACGTGCTTCTGATTAGCAATCGTTTATAGTTATGTGACGTGTAATCAGCCTTTCAGCGGGGTCACACTATCATTATCAATATATATGGGGCCGTGTGTGCTTATCATGTGGCTACTGTAGCCAGTCGGTGGCTTGTTTTTCTCCTTCTTTTCTTTAGGCTTTTTGTGTTTTTTTTTATGCAAGGCCACAAAACAAATACCGAAGGCAACAAGAAATATAATAGAAATCAAATCAAAACACGGAAGTGACGAAAAGAGATGGGGATGCGTGCAAGAGAGAGGGAGAGGAAGAGCGCCGTATCTATTGTTGGGAGAGGAACAGCGGGATCTTATCAGCTGGCGGAGACGCAAACCAAAAAGGCAGCTAATAAGAAATCCTGCATCCCTAGCGAGGATCTGAACCAGTTGATGATTTCAAACATTCAACAGGTGTTTCCCATCAAATATTTGATTTACTCTTTTTATGAAACGTACAAATAAGATTTTTGAGTTAAAATCTTAAGAAAATATGTTTTCTTGCAATAGATTTTGATTTTTAACATTTATTTCATTTGTTTTTAGGTTTGCTATCACTCTTTTACCGGCAATATTTTTTATTATGAAGGCTTATCTTTATCAGCAAAAAGTCCATTTGTAATCAATCTTAGAATTTAAAACGCGTGGCTTTCAACGGAAAATATATTTATTTGTTACGCCCTGTGCTTCATTTTCCAAAGAAAACTTTAATCGTGGACAAGAACCCAGCACAGCTGTTGTCCTGCTCATGTGATCGTTACTCTCTCTCTCCAAATCAGCTGTAATCGCGCACACATGATCCACCCTTGTTCCCTCTTGCTGTCTCTGTCTCTTCTCCTTAAATTGCTATCCTGCATGTCTTCAGCCCTCTCTCGCTCGCCAAACTGACTCACCACGCCTCTAGGTATGACAATAAACAAAGAAAGGGTGAAGTTCACTTACCGTTGCGCTGATCTGCTGGGAAACGTATAGGCACCACGCGTCCGAGAAGAGAGTGTTGAAGGTACCAGTGGCGCTGGCGCGCAGCAATTCCAGGATATCCATATCCGTCTCGCTTTCTCTGCAGCCGCAGTGCCGGCAGCCTCTTGGACCCTAGTTCCTCTAGCCCTCTCGCTTACTCCCCCGCTTCGTTTTTGTTTTTGTTGCTGCTCTTCCTGGCTTCCGTTGTTGTTGTTGTTGTTGCCACGGTTTGTGTCCCGTTTATTTGGTAAACACGGAAGTGCGAAGAGCAAGGCAACTATGGCGAGGAAAGGGGGGGCGGGGGCGGGTGCGTGGGCGTTTTGGCAGAAATCACAGCCCTTTGTTGTTGTTGCTGCCGTGTTTCGTGTCTGGCTCGCTCGCTCTCTATCTATCTTGCTCGCTCTCGCTGATTGGTGACACCCCCGCCCCTCGTTTGTCTTGGGATTTGTGCAATTATTGTAATGCACGCGCCTCCAGCTTCCTCACGCACTTCACACACACACATATGCTCCCGCACACACACCTCACACACCCGCACAACACACACTCAAGCACAGCACCACCGAGCAGAAATTTTGATTTAAATTTTCTCTTGTTGTTTTTGTAGTTACGAACAAACGGATAATTTTGATTTTTGTTGTTCTCTCGCTCTCACTCGCTCTCTCTTCACGGAGTCTTTCGTTTCCAATAAGAATTTTTGTTGATTTTGTCTTTATATTTTTTAGTTGGTCTGAAACTTGCTGCGACAGTCTTTGGGGCGGAGGGGAGTGGTGGGGGCGTGGCAGCGGCAATTTTAGCCTCCTTAATTTAGTGAGTCGAACTTTGAATTTTGCTATATGAACTACAAACTAATAAAGTCAAAGAATATTTTGTTATTGGTTCTAATGGTGATGGTAAAGTACTGTTCGTGCTGTGTGCCATTATGCTGAGATTCGTCGGAGAAAGCGCAGAATTTCTCCTCCACGGAAACTGGTCACACTTAAGTGAACAATAACGTTATCAAACTACGTAAGATAACCACAAACGTATACTTCAACGTCCGTGAATAAAAACGTTGACAAAAAGTTGGTTAACTTTTAAATATAAAAATTGAGGTAAAGGGTTAAATATAGGAGAGATGCTAATAATAATAATGATAGTAGTTAATTGCTTTGGTTGTAACTTTACAATGTAAATGTGCTATGACGAAAGAGAATTTGAAATTAACATTTTTATTGTTTATTTTTTGGAAATTAGGTTACGTGGATTAATTATATAACAGATTAATGTAAAGAAATTGAATAAATTTACATTATGTTTCTGTTTATGTTTAAACTGTTTTAACTTAACAACTTTTTAGCTAAAATGGCTGTGGTTTTTAAAGCAATTCTAATATGCTTCATTATATTAATTATTTGTAATTAAAACGTAAACTTTATCTTAAATAACAAAGTTTTATTAACCAATACTCTTTAATATAAACAAACCCCATTTTAAAAGAAAGCTAAACAAAAGACAAAAAAGAAATTTGAAGCCAGTGAAAGCTTCAATCTCTTATCAAATTGTATTGTTGATTTTGGTTAACTAGACAGTAATAATAGTAGGATATTGTTTACTAACTGTTTCTATGTATTTGACTTTATTAAAGTTCTTACAAATTAAAAAATTTTTTATTTTATTAAGTGATTATCAAATAAACTAAATTAACTAGTGAAGCTGCTGAGATTCATTACCAAACTGTACAATTATCTTAGGGAATTAATTGCTAGGAAAAAGGTTTATGAATTTGAAACGATCACAAAAATAACAATTTTAGTTGAAAAAAAAAACTCTGCAATAAAAATGCAGCTGGTATTTTTTAGGGCATGTTTCGCTTAAATGCGACGCTGCGCGTTGACATCTGTTAACAGCGATGACTCCGTTTGGGTGACAACTCTGACGACAGCGCGCGCGCGCTGTTAGAGGTTTTAAAATGTAAGTATTGCGGAGAAGTCAAGATATTTCATTGAGTGACTTGGCATGCAGTCGAACATTAATTTGCGGCGAATAATTAACTACGCTTAAGAATGCTCGCAGCCAAGGAGCCGTGAAGAGCGGAGACGGCGATGGAGACGGAGACGGAGATGGAGTCGGCAACATTCAGTGATTAACAACTGTAAAATCCAAAATCTGTATAAATATTCAGTGCTGTGTTGATTTAAAGGATTTCGGTGAAATCCAGCAACTCGACACCCACTGAACACCGACACCGAACACCGAACAGCTAAGAGCGTCGAGCATCAGAGGTCCGAAACTAACGTGCAACATCCAATAAAGATGCAAGTGCATTTAAAGTGCATCGCAAGTTATTAGAGCGTGCGGCACAGTCTCAATCTGAATCCGAATCTCGGCAAGCCAAGCAAAACGGCTGGGACGCGTCGTTTGGGTGGCCAGCTGCTTGCCGTTCGCATAGCCTCTTCGGATGCAGCTGCAATTAAGTATGCAATGCACTTAAGTTATGCACATTTCCTTTGCCCAAACACCGTTACGTTACGATTTTGAGCTGCGCGCGAAAGTTAACAGCGAGTGCAGCTGTTACAGAGCTGTCGGCTAACATAGGCTCGATGTTGTTATCTAACAGAGGCAGCCGAGCGACTCTCTTGCCGTCTGTGCCGATTATACAGCTTTTTTTCTGGCTTATTAATCGCGCTGAAAAGAAAATATCCTGCTCTGAAAACTTATGTAAGGGTCAGCTTGATATTTATATTCACAATAATGAGCGAAACAAACGTTTTTAAGCTTTAATGCTATATTTTATCCAAACAAAATTATAGCCAGAAATGTAGCTAGTTTCCAAATTCTCTTCCAGCCATGGCGGGAAACCGGCTGCCCAGCTAACAGTGCCATCGCCAGCGGGCCATTACAAATATCGCGAACTCGCTCGCAACGGGTTTCATTCACTCTCTCTATCTCTCGGCTTTTGAGAAAGCCCAATCTCCCTCTCTTTTAGTGTTGCCAGATTCGCTTTTCCCCGTCAAATCTGTATATTTTTTAAAGGCCATGTTTTTCAAAGGACATTTGGCTTTTTAATTTTTTTTATATTTTGTTTTTTATTCCTCTTTTGTTTAAGCCCACAAAACAAAATGTATGCTCAAAAGAATGAAATAATTATTACTGATAATTTTTTTTATGATACTGGGACTAAATACAGCGTTGCATGGGATCGTTACATCTTATTATTAAGAGTACTTGTAGGGATATTTTTTAGAATAATTACCTAATATCTGACTTTGGTTACTTTAAATCGAATTCCAACGCTTAGCTTGTAAAATACTTATACGCAAAAATGGTATGAAATCAGGAAGAGCTGCAAATATTGATGAAATTACAAGCATATTATAAATAATAATATAACAATAACAAAACTACGTTAATTCTTTTCCTCTCGATGAAATTAAACCAACACACAGGCATTTTAAAGGTTTTACTTAAAAATATATTGGCTTTTTATATCGTTTTTCCCGTCAAAAACAGCTTCTTTTCAAGCAAAAGTTGGCAACACTGCTAGCCTAATCCGCTCTCATGGCTGCTGAGAGAGCGCATTCGGCAGCGCTCGGCTAAGTTCGGCTCGCTTCGGGTTTTGGAGAAATATATAAATACAAGCCAGCGAGCCATTCCAAAAAAATTTTTGCAGAAAATTAAATACAAAGTGCGAGCCACAAGAAACTTTTGAAAATTTTCATTTTGAATTTGGCTGAATAGTGCCAGTATATTTTGACAGCGGTCGTTCTCTGTCTCTGCAAAACAAAACAGAACAGTTGTGCGCGCATGCGTCTCGCCCCTGCCCAGTCTTAAAACCTGCAATCAGAAATCATCTCGAATCGAATCGTGAAAATCCTTTTTGCCATACGAAAGATAAACCAAACACAAAAGCCGGACACAAAGCCTTTTGCCCATCTGACAACAAGAATTATACTAATTTGCCGCTAATCGTGATTTGTTTACGTTTTTTTCTTCATTTTTTTTGTACTGTGTGAAGGGAGTGAAGAAATCTAGCTGGCGAAAAACAACCGAAAATCCGAAAACCGAAATTCGAATTGGAAGTGAAGGGTGTGACAGACGCAGGCACACACATACGGCATACGCACGCACACGCACACGCACAGAAACACCGGCTAAAAGGCAGACGAGACAAGAGAGCGAGTGCAAAATAGAAAACGCGAAAACAGGATAACGCAGCGCTAACTAATACTATAAAACAAGCGGCAAAGTGACATCTAAAAAAATAACAACAAAGGCAGCAGCAGCAGTAGCGGCAAAAGCAGCGCAGCATCGAAGAGCGAAAAGCGAGTAAAGGCAGAAGCCGAAGAGAGCAACGAAGGAGCAGCGTAAAGAAAGTAAGTGGAATTCCTTGCCCAAAGATGGCTCTCACCTCCCGTCTCCCCACTCTAACCCACGGGGACTAGGGCTGAGCGCGTGCCGTGTCACGAAAATAAGGCATTTCCAGCTAATTGTGGAAAAATAATAATAAGAAAAGGGATTCTACGCAAGGTGACATTAAAGTGAATATTCTTGCAAATAAATGAACTCAGTGTGATAAAAAAGGATTTTTTCAATTTAAAATCTTTCTAAATCTCTCCTTCTAAGTATTCGTTTTTTTTGGAATAATTAATATATAATCGGTTTGCAAATTAGTATTAACTAAATATTTCAACTGTCGAAATGCAATTCGAATTAGAAGCCTCGTGCTAGCGTCGTGTCTTGTTGGAGTAGTTGGGTCACCCGCTCATCTCTATTTGCAGACATCTTCTCGTGCAAATTAGACGGAGGAGCAGCGCTGCGACCGCAAAGCCGGCTGCTGCTCCATTTCCAGGTGTAAAGCCAATGGCCACGGGTTTTACTCCACTCTATGCCACGCCACGCCACTGCTGCTGCTGCTGCCACTGCCACTCGACTCAACTCCGGTCTGCAAGTCATAAAATCTATGGCAGTTGTCAGTTCGCTTCGCTGGCTGTTTTTCTCCCATCTTTTTCACTTTAGCATTTCGTTTTGAGCTCTCCTTCGGCGGCAGCGGCTGGCTGGCTTGGCTACCTTACCCCACCATTCCACCTTGCGGCATTGTTTTTCAGCCGCTGATTTTTCCAACCGGCTTTCGGCTGGCTAATTGCCTTGACATTGGCATTCAATGCTCTCTTTTTGCCTGCCAGCCGCTCTCTCCGCTCTCTCAGCACTCTCTTTCTCTTTCTCTTGCCTCCGCTCATTCCCGACTTGTTTCAATCATTCAAGTTCAACTATAAACAGACATAAACACGCAGTCAAGGTGCAAATCCCTCCCCCACCCATCCCCACCCCTTTCTAACTGTTTTTCTTTTTATATTTCTGCTGCTGCCGCTGCTGTCATTTCTTTCTTTCTCCCCGGCTAGTTGTTGTTGTTGTCGTCGGCGGCGGCTGCTCTTGTTTACGTTTTCTCCTGCTCCTTTCGGCATTTGGCTTTCTTTGTTTCCACGCTCTCAAACGCATCCCAATACGCAATTGTGATTGTGTGTGTATGTATGTATCCCAGCCGGTGTCTGTGTACGCCCTTCCTACCGTTTCTTCCGCTCCTGGCTGTCCGTCCGTTCGTTCATTCGTCCTTGTGTCCGTTATTCTGTCCGCCCGTCTCTGTGTCCGCTCGTCTGTGTGTCTCTGTCCGGATGCGCGCAGGGCGTGTGCTTTATTGGCGGAGGACGTCGACTGCGGCAGAGGCTAGAGGTGGTCAAAAAATATTGAAAACCAGGACTAGGAAAATATGCAAAAACTTGAATATTTGTTGGTTAATAAAACGTTATATTTAATGCCATAATTAGGCTTTAATATGTTCTAAAATTATAATACAAATAGAGTTGCCTGTTCTTTTGGCTAAATATAATATTTGTTATAAATATATTTATCAAAAACTTCATATTCAATTATCACGAATTATCTTAATTTGCATCTCACGTTCCGTTGTCTGAAGATGGTATGATTATTCCAGTTCTGTTGGCTGAGTCACCACTGTAGTCTTTTTTTGAGAGAAGAAATCGCATTCAATTGGAAAATTGCAATTTGGCGTTGACAAACATTTTTGGGATTTTGGACTTGGACCCATGGTGGGCGACACGTCATGGATATACGTGTTCCTTTTGTTCTCCGGTTTCTCCTGCAGTTTCTGCCTCATTTCGCACACACACACACACACCCACCACCAGCAGCATTATCACCACCACCACCGTAATCGTCACCCCGATGCGGCGTATATCCTGCCCTACCCCAGTAAAAATGGCAAATCAATAATTTTCAATGAGGATTTTGCATTTTAGCCCTGGCTTTCAGTGGGTGTGGGTTTCGGGATCAATTAGTATGCCAGGAGCGCTCGAGAAGTTATCGCTTGCGACGAGAGACCCCTCGAAACTGAGTCACGTTTTATTTTGTTTTGTGATTGCGCTAATGGCAACGTCTCCCATATCTTTCCTTCGAGCATGTACATATATTATATATGCTTATGTCGCATGGCAATCGAATGCTTCCGCTGCGCGCCGGAAATCAGGTACACCGACAATGAAAACCCCGCTTCTTACACTACCGCCTTTATGGGGAGTCCCCGGCCCTCCAATCGTTTACCACCCATTGCGGGGCTGGCACTTCTTCTGACTCGCCTTCTTGGTGTGTTTTCGCCGAAGCCATTGTGGCAACAGTCTGTGAGCTCCAGACTAAGCACATGGAGACAGTTGGGGGCGAAAAAATAATAACCTTCCTTGGGAGGCACAAGATAAAACGAGAAAGAAAGCTAACTTCGGTAAACCGAAGTTGGTATACCCTTGCAGTCTGCAATTGGATCATTGAAAATCGAACCATTTTAGTTTTGTAAATTTTACATTTTACATGTAAAATTTAACATTTTCATATAAATCGACCGATCGCTTCTATGGCAGCTATATGATATAGTGGTCCGATCTTAATTAAATTAAAAACGTAATTCTAGAAGCAAAAAAAAACTGCTATATCTTAAAATTTATAGAAATACGTTGAAAAACAGAGAAGTTAACATTTTTTTTTACATTAATTTCGCCATCATTCCTATGGCAGCTATAGGATATAGTAGTCCGATTTCGGTCGTTCCGACATATATACTGCGTGCTAAAGAAATAAGACTATGCTGAAAATTTCAGCTCGATAGCTCAAAAACTGAGAGACTAGTTCGCGTAGAAACCGACAGACGGACAAACGGACAGACGGACAGACAGACAGACGGACATGGCTAGATCGACTCGGCTGGTGATGCTGATCAATAATATATATACTTTATGGGGTCGGAGATGCCTCCTTCACTGCGTTGCAAACATCTGGTCAAAATTATAATACCCTCTGCAAGGGTATAAAAAGGAAAGTCAATATTTTGGTGCACAATATTCAGTATTTCTGAAGTATATTGGGTGTGCAAATATTTTACCATTTAAAAATCAGTTTTTACCTTTTTTGGCACAAGGATTTACCTGTTTACACCTTGATTGATTTAGCAATAATTTGGTTGTAAAATCTATTAAAATGGTAACATCCTACCTTTTATGATGAAACCTTTCTAAAACAAAATTAGAAATTCAATTAAACACAGTTCTTTAATTTGTTAATGTGTTATTTCACATTCTGTCAGCCTTAATAAATAATTAAAATCAATTCCAATTCCGAATCCCTTGAATAAGTTTTAATACAATTTTATTTAATTTTAGAAAAAATATGTATATATTTTAATTTTAAACTCCCTCACAATCTTGACCTCAACTGTATATATCCGCTTATTTATTGGTGTATGTGCCTATGTACTTGTCTGCGGATTTCGGCTGCATATGCTCGCATTACACCCCCGTCTTGTGTCGCCTCCAGAGCTCACTCCTTACTCCTCACTTCTCACCCTAACTGCCGGCACCCATCCCCATGCCCATCCCCCATTCTATCTGTCATCAATTGCAGCTGTCGCTTGTCCTTGAACGCACTTTACGCACTTTACGGCTGTCGAGGGTTGGGGCACATGTCTAGGGTTGAACGGAATGCCAGCCAGTGGATAAGCTATTTATATATCCATCCATATATCGCCTGTGGAAATATTCACTCTGCAAATACTCCTCCTTCCTGCTCCTTATAACTCAATTTTCTTTGTTCAATTGGTTTTAAATGGAATATAGATTGGATATTTCTGTTTAAATCTGTTGTTTCAGTCCTTGTAATAACTTGAAATATATAAAAAATGAAATAAGTGGAAATGTGTGCCCCTATAACCTCGATAAATATATTTCTCCCTAACTATTCCTTGATAATTACTTACCAAGCACTTCTTTGTTTGAATTTAACAATTATATCGCCTTGGGAAGGGCTTACATTGGGTCGCTGGTAATCTGCAAGTACAGTTTCCTTTTCATTATCGCTTTGCGTTTACTTATTTACTTATAATCAGAACCATTTAATTCCCACTTCTTTTGTCCGATTTCAGGCAATAATCGTAATCCCTTTGGGGCATGGGCACATGGATTCTTTGTTAGTTCCTCCAAGTTTTCTGGGTTTCTCTGTTTTCTCTGCTTTTTTGTGCGCTCCCGGGTATCTGTTGCTGTTGCTGCTGAGTCATGTCCCCGTATTGTTGTTCCTGCTCGTTACTCCTTTTTTTCTGCTTTTCTTGTTGACTGGTTTCGCTTTCAACGGCACGCCCTGACTTAACCCTCTCCCTCTTGGATCCCTCTATATATGCCCAACTACTTGTGATTCACACTGCCTCCTCGGGGTTCTGGCTTTTCGCCTTTTCGAAACTCGAAAAAAAGACTCAACTCACTTATGGGCCATATATCAATGGCCCGCGTTGACTCCTCGACTTGTGGCATTATCAATGCAAATGGGCATGGCATTTCGAGATCTTGGTTCGGGTTCGGGTTCGGGCGGGGGATCTCTCTGGATTTTCGAAATTTACGGAGGCGCCCGTCTGTCGTCGTGACTGCACTTGCTGCCTTGCCTTCTTGCCTTCTTGCCTGCTTCCCGCCTTGCCTCACAATACAAATAATTGATATGCTCTCGTGGGCCCGCTTTGCTTCTCTGATTTTCTGCCGATGATATTCCCCATTGGGTTCACTGGCCTCTTGTCTTTCTCTCACTCACTCTCAGCTTCCGTTCGATAAACCGAAATGCATATAATTATAGAGGCGGCGGCGAATTATCAACAAAAGCCACAAAGTTGCATCTGAAGAAGAAGGAACCCCGAACCCGAACCCGAACCCGAACTCCGAACCCGGATGGGAATACAAATGGAGTGACAATAATATGCGACAATTAAATGTCATGGATTATCTCGGATTAAGTTGAGTTATGGAAGTGTTGTTTTTAAGTGAAATTTCATTTTTAAATCATACGTGTAGAAATTTCTGTGTGAAATTAGTTGGCTTCTTGAAAATGCTAGAAAATGTACTTCAAAGCATTAAAAAATGCCTTTTGTAAAAGAACCTATCTCAGAATCTAAGATCTCGCGAGTCAGCAATTTTTTCTGCCCAGCCTCTACCTGCGGAAAGTTTAAAAAATTTGGGCAGCACCAAAAAAAATTGCTACTAAAATTGGTCACTCTAAAGCCTAAAGAACTCTTTTATAAAAGAACCTACATCAAAAAATAAAAAAGACTTAAACTTGAACCACTTATTACATAGGGTGAAAGTTGGTTTTTTTTTTTTAATCCTTCCTAGAATACTAGAAAATGTACTTTAAAATACTTTAATAATACATATAAAAGAACCTACCTTAAAATCTAGTTCGATTTTTACAGTTATTTAAGCTTCAGAGGAAAGAGCATACATATCAGTTTTATGCCCTAAGGAAATTGTCTATTTTATGCAAAATATGAATGAAGCTGAGCTTCGTTTTAATCTGTTCAAATATCAAAAAACACAAACCTGGGAGCCCAAAAACCTGGCATTTATGTCTCACTTGACAACCAGCTGGACCAGTTGCAGTCGTGGTCGTCGATGTCGTTGGTTTTGTATTCGTACTCGTATTCATACTGGGAATTTGATTCGGATTCAATGCTGCGATGTGGCCTCCAGGTCTTCACCCAAAAACATCTTTGGCATCTGGTTGCGTTTCTTGTTGTTGTCGTCTTTCTTTATGGTTCAGTTTTTGCAGCAAGCGAACTGCAACAAGTTTATCAGCAGCAACTGCTGCAGCTTGCACTTGTGTGGCATGCGCCATTGGACACGCCTCCAAAAAGATTGCAACAAAATGAATTTGTGGCGACACCTCCAAGTAAAACCCCAGCGCCATTTACCATCAATTTAAGACAGAGAGACAAAAAACTAGAAAACTTGCACAAAAAACTTTGAAAACTTTAAACTTTAAAAACTATATACTTAAGGTTACAACCTTGTTAAAAATGGGTTTAAGAGCATAAATCAATATAAATTCAGTCGAAATATTACATGAAATATATCGGTTTTGAGGGAGTTAAAATTATGTTTAAAAATTTTTTTCTGTTAAGTTTTGAATAGGTTTATTTATGGGTTATAAATTATCACAAATAATACATATATTTTGAATACTACTTTGAATGTTCTTGTTATACCTAAGAAACTATTTAAGAACATGCCGTATCTAAAAAGAATTAATAAAAATTTCCTAAAGGATTTAATTATAATTAATTTTACAAAACTAAAACTATAACTCTGATTAATAGGAAAATGCAACATTGAAAAAATCCAACAATTTAATAGGCAACTATCAGCTACATTTTAAACTAAATAAATGTATTCCCAAAGTAGAAACTAAATCAAATCACCTGTAGTGGCTGCATAATGTAATTTAGCATTTATACATTTTGCAAAATTATGTAGCCCAAGAAGCAGCGGCACTTGACTTGGAATAATGCATAGTAATAATAATAATAAATTAGAATTGAATGGTTGCAGCCTCTTTTGCGAGTGAGATTCGTTTGAATCGATTGGCCCCAGCATTCTTGGGCGGAAAGATGGAAAAATATTGATCCAGCAAAGGGGCAGCATTTTTTATTGTATTTCTTTTTTTTTTGCCAGAGGCATCTGTGTGCTCGCTGCTCTATGCAATTTGCTTCGGTTCCACGATATTTATGCGCATTGTTATTATGTATTGAAAATGCGAACAAATTATTAATGTGCATGTGGACTGGTGGGTAGGGTTGGGGGCTATTTTCCTCCGCTCTGAAGATTTTTCCAGTCGACTTTCCCGCGCTCTCTGTGCTGTCGGCGTCCACATAATTGGCGCATAAATCATTTTACCTGCTTCGCCGAGAGCGCAGCAGCGGTAATTTCAGTGTTGCCACAACACAACACAACACACAGCGGCGGAGACCGTTAGCTGTTTTGCCTCAGATACTCGGATACTCGGATACTCGGATATATATTCGTATCTGCTGCTGGCGTGCACAGATGTTTCCATACAGATGCGTTCAATAAACCAAACCAAACCTCCACTTAATTGCAGACAGACCATCCCCCTCTTTAGTTTATTTTCTGTTGTATTTCTCCCTCGTCTAATCCGAAAGAAAGAAAAATATAAAAAAGACAGAAAGAAAGCAAAAACCCGAAACCGTTTTGTCTCTTGTTTCGTGTTCAGTTTGGTCTGGCTTTTTTCGGTGGCTTTCATTGATTTCTCTATTTGAAATCACTCCATTTCATTATTGATTTTGATTTTTTGATTGCCGTTCGTCGTCTTGTCGCTCAACTGTAAATTGCAGTGGATACGATCGCCTACACGGTGACAAAAATGTTGACAAAACGATGCAATCTATATCAATTTTGTCTCTTCGAACATTAAGCGTTAATTTGTTGCAGAATTTGCACCTAAAATTCCCAAGTGCGAATTTAGCCACAAACTGCTGTAAAATCCAAGCAAATTGTTTATTTATTTTAGACAATTGTTATCTTGAAGAAGAGTCCCTTTTCGTATTTAAAGAGATTGGAAATTGCAGGAATTGCACCTAAAATTCCCAAGTGCGAATTCAGGGACAAACTGCCAAAAAAGGTAAAAAGACAATTGATATCTTAAAGAGTACATTTTCTTATTTAAAAAAGTTGGTTATCCTTGATGTGCCCTTTGACATATAAGAAATACGGATTTATTAAGCAAAACAAATCATTTGTAGTACTTTCTGTGCTTTGTTCATTATTTGTATTGCCAAATTATGCTTCTCTCCTAATTGAATTTCCTTGCATTCTCACAAATTAGGAATAATTCTATTAACCCAAAAGAGAACGTAGTATATGTATGCTCTTAATCTTGATTAAAATCACTGAAAACCATAAACTGAAATGAGATCAGCACCGATTTAATTGGGAATGGGAAACGGTAAAATTGCTCGTAACCAAATATGAATCGAAACATTTTTGATATTCTTCTTCATTTATTTTCTTTACTTTTTTCGTGCCGTGCACATCGTAAAGAGCGAGATCAGTTTGTTGTTATTTTTGGGTAGCGCCGTTGGGGATTCCGTTTGCCATCATCATCTGGCCCAACGAATTTGCATGACAATCGCTATTTTGTTGTTGTTTTTCTTAGCTGAACATTTAAGCTGTTCTAACGGTGTTTTATATTTTTTTGGCCAAGCAAAATATATACAAATTTTCAACGTTTAAGCGTTGGGGGACTTTTACTTTTTGTTTTTTCCAAGCCAAAGCCATCATCGTAATAATTGATTGCTGCACTTGTTTTGGCGCTTTCTAAAAATGCAAAAGGCCGCAGAAAAATTACACACTACAAAACACTAAAAACTAAAGTAAAGAAGACAGAAAGAAAGAAAGAAAAGCTTTGGCTTGCGGTTGGTAATTATAAAACAATTGGAAAGGTGACCCGCTGAGTTGAGTCGATTTTAGTTGAGTGGCTCCCGGCTCGGCTTGGCTTGGCTTGGCTGCCGTGACAAACGATCGAGCGAACGCCGGTTATAGACCCGAGATCGCTTGATTTCATTGTTAATTGAATTGTGGTCTCGGTCTCGGTCTCGGTCTCGGTCGCCGTTGTTGTAAGGCTTCATTATGGATATGTAACAATTTGCCATCACGACATCATGTCCGCAATTATCCTAACTGGTCATGGCCATAATCGATTCTTTCGAGCCTTCGCGCCAGCATAACTGCAAAAACAATCAACATCTTTGGCCGGAAAGTTTGGAAATTTCTTTCCAGAGAGCATGTAAATTCATCGCCAAAACATGAAGAAAGTTGTTTTCCTTTGTTTTGGTTAAAAAAAAAAAGGAAAACAAAACAATAAACAACCGCAAAATGTTTTATAAATAACAGCAGGCCGGCCCAAGGCAAGCTCAAGAGTGTGTGCAAATGCTTTTGCATCTCACTATACTCCCTGGCCACAATTCACATTTTCGAGTATCTTTCGCTCAAGTCAAGCTGCCATCCATCCACATATATTGGATGTATATACCCTAAAGCAAGAGGTGGCATTATAATGTTGCCAGCGAGTTGGTCAAGCGTCGGAAAACGAACTTTCCTCAAAGCTAGCTTTTCCTTAAGCCTTGATCATTGTCTGAGGAAACCAACACATAAATCCTTTTAAAATGGTATTGTATGTAAATACAAATAAATATATTTTAAATAAAAATCCATTTTTAATGTTTCTGAATATTTGTGGACAATTTAAGGGTTATAAAGGATACTATTTCATAGAAATATTTATTCTTCAATCTAAGTATACGGGAATATTATATTTATAGCTGAACATGACTTCAAAAAGCTTGTACTAAATTTATAAATCACGAAGTGTGTAGCTGTATAACTGACCTATACCAACATTTTAGATTTGATCTATTTCGAATAATAAATTTAATTGAAATTTAAAGGGGAATCCTATTCTGAGGTAACCAATACTAGAAGATCCTTAATTTTTCTTCAAAAAACCCACTGATTATGGTTTTACCTATTCTAATGCATATTTCATGCTTTTGAATTTTTTTGGACAATTTAAGGGTTAAAATTAAAGGATACTACTGCATAAAAATATTTATTCTTCAGTCTAAGTATACGGGAATATTATATTTATAGCTGAACATGACTTCAAAAAGCTTGTACTAAATTTATAAATCACGATGTGTGTAGCTGTATAACTGACCTATACCAACATTTTAGATTTGATCTATTTCGTATAACAAATTCAATTGAAATTTAAAGGGGAATCCTATTCTGAGGTAACCAATACTAGAAGATCCTTAATTTGTCTTCAAAAAAGTCACTGACTATGGTTTTACCTATTCTAATGCATATTGCATATAATAAAATAACCATATACCAAATTTCACCGATATGGGCCGTGGTAAAGGTGGACTTTTCCTAAATTCTCTTTAGATTGTTGTGAAGTCTTTCCAAAGGGTGTTTAGGTTTTCGGTTACCCTCTCTCTTTATCGTTGTTATGTTGGCTCCTTGAGTTTGCTGCGCCGCATTCTTGACAGCCATAAAAGTCGCGGCACGAAGACTCCGCTACAGCCTTCTCCTCCCCGCTCCTGCCCGCTCTCACTCACGCCACAGCACACGGGATCACAATGTGCAACACACAGTGCAACGCTTGAGAGCGCGTGCGCGCGTGCGCCCGAAGACTGACGGACTGAGAGAGTGAGAGAGTGAGAAGAAGACGACGACTGAGTGAACCGAAGGTGCAACAGAGGCAGGTGGAGTGACATGAGCGCATCGTTAACTGTAGCAGGCGCTGACTGTGGCAATGTTTCTATTTCAGTTTCTTGCAGAAGAGAGGCTTCGCTGAGCCCCCAGTTAGCGTCTCGTTAGGTGTATCTCAGTATCTTTGTATCTGTATTTTTAGAACGCCGCTGCTGGGGCTGCTGCTCCATTTGCCGTGCATTACAGTAAAATATACCGTATGCTGCAGCATATTTCTACGATTAAATGTTATAAAAGAGATATATATAAAAGAAAAGCAGAAAATCGCACAATCGATGTCTGCGCTGGCTCGTCGTTTGTCACTGATTTATTGCGCTCAAAAAATAATGGCATGGAAAATAATGGGGCCCACAGCGAAGACCCAGTGGAGCCGTCTCTCTCGTTAAAGTCTCATTAGTTACTTTTACACCTTTTACCACCTCAGCTGAATGACTTTAAAGCGGCTTCTGTCATTTATGTAACAGGCGGTATTTGTGACAGCTTCAAGTACAATACAAACTGCGTATAGGTCTTGGCTTTGTTTGCTCTTTTTTTATTCATTGAAAAATATATTAAATAAGCTTTTGTGTATTTTATTCACTGAAACTGAAAATAGATTAAATAACCTTTTATGCAATAGATTTTGTGTAAAGGAATTAGTTATTTACAATTAATATTTGTTTTGAAAGGAAGTTCAATATGATTTAAGATGCCAAAATTAGAAAAGGAACTCAACCTCAATTACAATATATTTAAATATGGAAAAAGCTTCTTCAAATGGCAATTTTAATGTCAAGAACGGACCAAGATCTTGGTTAAACAGCTGTTTCTGACCTTGCCCAGGGTCAATTAAAATTTCTAAGACAAATATTAATAAGTTAAGAACAAGTAGCAGATGAATCAAAAGAAGAGCAAACCAAGAGGAATGCGAGGGCAAAGCTGAAAATGTGGGGAATGGAAATGAAGAATGAAAATGGAGAATGGAAACGGAGATGTGGAGATGGCAAACAGCTGCACTGGAAACCTGGAACTAGAGCTGGAGCTGGAGCTGGAGCTGGAGCTGGAGCTGGAGCTGGAGCTGGAGCTGGAGCTGGAGCTGGAGCTGGAGCTGGAGCTGGAGCTGGAGCTGGAGCTGGAGCTGGAGCTGGAGCTGGAGCTGGAGCTGGAGCTGGAAGCTTCTTGGATGCGCGATCTGTTCGCATTGTTTGGATGCGACTGCGTTTATCAGTGGCAGCTAGCTGGCTAGCTTTACCGTTATCATTAACAAGCCAACAGCCACGCATGAGAGCGAAACACACGCAAAATAAAAGCAGGTTGGGCGTCAAAAAGGAGAGGAGTTGGAGGAGGCAGAGGAGAAAGGAGAGAGAGAGAGAGCCAGAGGTACAAAGGGGGTAGAGAGAGGCTAGAAGAGTGGAGAGTGGAGAGACACGTCAATTGGTGAAAGGTGCGCGCTGGATGCGATAAAGCTTCCATCATATTTTACATTTTCGTAATTTGCTAAAAGCACACACACACACACATGCCTCAGCAGTCGCGGTGGTGTGTGCGTGTGCAATTTCATTTAATTAGATTGCGTTTTAATAATGCCACACACACACATATCAGAGCGGAGATAAAGGCCAAGATACACCACGCACAGGCATCTATATGTATATATACACAAGCGACATTCAATCGCCGATATTGATAGTGTAATTTAATTGATTTGCGAGCAGAGCAACAAGAAGAAGCAGCAGGAGCAACATAACAGAATAATAATGAGGAGACAAGAAAAACCAGAGAGGTCTCAAGATCGAGGCTCGAATTACCCTTTAAAGTCTCTCTAATTTAAGATAGCAATGGGTTAGCGTCATTGGAATGATCTGAAACTTAAGGAATATCTATATAAGAGCCTTACAAAACATCATGCTAAAATTAAGAAAGGTATTATTAAAATTAACAAAGTTAGGGGAAGACTTGGGCATCCCTTTAGTTTCTAAGAGCCATGAAAGTATCGCTGAGATAATTCTTGAAGACCTCTAAATAATATTTTAACCAAATTAGGACTAGATTTAGCCTTTAAAGCAATAATAAATCAATACAATTTCTCTGAGATAATACTTGAAAGCCTCTAAATAATACTATAATTCCCAAGAGCAAATTTCTGGCAAGGTGTGCCATTAATAATAAATCTAGTACCCTCAAAAACTCAGCCTAGCAATGGGCTAACGTCATTGGAATGATCTGAAACTTAAGGAATATCTATATAATAGCCTTACAAAACATCATGCTAAAATTAAAAAAAGGTATTATTAAAATTAACAAAGTTAGGGGAAGACTTAGGCATCCCTTTAGTCTCAAAGAGCAATGAAAGAGCAAGTATGGCTGAAATATTTATTCAAGGCCTCTAAATAATAATTTAATCAAGTTAGGACGAAACTTAGTTACTCCTTAGCCTTTAAAAGCAATACAATTTTTCTGAGATAATACTTGAAGGCCTCTAAATAATATTATAATTCCCAAGAGAAAATTACTGGCAAGGTGTGCCATTAATAGAAACTCTAGTGTTCTCAAAAACTCAGCTGCAATAGTAACTCATGAGGTATTTGTTGGACCAACTCTGACCTTGAGTCTGGATACCCTCCCCAAAAGGCAGGGTAGCAGACAGCAAGCAGAACGCCAGAACGGCAGACAAAGGCCGAATCCAGAGCCACTTGGCAACACAGCTTCTGGGCCCAGCTCTGGCATCGCATCTCGGGATGGACACGAACATGGATATGGCTGGTGGATGTGGATGTGGATGTTCGGGTAGATGTTGGACTGCATTTGTTCCGCTTGGCGATGCCCGGCACTCCATTTGCAGTAATTGGCGCTGCTTTTGCTTGTGCCTCCAACCCAATAATGATAATGATGATAATGCTATAGCTATAGCTGAAGATATATAGCTGTTGATGATGATGAGGTTGCTGCAATTGCACTTGCAACTGCAACAAAACGGTGCCTAACTGTGTTGTGTGTTTGCTCTGACTAATTGTTTGAGGACGAAATCTTCTTTCTCTCTTTGAAGAGTGACCCCTGGGGTCCAAAAAGAAACGTCAAAACACACACACAGAGATGGCCAGAGACAGCAGGAAAAACCGGCAACCCGTTTGCATAATTAATTATGATTTGCGTTTGCCCAAGAGTGTGTGCAAATCGGTTGCTTAAACGGCCACAATTAATTTTTCCAGCGAACTTGTTCAAACATTTTCGCCTATCGAATTGCATTTAGCGTGAAAACAAATGACGAAAAGGTGGAAGAGAGCGGCGGGAGCTTTAAGCTGACAAAGCAGCATTTACAGCGAGCGTTGACTCTTCAAAATCTACAAGATAATCCGGCATTTGCCAAAGAGACACTGAAAACAAATTTCCTTTGGCTTGCAATATAAATTGTATACTTTTTATTTACTTTCCATAAGTCATATTCATATTTTTATTAAGGTAATAAATCCAACAATCCATTAGGTTTAATGTTATGCCATAAAGGTATAAGTTTCTTTTATTATCTTAACAAAACATGCAAGATTTCTTCAATTTGCATTACCTAAATTAGGTTTATAATAAAATAGGAGTCGGGAAAGCTTTGGTTCATTAATTATAAAATGTATTTCCAAGAAGATCCAACAGATATTGTGTTAAACATGCATTACTTAAATTAGTTTAATCATAAAAGAAGGAAAATCTGGGCCAAGTCAGAACCATTTTTATAAGGTGGGGCAGTTAATTAAAGAATGGGTTTTTAAGGAGATAAAACCCTACAATGTTTTCTTTTTATTACTAGGTAATTTTTCTATATATGTGCAAACTTTGTTTCGTTTTTCCTTCTTTATTTCCATTTCCATTTCCATTTCCATTTGATGTTAATCTGCCATCTGCGATTTGCTTTTAAGCCAACGCCCAGGCCATGGCTTTTTCTCTGCCTTTAGTTTTTTTATTTGTTACTGTCCGTCCAGGAGCCAACGCCTAGAAATAAAATGTAAAAAAAAGGAAACGTTGGAGTCGCTGTCACGCTTTTGTCTTCTTTCGCCGTTTATCGCCCCTTTGTGCTGTTTGCCTTTTTGAGAAATTAGAATGCAAAATCCACAGCCCAAGCTCATCATCAGCACCCCTTTAATTTTCCCCTGGAAACTCCTCGCACACCATACACACACCTTTTGTCTGTCTGTCTCTGCTTCTGCTGCTTCCCTCCTTACTTACTTATTATTATTATTATTGTGCCCCCGTGACTGTTTCCCTTTTTTTGTTTTGTTTTATTATTTATTTAAGTTTTTCTCTCGGCGTTCTTAATTTATGTTTGGCGTTACTAGCTGCTGCTGCCGGTGCGGTGCTGCTGCTTTTTATGGGAGTTGTTGACTCATCCGGGGCCCGGCGATTCATAGGCTCTGATTAGCAGGCACGCGTCACGCTAATGAGTGGTTCTTGTTATTATTGTTACTGATTCTCTCTGATTATGCCTATTTTTATTATTTTTGTGATTGTACTTGCTGCGCCTTCCTTGCTTTTAGCTGCAATTGGCAATAGTCTAAATATTATTGCAGCTGCTTAACTGGATATTAGTTGTTAACCGTTGCCAAGTAATGTCGGGAATGTGGATTATTTACCACAGTTAAGTTAGAAAAATCCACTATACTTAATTGGACAAAGTATATAAAAATATTTTTAAAGGGTTTTAAAATTCTAGAAAAGGGATTTAATGTTTTACAAATGCTGCTTGAGTATTTATTCTTTTATAAATCAATTTAAAATGTGTCTATAATTCCAATTATATTACAAAAATTATAACATCGAAGTTTATCGATGATTTAATATCCAAAAATCGATTTTATAACGATTAATATCGAAGTTTTTCAAGCTCAACTAGTACTTATGTATTCCTTTTACCTTGGGACAGATTTATGAAATATTCTTTCTATAAATAAATCTAAAAATATTATACAAATCTAAAAATCGAAGTTTATCTATGTTTTTATTTCAAAAACTCGGTATTAAATCGATAAATATCGAAGCTTTTACAGTTCTGCTGTTAAATTCATTGTATATCATTTTAAATCAGTCTGGAATGTGTATATTATTCCAAATATAATATGAATACAATAATACTGAAGTTTATCGATGATATTTTAGGCAATAGTTATTTTTAAACCAATAAATATCGAAGTTTTTCCATCTCTAAATGGCATTACATACACTGCCAACTTCGTTTAGTTATAATTCTTTATTAGGAAAACTTACTTTTCCTTTAAGATAAAGCCTAAAACCAAACTTAACTTGAAGGCAGACCACAAAGATCTCTGAAAAGTCACCTGATAAGGTTAAGAAAAACATCTGTTTTTCAACCCAAAGCTATGTTCCAACTTATCAACTCAGCTGGCAATTTGTATCCACTAATTAATGGCCAAGGACGTTCGTTGAGTGTCTGGCCAGTAGGTGTGGCTTGGAGCCGGCTTAAAAAGCAAGCCAAACCAACGAAGCACCTGCTTCGAATGCTTTCGAATCTATCGCAGTTCGCAGTTATCGATGGCGAAGCACGATAGAAGTGTCATCGATGCTTTGACAGCCTGACTGCTGCCTGTTGAGTTTGAATTTATTGGAGCTTGAAGAAACCACATAGAGAGGAGGCCAAGAAGCCAAGAGGAGCTGGAGGTGCAGCTGGAGGTGAGGTTGGATCTGCGACATGTGTCGCCATGTAATGCAAATGTTATCTGCATTTCCTGTTGCGATGAATGGCAATGCCAGGGCACAGACAAATCCACAGAGAGAGAGAGAAGACTCGACTCGTCTGGCGATGGAAGGAAACCCACTGCCGCCTGGCTACTCAACATGCATGCCACAGACGACAGAGCCGGGAGGAGACCCCGTCTGACAGGCCGTCTTTCAGACCCGTCTCCACATAAATCTTGCACGCAGTCTTCAGTCTTCAGTTTTCAGTTTTCAGTCTTCTTCTCCTCCTGCCTCGCCTCGTCTTGCCGTGACAAAGTGTTCATCAATCAAGCGGATAGTTTTACATAATTAAACGCATAATCAGTGTTATTTTTTTGTGTAATTCCCGCGATTGTATTTATTGTTAGCAAAGAAAGTCTTTTTAGATAAATATGTTGATTAATTTTTACTGTTTTCCCTTGCAGGCATTGTTTTCATTCGTGAAATAAGAAGCCGGAGTCCGGAAAACAGCCCCAAAATTGCTCCCATTAGCACCATGAACGGCCAGGGCTGCGAGCTGGGCCACAGCAACGGGGACATCATCTCACAGAACCAACAGAAGGGTTGGTGGACCATTGGTGTGATTAATGGCCAGCACAAGTACATGACCGCTGAGACCTTTGGGTTCAAGCTCAATGCCAATGGCGCCAGTCTGAAGAAGAAGCAGCTGTGGACGCTCGAGCCCTCGAACACCGGTGAAAGTAAGTCGCAAAATACATAGTAACATATTTTTAGCAACCTTGAGATGGAGAAGGATTGAAGCTAATCGATTTTAAATCGATTATTGCTTGGGAAGGCATCGATAACTGGGATTAATGAATTATTTAAATCATTTGATAATGGAACATATTCCTTATAAACTGGGTGGCTTAGGGATTAACTTGAGCTGCATTACCTTCTTTTTTTTACCCAATTAGAGAGCATACCAATTTGTTAATCGGTGACAATTTCAGTAAGTTATCGATACTGATCGGTAGTATGCTCGATTTTATTTTATTTTCCTAATTATTTAAAGCATTTCAAGCTTAAATTAATTCCCTCGAACCTGGATAAACCTTAACCGCATTAATCAACCTATTCTACAAATTAAACTTTTTTTACCCAATTAAAGAGCATTCAAATTCGATAATCAATAGCGATGACATCGATCCTATCGATATGCTATCATTATTTAGTTTTTACCTTCGATTATAGTAAAATAATCTCTCTCTTTTATTTAATTTCGTGTTTATTAACGAATTACAGAGATAGAGTTAGTACCGATATACAAATTATTTACAAGTAATTGCTGAAGGTAGCACTGTATCATTATGATTTTGCACTTTATTTGAGCATAAGTTGTGATTTTTTTGTTACCTAATGACACCTGCTGCCGCTTCCCACGATTGCGATTGCGTTGGCGAATTTCACTTTAATCGGAATAATCGATGACACACCTTTTGCGTTTACATTGAATATCCATGCGGCGCCGTTATCTGTGATTCCTGATAAGCTGACGTTAATCCTACTCCTCGCACTGCAAATGATTTTTTTCATTTATTTAGTTGTTAGTTGGGTTCAGTTTAGTTTTTTATATATTTATTTCAACCAGTTGCCACAACTCCTGGGGCTTAAGTGGCGGAGAGTCGAAGCCATTTGCCAAGCGTAATCACTATCATCTTGGCCAGTTAGTGGCTTCTTTTTTCTTGCTTTTTTCCTGAGCTTTTTTCTTGATTTTTTCTTAGTTTTTTTTTTTTGCTTTATTTTCCTAACATAAATCATTGGGGGTCTTGGGGGTCTGAGGCAAAGATAATTCCAGTTGCACTAATTTGACGGGGCCGGGAGAGTGGAAAACAAAGCGCCTCACGAATTTGGCATCATTTATCAAGGCAACAAGCGGCTGGATGCAGTGGAATTGGAATTGGATTTGGAGCTGGACTTGGCTTTGGCTTTGGCTTTGGAGTTGGCTTTAAAGTTGGACTCGACTTGTCCGTGGCGAAGCAAGCAATTACAATTAAAGCTGGCAAAGCTGGCAAAGAGCAACTGGTTTTTATTTAGCCGCCACTCCTGGTCGTTGCCACTGGGCAATTAATAAACATTTTCTATAATACCAAAGCCATAAGTCAGCGGCATTCGTTGTTGGCCATTAAAATAGCTCATCCAAATTGAAAATTTCTTGCTTGGCAGCCAAACTGAAACTGAATCCCGACTTATATTACTTGTTACGGTTGGATTGGATTGGAGCAAATGGCTTAATAGATGATAGCATTCAAAATGTTTGGAAAGCGAGCCAAATCGCGCCTATCGATAGGATCGATGTCATCGCCATTAATTATCGAATATGCTCTCTAAATTGGTGAAGAAAAAGAAGGTTAATTTATAGAAGAGGTTGATCAATGGAGCTAAAGTTTATTCTGCTTAGAAGGGATTAGTTTAATTATGAAATAGCTCAAATAATTAGGAAAATTAAATAATTCGGGTAAATTGTCAATCAATATCGATAACTGGGTGTCATTGCCATCGATTATTGAATTTGTATGCCCTTTTATTTGGTAAAAAAAGAAGGTAATATAGGGTTGCAGTTAAAGTTTAGCCTTTAGTTAACCAGTTTACAGGGCGTAATTTTAATTATGAAATGCCATTAATAACTAAGGAAAACAAATAAAAGCGATAGATATCGATAACTGAATGTTATTCCTTATTGATTATTGCATTTGTATGATCTCTAATTTGTTAAAAAATTGTGATAATTTGTAGAAAAGGTTGATCAATGCGGCTAAAGCTTTTACTGCTTATAAGGAATTAATTTAATCATGAAATGCTTTACGTAATTAAGAAAATAAAATAAAATCGTCCAAATAGTCGATCAATATCGATAGCTGATTGTCATCGATTAACGAATTTGTATGCCTTCTAATTTGGCAAAACAAGAAGCTAATAAGGAAAGAATAATTCCCATCATTAAATGCCTTAAATAATTAATTAAATTAATTTTAAATAAATTACATAAATTACCACAAATCTTCTTACTTATTACCAGGTATTATCTACTTACGATCTCATCTGAACAAGTACCTTTCGGTCGATCAGTTTGGCAACGTGCTGTGCGAGAGCGACGAACGGGACGCGGGCAGCCGCTTCCAGATCAGCATCAGCGAGGACGGCAGCGGCCGTTGGGCGCTGAAGAACGAGTCGCGCGGCTACTTCCTTGGCGGCACGCCCGACAAGCTGGTCTGCACGGCCAAGACGCCCGGCGCCAGTGAGTTTTGGACGGTCCACTTGGCCGCCCGGCCGCAGGTTAATCTGCGTTCCATTGGACGCAAGCGATTCGCGCATCTCTCGGAGTCGCAGGATGAGATCCATGTGGATGCCAACATTCCGTGGGGCGAGGATACGCTTTTTACCCTCGAATTCCGCGCCGAGGAGGGCGGACGCTATGCCCTGCACACGTGCAACAACAAGTGAGTGGAGGCCTCGGATTTAATTATGAAAATGAAGTTCTAACTGAATATCTTTCACAGATATCTGAACGCCAATGGGAAACTGCAGGTGTTGTGCAACGAGGACTGTCTGTTCAGCGCCGAGTATCATGGCGGACACCTGGCGCTGCGCGATCGCCAGGGCCAGTACTTGTCGCCCATTGGATCGAAGGCGGTGCTCAAGTCCCGCTCCTCGACGGTGACACGAGACGAGCTCTTCTCGCTGGAGGACTCGCTGCCGCAGGCCTCCTTCATTGCCGGCCTCAACTTGCGGTATGTGAGCGTGAAGCAGGGCGTCGATGTGACGGCCAACCAGGATGAGGTGGGCGAGAACGAGACGTTCCAGCTGGAGTACGATTGGTCGGCACATCGCTGGGCCCTGCGCACCACCCAGGATCGCTACTGGTGCCTCTCGGCAGGCGGCGGCATCCAGGCCACCGGCAATCGGCGGTGTGCCGATGCCCTGTTCGAACTGATCTGGCACGGCGACGGATCGCTCTCGTTCCGGGCCAACAACGGCAAGTTTTTGGCCACCAAACGCTCGGGTCATCTGTTCGCCACCTCGGAGTCCATCGAGGAGATAGCCAAGTTCTACTTTTACTTGATCAATCGGTGAGATACCCCTAAAACGGATATTTTATCCCCTCCAGCTATTAACTTTGCTTCTCCCTCAGGCCCATTCTTGTGCTGAAGTGCGAGCAGGGATTCGTGGGCTATCGCACGCCCGGCAACCTCAAGCTGGAGTGCAACAAGGCCACCTATGAGACCATATTGGTGGAGCGCGCCCAAAAGGGTCTGGTGCACTTGAAGGCGCACAGCGGCAAGTACTGGCGCATCGAGGGCGAGAGCATCTCGGTGGACGCCGATGCGCCCAGCGATGGATTCTTCCTGGAGCTACGCGAGCCAACCAGGATCTGCATAAGGTTGGGGGATCTCATACTTACATTTCACTGTCAAATGGTCGAGATAATAGCAGTCCTTAAATGTTGTGCCAATATGTTCTACTCAGTCCGTGGTTTTGTAGGTTAATGGGGTTACTTAGGAGCTAGCTTTTGGTTTTTTAATATGTAAATGTCGCGTATTTAGGGAAATTTGTGGATCGTATTAAGACTAAACTAAGTAATTTGACTGAAACTTACATATTTTCCGATAACTACTTGATTTGTCATTAATATAATCGATATAATCGAAAAAAAATCGAATTTGCCGATAACAAAACTGAAGCTTTTTCATTTTTCTATTTAAATTTTTTAAACTTTGCTAGGTTTATATTATTTTTTTCTGATATTATCTATTTTGTTGTTTAATTCCCATTAAAATCAAGTGATTACTCCTTGTTTTTCAACAAATAATATAGATTTTAATTCAATTATCCTTTAGTGCTAGAAGATAGATCTCTATCGATAGATGTCTATCGATAACTATCGCTATAAAGTTGAAACATATTGTGCTAACTTAAAGACGGTTAATAATTTATTATTTAAATGTTTAAAAAACGTATTTATTCTGACCAAAGACTGTAAATTCCTTATTAATTCGTTTACTAATACCTTTCTCTTATGTTCCCACAGATCGCAGCAGGGCAAGTATCTGGGCGCCACCAAAAACGGAGCCTTCAAGCTTCTGGACGACGGTACCGACTCGGCCACCCAGTGGGAGTTCTAGGGCGTCCGTTCACCGCCCCCCGCCCGCACCATTCCGGTCATCAGTATCACATGTCCCCCGTTCCCATTCCCAAAAAATCTCGATGAGAAGCTGCAGAGCAAGTCGCACAACAAGAATTTGATCCTAAAACAACAATTAAGCGAGAGATGGAGAGACGGGAAATGAAATTGAAAAATTTAAAACATATATATATATATACATTTATATATATATGTATAAATAAAGATAATGGTAAAGATCTACGTATACATATATAGAAAGAGAGATTTTTTTTAAAAACACAACCTACTTAGCTTTTTATACGTTTTTATATACGATGATATGAAATGAATCAAGTACGACAACAGCAAACAAGAATATTTAAATACAGAACTTTTGTCGCAAGCGAGTCCTTCCGTTTTTTATCAAACAAAAACAAAAATATATCAGCAACTAAGCAAGAGCGAAATTAAGAACATAATGGTTATATAACAAGCACATCATATATACACACACACAACCTATAACATAATCAAACGAAATTGAAGAAAATTAATAATTAATACTTAATAAAAAGAGAGATTAGAAGCGCAGAACAGAGAAAGGGTAGTAGGAGCAAGGCAAGCATAATAAATGAATGAGAATGAAACAAAAATTATATGAAAATAAATCAACACATATTCCTATAAATTTATTTATATATATTTATATACATATTGATATGAACACTGACCCACACACACACATACACCCTCGAAACACACACACACACACACACACACACTTTACACACAAACACTCAAGCAAGCAATTTTTAATACGCAAAAACCACATTTTAGTCGCTAAGCAAGAACCTTAAAAAATTAATCTGTAATAAAAAAAAAAAAAAATGAAAAAAAAACAAATCTCTCCGTACGGCGACTTTGCAATGGAATCAACTCCAACTATATATCTAACATATGTATGCATATATATATTAGTTTTTTGTTATTTATTTGCGTCAACTCTTTCTTAATTAATTAATTAGTAATCCGTTTTTTTTTTAATTTGTGCACTTCAACTCGAAACAAGAAACAAAACAAAAACTCATCCCCAATTTAGTTGCTAAATCTTAAAATGGAAAAATTTTGTATGATACATATGAAATATATACATATATATACATGATTTTGTTTAATGGCATTTTGCTGGGATATTGTGGGTAAACACTCTTAAAAATACATTTTCAGATAAATTTGGGTAATTTTAACGGATATTTGTATGTAAAGAGTTGGCAACTCTGCTGCCGGTCTTTTAATTAAATTTAATTTAAAAAGGTTTACTTCTCTATAATCCTTAATCTGTGTGAACTTTTTGTATTATTAAAGTCTGTTAAAAATCAATTGTTTATATTTTACAAATGTATATTAAATGTATCGTATTTATTTGTTTGTAAAAGTTGGCAACTCTGCAGTAACTTTCTTTTAATTCATTTATACTTTCTAATTTAATATAATCTTTGTTTTGTGCTTATACATATTTCTCATCTGTTGAATATATAATTTTTCTATATCTTAGTTTAAACTAAAATTCGATTAAATTAGATTCAATTCAATATATTTATTCTTATTAATTTGATAGAATCATTATATATAGTTATATATTAGTTTGTGCATGGAGTATAGAAGGAATTGGTCATGCAAATAATTATTTGTTTGGATGAAGGTCATTAAAGGTGGTTTAAAACTATTGGTAAAATTATCGTTAACTATTGGTAAAAACAATCGGTAGGCTTAACATTTTTTCATATTTTTATCGTCGTATTTTGAGTTTCGAATTTTTTTTCCGAGTGCGCATGCACACGAGATAAGGTAGGTGGATGATATTCCAACACAGAGCGATCGCAGTGCTGACGACAAAATCGACTTGCATTGTATTGCTCAAAACACATGCACACATACAAGAGATAACGTGAAGCAAGCTTTGCTACACTGCAAGAAACAAAAGATATTTAATAATAATAAAACATATATTTTACAATTTTTCACGTTATATTTAAAACATATATTTTAAAATTTTTCATGTTATATAAAAATATATTTCTTTAGATACTACAACACCCATTTTGTCAGCCATAACATGAAACGTATATTTCTTTGGAACATTAACGGATTGAGCACAATGAATTCATTGTAGTTCTCCGCGAATTCTATCTTATGGGTTTTGGGATCGAATAGCCAGTCACCCATATATGCACACGGACGCCAATCAGTTTTGAAGATGACATTCTATTTCGATACCTGTTTCAGATTGAAACAACTCCCTCCAGTAGACTTCTAGAAGGTCTTGTTCTGGCTGTTCCACCAGGATGTTCCTCCAGGTCCTATCGTAGATCCATTGTAGTCCGGGCTTTATTTTGACGTTAATTAAGGCTTTCAGTTTAGATATTACAACAGCCATTCTGTCTCCAAAAACATGAAGCAACAAAACGTCAATCAAACAACAAATGCTGATTTCAAAAGCTAACCTATGACCGACCTAATTACTTTGTAAATTACTGGACGATGAAATTAAAATAACTCTGAGAGGGCTCTCGTATAAATACTGCTTCTCGTTTAATTTCGTAAATCAATAAACAAACTGCAATTAAAACTGCAAATTAAAAATACAACGATACAAATTTTAAAAATTTTAAGCCTACCGATAGTTTTTACCAATAGTTGACGATAGTTTTACCAATAGTTTTAAACAACCTGGAATGATCTTCACCCAAAAAAAATAAATATTTGCATGACCAATTCCTTCTACACTCCCTACGTGGGCTGCTATATATATTTCTGGCCTAGGCAACACTAAGTGTTGTTAGGTGGAATCTGACATTTCCATTGAAAAGTTCGACATTTTTAAGCATAAACGTACTCAGAACGGTTTGACGTACGACTATCATTTGTGTTGTTTACAGTTACTTAAAAAAATCAATTTCGCAAAAAAATGGAATTAACTCGTGAACATTTTCGTGCGATCATTTTTCACAATTTTCGGCGTGGATTATCACGACAAGAGTGCAGCGATGAACTTAAATCTTTGTATGACTATGAAGCACCATCCTATAGCACTGTGAAAAACTGGTACAACGAATTCAATCGTGGCCGACGCTCCCTCAAAGACGAATTCCGCGAAGGTCGTCCAAAAACAGCCGTTGTGCCAGAAAACATCGATGGCGTACGTGAACTAATAATGCAAGACCGTCATGTGACATACCGTGAGATAGAGGCATCCCTAGGCATTTCTTCCACCAGCATACATTCGATATTGCATGAGCACCTGGCTGTAAAAAGGTTTGTTCTCGTTGGATCCCGCACAATTTGACAATCGCTCAAAAGAAGGCTCGTGTGGATTGGTGTAAAGAAATGCTGAAAAAATACGATCGCGGTGCTTCAAAAGACGTTTATAAGATCGTCACAGGTGACGAATCATGGATCTATGCGTATGAGCCCGAAACAAAACAGCAATCGACCGTGTGGGTCTTCCAAGACGAGCCAAATCCAACGAAAGTTGTTCGTGGAAGAAGCACTTCGAAGCAAATGGTCGCCTGTTTCTTCGCAAAAACTGGTCATGTGGCTACTGTTCCTCTTGAGCAACGTAGGACGGTCAATTCTGATTGGTACACCACCATTTGTTTGCCTGAAGTCTTCGGTGAAATTCGAAAAACGAACAAGGGAAGACGAATCATTGTGCACCATGACAATGCGAGCTCTCACACATCGGCTCCAACCAGCGCCTTTTTGACTGGCCAAAACGTCGAATTGATGGGTCATCCGCCGTACAGTCCTGACTTGGCACCAAATGACTTCTTTTTATTCCCTCACATCAAGAAGAAAATGCGTGGTCAACGATTTTCGTCGCCAGAAGATGCTGTTGAAGCATTCAAAAACCATGTTTTTGAGGTGTGTCAATCAGAGTGGAAAAAGTGCTTCGAAAATTGGTTTGAGCGCATGCAAAAGTGTGTAAATCTTGATGGAGAATATTTTGAAAAACAATAAAACTATGTTCCTTAATAAATATTCGTATTTTCATTATTAGGCCAGAAATATATGTAGCAGCCACGTACTTGTGCTATTTGTTAAACTCTGTTAACTATTGTTAAATTATTTTGATTTTAAATTAGATTCAAAGCATACATTGAGCTGTCAACTCTGCTTTCAATGCAACTCTATTGCTATCATTGTGATTAGGCTCACTCACACTCAGGCCAACTCTCACTAGAAATTCAATAAAAAATCTATCAAATAATGAGTAAATGTTTCATACTTTGTCGAAAACTTTAACTAAATAATGCTGCCTAATGCAATTAGTTGAGTTATCTATGACAATGTGCTTACAAATTTTAAGTTACTTTGTGAGGAATATTATTACTTTAGTGATAAATGGCAATTATTACTTAATGTGTTTTCCAAACTTTTGCAAACTGCAATCAAGTTGTTAGTGGCTGCATAATGCAATGAGTCCAGAGGTGGCCAGGCTCCTGATTGACCGCCTGACAAATGGTTGGCCTCCTTTTTGCAACGCCCACGACCAGAGACCGGCCACCGAAGTCACCAGAGTCGTCACCACCTGCAACGTGTGCAGGAATTGGTGCCAACTGTCATAACAAGATGGGGTCCAGGACAACCACCACTCGGTGGAACAATGCGGCGGGAATGGAAATGGGACTCCCGACTGGGACTGGGACTGGGACTCGGACTGGGACTGGGACTGAGTTGGGTTGGCGTCCAACTGCCTGCCTTCGCCAGGCAATAATAATTCGCCAGTCATTGACAACGTCGGTGCCATAATGGCTCTCCACTGGCAGGCCCAGCCCCACTGTTCTGCATGTCCTCCTGTTCCTCCTACCGCCGGCCCTTTTAGCTGCTGTCCTTTGCTGCACTGCGTCGTCCTCGTCCTCGTCATCCTCGTCCTCGTCATCCTCGTCCTCGTCATCCTCGTCCTCGTCGTCGTCGTCGTTGACAAAAACGAAATGACAGAGGGCGCGCGCACACCCGACACCTACAATTGTCAGCGTCGTCTAAATGAATGAATTAAGTCAGCCATGTGACATAACTGCAATGGCCGGACTCGGGCCAAGGAGCGGAGGCCACTGGCAGGACAGCAGCAGTGGCAGAGCCTCCTTTGGCTCCTCCTGCTCCTGTTCTGATGGAGGAGGACATCTCCGCCTGCCCCGCTGCACATTTGCCACATTGTTTTGTTGTTGTCGCTCTGCACCGTGGTTGGTTTACTTGTTTATTGTTATTTAGTTATTTATACAAATGCCCAGTTCATTTGCAAATTGTTGAAATGCTAAAAAAAATTTAAAAAATGTAATTAAATGGCAAAAGGATACACGTGCCTTTGACTTTAAAGGTTTAACTAATTATGGTTTCTTTAGAAAAATCATTTTAAATTTGTAACAGTAAAATATACATTTACAAATTATTCAAAGGGTTTTAAGAAGCTCTTAAATCTTGCACTAAATAATATACAAAACAAAGTAGTTAAATATACAATTAAAAATTATTTTAAGGCTTTTAAGAAGAATAAAATATAAATTTTTAAAGGAAATGGCATGTGCAAATTTCTTTTAATACGATTTTAAATATGATTTTTTTTAAGATTTCTAAAAGGATTCTTAATACCATGTTTAATACGACTTTTAATACAATTTTTATAAGATTTTTAATACGATTTGCATAATATTGAAATACAAGCTTTAAAAATATATATTAAATAACTTTTAAATAATAAATAGTTGGATTTCTTAAAAAAAATCCATACGATATTTATTATAGTTTATATAGTTATTTAAAAGCAAAAATCGTTTATTGTATTTATTTAATATCTATTTGTTTGAATTTACTATACAAATTATGTTATTAATTAAGAAATTTATAGACATTCTAACCAAGGATTTAATATTATTATTTATGTATTACCATTTATATTTTATATTTATACATATATATTTTTTATTTTATATTTATTTATATTAAGCTTTTAAGACTTATTAAGCCGCTGTTAAGTGATAGTCTCGCGTGTAGAATTCCGTCTTCAACTTCGGTATCGTTAAGGTCGGAGGACATTCTTAGCCAGGTCCACAGTCGATTCCGATCGAATTGAATATTAGAAGTCCCAATTGCTAATTGAGTTCCGTGATGCTTAAGTGCCAACAATTGAACTAAACTTGAATAGTTTCTCTTTGCACTTATTTTATTTATGTCCGAGCACTTGTACAGTCAAAATTCAACTAACGATCAGCGATCGGGCAAAGCTTAGCTCTGCATATGTACATGTTTCTTATCTCTCTTCTTATATGTATATGTAGGTTGCAATAATACGGATGGTAATATCAATATTCATATGCGTAACTATATTGCAGCAATAAATTACGCAATTGATACATTTATAGACACATATATTTATATGTTTATTTTATAATAATATTTAATTATGATCACTGATCTGGGGATTAGGACCACAGTGCATCGTGGCCGACGGTGGCCACTGCTGCTGTGATTACGTACTGCATTCGGTGTGCACAATGGACAGCGACGATGACAATGACGCCAGGGCAAAGTTATATGGCACACACGTAGGGCAACTCCTCCGGCATACGCCCACACTGGCACCTCATCCCCACTGCATCTCCATGCCCCCAATTCCAATCTCAGTCCCCATCCGCATCCCGGCCCCGGCCAAACGACTTTGGCGCAGGACAATGGCGGAATGCAAATGGCACACGGACGTGGGGATAGATGAACACGGCGCGAAAATTTATTTCCAACCGTTGCCCGTTGGCCGCTGGACTTGTGCAATCAGGCGGGAGGAGGAGCCGGAGGAGATTGGAGATTGAAGGCCGAAGCCGGATCCGGGGCAGCACGTAGTCAGCCGCCAACTTGCCCGGCAATTTGTGGCAGTGCAGACGGGCCGCCCGCCCGCCAATTAAGCAACAAAAGGGCCGCGACTTCGGCTCCTGGCTGCTGGCTCCTGGCTCCTGGGTACGGAATCCTGGTCCATGTCCTGGCCGCCATTAAAACCGAGCAATGCCAGTGACGGACGAAAGGAAAGAAAGAAAGTACAGAAGGCACGACCCGCGGACTGAATCCTGGCTAGCAACATTTTCCAACGGATTTTCTGTGTGCTCTTATTTTTGCTGCACATTTCGCAACAAAGTTGCGCCAGAAGCAAAGTGCCAGCAGCAGCCGTACACGGAGAGAAAAAGTGCTGGATTAGTTATAGAATTAAATTTGAGTTTGCTAGTTTTATTTTATTATTAGGCGTTGCTCAAAAGTCTTTTAATGGATCACAAGTATAAAAACTAAGAAAAAAAAAGGAAAAAGCAAAAGCAAAAGAAAAAGAAAAAGAAAAGCGCGATCTGAGATCCATTAAGTATAATTATGTTTAATTATTTAGTATTTAGTATTATCCTTTGTTAGCATTAAGGTATTTCCTCAAAATAGGAGTACGGGCACACGAAGCCCAGCGAAGCCAAAAAAAAGAACCTTGAAACTAGAAGTGAAGACCTCGTAAACTATGAAGTTTTTAAAAGCAAACTTTTATAACGCAGCTTCAAGTTGGTTTTTTTGTTGTCCTAAAATTATTTTTATGATTATTAGCAACCAACCCTACCTTTTTTTGAACAGTGTAAAAACCGGTCTGCAAACTGTTTGCCAAAGTCACAAACTTTATGGCTCCATTGCTCCATCTCGGGGCTTTCAATTTCCTTTTTGCATTTTTATTGTTTAGCGGAATGTGTAAGGACATCTCGAGGCGACTCCTCCGCCTGCTTGGGCTTGCAACGGGGCCCAACAAGTGGATGTCCGTCCGGCTGGAGGCAAGCGCTGCTCGTTAGCTGAAGGAGGAGGAGGAGGAGGCCTGGACTTGGTCGGACTGCTGCTGCTGCTGCCATGTGGATGGTCTAATTTGCTAAATTGCCGCCGTCTGAGGCGACTTAACCGAAAAGTTCACACAGTTTTTTCACTTAATTAAAAAATATACGACTCCTCAGGTCGTTACAAATTAAGTAGATGATTTAATGTGCCGGACTGGGCCTGCAATTAGGTTAACACACTCCAAAACTTGGTTAAATTATTAATGCGTTTATTGTTTAGAGTTAATATTGATTGAGGTTTAAGTTTACATGTATTAAATGCAGCTTTAGTCGTTCTAAGAACGTGATGAATTATTAAATTAAATGGATGGCCATAAAAGCCTGAGCTCCAAATCCATTTGAACTCTATTTCCATTCATTTAATTGCTGTAAGCAATTACATGTAGTTTCATATATTAATTACGCCTCCGTAGGCCGTGACAAATAAACTCGGCAATTAATTACATTAAAAGTTCAAAGGACACATTTTCGGCTTGGGCTTTAAAGGAACTTTCTAAGGTTGGGCAAGTCCCAAAGTGTGAATATATGAAACTGAAACTTGGTCTTATCCTCTGCCATCCTAGGACTTAAGTTGGCCAACAAGAAAATCCGTTGGTAACCAGTATGTGTTCATATGTGCAGGTATCTGTTTTTTTGAAGTTTCTGCCAAAGTTTGTGCCAAGGAGTTTTGCTTTGCTTTTCCTGTTCAGTTAACACCTTCGTATTTGGTTAGAACTATTTTTGGTACTTCATTTTCAGGTGCTTTCTACGTATGTGGGCACTTTACAAAGATTGGAAAATAGAGATAAGCGAAAGTATATTTTCTTTATTTACTTAGGTCCTACAATTCTTTAGATTCGTACTAAGATTTCTTTTCCAACCAGAAGTTAGATAGAAATATTGTTTTTATTTAAATATTTTATTTATTTAATTTTTCTAAAATCCTTATAATTGTTTCTTTCCTAAAAACAATTAAGAAAGGTTAGTAAAAATTGTAAGATGTGATTTTTTGTGCAACAGCAAAGTTGTCAAGTCACGCTGTGGTGTGGCCAGATCTATCGTTGATTTATCCTTATCGTGTTAGAATTAGTGATGAAAAGTTAATAGGCAATCAAAAGATAAGTTAAATTTTTTGGATACAATCGTTATATGCTTCTTTGGCTACTATATTTGCCATATCAGCAGTTTTTGTGCGTAAGCCCAGACTTGTTTAATCCCCCGAAACTGCTGCTGTGGTGTGACCAGAGCTACCGTTGACTTATCGTTATCGTGCTGCTCAGTCGAGTGCTAAAAGCAACGCCACAGCAAGAACAAACATCCGCCCTCGTACACACGTGCACCCGCACACGTACACTTGCACACGCACTTGGCCCAAGTGCAATGCAATATATCGCCGGCTTCTTCTTGCGTTGCAAACTGCCAATCCAATTAGTTTGGACAGTGTAAACAAGGAGCTTGAGCTCCTCTTGGATCCTGGCATTCTGGCATCCTCGCGTGTGGCCACCGGGCATTAAAAATGGAAACAGGACAAGCAACAAAAACAGCAACAATAACGAAAAACCAGAAAGGAAGCTAAGCTAACTTTTGGGAAGTCGAAGTTTGTCTACCCTTGGAGTTTGCCATGTTTTCCAATTTATAGTTCTCTGATCCGACTTGTATACTAACTACAATCGAATTTAGAATATTGGAGAAATTGCATCCGAATAGATCGTAAATTAAAGGACTAGCTTGCATAGAAGACCATAGGCTAGATCGACTTGGCTGTTGATGCTGAATTTAAAATGTTTCCCTTACTGAGTTACAAACTTCTGACTAAAATTATAATACCCTCACAAGGGTATAACAATAACAACATTGAGTAAGCCAGACGTGACCATTGTTGGCAATTCTTCAACAGAAAAGTATAGCTTTCAGACGGAGTAACATTAACACATAATAAAAACGCAATAAAATAAAATATATAAGGGCATATTCTCTCCAGATCTTTGACTTTAAATATTAAGGCAAAATTTCCCAATACAATAAGTAATATTTTAAAGAATTTCCCCTAAAATGGAGACAAGTTCCAATTCAACTTATAAAGTAAGCTAAATTTGGCGTTAAATAAGCGGCTTTGGCCACACTGGCAGCTGGAAAAGCCAGCGATCCGGGACTCAGACAGAGGAAACACACACACAAACTCAAACACAAATAGAAGGAGAGACGGAGGCGAGAGTGGGAGAGTGGGAGAGGGAAAGGAACAGGGGACCGGCTGGCCATTGGACGCCCCCAGGCCTCAGGATGTGGGACTAGGAATAACATTTTTATTTTTTCCCGTATTCTCTGTCTCTTAACTATTTATGAGGTCGAGTTGTTTGTGCAGTTTGATTATTTTGCTGGCGGCAGAGCAACGGTAACCGGTGACTTTTCATAATTCAACATTTCGGCTGACTCACTCGCACAAACACACGTTCAATATAGGCGACACATCGAGACAGAGCCTGAGTGAGAGAGACAAAGCGAAATAACGGTAGATCGCAACGGGAGTTAGCCTCGATTAGAGATGGGAACATATCGATATTAAAGATGGGAATACTTGATATTTTGTAGGAAAAAATAAAAATATAATTTTGATAACAAATTTATAACGCATGGAAGGAGACACTTCTATCTATAAAATATATCAAATAAATAAAATAAACGAAATATTAATATAACAGATAACTCACAAAAAATAAAGCCCCTTCATCATCTCTAGGAAGTAGATCGGTTAGTGAACATGGAAACATATATCCAAACATGTGCTTTTTTCCAATTAAAAATTGCTTACTGCTGCCCTGCCCCTGGTATGCAATGAAATATAAAAAGTAAAGGGAGAATGCAGCCAGCCATAAATGAAATTGATTTTATTTGTACAAATTGAAATTGGTTTCAACGCAGTCGGCCAGATTCTGGAGCTTATGAATAAAATGCAAAAATCGCAATAACAATAACGAGAGCTCAGCCCAGTAATGGATGGAGGAGAGTGAAAGGGAAAACCACTGACCATGATGGCAAAAATATTCGAAAACAGTAAAACGCTCCTTAAATGCTAATTGTGTGCTTTTGAAGTTTTGTCATTAAAAGCGGAAGTTGTACAAGAAAATTCTGTCTGCTGGGAACAAGGACCTTACTATTTGTTAGGTTTTTATTTAATTCGATTTATTAAGTATAATTAGAGGGAATCACTTTGCCATAAGCGAATATCTACTGTCATAATCGAGAGGGAAAACCGCAGGATCAAGGAGATGGCCTGGAATGGTATGGGATTTGTGGTTGTTGCTGCTGCATTTTATTGTGGCCATCGAGGAAGCTGCTGTTAACTGTTGCCGATGACCATTATAATGGCGATGATGATACTGATGATTATGTGGATGCCAATGAGGCTGTAGGATGATGAAGAAGAAGCAGCAAATGCAGCTGGAGCCGCACAAGGCGATGCACGTGGCACGTCCCTCGTCCGTTGCCAGCTTTAATTAAAAAGTTACCTGGCTAAAATGTTTTAGCTATTTTGCCTGGCAGCAATGGCAATGCAACCTGAACTCCTGCCCCAGCCCCTGAACCCGGGATCGCTCCATCCTCCAATCCCTGACCTGACCCCTGAACCGAGCTCCTAACCGAGCTGCCAGTCAACGCTTCTTTGGCTGCTGCTACTGTGGTGCAAGCAAAACTTTCTATTGGATTCCCATACCCTACCTGTACCCCGCAGCACCACCCCGCCGCACTAGTTACCAATTGATTCCCGTGGAAGCAGCCGGTATCGATATCCCGTGTAAACTTCGATTGACAGCCCGCAGCGTAGAATCGTATTGGAAGCGGAAGCGGAGGAATGGTAACGAGTGCTCCTCGATTGGATTGGACTTGCGGGGCCGTCGCGCATTGGTTTCTGTTTCTATTTCGGAATCGGTTTCGACGTTTATGCGGCCTGGGTATTGGGAATTATCTTAAGCAACTAAAAAATAAATCCATGTTTCATGTTTTGGTTTCCGCTAAAGTTTCCCCATTTCATTGTTTCCCTTTCCGGTATCCCGCTTAAGTTCGCCCTAATATGTATGCTACACTTTTTGTTTGGCCTTTCTTCCGGTTCTTGGAGGGCGCTGCCAACTTAACTTTGTATCAGAACAGTGGAATTGGTATTTGTATTTAATTTAAAAGTCGTTTTCTTGTATTTTGTATCTGTAATTACAATACTAGAGATTAAAATTGTTACTACTTGATATTAATATATTAACTTCTCTCTTAAAGCTATATCAAAGTTCTATAATCTAAAAAAAGAATCAAGGGAAACTATCCTAAGGGTAATATTATTAGAATATAAGCTAAGTGAATGAATAAATAGTTTTTTAAGCCTCCATATGGATATAAGCTAAAATTAAATAGGTTTATATATTTCTCAGACGACTTTATTGCTCCCATCATTCGAAATAATTAAATTCTACGGCGCATCGTAAACTTTGAGCATTTTTCATTTGAAATGGGATAAAAAAAAATCATGAATTCCATAGCATAAACGCGTTATTTGCGTCGGAATGTCACATAGCACACACAGCTATAGCCCCATATATTCAACGGCGATTCGCCCCGCTTACGAAATATTGCATTTGAATGAAGTTCCCATGGCTCCCGCGGGATTGGGCCAGAAACAGGGACTGGGAGAGGCAGGCCTCTGGGGTGCTATTTTCCAGGTTGCAAAAAAAAAAAAAAATGAAAGAAAAAATATGAGTTAGGTTTCGGGGAAGGGAGACCGAAGAAGCAGGCAGCTATAGCTACTCAAGGCGATGGAGAATTTTTTAATGATGTTACTTTCAGGAGAGCTCTCAAATCGTTTGAATACAAATTGTTCGCTGTCTCCTCGATGTCCCTTCGTCCCTCTCTCTATATAGCGTCACCCTCTCTATATGTACCGCATTTCTCGGGATGTATTCATGAATTCTTTATCTCCATCTTGCTTGCTTTGCCAGTTGGCAAGTTGTGAAAGTGAAATGCGAGACATGTTCCCCGAAAATCCATGAGGCTGTTGGGGTATTCCGAGGTGGCCATTGTCAATGAACCCAAAAGTTATCCCAGCTATGCAGAATATACGCAAACTGCAAGAGCTATGCACACTTCACAAAAAATAAAAGCAAAATTATATATTTACACATCACATATCCAGGGGAGGAATTAGGAAGAAATAAAGTCAAAATATAACAGATTAACTATATAAACTTAAACTTGGGAATTATACATAAGTGAAAGAAACGTTTGTACCGTATAAGCTTTCATTATTTCTTTCATGCATTCTTTTACAATTTCAGGCATGAGATTTTCTTGCATGACATTTTCATGCATGACATTTCAATGTATGCCATTTTCATGCAAATTAAATGGAATAAATTAAATTAAATAATAAGAGTTTTTATTCTATAATGATATGGAAATTACACGATATAAAATATAATAAGGAGGAAGAAGGAAGAAATAAAGTCATAATATAACAGATTAGTTATGTAAACTTAAACTTTGGATTTATAACAGATTAACTATGTAAGCTTCAGCTTGGGAATTATAAGTAAAAGAAACTCTCGATCGTTTGTACCGTTCATTATTTCTTTCATGCATTCTTTTATATCTTCATGCTTGACATTTTCATGCATGACATTTTCAAGCATGCCATTTTCATGGAAAAAATTAAATTAAATAATCAGAATTATTATTCAATAATGATAAAGAAAAATGGTATATTCTATATAATTTGTCGATACATATATCTAAGGCTATATATTCAATTAAGTCCGTTGCCTTTTAACTGCTTTTCCGCAGTGCACACACACTGGGGCGACGACGAACAGGCCCCCAATTTGAGGTATCGAAGGAATGTCGGGGCCATGTCAGGCTCCGCTCTGGCGCCTCCTTTCTCGGCTCCTTGCCCCGCCACCAGGTGACATAACATTCTCCGGGCGGAATGCAGCTCCGGATCCGGACGAGTGCGGCAGTTGAGGCCGTTGGGGCAGGTGAGACAGGTGAGGCTGGCGAGGCTGCGTGAAGCCGCGGGATGCGATGCGAACAGGCCTGGGATCAATCTCAATTACCTCGCCAAGGGGAAGTAGTTCAAGTTTGAGCTGCTCGGCTTGGGGTCGCTTATGAAACTAACTTGGCCAAGAGAACTTGGCATCGAATTTGGCATTCCACTGCAGCAGCATCAGGCAGCAGCCACGACTCGAAGTTCAAGTTTGAGTGGTTCACTTGTGGCGGGGACTTCGATCTTTGTTGGTTGAGCCTGCTAAAAACCAGAAGCAATTACTAATTGGTTTGCTTAAAACTAAAGGCAGTCTGTTAAAGACAAAAACTTTATTAATTGTTTTAAATTTTAGCTATGCAATATGTCAGGAAATATGTTTATTAAAAGGCAAACTCCTGGCCACTTTATCAATTGATTTTAAATCATTTCTGTGTTTTTTTTCTTTATTTAAAAAACTAATAGAATTAATTTTCTGAATCCCATATAATATACTTTGGCTCCTTTATTTTATCTCCCTCTTTATTTTATGATACCCGAATTATTAGAGTATTTATTAGAGCTGTCAAATCATCGATGTTAAGTGATAATTCCGACTCTTATAGTAATCGAAAGCAATAAGGGGCACCGCGGCGTCGCACCCAAAGCACAAATAAAGATGCAGATGTCCCTGAATCGTCGTGTGTCGTTTATACATATTTGCCATTAATCAGGCATATCCATTTACATGTGATGAACTTTATATCCCTTAACCTGTTTACATGCAAATTACTTGCTGCTCATTTTGTGTTGCATGGAGAAATTCCACATACAAACAGATGCAGAGAATGTTCAGAAAAGCCACGGCACAGGCGAGCTTCTATGTCGTGAACTTTACTACAAAATATGCAAATAAATAATTTCACTATTTAATGTGTGTGTGTTTTTTTTCATAGAAAGCTTCAAATCGAATTCTTCCGTCATGGGATAAAAATGAAATCTTTATTTAGATTCGATATCGATTCAAAAATAAGTTTAAAACTCAGAATTAAAGCCAGAATTTTTAAAAGAAAAAACAAAGAGTTGAAGGTATGGAATCTCGCCTGTATGTGTACCTATGCAGTGTATGTATGAATAATTGAGATTCTGACAATGCAAGCGTTGCGATGCATTTTTCATATTTACAGCTACCTCCGAGCTCTGCGCGAAAGCGAGATGGCACGAGTTGACACGGCATACTTACGGGTTAAATAATATCAAGCATATGCAATTGCCATTACATCCTTGTAATTGCCAAAATAATGGGAATTATGCGTACGCCGGTACGGGGGAAAGTCAAACACGGACGCAGTCGCAAAACCCCGGACAGACAGACTGGCAGGCAGGCGCAGGCGGCAGGCGGCCGGACGGACGGATAGTTAATTGAGCTCTTGGCTGGCTTACAATTCAAATTGTTGGCGTTGTTGTTGGCGTCATTAATGCGAGTGTTGGCACTTTCGCACGCACCTCTCGCTCCCTCTTGCCCTTTTTTGCCCTGCCTTTCGCTCTGACTCTCTCCCACTCACTCTCTGGGTCTCGCGCCAAAGTTTGCTGGTAAACACATTCATAAAGCAAATATGCAAACACTGGCACACGCACACTTACAGTGCATGTAATACGAATAACAGTGTGTAAATATTAAATTGATTTATTTAGATTAAATAACCAAGTAAGAGAATTTTTATTAATTTATATACATATATATTTATATTTATATTTGTTTAATTAATTACTTAATTAATTAACTCCGCAAGACTTTATGCGAATAATAAGTACAAATAAAGAAATATAAATAAGAATTTTATGCTTGCGAAGTGAATACAACTAGTATTTTCAACACCACTGTGCAGAAACACACGCACACGTGTGCCAGTGATGCCCATGTCGATGGCATCAGACATATGCTAAACGAGCCGAAGCCGCTCCCCCTCTCGCTCACGCTACTCACCCACCAGCCCACTCCCACTCCCACACCCGCACACACAGTCAGCCACAGACACGAGCCGAAGCCGCAGCCGAAGCCGGAGTCGAAGGCAGACGAGTCCTCGGCTGGCTGAGTGTATAAAAGGCGCTGCTGGCTGCGCAGTCGGCTGCATTCTGCGTTCGGCTGGCGTAGGACGCGGTCACTCTCTCTAATCTTGGGCTCGCTTCCGCTTCCGCAGACTCCGGCAGAAAAGTGCGCGGCAAAAAGCGCGCGCAAAAACAAAAAGCCAACTAACGGGACAAAAGTCGCGCGCGACTCGTAAGTTTGTTTACTTTGCCATTATAAATCCGGCGGGCGCTTTGTTTGTGTTGATGTTGGTAACTCTTGTGTTTCCCCCTCCTAATCTTTTTTTTACCCGTGCTCCACATTTCTGCGATATTCCTTTTTTTTCTCGTGTTGTTTTTGTCGTTGTTCAAACAGTGGCCAAGAAATAACAGGAACAAAAGCTAGTAAAACAAACGGGAATTGGCGAAACGGAAGCGTAAAAGGAAAAGTGTTGCATTTCCGTCGCCCCTGTTGGCGGTGTTGCTGTCGTTGTTGTTGTCTTAGCTTCAGTATCTCCATTACCGTTAGCATCTTCTTGGGGCCACAACAAAATGGCCCCAGGTGTTGCTGACAGCACTCTTCTCCCCCCGCTATATCTTTCGAAAAAAAAATAACAGTCCAACTTCACTAAGTGAAACTCTATTTAGAAAAAATGATTTGAATTTAAAAGATAATTGAATTTAATCTTGGTATTTATAAAACTCATTTACAATATTTTCTCAGAGAACCCGTTGCTAATAATCCTTTATTAGAAATTTTAGTTTTGGCTTTTAAAGTTAACCTTAAAAAAAGTAAATTTTAAAATACTTGCAGTTTAAAAAGTAAACAAAATAATCTATCTAAGGAAAATCCGCAACAGTTTCTTTTTGTTCTCCTTTTTTTAAAAGTTAAACAGAAATTGTGAAAATGTATAAGAATATCATTTCAGTTTTTCCAGATTAGAAGTACTAAGAAAATGAAAGAAAATGATTCCCTTTACCTGATACCTTTTAGGGAATTTCAACTGTAAATAAACAGATATCAGATCCTAACGGAAACTTTCCATGGGGAAGAGGGTTATAGAGCTAGTCGAGTGTGTCTGGGGGAAAAAACACCCAAAATGGGCATCATAAAATCATTTAATTGATGATTTAGTGCAGTTCGTGATATCAATATAAAATTCACCATTATCATTGCCCTCGCCTCGTTACTTTTTTTTTATAAGCACATTTCAAAATGTAATGGAAGGGGGACACCTGCGTTAAACATTTATGTTTTTAGCACTTTCTGCTGTCAATTTGACACTCCTGCCTGCACTTAACAATGCAAAGTGGAGAAACTCGTAAAACGTCTCCTCCTGTCTGTGAAAATCCAGCGGAGAAAATGAAAGCGAAAATTAAAAGCACGTCCGAAAGGCATTTCTTTAAAACACTTGATGGCCTAAACGATAAAAGTTGTAGCAAATTTTGTTTTATTTAAAGAATATTTTTGAAGAGAGATAGGGAGCCTTAGACACGATCGTTTTTAAAATTGAAAGTTTGTAAGTTAGTTCTGATGCGCCTGCTTCCGTTTTGGGAATGAACTAATCAAAATGGAAATTGCATTCTCTATTCCACGGATGGAAAAAAGTAACGTAAGAAAATACTCACACAAAAGTTTTTTGCAAGTTTTGCTTAAAAAAAAAATAAAAGGGAAAAAAGACAGAATTTAAGTACTTTGCCAAAGTATTTCGGCGTGTGGCTGCTGCGCAGCGCTGAATGAAACTTTTGGCACAAAGCGTTTGAAATTTCATTTTAATTCGTTTTCAATTTGGTCTAACCAACCGCAGGGCCAGACTTAATGCCTCGAGGATTGCTTAACTCATGCCCGAGTTGACAGCAAATACGCAGATCCCCCGCAACGCGATTAAACTTGGCACGGCTCCGGCGGTTGTCTGCTTGGATTTGTTGGGCTTGGGTTTGGGTTTGGGTTTTGGGTTTCGCCTCTGTTTTTGGGCCCCTTGGATATTTATTGGCCCAAAAAGTTCATTCACAGGAGCTAATTTGGCGGATTCCCTTTTTTGCCACCACCAACACCTTAAACGATTTGCAATAATTAATTACTAGCAAATTTAGATGCTATCAGAGTGAAATTAATGCCTTTTACAATTTAATAAAGTATAGAAATATAATCCAGTTAGTTTCTAGTTTAGTTTATTTATATATTCAAAGGGAATAAACCTTAATTAGTTTATGTAATAAATACATGTAGGCGGGAGGCATCAAATATGTTTTTGTAATTAATATTTTCGCTTGTTGCAATGTCAAAGCAATCATAAACTATAAAGCTCGTTTGCCCGGAATCTATAATATGAAACACACATCGGACACTGTGTCAAAGGACTCTAATTCCAAAATCCTCTTATGTGCCACGAGCAGGCAAAAAATATGCATTTTTGTGAGCGATTTAATGTTCAGTAAATACTGTAGTCAAAGTTATTCCGCTTTATTTCTGCCTGTGATCATGTTGTGAGTAGTATTTTAAGCTTTAGTTTCTTCGGAGAGAATCCCCGTAGATTTCGATAGCAAGTTTGCTAAACGATAAAGTTGCAACTTGATACTTTTACTTTTCCGCCAAGAAGTTGCGATGACTTGAGTAAAGTAAACCGCAAACTGATTAATGCCATTTATGCCGCGACAAATCCTCCATTATACACCGCAATTTCCAAGGCCGAAAACGTGATGGTGGCTTGGGCGGAGGAGTTGCACGTTGAGGCTGGCACGTTGAAAACTTTCTTTATTTTTTTTGGTAATAAGTTGAAGGATGTACGCGGCGGCGTAGTCGTAAAAAGCCTCCACGGAATTGTTAATGCAGGCGGTTCCGTAAAATTTGCCTCGCGGCCATCGAAGGAAGACACCCAGAAAACGCGAACGAAATAAGCCACCCACATCTCCCACATTTATCCATCATTCCATGGATGGGAACCCACTCACTCCCCGGGCGGTGGCGGCGGATAAATTTGTCATGTAAATACAATACAATGAACGTGTAAACATTTATTATGTGCTTACATTTCTGCTGCTGTTGTTATTGTCAATGCTCAAATCTGTCAATTGTCTGATTTAAATTGTACACGGATTTGTTTTATTATACCCCGCCATACCCGCAGCGAATGTCTGCGAGGTATGTGTGCTGAAGAAAGTCAAAGTAAGCATTTCAAGACTTTAGGTTTGACTTAAAAACTACCTATTAGAAATTATTATAAGGACATTTATTAAAATGAAATCAAGCGGGGCCAGTGCTAGGTTAGTTTATGCAATAAATAAATGAAGGAGATATTAGTCAGTATGAAAAGGATTATAAAAAACTTTTCCGTATTCTTAGGGGTTTTTTTTGCCATCTTAGGTTCTTAATAGTTTATCAAATTTAAACAAAGAAAAATCTATACTTAATAATTATATTTTACTAAATAATTAAATTCCCAAAAAGAAGAGGTAACTTTACATCGAAACATTTAAATTGAAAGCCCTTGCTCCGGCTTATATTATTTTCAATTTCGTTTGAAGTGTGTTTTGATGTGAACGAACACATCAGCGATTTGATTTCAAAATAAATTGGTTTTTCCTATCACTGATTTTGCCACAGCATCAACAACAACAACAACAACAACAACAACGACACCCAACAGAATTCGAAGTGATTAGCGATTAGCGATAGACGATAAGCTCGATAGCCACAACCCAAACCGATCAGCAGGCGAGCGCAATCCTGCTTGAAATGCTTAAAATGCTGAAAATGCCACTGCAGTTGAGCAGTCAAGAAGATGATGATGGGACTTGCTCCCTTGGACAGCAGCAGGAGCAACAACAGGCTTATCATCATCGTCGCCATCAGGAGCAGCGGCCGAAAGCAAAACAAGTGCTCCAAGGACGTTCGCCGGCGGTGCTGCCAGTGATGCTGCTCCTGCTCCTGGCCACGCTTCTTTCGCGCCCACTGAGCGCCTTCTCCAATCGTGAGTACAGCTTTAAATATTACTTATATTGCGTCTGGGAAAAGTAGCCTTTAATACAAAATCATCTTGAGACATTTTAAAACAAAGGTTTAACTAAAGTATTCAATACAAAAATAGTTGATAAAGCTCTCCCTTTCTGTCTAAACACGATGTTATTGATCTTTACAATAGATTGTTTACTTTTAACTTTGATGTTTAATATATTTAAATATTATATTAAAACATAGTAAGTATCGATCATTATACTTACACGATTTCTACTTGGATAAATTCGATAGATTCGATAATGGTAAGCCTTTACGCGCCCAACTCCAATACTCAAATGCTTAGGCGGAAATGATTCTATTCTTTTGAATAGTTTTAAATATTATATTAAGATATATTAAATACCTCAAGTATCGATCATTAAACTCACACGATTACTGCTTCAATAAATTCGATAGATTCGATAATGGTAATCATTCACGCGTCCATCTCCAATACGCAAATGCATAGGCGGCATTCCGGGCAAGTTAAGTCGCTTGTTTGCCAGCTTGTTTATAAAGCTGTCCGTCTGTCTGTCCGTCTCTCTGCCCATGTATCTGTCTGAGTGAGTGTCTGTGCCCGTGTGTACGGGTAATTGCGTATGTGAGACTCCGGCTAAGAGTGGCTGTGTGTGCGTGCATGTGGAAGCATGCGTGGGGCATTAAGTTATCAAGTGGAGCGATGGCAATGGCATCGCAGCCAACGAACGAAGATGGCGGATTTGCGGCCAGTTCCCTCGACTGTGACATGTTTGTTTGTTTCCCCCGCTACAAGCATTAAAATTCGCACGCGCACACACACACTCACCGTGCCCAAGATTGGCAGGACGAAGAAAGGATGGAAGGATGCTAGGAAGGAAGGAGTCTGGTGCTGAGTAGTAGTTGTAGGTGGCTTCCTTGTAAAGTTCATGGCTTGGTGGCTTGTTCCGAGCTACAGCGGCGACGACGACGCCTTGGCTGGCGTGCATTAAAAATCAATAGAAGTTACAAATGTATCCTTCCATTGGGCAAAAAGGGCAAAACATTTCTGGCGCCATTTGTGCGCTGACAGCCTGACTGGCTGACTGGCTGACTGGCTGACTGGCTGACTGGCTGACTGCCTCGCTGGTCCACTGGCTTACTACTGGCTGGATGCTTCGCTGCCCACAAAGCCGAAGCATGCATGTGGAGGGGTCATTGACGATGCAGGTGCGCCAAAAGATTTCGCAGATCCCCAGCAGCAGGAGCTGCAGCAGAAATGCCAAGTAATCAGGATAAAGTGTGCCCGTTGAGGGGGATAAAAGCGATAACCAATATAAACGATAAGTCATCGCTGGCTTCACTCCATTTAAGTCACTGAACCTGATCAGAAAATCAGAAAACAGTTGAGGTAACTTCACTATTTAAAAAAAAAAAGGTACCCCTTAAATACGAAAAAATTATATAAAAATAAATATATGATACTAGCGATAAGTTATTGATTGGTTATCTTTTTTGAGAACCTTCGACTTTACTTTTTCAATAATTAATATCTGAAATCGCTTAAAGGCTGAGCTATTTGGAGTATCGGGTACTGATCGATTTCTCGATTATCGGGGCAATTACACAGCAATACTTATGTGTTACTTCATCAAACATATAGCGATAAGTTAAAGTAAATCCATTTACTTGATGCATTGGCAAGCAAACTGGCCGACTGAATGCCCAAACGTTGATGGCAACAAGTCCAAATTGATGCTCGAGTTTCGCCAGCCATTTGGTGACAGTTCATTGGTTCGATGACAGCAACAAAGAGCATTCCATGAATCATAAATGGTACAAACATTCTTAATGGCCATCGTCGTCGTGGCTGATGCTCCTTCACATATATCACTGGGAAAAATAAGTTTCAAGAAACCAAAATTAACGAAACTCTGATAAATAAAATAAATACCAATTATTTCAGGCTTTTTGGCTTGAAGTCTAGAGGTTTTGAAGGTTCTCTACTAATTTCTATAAACACTAATAAATATTTAAGGGACTTGGGACGGCTTTTTTTGGCCAGTGTAGGTGTGCAGATGAAACATTATACTATGTTCGTCATATTGGGGCATTGAATGTCCATAAAACAAAATTTGAATGCGAACCGTAAACATGCAAATAAGCAAAATAATTTGTTATTTTTATGTTGTCCTTCTGCTCGATTTTCTACCCTCCACCACCATCTGCTCAAATTACGTATCCGCCGGGTGGGCGAGGGAGAGTGCGAGTGCGAGTGTGAGTGTGTCTGTGCGAAAGGACCTCCCATAGAGTCGGCGGAGTCGTCCCAAATCCGACATAAGTGTCTGATTAGTGCGAGAGAGCCTATCCACTTATTTACCTTCGACGGGCCTGGGCCTCATAAATCCATAAGGAACTGACAAAACCGAAGGCGAACAAGAACGAAGCTCGAACGCAATTCCCTTTGCCTTCTTTTATATGTCTGCCCCGATTGCCCGGCTTACAAGAGCTTTGCATCAGCGGGGGCGCCACACGGAGTATCCTCCCGCTATCCTCTTGAAAACCCCCGGAATCCCCCACAAGCACACGCACACATTCTCGGTTCCGCTCTAGCTTCCTGCTTAATGGCCAGGGCCGTGTTGTACCAAACAATTCAATTTATATAATCCAGTGGACAGTTCCTGGCAGAGCTGACAATTTGTCCTTTTTTTCCCCGCCCGATTTGTCATTCCCTAAACGATCTTGGAAGGAAGTGAACGAAATAAATGATTTTGCAAACAAATAATAAACGGAACTCGTTGGAACTTCTTTAAATTATATTAAAAATGATATTAAAAATATCTGTTTTAACTGTGGGTTTTTTCTTCACTTTTTTTTTTCTGTGAACCTGTCTTGTCTGTAAGCAGCACTGGTTCCGTCTGCCCTGTCTGATCCCCTGGCTTGCCCCACATCCAGTTCCCAGGTTGTGGGGCCAGGTTAATGTGTCACCGCCAGCCACATCCACGGAAAGAGGATGTGAATGTCACGTTAAACGCATCACGTAACCGGATGCGTATGCGTGTTACATATTGCTTGGCTCCCTTTATTATTTTATTTCCTTTTTTGATCCGACGGCCCTTTGAGCGGTGAAAGTTGCATCCGAAAGTTGTGTAACGGACATTTGATTGAATTTCGGTTAAATAAAAACCGAGCAGCGGTTAAAGCCGTATGCAATTGAACATAGAAAAACTATTCTTAATTGCAAAATCAATTGGCCATTTTGGGCACGTTCCGCCAAAGATAATGCTTGGGTTGGGTCGGAGAAAAATATGACAAACCGAATTACATTACGCAAATTGATTTAACAGCATTGAATTATAAAGTATATGAACATGCAACATGCTCATTTAGATGCCTCGCAGTTTATGCATTTCAAATGATTTATGCACGACTTAAATTTGTAAAATAAATACTTTGCTGTAAATATTATGTTAGGAGTCCAAAGATTACATTAAGTTTGTGAGGGGTGCTTCATATAGCGCATACGCAGTGTTGCCTTTTGCAAATAAACTAATTACAATTGATGTAAGCTATGTTAAGCATTTTAAATATCAAGAAAATTGAGAAAATAGATAGAAATAGTCCCTAATCTCTCATATTTTCTGAGCTGCAGTATTGAAAATAGTTTTGTTAACAAAACGGTCGATTAAAGTTAATACAAATAATATAACAATTAATTGTTCAGCATTTGCTTTCTCTTACCTTACCGCCTTTGCCTTTGTTGTTTCACCTGTCTGGAGCAGCAGACTGCTTTCTGGATTGGTCTCTGGCCTGAGGTCCGTGTTTATTTAATTCGCGTAAATTTTTATTAATTTTAATTGAAAGCTTTACGAGCGTTTAGCCCCGCGCTTTGAGGCTTTTCTCCCTTCCATTCTTTCGCTGGCACCCTTTTCCCTATTTTCTTCGTCCCTCCTTTTTTTTTGCGAGCGGCGCCTTTGTTTGAGCTTAACTTTGTTGTCGTATTTTTTGTTTTATTTTCTTATATTTTTATTTCTTTTTGTTCAGTGGCGTGTGCAAGGGGGTACAACGAATTAATATTATATTTAATACTAAAATATTGAGATTTATTAATTTCAAATACACATTTTATTAAAAATTCCAGAGATCTTGAGATTTTGCAGAGCCCCCTTCATTCGCCGCCACTGCCGTTAGTCTTTAGTATTGTTTTTGTTTTGTGTGTGTGTGTGTGAGCTCAGCTGCAGTTTCTCTTTCTCTCTCGGTCTGACTGGCTCTCCTTCTAGCTGTCGTGTCCGTCTTTATTCCCGTTCTTTTCCAGCGCCGCACCGCTTGACTCTCGCTTTTTACAGCTGTTCCTCGTTGTTGCTGTTGTTGTTTTTTTATGCTCTGCTCCTCTGTTTTAGTGTTGATTTAGTTGTTGTTATTGTTTGGCGACTTTTGTTGTGTGCAAAGTGCTCGGCGGCGGCGCTATTGTTGTTTGTATTTTTGTTTTTTTTGCTGCTATTATTATTGTTGTTCTGAGACTGCTTGGCACTAAGCTGACTGGACTTGGCTGGAAATTTAAGGACTGGAAGAGGAGAACGAGAGCCAGAAAGGCAGAGTGGCGGAGAGACTGACTGACAGGGAGGCAGAGAGGCAGAGAGGAGGGGTGAGAGTAACAGTCTCCAACTGAGATTTCCTAATAAGGAATGGTCGGGGAGTTCGAAGTTAGAAATACCGTGGAATCATTGAACAATTTGCATGGTTTTATTTTAAATTCGTTCTTTAATTAAAATAAATTAATTTAAAAAGAGGGCGAATGATAATGAATTACTTATCGAAAAAGTATAATTAGTTTGGCAAAAAGCCGAAGTGACAAACACACTCGTGTTAAGTACGAAACCTCTAACATGGCATTAAAATATATTTACATGTCAGGACTGTAGCATAATAATACTATTATTATCAATTATATTAATAATAATTATTATTCATTTTAATTAGATGTTGATAATACATACATATTTCAAATACACCGCCTTTATTGATTTATACAGGGTATCGAAATTACTATACATAAAAATGAGCAAGTTCATTGCTCGCTCGCTTCGGCATTCATTCGTTTTCGTCAGCAAAAATTCACTGGCAAACTAAAACTTGTCATTAATTTTAATCAAGAGGCAAGAGAGGGGGAGATGGCCAATGGCCAAGCAATTGCCCCATAAAGTATGCTATGAAAATTTAATTAGCAATACAAATTCAAATTCGAATTCAAATTCGAAATTCTGCCGACTGCAGCAGAGGATTATTTATCGACATTTGACATTTTCGGATGGCCTATTAAATTTCCGAAATTAGTTTGGTTTCCCTAAGACTTAGATTTTATTTTATTTCGGTATTTTGTGGGGTTCTTTAAAAAGTATCCCTTTTTAAAATCAATAACAAATAGGAAGAACTCGTTTAAAAGCTTACAAATTGTTGTTTCAAATGATTCAAATGAACTAATTTATCAATAGCGGCTATTTAATAATTTCTCTTACCCAAATTATGCTATTTGTGAGTTCCCAAAACTGTCAAACGCTGAACGGAACCTGATTCTTTATTACTAACCATTTCATTTATCATAAAGTGCACGCACACACTTTGTGTAGTATTCACAAAACAGATATCTAATCTGGGCCCCGAAGAACATAATGGCAAATGATTTGGCCAAAAAGTAGGGAGAGGAGAAGGAGGGTTCCTTCCCCTTGTCACCCTATATCTCGCCTTTCGGTTGGCCTAAAGCGATTTAAAAAGTTATTACCTTTCTTATCGCCGGCATCGTGGTGGTTGTTGCTCCAGCTTCTCCTGCTCCTGCTGCTGCTCCGTATCCAAAAACCGAATCCCTAGACAGCGTATTTGGTTTCGGATAACGCAGGTGCCTCTGTCTTGCACTCAGAATAATATCTGCGAAATTCTGCCAACGAAATAACATTAACATTTTTATACAATATACTTAAATATATTTTAGTTAAGACTGACACAGTCACTGTGCCATTTTCATTAGGTTTAAACCTTATTTAAAATAAAATTTCCCTTTAAATATCAAAATCAAACAGAAGCAAGGTAGCACTAACAACTGATGGCATTGACAGTTCTAAGTTAAAGGCCAAAACAATATTGGAGAACATCAATAACACGAACTAAACTAATATTTATTCAAAGTGTGCAACGTGCGTGTACTATTTTTTTGTGGAAACTCTGTTCTTTTTGGCCTACTCATCTCCGGCCTTCTTTTGGGCCAAACTTTGGCGGGTCTGCCGCTGCTGCAATCAGTTGACAATCGGGCAAATCATCCGCTAACTAAACCGAGGCTAATGAGATCTACTATACATATACGTGGACCCATTTGGTCTCCATGTATTGGAAGTCGGTGTCAGAGTGAAAACTGAACTGAATAAATAATAAACTCGAGGCGGAATGGGCCAACACAAAAAACTTTGGCCAACATTCACTGGAGTGACTTGACTTGACTTGGCCACGGGGAAAACTTTGGCCAGGCTCCTTCGAAGGGCAATCCCCCAATATGTGAGGAGGAGTACGTGGATATCACACGGAATCAGTGGGCTCCGATGGGGAGAGGAAGGTTGGGTCAGTAAGGAGGCACGGAGCAAGGAGCTGGGTCAGGAGAGGCCAATGATGGCCGTTCTGCGACGTTTGCCAATTTCAGTTCGATTTATTTAGTGGAAACCAATAAATAACCAATGATGTATGTCTCTCACACACACACAAACTGGCACAACTGGGTCCCACGAGTGCAGTGCTGCACAGTGGGCTGAAAATGCAGTAAAAGTGCATGAAACGCGGGGCTTATATAAATTTATTTCAATGCAATATGATCTATTTTCTTACCAAATTATTTTATAAGCAATTAAAATAGTTACAAGCACAAATCATACTTTTTAAAGTAACTTTCTTTGTAAAATTGTTGGATTTATTACTTATAATTTATTTAAACTGCTCAAAAATGTGCCGCTTATTATTTTAAATAGTCTATTTTTAATATTGAATATTATTTTTAGGTAAAATAAAATATATATAAAATATAGTCATCTCTTCTTCTTTGTTAAAAGCCTTTTTCCAAGCCACTTCGGCCACAGCTTCATATAAAAACTGTCTTTCGTATAATATATAAATGTGACACCAAAAAAAATTGATTCCGAGGCTAATGGTCCCACAGTGTCGGTCGCCGGGATTGCCTGCAGCATGCGCGCGGTGACATAAAGCGGGAATTCCCCGGATCTCCGATGTGTGTGCGACGCGTGAGGAGCTGCTCCCCCAAAAATTCTGTCACTCGTTTGGCGAACACAATTTAACACTTTGCCGCCCCGTTTTTTCGGGGGACGAGGGAATAGCTAGGATAACCGAGGACCTTAAGATCTGGTGCAGGACCAGAGCAATCCGCATCCGCATCTGCAAACAAATATGGCGTCATTCAACGCATTTCCGTTTACATTACACGCTCATTTCCGCTCCGTGTGGCTTTATTAAGCGACTCTAGTTTTTGTGTGTTGCATTTCCCGCCGTCGCCTCGGTCGCTTTTCCTTCGATTTTCCCTGCAACACGTGCGTGTAAATGTGTGTGTGTGTGTGTGCCACTTGAAGTGCGCTCAAGCAAGCCAAAGCTGTTGAGGGGAATTTTCTTTGAATTTGCTCCGGTTAGCGAAAGAATCAGAATCGGATTTGGGCCAGAGGTGGAGGAACACACATCCAAATTGTCGAGGTTTCTCCCAAAAAAAAAAGTGAACTGAAAGTGGAATATTTCTATGGTCGTCGGGGCCAATCGATCGTCATTATTATATCCTACAGAAAATTAAGATGAATTCCTTTTTCTTTTGGGCAATATTGAGGTGCCTTTTGCGCTGTGTGTAGGATATAGAATATATATATATATATATGTGTGCTGGCAATTTAAATTGGGCAAATCATTTGATGCAGCTTAATCCATGTGTGTGTGTGTGTACGTGAATGAATATGGATGTGGCTGAGGCTGTGGCTGTGAATGGGTGTGTTATCCTTAAGAGACTACGATTGGCTGACTTTGTTGAAGGGAAACGGAAACTTTAATGCGATTTAAGATGACCAGAAGAGGAGCAAAGGAACAGCGGAGGAGGAGGTTGAGTTGGTAGGATTTAGAGGCAACCGCGAGAGACCTTCACGGGGAATGCAATCCAAAAGATAGCTACGGTTCCATGGCCAAATCCCATTTGATCTTATTTGTATACAAAAAAGATGATACAAAGATGGCGGAGGGCTGGAGGTGGAGCTGAAAAAAGGCAATATATGGGTATGAAAGCTTTAAAAAAATATTTTTTTTGGATACAAATTTATATATTATTTTTTATTATTATTTATATTATTAAAACTTTACAGTAAAATTAATAATTGTGGATTTTGGCATTTTTTGTTATATTTTCCACTGTTTTTAATATATATTTATTTTAGACAGTTTAATCTTTAGTTACTTCTATTATTGTGCTTCAGTTTTGGTTTTACCTTCATATTTTACTTTATTAAGTAAATAAATAAAATCAACTTGTAAAGACTGCATTTAACATATTTATTTAACTTCTTTTATAAATAAGACTTTTCTTTAAACTTACATAACAATCAGTAATTATTCATTTGTTCCCTTGATTTAAAAATAACAAACTCACCTTATTGTTTGCATTTTCACCTTGTTAGTTCATTTATTTGTTTAATTATTTCTTTGCTTTAACAGAAAATTCCTTTCTTAATTAATGCAACAATATTGTAATTAAAAGCACAGATATAAAAAAGAAGAGAAATCCATTGCAAGCTCTGAAATGTTATTATAATTAATTGGCTAGTTATTTATTCTTTGTTCTTGCAACTCCGATTAGTACTTTTATATATTTCGCAACATGAGTTATGATTTAATATTTAACTGAGGATTGGGTTAATGCTTGGTTTTATTTTTCCTCGTTTTTATTTACTGTTCTCTCTCTTTTTCTGGCTTTGCCTTTGGAATTTTTGCTTATGGCTCTTCGGCTTCTTCGTTAGTGGGTCTGCTTTTGCTTTTTCTTGCCTCCAACTGCTGCATAAATATTTAGATTCAATTCAAATTGCTTTCCACTTGCGAAATTTCGATGTCCTTTTGCCACGGTCCTTTTTTTTCTTCTCTTTTTGTTTGTTTGTTTATTTGCTTTGTTATTTCGCCTCGGCTTCCACTTTTACTTCCACTTCTGCTCGGGCTTTATGCCGGACGATTGGCAACAAAAGCTGCCAATTTGTATTTCAATTAAATTTGAATGTATTTGTGGGCACTTGGCTGCTACTGCTGCGTTTTCCTTGGGTCCTCTCCTCCTTGCCCCCTTAGGGCTCGGACTTTCTTCATCTTTTTCTTAGCCAGCACGCGGTTATTTTCATCTCATCTCTGGCTTACAAGGTATTTGGGCAAAAGTGTGGGGGTATTTACGATTTGGTCACTTCAGAATTGGGAATATTTTGAAAATATGTTTTTAAATTAATATTTGTAAGTTATAGATTTTTTGTACAATTTCCCCCAATTTTGAAAGGTAATAAATTATATTTAAGGCCCCAATCTGCTTATAGCTCTGCAGGTTTTGAAATTTTATAGAATTTGTACAAGGAAAAACTTTCATTCAGCAAAAGAAAATCAAAAAATGTAATTTAATAATTTAACTTTTACCTTTAATTTGTTTAAACATATTATAGACATTTTAATTATTCTTTATAAACACTTAATTTTCGCGAAGGCCTTTTTCTTTGCCTTTAAAGTCCCTGGAAATCATTTTCTAAGATGGATTTATGATTGATTTTATGAATACTTAAGTTATTAAATATTTTAGCACTTTCTTCGATATTTAACTTCTATTAAAATTCATTAATAACTTTAATTTTTTCTTGTACCAGACTAAGCTTCTTAAAGTCATGTCTGAAATTAATTAAAACCTTTATTTTCTTTGATATTTCTTTAAGATTGTAAAGCTTTTCCATGCTACATTTTATAGTAAAAGCGGCCGACCGTTCTTTGTTTTTTTTAATATTATTATGCCCGAAAACTGTTTGTTTTAAATTTAACATTTACCTAGAAACAAAAACGGTATCTTGCAGTTGGTAATCCCAAACCCTTGTTTACAGCTTACGCTCGGAACTTGAATCCATCAAAAGGGGAAGCCCAAAGGGGGTTGGAGGAGGAGGTGGATTTTCCGCTGGATTTTCTTTGGCCCAAGAAAAGGGGGTGAGAGAGAGAGGCGGTGTGGGCGTGGAATTGTGGAATTGCCGCCGCCAGCCAAGTGTCAAAATGGCGCTTCCAAGTAATTTACTTATGTCTAAACAACTTTTATTGTTGTTGTTCCCGCCGTCGCTTGTTAACGCGGGTGGAAAGCGTGGAAGGCGCGGAGGGGGGCGATGTGAAAAGAGCGTGGAAAAGCGTTTAATTAACTAACTGCTTCCCATATATAGCCGCGTTTAGTTTTCGGCAAATATTTGTTAACTTCCAACGACGACGACGGCGGCGGCGGCGCCTCAATTAGCGTGGCGAAGTAAATCTATTTTAAATTGATTTTCGTTGCCTGATTAAATTGAGTTTGCCCAAGCTGCTCGGCTCCCAGTTTTGCCTCCTCGTCCTGCTCCTGTTCTCCTTTTCTGCCCCCCTCTTTTAGGGCTTGTCCTTGCGGTATATAATTTCATTTTTGAATCCAACGCCCCTCCCACTATTCCCCCTCCGCGCTCTTAGCCAATTACAAAATGCTGCCGGGCTTCATTCCATTCTCAAATGTTTCCATGTGGAACATTTTTCAACTCATTAAAGGCAACGAATGGTACGCTGGGAACATTTTTAAAAATATTATAGATATATGAAATTATTATTTCTTTTTTTTAGGAATTATTTAGTTAGATTTAAGTATTTTTATTAATATTTTTATGCATTTTTAAGGTCTTAAAATCAGACGCAAAAGTTTAAGAAGTGGAGAATAAGCCCTTTTATTTTAAAATCAATATTCAGTTTGGGAATATATTATTTTAAACTTAATTTTCAAATTACATGCCCATCTGATTTTTTTATTATTATTTTTATTAAAGTAATATATTATGATAATATTATGTTATTATTATTATTCTGAGAATTCAAATATTAAATAAAATATTTAGTCAGAAGCTTGCAACACACTAATGAAGACATTTCCAACCCTATAAATTATTTATATTCGTGATCAGCTTGAAAATCCGAGTAGAATTAGCCTTGTTCGTGTGTCTGTCCGTCTGTCCGTCACTCCGGCCGGATGTCCGTCTGTCTGTCTCTTCTTTAACTTTTCAATTTTTAAACATATCTACCGCTACTCCAAGATAATGGAATTATTAACGATTTTAAAGTTTCTATATTCTTGATCAGCTTGAAAAGCCAAGGCAATGTGCCTTGTCCGTGTGTCCGTCCGTCTGTCCGTTAACTCATTATTTTTAAACAAATCTTCAGCTACTCCGTGATATTATAATTTTTTTTGATTTAGGAGTTACTGTTTTAGTTTTTTAAAAATCTTTTCGAAAAAAAATCATTCCTGGTTTTTATTTTTGCCAGTGTAAAAACAGCAACAGCATTTCCGTGGATTTATTTTTGGCTTCTAAAAATGTTCTATGCAAAATTGAAAATTCATTTCGTTTCCTGTGTCATGGAATCATGAGATGGTGAGACAGCAGCGAAGAAGGGGGGCAGGTCCTTCTCTAGTCCTGCACAGTAGTCCTCGTCCTCGTCCTCGTCCTCCGCATTTGGGTCAACTATGTGGGGCGCATTAAAAGGAAAACCATTTGGAAATCGGGAATCATCAACCGATCCCATCCTGCATCCTGCATCCTGTATCCTGCATCCTGCTCCTCGTTCGAGTGCGCTGCTGCAGTGCATCAAGTGGCAAGTGCCCGAAAGCGTCCGAAAAATAGGAAAATGAAAAAAGAAAAGCGAACCAAACCACGAATCGAATCGAGGACGGGGGAGCCAACCGTTAATGGGCGTATTTTTCGGGTGCGGAGCGAGCGAAGGGTCTGAGAGTACTTTCCATTTGAAACTCATTAGTGAGAGTTCAGCGGGAAATCAGGGAGAGGGGTTGTGTGTGTGAGTGTGTCACTGTCTTGGTCGTGTGTGGGTCCAGGACCTGGGAGGGAGCCCATTATTAAGTCAGCAAAGCATCGCTAAAAAACCCAACAAGGACCACTCTAATATTGGTCAAGCGAGGAGAGACTCTCCATCTCTCTTGGCTATATTTCACCCCTTTGGCCCACTTTTCACTTGCAGCCGAGGCGCATTAATTACTGACATTTAAATTTCTAAAAAAGAAGGAGTTAGAGGAGGCTTTCAAGGGCTTAAAGAGTTTTAAAAGACATTTACAGGAAGTCATTCCTTGATTTAATTACCAAAGCCCATGTAATACTTGCTAATATATTAACAAAGCCAAAAACTTACATTTATGACATAATTAACTGTTAAAATATTTAACAACAATACATAACTCCTTAAACAATTTAATTATTTAAGATAATTTGTAAATAAAGTGTTAGATTTTAGCAGAATCTTTAGCCAAGTTCAAGGACTTCCAAGCAAAAATCCACAAAACCTTTTATTTTCACAAAATATATATCTCTCTCCAGCTCTTGTTCTGAAAGTCACTTCTAGGAGCGTTATGCAAATGCTCCTGGTGCCTCGGCCCTCCCCAGACATTTGTACATTTAATTCAATTCGTTCACATTCCATACATTCTCGTTTGTTTGTCTATTTTAATTTTAATATTTTTTTCCCCTCTCCTCTCTCGTTTTTAAATTTATATTTCATTTCCATTTCTTGCCGCCGCCGCCGCCTCATCCCAAGGGGGATAAGGGGATGAAGGGATGTGGATGGCTGCTGCATTAGCACAAAGGCAGCGACAACAACTTACATACATACATCCACACATCCACAGACAACAGTTGCTGCTAAAATAATTCAACCAGGACTCACAGACACTCAGTGGTTAAAAGGAGACTCTGAGGGGGGAACTGAAAGGACAACTTTCATATGCACAGACAACAACCGGCAACATGAACAACAACGTCGACGATGGGACAGACAGAGAAATACACCTACAAATATATGTACACAGGAGGAATATATACCTTAGGGGTCTCTATAAATATTTTGAGAAGTCAAAAATTCTTTTAAATTCATTAAAACAAATTTAGTAAACATTAAAAGCATATTAACTTGCCTTAAAATCATACAAATATAAGAAATATTATATTAAAGCTTGCCGAAAACCTTTTAAAAAATTACTAATTTAATATAATTAGTTAACTATTTCTAGTACTTCAATTTGTCCTCAGCATTTCGCCCCCTTTGTTCTCTGTGTGTACATATGGCGATGTGCCGAACGAAAAGTTTATGTGTCAGTTGAAAAGTATCTTGAAGATACTTGCTTGCCGCCTGCTTCTTAGCCCGCTCCCCTCCTATCCCCAGCTCGTTGTGGCTTTTGGCGCAGCAACCGCCACAATGTCATTAACCAAATGAATGGCTGACACTGCAGATTCAAATGGAACTGGAACCAGGGGGAGAGAGATTGTGACGTCGTTTTCTTGTGATTAAGTTGGTTGCCCACAAAGTCCTACTTCTCCTCCTCATCCTTCTACCACAGCCACCAAGCCAAGTCCAAGTCCAGCCCCTTAACCTGCTATCCAGCTCCAAGATCCATCTCCATTCCCATTCCCATTGCTCCGTTTAGCCGTAGATTACCTAGCGACTTGTTCCCCTGACCTTTCTCTTCCTTGGCCAGGCCTAAACAAACCCGAAAACAAAATGAGACGAGTCCTCGATAAGGAAGGCTTAACAGCGAGGCAAATACCCTTTTCTACGAAGGAATTAATTAATATTAATTAATAGTTCCAAATTTTTTTTATTTATATTTTCTATAACTGTCTATCTTCAAATTTGTTCAGATAATTTTCTTGTAGAAGTGTCAATTTTCTAGCTTAATATTACTGTTACTTTTGTTTCCATAAATGCACATAATTAATCTTTTCAGCAAGGCTGTTAATTAAGTAAAAAATATACAAGAGAACATATATTATAAAAAATGTAGAAAACACAAGGTTTTATTATACAAAACTTCTAGGAAGTTCCTATTGTTTCAACGATTTTAAGGAAACTAATGATGAAATACTGTGTTATGTGTTATTTAATGAAGATTGTTTTCTTGACGAAGATCTCGATATAATGGAATTAATCAGTTTTCTAATACAAATTAATATTATTTATATTCTATATTTTATGTTTACATATTCAAATTAATTTTAATTAAGTTTTATAAAACCTTTACACATATTTTCCTCTATAATTTTGGCTTGTTAGAAATAATTTTGTTGTTATTCAACATTTTCTTATTTCCGTTTGAGTCTATGAGAGCTAATTTGAAATAATTATAATTATTTAAATTTTATTTATTATATTTTCTTAAGTTCAGAATTTAAGAAAAAATTTTATCACCAAACTGAGAGCCAAAGTCGATAGGATCCAAGCGAAATAGCGTAAAGACTTCGAAGGCAAAAGAGGAAATTTTGTTTTTCGGCCAAGTGCCTTGGGCGAGATGGTCAAATGAGGCTCGCAGGAATGTTAGTGATGACAACAACTTAATGGAAATAGCTGCACATTTATAAGTGACAACTTTGTCCCAGTATGCGTGCGTGGTGTCGCTGTGTGCGAGTGTATCTGTGTGCTGCTGCTGCTGTTGCTGCTGTTGCTGCTGTGTCTGGTGCTCGGTGCTCGGTGTCGGTGTATCCAGGACCCTAAAGAACGTGTTATTTATGGTCAAGGCGTGGCAGACAAATGGCCGGCATATGCATGCTGAGATAGACACACTGGCCAACACACACATACACACACGTGCCAAGTAATAACTAACGGTAAATTAGTTTGCAAACAGAGTGCAAAAAAGCCAGCAAAATAGCAAAAGGAAAATTGCCCAAAGATGAAACCTAATTTACCCAACACGCACACACGCTGATAAGGTTTTTCCCCTCACCCCTCACCCCATTTTCCTGTTTCTTTTCCGCAACTCCCCCTTCCCTCTCCCCCCTTTCGCCACATTTCTCCGGATCCAGGAGTGTTCGGGACAAGTGTATGTTGGCTACATGAAGAGCTACTCAAGATACATCATAAGAGCGAGGGACCGCCTGACTGCACAGATTATTACCTAAAAAAAAAATAGAAAGAGGAGGGACCGTCTTGAAGTTCTGAAATTTAAAATTATCGGCAAATATTCAATGGTTAATCGATAAGAATTTAATGTTTGTGAGTAACTTGCTAGACCTTAAGAAAGTAACCTAAAGGTGCTGGAAAATGGGAAGCATATTCAAAGATAAAATACTTAAAAATGTTTAGGCCTTTGCTGAACTTTTTATAAGTTTAAAAAAACAATATATTGTCGATTGGAACTCTATTATCGATTTTATCGATAACATTTTAATGCTAGCAAGTAATGGTTTCTACTTTATAATTACGATAAAGAATTGTTAGGGCACTTACAACTTTTATATCGATTTTACTAATAATATATTCTTGTACCACTTATTTATCGATTTTACTGATAATAATAATAATAAAAATATAATAATAAACTATATAGTTAAATTAGTGGTCGATTTTACAATATTTCTAATGTGATTATTTTTCATGATTAAGGCAATCAATCTCTTGAAAAAAATGTAAATTTAATGATTTTTGCGATATACCATCGATAATATCAATCAATAAATTTTCGATTGATTTAATTATATGGTTTTCTATTGATATAACCTAAGGATATAACCTTATGTGAGGTAAAAAATATAAAAAAATATCGATTCTTTGCTTAAAGCTAGTAAATGGCTATAGAAAAGTAACCTAATATGGCAATGCAATGTCTTACCTATCTGCCATTCGCATTGTAGATCACTTTGGTTTAGCTTTCCCGATATGTATATTTTTTGGCTTTGCCCTTAGTGCCTTTGCCTGTGGCGTCAAATAACCCAATGAAAACATGGCCAGGACTCGTTTTCACTCTGCTCTAGACACTGGCCATCATCCACTGTTTTTTCTCCTGGCTGCACTCGTTTAGACATTGCCTGTTATCCACCCGAACTGGGCATTATAAGCCGGGTGTTTTCATGTGAATAAAAAGTTTGCCGCGGAGCAAAAGTATTTGGGAAACTATTTGGATTAGTATCACATAGCTAAATACATATTTAATGTAATATTAGATTTCATAATATATTTGGTCTCCGAATGATTTTAAACGAATATTTAAAGCTGAAAGCTTCATTATTAATTTAATAATTAATTTCATATGATTTACTTATTACTTATTTATTATTTTTTATCTCTTGATTTGTCTAAATAAATAGCATTTTCTTTTGTTGAGAAATTTTAAGGGTATTTAAGGCTTCGTTTATATTCCCGACTTGGTTTTTATCAATTTTGTTTAGGGCTGTGGCTTTGCAGCTTCGCTTTTGGCCATGGTCCTGGTCCAGTTTTTGCCGCCTTTGGGCCGTTCTGTGGCCACGCGTTGGCGGCATTTTATTTTTTTTTGCTGGCTGCCGTCGCCTGGCTGTGGCCACACATGTGCCGGCCCTCCCCCCTTGGAGCCTCCCTCTCTCTCTCGACCGCCGGCCCTGGTGCGTGGTCAGCTTTATTAGGTTCAAGTTGCATGGGGAACTTTCGGGGCTATTCCCGCTGTTTTGCGTGTGCCTTTTAATTTATTTATCAGAGGCCGCAGTCGTCGCCGCAGTTTTTTTTTTGTTTTTTTTTTTTCTGGTTTTTTTTTGTGGTCAGCTATGGTGGCGGTCAAAGCGCCATTTGGCCAAAACGTGGCCGTGGCAATTTGGCGGCTTTGTTATTTATGCAACAGCCTGCGGCAGTTTACATTCACGTGCGTTTTCTCCCCCCGGAACATATGCAGCTCCTGTTGCCCCCTTCTCCTTCCCAGTCCCATTTCCATTCTAAATCCTGATCCCAGCAACAGCCATTCGATGGCCAAATGTCGCCTTTCTGCCGCACAAAAATGAAGGCAGAAAAACGCAAAGTGCAAAGTTTATGATCGATGCTGAAACATGTTAAGGATTTGGCAGTTCTTTTAAAAACAGAAAAAATTGACAAACTAATCTCGACTCGACGGTTTTTTCTTTGTTTTATAAATATTTTTTTAGTTTATAGTTATTAGCTAGATTAAAGGTTGGAACAAATAAAGGAAAATAAAGAAAGAATAAATGAAAAGGCGCTGAAATGTGGACAACACTTTTTTATTAACTTTTCTGAAGGTAAATAAATACTTGTTTCATTTTAAAGGAACAAACAATACTTCTTATTTTAAAATAATAAATCAAACATAAGTTCCTTTCCTTATTGCAGCTCTTACATAAAATATGTTACCTTCATTTTTGCTATTTAATTAATTATCAAATAAAACCACCTCTTAACGAGGAGAGATTAAAGTGACGACCTTCACCTTCAACTTCAAAAGTTTCTGAAAATAAATTACAAATACAAGGATTCCTTGAGGAATCCTCGAGGAGAAAAATCCTCCAGAATTCCTCGATTCCTCGACGAATCCTCGATGAATCCTCGATGATTCCTCGATGATTCCTCGATCGAGGATTCCTCGATCGAGGATTCCTCGATGATTCCTCGGTGATTCCTCGATGATTCCTCGATGATTCCTCGATGATTCCTCGATGATTCCTCGAGGATTCCTCGATGATTCCTCGATTCCTTGAGGATTCCTCGATGATTCTTCGATGATTCCTCGATGATTCCTCGATGATTCCTCGATTCCTTGAGGATTCCTCGATTCCTTCAGGATTCCTCGATGATTCCTCGATGATTCCTCGATGATTCCTCGATGATTCCTCGATGATTCCTCGATGATTCCTCGATGATTCCTCGATGATTCCTCGATGATTCCTCGATGATTCCTCGATGATTCCTCGATGATTCCTTGAGGATTACAAATAAGAGTTATAATTCAACTATTATATAAAAATTTAAAAATAAGAATTATGTTTAACTTTTTTATTAAAAATCAAAAATAACAGTTAAAAAAGATTAATAAAATAAAAATTGCATATACAAATTTATTCTGTTTCTGCAAAGTCTTTCAAAAATAAGTAAGTCTATCGTCGCAGTCATTGTTTTGGGTCCAATTTTTATTTATCTCATAACTGTTATTTGCGATCCCTGTATGTAACCATTAAAATATGAACATTTTGATTTGGATTTTACGTTTGTTTTATATGTATACACCCAAAAATATTCCTCAATATTTCGCGAGGATTTTTTTCCTCGAGGATTCCCCGAGAATTCCGCAAGAATTTAAAATATTCATATTTTAATGGTTACATAGCATACTTAGTGTTTTTAAGTAAAAATCGGCAAAAAACTGAAAAAACTAAAATTGTATACAAGCGTTCTCATTTCGGAAAGGCCGTTATAATCTCGTTTATTAAATATCTCTTGAACGGAGTATCGGATCGGGATGATTGAGGTGTCATTCGACGCGTATTTGAATCTAGATCACAACAACATTAATTTTTTTTTGAGTTTTGCTCCACCCGCCCCAACAGCTCCAATATTCAAAATTTTCAATTTCGCACTTTCACTCCCATTTCTCCTGAACTAATCAGTTTTTTAAAAATCTTAGTATGCAGCTTCTCAAAGAGGTTACCAATACCTTTCGATCATGATATAAATGGTTCCGATCGGACTATCGTAGCAGATTTTCAATTCTACGGCTCTATATTAGTAGTCTCCTTGCGCACCACAGTCTCGGTGCTCATCGTTACTACGTGGACTGCCGTCCACAGTGATCCTCCTTGAAGTCACTTAATTTCAACTTAAAACAAAGCCCCTGCTGTTCCAATTTACTGTCTCTTATAAATAAATATTTATACATTAAGCCTCTGATAAATCCCATTATAATCTGATGCTGAACTAGAGAAAACTTTTGAAAAGTTTGACAGTTTGGCCATTTAACTTGTTTGCGAGTTATGAGGAAGAGGAAACGTTGCCAGGACATTCTTAATTCTTTTCCGCTTAACCCCAAAAGCCCCTATCCCCGGGAAAGCCTTCGCTTCAGGGACATTAACGATTCATGGAGCTTAGTGCCTGGACATCCTAATGGATTATCGACTTGAGAGTGTCATTACTCAATGTGTCACGACAGTTGTTAGGGGTAAGTCCGCCCCCCAGGGCGCCGCCCCTAGAGGTACCGGTATCTACCTTGCCCAAGATCGTTCGTCATCATAATCATAATCATCACTGTAGTAATCATCATCGAAAGGTGGCGCAAAGTGCCTGCCATAAATAAGCTTTATGATAAACTAAACGTGCGCTCGTTTGTTCTCACCAACATGTACTTATAGTGATGGGAAAGGCCGCGTTAGTACCTGTATAAATAATTTAATATGTTACTTAAGTTCAACATGAAACTAGGTAACTTTAGGTATCAGGAATTAATTGTTTTTACAAGTTTCCTTCTTTAATCATAATAAAAATCACTTGAGAGAGAGTGTATGTATTCGTTCTTGGGAGTATTTGATTGAGCAGTGTGACCAACGCTTGACACTAAAAATATTCAAAATATGTTCATTTTGTTATTGAATAAGGTACAACATCAATAATTTAATAGCTTAAGCAAGATTTTCTCATTGTCTTTCAGAATATACAAAATTCTTTACAACTATTTCAATCATCTTATTTATGTAATATGTTGGTAAAACTAATAACTATCCAGGTACCATTTACCTAAGGTAGTAACAACTCAACAATTAGGTACCATCACTAAGTTACTTGCCATCACTGGACACCAAATTTCGGGGGTCGCAATAGGAAGTCTATCAAAATGCCAATATATACATACACATGAACACGAGTACTCCTAGTATGTGAGCCTACACTCTGTGTGTGCACCCAATAAATCCTTAATAATTTATATAGAGCGACGACCGCATTTCTGAGGTTTTTCGCGACGGGGAAACCGGTGGAGCGAATTTGGGGGGGAGAGAGAGAGAGAGAGAGAAGGGCTTTTCCGGGTGTCTCTAAGCGAAAGCGAAAGCGAAAGCGAAATTTGTTCAAATATTTGTCTCAATCAAAGAGAGGGTGCGACAATGTTTTCTTTTCGTTTGAAATACGAAAGTCTATCGAAAGATACCCTATAGGTTCTTGGATAATTTGAGAGTGGTTATTTTATGTGACGAAGAAATTAATAATATTTTTTATTGTGAACATTACATTAGTTATTTTAAAAAATAAAAATAACCATGACATCGTGTGCTTATTTATTAACTTAAGTTATTATTAAGTCTCTACTATTTATTGAGGTTAGACATAGGTAATAAATACCCCTTGAGTTAATCGTGAACAAAACCCTAACAAATACATACAGAAATAGAGATAGACATCAATGTAAATAATTTGTTTATAAATACTTAGCAATAAATTTGTAGTTAATTGGTATTAATTATCGCTCAATTTCTATTACTTTTAAGAAACCTTTTTCCTATTCTTCTACATTTTTAATAATAAAAATAAGAAACTTGCTTAAATAAATGAAGAAAAACTCGATGTTTTTGGGGTAAAAACCACCTAAGATGACTGAGAAAGTGTTGGTCCATATTCTTTTCCCAAGAGTGAGGGGGGAATATTTGAGAAAAATGGCAGTACGAGAAATTGTGAATTGCTCGAATGCCACGCCCCCTTAAACGTTATGTGGCTTTTCCAACCATTTCATAACTCAAACTGACAGCGTGCAAGGAGCTGAGAAAGGGGTAGGAAGGGATGTAGAGGGCCGCAAGGACGCAGTCAATTTATATTATGAGCCAATGTCCTGGACATGGCAATCGAAGTGGACAGATGAGAGCGCGGATAATGATAAGAGTAATGGAGGCAGCAAAAACTGGCATGCACAAGAGGAATTCAATAAAGTGTTAAGTGGGCCACAGGAGAAAGCGGAAGAAGGAGGAGAATGCTGGAGAAAGCTGTAGAATGCGCAGAGAGAAAGCACGAACATTTCGTTCCCAAGATGCTTTTGCGTCACTTGAGCGTCAATTTGAATGAACGAATGTGAATCGGAATGCCAGTGGGCGGGGGCATGGGGAAAGTGCCGTGGAAATGCCGGGCAAAATGGGGCAATAGGGTAATTCGTCGGAGGGGGAGCCGGGGAAGGGGTAGGAAAATCCAGAGCCAAGCTAAATCGTCCCCGGGCCAAACCAATTGACGATTTGTGCATATAACATTATTATAATGACATCATCTTCCCAGAGCGCCCCATCGTGGCAGGCAGGCCATCGTCCAAATGCAAAGGCTATACACTGGCCAGAAAAGGGACAAACACCACCAAAGGAAATTCAATTTCAATGTAAATTAAACCAAAATGAAACATCAACGCACAAAAATAGAGTTACACCAATAATAAATAACACCAAAAGTCGTAATCTGATCTAAATTCAATTCAAATAGAGTAAAATTCCCCAATAACAATTTACCAATTATTTCGCATATAAAAATAATACATTCAAGGTGAATTCACCAATAAAAATAAACACCAATAGAGTCACACCAATAACAATTCACCAGCTACAATTCATCAATATAGTTTTACCAATGATAACTCACCAATTAATTCCCATATAAAAATAACACATTCAAAGTGAATTCACCTATAAAAGTAAACACCAATAGAGCTACACGAATAACAATTCACCAGTTACAATTCATCAATAAAGTTTCACCAATGACAATTCAACAATTACAATTCATCAATAGAGTTTCACCAATAACAGTTCACCAATCAATTCGCATATAATAATAGCTTATCCAAGTTGAATTCTCCAATAAAAAAAACATAAAATAATCATTCAACAATACACTTTACACCAATAAAGCTACACCAATAAGGAAAGTAACACCAAAAATATTAGTTTAAATATAGAACAAGCAATTAATGATAAATAAATTCACCAATGAATCCGCATAGAAGATGAATCCACCAATAATTGAATTATTCATTCCGTACTTAATTTGAAATAATAATTTATAATTTAAATAACCCAATTCACGAGCTTTTCCTGGGATCAAGCGGCTTAATGTCGTTTAATATTTAACAAATTCCTCTTCATATATATATAACATATATTCTCGTTGCTATTCATAGCTTAATCCTGACCTAATTCCTAATTGATTTCGTGACAAATGGCATTCGAATTTGTCGAACTGATGAAGCCATTTCCCAGTGCAGCTTGGGGGCCGCCCCCTTTGGGATGGAGATTCCTTGGGAATGAATTCATTGGATTCAGAGTGACGGGTGGGTGGCGGTAAATTGGACATGCCTTCGAGTGCCGCCGTCCGCTCTTCGCTCGCATTTCCAGTAAATAATAAGAAAATTCCTGTGCGCTTTGGCATTTCCGCGCCAAACATCCTCATCATTCCCCCCGCCATTGAGGACGCAAAACTATGCGAAGGCTTCCCTTTTAGAATCTCCTCTAGAGTTCCCTTCAGAGAGTCCCCTCTGGAATCCCCTCTCCAACTAACCCATCGAATGACACGAAGAAGCTGCGTCAAAACGCCATTTCAAGTTCAAGCGGCCAGGAAAAATCGGAAAAGTTCTCGATTGGAGAGCACGCAGTCGGGCGAATGCAATAAACTTCAAGTTTATTAAATTTTATCACACTCTCATACCTGCTATATTGTTTCCCGAGAATCAAATTGCCAAAAAGACGGGGAGGGAAAAGTGTAAAACTCAAAAGCAAGTGAAGAGCCAGTGCTGTCGACAAATTATATTACTTCAAAAAGAAGGAACCCTTACAAAAAGTTTACAAGAGCAGCAGGCCAGGCAGCAAACCTTTTAGCTGGCAAACTAGATATATTTATAATTCAATTATTCTGGGAACTAGTCTGCCATGTTTTCACCTCAAGTGTGAGGCTACGACTCTATATAATTAATATTAAATATATTTTAAAAGAGAACAAAATAAAGTAAATGAATTGTCAGCACTGATGAGGGCCCAATCAATGCCAAATGAAGTCAACCCCGCCTGAATCTACAATGAACTCCGATGACTGACCCTCGAACGAACCGAAGAAGGCGATACAAATTGAATTACTTAGGTAGATGGATACGGCTGTATTTACCCGTATAATACGGCTGTTAAATGCCCGAAATTGGCAGGAGAAGGGCGTCCATGTGGAATTCCAAAAAGATACAGACTCCGGGTTGGTTCAGAGTCGCCGGGAATATAAATACATGCATTGCTTTCATATTGTTGAACTTTTGGGAATTTTCAGGGATTTCTACTCTTACGCTTTAAAGAAAACCTAACGTGATGGATATCTTTGAGCCTAGATTCGTGTTTGATATTAAATATTCGCTCAAAACAAGACCCCAAAAGTCGCATGTTAAGAATTCCTTAAAAGAAAGAAGGTTTAAAGGCAAACCAAACGTAAAACTGGGAAACCAGAAAACCGCAAGCCCAAAAGGCCGAAAAACCGGGAAACCGGAAACGCAGAAGACCGGAAACAGCATTGCCGAAATATAATTACCGATCGAACCGAGCCAATTATGAGTTTGTGACCCCTTTTTCGAATTGGTTTTGGAATTCGATTTCGATTCGCGCCCGCAGCAGAACAATTGCCAAATGGCAGCGGAACAAGCACAACGATTTGTTCCGTATTACCAAACTTTCACCGGAGAATGCGAGGTGGCAGTGGAAGTGGAGAAGGAGAAGGAGAAGCTAGGGCTGGTCCTGTGGTCCTGCGGTCTCCTGTGTGCGTTCGTGCCGCTTGTAAAAGTGAAGTGAGACATATGTACGGTAACAAATCAATTTTAGTGGCAAACACACAGCAGAGGCAGAGGACGGGAGGGTCCTTCGGCGGCGAACTGGCAACCCAAAACTCGTTTGGGGCATATTACTTCCGCTGAACTTGATTGAACTGCTCTGGTCCGGAAAGCGAAATTCATCAACGCACCATTGCCCGGCATTGGGGGGTATGTGCCGCCTCCCCTAACCCACTCTCTGGGCAACAAAAAAGGGGAGCCCCCTCCTGTCACTTTTGATTGTAATCGAGTGTTTTTATTGTCGCTCTCGCTTTCGCTCGGCTTCTGTATCTTCATCTAGGCGCACTGCTAAAAAAAACTAGAACTAAAAAAATACATATACAATAAAGGAAGATCTATCTATTATAATCTTAACAAAATTAAATGATTTTCATAAAAAAAACTCAGAAATGCCACAAAAAAGTCGCAAAGAACTTGAAAAGTCTTTGAACTGCGTTTAAAAATGTGCAGTACTTTGAGGAAAATTAAAAAAACAATACAATTACCATTAAAGTAGTATAAAAAAAAACCTTGAAAACTCAACAATACCACAAAACGTCGCAATAGATTTGAACACGTTTAAAAATGCGTTTAAAACTATGCAATACTTTTATGAAAATTAAAACAACAATACAATTTTCTGGAAGTCAATGAAAAAGAACTTCAAAATTCAGACATACAAAAAAAAAAATTATAATGGATTTGAAAACTCTTTAAATTGCGTCCAAAAGTATGCAAATGTTGTATATAGAAAATCATAGTTTCGTTAAAAGAATACTTTGGGACGCAATTTGTATTGTTTCAAGATCAAAATACAATTCTATGATAGAATTTCTATCCTTACTTAAAGTGTATTATTAAATTTAAAATTTAAATAGAAAATAATTTTGGAAACTATGATCACATTTCGCTCAGTGTTTGTGCACTGACAAACAGTTTGATATACTTTACGAACTGTGCTTCGCAAAGCCACATCCCGGGCCACATCCACGTCCACCTCCTGGCCATGGACCTCTCTCCTCCTGCCCGTCCGCGTTCACGTCTACGTTCACGTCCACGTCCACGTCCACGTCCACGTCCACGTCCACGTCCACGTCCACGTCCACGTCCACGTCCACGTCCTCGATCTCGGCGTGTGTTTGCCAATTGGATTTGACATTTTATTGGGTTTTCTTTCGCTCTCGTTACTGCCGCTCCACTGGCTCCACGATTGCTGTTGTTGGCCGCGTTGTTGCCGCCTGATATTGTTGCTGTAATTGATGTGCCTGATGTGCTGCTGCTGCTGCCGCTTGGACCAAGTCTCGCTGCCAACATAAATCCACGCCGTCCCCTCTGACCCTCATTCCCCATCGCCGCGCGCGCGGACCGGGTTGCCAAGTGTCTATGCTTCCGAGTTGCCCCGGAACAGAGAAAGAAAATTAAATTTTATGATTTTTATTATGAAAACAAATCAAATACAAAAATTGCCTTTATTTCTATGTACTCGTTGCCTCGAAAAGACTTTTTATAAAAAATATAGCAGATTTTCGGGCACATTTTATAAGAAAACGAAATCTCTAAAATGTAATTAAATATTTAATTATATACACCTTTTATTGCCAGTGTAAGTGAACCGAGGGTTATGAGGGCTGGGACAGGAGATGAATGGAAGTCGCGTGGCTTGCTTTTATCTTTTTATTTGGGTAATTAGTGCAAGGCAACTTGATTATCGCGCCATCTTCACGGATCCGTATCCGGAGCCGGAGCCGGAGCCGGAGCCGGGATTGGTAACCAAAGCAGACGAGCCGGCTTAATGGCCGGCCATAACTCGGCCTGTCCAGGAGCATCGCATCGCAGCTCCTGGCCAAGGATGTTGGCGAGGATGCTAACAGGTCGGGTAACACCGACACCGACAGCCTGGGGTCCCAGAGCTGTCGGGGCTCGCCAAGAGCAATCAAACGTGGCACAATTCAATCTGTGACATTCTAATTAATTAATTAATTAAGCTGGCACAGCGCCGAGGGGAGTAGTTGGCCTACGAAGTGAATAAATAGTTCCTAGAAAATCTTTACTATGTATTATTATTATTAATATGTATGTATGTATTTTATTATTAATATGTACTTGCCTTTCCTCCCCTGTCTGCAGGCCTCTCGGACACGAAGCTGCACGAGATCTATCTGGACAGCAAGGAGATCAAGATGAGCTGGATGGTGGACTGGTACAAGCAGGAGGTGCTCTTCCATCTGCAGAACGCTTTCAATGAGCAGCACCGCTGGTTCTATCTCGGCTTCTCGAAGCGCGGCGGCCTGGGCGATGCGGACATCTGTTTCTTTGAGAACCAAAATGGTTTCTTCAATGCGGTGACCGACACGTACACCAGTCCGGATGGCAAGTTTGTGCGGCGGGACTATCAGCAGGACTGCGAGGTCTTCAAGATGGACGAGTATACGCTGGCCTTCAAGCGCAAGTTTGACACCTGCGATCCGCTGGATCTGCGTCTGCACGTGAGTCCCTCGTCCCTGTCCCGGTATTTCCAATTCTTATCTGCCATCTGCGATCCTTCCAGGAAGGCACCATGTACGTGGTGTGGGCCCGCGGCGAAACGGAGCTGGCTCTGGAGGATCACCAGTTTCCGCTGCCCAATGTGACGGCGCCGCACGAGTCGGGTGTCCAGAGGCTGCACTTACTCCGAGCCGACAAGATACTCATTCCGGAGACGTAAGTTCTCGCTCCCTCTCTCCCACATTGCGTATGCGTAATGTCGGCGATAACAAATTACTCATACGTAGTGTGGCGTTCTTTTTCTATCGAAAAACCGCAGCGATTTGATCGAAGTAGAGATCACCCTGAATCATTCGAAAATCCCCGTCCGGGAGACTACGTACTGGTGCCACGTTCAGCGCATGGAGAGCCTAAAGCATAAACACCACATCGTCCAGTTCGAGCCGCTTATCCGCTCGCCAGGCCTGATCCATCACATGGAGGTGTTCCACTGCGAGACCGACGCTGAGGTGGAAGTCCCGCTGTACAACGGCGACTGCGTGAATCAGCCGGAAGCGGCCAAGGTCTGTTCCAAGGTACTGGCGCTGTGGGCCTTGGGCGCCAGCACGTTCACCTATCCCCCGGAGGTTGGACTGCCCGTCGGCGGGCCCGGCTCTAGTCCCTACGTTCGCATCGAGGTCCACTTTAGTAATGTAGATTTGAAGGCAGGTAAGTGTGATTACCAAGGGATTTTTGGCTAAGTGATGCTGCTGCTGATAAGCTGCTCCTGCATCTCCACGCAGGCCTCACGGACAACTCGGGCTTCCGCATCAAGATGTCAAAGAAGCTGCGCCAGTACGAGGCAGCCGTTATGGAACTGGGCCTGGAGTACACGGACAAGATGGCAATTCCGCCCAACCAGATAGCCTTCCCGCTGAGCGGTTTCTGTGTGGCGGACTGCACAAAGGCCGCCCTGCCGGCCGGCGGGATCACCATCTTTGGCTCCCAGCTGCACACGCATCGGCATGGAGTCCGGGTGCTCACCCGACACTTTCGCGGCGACCAGGAGCTACGCGAGGTGCATCGCGATGACTACTACACGAATCACTTCCAGGAGCTGCGTCCGCTGCACTACAAGCCACGCGTCCTGCCGGTGAGTCACAGGGCGGCTGGATCTAGAATCTGGTCTGAAATATTTATTTTCTGGCATATTATACGAGTATATGATTTGGTTTCCTTTGGCAGGGCGACTCCTTGGTGACCACTTGCTACTACAGCACGAAGAACGAGAGGAACATCACCCTGGGCGGTTACTCCCTCAACGACGAGATGTGCATCAACTACATTCACTACTATCCGGCCACCAAGCTGGAGGTCTGCAAGAGCTCCGTTTCCGAGGAGACGCTGGAGAACTACTTTATCTACATGAAGCGGTGAGTGTTTTGCCTCGGAACTTGAATTAGTTTCCTAAGATGTATAAGAATCGATGAGTTATCGAGTATACATTGGTATGATATCGAGAACATTTTCTATGATGTATAAGAATCGATGAGCTATCGAGCATATATCGATCTAGATTGGTATGATATCGAAAGCATTGGTAAACAATATTTAGGAGGATTTTACATTATCGATGTTTCGATATCAATAGATGGTTATCTAAAAATCGATGATGTTTATATTTCAATACATAGAGTTGTCTACAAATCGATGAGTTATCGATCATATATCGATCTTAATTGGTATGATATCGAAAGCATTGGTAAACAGTATTTAGGAGGATTTTACATTATCGATGTTTCGATATCAATAGATGGTTATCTAAAAATCTATGATGTTTATATTTCAATCGATAAAGTTGTCCACAAACCGATGAGTTATCGAGCATATATCGATAAAAATCGATTTGATATCGAGAGCATTCCTCAACATCATTTAGGTTTAGAGTAGAGCTGCTCCGGAGCTGGATTTGTATTGAAATTATAAATTATTGATGTTTCGATATCGATTCCCTTATTTTGCATCAGGGTGTTCGATTTGTTTTTTAAATTCAATTTAATTTTCCACAGTTTTATTTTTGCAATGGAAGTCTATATGCTTTCATTTACATTTATTTATATTTCCTTTTTATTCCTTGTTCCACAAACCCATTTTGCAATTAGTTGCCATAACTTGTTACTTGTGTGGCTTACGGTCTATAGCCCAAGTATAACGAGTATAATGACTTAAGTCGGACTGAGTGGAAAATGTGACCTCAACAAACAAGTTGAACTTTGGCTTAACTCGGCCGCCGCCGCTGGCGGGGCTCGGAAATTGCTGTTCTTCTAAGGCCGCATTCCAGAATCCGTTGCCAGCTCCCAACTCGCAGGTCTCATTGCGGTGGCCCTAATCTAATGCAAACTTTGCCGTTCATTCTCCCCGATGCTCAGCTGCTCACCTGCTTAGCTGCTTAAAGTTGGCAATTAGCGAACACCTTTCGAGGCCGCCATTCCGTCCAGGACGGGGTCCGCGCCAGGAGAGGGGAACAAAGAGCATTTCGGCGTTATGAATGCGCCAAGGAATTGGGCGCACCGAAAAGGAATGCCGAAAAGTTTGCCTTTGATGCAGAAGGAGTCGCGCAAGGAGCCGAAGCCCCTTTTAATGAAAAACCCACACCCAGTCGAGGTCCAAAATCCCTTCCCAGGCCCCGCGACCCATCTGTCGTCGGTTCCGCTGCGTAGATTAAAAAATATTTCTTCCATTAACGCCACAAACGCCCGCGGGACGGATGGATAGAACGCCATGAATGTGCATGGGCGTTATAATTGTTGAAATAAAGGAGAGAGCGCGCAGAAAACACAAAGAAAAAAAGCACAAAAAATGAAAATATACGCAGGGAATGAGTCGTCAGTAGAGGAATGTTCGCCGGCAGCCATGGCTCAAAATCAGTGGGCTTTCAGCGGTTTTTAGGGTTCAGCGATCAAGCCAAATCGAATCAGCATTTCCAATTATTTTTATTCAAAGACCAAATTACAATCAATCGCAATTTATCCCAGGAAGCAATGTAGTTTACATATTCAGTTTATCGATTAATGTCTCAAAATTTGCATTATCCTAGCAATATATCGATTTTATAGCGATAACAATTTTTTTTTTTTATGTTACACTTCAAATCTAGTTCAAGGGGCTTGTATTCAAAAACAAATTAATCGCAATTTCTCCAAGGAAGCAAAATAGTTTATATATTTACACCATAGTTTATCGATTACATAATTGATTAGATTAGATTATATTGATTGATCAATATATCGATGTACTCTCGATAACATATCGAATTTATTTTTGTATCTTACAAAACTCAGAAACGAACTGAAAATTAAACTACCAATTCCCAGAGAAGGAAATTCCTAAAGAAATATTAACTATTATTATTATTATTTTTTTTTTTCGAAGTTTGCCCGATATATTGATATGATATCGATAAATCATTCAGATAAGTTTGCTAATTTTACAATAAAACAAAGACAATAAACCATTATCGATATTCTTATCGATTTTATCGTTTTGCATCAACATTACGATATTTTGTTGAACTTTTATATTTTTTAATATTTTTTTTTAGCTCGGAGCACCAGCGTGGCGTGCACTTGAATGGCGCCCGATCGGCCAACTATCATAGCATCCAGTGGACTCAGCCGCGCGTCGACCAGCTGTACACGATGTACGTCCAGGAGCCGCTGAGCATGCAGTGCAACAGCTCGGACGGATCCCGCTACCCGCATCCGAGCGGATCAAGCTCCGGGTGGGAGGGCTTGGCGCCGACGCCCGTAAAGGTCAGCATGCCCAGCCACCGGAAGCTCTGCCCCAACTTCAATCCGTTGTGGCTCAAGCCGCTGGACAAGGGCGATTGCGATATGTTCGGGGAGTGCATGTACTAAGTGGGCGTAGTCGTAGTTTTTCTCCTGAATTCGGGGCGTGGCAACGCATTACACACACACACTACTGGCACACACTCGCACTTACACACTTACCGTGGAAGAGAAAAAGAGGGGGTTACACTGGAATTCATTACAAAAAGAACCGTGCACCCATAAACATAGAATTCCCTCCATAGTTTGCTTAAAATAAAAACAAATTTTATATTAATTTATTCCTTCGTTGTTTTGATTTTTCTTTTTTTTGTTTTTGTTGTTCACGGCGGCATCTGCATCGCCATTAGCATGGCCATTACCATTATCATCGTCATCGTTTCCGGCGGCAACAAACAGCCTTGTTGTTGGCCCGAACCGAAAGCGTGAGGGCAACAGGCCAAAGCAAATGTTTTCACTCTTTAAATAACTAATGCATTTACCAATTCCGCCTGCCCCCTTCCCGACTGTGCCTTTTCCTTTTCCAGTTTTCCTTTTGGCTTTCCTTTGCCTTTGCCTTTTCCCTTGCCTTTGCCCTGGCCCTGCCTTTGTGTGTGCTCTGGTGCCCTTTGCCCTTGTTGGTGTCTTGGCCAACCTTTGAAATTTGCCGACTGACAGCGCCGCCAGGCTAAAACGTTTAACACAAAGCCGCTTACACACACGTCCAAACAGGACACACACACACGCACGCAGGCCATATGGCTAACACACGCACACACACGCACTGAACTGGGCTCGGGCGAAATACGTAGCATACTCAGCGTCGGCTTGGCTTCAAAAATTACATGGAAATGAGGAAAAGCCAGGCGGGCGGGCGGCATCGCCAATTTCAGCTATTTTATAGGCCATTTCCCGAGGTCGTCGTCGTCGCGCCAGCTGGCATATTCCAAAAATTATACATGTCTATATTTTATTGTTTCTCCGGCTTTTATGTTTCTTTTTTTCCTCTTTTTAATTTAAACAATGCCTTTGGCATAGTATCACTATTATAATTACTTGATTCTTTGAGATAAGTCCGAGTATGAGGAATTTATTTAAACTTCAATTTGAAGTAGCTTACAGTACACTTTTTTTCCTGTTGTTTTTGAGAAGGAACCGGAACCAAAGGCCAGGAAAACTGGCGAATCCGGAAATGGCCACGCCCCCCGTTTTGAATGGGCCAAAGGCAATGTTTATACAATATAAATGAGCAAACTTTTTGTCTAATTATTACCAAGAAGAAAGCAAGGAAGACGACAGCAGAAAAAAAATGGGATATGACTTGGGAAATGTGGAAAGTTTTTCCACTACCGACGAAATGGGACATGGAAGATGTGGGCTACCAGCAGCCAGGAGCTTACAGCATGCACCCCATACCCCCCCAAATATATATAATAATTCTTTCGAATGCACAACACACACACAACACCCCCCACACACACACACACACACACACAAACATACATATGAGTAAACATGTAATGGATACGTTGTAAGTGTAGCCAACATACATATGTAAGATGTGATAATTGTTCTATGGCTATAAATGAAATATATATACACAATGAATATGTAAACTATATGTAGATCAAATATTTATAAAAACCAACAAAAACCACTCGAAAGCGAAACCAAAAAAAAAGTAAAATGTATAATTTATCAAATAAAAACTGACCACCATACCAGAAAATGGCCCCTGTCTTTGGTTTTATTAAATTATTTAATTAGAGCTTGGCTGCCTTGGTTCCTAGCGGCATCTGAAGGCAACTGGAAAATATCTCTAAATTCTATCTCTAAATCTTTATTTGGTCCAAATTCCTGGGGGCTTACATTTAGTAGGAAAAGACCGCCACACTACGTATGAGTAATTTGTTATCGGCGACATTACGTATACGCAACGTGTGTCGGTACTAAGAGAGAACTTACGTATCCGGAATGAGTTTCTTATCGGCTCGGAGTAAGTGCAGCCTTATAAAACTTTGAAAAATGTGTAAATTTTTTCAGTTTTTTTTTGTAATATTTTGATTTTAAATAATCCAAATTGTAATTCCAAATCTGGATATATGGCCCTTTTTGATTATTTTATTGTATTTATCGATATTTGTTTACCTCTTGTATATAAAAATAAAAAATTTTAATATCTAGTGGATTTTCTAGTAAATTCCTTTAGGAAATGGACTCTTTCAAGTGAGTTTAAAGTGATGTTTTCCGCGCAACTCTCTTGATTTCATTGGGTTAACTCTGAAAGTGGTTTAATTTTATGGCATTTCCCGCTTATCCATGGAGTTTTCCGTTTATTCGCGGACTTAACCCATCTCACTTTTTATCGCTCATGTTGCATATTTCATTATTTCAACGCGTCAAACTGACAAACGGCCATTTTAATTGATTTTTCAGTTTTGTGCACAATTTTTGTGTGTGACCAACGCAAAATACTCGCAAAGGGGCCAAGCGAGGGGGTCATGAGAGTATTAAAAACGCTGCAATCCAATTAAAAGTTTTTAACGAAACAACAAATATTTTAATATTCATTGGCGAAAGGGGGGTGGGGGGGCGAGCACGCACACACCAAAATTGTGGGAAGGTCGACGGTGTGTGGGCAGAGAGAATGAGTTAAACTACATTATGAAAGCGAAGGACGCGAAGGACCTCCTTACATTGCGGCTGCACACAGAGAAATTTTAAAATTATTTAAATTAAAGTTAGCCTTTAACTAAGATTCTGAACATATTTAATAAAGATATTAGATAAATAGCCATGGGTGGATTTTAACATAACTTTTAAGTACAATTGGCTGATGAACTTGGGAATTATAAGATCGTTAACATCGCTATATTGCCAGCAACCGAGGTTGTTGCTCAACATGTTTCTAGCTCCATTTGCATTTTCCGCCAAATTAGATATACTTTAGACAGTTTCTCTCAGTGTTGGCGAAGCTTTTTCAGCTGCCCTCATTTGCGGAACTTAGTTGGGGGGATTTTGTTGCTGGATCCGCCATTATAATCGGAGACAGCATATAGCACAGCTTCCATTCCATTAGCATTATATCAGCCGACGTGTGGAAGCCCTCAAACAGCTGACAGTCTTCAGTAACCCCTCCGCCCACATATATATACATATGTATAAAGAGTAAGAGCAAAAGTAAAGGAGAGAGAAAAAAAAGCCAAGCGCAGAATGAACATCAAAGATGGAGATTAAAGGAAATGGCAAGAGAACATGTGACACTGGCGAGTAAATGAAGATATTTCAACTTAAATAATAAATAAATAATTACATCTAAAGAAGGTCTTCATTTATTTAAGAGTTGTTTTATTTATCTCATTATATTCCATTTATTTTAAGAATAATTCATTTATTTTAATTTTTTACCTTAAGTTTATATTATTTAATATTTATACTTTAAGTTCAGTGTCATGAGGGCGGGGAGAGAGAGAGCGCTGCCAGACTCCGGCAGAAAGTCAAGTGGTCGCGGCGTATGCGTAACGTAACCCAACGTAATGGCATACGTGAAGGCATCGCCCCCCAAAAATGTGTGTTTGTGTGCGTAATCGCCTTTTACGGGATGTTGTCATTGCATTTTCACGCTCGCACACACACACAGCTACATCTACACCGAGCATTTAATCAAGGCAACCTTCATCGTGACCGCCTTGTTCTGGTTAGCGGCACAACCTGTGTGGCAGCACAGTGGCAACTCCATAAAGCGAACAAAAAACCACTAAGATCTTAAGGATCGTAAATCTTTGTTGAAGCCTTTGTGCCACCTATTTAAAATTAATAATATACAAATATAATTAATTATTTAGAGACCATCTCATTAATTAAACAAAACAAGTAAATTAAATCTTCTAACTAAAACTAAAATCTCGGTTTTTATGAGTTGCACTTAACCGATTGATCTTAAATTTGGTATGTGAGTAGAAAATACATAAAGTAACCTTGTTTGCTTGGGTTTAAAATGAAAAAGATGTGGCTTTAGCTTTAAAGTTTAAACTAACAAAACATGGAATCTCTAGCTTTCTTAGCTCACAAATAAACAAGCCTTTATAATTCTTATAATTCCTGAATTATTTCTAAGGCATGCAACTTTGTGTTTTAAATTTATTAACAAATGCAAAGATTTTGTTTAGGTTCTATAAAACCTTATTTAAGTTTGTAAGAAGTTTTAGTTGCTGAGGTAAGACTGTAAGATGTTGGGGCTATGATTGAGGTAGTTGTTGTGGTTGAGGCTTGGAGTTAAGGTTGAGGTTGAACTTGGGTCTTGGCCCGGTATTTTCGCGCCCGGGTAGCATCATTACTGTCATCGGCATCAGCATTCACATGCCCGTTCCCGTTCCCGTTCCCGTTCCCGTTCCCGTTCCCGTTCCCCTTCCCATTCCCCTTCCCATGCCCCGCCGCAGACTCGTTCTGCTAAAACATTTATCTGCGGCCCAATCGCTGGCGTGTGTAACGGCATGTGTGATATAAGGTAAGGTCCTGGGTCTGGGGCTGATGGGGGCACCGAATTTAATGTCACAAACTTTTGATGTGTTCTAATTTATATACAAACAGACAAATAGACAGACATGCAGAGCGTTCTCTTTATCTTTAAGCTGATGTACCCTCTCCTGGGTTATTCTAATATTTGCGATGCGAATATATGAATATTATTGTTAGTATAATTATATTAATACTTAAGAGGAAACATCCGGCTCGAAGGACCAACACGTTAATACGTATCCCTCATAAAAATAAGAACAGTGCGTGTGTGTTTATACATACACAAATATTACAATTTAGTAGGTAATTTAATAAATCAAATAATAATTTTTTTAACAATTCCATAAATACTTAAAGGGCATTTCGTTTTCTGGGATACCTGCACGGCGGCTGCTTTAGTCCCCTGAATCGTTAAAGTAAATTTGTTTTCACGCTTGATGGCGAATTGCGCGACTTGCTTGATCCTCTGCCCCGTTCCCCGCGTCCTTACCCCGCATTTTCCACCCGCTTGCCACAAAAACACGCACTCTTTTTCGTGGCGAAGCGAAGCTCTCTTGTTAATATTTCATATGTCATCGCAAGGAGTCCCGAACACGAGCGCACTTCACTTCACTGCCGGCGTGTCCCCTCCTTGTCATGCCCAGCCAGGAAGGACTCCTGGAATCCTCCACCTTTTCTGCCACAACTCTTAAATCGCTTGCGTTTAAAAAATTTGATTATGTGACGTTTTCGTTCAGCTTTCGTGGCGGCAAAAAAAGCAAAAAACAAACAAAAAAAAAGCCAAATTAAATTTGTACACAGATTCACTTCATTTTCCCTCTTCCTTATGCCTTGTTCCCTTTTACCTTTTCATTTTGGCATTTTAATTTTATATTTTATTTTATTTATTTCTTGTTTTTATCCCCCTTCCCCTTATTTGTTGGTTGCTGGCTGATTGTTGCTGCTGCTGCTGTTGTCACTGCCGGCCCCAGGACCTCCGCACACACACACAGAGCTTGTGGTAATTTCATTCCCTTTTATGAAGCTTTTCCGCATTTTTTGGCATTAAGATGGAGCGTAATAAGTATGCGGGACGGAGGGTCGACCTTTAGATACCAAGTGCACCGAATTTTATGATTATTTCGGGAAAATATCGTATGTAAAATTTTATTTATCAGACAGAAGTTTAAGGTTGAAGAGGTAATTTTATATTTATTAAAATTTAAAAGTATTTTTAGGAGTCAAATCAGGGTTTAAAAAAATGGAACCACTAAACTCACTAATAAATTATTACCTTTATGATTTCGTTTTATTAATCAAATATATATATAATAAATTAGTAAATACTAAACATAAACATTATATTAATTACTTTTATTAGTTCTTTAGAAAGAGTCTAGGTTTACGTTTTATCATTACAAGATGTATTTTTCTCAATTTCCCATTAATACCCACTCCTGTTTTTTTTGCCACTGCTTTTTCTCTGATCCTTGTTGGCCACACATACACACATACCCTTGTATTTGCTGAAGGACCTGCGTTCTGTGCATGTGTATTAAGCGACTTAAATCGGCTTAAATGCCCTCGAAAAAGGGGGACAGTGGTATGGGTCTCTGGGGAGCAATTGCGCATTGTGCGAGTCTTTATATTTATTTTTGCTGGTCTCTTGTTTTGTTTTCTGCATAATTTATGCGAAATTTCACAAATCGCACCTTGAACAGTTTGAGAAATGGCATCGACAGAGGCAGATCGGTCTAAGATCGATGATCCTACTACTAAATGCCACATAATTGTAGTTTTTAGGGTGAGAATATGATATTTTTCCATCTGTTAGATTTGTTCGAACAGAATGGGCCGCACTGGCGCTGAGAGGCGGAAATGACTGGGCAGCACTGTCACGGCCAGTCTGAAAATGTCAAAGTCGAGATAAAACCGTACACTCATGGCCGGCGCTGACATTTCTGGTGTGCTCTCCTCCGGCTTTGTGCCGACCCGACATTCCTATTACTTAATCAAGAAATTCCTTTTGCCTTTGACTTTGCTTTTTACCTCCTGACTATCCCTCCCCTCTGCCTTTGGAATTCCCCGCCAACATGGCGTTAATGGTCTTTAGACGCTCTGTGGCCTTTGGCACGTTTTGTTTGCCCAAAAAGGGCATAGACCCTATTTTTATCGAAATTAATACGATATAGTTATGGAAATCCCTGCGAAAAATCCCTACATTTTTCCCCGCAACATATTATGGTTTCCCATAGGAATCCAATAGAATTATTTTTCTTTTAGATTAAAATGCCAGCAAAGAGTGTTCCAAATTCGGTGCCGGCCTTGTGTCTCCGATTTCCTTTTGTTTTGTTGATAATGAAAGTGCCCTGACATTCCGCCCCCTTGTGGCTTTCAGTTGTATTCGTGTCACCCGTTGGAATTTGCAATAAAAACGGGATGAGGCCAGAGTTCATTTGACCCGGGGCCTGAGGACCGATCCCACGAGACGACGACGGCTCATTTATGGCGAAAATATTTCGTATTTAGTTCCGGCAATAAATCGCCGACGAGAATCAGTGGAAATTAATACCTTAATATTTTGCCAGTCGGATCAGAAAACAAAAATTAATGTGCCAATAATTAATTTCTTTATTGAATTCTGTAGCATAGGATTATACAAGTGTTTAACAAATTGAAAGTAATATCAGAAAGATTTATATATATATATATTTTTAATTCTTATTATCCGTTGCAAAAAATAATTTCGTAGAGAAAGTAAAAGACTTAAGGGGAAAATTACGTTTGAGGCTACAAACCCCTAAATTATTTACTTTATCTCCGCTAATATTTTCTCGAGAGAAAATAAGAATGAAAAAATAGTGAAATTTGTATCCCTAATTATTTAATATTCATTATCATAATTATACCTATCAATATACTCCGAAATAAGAACTGGCGCCGCGGTCGTGGTCGTCTTAGCCGCCGTCCTGGTCGTGGTAGCCGCGGTCGTGGTCGTGGTGGTGGCAACCTCGGTCGTGGTGGTGGCAGCCGCATCTACAAATGCCCCGGGAAAGTTGTCCAACTTCTGGGCCACGTCCTCCACGCGGCAGCACTGCACCAGGCCGTAGGCGGGGAACTCATGCAGGCTGGCAAACAGGCTCCTCTTCAGCCAGGACACCTGGTCGCACATCGAGGAGCACAGGGCGCTCGAGTTGTCGCTGCGGAACTGCAAGGGGATCGCCAAAATTGTACATTTCAAAAATGTTCTACCGGCTTTCCTGTTCTCAGTGAATACGTACGAATGGCGAATTGTGGCCAATGAGGACGAACTCGTCCTCGTCTGCTCCCGTGGACTGCAGGGCACGCACATGAGCCCAGATGTGAGCTGGCACCGGCAGGATGCTGCCGTCCTTCAGCCCAATGACCAGAGAGCGACTTTCGTTGCAGTGCCCCACGGCGGGCACCGGCAGCTCCAGCGTTCCAGAGACGCCCATTCGGACATCGAAGTGGGCGCCAGCATCGCTGGCCACTCGCAGGGCCGATAGCCAGTGAGCCCAGTTGCCGGAGCGCAGGACTCGCAGCCAGACGGTGCCCAGCATATCCTCATAGCCGGCCAGCTGCTGATCCTCTGTCAGGCTGGCATACTCGAAGGCGTTCTTTACGAACAGCGATGCCACCTGCTTTTCCGCCGACATGTAGGTGTCTATATCAAACTGGCTGCTCATAAACGAAAAGGAATGACGTATTATAAATTATTCACAAAAACCATTGCCTATTCTAAGATGCCTGCATACAGAACATTTTCTAGAGATAACCTAATCTATTTGGACTCTTGGTGACTCAACTCACCTGATGCTCCTGATTAGATTGGTGTTGTAAGTCACTTTAATGTCCAATCCCAGTTCATTTAGCTGTCCGACTTGGGTCTGTAAACGTTCCGAGGTTCCGAGTATGTTTTCCAAATGTTAATTTTTTTAGATAAACAAATTGTCAAGGAAAAACTAAAAAAAATGTTAACTGGTTTGCTCTTACCGTCTTGACAATTCGATTCTTTGAGGGGAACGTCGTGTAGCTTAAATATTTTAGCCTAGATCCCATGATGTCATAGCACAGGGCGGCGTTCTTTATGGATCCTATTTCAGCGAAATCGATGCCTACAACGAGGCTCATGTAGTTCCCGCAGTTGGGCAAACTTTTCTTGCTCTCAAACATTTGATAAACTCTGTTTGAACAGCGGATATAGCCATTATAAAGGTCCTTGTTGTTATAAAAAAAGTAAGAACCTTGGCATCGCAGCGTTGCTTTTGTATCAGAAGTTGTTTTGGATGTTGTGCCACAACCACGACAACCATTACTAAAAGTATATTAGCAATTTATTTGAGTTAATTTATTTGCTTGCCAGCCAGTTTGCATTCAATAAAATGAAAATATATAAACAAACCTGAATTGGAAATCAAATCCGCCACCACAATACATTTGAATTTCTCCACCATCTTCACTTTCGTATACACCTTCTATACGTTTGACGAAATTTTTGGAACCGAAACTTGTAATAGTCAGGGGCGCAGTTCCCTGTATATTCATCGAACACTTCCCGATCACGTCCAGCGGCAGTCCACAGAGGATGGAGAGTCCCAGTAATACGGCGAGTAACGGCAGCATCGCGACGGAATTCACTTTTTAACTGAATACCTACCCTTGATGGGGAGCCCTTTATATAGCGTCCAGTTCTGCTGATTCTGCAGAGATCGACTTCATAAGCGGGGACGGGTCTACCGCGATAACCCAAGAGATCAGCTGTAATCGCAACAAGCTAAGCGACATATGTACATATATTGAATGATGATTATTTTATTTAAAATGTCGAGAAATTGCCTAAGGTGAATATCTTGCGGAGATTATCCTACCTGAACCAGAAGAATCTCAAATCTTTATTGTTTTCAACCTATCAGTAGTTAAGAACAGCCAAGTCCTAAGCTTAAAAATAAATAAGAAAATAAATTAAACTAAAATAATCGATGAAGAAATTTAATAGGTTTAAAGGGAATACACTTTTTGTACACAAAATTATTATATAGAATATATAACACATATAACAAACAATAAATTATATGAAACAAATTCAAAGTAATTAAGGTTATTTTCTATTGATTTCACGGCAACATTTTCTTGAAGTTTCACTGTAACAGATCTCAACACTTCCGAGTGGTCAGAGCCCGTATATATTATAAACTATAACTATAAACATTTTATTAATAATATATGTATGTAGTATGTGCATCGCTTAAGCGTTTAATCAGTTGCGGGTCTTGATATATGTTTGCGCCTACAAGCTGAAAATCGTGGTGTTCCCCCTTTTGCAATTTCCACAAACCGAACTTTAGCTATAGATTGCTGATAAGAGCATCTTTTCTCAGGCAACCAAGTCCGTTTGATTAACGTCTGAAATAACATACAGACATCGCTCAGGGGCAGAGGCGCACTAAATAAAGATTTATAGGGTTCGTAAAATATACAAGCCTTATCAAATACTATTCCATTTGGTTTAAGAAACTTAAGAATTGCAGCTATACGTGGAAAAAAGTGTACCTTAGTTTAAACTTTTTGAGGTACTTTATTTATCTGGAAATCTATGGACTTTCCACACTTCGAAACGAGGTCCGTTTTGTTTTATAGCCTGTAATTAAAGCTACAAATAATACATTTATTTTATAATTTATGTAAGCAAATAATTGTGCATCTTTTAGGCTACACTTAATAGAAGGCTATAATGAATAGTATTGCCTTCTTCTAGGCTTGCTTATATACATCATATTGAATAGCTGTGTGGTTAAATATGTTGTTATAGGCAACAAGGTTCCAATCTTGACTTTCAGCAGTACAAACTTATCCACTGGTTGATTTTATGCACCAGGCGAACAGAAATAGTAGATAGATGATGAATTCTTCTGCTCCTAAACTCGATATATGAGTTTTAGGAGAGAGAACCCAAGATATCTGTTATAATATAGATAGTCAAGTACAGCGTCTATTTCATTCTGATCGATGGGGAAATTGGTTGGAAATTTGATGAAAATTTAAGGGAAAACTTGATCGAAATTGGATGGGAACATCCACTGTTGGGGATTTCCGGTACCAAGCGAACATAAATACTATATAGAGGATGGATTCGTCTGCGCTTAAACTTATTATAACAGTTTTAAGCAAGAAGGAGTCTAATAAAAATAGGCCTTCAATTTGAATTAAAGACAGAGTTGTAATTACTTTATAAATAAATTATTAGTAACTCATTAAATAATGTAATGTCTAATGAATAATAATGAGCAATATTTTTGTTTCATTTTGAAAAAGCGGTTTTCGAATTCCACGCCAATGTCTCTTTATATATTCTTGCTTTCCTTTATTGTTTATTATATTGAACTTTTAATGAATTCCGCGAACTATAAACGCGGGAGTAGCGAAGCAAGTAATTCGGTGGCCACATGTTGTCACGCCGCAGCGCAGACACCACACACACCACACACACCACATGGCGATCCCAAGAAGACACACAGCTCCACTGATAGCGACGCTTGGGCAACGAGCAAGCCACTCAACGGCCATCCGTAAGATACAGCTACACGCACATCCCACTCTCTCTCTCTCTCTCACAGACGCAGATCCTAAAGGGTGGTGCCACAAACAAACCAAACTGTGACAGGGCTTGCGCTCTTATTTTTATTCAGTTCTTAGATAATTATAACATTAAATCCATCAGAGATCTGAGGTAAATATTTTGTGATTCTTATAGCCTTTGAAATAAATATTTATTCAGTTCTTAGATAAATATAATATTAAATCCATCAGAGATCTGAGGTAAATATTCTGTGATTCTTATAGCCTTTGAAATAAATATTTATTCAATATTTTATTGAGTTCTTAGATAAGTATAATATTTATATATTTATATTATAAGTATAATATTTATTCAGTTCTTAGATAAGTCTAATATTAAATCCATCAGAGATCTGAGGTAAAGATTTTGTGATTCTTATAGCCTTTGAAATAAATATTTACTCAATATTTTATTCAGTTCTTAGATAAGTATAATATTAAATCCATCAGAGATCAGAGGTAAATATTTTGTGATTTTGATAGCCTTTAAAATAAATATTTACTCAATATTTGCATCTCTTATTTGAGCTGAGAGTTCCCCTCGTGACTGCGCCGTGATCACTGTGACTGCAACGCGCGCATCTCTGGCGCCAACACAGCTGGGTTCGGCTGGCGGAGAGCCGCCGAGTGAAAAAGAGATACTCGCACTTTCGCAGCAGAGGCAAAGGTAGCCGGTTGCGCTACCTCTCTCTCTCTCTCGCTCGCTTGCTCGGGGCCTTTCGGGATCGTATCGTATTGGATCGCCGCAGAGTTAGTTCTTGGACGTAACTCAACGATTTTCGACGCTTCTCCTCCGAGAGGCACCGATTTTGTGTGTAAATTAAATGGTTGCAAAAGAAAAGCATATATTTTGTTAACAACAAGTGGCTCTTTGCCATAATTATTATTATTATTGTTGTGCGTGCTTGGCCCGAGCGGTTTATTATCTCGGTTTTCTTACAGTTTGTGTGCTGTTTTTTTTGTTTTTCGACCTTTGCGAACCTAACGTCGTAACCAGCAAAAAGGCAGAAAAATAAAAAGCAAAAAGCAACTGAGCGAACGGCTAATAATAATTAAGCAGCGTGTTTTCAGACCCATGCCAGTGTGTGCGTGCCCGCGTATCTGTGAGCGCTGCTGAGCGTGTGTGCGTGTTGTGCTTCTGCGGAGCGGCGCCGGCGACTAATTGTCAACAGTCCACAAATTGCAATCGTCGAGCGACCCACTAGACACTCGCTATCCAACAGATACTCAGTAGGGTCCCAATCCCAATCCGAATCCAAATCCAGGCCGAAATCGAAGTCGCAATGTTCCCCGATCATCCGATCAGCCGCGAGTAAGGCCAACTTCATGCGGCGACGGCGAAAAAGTGCGAAAAGTGCTAACTGTGCAATCGGGGGCCAAGCGATCAGGTAGAGGAACACACACAGGTGAGTGTTGGCCCGATTTCCCCAAGGAACACGAGTGAGCAAGAGCTTAGCTTGGGGCCTTTAGTGACTTGGTTTAGTTTTACAATTAAAGAGCAGCTACAATTTTAAGTATTTAAATTTACTTGAAGCAACTAAAGCTATTACTTGGGCTTAAAATACCACAAGAAATCCAATTAAGTTAAGTAGTTAGCAAGTCAAAAATGAATAGGGCTTGGCTAACTCGAGAACTTCTCTAAAAGAACAGCGAAAGGCTTTGAGGAAGTTAAAAAGATGTCGAAATTTAATTCTATTAAGTTTTTAATAAATTGTACGCAAAAAAATACCCATAAGATATGTTTTGTTAAGTCATAGATTTTATAAATTATTAATTTACATTTTATTAAGTTTTAAATACACAAGAGAAACTCAGAAATTGTATAAATTTATTAATTTGCATTTTATTAAGTTTTAAATACACAAAAGAATGCTTTGTTAAGTGCTGGATCTCTCAGAATTTTCTCAAGAACTCAATGAATCACTTTAATATTAAAAACACCCAAAAAAGAATGCAAAATCACGCCTGCATATGGTTTGTTATCATTCATTCGCCATATAGCTGAAAATTTAAATAATTTCCATATAATTTATTATTATATTTTTTAAAAATTCATTTTTTCGCAAAAGTACACAGAGATTAGGCGACTGTAAAATTGTACAGAAGTCCGCCTCAGCCCCAGCCTCAGACTTGCTTAAATGCCTCAACTTGCTGTCAAGGTCCGAGAATCTGAGAATTCGACTCGCCTCGCCTCGGAACACTTGTTGGGCATTAAAAAAAGTTCAATAAACGAAGCTTCGGGTTCAGCTGGGTCTGCCTGGATTCTCGTCGTACCCTTCCACTGGCCGGAGGAGCTGATAAGCCCCAGAAAGTGGAACCGAATTCAATAAATCACAGACTATTTGGGGCTTATCTCTCTCACCCTCACTCTCTCTCTGTGGCAACCCTCTCTCGAAACCCATTTGAGATCAATGGGGATTGCATAAGCGTAGTGGCACGCACTTGGGCGTAATTAGCCGACCCCTAAGGTCGCACCTGGACAGGTGGAGGGGAGAAGGCCAGTCGGCTAAATGCTTGTGCGTCAATCTACAGGGAAAACAAATATATACACTTCTTATAGTTTCTTTCAAAAATTTCTCCTTTTGTTTAAATAAATGTAAATATATAAAGCTCTGAAACTCTCACCAAACTGATGGGTTTTCCTTATTTCCCTCGCTTTTTAATTATTTTTTTATAGGCAAAAAATATCGAATCGATCTTCGAACGCATCAGAATGCTTTCTGCTTTTTTTTTCTGAAGAAACCAAAAGCTAATGGAATGGCACAAACACCTTCCGTTCGCCTCCAAAAAATGTGTGTGCTCGCTCCAGTTTACGTTGGCCGCGCCGGCCTTTGATTTGTAAACCAAATAGTTTTCCGAGCTGTTTGTTTATTTAATTAGTATTTGGCTATCCGAGCAATGGACTATGGCGTGGAGCAGTGAAATCACCGTCCGAGTTCCCGAGACTCTCTGCAAGGTGTCCGCCGTAGCGTTGCTCTCAATTGCCGGACACACAGAGACATCTCTCCAGTCCAATTTACCGGATCGCCGCCTCAATTTATAAATAGATTCTCCTCTGTCTGGGACAGCGTTTATTTTCAATCTCGGCTCAAGTGTCCGCGTCTCCCGCCGAACACCCAGTGCGTCGTCCGAGGCGAGGCTAATGGAGATCAACAGGCCGCGGAGCCAACTCCAATTCCATCTCAAATATTTGCCATCGGATTTCGGTCTATTACTCACGCAGCCGCAGCCCTGTGGAGCTGTGTATCCGAATATCAGGCAGATGAAATCGGATTTCGTAGAAAACCATTTAGTTTCTAGGAACTCATAATAATGGATATTGGAGTCTCTTGGCTACTTCGAGCTGATTGTGGAGCAGGAGGAAAAAAGTTTCGTCTCAAATAAAAAACAAAATGATAATTAAAATATGATAAAATTAATTGTTTTAAAGGTTTCTATACTATTATTCTAACTCCGCTTACTTTTAAGTACAAAGTCTACCTTTCATAAAAGATTAATTAAAACCTGACAATGTAAGTCAATTATTTGTTTTCATATTTTTCCCTTAAATTTATGTCGGTTTTTCACTTATTATATCCGAAATAAATAATATATTAATTATAATATCACATGATAACTTGTGTTGAAGGTTCTATAATCTATTTATATTATATTATATATTTCAGCTAACTTTGATGTACAAAAACTACCTTTAAGAGTCTGTATTTACAGATCTATCTCATGAAATATAATTCAAAGGCTGAAAATGTACTTCAATCATGGGTTTTCCCCAAATTAATGTTAGTTTTGATTAAAATATCATTAAATTAATTATTTTGAAGGTTTCTTTAATGTATTAATATTATTCTATATATTTTAGATAACTTTAAAGTACAAAGACTACCCTTAAATAAATTTGCTTAATGATCACTCTCGTAAACTATAATTTAAAGTCTGAAAATGTACTTCAAACATTGCTTCTCATAGGTTTTCCATTAATTAATGATAATTTTTATAAAATTTCATCTGAAATGAATAAAATAATGGAGGTTCCTATAATATATTTATATTTATATTATAGTATATATTTAATCCTACTTTAAAGCACAACAACTTATTTTAAAAGTATTTATTTAATGATCAATCACATAAAATATTAAAATGTACTAACTTCATTAGTTCTCAAAGTTTTTCCTTAAATATACAAATAAGTATATTATTGAAGGGCTATTATTATTAATAAAAGCTTACTAGTTCACTCCTAGGGGGAGAGAGAGGGCATCCATCCATTCCCTGCCTTGTCTAGATCCGATGAGTAATATTCACCGGCACGTGCCATTAATTTAAATTTTAAAAGAACGCTCCCCTATATTTTTTTTCACCCACAGCGAGATAGAGAGCGATTCCCATGAACGCCGCCGCTGCTGGCTGAGGGAAACACCTTTTCGGTTTGGAACTTAGAGTCGGATTTGGGGCATCATCCGCCGGATAAGCAGCCATGCTGACGCACACGATGACGAAGCGCAAGACGCTGATCTTTGCCTGCTTCGGGATTGCCCTGGGCCTGTGCATCGGCACCGTCCTGAAGAACTACCGGGCACTGGAGTACGTGAAGAGATGCAGCCTACGGCCAACGAACCTAAAGACGCCGGCGGAGATCATTGGGCTGCGGGAGGAGGACACCATCCAGAACTCGCAGCGCAATCTCGTCTTTGTGGGCGTAATGACGGCCAAGAGCTTCCTGGAGGGCCGGGCACGGGCCGTGTACGATACGTGGGGCAAGGAGGTGCCCGGCCGGATGGCCTTCTTCAGCTCCGAGGGCAGCTACTCCGACGACCTGCCGGTGGTGGGGCTGCGCAACGTGGACGACCGCTATCCGCCGCAGAAGAAGTCCTTCATGATGCTGCACTACATGTACGAGCACTACATCGATCGCTTCGAGTGGTTCATCCGCGCCGACGACGACGTCTACATGGAGCCGGACAAGCTGGAGCGCTTCCTGCGCTCCATTGACAGCTCGAAGCCGCAGTTCATCGGCCAGGCCGGCAAGGGCAACACCGAGGAGTTCGGCCTGCTGTCCCTGGAGTTCGACGAGAACTTCTGCATGGGCGGACCCGGCGTGATCCTCAGCAGCGAGACGTTGCGCCGGGTGGCCCCTCATATCCCGACCTGCCTGAAAAACCTCTATAGCACGCACGAGGACGTCGAGGTGGGCAGGTGTGTGCAGAAGTTTGCCGGCATACCCTGTACCTGGAACTATGAGGTGCGTTTCTCATGGAACTTTGTCGGATTGTATCAATATATCTTCTTTTTCTGTGAACCCATAGATGCAGTACATCCTGCGTCACAACTCCAGTGGACGGAATGCGTACACGGGGAAGCTGAAGAGGAAGGAGATCCACAATGCCATCACCCTGCATCCCATTAAGCAGGCGCCGCTCATGTACCGCCTCCACTCCTACGTACAGGTGAGTTTTCAGGGGAAATAGAGCCCATATTCCCAATCGGATTTTAAGACGTGAAAAATGTACAACTTTCATGTGGAATTGGAGGCAGGTGTGTGCCTACTTCCTACTGAAAGGGGATTGGGGAAATTCATGTGGTAAATCTTTCCCTGTTATGCTCCTCCTGCATGACGGGTAAATTCAAGAGAGAAACTAAAGACCGCTTAGCAACCATAGTTTTTGTTAGATTTTTATGAAGTTTAAAAATCTGTGGGAAATATCTTAGGATATTTATGAGTTTCCATAGAGTTCTCAATCGGATTTTAGGACATGAACTATGTACAACTTTCATGTGGAAATGGAGGCAGGTGTGTGCCTACTTCCTACTGAATGGGGATTGGGGAAATTCATGTGGTGAATCTTTCACTGCTCTGCGCCTCCTGCATACCAGGTAAATTCAAGAGAGAAACTAAAGACCGCTTAGCAACCATAGTTATTGCTCGTTTTTTGTGAAGTTTGGTGACAAATATCTTAGGATATTTGTGAGTTTCCTTAGAGTTTCCCAATCGGGTGTTAGGACATGAAATATGTACAACTTTCATGTGGAAATGGAGGCAGGTGTGTGCCTACTTCCTACTGAATGGGGATTGGGGTAATTCATGTGGTGAATCTTTCACCGCTGTGCTCGTCCTGCATACCGGGTACATGCAAGAGAGAAACTAAAAGCCGCTTAACAACCATAGTTCCTGTTAAATTTTTATAAAGTTTAGCTGGAAATATCTAAGGATATCTGTCTTCCAGGGTCTGAAGGCCGAGGAAATGCGCCAGGAGTCGCTGCTCCTGCATCGGGACATCAAGCGGATGGCCAAGTACCTGGAGGTGCCCGACGAGAGCACCTACATGCTGCCCAGTGCCTCGCCCGAGAGCGACACCGGCAAGCGACACTTCCAGGACCACAACATACTGGGTAAGTCGGAATCACTGTATCCACTGAACATGGTTTTCATTTAAAGGAACTACGAACACAAAATTTACACGTATCTGTCAGTAACTAAGGGGTACTGGGCCGCTCTTGATCTCCCTTCCGATCCTGGTTGCACAGGGTGACTCCCCTGCCCAGGCAGGCGGCATAGCCCATTAGGTGAGGCAGCAGATTCTGCTCCATGATGCCGCCAAAGAGATGAGCCTGCGGGCCCATGGCAAACACGGCCACATCCTCGCCGGAATGGACGCCCTTGCGTCCCTTGATGTAGCTGGGCGTGAAGGAGGCTGTCGAGGGGGGGAAACAAAGATCAAAATAATGCTCCAATCTCCACTGATTGATCCGCACTCACTCGGGCTCAGCGTCTTCCTGGGACTCGTCCGGCGGCCGCCCGTGTCCAGGCTCTGCCACTTGCCAACGGCATAGTTCAGGGTGCTGTACGGGACGCCGTCCAGGTCGCGCTGCTGCTCGTCCATGCCGAGAATGGGTGTGCCCCGCCCAGCGCCGCCGGCCATGCTGAGCGTGTGCGAGTGATCCGAGGTGACCACCAGCAGGGTCTCGCGTGGATCGGTCATCCGGACGGCCGTCTCCACGGCGGCATCGAACTCGAGCGCCTCGTCGAGGGCATAGCCCACCCGCGTCTCGTGGTGGCCATGGTCGATCCTCCCGCCCTCGATGAACACGAAGTAGCCCTGGCCCGGCTCCGCCGCACTCTTCTGCTCCAGCCTCTCGAGGGCAGCCGCTGTCAGGTCACGGAGACGCGGCTGCTCCTTGGACGCGGCCAGGTGGTAGGGCATGTGGTTGTCACTGAAGATGCCCAGCAGGCTGCCGGCCGATCCCGAGCAGTTCTTCAGCGTTCCCAGGCTGTGGGCGAAGCATCCGTCCGGATTGGACTGTCGCCACTGGAGCAGCAGATCCTTGCCATCGCGCCGCTCGTCGGCAAACTTGCCAAGGCCGCCGCCAAGGATCACCTGGAAGTTGCGGCCCGGCTCCTCCTCCATCAGCTGGCGGGCTATCTCCAGCTCCTCGCCGCGCCGACTCACATGGGCATAGCCGCCGGCGGGACTGGCATCCGTCAGCCGGGTGGTGGTCACCACGCCCGTGGCCATGCCCGCCAGCTGGGCCCACTGCATCACGGAGTCCACCAGCTCGCCGCTGGCACTTTGCCCAACGCAGCCGGCGCGGGTCTTTACTCCGCCCAGATAGGCGGTGGAGGTGCACGCCGAGTCCGGGATCTGGGCGTCGACGCAGTACGTCTTGCAGAGGCCGCTGTAGGGGAAGCGTTCCACCGCAAGGAGCGCCTCCTCGCCGCTTCCGCCGCGACGCTGTCCCTTGAGGATGCGGGCGGCCGTGAGGGTGGTGATCGATAGGCCATCGGCCAGGAGCAGCACCACGTTCTTGGCGCGTCGCTGATCCACGGCAGAATCCCTGGTCCGGGCCAAACGCTCTTGCAGCTGCTCCTGCGCCTGGCGCAGCCAGAACGCGGCCAGCTGCTCCTCCTCCTGCACTTCCTCCACACAGAGAACGAAAGGGGTGAGGGTGAGCAGGATCAGCAGGATGGGCAACTGGTTGGCTTGGGGCGACATCTTAACTGGGTTATTCCGGCCGGGCAAATGCGAATCCGATCTGACAGCCGGCGCCGTTTTAAAGGCCAACTGCGTCGGCGGGGAATCGACCCCCTCCCGGCTCAGAGCCAAGCTTCCCGGGGAGAGATAACCTAGTTTGGCCTGGAAAGGGTTAACAATGTGAATATTTCCCACATTAACCGCTTAATTCTCGACAGGAATCAGTCCGGAACTGAACAAATTCGTGCCGGCCAGCACCGACGACCTGCTGGACTGGTCCTTCATCGCCCGCAGCCTGTACTCGGCCAGCTCGGCCAATCCCAAGCAGAAGATCGACTCGGCGATGCGCGAGGGCCTCGAGGACGTCATCACCGAGGTGATGGAGAACATCAACAACTACTCGCGCCAGCGGGGACGGGTCATCGAGTTCCGGGAGCTGCTCTACGGCTACCATCGGCTGGACGCGCTGCACGGCCAGGACCTCATACTGGACCTGCTGCTCATCTACAAGAAGTACCGCGGCAAGAAGATGACGGTCCCGGTGCGGCGGCATCTCTACGTGCAGCGCGCCTTCACGGGCATCTTTGTCAAGGAGTTCGACGAGGACTTCTACAACGTCACCCTGCAGCAGAGTAAGGATGAGTCTCTCAGCTAGTTCCCACATTCCTAATTCTCCTTCCCTTTCTTTAAGGCCTCCTGGGCAGCCTGTTCCAGCATGGCATGGCCCGGCTGAGCAGTCACTTTACCATGCCCAGCGGCCTGCTGCCGCCGACGCAGGACAAGATCGTGTTCGTCCTGCCCATTGCCGGGCGCCTGGGCACCTTTGAGCGCTTCCTGCGCACCTACGAGCGGGTCTGCGTCCGCGGCCAACAGCACTGCGACCTGCTGGCGGTGATCTTCGGCTCGCCGGATGAGCTGGGCGACCACCTGCAGCTGCTGCACGACCTGCACGCCCGCCATGTCTACCAGCAGGTGAACTGGATCCAGCGGAGCAGCACCTTCTCGCGCGGCGTGGCTCTGGATGTGGCGGCGCGCTCCTCGTACATCCGGCAGGAGGACATCATCCTCTTCATCGACGTCGACATGGTGTTTGAGGTGGAGACCCTGCAGCGGGTGCGGATGCACACGCAGCGGGGCAAGCAGGTCTACCTGCCCATCGTCTTCAGCCAGTACGATCCACAGAGGCGGGGTGGAGCTGGTGGAGCTGGAGGAGCTTCGGGTGAGGAGGAGACGCCCAGGATCGACGACGAAAGCGGCTACTTCCGGCAGTTCGGCTTTGGCATCTGTGCCATCTACAAGTCGGATATTTTGGACGAGGACATCAACGGCTTCGACAAGGACATCACCGGCTGGGGCCTGGAGGACGTCAAGTTCCTGGAGAAGATCGTGCGCGTGGGCACGCGTCAGCGCGGCTTCCTGACCAACACCGCCGAGCTGCCCTTCGACTACAACGAGGCCGCCGAGCAGTGGCGCCGGCTGAGCGTGTTCCGTGCCCCGGACCCAACGCTCGTTCACATCTACCATGACATTAGCTGCGACATCCAGCTGGATGCCCCGCAGTACAACATGTGCCTGGGCACCAAGGCCAACTCGCTGGGCAGCACGCGGCTGATGGAGCAGCTCTTCCACAGCAGTCCGCAGAATGTCCAGTTTGCGGCGGACTTCAATCGCCAGAAGCAGCAGCAGCAGCAGCAGCAGCAGCAGCCGCAGCAGGCCAGGTGATCCCATCCAGAGCCCGATCCTGCCACATAGTATTACGCAAACGAGAGTGTGTGAGAGTGCCAGTGTATGCCAAATGAATTAGTTAGTCGCTAGTGCTAAGCTAGACTAAATGTGTAGTCCCCCATAGATGGGCCTGGGTTGAGCCTCCTAAATTTGCAATTAAACCAAAAAGCAAGGTAAACAAATTATTAGAATTTCGAAAGTATTGCTAAAAACTAACAGAGGAAGCTTAAGGAAATGTTTCAAACATAAGAACAATTGAAATTGTAATAAATATTTAATGTTTTTGGAAAGGTAAAGCCATTATTCCACAGAGACTTGCCCCATCACTGCAGGGTGCAGCTATAGCTTGTCTCCATTCTAACGATTAATAACTATAAATATATAATAATAACTATATCTTATCATTACTTAATTAGCAAAACTCTATATTCCAATAATTAATACTTGAATTTCCATCTACGACTTAATTTAATAAAACATAAAACAAATCAGCTTCGTTTCAAAGCCCAATTAAAAGGATCTGTGGTTGGTTTTAACATTTAGCGTATGTATTTAGTCACAAGGCTGCCATTCCAAAAAGAGCAAGGAATGCGCCCAAGAGATCGTGTGTTAAGTAAACATTTAGACACCTTAAAAGTTGATTAAAATTTACAGTTTCAGTGGGGCTGGGTCTGGGGGAGGTACAAGTACAAGTACGAGTCGTTACCTAAATGCTTATTTCTTATACATCACATTTGTTTCTTTTATTTTTCTTAATTAACCCAACAATACTGATCGACAGTATTCGGCTTACAAGTAGTACGAGAGTCAAGTAATTACGTGCTAAGGAATTCGTGCTGCTCCGCATCGCCTAGATGTAGTCGACGGGCTCGATGCCGAGCACGGCCAGCACCACATTGAGCACCTGACGCACAACCATGATGAGATAGACTCGGGCGTACAGGATCGGCGACAGCTGGTCGCGCTTGTGGACGAGCACCTTCTTGTGGCGATAGTAGCGACTGGTGACCCCGGCCAGACTCTCAATGTAGCGCACGAACTGATGGATGCCGCACGAGCCCTGCGGCAGCTGGTCCAGCAGCGACTCCAGAACATCGGGGAAGGGCAGCACGTGGCCGTAGATCAGCTGCCAGTCCAACTAGCAGGAGGAGGGCCAAGGAAATTACAAAATATTCATGGCAGCATACAGCGAACCCCTTAGCTTACTTCGTCATCCAGAACGCTGAGATCGATCTCCTCTAGCGGCGGCAATGGATCGTATATACCGGCCGTGACCAGTCTCTGGAAGGAGCGCAGCAGCGTCTCCAGGCGCGCCGAGTTGTACAGGATGTAGGAAGCCCCCTTGGAGCTGCCCAGTCCGTTGCGCACCAGAGTGGCGGCGGTCTGGTGGCGCACGCAGGTCAAGTCGACAATCACGGCAGCTGCCCCCAGGCGCTTCATCAGGCTGTCCATGTTGCCGGCCGGACGGATGCCGTTGCGGTGCATGGCCACTTGGCGCATGTGTGTGGTGCGCAGCCTGTTCATCGGAAAAGAAAGAGATGGACAGACACGAGAGTGAGCGGTACGGGCTTATTGCGTGAAAGAAAAAGAGCTAAAGAGCTGAAAAGCTCAAAAACTGTTGCAAACAAATGGCTTATGGCTTAGTTCTTAGCAATATATGAACACATAATAATGTACACTCACTCTAGATAGTTGTCCACGGTCATCTTGGTGGCTGTCTTCCGCACAGGCTCCACCACGGGCCCGCTGACGAGGCAGACATGGTCCTTCAGCTCCTGCTGCTTGCACTTCTGCAATTCCACATAGACACGTAGGGTGTCCTTGGTCTGATCCTGTGGCTCGACCAGACGCCATGGCGAGTACTCAGCCAGACGACGCATAATGTCGTATAGCACCTGCAAGCGGTAGTAGCGCAGCTCCTGGGTGCCCGTTCCCTCGCCCTCGCCATCGCCTCCGGCTCCAGCTCCAGCTCCAGCGTTCTGCAGTATCAAGCTCAAGGTGGGCGACTGCTCAGTCTTGATGCGACGGCCATAGTCTCCTCCCTGCGACAGCACCGTCTTGAGAGCGTACTCTATGATGGGGCGGCGATGGAAGCTCATGGTGTAGCGGCCCACGGGCATCGGAGTGAAGTCCTTGAGTGGAAAGCTCCACTTGCCGGCTTGTTCGATCAGGGCCTGGCGTATCTCGTCATCCGGCAACAGATCATCGGTGGCGCGACGCAACTGGCGTCCCTGCTTGAGCACAAAAGCCTGCCAGAAGCGAGCGTTAGCGCTAATGCTCAGGTCCCCGTTATTCTCCACGAGTCCCAGTATGTGGAAGCGGATTATATCGCCGCAGTTGCGCAAGCATATCGGAGACAGGGCATCGTTGCCGGCGGACACGCTGAAGAAGTCAAAAATGCACTGACTAACCTGATTCAGTGGACTCATAGCCTCCATATTTAGAAATATAGCAAAAAAAACCGAAAGAAAAGAAGCACGTCTTCTCCGTACAAATTACAAAAACGGATTCGATGTCCAACTATCAACTGACGACTGACTATCAGCTATCGGGCTATCGATAGCCTACTTTGCTCATATCTTCGTTTCGAATATCAAAACAAAAAACTATCGTGCTCAATTAGCAAAAAAAAAAAACAGTTAAGTGAGATATTATAATTGGTAAGCGTCTCTAAGAATTTTATTTAGGAATTCTATAATTTACTCAGCGTAATTAAAAGCTAAAAATATTTTCTGCAGGTCCAGCCGATAGTTTTGCCTTCGCAGCGCGTGAGTGGCAGGTACAGGAAAAACGCGCAGCGCCCATCTCTAACGCAAACGAATAAATAGCAACACAAGTTGTTGTGTTTTTTTTCCTGGCCGTGTCCGTCGTCTGTGGAAAGTGGCAAAAGCTAGAGGAATCGCGGTGCTAGAGCTTCAGCCCCAGATCCGACCAATGCCGAACAACCTGGAGTCGCGGGTCGTGGACCTGGGCGCGGCCTGCTTGGTCTGCCTGACCGAGGAGCCCGGTGGCAGCTCCATCTACGGCCACGACCTCGAGCCGCCGCACATGCTCATCCTGGACAAAATCCGCAGCTGCACCGGCCTGCAGCTGGAGTGCCCCGTCTTTGCACACCTGCAGGGCTGGCCGGACAAGATCTGCCAGCAGTGCCACATCGAGCTAACGGTGGCCTATCGCTTCCGCGAGAAGTGCGCCACCGTTGAGAAGCTGTTCCAGTCCGCCGCCGGCCTCTCCCCGCTGCAGCTGGAGCAGCAGCAGCAACAGCAGATGCAGCTCAAGCTGGAACTGGAGCAGCACCAGCTGCGCTTGCCCGCCACGCTGAAGATCAAGCGCCTGGAGATGGAGCCCGTTTCCGCAGCCGCTGGCTCGGTAGGCAATGCCACCGAGTCCCCCCCATACTACCCGGATATATTAGAGGAGGAGGAGGAGGAGGAGGAGGGGCAGGGGCAGGGGCAGGGGGCGGTGGATGACGAAGTGGAGACCGAGGCGGTGGCTCCTTCGGCCGATGCCGTCTCCCTGCTGCCGGATGAAGCCATGGTCCTGTCGCTGGGCGATCTCGACGAGCCCGATCCCATCAAAATGCGGCCAGAAGACGCCACCTCCGACGACGACGACGACGACGACGAGGAGGAGGAGGAGGACAAGCTGCTAGCCCTCACTCCCTGGGATAACGACCAGACGCCGGAGCATCTGTACGAAATCGAGACACCGATAATGGAGGAGGAGATGCCCCCTCCACCGCCACCGCCGCCGCCGGTGTCGCACCCGCCGATGCGTACCCAGCCACCCATCCAGCTGAGGAAGCGTACGTACCGCCGCGTTTTTCCCATCATCAAGCAGGAGGCCGGAGTGGGGGCTGCCGAGCGGGACGATGAGTTCGAGCCGGTGGTTAGCGCCAAGCGCCGACCCTATGAGCGCATGCCGAAAATCTGCGACGTTTGCGGGAACACGTACAAGTACCAGCACGCCCTGAACGCCCACATGCGGCGGCATAACAACGAGCGTCCGTATCCGTGCGAGGTGTGCCAGAAGGCGTTCATCTCGAACGTGGAGCTGCGTCGCCACATGCGCGTCCACACCGGCCAGAAGCCGTACGGCTGCCGGTTCTGTGAGCGACGCTTCTCGGACTTTGGCAGCAGCAAGAAGCACGAGCGGATCCACACCGGCGAGCGGCCGTATGTGTGCGAGGTGTGCCACAAGGGATTCGCCTATGCCCACGTCCTCTCCGTTCACCGGCGCACGCACACCGGCAAGAAGCAGTTCCAGTGCACCAAGTGCGACAAGGGATTCACCAAGAAGAGCTATCTGTCGGCGCATATGGAGCAGCATCGTGGCGCTGCCACTGGCACTGGGTCCGGTTCGGGCACTGGAGAAGGAGAAGGAGGAGGAGCATCGGGATCTGGTCCAGCTGGCTTGACTGGCATTGGCAACCTGCGTCTGCCCGTACGCAAGACGGAGCCATTCTCGCTGGACTCGGTCGGGCTGGGCGAGCAGAGTAAGGTCCTCGAGGAGTGCATTGTCACCAATGACTTTATGTTCAACGAGGAGGACGAGGACGCGGGCAATGGCGAGGATGAGGCTGCGGAGCAGGAGGAGGACGACGACGACGGGGAGCTGGATCATCACGAGTCGTATCCGCCGCAGCCGGACTTCGACGACGTCGATGGCTACCAGAGTGTGCGATCTGTCAAGGAGCTTGTGGGCGACCTGCTCGACTCCGAGGAGTTTGTCGACGAATCCAAGTATCTGATCGACTAGTATTACCCCCTGGACGACGAGTCGCCCCTATACTAAATACGAAATACTAAATAATAAACACTAACTAGACCACCACCCCACCCCCTGTAGATGTTGCATGTTAGTTGGCAAACTTGGAAACTAATTCCAAGACCCGCAATCTGTGTAAATAAATTGAACATATTTGGATTAAAATCAACACACGTTAAAGCAGAAAGTTAACTTATTTCCAAGGTTTCTGGGAGAAAATTCGGGAATATGGGGTGGCTCCGAGCTTTACATCCGGTGCCCGACCCTGTTTTAGCAGAAAACTATTCATAAGTACTAAGAACTACATTGATTAAACTGAGATCTTTATCCGAAGCAGAAATGTATCTTAATTTACAGACTAAACTCAATAATTATGTCAAAAAGGTATTTTTAGGCTGGCTCCTAGCCTCACATCCGGTGCCCGCCCCTGTTTTAATAGGAATCTAATCATAAGTACTAAAAAGTACAAGAATTAAACTGAGATTTTTATCCCAAGCAGAAATGTATCTTAATTTACAGATTATAAACTATATAATTATCTCAAAAAGGTATTTTAAGGGTGACGCCGAGCTTTACATCCGGTGCCCGCTCCTGTTTTAATAGGAATCTAATCATAAGTACTAAAAACTGCATCGATTTAACTAAGATCTTTATACGAAGCATAAATATATCTTAATTTACAGACAAAACTCAATAATTATCTCAAAAAGGTATTTTAAGGGTGGCTCCAAGATTTACATTCGGTGCCCGCCCCTGTTTTAATAGGAAACTATCTATAAGTACTAAAAACTATATCGGCTCAACTGAGATCTTTATTTACAGATTATTAACTCTATAATTATCTGAAAAAGCTTAACTTTATAATAACACCTGTTGAATCGCTTTAGTTATCAATTTCGATTGCGATAAGCATACTTCCGAGTCTCGACTCAAGACCTTTTGTCTTTCACCTTACTTTCGAGCACGTTGGAGCCCCCGAAAGAATTCCGCCGAATTGTGTTTCTAAGCAAACTGTGTAAACAGAACGGCGAGAAGAGAGGTCTCTCTGGTCTCGGCCTTGTGCCACGAAATCGAATTTTCGGCTTGCCCAAAAAGAAAACCAACTGTGCAAATTGGCACGTTGGGACACGGGACACGGGACACGGGACACAGTGAAGACACCAATAGGTAAATTCTATCTAGTTTATTACAGGCTCGGGCTAGTCAAGTATCAGTATCAATAATCAAGTATCAAGTATCAAGTATAGTTAGTAATTCGCTCTCTTCGCACAGGCTCTAGTTGGGGGTATTTGTGACCAGGATGGGGCAATTGTTCTAGGGTGATTTATAGTCCGTAGTAGCCGCCGACCACTGTACAATCTCGACGAGGGCCGAGCTTGGCCACGTTCTTGAACCGGTTTCGGCGGGGAGCACTCCGGCACTCTGGGGTCAACGATTCGCCCTGCGGCGGCTAAGCGCCGTGGCATTAACATATCTCATATTTTAGTCGGTGTACAAAAAATATATATATATATGTGTATATTAAATATATTAAAATGTAGACGGTAGGGCGAGGCTGAGGATTTGAATCCCGAACAGAACAGAACTCCACATGGAACAATAAAACTTGAACATCGCACGCCGCCGCCGCATACACAGAGACTAATCCAGGCTAATCCTCGAAGGTGATGCGGCCGGGGCCATGGTTCTTCATGTAGCGCCTGTAGGCCTTGTAGCGCGGATTCTCCGCCAGCTTCTTCTTCATCTCCTCATCCTGTTCCGCCTTCCAGGCCACGAAATTGTCGCGCTTCCACAGCTCGAGATGCAGATACTCCTCGATGAGCTTCTCCTCCTGCGCCTCGAACTGGTGCTGGCCCATGCCCAGGTGCCGGCGTATCAGATGCAGCTTCTGCTCCCTGCCATAGGGCTGCTTCATCACCGTGTAGCGCCAGAACCACTGGGCATGCCACACGATGAACGCCAGTATCGTGTACGGGCAGATGATCAGCTGCACCCACAGCACATCCCACAGCGTTGGCTTCGCATAGCCGCCCTTGACGTCCATCTTCTCCTCGATCACCCGCCGGATGATCCGTTCCAGCTCCTCGCGCTGATCCGTCTTCGACATGCGGTTCTTGCCCTTCTTCTGGATCCGTTCCTGGATCTCGTCGCGGGCAATGTCCAGCGCCTGATTCCTGTACTTGGGCACCGTCGCGAAGTACTTGATGGCCGAGTCGTAGCGCTGCCAGCCGGAATAGTACTGGATCACGGAGACAATGGTCAGCACCACCACGATGACGACGCGCACGTCCACCTTGGGAGCCACGCGGCGCCGGTAGTAGCGGTAGTAATGCGCATAGTACGCATCCGGGTTGTCCAGCATGTAGTCGTAGTCCGTGCGCGACTCCTCGTCCCTCAGAATCTCGTACGCGGTGGCCACCAGCTTGAACTGTGTCTCCGCCGTCGCCTTGGCCTCCTCGCCGCGATGCAAGTCCGGATGATAGCGCTTGGCCAGCTGGCGGTAGGCCTTGCCGATCTCCGACTTGGAGGACTCCCTGGTGACGCCCAGCACATCGTAGCAGTTCTCCTTACCGCAGTACAAGCCCTCCAGCAGACCGAGGGCCAGCGTTGGCAGCAGGGCCAATACGAGGAGCAGTCCCTGCGCCTGCATTTCTGATCGTTGATCGCGCTTTCTCCCCCCTGAAGATCGGATCGGATCGAACCGGGACACGTGGAGCGGCTGCTGGGCTGGGCCGGGACTGTGCTCTGCGACCGGGGCTAACTGGGCACAGCTGGCAGTGGTTGTGGAGTCGGGTGCGAGCAACTAGTGGCGGTCGTGTTGGCGCTCGCGTCCGTCTGTCCGGCTGAAGTGGCTTTTTAGCCAGGTTCAACTTGTCCACCAGAGCGTTAGAGATGGGAAAAATCGCCGACGACAGTAATGTAATCGATGATGTGCTTGACGATGAACTTTAAACTTTCGCGATAATTACACAAACAAATGTTTAAAAGGTTTTTTACTTAACTTATAAATTGTGGAAGCAATATCAAAGGGATATATTTATTTAAAAGCTGTTTTACAAAATAACTAAGGTGACAAAAAGTGAACCACTTATCTGCACCGGAACTACTTCGCACCATCTCTAGCGCAGACTGCCAATCGAATCAATTCGAATTAAGGCGCTCACACAGTAGCTTGAAATTTTGTTTAAAACCACTGTGCGTGGTTCATCGATAACATAAATAATCGAATCGAAATCTGTTATTTTTCGCAATGTGAGTTTAAAAATGTACAAAACTGAATATCTTGTGTAATCAGTGAATAAGTATAACTAATAAATTCATTAAGAACTAATAATGGCTAAACAATATATTTTTGTTTTGATTATGTCAAAAAAAGAAAGTAATCGATAACAGCTCGGGTGTCACCTCTATGACCTGCAGCACAACAAAAGAAAGAATTAACGAATTTTGATCTGGAACCCCATTTGAGAGGACACCTTGTCGCGGGATAAGCCACTGCACAGATCCGGGGGAGAGCCTGCATTCAATGCCCCAGCTGCGATTGGCCAAGGGGAGCGCTGTGAGTGAGCAGCCAGAGTCTGGATCCGAATTGACACCCATTTCCATGACCACATCGAGTCTGGTCGAGTCTGTGAGGGATTCCCGCCGCCGGTGGCTGTGATGGAGCGCTAGCTGGTGGCCAGGATGTGGCCAGCCGCCCTCTCCCGCCTATTCAGACGCCGCTTTGTGTACATTGTGCTGGTGGTGCTGCTGCTTGTCACCGGATTCGGTCACCTCTTCGACCGGGTAAGAAATGATGCTGCTCCTGCTGCAGAAAGCTAGTAGCTAATACCTCTCGCTCCTTATCCGCACAGGACGCCTTTGCGGGTCTGCACAGCGATGAGTATGTGGTGCAGCGGACGCGACCGCTGCTGTGGACGCAACAGCTCCTGGCCCCGGAAGAGCAGCTCAATCGCACCCGTGGCGATCCGGAGGCGCACTGCCGGAACTCGGTGCAGGGTCGCCGCCTGCTGGCCGACGAGCGGGGATTCGTGTGCCGCAGGGAGCAGGTGCTGCCAAACGGCTGCTGCAACCCGGAGCTGCCCAATATCGGCTACTACAGCTGCCGCACCTGCGACGCCACAACGCACTGCTGCGGTCTGTACGAGTACTGCGTCTCCTGTTGCCTTCATCCCGGCCAGCAGCCGCTGCTGGAACGCGTGCTGCGGTCGCCCAACACGCCCAAATACATCTTCGCCAGCGTAACGGACCATTTCGAGCTGTGTCTCGTCAAGTGCCGGACGAACTCTCACTCCGTGGAGCACGAGAACAAGTATCGCGACCCAAAGGCCAAGCACTGCTACGGCCTGACGGAGGCCCACGAGTCACAGCGGGATGTGGCGCCCAAGGGAGCGCCAAGTGGCAGCTGATCTTCGTTCCCGGACCCCGCCGCGCCCAAAGCGTTGAGATACTTTCTTCAACACAAGATGAGCTTTACCTCTGAAACTAACTAAAATATTAGCAATAATTGAGCATACTTCACTTTCTAGGCTTCCTTGTTGGCAATACTGTAAATATGTAGGTCAGGAATCGTTTAAATAGGTTTACAAATTGTTCATTTACTGCAAGACTGTCGTAATTAAGGCACCCACACATACACTTTCAGGTATACATGTCCATAAAACTCCGATTAATATAACTTAAGGACCTGAACTTATGGGTAATGTATTAAGAGCCATTCATATACGTTGATAAAAAACAGTCTTGAACTATTTTGAGCAAATTTGAGATCGAATTTAGTTTTTAAGGTGTTTTTTTCGTTATACTTAGGTATTTGGTAGCGTAATTGTTAATACCAAAAAATGCCCACACTTTTTGCTTTCTCAATGATTCTTCCAACAAAATGTACACTTCAAACATTGAATTTACATTGTAAATAAATCAAGAAATCAAAGGAATAACGAACAAACCAACCTGCAGCTCTCTTTAACTGCATATATCTAAGTTTCCGTTGATTTAACTCTTCAGCCTAATCTTTTCGGTGTTCAAATGTATTTTTTAGCAATATTGTAAATATATCAAGTTATGCTATAGACAGTTAAGATAGAGAATGTTTATTTATGATTTGTTGTGCAAATAAATGGTAAGTTTCCAAGAATTAAGCAAACAATAAAGTAATTACATAAATGTTTAGAAATAAAACCAAATCTGACTAATATTTGGCCATTTTACATGCAATTTAGCCAGAAGTAAGCTATTAAAACTAATTATTTAGACATATTCAAGTGTAACTTGCTTCCGAATGGTGTAAATAAATTGTAAACTATTGCATTTGTAATTTATTTAAGAGCAAATAGGATTAATTAGGCAGCTTAAGCTGCCTGTAATTTTCGTAGAAATCTTCCAAGAAAAAAGAACCCCGATTCAAGCCTGAACCTCGAAGGGTTCCTGGTGCACCACCTTGCCCTCGATGCCGTAGAAAATGGTGCCATCCTGGACGTAGCCCCAGGCCATGCGCCGCGAGCTGAAGCCGATGCCCAGGTCGCCGTCGTGGCCCACCACAATGGCGCCGCCGGTGCCCCCGAGGCGCTCGGTCATCGCCCGGCACTCCTGATCGGCGGCTGCCTGGGCGGACAGTCCCTTGTACTCCATGGCAGCCAGGATGCGCTGCGCCAGATTGTACCTCATGATAGTCTCGCCGTGTCCGGTGGTGGATACGCCACCGCGTCCATTATCCGCATAGGTGCCGCTGCCCAGGATGGGCGTGTCCCCGATGCGACCCGGCCACTTGCCAGTGATGCCGCCCGTGGAGGTGCCGGCCACTATCTGACCCTCTGCATCCATGGCCACGGCGCCGACTGTCTCGCCACTGGGATCGGTTTTTGGGGCTGGAACCGGGATCGGAGCTGGAGCTGGCCTCGGAGCTGGAGCCTTTTCCTCGGCCAGTTCCGTGCGCGCAAAGAAGGGATCCTTGCCCTGGGCCACCTGCTCCTGGAACTCCTTCAGAGTATATCGTGCGCCGTCGGTAATGAGGGCTCCGGGCTGCAGGCGCTCAGAGCCGGTGGACAGGGCCAGCTCTTGGGCCGCATCGCCGCCGAGGAAGGTGTGCCGCTGCTTCTCCATAAGCCGCCGGGCCACCGTGATTGGGTGCATCACGTCGCGCAGCAGGGTGACACAGCCGGCCCGCAGATCGCGGCCCTCCATCAGGCTGGCCTCCATCTCCACCTGGCCGTCGGTGTTCAAGCAGGAGCCGTAGCCGGCATTGAAGTTCTCGTCCAGCTCCATGCTGCGCACGGCAGCCTCCACGGCATCCAAGGCGCTACCGCCGGCGGCGCCATTCTCCGCCGGCTGCAGGAGATGCCAGGCGGAGCGGAGCGCCTGCTTGATGCCCACAAACTTGCCGATGATGCGCGAGTCCGGAATGTCGCCGGCCCCGCCATGGATTAGGAGTACTGGGCGTGGCATGGCAATTTAATTTAATTTAACATACGAATCTTCGCTCCAATTGCCGGGCTATGACTGGAGCGTCTGAGGTCTGCTGCTCCGACTGCTTGGGATTTGTTTTATACGCTTCGCTTTGTCTTTATGGCTTTTTGTTGCGGGATAATGCCCTGCCAGGGGGAGTCACTCAGCTGGGTGAGTTTGTGGAGTTTATATCAGAGTTTTGGGGGGTTAAAATAAAGATAATAAAGCTACAGAGAAATCTATTTATATCTTTTTGGTTACAACTACTTCTGAACTCTTGTTTATTTTACTCAGAATTTATTTTTCTTTAAATTCTTATAAGATCAGAGTATTCAGTCGTCGACTTACCCTATTTATGGGTACTTTGCCTGCATATCTCTGTCATGGGGTTTGTGTTCTCCCAACTGCACTGCGATAAGGCAAAATAATCAGCATGTTTTCGTGGGATTCGCGGTTGTACGAGCTTGAAAGGGAATATAAGACGATATATCGCCGTGGCTGAGGATAGGATTTAAGAAGAACGGGGAGAGAAAGTTCAGGTAATGAGTGCCATGATGCAATTATAACAAGGTTGTCCCATAAGCTTTGACGGGGACGATAATTCTCAGCTCTCTTCACTCTCAAGCTCCGTACTCAGTCACACGAAAAGTGTTTCTAAGCAGTACGATGGAGCGAGAGGGTGAGTATTGACCTCTCGTTTTGGCTCAATGCTTAGGAACACTTTTCGCATGTCTGAGTACGGAGCTTCAGAGAGACTTGCACTTCCAAAATATAGTCCTCAAACGTGTGCAGCTCCCTCGATGAGACTACCTTACATAATTGTATCATGGTGATTGCTAAGCTGTAGAACTTCCTCTCTTGACATTCGCAAGCGAAAAACAGGCTTTGAAGTGCATATAAATAACCAAGCAGACATTAAGGGTGTTCCTACAAATTAGGCTTATAATATAAATAATATGAAATAAACGAACGATATAGAAAGCAAATAAATAAAATAAGTAAGAAAGAAATTATCAAATTAAGGAATTTACAAAGTAACAACTAAATAACAATTTCACATTTAAATCAATGCAAAAAGAGGTTGTTATTAATTATGATGATATTATATATTCAAAAATCAACAAAAGAAACCTTTAGTATTGTCTTAATAAACCTAAGATAAATAGAAAAAAAATTAATTCAATATCATAACTATACTTATACTTTCCTAATTTATTCCTGTCCCGAATCAATCAACTGAAAACATCTAATTTGGTAGCTAATGGCCACTGTCATCGTCATCGTCATTATCTTCATTATATTCCTGTCTCTGTGGTTAAAGTCATCGTGATGTATTCCCCGTGGCATGGCAAAGTTCATTGGCTTTGCCCGCGTATACGCGTCACTACACCAGTGAACCGTGCTCAAAGTGCACCACCCTGTGGGTCACGGGACAACAACACACCACACACTCTGCGCACACCACACACACATACATCATACATGATGATGGAGCAATTAAAGCGAAACGTTTAATCAAAACACTCGGCAATTGCGGCTTGATTGAGTGGCGGGCGCCGCCATCTACCGCCCGACATTGGTAGATGGTGGTGGCGCCGCCTGGTGGCGTTGCTGCGAACAATGAGCAATTGGTTCACGGAATACGTGACCATAAAATGCAGTTCATTAAAAGGGGAATTAAGCTATATATACACACATTCGGGGTTGAGTGTGTGCGAGCATTTAAAAACAAAAATATTTGGGAAGTTTCATCCAAGAAGGGTTTCTGTCGGAGAGCCAAGGAGCAAGGATAGAGGGTGCCAGTAATTTGAAACCATTTAAAAAGGCGCCTAAGAGTATGCAGCATTTCGGAATGACAGTAGAATTACATTTGCACTGGCTCAGTTTTCACAGCCTTTAAAAAGAACACTCTCGAAAATATAAAAAAATAGTTCCGATATTTTAATGTTTTATTAAACTTTACTAAATAATTTAAGTACGAATTGCTCATCTGAAAATCAATGAAAAGTGTAGAACCCAACGGAATATACTTATGCTGAGCTCTTAGCTCTGATTAAATTTGATTATCTCGGAGATTTCTGGGATATATGATCTCTGGTTTCTTGGGAGCTGGCTCACATGGCCTGGTAATAATATCCATCGTACACTCGAGTGTGTAATAACATTTAATGCCATTGAACCCATAACTGGCGCCCGCTGCCGCCCGCCGCCGCCTCCACCACTCCCTAGAGTTCGATGGAGCAATTTCGGCTGTTTTCCCCTCTTGATTCCTTTGGACTTTTCCACCTAAATTTCACTTTGTGTCGAGAGCAAAAGAAAGGCCCGTAGAAGGGCCAACAATGGACTTGGAAAATGAAAGAGAGCAGTGTGTGGGTGGTGGCTCTGGGTTCCTGGGGAGAATTTATAAATCAAAATGTCAGAAATTGTTAGCCGCTCTGTTCCTTCGACGGGTCGTCCTCACATGACCCCCATCATCATCATCGGCATCATGGTCATTATCCCAGCATTATTGCCACCCGCTCGTCATATTCGCATTGAACTCTCTCCCTTAAAGGGCCGAAGGGGTGAAGGGTTAAGGATGATAGGTAGGTGAAAAGGTGCTGGCTGACAGGAACAGGAACGCAGCCACGTAGCCTTTGGTCCCATCAATCTAATTGGGTGTGAAACGCTCGCCGGATGCATCCAGGCACCAGGTGTGCGGAATCACATAATTACAGAGTGCCACTTACGGCCTTATTGAAAGCCGATTAAGCGGATTAATCATTAATATCGCTTAAATACCTGAATGCAGCTTACACACATGCCTCTTGAGTCGGTCAGCTTTTAGCGGGAATTTATTGCGGCATTCTTGTTTAATATTTATTAAATAATTATATCCACTTAGAGGTACTATAGTTAAATTTAATTTAAAATAATAGGCTATCGTCACACTGAAAGCTGTCTTGTTATTCCCACGCCCTGCAGGGACTGCAGTTTTAAATAATAAAAGAAAAACCAACCGTTATTTTCTGTACGCGAAAAGTCCACTTAAAATCCAATTAGCAAGTGCATTTTTGCGGAGGTGTCGAAGGCGATTTGTTTCCAGCTGGAAATGATTGGTGACGCCTGGTGATACTTGCGCACTCTGGCCGATTGACCACCTATCCCTGTCAGTTGGAGGAAATCCTAAGGGGGATCAAGGTCGAAATGGGCATCGGGTAGGATGACAATCGACACGGAGAAGCAGAGGCATCGAGACACCGACAATGATGACAATGATGCCAAGGAGCCGCTTTTGTTGCGGCTTACGGATGCCATTCAATGGGCTCCATTTCCCACACACATTGCTCCCTTCGTCCCCCTTATTTTCCTTCGCCGGAAACCGGATAATTTGCTGTCTCCTTTGGGTGAGAAAGTGAATGGCAACAGGACGTTCGCCGGATCCTGGCACAATGCCGCCAACGAGTCGAGGTGATTCTCGGTTTAAAACATCAAGTCCTTTTCCAATTAAACTCTGCTTGGTTAGGCCTTGCACTGGGAAAATGTTTAACACGTTTCCTAAGGGTATATTTTGAAATAAAATAGAATATAGACAGTCTTAAGCCTAAATTCGATGGGTTTTGGGATTATTATCACTGTGGACGGCAGTCCACGTAGTGACGATGAGCACCGAGACTGTGGTGCGCAAGGAGACTACTATATACAGCCATAGAATTGAAAATCTGCTACGATAGTCCGATCAGAACCATTTATATTTTAATCGAAAGGTATTGTAAACCTCTTTGAAACTGCATACTAAGATTTTTCAAAAACGGATTAGTTTGGGAGAAATTAGAGTGAAAGTGCGAAATTGAAAATTTTTGAAAATTGGAGCCATTGGGGCCGGTGGAGCAAAAATCCCAAAAATTTTAATGTTGTTGTGATCTAGCTTTAAATACGCGTCGAATGACACCTCGATCATCCTGATCCGATACTCCGTTCAAAAGATATTCAATAAACAAGATTTCAACGGCCTTTCCGAAATGAAAACGTTTGTCCTGTTGTTTGTCTGTCTGTCTGTGTGTGTGTCGATTTTTTTGTTTTAAAGTCCTGGAACTACTTTTATTTTGTTAAACAGCTCGAGCTGAACATTTTTTGTCCTACAACTTTTTCGATTTCCCGCTAGTTCGGCGGGAAAACCGCTAAAAAAGCTAGATTTTCCGCGCCCATAACTTATTTATTTATTTATTTATTCGCCAACAGATGTTTCCTTATCTGGCTACTTAACTAATCTTAACGTTACAGTTTATGAACTAAGGTAACTTCTAAACGACTAAAGCTACAGAAACGTGCTATATGTCGTTTGAAAGGTATTTTGAAATGATAATAGCTTTGCCTTGACATAATTTATCTAAATATAATATTAAAGAATTTATAATTCAAAGTAATTTTTTTTTTTAAGTTTTTGAAGTTTTCTTAAAAATGGCTCTAACGATTTTGATAGTCACTCAAGGCCATATAGCCCTGGAGATGGCTCAACTTTTGGTATATAACACATATCTGGGAAAATTCGCTTTCTCGAGATATTACTCATTAAAATTAGTAGCAAAGATCCCATATACCTAACCTTTTACATGCACTATACATACATTTATGTAAAAACTCATGTAGAGTCATATAGAGACGTGCACAATGCAATAAAATTTAAAGCCATCAAAGAAAATGTAATATATTTTAAATTTAAAAGAAATCGTTATTTTTTTTTTTTTAATTTAATCTAATTTTTGCTTTTTCCACTACTTTGGCGGGAAAACAGGAAATTTCTCGCGCCCATAACTTCTGAACGACTAAAGTTACAGAAACGTGCTATATGTCGTTGGAAAAGTATTTTGATATGATAATTACTTTGCCCTGACAACAATTTTCTTAATATTATAATTAAGAATTTATAACTAAAATAATTTTTCTTTTTAAGATACAATTTCTTTTTGTAATGGCTTTTACGATTTTTATAGTCACTTCAGGCCGTATAGACCTTGAGATATTTCGGGGTATAACACATATCTCCGAAAATTCGCTTTCTCATCAAAATTAGTAGCAATGATCCCAAATAGCTAACTTCGTATATGCATTTTTTTGTTGTTAATTTTTCCCATTTAAGTTTCAAACAAAAACTTATTACAGCAATGGAAGACCTATGTATGTACATACATGTCATTTAAAAAACTTCTGATATCAAATAAAAACACCTCTTAACGAGGTGAGATTAAAGTGACGATGTCACATTCAACTCAAAAAATGTCTGATACCAAATTTTGTGACGATTAATAGTTATTTAAACAAAAATATTTAAACATTTTTAAATTAGTTTCAAAATCGGCACGCTGCCTATTTTGCCTTTTTAAATTTGTCAGCTAAGTGCCGATTTTGAAACTAATTAAAAACTTTTTAAATATTTTTGTTTAAATAACTATTAATCGTCACAAAATTTGGTATCAGAAATTTTTTGAGTTGAATGTGCCATCGTCACTTTAATCTCACCTCGTTAAGAGGTGTTTTTATTTGATATGTTTTAAATGGGACTTTCGCCTCGTTTCCACCACTCCTGCCCTAAGCGGGGCACAAGACGCCCTATCTCTAACAATTAGTGCACGCCCGACTCGCCGGCCAACGCCGTCTGGGTGATCACGCCGCGCTTACGCTCCGCTTGGACTGCTGCCTCCTCCGCCGCCCTCCTCTGCTGCCTTCTGGACCTCCGCTGCAGCCTCTGCGGCCACTGCTACAAAACTACCCAACTCCCCAAGACTGCCCCGCCTCACGACCAGCCTCGCTCTTTTATACCCGCCTGCAGCTGCCATTCAGCAGCTCTCTCTCCCGCCAAAACTTCTTCTCTCAATTTCTCCGCTTTCACTCCATCTCTCATACTGCTTTCTATACTATACTATAATTCCCAACTGGTTCTAGCAACTGCTGACCGATTATAGTGACTAATTTCCTCGGAAATTAATCCGATGATTCCTCCGATGATTCCTGCGATGATTCCTCCGATGATTCCTCCGATGATTCCTCCGATGATTCCTCCGATGATTCCACCGATGATTCCTCCGATTATTCCACTGATGATTCCACCGATTATTCCACCGATGATTCCTCCGATTATTCCACTGATGATTCCACCGATTATTCCACCGATGATTCCTGGATTGGATCGAGGATTCCTCAAGGATTCCTCGAGGATTCTTCCTGGATCGAGGATTCCTGGATCGAGGATTCCTGGATCGAGGATTCCTCGAGGATTCCTCGAGGATTCCTGGATCGAGGATTCCTGGATCGAGGATTCCTGGATCGAGGATTCCTCGAGGATTCCTGGATCGAGGATTCCTCGAGGATTCCTGGATCGAGGATTCCTCGAGGATTCCTCGAGGATTCCTCGAGGATTCCTGGATCGAGGATTCCTGGATCGAGGATTCCTTGAGGATTCCTCGAGGATTCCTGGATCGAGGATTCCTGGATCGAGGATTCCTGGATCGAGGATTCCTCGAGGATTCCTGGATCGAGGATTCCTGGATCGAGGATTCCTCGAGGATTCCTCGAGGATTCCTGGATCGAAGATTCCTGGATCGAAGATTCCTGGATCGAGGATTCCTTGAGGATTCCTCGAGGATTCATCGAGGATTCCTCGAGGATTCCTGGATCGAGGATTCCTGGATCGAGGATTCCTCGAGGATTCCTCGAGGATTCCTTGAGGATTCCTTGAGGATTCCTCGAGGATTCATCGAGGATTCCTGGATCGAGGATTCCTGGATCGAGGATTTCTGGATCGAGGATTCCTGGATCGAGGATTCCTGGATCGAGGAATCCTCGAGGAATCCTCGAGGAATCCTCGATGAATCCTCGAGGAATCCTCAAGGAATCCTCGAGGAATCCTCGATCCAGGAATCCTCGATCCAGGAATCCTCGAGGAATCCTCGAGGAATCCTCGATCCAGGAATCCTCGATCCAGAAATCCTCGATCCAGGAATCCTCGATCCAGGAATCCTCGATCCAGGAATCCTCGAGGAATCCTCGAGGAATCCTCAAGGAATCCTCGAGGAATCCTCGATCCAGGAATCCTCGAGGAATCCTCGATCCAGGAATCCTCGAGGAATCCTCGAGGAATCCTCGATCCAGGAATCCTCGAGGAATCCTCGATGAATCCTCGATGAATCCTCGAGGAATCCTCGAGGAATCCTCGATCCAGGAATCCTCGATCCAGAAATCCTCGATCCAGGAATCCTCGAGGAATCCTCGAGGAATCCTCGATGAATTCCTGGATCGAGGATTCCTCGAGGATTCCTCGAGGATTCCTGGATCGAGGATTCCTGGATCGAGGATTCCTGGATCGAGGATTCCTCGAGGATTCCTGGATCGAGGATTCCTCGAGGATTCATCGAGGATTCCTCGAGGATTCCTGGATCGAGGATTCCTGGATCGAGGATTCCTGGATCGAGGATTCCTGGATCGAGGATTCCTGGATCGAGGAATCCTCGAGGAATCCTCGAGGAATCCTCGATGAATCCTCGAGGAATCCTCAAGGAATCCTCGAGGAATCCTCGATCCAGGAATCCTCGATCCAGGAATCCTCGAGGAATCCTCGAGGAATCCTCGATCCAGGAATCCTCGAGGAATCCTCGATCCAGGAATCCTCGATCCAGGAATCCTCGATCCAGGAATCCTCGATCCAGGAATCCTCGATCCAGGAATCCTCGAGGAATCCTCGAGGAATCCTCGAGGAATCCTCGAGGAATCCTCGATCCAGGAATCCTCGAGGAATCCTCAAGGAATCCTCGATCCAGGAATCCTCGAGGAATCCTCGATGAATCCTCGAGGAATCCTCGATCCAGGAATCCTCGAGGAATCCTCGATCCAGGAATCCTCGATCCAGGAATCCTCGATCCAGGAATCCTCGAGGAATCCTCGAGGAATCCTCGAGGAATCCTCGATCCAGGAATCCTCGATCCAGGAATCCTCGAGGAATCCTCGATCCAGGAATCCTCGATCCAGGAATCCTCGAGGAATCCTCGATGAATCCTCGAGGAATCCTCAAGGAATCCTCGAGGAATCCTCAAGGAATCCTCGATCCAGGAATCCTCGAGGAATCCTCGAGGAATCCTCGATCCAGGAATCCTCGATCCAGGAATCCTCGAGGAATCCTCGAGGAATCCTCAAGGAATCCTCAAGGAATCCTCGAGGAATCCTCGATCCAGGAATCCTCGATCCAGGAATCCTCGATCCAGGAATCCTCAAGGAATCCTCGAGGAATCCTCGATCCAGGAATCCTCGAGGAATCCTCGATCCAGGAATCCTCGATCCAGGAATCCTCGAGGAATCCTCGATCCAGGAATCCTCGAGGAATCCTCAAGGAATCCTCGATCCAGGAATCCTCGATCCAATCCAGGAATCATCGGTGGAATCATCGGTGGAATAATCGGTGGAATCATCAGTGGAATAATCGGAGGAATCATCGGAGGAATCATCGGTGGAATCATCGGAGGAATCATCGGAGGAATCATCGCAGGAATCATCGGTGGAATAATCGGTGGAATCATCAGTGGAATAATCGGAGGAATCATCGGTGGAATCATCGGAGGAATCATCGGAGGAATCATCGGAGGAATCATCGCAGGAATCATCGGAGGAATCATCGGATTAATTTCCGAGGAAATTAGTCACTATAATCGGTCAGCAGTTGCTAGAACCAGTTGGGAATTATAGTATAGTATAGAAAGCAGTATGAGAGATGGAGTGAAAGCGGAGAAATTGAGAGAAGAAGTTTTGGCGGGAGAGAGAGCTGCTGAATGGCAGCTGCAGGCGGGTATAAAAGAGAGAGGCTGGTCGTGAGGCGGGGCAGTCTTGGGGAGTTGGGTAGTTTTGTAGCAGTGGCCGCAGAGGCTGCAGCGGAGGTCCAGAAGGCAGCAGAGGAGGGCGGCGGAGGAGGCAGCAGTCCAAGCGGAGCGTAAGCGCGGCGTGATCACCCAGACGGCGTTGGCCGGCGAGTCGGGCGTGCACTAATTGTTAGAGATAGGGCGTCTTGTGCCCCGCTTAGGGCAGGAGTGGTGGAAACGAGGTGAAAGTCCCATTTAAAACATATATTTACATTACTTAAATCTAACATCGGAGTTCTTTTTTTGGCACAGCGCCAACAAATATAAATTGTTTGCAGCGAATGCTGGACGAGACTGAGCTGTTCCGCCCCCGCCAAACAAAAATATTTAAACATTTTTAAATTAGTTTCAAAGTCGACACGCTGCCTGTTTTGCCTTTTTAAATTTTTCAGCTAAGTGCCGATTTTGAAACTAATTAAAAACTTTTTAAATATTTTTGTTTACATAACTATTAATTGTCACAAATTATGGTATCAGAAATGTTTTGAGTTAAATGTGCCATCGTCACTTTAATCTCACCTCGTTAAGAGGTGTTTTTATTTGATTTTGAATTAAGCTTAAAATAATAAGTATGCAAAGTGCATTTGCAAAGAAAACATAATACTATTATGATGTTTATAACTATTAAAAAAAGCAAAATAATTACCCAAATAATGTTTAAATGAAGATTTCCTAATACATTTTCGTACATATTTTGCATATTAAATTGTAAAACATAAAGTTGTCCTAAAAAAACTAAGGTTATAATATTATAAATGCTAGACTCAGAAGAGTTAATTAATAAGTATATCTTAAATAAATAAAGCAGGATATTTTAAAGGAATTAATTAATAATAAATGGTATTTAAGGTAAATATCTATCGATCTCCCCTTCTTGACTTAGTTTTTTAAATTTAGATATTATAAATATATTTCTCGTTTAAAATTTAATCTATTAAAAGAAACAATAATTTCTCCGTGTGTCCCCAAGTAATTTTCCAATTAAACTCTATCCAGCTTGGGCTATATTTTTGGCATATTTGTGGACTTGTTGAGGGCAAAAGTGTGATTCCTTTTGGCTGAGATTCTTAAAGGACAGGGAATGGAAATGGGGTCTGTGGAGACTGTGACTGGAACAAGGACTGGGACTGGGACTTGAGCTGAGATAGAGACTGCGAAAATAGCGGGCTGAGCCAAATCCCTGGTATCGGTTACATCCGGACTCTGGGCCGGGGTCAAAGTCCCACGTCCAGTGACGCATTCGCTTAGGACTTGCCCGGCTCGGCTCGCAAATTAAATTGTCAGCTTCTCTTGGCGGTTCCCTATTTTCGTTTATTTTTTGTGTTTTTCCTGGCATTTCCCCCGAGCAACTTGACTTTGATTTTCACCACAGCTTTTTGTCTTTGGAGGGCGGCCACTTGAAAATTAATTTGGAGCAAACCGCAGGCCATAGCCGCCATTCGAGCCAAGGCTAAATTTATATATCTGTATATATCTGTTTATCCTGGGCCAGATAATTGAATTTATCGACGTCGCCCGACGATATTTCCCCAGCCTATTTGTTTCAGCCAAATTGCGTGTTATAATTTCATTTCCCAGCCATTGGCAACCCACAAAACTGCTTTGAATGTAAACACAGCGGAAATATAGATAGTTTATGTTTGGCCAACTTTCATCGATTGAGATTAGGGCCAAGACGTAACAGATGGCAATCAAAGCCAAGACACACTCATTCTCGAAGAGAAATTAACTGACTTGATAAACTTTTGTCCTTGCTCCGGGGGCTGGGCTGGCCAACAGATGTCCTGCCACATTCGCCACACTTCCTTGGTTCGCTCCGGTTATCCTCGACTCATTCCGCCACACTAATTCGATTTTAATGCACTTAACGGGTCAGTCCCCTTGGCCCGGAATTTTGGTTAATGGGAATTGGGCCCATGGACGCATCGCCAATTAAAGGAAAAAGTTCTATATTATCTTTAATGTCTGCCTTTAATTATTTGGAGATTTTGCTAAGATTTTGCTAAAGTTGGTTGATTTATTACCAAAATGCTACTTTTAAAATGTTATGTTAATTTAGGTATGAGTTTCAAAAGATTTTTAAAATTTATATTTAAATTCTGCAGAAGAAATAAGGATTTTAATAATTTGGTAAGCCAAAATCGATTTTAAATCGATTAATCAATAATATAAATGTCCTATCAAGTTAATATAATTAAAATGTAACTAAAGTAAGGAATATATAGCCCCTTCCATGGCACTTTTTATAAAATAAAACAAAAAGGCAAACACAAAATAAAAGGAAACTATCTTTATTTAAATTTAAAAGTTTTAGATAGTTTTTGTAAGGAAAAATCGATCTTAAATCGATTAACTGATAATAAACATAAAAGCATTCTGTAGCAAAATCAAAGTATTTGAAATTTTTTGTAAGCAAAAATTGAGTTTAAATCGATTATAAAAATATCCTTTCAAGTTAATACCGTCAAAGGCACAGCCTCTACCATATAATTGTCTATAAAGTATACTAAACGCAAACTATAAACCCCTTCAAAAGCTTCCAATTATCTTTACTAACAAATGTTAAAAATACTTTTTTTGTGGCAAAATATTTTCTAGCTAATTAGAGAAAGAATTGCAATGTCACGCACAATAAGCCCTTTTGAGGAATTATCAACTTTTCCAACCCCATTCATATGTGGCGTTCCAACGGAAAAAAAGCAAGTTAATCCCCTGTAAAACGTTATTTTCTGCGAAACACTCGTATATCATAGGAGGTAACAATCAGGGAATCATAACATAAAACCCTTTGAGGAATACGAAACTTTTCAGAGACCTATTCATATGTATTACAGTATGCAGAACAGAGGCATTCCCCTGTGAAATGGCAGTTGGCAGTTGGAATTGCAGGGGGCGACAAATAACTTTTGCCATTGCGATTAATTTACGTGTTACTTGGCCCGTTGTCCCCCTTTTTTTTTTCTGTTTCCACTTTTGTTTGCTTTACGACAGAAGCTAGCTAGGAGCTACTACATTGTGAGGGCTATGGGTTCTGCCTCCTGTTTTGGTCTTCATTACGGCAATGAAGAAATATGAAGCAGCAAATGACAGGCGGCAGGCGGCAGGCGGCAGGCAGGGGCGTCGAAAGGGGGACCTGCAGTAGCAATGAACTCTATGCCTGGCAGGGGGTGAAATAGTATTTTGCGACGCAGAATGGCTCGCCTCCAGGCTCCCAGGCATACGTGTCCAGTTGCCCCGACATGTCCGTCGGCCCCAATGGGGTTTATGCAACGGAATATTCAGGCGAAAAACATGAGTAAATTGCTCAATTATCTGCCTTTAATGTTGGGACAAAAGTACTATTAGCTTAATGACAGGCAACAGTTGGGTGTTTTGTTTATTAATAACTCTGCATTTTGCTATAGATAAATAAGGAATTTCTAGATAAAAACGGAAAATATATTCATATTTCCACAAATTATTCGAATTAATCTGAGACCTTTTAAAATTGGGAAAACCTCTTTATTTTCATGCAATTATTTGAACTATTTTATTAAATTATAATTTGAATATATTTCCATGAATTTCCCCCGGCATAAACCCCAACTAGTGCTCACATTTTTGGGCAACTTTTCGTACAGGTCTCCGGCACCTTGTTGGTGGAAAAATGGGTCGACATCGACACAGGACAGGGCGCAGGACGCAGGAGCGCAAACAATGGACAAAGGACATCAAACACTTGGCTTTTTATGTGTTATGTTGCCTTGGTGGAAATTTGATTGCCCACGTCCTCGGGTCCAGGCTCCTTCTCGCCTGCCTCCCTGTCCATGGTTCCCCAAGTCCTCGATTCAGCTGTGTCCTGTCTCCTGTCTCTCAATTGTCCTTGTCTGTTTTGGCTATACACAGGAAAAAATGAGGTTTGTAGGGCTCTTTTAACATTTAATTATAACATAAAAAATATATATAAATAAATATGCTTTTGAATGTATACTGAGCCCATTTTCTATGCGAAAACCAAGCTAATTCTTTCATATTTCTTGCTGTGTACATATTTATTGGCACTCATACTGCCCGCCATTTGTTGCGGCGTTCCCTGTATCTCTGTGTGAGTGTCGACACTTTTGTTTGTTTGAGCACACACACACGCATATTTCGGCCACGCCCACCGTCCACCGTCCACCGCCCATTTTCGTGCACATTTCACTTGATTGTCAGTTTCAGTTTTGGGCTTTTGAGTCGAGAGTTTGTGTTTCATTATCGCGGCAGCAGCCCCATCCTCCATTTCTGGAGGATCTGCATTTGGAATGCCTCCTCCACAGGGTAGCAATTATATAGGCAGGGTGTATTGGTACTATCAGGAATGGAAAGATGATTTCAAATCGCTCAAAAACAGGTGTCCAAAATATTTACATTTAGGTTAATATTTAGGAGACTTCTAAATAAATTGTAAATAATAATTGTAATTTGTAGGGTATCTCTATACATATAAATTAAAAATCTCATTAAAATGGATACTATAGGTTATACATTTAAATTAAAGTATAAAATATCAATGCAATTGTTCAAGCTTGCCTTAAAAATCGAAAGCAAAAATAATCATCGCAACGATAAATGGAAGTACATTTAAAAATGTAAGTTACAAATGAATAAGTAAATAAATTAATCAAATTAAACATAAAAAAATCAATAATAAATCTGAAACAAATATTTTTATTGCTTTAAGTATTAGGGGTGGGATAAAAACGATATTAATGGACGATACATAAATGTTTATAGCTCTCTTTGGTATCCAGTTAATATATAGATTTTCCAGTCGGTCTCTCTATTTAAATACAGTGCCATATGGCCATTAGCTTTCATCATCTGGCTGAGTGATGGGGATTAGTGAACTCGACTTCTACCCGTGACGCCACCTCCTTCGCAAGGGTGTCTCTAGCTAGCCTTTGGGGAAATATATATATATTTCTATATGTATGTATGTGTAGCTGTTCCCTGCAGTGCACTGTTGTTGCGGTTGTTGGGGCTTCAACACTTTCTGACCTTGAACTTGCAGCATGCCACCCCCTTTTTCCCACCTCCCATCTTTGTGTTTTGATTCGTTTTGTTGCGTTTTGTGTTCTTTCCTTTTTTTTTTTGATGTGCGTGCGCTGCGTTCCGATTGGATTTCGGAATTAATTTGTTTCCCACTCCAGTTGGAGTCCCAGCCGCCATATTCCATATTCCATATGCCGTACTCCCCATATTAAGCCGCCTTGGAAAGTGGTCGGCAAATCTCTGTTTGGGTTTCGTGAGTAAGGATTAATGTGGGTTTGGATTTTTTACAGAGCGCCAGAGAGTGAATATAACAAAATGAATGGCAATTTTCCTGATACCTTAAATGGGCTTTGAAGATATTATTAAAATTTTAATTAAGGAAAAGACAAGTTAATTGGCCTATTTCCACTTTGATTGAGGATTTTAAAAATGATTTCAATGTTCTTATTATCGATTACAAGTTAATTTTATTTCTTTCACTTTGATTGAGCGTTAATATTTAAGCAAATTTTCCCTAAAACAATTATCGAGTTACAAGTTAATTTGATGTTCAGTTCACAAATGGATTTTAATTTTTAAACACACACAGAATAGACAGAACGAAAGACCTTTAGATTAAATAGAATAAATATATAAAGTGTATATAATTTTTGAACCTAGAAAAGTGCCTTTTATAATTAATATATTTCTATAGACTGTTGTATATTTTTCAAATATTTTTTTGCTCGTGCATTTGACAGCCGGTTTGACAGTCGTTTTGTGCTCACTTTACTCCCTTTTTTGTTATGTTTTATTTCCTTTTTTTCTCAATTTACATGCGAGGAGCAATCAAATGCTCAATCACTCAGCAATGCGGCGATTGGAGAAAAATAAACCGATGGCCAAATTGGTGCTGGGGCCCCAACAAAAGGCGGTGTGTCCATAATAAATGTTAAGCCAGCGTTTGTGGCCATGCACGCATTTCGGTGCTTTCGGATGGCCTCCAGGTTTCCATGCCTCCACCTCCACGCCATTTCCACCTGTCCAGGTGGTACGTGCCCGGACCTATTTAACGGCATTGTCATTGAGGGACCTCAAATTGCGCTGGACTGCGACTGGAATTCCAAAGCCTACTCACATTTGGCCACCCTTTTCCTTTTTCCCCATTTCTTTTTGTTGTTTCCAGTTTATGTAAGTGCACTGCAAGAAACGGAATTAATGAATGCTTATGAGCTAGAGGACGCATACGAAATTGTCCAACGGATAGGCCAAAAGTTACTAAGAATATCAATAATATGCTTATTCTACATATTTATTTTTATTTTTGAATAATAATCAAAAAATAACAAATATAATAGAATGATACAAATAATTAATTTTATTAATTAAATACATAATACTAATTTCTTAACAGAACAAATATATATATTAAATACATAAAGAGACAAGTTTCTTGGAGTTTCCAATTTTTAATATAAATAAATGACGAGGTTCTTGGTGTTTCACTAAAATGTATTTTCTCCAGGTGAAAGTATGCTTCTTTTTTTTCGGGGGAACCCCCCTTGTAGGTTAATTTTTCATGCTAATGAAGGGGGCATGTTAATTGTTTTTGTTGCCTGCTGGCAGGTGGCTAAACAAACCGGGAAAATGCCTCTCACTTACACACACACACCTAAAAGGAGCAAGGATAATTGCCGGGTCATCAGTTGGGGTCCCATTTTTTCGGGGGTAGCCCCTCAAACAAATCATTGGCATTAATTTCGAAGCAGGAAATTAAGAAGCGTTTTGCGTTTCGCCTTTGGACTACGCACTCCAGCACACACACGCACTTTTTGGGGACAGAGTCAGGGATCAGAGGCAGGGATCAGGGGTCAGGGGTCATGTCTGGCTATAGCCTTGACCCTAATGCCTTCGCCTTTTGGCCGTTGGCCATCCAAATCCGAATCCGAGTCCAACGAGTCCAGGACTTTAAGTGATTTCGGCCCTGGCCTTCGCCCCAAAAGGGAGAACAATGAAATCATTGGAAACTTGTTCGGCACAGGGGCGTAGATATTTCTTCGTATTTTCATAAATTTGATCATAAGATACTATAAATAAAATGTATCTTGAATTTAAAACCAAAATCATGTAATTGCAATTGGATTCAAAGCTGTTGTCTATATTTAAAGAAGAAACCCTTAAAAAAATATGCCCCCAGGAGACGCCTCTGCAAGCAGGTCTATATATTCAATAAGTGCGCAATATGTGTGAGTATTTTTGTATCTGTTTACATATGCAGTGGTAATGAAGCTCTCCTGGCAAGGACGATTCATTTATTTGAGTTTTGCAGCGATTCAAGGCCTTAAAAATATTTTTTTTTATTTTAAATATGAATACTGGGGCGAGAAATAAAGAATATTATGTATTATGCTTCAGAAACGACACACAAAATTACATAAAATATAATAAAAACCATTTAATCCTTAACATATAATTAAACAAAAATAATTTCCTAAAAACTAAACACAGAATGAGGGAAATTTAAACTTAAAAAATGCTCAAGCATTCAGGAAACATTGAAAAGCTACATCCATATATACACATGTATGAAAATTCAATAATAATTTGAAACAGTATCCACTTTGCGGAGGATAATACGTGTAATATATGTTTATGTGGCCATAAAAACAACGTTGTCGCTCCAACAATCTGTTGAATATTCCCTTTAATGTCTTTGTCTATTGATTTAATGTCGCCCAGAGACGCAGAACCAGAGAGAGAGAGAGAGAGAAAAGCAAAATGCGGTCACATTTCTCACAAGCTAAAAAAATATAGGGGAAGATATTTGCATACACAGCTACGGAAAATGGAATTTAACTCATTTCGATCAAAACGATAGCTGCCACGCCCACCGCTCCGCCCATGCAGGATTTTGTGGGCGTGGCGGCCATAATTACAGCGGGGGAGGCGGTGCTGCTGGTGAATTTTCGGAATTTATAGCATACTTTTCGGCGCTGCCTGCAATCCAGATATTACGTATACGCATTACGTATTCGCCACGTTGCCAGGCGCGTTGCCTCGTAAGTGGCAAGTAAGTTGAATTTTTATTGAGCAAATTCACGAGTCCCTTAAATATTTCAACATGAAACGCACACACCGAGCGAAATTGTCAAAGGAGAAGCGCCTGCATCCGCGTCGTCGCTTTATGGCGACGCCATAAAAATCCAGCATGCACCCAGGCACCCAGGCACCCAAGCACCCATCATCCCAAGCCCAAACCGAGCCAACCCCTTAATTCTGATAATCTTTTCTCGATTTTTTTTCGGGACTGCATTAAACCAAGAGTTATGGTGCGGCCGGAGATATAAAAAGAAGACTGTAAAGGCAAAAAATGAAGGCGCAACCAGGGAAACAGAGAAAAGTAATCTTTGAAAATATATTTAATTAAAATTAGCAATCAAGCCAGGGTCCAGGAAGTGCAAAAACCACTTAAGACTGAGCTCGAGAGTATTTACTAAATAATAATTGGGGCTTTGCTCGTTTTAAATAAATTCCCATATACACTTATGGCAATTTATGGTCCTTACCTTCAGGAGGATCTACTTGAACAGCCATGCAGAAACGGAGAGAGTCCTGTTGCCAGGAATCGTTACAGGGGACACATGCACCTGAAGTGAAGTGGCGCTAGTGCGTCGTAAATAAATAAGCTGCTGGATGCCAATTGATGGGGAGTGGTGCCTGCCGTGGAGTGGAGTGCCAGTGCCAGTGCCAGTGCCAGCTTGAAATGTGGCCCAAGGACACTCACTCACTCACTCGCTGGCTCTGGCTCTGGCTCTGGCTGCAGCTGCTCCGTAATTAGAATACATTTTGTTTACCAGCACAGCTCCAGCTGCGGCGGAAAAGCGAGGTGCAGCAGCGGCTCCTCAGAGGATGGACACTTCGAGGGGTGTGCCCGGTCCTGCCATTACTGCTGCGGTCAGTCAGGAGTCAACAGGTTGCAAAGGCAACTATATAGATTTAGAACAAAGTTTATTCACCTAAATTAAGAAAATAAAGTGTATAATCTCTGTGGTTATTTTTTCATGTTTTTCTGGGTAATTTAAGTTTAATTTTCTGGCTTTAAACAATAGATCCGTACCGGGTAATTCAAGCCACGGCCATAAACGTTCAAAGTCGCCCTCTGATTAACGTGAAAATCAAGAGGGGTAACTCTGCTGATGAAGGAGGGAAGAGCTCTGTAATTTCGATGCGTACAGGTGCTAGCTCCAGCGTCGTGTTTCGCTCTTCCAATGGGACCCGCATTTGTGAGACACTTGCAGAAAATACCATAAACTTTAGAGGGTTCTATATTTTAAGAGCTTTAGACACCTAAATAAATCAATAAATATGAAAGAAACTATTTCAATAAGGTTATTATCATAAATTTGAAAGGTTTATTGGCCTTAAACTGTGTGTGTGCGCATGCTCGACGAAGAAATTCATTTATATTAGGCTTAATTCAATGTACAACTAATTTAATTTAATTTTTATTAAACATAAATCTTACTTTATTTAATTTCTGGCACCAAAATAAACCATAACCACAAATTCCTCTCGGATTTATTTTTTAGAGTGAACCGAGTCGTCAGGAAATCGAATGCCGTGGTGCAAGGCCGAATAGAACATGGGAACATGGCCTCCGGCTGCCGCTTCGGTTGCTTTGCAGTCTCAATTTTCCGCAATTACCCCTTTTCTGGGCCTGCTAACAAGCAGCAATTAGTCGTCGTCATCAGTGGAACCCTGCAACCGTCGGAAATGCAAGATGCAACACGTGGCCACCCCATTTCCATTCCATCCAGCTGTCGCCAGCAGCAGCAGCTCTCTTTTTTTTCTCCCACCTGGGCCTGAAAGTGAAAGCGGATGCCAAAAACCTGTTGATGATGGCCCGTAAGGGGAGTGGGAGAGTGGAGTCCTAGCCGAGATTGCGTTGCCGTAATTAAGTCGACTGCATTTGTCATTTGTCAGGGCGTTTGCACAAGCTGCCAAGGATGCAAGGATCCGTGGAGGGACGGGACTCGACTCCCGCAAGGACATGGTTAAAATGCCCTGGGTGTCCTTTTTGCCGCTCGTATTTCAGCTGTCGCCTGCCTTTTGTTTTCTGAATTATTTATGCCAGTGGGGAATATATACGAGTACGAGTATATGCACAGAGCGGAAGCCGCAAGCAAGACAGGCAGTGGCACTTTTTGGCCTGCACTGCGGGGGAGAAGCTATAATGAATAATTAAGTAAATGCATTAATTAATATAAGAAGTACTAAATAACTAAATAACATTAAATCAAAAAACATTATTTAATGCAGAAAGGTTTTATATATAATATATTTATAATTTAAACCAGTTAAAATACATGATATTAACTAATATAGGCACTTAAGTAAGTAAACTCCATTTAAATAATACATTTTTAGTTAATTTGTATACAAGTAAATCTACTCTTTTAAAATACTTATAATAAAGGTTTTTGTATGTATACTTCTCTTTTTTTATTTACTTATTAAATGCCAATTATTTGTATATTTTTTTAAAATACAAATAAACAAAATCTAGAATTGCTTAATCCTTTTTACCACATTTTTCGAAATGCCTTCAATCTGTCTTTATTCTTTTTTTTCTCTGCGCAAGAGTTTTTCCAGATAAGGGAATATAAACATATGCCAAGTCCAGCCTCCGAATGCCCTTCGATCTGACCCGATTTTCCGGTTTTCAGTTTGCCTTTAACGCCGCCCACCCCCCCTCCCGGTTTTCGCAGCTTTCCTCCCCGCTTTATGCAACTGCAAATGCCACCGCTAACAGTTTCTTTTAATTTACTGGGAAATGAGTTTGTGTCCAGTGACAGGAGCTGGGTGGCAGGAGGGCTCAGGGATAACTGCAGTTGCTGACTGCTTCTAATTGACAGGATGGCAAAGTTTCCAGGAATTATGGCCAACAATATCGGGAGGAGCGAGAGAGAGAAGTGCTTAATTCGACAGCCTCGGAGATTTATAAGATCCGGGAAATGGTTTGGGGCCGGAACGGAAGGATTTGGCGAGTCCGAGGCAAACTCTGATGGATTGCCAAGGGGCATACTTTCGTACTTACCAAAAGTTGAATGAATCCTTTGAGTGGTTTGCAGTGTTAATTATACATTATGGAAACTCTTTTATTACAAAAATCTTCATTAAAATATGATTAAAATTAGAAATAAATATTAAAAAAAATAGAAATAATATAAATCAACGTGAAAGGGGGTATTCATCCTTATTCCTTGAGTCCAATTTATTATAGATAATAATTTAATAAGGCATAAGGCAGACAATTTCCCAGAAAAAAGTCGGAGCAAAAAGTTATGTCTTTTTTTGCCGTACGGCAGCACACACACTCAGCGACGACCCTTTCGCCGTAAATTCAATTTGCATCCATTGAGCCTCCTGCATAATGCCCTCCTCGGCGAATCCTCAGAATCCTTTGGATTCCGGGAACTGTGGAGCTGTGGAACAGAACAGGCAGCTAATTGGCAGTTGATTAGCATTCGCCGCTCTTTGCAGTCACAAATTGGATCATAACCATAATCCCAATCAACGTCGGGGGTCACGTCCCCTCGCCACTTGATTCGGGCTCTGTGAATCTGTCGAGCCGCTAATGAGTTTAGCTTTTGTTTCATACATTTTTTTCGTATTTTAATTCGGATTTGGTTATGGATTTGGATTTGGTTCTGAATTCGGACTTGGGTAGCCGGAAATCGAATTAAAATTTGACGAATAATTAATGGCCTTTCACTATTAACTTTTGTTTCAACAATAGGGGGTCATTTGGGAATTCTAGTTATTGAATTTGGAATTATATGTGGCAATGATTTAAAATCTTTTCAAATTCTGCCTAAAAGTAGGCTGTGGAATTTATTTTATGGTTTTATGGTTATGGATTTGCATTTGGTTCTGAATTCGGGCTTGGGTAGCCGGAAATCGAATTAAAACATGACGAATAATTAATCGCCTTTCACTATTCATTTTTGTTTCAACAATAGGAGGTCATTTGGGAATTTTAGTTATTGAATTCGGGATTATATGTGGTACTGAATAAAAATCTCTTAAAATTCTGCATAAAAGTTGGCAGTGGATTTTTTTTTACGTATTTTTACTTATGTTCTCAGGTTATGTTCTACAATAAAATATAAGTAAACAAGTATACTTAAAACGTAATTATATTTTTTATTTGATTAGTACAAAATTATTTTAAAATGTATATAATGTAAATAAAGATTTTCTATTAATCTTGACTAAAGTTACGATTTTTGTAGGACTAACAGAATAATTAATAGATCTGCAACTTTATAAATTCCTCAAATAAAAATGTCTATGTAGTTTTTTTGTGGGAAAATAATAAAAAACATATTGCTATAAAGTGGTGCTTGTAAAAACACCTGCTTAAAAGTTTATGTGTCTGGAATTTTGCAAATAAATTTACGTATTTATTGCATTTTTAGAACAAATTACATTTGCGTTGGAGAAATTCCAAAATGCATGTTGCAACTCCATTCGCTTCGAACTGCAACTGAAGGCAACCTTTTGGTTCGAAGGCAGTGCAGCAATTATTTGGCACAGTGGGAATTATTAACAATAACAAAAAGTGAATTTATTTTAATATTACAATTTTAGTCACATTATTACATTTACATATAAATATGTAGTTTATTTATTTATTAATCACATAATCAATAATCAAGTATATATTATTATCAATTTTATTATATTAAGAGGCAATTTTATGTACAATAATATTCCTTATAACTGATAAATAAATTGCAATTAAATATTAATATTGCTGTTTCAGTGAAAAATATTGAATCATTAAAGTGTTGTATAATATTCAAAGTAATGCAACCTTTCTTACTTATTTAGCTTCAATAAACAACAACTCAAGAACTCAAGTATAACAAATAGTGTCAATTTCTCCCACAGTGCATCAAACCTGCGAGCCGTACAGCATCGAACCGAAGTGGCGTTCGAACCTGTTGTGTTTTGTTCGCTTTCGAACTTCGAACTTCGCGGCTGCTTAACAGTGGAGTTCGACAGTGGTCAGGGCTAACAGTGCGCCGGTCTGGCAATTAGCGATGGTTCGATGCTCGACGCTGGTATGTTCGGAGCGAGTTCGAGTTGCGAGGGAATTTTTGAACCTATAAATACGAGTGCAAGCGAGCCATTCGAAAATTTTTTTTTTTTAAACCAAATTTGACGTCACGGCTCCGTCGCCGCGGAAAACGAAAAATTCGACGTTTGGCGGGAAAACCCAACTGAAAACTGAAAACTAAAAACAACCAAAAACGAGAAGAAAGAAATAAACAACCTGAAATACTGCAGTTGAAACTGAAACAAAGTTTGAGAAAAATAACGGCAAGAACGTGTGATAAGAGCGGCAGCCGAAAGTTAATTTTTGAATTGTAGGCGCGTGTGTGTGTTCTTTGGTTTTATTTCATTGAAGACATTGCCCCAAAAACAATAATAACCATCACCATAACAAATAATAAATAATAGCAGAGAAAACGTGGTCCCACAGATTCTCATTGTTTTTGTTTTCATTTTTTTTTACTGTGTGCGGTATGCGTGTGTGTGTGTTAGTTTGTTTGCCTTTTAATTAGTTTGCCTCTTGTTTTGATTTTGTGTGTTTCCCGTGTCTCTGATCTCTGTGTTTTGTGTGTGTTTTTGCAGCAGATAAACAAAGGCAACAACAGCAAGTAAGTGCATAGAGTTAAGTCTTTGAAAATCGAGAGTCAAGTTCATATGTTATTGTTATTGTTATTGCTATAATTTCGGTTGCATTCTACAAGTGCTCTGCCTCTGCTCGCCTCGATAGCGACGGCAACGGCGACGGCGACAGCGTCGTCGGCAGCGCTCGGGAGATACACAAAACTGCGATCTCTTCCTCTTCCTCTCTTCTGTCTCTTCTTCTGCCTGCTCTTCTTCTTCCTCTCGATCTTCTTAGCACCGCCGCGCACAGTGGGCCGCATTTCGAGAATGGAGTGCAAAAAGAGTGACACTTCGAAGTTCGTTGGGAAAAGTGCAGCGGGAAGTCGCTTATACGACAGGAACATTTTCGATATATTATATAGTTTTCTTTACTTTTTTCAGTTGCCATATAAATTTCAAAAAAGATATACACGAGATTTCTTGCTAGTTAATTAAAAAAATGTTATTAAGTCGAATATTGGTGTAGTCCTTTTTATCATAATAAAGATCATCACAAATCGTTTCTTAAGCCACTGAATAATAAGCATTTCTTTAAATTGTACTTTAAAGAGATTTTTGACTTAAATTTCCAATATAAAAACAAACAAAATAATGTAATCCCACTTTTGAAATATTTTCCACTGTGCGCCGGCAAAAGGAACTCTCTTTGTTTTTAATGCTTTGCAAAATCAGGCTTAAAGATCACTTGCTCTCCCTCTCTTTTTCTCTCTCTGTCTCCCGTTCAGTCTCTGCCTTTCGCTGTCCCACGCCGTTTTAAGCTCAATGTGCAAATAATAAAAAAAATCGTATTGAAGACTGCAAGTCCAGAAACAATTCTTAAGCCACCTACATTCGTTTTTCTCTCCAATTCCGCCACCCACCGAATTAATTCCCAGTGAGAATTCCAGTTTTAGGCATTCTAATTTTTATTTAATAATAAATAAATAATATGACACAAAGAAAATGCGAAAATATACAAATTTTGAATTGAAATGGATAAAAAAGAAGAGAAAAAAATTAAGAATAAAAAGATCGTGATTTTGAATCTTTTTAAAATATATCCAAAAGTATGCAATGGTATTTGGTTATATTTCTAACTTTTTCTACAATTTAACTAAATTACTTAAAACTATTTATAGAATGCAGATACCATTAAATAAATTCGCTAAAGAGATGTCTTAGTTAAGGACATAGAAAATCGTAGTTTGCTCTCCAGTCTCGTTAACAAAATGAATGCAGATTTTATACAATTGAGCGCCTAATTAATATTTATTTGCTTCTACCGAGCTCAAGATAGAATTTCATATTTGTGTTAACACCGGGAAACTATGATTAATGGATGTTCGGTTATTCGAAGCCGTTGCCGTTTTCTGTTGCTATTTGTTTGTTCTCATTGTTGGTTTTGGTTTTGTTTTTGTTTTTTGTTCCGCCCATAAACTAGCCGGGGAAAAGCTTAAGCCAAAGCTCAGAAGCAATGATGAAGAGCGGTTCTCCAGTTTTTCAATTGGGGTTCCCCCCTTTCTTTTTGTTTTTAGGGGAAGCCAGGATTTGGAGTGGTGCTTCCTCATCGATATCGAAATTGTTTTTTCGCCAGCTGCTCTTGGCCTTCAGTGGGTTAATGGCAAGGCAGCAGCATCCCAAAAGGCGATAAAAAAAAGGAGAGCGCGATACTGGGTTATGGCCAAATTGCTTGTTTGTCTGCGGTGATAAAGGCACCCCTTTTGGCCGCGCCGGAAAAGTCCCGTCCGGAAAATTGCATTCCACGGATCTGTATCTGAGCAAAAAAAAAAAGAAAACAAAAAACGTGGCACGAGTACATTCCCCCAGAGAACGGAGTGCAGTTAAGCGCAATCTTGTCTAGAATTTCAATACCAAACAAAACGCTTGACGCTTTGACAGCCCATGAAGTGGCGGCGGCAGTGGCGGCAGCGGCGGCATCGATGGGGTTAAGGGGGCCTCCATGGGCTAAAGGGGAGTTACGAGGGCACTGCAAACGTTCCTAGGAGCAATCTAGACAAGTGGAAATTGTTCAGAGTGATGCAATTGCAGCAGCCGACGTCAGGCAACAAAAATGCAACAAAAGGCGCTGAAAGCGGAACTGTAACTTGGCTTTATATTGCGCTCAGGTCGGGGGGGAAATGTACATATTTTAGTTTATTTGCCTACACAGCCGTTTTTTCTTAATTTATAAACCACAAAAAAAGAACAATAATAACAATAACAACAATAATAAGACAAACCAACTCTTAACGCAGATTTATCACACATTAATCAATAAAAATCCCCAATTGATATTAAAACAGCATTCAAATCACTTTAAGAGTTATTTTTACAGTTTACCTTCTCATCAAACTCAAATCAAATACAATGGATCCATAAACATTCTTACATTCTCTCTTATATTCCAAATATCAACAAATACCCAATGATTACGGCATTGAAAATATGCACATGTGGCTCATCTGGAATTATCCAGATTAAATCAAGTATTTTGTTTGATTTATTGGCCATACATATGTTACTTATGTATATACACTTAGTTAGCCAGAGATACACGTTAGGATTCAATGAATATTGATACTTTGAGATGCTAATGATAGTGTTATGATACTGCTTTAAAAGCTTTTTTAATTAAAGGTTTCACTAGAACCTTGAAAGACGCAACTAAATGTGTTGTTTCATACGGTCACACTGACTTAACAGATAACTTTAATGCTGTATCATAACACCATAGGCAAATTCCTCGGCACTCAGATCTGGGATTATGGAACACGAACATCCCATCCATTGAGTGTACGAGCTATAGAAATTCTCGAGTTGATTTAAAATCGTATCAATCTTATACTACCGTAGATACCGCAGGGGTTTATCAGCTATCAGGGTGTGACATATAGTATTTGTTTTGTGCCGCGCAAGCGACTGCAAAAGTTAATACATTTTTGATTTATAGAGTCTGAAATAAATGTAACAAGCCGATTGATAAACGATTTGATATTACTGTCGATGTATAAATGCATATGTATATACTTATTTCTGGGTTAACACGTTTTCCAGGGATTTCCCCACGCCACCCCGGCATTTATTTATTTTTTTGCTCTCTTTCATTATATAGAGCCAAAGTAACCCAGTAACCTAGAGTTGGTATGTGTTTTTTCCGTGCAGCTGGCTTGCACCTGCCTTGAACGAATTTCCCCTCCAGGCCCTCTGGGGAATTTAGCGACCCAGCTGAGCTGCAGTCCATTCAAATGTATTTCCTTGCAGCTTTCGCTTGGGGTTTTCCTACACAGAAAATGCTCCCCATCTCGCCTCAAGTTTCGCATTTCACTTTATTACCGCAGGACATTTGCTGGTGCTGCTGCTGCTGCTGCTGCTTTTGGTCCTTGCCAGAAACAAAAACTAAAACTGGCTAAGGAAAAGCTAAAGCCTGGAAAAGCTACCGCCCCAAAGGGCCGCCCACTTTTTGAGGTTTTTCCCCTGCGTTTTCACCGTTTTTCAGCCACCTTTTGAAGGGTCGCCCCAGCTACATTTTGACATTCAACTTTCAGCTGGCCTGCATTGTTGGCCAGGCTACAATGGCCCGCAATTTGCTGGCTTTTATTTATGGAAAATTAAAATGAAAACTGATTAATTAAGCAGCAGCAGCAACAGTAGCAAGATAAATAAAATAATACACCCGAGTGTATATATATATTTTTTTGGCTTTGGCTTTGCTGAACTTTTGTATGAATTTTTAAATTACTCGTATAAAATTGATGTTTTTCTTTTCAACGCTCTCGCACACTGGGGTGTGTGGGGAGCGCAGGGGAGGCGAAGGGGTGGCCAGACCAGTTTCAGTTTTCAGACTTTGTCGTTGAAAATCCAACGAACAAATTTCCGAAGCGTGAAGAGCGTCAAACAGCAGCAGCAGCCGCAGCAGTCAAGCCAAAGCCAGCGAAAAAATCAAAATCAAAATCGAAACCGAAACTTAAACAGCTGTTTTCAGACGCCGCTCGAACTTGCACAGGAAAAAAAAACCTTTGCCAGAATATTTTATTAAATTTATAAATTTTAATTTTTTTTAAAGCTGTTTGCAAAATTTAAAAAACATGTATTTGAGCGAAATCGAAGTACATTAATTTAATTTTAATTTTTCTAAAATGGTGACTTTTATGAGCCATTTCGTATTTATTTATTGATCGTAAAATGTTATTGCTTCTGTGTTGTAAAGACATATGCTTTGGGTATTAAATTTAAAAAAAAAAACAGCTAGTATAAATCATTTTAGTATTATTCATTGATCTAAAAATGCTTTGTGGATTTTAATATTAAGAATAACTATACGAATATAATTAAATCAAAGGAATAATTAAATAAGATGCAGTTAATTATTTTGTTTGATTTAATTATATTCTTATAGTAATTTGTAATATCAGATACAGATTAAAAAGGTAGTTGAAAAAGTATTTTAGCTTTATATATTTTCCTCATAATTATTTATCGAATTTTTTCCTCAGTGTAAGCAAGTTATTGCTACTGTTGCTGGTGTGTTTGATGTTGATGTTTGCTGTTGCTGTTGTGCTGTTGCTGCTGTCGTCGCGATCTCAGCTCACGATCAGAGTTGAGCCGACTTAGATGTCGCTTTTTGGCCCGATTGAGATATCGGCTTGGATTTTTTTTTAACTCCGCACACACACTCTCCAAAATTGGGTCTTTAGAATCTGCTGTGCAGTTTCTATTTTACTTAAAAAATGGTTACAAAATAATATATTTAAAGGAATTAAATATATTTAAAGACAAAAACAAAAGAAGGAAAAATACAAAATGATTAGAGCTTACTTGTAAATGGTAAATTTTTTGTGTATTATTTATTTTAAACTTTTCAAGGATTTCAATTATGAAATCTATAAATTTTGTCAGTTGAAATTTCCTTAAACATCTCTTTTAACCAAACAAGACCTTGCTTTAATTTTAAAAGCTGATGATTAGTTAATTTATTACTTAAACGGGAAATCGAATATAAACAAAATCTATTTATTGATCAAGGAAACTCGAATGTAAGGTGTAAAATCTTATCTAAACACTAAGATACTGCCTAATTATATACCTAAATTTGTAATAGAAATAATCTAAAATAGATTTAACGCAATCTCTACTTAATACAGAGCATTGGTAATTCCCCGGCAGCTACTAGATTTTTTCCATTTTTGATTTGTTTCTGTTCGTTCGTTCTCAAACTCGAACTCGGAATTCGCATCCGAATCGGAATCTGTAGCTTTGCCTGTATTTGTATCTGTATCTGTATCTTTAGCCGCTGCTGTAGCTCTAGCTGTAGCTGTAGCTGTATCTGTAGTGACGCTAAAACTGAATCCGAATCCGAATCCGAATCCCAATCTGAATCTGAGGCTGACTCAAGGTGACGTAATGGCAACGCCTAAAGTGGCTTTTATACGCTCCACCAGATCAAGTATCAATTACAAATAAGCCAAAAGGCGACTTTGTGGGTCAGGGGGAGTAGCCTCCGGAAAGGCAAGGAAATCTCTCTGGCAAAAACTCATTGGGCTTTTGGTTATTGGATTGGCGCTAACATGAGAGGTAAACAGAGCGAGCAGGAGAGTGGAGTTCGCCAGATACAAAAATATATATACATTTATATCTTTGATTTGTGGGCTACTGCAAACTTTTCTCGCCCCGTTTCGACTTTGTTTGAGTATAAATTATAGGCCACTAAAAATAGCTCTCGATCTCGAGCATTCGCTCGGTGGCAGAATCTTGAGAACTCGAGCAGAACTCGGAGGGTGACAGCAGCCGCCGCCCTGGGATATCGGCTTACAGCTTGGCCAAAAAGCTCAACCTGCAACTGACGTATGTACGTATTTTTTTTTCTGTCTGCTGCCGACACTTTTGACCAGCTGTCATTCCCCAAAAAAATCTCAAAAAAATCTACCAGCTGAAGCAAAAACTCAATGTTAATCACTCGACAGTGAAAAAACGGTAGCAATAACAATTCGCATACGAAATGTAAATAAACAATAAACAATAAGCGGGAGCAGCCAGGCACAAAACAGAAAAAAAACCGAAATAATAATAACAGATAAATAAATCGGTGTATTGTTAAAAAACGGAGGCACCATTAATTGGCAGATTGGCAGAAAATTAAACAGCCAGAAATTTAGCGAAAAGCTACAAAAAGTGCCTGAAAATGAACTCGACCATGTTTGCCGGCTTTTTAACGCCTCGTCAATGGCGCCAGCACCAAGTTCTACCGAGTAGTACCTATATTTATCATAGTCTCTAGCGTTGAAAGCGATGCTATATAATTTTTAACGCTCTACTGGGGTCCTTTTATATGAATAAATATTTTATAAATAAATATAAGTTATTAAAGGAATATTGTTACTTTCCAGCCTCGTTGGCTTGCTTAGAATTCCCAACAGGTTTGAGCCGCAAAGTTGAACGAATTTACGTTAATAGAAACGGGTGACTTTCTTGCGAAACTATCCTATATCCAAGCTTAGTTCTTGTCTTTAAGAAGATTTTCCTTAACTCTTTTTATTTCAACATATTTTTACTAAATAAATATAATAAATTAATAGGTACCAAATCTTTAAAATTATATTTATTTTAAGGGTTATAATAGTTTTATGATTAGAGTAAATTCAAGTTCGTTTCGACCCCGATTTATGTTGCGTTCTGCTTTATTTCCATTACCCTACCCCACCTCTAACGTCTATTTCTATCTAAGGCCTTTGTTTGTGTTTTATTTCTGTTGATCTGTGTCTTTTATTGTTGCTGCTGCCATGGTTTTTGTTGTGCTTTTATTTTTTTGCTTTGCTTTTGTTACCTATTTGCACTTTGCCGTCGTTTATTTGTCTTTCAACTTTTCGACTTTGTGCTTAGAGTTCATGAGCGCCGATCGGCCCCTTCGCCCCATGTAAACAAATGTTTAAAAATGAATTTTTCAATTCCCATTTAATGTGTGGCAACAACATCATGCCCCATCCTGGTTTCTGGTTCGCCGCCGCAAAGGGAATTGGGCCTGCGGCGGAGGTCAAGGACGTGTCGAGGTCGAGCGCAGGGATGGGGATTCCGGGGGATTCCCCGTCCGAAAAGCTGGCCACTGGGAAAACTTCACACACACACACACACCAATTCCAGTTTATGGGACACTAGGTCCTCATTTGCAGGCCCATTCTTGTGGCTTCTCCGATGATTTATTTATTACGAACTTTAATTCCCAAAAAAAAAAGGAAAAATTGAGAAAGAAAGTTTTACAACTTCTAATAAATTTTTATTCTTAAAAATCCAATCCGAAGCCAGCTTACACTTTTGTGTTCCGTTCTGATTTGTGTAGTTTAATTTAATTCAATTTTATTTAATTAAATATGGTTAATGTGATTTAAAACAATAATAAATAAAGGTTTATTGCCTTCAAATAATTCCCCATAAATTTATTAACATTTCGCAAATATTATTTATACTTGTATCTTCAAGATTACTTTTACTTTTTCCCATTTCAAAACCATTTCCCCACCGTTGTTGTTCCGCTTTTCCGCTTCCATCCCGACTCTGATACCGAATCCCCTCGCATCCGCCTGAAATAGCACCCGAGAGCTCGGCATGTGGCTGATGATTAGCATTAATCAAGCCGTTGATGGCTCCGCTTATCATTACGGATGATGATGATGACGAGATGCGGCGGCTGCTGATGCTGCTGGTGCTCTGATGGATCCGATCCGATGGAGAACTTTCCGCTGCGAATAAAGCAATCAACGCACCGATCTGGTGCGATCCATAAACACATTGTTTCGTCTCCCAGTCGGGCAGCGTGTGCCTCTCAACCTCATAAAAATGTTTCCATTCCCATTCGGGGCCAATTATCGCTCGGCATGATCATTGGATCATCTTTTCCGCCCTGGGGGTCACTGCCAGTGATCTGTACCTGTGCCTGAGCACCTGTACGCATTTATTAAGCACCGAGAGAAAGAGAAAACTTTGCACAAAATGGACATTTGAGTTTATATAATATTTTTGGACGTACTCTAATATTAGATATGCTATTAAAATAGATAAATCGATCGGAATTTTAAATCAACATAAATTGTGCTGCTCCTTTTGAACTATTTTTAAATATCTAGGGAATCGGGGATGCCACAGAAATTATGACACATATATCGAAACAATTATTTAAGTGCTTATAACATTTTGTAGCATGCTTTTGGACTGCATTTCAAGTGAATTAAATCACCAACGATATCAGTGGCACTTTACTATTTAAAAAAAAAATTTCTTCCACTTATAACTCACTTATATAATTCTGCACTTTTTCTGAAAGCAAAATAATTAAAATAATCTTAAAAAAATAGTACTTATATACAAAAAGAAAAAATTGTTTTGCCTGCATTTACCATTTTGCACACCGGAATATCTCTCGTTTGCTCAACTAACGAATTACAAATTCCAATTCCATTTATTTGCTCACTTTTCTTCCATAATTAATTTTTATAATTTTTTTTCTCGATAATTATAGAGAGCTATTGACCGGGTACACAGTTTTTTACGCTTTACAATTCGGGGTTTACTTAACAATTAACAATTTGCATTGTTCTCAGTCTGCCATTAAGCGGCGGCGCCGCCCCCTTTCGCCCGTTACGCCCCTGGCCTCAATTAGGAGGAACCCCCGAACCGAACAAGTAGTTTGTAGCTCCAGAACAGCTGCATTGACTTTTGTTCTTAGTTGTCTGCCAAGTCTGGGCTTAGCAAGTGATTATACACGAATGCAGGCTCTATATAAATAGGCCCACATGTCGCTCTAGAACAGAAACAGAAACTGAGACACAGACACAGGCACAGCCACTGAAATCGATGCAGAGACAAAGGCGAAGTGTATGTAATTTAGTTTAAATATTTATAAATGGCTCACTGTCTCTGGCATTTTCTCGTCGTGATTGCAGGAATGGCGATCCGAATCCAAATCGAATTCAGTGCAGTGGGAAAGTCTAGTACCTAGAGTAAATATTTTACTAGATTCTTTTTATAGAATTACCTGTATAATTCGGCTTTAAATAAAGGAAACTTGAGGCCTTAAAGCAGTGACTTTTAATCGAGATTCAGTAAATTTCTTTGCCCAGCCTCTGCTGGCCAATTGACAAATTGTAAATTTTAAGCTAAGTCTAGCCTATTTTTTCTTCCTTTTCAATCTACGTTCTGATTCTTTGAATGTTTATTTTGTTTATATTAATTTGTAGAGTTTTATTTACTAACTCTACTAACTTGGTAAATGAAAATCCTATTTGCTTGAATTGTATTAAATTCCCTAGAAATTGTGGTCTTGCTGATGATGACGACGATGACGATGACGTTGCTCAAAACTAATGCGTATCATATCAATTGTTAATGAGCAATTTGTGCATAATCATTGCGCAAAAGCCGCAAAAGCCCAAAAAGCCGCACACTGCGAAATCGCAAATGTGGCAGGCCTTTTCCCGCACACACACAAATGCAATTGCTATTGCAACTATATATTATACCTATATATTTTCCACAAATGACAACAAGTGTGGAAGTCTGTCACAGAATCGTTTAAAGGGAGCTGCAATATATACAAGGTTTGCCATAGGAATAAAGGCCTGATATCAGCTTCGATTAGCTACCTTTGTTAATCGATAATTAATCGATTAATTGTTAACCAAAATATATACTGTATATATTTAGAATTATTATTTACTTATGCAGCATTTATCGATTTTTCAATTATGTCAATAATTAATCTATTTATTTATTTATTTAGTGAATATACTGTTAATCCCAAAATTTACTGAAAACATTTTGAACTTTTATCGGATTTTATCGTTGCAATTATCTTTCCACTTATCGTTTTATTTCGAAATAACATAAAATACCCTTTTTTGCATGAAATTGAATTAGGAAACACTTAATATATAGTAGGTAGCCGAGTGCATTTATCAGTTATGAATGGATCCTCGTGCCCATCGCCTATCTTTTGACCCCACACAGGTTCTTGTTGTAACCGACAGACAGAAAGGTATCAAAGTCTTAGCATTTATCGCAGAGTTATCAATCCTAATCGGTGTCTCACACCACCGCCCCCCCGATAACGATTGCATTCTCGAACTTTGGCAGTTCGCACTGTTGTAATGGTGTGAATGTGTGCATTATCTTGGCGTCTGCTTCCTGCACTTGGCACTCAACCCTAACTTAAGTTAACCAACAGACGGAGACGGGGGTTCATTCAAATGCCCGATATCGGAGCTGTAAATGAGCAAACAATTGTGCTTTGTCAGATGACATAATCCCTCCGGCCATTAATATTGTATAAACAATATGGAATTGAGTTCTATCTATGCGTCATAAGGCGGCGTGAATTGTAAGTCACTTGTACAAAAAAAGTGTAAAAAAAGAGTGGAACAAGTGGAATGTGGCGGGGGATTACTGGGTAACTGAGCCAGTTACACCATCACCGTTACAATGAGCTGTAGGCGGGACAACTGCAACTGCAACAGCAACATCAGCAATCAGCTGCTGATACAAATTAATTACGACGTAGACACAGCCCAGACTGCCTCTCATATAAATATACACACATATATCGCGTGGGGAGATCTCAAACCCGTACTCGTACTCGCACCCGATCTCGGCCTGACATTGGTCTACCGATCGCGATCTCGATCTCGTTCTGAATCCCGCTCCCGTCCCGCTCCCGCTCCCGATCTCGGGCGAAGCCCACCAAGTGCTTAGGCAACCGGCAGAGCAAGTGCCGTAACCCGAGACGAGACGCCAGCATCTTCGCAGCTGCACCATAAAATTTATACTCATATGGGAGATGAAAAAAAAGAGTAATAATACAAAAAACAGGAAGTAATCGCTCTCCTTTGCATGCGAACGATTTACAATAAATAATTATGATAATGCCGCCGCCGCCGCTGGCAATGTCAGAGATGAATCTCGGGCAATGACACTCGGAGACCGGAGACCGGAGACCGGAGATCGGAGATCGCAAGTGCACAAGTGGCGGACAGGAAGGAAGTGTTTGCACTTGTTAATGCCCTCGCTCCAGTCCACGCCCCATCGAGCTAGAGATGGCAAAAAATTAAGCATTAATAGCGAATCGATATTTTATATTGGGAATATGAAAATATCGAACAGATACAAATATATTGACAATATAATATATCGAAAAAAACTACAAGTTACAAGAATATCTATTATTTTGGTTTAGGAATTATAAACCGAACCGATATTGAACATTGGGAATAGGAATATATCAATTTGTTAAAGATACATTGACATTATAATACATCTAATTAAATTACAAGTAACAAATAATAGTTGATAATATATCAATTTTATTAGGGATTGGAAATTATTTGATACATTCCATATAATTATCTATGGTTTAAAGATATAAACAATTTGAATAATAAGTAAATATACCATTTAACGACATTTTCTTTGCATCATAAAGGGAGTTTATTTTTTCGTTATGTACATCCCTAATCGATGAGCTGGCATCCGCCACTACTTCGCATAAAAAGCTTAAAAATTATATTAAAAAAAAAAACTGAGGCTTGGCAGGCGTGTCAAGTGCTCCTCTTCGGAGGCGTGGCAAAAGCCATAATCTGTCAGCCATAAAAGTCAGTCAGAACTTTAGCTATCTATTAAATCAGCAATCGCCAGGTAAAGGCGCCTTAAGTAGTTGCTTTTTCTTATAAAGTGAACATCACTCATATACCTGCCTTAATGGAAACTAATTTAATTTATTTCCGTTCTTAAATTACATTTGACACATTAATTAAGCACTAATTTACGTAGTAATATCAAAATCAAAGTGGAAAAGTAAAACAAATAATTTAGATTTGTAATTTGCACAAACTTAGAGCTCAATCAAGGCTTAACTTCTGGCTAAAGTCAAAGATATTTCGCGGCCTTCTTCTTCTGCGGAAGGGGTATTTTTCAAGTTTTTCTCGCCCCAAAACACTTTCCCTTTCGCTTTTCACGCCAATGTTCTTTTTCAGCTCCGAGTTTTGTGTCTCTGCCTTGTCTGTCTGCCTTTGTTTGTCTTTCTGGCACTCTTGTTCGGCTACAATTTCGTTGTCGGTCTTAAATTTCGTCGCACTTGGCGGAAAATACAAGTGAAATGCAGTGATCGGGGGGGCTTGGTGGGGTTAAGATACATTTGTGACATTCGAATTTCAAGCTGGTCAGGGTGCAAGCAATTCCTGGAATTGCTGGCATTCCTCAAATATTATTAATGTCACTGAATCGCTGTCATATTTTATATTACAGGGTGTTAGCCTGTAATTACTCCTATATTTATTTACTCCCGGCCCCCTCCTTGGCCCCTGGGAACAGTCGGCCAACATTTGTATGCTGAACATTTCCACCAGAAGCGTTTTCTCTGTGTGTTTTATTTTCCCCAGCGCTATGTTTTATGTTTATGCTGCCGCGCTTCGGATTAAATAAGAAGTAAAGGTAAACAATTACATAATAAAAAATTTCATGCGAACATTTCGCAGGCATTCGTAAAAAGTTCAACATCAAAGTCTGAAAATTCCATCAAGTCTTTAAAGGAATTAGTTCTGGGAAAATAAGTGATGGCAAGATAATGGTGAATAGTTTGTAGCAGGAATATGGTGAAAAATAATGGAAATTTGATAATATTTCGCCATGATTGTTATAAATTCTGTTAATTTTGTATGTGACTTATAGTTAAAGCTTCTTGCCTTTTATATATTATTTATTTAATTGCAGTATTTTTATTTAAATAACTCTATTCAAAGATTTAAAGCTAAAATTGTATTGGAAAAGGTTTCTGGTTGTTTATTTATGATATATATATTTCAAAATATATTTTCAACCATATAATTATACATTTTATAATATTTATTTTAAACAAATTATTTATTTACAAATTCTTACTACAAATACTTTGTTTGCCTTCCCTAAAAGCCAAGAGATTGATTTAAAGTCACACTTCATCTCTGAAATTGGTTCAATACAATTGATGTGCTTGAATGGTGTTTGTTTGTGTTCATTATTATATGATTATTGCCCCCTGCTGTGACCTTCTGCCCCTGCCAGTGCCCGCATTTCCCGCCACGTTTTCTCACGAGCGGAAGCAGCAGCAAACAAGCGGGATTCGTGCGCACATCGTCATTATCATTGGGTCCATTATTATGCATTATGTGTGCCCGCCCCGATTACCATCACCGCCCGACGGCGGGGGATTCCCGCTGTGCCAAGACGGAAAATACCAGGGGAGAGTTACCAAGGATAAGCGGGACTTTACGCAACTTTTCGTTATGATTTCCCCGCTTCTACATGGCTCGCCACATGTTTACGTTTCGTAAATTGATGGCAGCTGCAATTGATTATCTAAGAATTTTGGAGAGTTACGAGAACTTAAAATGTGCAAAATATTCCCTTAAACCAAAGCATTAAATAATAAACAAATTAAAAAACAATCGCTTGAGTAAAAACACTCTAGGAAGTGAGTGTTAAAGCAGAACTTGTCCGAGTTCTTAAGCAAACTATGTCACTGACAATCTGCTCTCGACTTGAATGGCGCTCTCATACATCAGATACTCGAAGAAATAGTTTGGCATTTTCTTCCATGTGGCTCTTGTTCTCCTTTTAGTTTATGGTTTTTCGCAAGTTTTTCGCACAGCCAAAGTTTGTGAAATAGCTTGGAAAATAAGTTTTCGTTGAGCGATGATAAAAACTGACAAACAAGTTGATACATTGGATAAGCACTTGGCGGGGCGACTTTCAGAGAGTTTCGGCATTTGTAGAAGCGACAAAGATGCTAATTAGAAGCGGCGACAAATTCAAACAGAGCCAAGCTATCTCAGTCTCTCTTTCGCCTTTAAAAGCCAGACAAACAGCCGCCAAGCCGATATCGATAAACACAGCAACGATAAGTGCAGGCAGCAGCGGAGGCAAAACTTGCTTTAAATTTATCACCGAAAGATTCTTGAACTCGGCAAGTCACTAAGGTCAATTCGAACAACAACCGCATACCCGCCTCCTCATGGCCCCTCATTGCCATCGATCGGAACAGGTCCCGGAGTGATTGTTTGACTGATTGATCGCCCGATTATTACCGATTATTGATTGATTAACTTCAGTTCTAACTTGGCGCACCTGGAGAAAATATCATTTCATTGATTCAAGAGATTTATTTTACATTTAAGATCATAGAATACCCGATGTATGATTTTTATTTAAAAACCGTTGCATACTTTCAGGTTGCATAGTGAATATATTTGCGATTTTTGATTAATTACATCTATTCTTAAACCTAGAAGGTTATCCTTTATATCTTTTTATAAGCAATAAATAGTTAAAACTCACTTGCAGTCTCTGCCGGCACACGGACATGCTAGCGCAGTACTGACAAATTGTAAAATTTATAGAATTTTAACCCGTTTTCACTAACATTTTCTTGCCGTGCCTTTTGCTTTTTTCCAGCCACTCACTTCAGACAGTCGCGAGGCAGCAGCAGCATGTGGCAGCCATGAGGCGGCGGCACTGCACTCGCTGCCAGCTGTTACTATGCCCGGCACCCACTTGTTGCAGGCACTCATGATGCAACAGCAACGGCAACAACGACAACGACAGCAACTGCCACACTGGCGGACAACAACAACAACAGCAACAGCAAATACAACGATACAACGAACTCGAGCCAAGTCGGCGGGCAAAAATCACCCATACGCCATGTGGGCGCGCGTCGATCGGAGGATGTTGCATGAACAACCAGGCGCAACAGTGGCCCACGGCCAAGGCCAAGGCTGAAGCCACTCACACACACACACACACGCAGCAGGAGCAGTTCAACCAATAAAACCAACAACAACAAGAGCACCACCAGACCCCCAGGAGCAATCACAACAACAAAGAAAATACTGGAAACATCAACAAAAAGTTGAAGAATTCCGCTGAACTCGAACGAAACGAAACGAAACAAAACAACGCAAAATGTCTGAGGTAAGTAAATGTCTACAGTGAGAGAAATAAGAAATAAAGCCAATAAAAAATATATAATTATATAAGAAGAGAGCAACAATTCATGGAATTAAACCTTTAAGCTGTAGTTTAAGAATGCTCAAATTTCTTGGTAAAAAACATTTACTTAGAGTTCTAGAAAATATATTCCTAATATTTTCTCCCAGCATGACCGTAAGCAGGGGACTCTGGCTTCCTCCCGAAGAGGCGGGCGTTAGCATTTCCATTTTTATTGAATTAAAATCGATTTTCAGTTTATTTTATCAAAAGACTTAAGAGCTTCAAGCACATTAAAAGCAAAAAACCACACACACTCTTAACACACGGACACAAGAAGCTGTTAGTCAGTGGGGTGGGGTGAGGTGTGTGTGTATTGTAGGGGGTGTATATGGGGGAAGTTCATGTGTAACCTCCACTATAAACCTATAAACTCGGCTAAAAGCGGCAGATTAATGGCCATAAATAAGAGAATTTATAAAAAAAACTTGATTAAAACAACAAACAAAAAGTTTAAATAATTCTATAGCGAATTTTTGATTGTTTTAAGAGTTTCAATCAGAGAAAGTCAGTTAATTTTACATAAAGCATGTATCGATATATTTCGATAGCTACTTTGATTTATCGAATTTTTTCAAATATAAGGTTAATCGATTTTAAATTTGCATTAAAGTGCATTGAGTCGTAAAGTGAACCCTGACTTAAGCTTTAAAATAGCTTTGATGTGTTATTAGCTATAATTTTGATAAGTACATCATAGTTACCAAGCTTAGATACCAAGTCACAAGTTATTTTTACCATTAACTTTAGGCTTTCATAAAATTTAAAGATATTTTTTATAAAACCCTGATACCAACGATAATTTTCGATTGTTAAAAAAGCAATTCGATATTTTCAATAAGATATTCTACAGAATATTTTTTTCAGACCTTTTTTATTGTTTCAGTAAATATACTTTTGGGAGTTAGGGTATCTCTAAGTATTTCAAAGCTGCGTTCCTTGGGCTTCCGTTTCCAGCCCATCACTTCCTGCTGGCCCGCATGAGCATTTGAATTTTGGGTCAGTGACGTCGTCGTCGTCGTCGCCGTCTTCGCTCCTCATGTTTATGTATGGATGGAGCTGGATGGCGGGATGGCTGGATGGCTATATGGACTTATATAGAGGGAGCATCGCGAGCAACAGGCAATAGCAGCTGTCGCCATAAACAAACACGGACCGACGACGGCGACGGCGACGACTCGCACACAGACATAAATATTGACCTAATTTGCACCTGTTTACAAATTCATTCGAGCCACTGCTGGAGCTCAGGCAGAACCGCCCATCCATGGTATAGATGCCACCTATAGAAGGCACCCCGCATCCTGGCAGGACTTGTGCTTTTGGCGCATGATTTATGCAGAAAACGGAGCGCGACAACCTCGACAGCAGCGGCTCCATCGCGAGCGCTCCTAAGTGGGTCGACCATGTCCACATCCACATCCACATCCAAGTCGAGCTGAAGCCAAGCCCAAAGGCCAGGCGAAGTCGTAACCAACATGCCAAGCTGCCTGAACATGTTGCCACACAGCCAGAAAATGTCATTAATTCTGAATTTAAAACAGTTTTTAAATATTAAAATCAAGAACTATAAATTAATATAATTTCTATAAACTTTACTAGACATTTTTGAGTATTTTAAAATATTTTTTTTATATCATGTTATCTCAGTTCTTTCTCTGTTTGGCTTCTCGGTCAGATTGCTTGGTTGGCATGTTATTAGGGAGCAAATTTGCATTTCCACTGGAAAAGAAGGGAAAAGTTGCTGCGGGAGCAACAACAACAGCAACACACATTTGCAAATGCAAAATATTCGATGTTATTCGGCGCTGGCTTACGCGGCGTATGCTTGATCTGTGAGTTTTTGAGGGATGACAGGGGACAAAGTCCCCGAAAAGCGGAAAGCGGAAAGCAGAATCAAAAGTGGGCTAAACTAAGCGAAAGTGAACAAACTATTATATCTTAATGGCATTCGTCAGGAATTTTTAAATATTCTTTGGAAAGAAGTTTAACATTTATGAGGAAAGTTCATAAGATGGAAATAAGGCTCAGGATACAAGGAAATAATTTAAAATCTAGAAAATATAAGCAAATAAAATTGTCATAAAATAAACGAAATATTTATTAAATATATAAACCTTAGTAAAAACGTAAGAGAAGGATAAATTCTATAGAAAATTATAGGGGAATTCGAGAAAGTACTTAAAGCAATGTATAGACTTGACAATCGTTTTCCAGGAGGGAGCCAATTAATCCGGAGTCTGAAATTGAGATACTTTCGTTCGGAGAATCCTTAACTTTAGTTGCCGGATTAGGAGGAGCACTCCAAACGCGATTCAGTCGCGAAGCTTAATGAGGGCCTTGGTCATTTGCCTCAATTGGCTAATGAATAATGACGATAATGATGATGACGATGATGATGGTGTCTGGCAATTAGGCCGATTTGCCAACAACTTGTCCTTGCCATTGAATTATCCTCGTTGCCATTCACAAGCCTCGTGCTTATTTTGTTTAGGGATGTGCATATACCGATAGGGAAAATCCTAAATAAAATAAAAATAAATTATTATAAATAAAATATCGGATATATTGAAAGTCTTTTGAAATAAAACTAAAAATTAAAACTCTTTCAATATGCTTTATAAAATATAAAGAGCTTGATGTATATATAAGTATATAATATAGAAATATTTATTTCAGATAATTACTGCATTGATAAACTATCGATATCGTTTTCGAATTGATACCTTAAATAGTTCTTACTAATTCTTAATAGTAATTATATTTTTTCGATATTATATCGAAGGTAAGCAATCTTCGATGAGGACGCCGCAATAATTATCGAATATAGCTAAATTTATTTCAGAAAATTATTGTTATCGAATCTATCGCTGAAAATCGATACCATAAATCTTGTATTTATTTTCGTTATAGTCTTTCTTTATATAATCTCTTAATTATCATAATTTATCGTTATAAAATCAATTTATGAATTTTTTCCGCATTCTATCGGTATCAGCGATAGTTCTAGCTTCCAATAACCCCCCCGCGGATTTCTTTCATCATTACCGTCATCGTCATCGTCGCTCGATGGCTTTGACAGCTCGAATCTGTTGTTGTCCGGGCATTGATTTCCCCTTGATTGATGCGTTTTTAATGAAGGCGGCGCCAGGTGCCGCGAATCATTAGTACGATTTTTTTCCACTCTCTCTGTCTCTGTCTCTGCTTCCCTAGTATGTTTTATAATTTTACTTCTTTTATTTTTTCTCCCCCCATTGTTTGGCTGGCCACGAGCCGTGATCCGCAATAAACTAAATGAAAAATAAATAGTCAATAACAATGGAGGGGTTCTGTTTCTTTTTTTTTTGGGTGGAGACCCGAGCAGAAGGAGAAGAAAGTGTCGCAATGTCGTGGCCTGAAATTGACACAGCACTAAAGTTACGACGAGCAAACAAAAGTGGCCAACAAGCCGCTTCGGGGCAGGTCGGAATAGGAGTACAGTGAAGGCAACACTGGGCAACAGGGCAACAGGACAACTCGACAACTGGACAACTGGTCAACTGGACAACTGGTCAACTGGCAAACAAATGACGCTACACGTGAGCCATGTACACGAACACAACAGGGATATAAAGGACATGAATATATGCAGGATATAGCAAAGACCGTGATGCCATGAAAAATGTTGTAATCACAAGCTATGCAAAAAGGACCAACACAAAAAAATAAAGGAAAAAACAGAGAGCAACATGTTACGACAAAAGCCATGCGAAGTTGTACTTCCCCTCTCTATTTGTCATTTTTTCTATTTATGTAATAAAAGGAAAGCTAAATAAATTCAATAATAAATCATAGAGCCCAAAGAGTAAGCATTATACAAGTGAAAAATATCTGTTTATATAGAGAATAAAAACCCCTAATAACTATCAGCAACTTGAGGTTTCCCTTAAAAGGAGTTCAAATAATAGCACTTAATTTTATAAACATTTTTATAGAAAGGAGGAAAATGTTTGTTTATATAATTACAGTAAAATAACATTCAAGGGAATAATCCCATAAAAACCCCTAATAACTGTCAACAACTTGAGCTTGAAAAGATAAAGCTCCTCTTAGAAAACTTTGCCGTAATAAATAGATCAATCGCCCGTGGACCAAGTCGCTTTATCTCTACTCACTCTCTCTCTCTTTCTTCTCCTCTTTCTCTCTTTCTATGCTCTCCTCTCTGTGGTAATTTCCAATCGAATCATTGAGGATAATGTCCCGCCAAAGACCACAAGCTCTGAATAATCTCTGGGCTGGAGGTCCTTGTCGTTGCGAATTCACGACTTTGTCGTAGCCTCAATCGGGGAGGGTGGGAGGTGGGTGCAAGGTCGTAATGAGCTGTGGCCCACCGCAAGCCCTCCTTCTTCGTCACCTCTGACCTCTGACCCCTAATTCCTAATCGTCGAAGGCCATTGGCCTCCTCTCTGGGAGTCGAAATTTGTTTTGGTTTTCATATTAAAGCAAGGAAATAATTTGTGTGCTTTTTTTTTTGGTAGTATAGTTTTAGTTGTAGTTAAATTTATATATTTTAAGTACCTTTAGTGTATTTATTAATAAATCCTTACGATATTAAAATTACCAATAATATTAAACAAGTAATTAGCTTCCGTGGCTTTTTTCTCTCCTTTTTAAATTACTTGCTTATTTGTAAAAGCTTTATTTAATGTGCTTATTATTTTTGCATACCATTTACCATTACAAATTAAATCCATTACATTAATTTTTGAATTTTGAAAGCAAAAATTGTTTATTATAAGCCGATTACCTGGGACCAAGCTCAAATAATTTGTACACTTGCCTGCCATATTTTTTGGTCCTATTAATCACTGGAAATTATGTATTATTTTAATAAAAAGAGGCATAATTTCCCGCCATAAATATCAGCATGCTTACATTTCATGTAGCCTTCTTTTGGGGTGTCCTTCCTCTTCGTAGGTGAGGAATTTTCCGCTGCACACCTGCAGAGGGAGGGGTGTCCCTGCCATCCTTCCGGATCCTTCCGCATCATTATGGAGCGCGGATGGCGGCGCCTTGGCAGCAGCGGCAGCTGTCGAAATTAACATAAAACATTTATGGGAATGTCGCCGAGTCGCGGGCAGGACTAAGCCGCTTGTATCCTCGATTTGCATGCATTTGCATATGGATGTGTGTGTGTGAGAGGACACCAGGGCATCCGTGGAATGGGTTGTCAAGTGTCCTGCCCGCTTGAGTCGCTGTCGTCGTCGCTTTCGAGGCGCGTTTATCTGTGCGTATGCAGAAAGTTTTCCAATTAAAAGTTTCGCCCAGGTCCAAAAGTCTGTTTTTCCTTCCCCTCAAATGCTCCTTGGTCCTGGCTGGATCCTCCTCCTGCTGCTGCCGCTAGTTCCTCCTCCTCTTTTGGCGACAATTAAGCCGCATAATGAGCTATAAACTTCGAGGCGACAAGGAGACTGGGCGCAGCTGCAGAGTCCTGTTCGAAAAGCGCACATATGGCAGGCGAATAAATACGCATACGCCAGGTGGGACAGCTGGGCAACTTGCATGAGGGCGTTCTAGTCAACATTCTGGTTACCTTGGAGGGTTGTCTGGCACTTATAGATATTTATTTAAGTAAAAGCTGCTTGTAAACCTTGATTTTGTTAGCGATTTTACCTTTTAAAAGTATAAAATTATTATTAAATGTTACTCTTAAGTGCTTAAAGGTATTTAATTTTCATAGAAAACTTGTTTGAAAGTTTAAGAAAAGCTTTTAAAATTTTAAAAATTTAAAAATTATGTTTAATTTTTACTCCTAAAAGCCTAAAATTATTTTATTTATATAAACACCTTGCATTGAGGCTTATACGCACTTGATAACTTGGTTCTAGTCAACAATCTGGGCACTATGAAGGGTTGCCAGGCCTTATAGGTAGTTTGTAAAACATATTTAAATTTAAATTAGCTTGTAAACCTTGATTTTGTTAAGGATTAATGGTTATTAAAGCTTTATTACCTTTTAAAATAAAGATAAAAACTTAAATAACTATTTAAGTTATTTTATTCACACAAAAATCTTGTTGTTAAGCTTAAACTTACTTGGCAACCCTGTCGCCGAGCTACTTTTGTTGTCAATTTTTGGAGGAGCGTGACAGGTGCCGGGAATTGTAAGGCAAACAATTGTCGAAAAATTATTATTACTGCCTCATTTGGCTTTGACACCTTTGACAGATTGCTTAGCCTCACCTTTGGCATTTTGGCCCCCCAGCCGAGGAGGCGGGCAGTGAAAGGAGACCTTCTCAAAAGAATTCCATAATCAGGAGCCAGCACAGCGATAAAAATAAGCCCCAGGAGGTGGGAGGGAATCGGGGTGTGGGAGTGTGGAGTGTGGAGTGTGCAGGCGACTGGCATTGCGTCAGCCGCCTCTGCAACTTGTCAGGATGGGAGCCGTGGCCTGCAGCTGCCACTTGCCGGGGATTTGTCGTATGTCATTTGCAAAATGCGACCAGCGAATGGAATGCCCTGGCCCAGCCCACTCCACAGTCAGCCTGATATACAGCCCACGTTCTTTGCATCCTGTCATGATTGTGCCTTTGTCAGTAATCCTTTTACAGCCTTCGGTATTTTTCGATTCAAGAAATCCAGCTCCTCATCATATATTCCCTTTGTTGGAGTTTGGTTTGATATAAATATTAATAAGGAATGTTTCTTAAATAAACTCTACTCTCTCTAGGTGCTCTATAGTCAAGTTTCATATTTTAAATATTTATTTACTAAATAAACTCTGTGTCAAAACTATAATGCAACCCGTGTGTCATCTACCTTAACCTGCCATCAAAAGTTTTCAGCTCGCCTCGTCCCCCAAAAAAATTCAATTTAGAATGTGTCGAAGGACTTGCCTCGCCTTCGGGGACATAAACCTCAATCTGGGAGGGCTTTCAGCGATTTGCCAGCAGATAAAAACGCGCCCGGCATCCGTTTTGGCCCTCAGCCTTATCATAAATTTCAAGCACGCAGCAAATAAATCCAATTAAATTAGCAACAATCTCAAGTGGCCGACGGATGATGGGCTCCGCTCCACCTCCGAGTCCTGGCTCTTCCTGGGACATGCTGCTGCTGGTTGCTGGTTGCTGGTCCTATTACACTTGCCCGAGCAACATTATTTTCAATTTGCCTTTTGCGGTTTTGCCAGCCAGCAGCCACCCACCAGGAATCCTCCATTCCATTTCATTCCTTCATTCATCCATCCATCTTTCCGGGACTCTCATCTCATCTTGCCGACTGACCACTGGGCATCGCTTTTTATGGGGTTTCTCTGGGCTTAATCTACTGCTGCCCGGTGCGGGGTACAGTCAAAATTCGATAAAGGAAAGTATTTATTAAAGAATGTATAAGCTAAAGTTTAGGGTTTCCCTACGAAAGTTGATTATGCGCAATTTTTATTTAAATAAAAGTATTTATTCTGGACTGAAAAAAGATATTTATTTGTAATATGATTAATTTTTAATGAAAGCAACTCCCAAAAATGAGTAGGAAAAGGCGATCCATTCTAAGGAGTTTCAACTGTTATGATTCCTTCCTCACAAAGGGAAGCGGTATCCCTTTGACTTTTTATGCCCCTTCGTGCTCTGGTTTTTTGTTGTTTGTTCCCAATAGAAAATTAGTTTGTTTGTTCGGTTTTCATATACTCGTGTATACACTTGTGATGCCCGATTCCTACCCATACCTGCTACATTATCCACAAAAACATTACGATGCAATTGTAATTTGTAAGGAGAAAGGGGAAGAAATCACACTTCGTGGGTGTTTTATGGTTATAGTTGAAAATCGAAATCAAAATCGAAAGCCGAAAGCCGAAAGCCGGAGTCCGGAATCCAATTGAAATTAGCAGCATCTGGTCCTAGACCTAATGTTCTCCTCGGCATCTGGCCAAAAACCCCAAAAAAAGGTTTGCTGACTGCCAGATGTTAGATGCAAATTATGGGGGTAATAACAGGCAAACTATCGGGGAAATCGATGGAAAATAAAGGGAGAATAAAGTGAAAACCAAAGGATATTGGCAATATTTTAACAAAATGACAATCCGTTTGGCTTCTTCTATTAAAGAACCTCAAAAGGGAGTATTGCTTGGAAAATTATATATATTTCAATGGCACATAAGCTGGCGCTCACCGGACATCGGTTAACACTTTTTCCCCTAAGACTCCGGATCCGCATTCCAAGGCGGGTAGCTATGCCCGCCTGCTGCCACTTCATCCGGATGTCTGGGATGCCTCTTGGCTGGCGACGGCGACGGCGACCTTTGGGCAATCAATTAAGTTCTGCGGCACGCAATCTCCCCGAGTGTTTGGTGATGACTGTTGGTCCTTATCCTTAGCCTCCTCTCTCTCTGCTGCTGCCTCATTAGAGCCGGAGGAGAGAACTCCTGCATTCCGATGGCTTGGGAATGGGTATTAGGCGACGAAGTCGACTTGGCCCACGTTGCGGCTACGTGACAAACTTGGCACGACAACAAGTCCCCTGAATTTTTATATATATACATTTTTTTTCTTTTCTGTATTTTGAAGCCACTGAATGGGAACTGGGCTAAGCCGGCGATTTAATAGAATTTAAGCAGCATTTAGGCGAGATGCCGAAGGTGAGAGAGCGGTGCCGGCGGGGCCAGAGACCTTTGCCACATAAATCTGTCAGGGCGAGAGCAATTCTCATAAAATAATAATGCCCACAGCGAAAACGCGAACGAGTGCGAGTGCGAGTGCGAGTGCACTCAGAAAAAGGAGTTAGTAAGGAGTAGATCTTAAATTATCGATCTTAGATCTTAAATTTATTATATTCTTAAATATGTATATATATAAAAAAAAAGCTCCCCTTGTTGCAACAATAAAGTGTAGGCCTTTGAAATCATTGTTGAATTAGGGTAAATATTTTGATACATTTAAATATTTCAAAAATATATATTTTTGTTCGAGAGGTATAAAAAAATGGTTATTGAATTAAATATTGTGAAAAAGTAGTTAGTAAGAAGTAAGTCCTAAAACTTAATTAACAAAAAAAATTCCCCCTTAATGCAACGTCAAAATGAAAGGCAAAACTTTTCTTAATTATAGAAAATATTGAATATGAAAAGCTGAATGTGTATACATTTTATTATGCATTTGAACATTAAAGAATATGTTTATTCTTTATAGAAATGTGAGAAATATTTTATTGTATATTTGTTTTTTATTGTAAAGCAATAATACTTGCATAAAATATTACTTATTTCTTGTTTTTGAAGTTTGCTTCAATTACTTTCTTGATTTCAATGCATTAAATATTTAATTTGGGACCTTATTTAAAATATTTGTATTGTATGATTTACATTCTTGGAATTTGAACTTTTTTAAATATTAAAGGAGCTTATTCCTAATATATATATTATAAAATAATAATAATTAATATATGTATTATTCAATTTTAAATGGAATCTCTCATTTCTCGCTGTGCACCCGAAAGGCGAGCAGGTAAATGCTGCAGCGATAAAAACGCGATAAAGTCATTCAAAGTGTTTAACAGAGGCCAGAGCAGGGCGGAAGGGGTTAAGAGGGCCTTGGCGGGGGGAGGATCATCATCTCGAGAGGTGGGTGGTGTTTGGTGGTTGTCGGGCAAACAAAGTCAAAATTTTCCACAAAAAAAACACGAAAAACGAGCGCCACTTTGCCGCCTGTATTTTTGTAATTTTTCTTTTTTTTGTTTGCCCGACAGTGTCATAAATTTGTTGATGTTTGCCTAACACTGAAAGGGGGGAGTGGCAGGTGGCACACAGGCACAGGTGAGGCGGCAGGTGCAAGGTCACCAGGCAGTCGCCAAGCGAAGCTGAAAATTGAAATGAAAATGAAAAATGAATGCGTTTTCGATTCGAATCGAGAGGAGTCCGCGCTCGAGTCCGAGTCACTTGTGAGTGACGTGAACACGAAGCGAGTGTGAAATGTCGCCGGCGCATTATCATCGCATTATCGCATTAGCTCATTGGACGGCCAGGTAATTTCAGGTAATTCAGCCGTGCATTGTCCGCGGGAATTGGCATTAATTATTTGCATTTACACTTTACACTCCAAAGAATTCGTATTGAATAAATGGAAACAGGCAGGAAATGAAATTTGGCTCAAGTTTTTCCATTTCCTGTGCAGTTTTATTGTATTATGTTTTATAATAATAAAATAACTGTAAGAAATAATTAAGATCAACTCTGTCTAGGCCAATAGTTTCGTCATGGTGACTAATGGAGATGCCCATATAGATAATCATTTTGTTCCAACTCTCATTTTCCATCCTGCTATATTCTCTATTCTATATTTTATATTCCCCCTTTTTATCCCTTCTCTTTTTTGTTACTTTTGTGGCCTAGGAGCAGCAGCAATTGCTGCAATCCCAAGCAATTCAAATATTTGGCTAGCTTTGACGAGCTCTCAGTAATTTCATTATCAGGCATCGTCTCATCCGCACACAAAGACACATAAATTAAGCTGCATTTGTGTGGATTTGCACTGAAAGAAAATAAGAAACTTAGCTTGTTGTAATTATTATTTAATTTAACTGAAACCCTGCTTTAAAAACACTTGCAAACACTGCTTGACGCCGAACAAAACTTTCCAGCACTGCTTAACTTCAATAAACAGTTTCCAACACTGCTTACCCGACACTGCTCTATCGATCACTCTATGATTTTTGAGAAAACCCCAGTAGGTGCGGTTCAAATAGGCCTTTAAAAGCTGTCATTTCGCCGCCGGTGGTGGCCCAGGGGGTAGAGATGACTGAGGAGAAGAAATACATTTATACCCAAGGCACCGCCGGTCCGGGTTCGAGTCCCGGTAGTAAGAAGCATGGAAACGGGGAGGAGCTGACTGGACTAAATAATAACATCGGAAGGAGTGGCATGACAAAGGCTAAAGAGTACCAACAAAGGAGGATAATTGTAACAGTGTAATAGGAGTGTGATAGTGGAGTTCTATGATATCAAAATTGTGAAGTGTAAAACAAATAAATAAAATAAAATTTTTTTTAATTATTCTTTTCCTTCTTTTTGTCATGTGTATAATTCTTATTGTGGCTGATTCTGCCCCAGCAGCTCCCAGCTCCAGCTCCAAGTGGTAGGGAGATCTTATCGCTTATCTCTGTCAACAGTTCTCCTTGCCGTCTCTCGGGATGGATGGATGGATGGAGGGAGAACCTCACCGTCCGGCGCTGCCGTGTCATATGTTTTTTTGGCCAAGGCGCTGATAAGGTGGCCAGCGCTGTCAGTCACCACTTTTGTGTCAGACGCCTTGAGTTGAGAGAGACGTCATTCCGCCGGATGAGTGATGCAGGAGTGGCGTATGCTTGATATGGTCTCAGAGTCTCAGTATCCCAGCAGCACAGCAAGTGGCTTAAGCCAGCAGGGACCAGATATAACCAGTTACCCACAAAGATACACGGATAGATCGTGCTCAGAGTCAAACCTAAGACTTGCAAAAAACAAAGGATAAAGTTATTCTATTTATAGAAATATTTTCAAAGCCCTTTTTAGTGAGGAATCCCCTTCAGACTCTCAGTCAAGGCTTTAGCCCAGGGGTGTGAGGTGTCTGGATAACTTTGCTTATGCCACTTTGGGCCTGGGCTCAAACCCAGCTGAAGCCAAAGTTATTTTTATTTATTTTTTTAACTTATTTTCCTCTTGCGTAATGCCCACATTGCCTGCCATTGACCATCATCCTCTCTTCATGATGAACTTATGGCCCAATCTCCGTTCTATTCTATTGACGCACAACGCTGCGTATACTTGATAACGCCCGGCCAAAGGGATTAATTTAGTATAAGAGAACAGTATGAATAAGTAGCAGCCTCCGTCAGTCACGTTCATTTGCATCTTAATCCTCAGTTTTGCCGCTTCAGTTCCATTCTATTGATGCAAAATGCGGCATATACTTGATATTGGGTGCCAGTAAGGGATTTATACCACAAATATCTAGATATGTGCATCACCTGATACCCGAAACATCAGCATGCATGGTCCCCAGTCGCCAGTATCCATTTCAGTTGCCTCTGGATTGACGTACAACGTGGCGTATGCTTGATATTGGCCCCGAGGCTCACTCTCTCTCTGACGAAGCCGAAGGTAATGCGAATCTTGCCATTGAGTTTGGCCAACAATGCAAGACGCTTCCCACGTTTCAGCCATCCCAGCCAGTGGTAGTTCGCTTGGCTAGTTTCTGGCCAAAAAGCTTAGGAAGTTGTAGGAAATATACGGTAAAGATTTAAGGTTCCTTACAGGGTATGCTTAGAAATCTTTAAAAGTGGGATTTTCCACAGATATCTTCTCTTTAGCCTTTACTATATTTTATCTAATAAGTTTTTGGTTTTAGCATTGCTTTAATATATATCTTTTAAAGGGCTTTCATGCCTGAGTTAGCTCCCTTTTAGTGGTTCTCGTCACACGACACCACCCACACACACCACCAGCAGATATTGTCTCCATTAGATTGCCTGTCAGTTGGCTTGGGATCCTCATGAATGCATTTGCGTGTTTCTGTCGAGGGCCTTTCCCATTTCCCATTTTCTATTTCCCATTTCCCTTTCCCCTTCCCCTTCCCCTTTCCTTCCCCTTCCTTGCGGCCAAGGAAGCACAGCTCGTTATCTCTACCCCGCGCCCTGCACTTCCTGTCCCTTTAAGCAACATTTTCGTGCAGTGTTCCATTTTAATCGGAGAAATTCGAGCGCATCACAAAACACAAATATCAAATGCAAGCCCAGGCACGCATATGCTGGCGAATAATATAATATCTGTACATATATTCGGGCATTAAAAGGACCTTCACGAGAGTGTATCCCTTGGGGGGCTGCTTCGTTTTTTTTGCCAGCAAATGCGGCGCTAATTGAAAGCTGCATTTCCAACACCATTTAGCACTTAAAATAATGGCCAGACAAGCAAAGATGCCCGAAAAAATGATGGAATGTATAAAAAACTATAGAAAAACTATAACAGAACGGTATACTCTTTTTTATTGGATATAATAGGGTATATAGGGCAGCAAAAAATACATAATAATAAATATTAAAAGTTATAAAATAGGTTTTAAAAATTTGAAAGCCAAAAAGTAAAAAAAATAAAAACCTCAACGTTATATGAATTTTATTTTTAATATTTAATAATGTAAGTACTAAACTTATTTTATTTTGCTGAATTTATTTCGAAAAAATATTTTTTACCCTATAAAAAATTATGATTCCCCATTTTTTGGAGTCACCCTTTCAAAGGGTATTTCCAAGTGGAGGATATCCTTGTTCTGATGGGCTTAAACTATGTTGAGTGCAACGGCAACACCTGTCGCGGATAACTTGTCACTCTGCCATGTGATGATGTTCAAAAAGGTGCGCGAAATGTGCATTAACTAACAAAATCAAAATGAAGGATGGAAAATCAAAATGGACGTAAGAAACACACAAACAGCACAACACACAGGAGGGCAGGGGGGAGATACCGGGTAAACTTGGCAAGGAAAATGCGGGAAAATCAGGGGGAAAAGTGCAACGGAAAGAGCACCGCTTCGAGTGCAGCGGAGCGTGAAACGGCGGAAGTGCTCTTGACTTTAGAACGGAAATGCCATAATCTCATGGCAAGTCATCAGCTGCGTGTGTACACATCTTCTTCGTTCCCCTGCCTCTACCCCCTCTTTTTCCAATATATTCCGAGTGTACATATATATATAGATATTGAAGGATACTTCTTCGTCTTTATAATTCGCTTCATTGCAACCAATTACGAGCTGAACACTTTCCGTCACATGCCTTGCTTTCCCCATGGAAATTATCCATTAAGGGGGATAACTTAAAGCTCTTTTTCAAGCTATAATAGCTTGTTATTTATTAAAAAAAACATAAGCAGGTCATTAAATAATGAAAGAAAATAATTTTGTGACCATTTCTATATTTAAATTTTATCTTTTGAGATTTTATTCATTTAAGATTATTGTCTTAGATATAAAGAAATTCTAGAAATGAATTTCTCAATTTCTAACTTGCTTTCCCCATGGAAATTAAGGGGGATACTTAATGGATAGAAATTATTAAGAAGCTTATTTATAAGCTTGTTAAATATTATAGAAAAATAAACAGGCAATTAAATGATTAAAGAAAATGTATATCGCAGTTACTACTACATTTTAATTGTACCATTTATATTTATTTTTAATAATTATTTTAAATATAAATAAATTCTATAAATTAATTTTTCAATTGCTAACTATGTAAATATTATTAAAGAATAAACCTGGAAGAAAGTAGTATACAAAAATTGTATATCGTAGCGATTACTACATTTTAATGCGATTTATTAATGTTTTATTTAATTATTATTATTATTAGAAATATAATAAAATTCCATAAATTAGTTTCTTAATTTCTAAAGACTTAAAAACATCTGTAACAAGACTTAGAACGAAAATCTACTTAAAAAATAGAGAAATATAGAGATATGTATATGAAGATGTTTTCCTAAAATAAAATATATTTTCCATTTAAAACTGCGTAAATTTTACAATATTTATTTGATACATAGGTCTTTACTTTATTTAGTAGTTTGGTTTATTAGCTTATTTTCCCCTTTTATATTGATGTTAGGGAATCTTTATAAATATAGAATTTATTATTATTCCCTCCTAGAATATCCCTTAAAATTATTTTACATTTTCCCCATTTCCTAGGGTATTGCAAATGTGACATATTGACGCTATATATAGAGTAGACGCGTACTGGTATTTATGCATATGTGCCAGTGGGGAACCACCGCGATTCCGATTGAGAGCACCCTTGAGGACGCGATTTGCGAGGCTCGAGACATTGGGAGTGATGGTGATTGTTGGGTGAGCACTGGGAGGGACCGGGCCCGGGCCCATGATGATTGCCCCGATGATTTGGCCTTCTTCCCTGGCACTGCTCATTATCCTTGGCAATGTCTTTTTAAATTGATTTTTCGCCCTCGGCTTATGGCACACACAAATATACACACACAGAGAGTAATTGTCGGTGCATCGATGTGTGTGTTTGATATAATTTCCCAGTGTTTTCTTTCTCTTATTTTATTTTATTTCCTATTTATTTGTGGGTCGGTAGAGGGTTTTTCTAAGCTAAGCCCTAAATATGTTTTCAAAAGAAACGATAAAATATGCTTTTATTTCCATTTCAATAAGGCGAAAATTGTCCTGTTTGTCATTTTGCATATTTATGATTAATTCTGTTTTGATCTTTATTTTTTACAAATATTTTTACCATTTTAGAGATAAAATTTAATTCCTGGAAGTATAACCATTTTTGTGGCCATTTTTGGGGCGCACTGTTTATTGACTTGAACGCGAAAAGGCCAAAGGTGGGTGGGATGTTGTTCATTTGGCATTAAAGGGGGTTTTTCCCCTCTTTCCCGGCAATTGTTGCCAACGGATTTTCGGCTTACATGCGAGTGCTCCCCAGTCTGGGCCTGGTCCTGAGGCTGAGTCTGAGGCTGAGTGTGCATGTGTGCCTATGTGCCTGTGTGTACGTGCATGTATATGACTTGATTATATTCCATTTTATGCATTATACATTATACACAACACACACTGGCATTCGCATTCGCATATGTCTCAGCTTTTTCCTGTCCTTGTGTAGGCCGCTTTGTCATAATCGCATTTTCAGTTATTGTTTGCCCCCCAAAACCTTTGTGCATTTCGAATGCGGGCAAACGGAAAATCTTACGAAAAAAAATACTGAGCGGGTCCACTCATGCATATTTCAGATGCCCAAAAAATAATAATAAAGTGCCCCGACCATGGAATACTCCATCCACACAAATCATTGCATACTTTTCTGCTAGCCGCACATATCTGTTACAAACATATGCTTAAAATTAATTATTAAAAGTACCAATGCTTTATTCTAATGTTTGTTTAATGAGGAATCATAGAAGCTTTTATGGCCAAAGTCCACTCTAAGTTCGTACTTATTATTGCTTTTAATTTAGTAAGGTTTTTTAAATAAATTTATTAAAGCTATATTGAAGACAAATAAAATGTGTCCCGACCATTATAATATCGTAGTGACTTAGCTTGCACAAATTATTGCCTACTTTCAAGGGCGGCCCAGGAGAATTGGTTTCTACATCTTCAAAAATATAAAACAATAATAAAATAATTTATATTATTGGGGAATCTTAAAAGTATTGTAATGATTAATTATTTAAATATAAATTAACCTTAAATCTTCTAATTACAGTCTAAATATGATATTCTCTCAAGTTAGTTCTCACAAAAGACTTATTTTGGTAGAAAACAGAGACTAATCACTCTCAGAAATAAGTTAATATGCCATGTTGAGTACATTTTTGCCCCGGGCGATGAAATTAATGGCCAAAATCAAATGGTTCCGGCATAAAGTCAGCGCGCGGAGTCCCCCGAGTCAAAGTTTGCTGGGAGAACTTGAATGCATTTGCTTTGATTGCATTTTCGGCGACGCCATTATGGCATTTTCGGGTTCCATCCGGATAGTCCCCGATTTTTGACCAGTTTCGTGGGCATTTCATTAAGAATTTAAGTGCATATTTACACTTTTCGGAGGAGCACGAGTCAGGGAGGAGCAGAGAGGAGCAACGAGGAATGCAGCAAAAGGACAAGCAGTCCTTTTCCCAGGCCGGACCTCCTGCCGCTGCCCTGCTTTCTTCGTTTTGACAGTTAATCATATTTTGGTTGAGGGAAATGGAAACGAACACGAAAACGGAAACGGACATCACACAACACACTCTTACACACACACACCCACTGCCCACAGGGCTTGGTCAATTGCATTACTTTGTCGGTCAGTGGTTCTTGTCCTTCTTGTTCTCCTCTGCCTTTTGACTCCTTGTCGGTTCAAGGATGAGAAGTCCTTCTCCAAACCACAAACCGCACATTCCAATCATTCGGTTATTGAGTTCGATTTTGCTACAGATTTCTGTCCTTAACAGATAGTAATAATAAAACTTAATTTTTTAATTAAAACAGATCGATTTATCGCTGGTAATTTCCCCCGCCAGAAATTATCAGTTCGCCGGTGATAGTCGGCTGCTAATTAATATTCAAAAAGTTCTTAGCAGTTTGCCGCTTTTGTCAAGAGAGACGGACAGAGACAGCCAGCGAGAGAGAGGGAGAGTGAGTTTAATTAAATAAATATTTGGCATTTGATTTGGCGACGAGAATTCCAATTTCCTGTCTCCAAATTGCCAAATGCATTATGCAAGCCTCACTCTCCTTCTGGCCAGGCTCAAAGCCCTCGTAAGGGCCAAGGCTTAAATCGAATGTAAATAGAGCGGAGGCACTGGGGCGAACGGAAAGCTAATCAAAGGAATACCAAGACTGCCTGCCTGCCTGCCCACGACTGCAATTTAATTGCCAGATTAGGTCCCCTCGAGTCCTAGACCTTCAAGGATAAAAGAGTCAGTCTGGCAAAGTCACAAAGAGCAAATAAAATGTATAAATAAAATTATTTCCCAGAAAATACCGCCTTATTTTTGGCCTTTTATCATATCTGCGTATCTGTTATCTGTGACATATCTTCGAGACAAGATCAGGGGTTGTCATAAACATCTTTAAAGGTTCGCAAATATCAACGAAAAATTTCTGTCAGCCAAGGCTTTGCATATTTCTTTAAGGTAAATGTCTGGTCTGTTAATTTAAATAGTATTATTCGTTAAATGTTGTGTTTCCATTCAATTTTAAAAATCCTTTTCTATTTAAAAAATCAATTCATTTATTTATTTACTAGCACACAAAAAAGCTTGTTAAAATTATGTTGTTAAAGAGAATTGTTAATTCCCTTTAAATATATATTAGTATTACATTTTTAAGTATTTAGTTTATTTATTCACTAGCATAAAAAGAGTTATTTAAAATTATGTTCATAAAGATAATTGTTAATCTTATTTTTAGAATATATATTATTATTACATTTTTAAGTATTTAACATATGGCAAAAATGTTCAAAATTGTAGTTTGTTAGTCTTTTGGGTGAACATTTAATTTTTAATATTTTGTATCAACGCTATTTTTTATTTTATTTTAAACTCATCCACATTTCTAAATAAATGTTTATTTTTTATGTAAACACATTTTTTCTGCTTCTATATTTTCCCTTGATGTAGATATATATATTTTTGTAATGAGTGTTACGTTCTCGCCGAAGAAGTTCAAGGCGATTTCCCTGGCAGTTCAAGAAAGCGACAAAAGCAAAGAGTCGGGGTCTTTATCTTATCGCGAAAACTGCCGGAATAACCGCGGCGCTATTTATATTAAATTTTTGTTGATTTTTTTTTTTTTTTTGTAAATTTGTTTAATGTTTTACTTGCGAATATTTTTTGGGAAAGCTGACGGTAATCGATTGTGACCTCATAAATAGATTGCCGGCGATCGCCAGGGTCCTTGGCCACTTGAGACTGAATGGGATGATCTCAAGTGGATCTTTATGGCTCTCTCTCTCTTGGCGCTCTCCCTCAGCTCTCTCCCAGAGAGACTCTCTCTCTCACCTGGCTGGGCGTTATCAGGTAAAAAGATAAGCTCCCCGGTTTTCGCATTCTCCGTAGCTGTCAGCTGTTCTCGCGATCGACAATCGAAACGAAACGAAGCGAGCTGAACCCGAAAAATTTAAATCAGTTCCAGTTCCCAGCGCCGCGTCAACGGAATTCGTTGAATCTTTTCCCCTTTTTTTTATCGCGGCTTCGAATCAAAATAAATCAACTCGAACTTTAAATCATCTTTAAATCAATTTGAACCCCAAATTAACCTTAAATCACCTCGAAATCCTATACAAAAAAATCCCAATCAAATACGGAAACCATGTTTCAAGTGCTGTGAGCAAAGATTTATAATTAAATATATGTGGAAATGAGTTCGTGTATTTTCGGTAGGTTGGGTGCAGTGCCAGTGCCTCCGTCGTCCCCCTTAAGTAATTATTAAAAGGCAGTTCAAGGGTCAGGGCCAGCCAGCAATTTGCCAAATGAAATATTTGCCTTTGCCTTCTTCCCGTGAATAAAAAAGGATTCGGGCACAGAGAAAGGATTCCCAACTTGACCACAGATTTGGTTTACTTCATCCCAAAAGTCGTGGCAAAACTTTGTGTCCTGTTCACCCAAAAAAAATGTATACAAGGAAGGATACAAAAAAAAAGACAGTAAACTTTTCTTAACCTTTTGGTGGGAGAGAGTTTTTAGCTCTCAAAGGATACTAAGAGTTTCTAAATTATTTCAAGTTATTCTTATATCAATTTAAAAATATAAAAATTATATATATTATTTTCTTCATAAATAAAATACCTACGAATTTTTAAAACTAAAGTTTAAAATGAGCTAAAAAGTCTTTGTAGCTCCAACAAACTATTGCAAGAGTTTTTAAATTAATTCTAAAAGTTCTTAAATAATTTTTAATAATCTATAAATTATGCATGCCAGTTTTTTATTTTAAATATTCTCTTACATTTTTGTTAAGGTAAGGTTTTTATGATTTAAAAAAGTATGAAGTTTTAGTAGGGTTTTACTAGAGTTTAAAAATTATTTCTAGCTGTTCTTACACGAATTTAAAGATATAAAAATTAACGTATTATTTTCTTTATAAATAAACGTTTGAACTATTTTTTAACCAAGGTTTTTATGAGCTAAGGAGGTTTTAAGTACTAATAGGTTTTGGCTGGGCTTAGAACCTTATTTTTGGGTCTTAAAAATAAAGATATTCTACAGTAATTGTACAATAAACAAGACTACTAATTATTAGCTGTGAAATGTCAAACAAAAATATTATCTTTGCTTAAAATTAAAAAGCTTATTCATGACTATTAATGATTGTAATTCTACTTAAATAGTAAATAATATATACTTAAATACATAATTTATTATACCTTAACTTAATCGTAATGCTCGTAAATAATAGAAATAAGATATTATTGTAATAACTTAAGGAAAATATATTCTTATTTGACATTGAAGACCTTAATTTGTAAGTTAGACCAAATACATATATCTTTCCTCTATTATTTACGAGCCTCAGTTTGTTCTCTTAGAGAGTTCAGCACGGATCTCTTAATTAATAATTTAAACCTCTAAAGGATTTTCCAAGATTTTGCCCCTATTTTTTTTATTTTTTGTTTTTATTATTAATGTTATTCTTATTATTTTAATTTAATCTATTTTTTCAGAGCATTTCTAGCTTCGTTTCTGATATTTTTTTGTTGCATATTTTTAATAAATATTTTTCTGCGACTGTTTAAGGGGCTTCTATATTTAGCCACGACTTTTTAGCGGCTTCTTAATGAACGGCCAAATCGGTTTGTATCGGGGAATGCTTTTTATGATTAACTTAGCAACTTCTTTCTTTATTTTGTGTGTGTCTCTTGTGTGTGCGTTTCGCTCGAGTGACGCCCACGGGTCGTATGCGCGATTTTTCGATTGAGTTACATTTTATGTTGTTTTTATTTTTTTTTATTTTGAATTGCTGTTTCGGGCTGCACTTTCGCTCCTTTTGGGCGATAAGATTGCCCCGAAAACTCGCAAATCAGCTGGCAAATATCAGAAATCAGAGAGAGCCCCGCATGTCTCGTGACTTTTATTTTCTTTTGTGATAATCGAAAATATCGGTGAGGAAATTAAAAATCAGAGTTTCAAGTGCTTTAACGGTTGAAGAACAACAAATATATCCCCATTCAAGATTGTTAAATATAGTTTAATGAGCACATAGTTAATAAGAGATAAAAAAGCACAGATAAAAGATAAATTCAAAATGAAAAAAGCCATCAATACTCGCAAGTAAACTCTGATAAGAAATGATGAATCTGTTATCAGTCGATATTACAAGTGTTATTAATTATGTACAGATAAGACAAGGCAATTAAGTCGGTTAATAATTAAAGGCTCGAAAAATGCTTAGCTTTTAAATAGAAAATATTGCTAAATACCCTAGAAAATGGTTTAAATAAATAAAATAAGTTTTTATCCCCCAGCAAAGTATTTATGGCAGAGAGCGAGCCATTGACCCAATTGTAAAATTGCGAAATTGCCAAGCTTTAAACTCCTTTGTCCGTGACCTATGACCCCAGCACAATCACAGCCTCCCTTTAAACCCTTAATCCCGGCGAGTGAACAGACCGCGACTAATTCCATAATCCCCGTCCTTTAACTCCTTTGTTATTAGCTAATATCATTGCGATTGTTTGCCTTTATGCGCGAAACAAAGGCCTTTAAAAATCAGAAATTCTATTGAGACTTTAATAAATGTATCAATAATGTATTAAGATATTTTTGAAAGCAAAATAGAGGCAACATTGACTTCAAATATATAAATAAACTGTCCCACTTGCTATTTCCTTTTATTTATATATATTTAAAGTTAGTATTTATTAGGCTTTTTTACTTATTAATTATCAATCAATTAATCTATATATTTTTTCCCTCTTCCAGTCACGCCGACAATCGGTGAGCTTGACGGCTATGCCGCCGGGCGTCCTGGTTAATGATAGCCGGGCCAATTCCACCGATGACATCCAGATCGCCTTGGCGCCGCACATCCAGACCTATCTGAGCCAGACGGGCCGGCGGCACTCCTGCTGCAGCGTCATGCTCCCGGTGGCCTTCGAGCGGGCGGCGGCCAAGTCCTGGCTGGATCCCAAGTTCGATTCGCCGGTGCTTGAGGAGCAGTATCAGGCCAGTGTCTATCCGCATGTCCGCATGCGGTACAGGTGGGTGCTAAAAGCTAGAAATATGGTTGAAAAAAATGAATATATAAATGTATTTTTATATAATAAAATATAATTAAATAATCAAGGGGTGCCACAGAAATGGATGGGATTCTTAAACCTATTTTAAAATGTGCCCATAGTATGCTATAAAATATTAAAGCAATCAAATGTTACTTTTAAATTATTTATTTAAATTGAAAATCACTTGAAGCTGGGTCCTGAAAAATGTTGCATTAATAAATATACTTTTCCATAAATTGAGTGCACATAAAAAATTTCATTAAATACTTTTGGGAACATTTTTAATTTGATTTCAAACACTTTGCCTATTTTAGTGTATTATTCTGTATTACATTTTATAAAAATATACATTTAATGAAATGTTTGATGTATTAAATAAACGTTAAAAAGAGTTTAATAAATATTTACTATATTAATAAAAAAATATATACATTTTCGATGCATTTAGGACCCAAAATATTGTATGGCATACTTTTGGCCACATTTTTAAATGGATTTCAAATCAATAGCTTATTTTTTTTAACATTTCTAACAAATATTAATAAAATCTTATAAAAGTATGCATCTACATATATAATTTATATATTAAATATATTTATACAATTTTTAAAATGAAAATATCTCCAAATCCAAGTTGTATATTCAGTTCCCCGCGAAACCCATAAACCAGAAAGGACCTCCAGTCAGGGGGGAATTTAAACTAGGAAGCGTTGAAGTTCTAAGGGGGGGGCGGACTTAATTATGCGGGTTAACTGGACTGGATCGGGTATCCAGCGTCATCGTGGCTTCCACGTCCACTCAGCTATGCAAATCGAGCTGTCAGCTGAGGCGCAATCAAAAGAGCAAATAGGCTGGCGCCTCGCCAGGGCAATAGGGCATTATAACATTGACCTGACTAGTTATTACTTTCCCACTTCAATTACCTTACTATGTTTGATTATATATACTATAATTTAGACACTGATTAGAGCAGAAAACAAACCCTTTGGCAATTAAAGCCACTGCACATTTATTTCAATTAAAGAGTGACAAAGTTGGGAATATTATATATATGTATGGTATATCCCAGCTTGAGAAGGGAGAATTTGTGCCTTTTATGTATGTATGGCCAAAATTGGCAATTGTTTTGGCCTTAATTAGCCGCAAAACTACAAGCCAAGTGGGAAATTATTGCAAATACACAACATTTTAGTTAAGAGAAGGCGATGCATTTGTATAATACAAAATTAAAAAATTATAATGTTTACCAGAAGTTTGTCATGCAGTAAAGGAAGCATCTCCGACTCCATAAAGTGTAAATATTCTCTCTCTCTTTGGGTTTTCTCTGGCTTAAAACTGTTATATTAACTTTAAGCACAGTAGAATCCACCCTTTATATAGTATTTCTGTTCGCCTAGTAAAATGGATGACTAAATAAACATATATTCTGACAGTTAACTCTTTATTATGTACAAAGAACTTGTTATTATTAAATTATATTTATATAAATTTATATTATTTAATGTCCAATAGAAAAATATGAAGTCCGATTTTAAAGCAAGTATCTTTCTTACAGACTCTAGATCTAGGTTATAAATTAGTAAATTAATTTCTAAAATCAAAGAATCAAGGAATACTATTGTTTCGTAAGACAGCTTCATAATTAGAACCCTTGGCTGACATCAGTTGGGAGCTCTAGCGTCTTGGAGCCTCGAATTCCAGTTAAAACTTAACTTTACATATTATATTTTTTTCGGAAGTTAACTTCTTCATCAGTAGCCTTTGCTCAGCCTTCTCAGCATTTAACATATAGAAACAATTGGGAATTCTGGCGACTTAAGGCCTAAGGTGCAAGCCCAATCAGGCCCAAAAAGTTTACTGACCCCGTCAGAAGCGATCCTGTTTTCCCGCCGCTTTGCTTCTTTGGCCCTTTGCCTTTTGCATTTTTCCCTTTAACCCTTGATGGCTAAATGGTGCGAGTTCTTGCTCCCATACATGTCCAACTCGTGCACGTGCATGCAATCAACGCGAATCCTGGCGAGGAGCAGGAGCAGGCAGCTAGCAGGGACTGTGTGCTGGTAAACGAGGGCAAATTAGCTGGGCATGTGCGGAGGATGGCGAAATTGGCGCCATAAATGCTCGCTTGGCGTGTGCCCCTTCGAACGAGGGTTCCAAAGGACATGGGACAGGAGGCAGGCGAGAGGTGAGGGGTGGAGCAGGTCGGCACGCTGCAGGTCAATGCCATTTCGGGCCATTTGGCGGCCAATTGCAGTTGTTTTCGCGTGCTGGGCAACGAAAGCAATCGATTAACACAGCTGCCAATGAAGCCAGTTTGTAGCCCAGATTTTGTATTTTTGTTCTAATGATTTTCATGCTTAAAAATGTGTTTTTAATATTTTAATAAGTTTTATAAGCTTTTTAATTTAAATAAAGATTTTTTCCATGCCTTTTTAATGCTCATAGTTAGATTATCTAGTTGTACCTTTTCCCTGCACAAAAATCCATTAATATAACCACGAATTCCTTTTAGTTCTTAAGAAATTAAAGTTCTATATAAAGTTTCTATAGAATTTGTATCCCCTAAACTCTGGAAAATCCTCCCTGAACTTCTATAGCTTGCCCGAAAAATTTCTATAAACTCCTGAAGATTAATTTTCTGAAAGCAAACTTGGTTAAACAGAATGCTGCTTCTGACGCTCACCTTTTGTGGCCGGGGCTTTCTTGCGTTTAGCAGCCCAAAGTTTTTCGAGTCCAACAATGGCGACAAGTCCTGGTCCTGGTCCTTCTGCTCCATCAACAATGGCCGGAGATTAGTGGACAGCGATTCAGGACGGGATGGGAATGGGATTGGGAATGGAAACCAGTTTGGTTCCGGCCTGACCTACGCTCCCCAGAGCTCCTCGAGCGGAACAAAATGGGTAATGAATGCAGTTGCCACTCGGCTGAAGTTTCCATGGTGACAGGTTGGAAAGTGCACCACCCGCCACCCATTCCCCGCCAGAAATTCCTTGGCTGCAGTTAGCGTTAATTAGGATGAATGGCAATGGCCGGGCGGCAAGCGCTGGGAAAGTTGAATGTGGCAGGGGTCTGGGCCTGGGTCTGGTTAATGGGTAATGCAATGCCACTCACTCTCTCCCTCGACGAGGTGCAGCCTCTCAGTTCAAGGCCACCGCGCTGCCCTGGACTATTGTTCCGGACTTAATCCCGTCCGCTTTGGTGAGGTGAGGTTTAATCTGGCCTTAACCTTAACCTCTTTAGCTTAATCTTTATGATGGCAATCCTATTATCTGTTTAATTCATTTGCAAAGCTACGAGCAAGAACTCTAGTAGAATAATTTAATATTTAGAACAAATATGTTCGATAACATATCGAAATTATCGATATTTTGGCAAAAGAAACCGGATATAGTGTGAGAGTTGTAATTTTTTCTTTATTTAAGCTACGAGCATTGATTCTTGCAGGAGAATTATATATTTTCAATAATAATGTTCGATAAAATATCGAAATTATAAGTATATTTAGATAATTGTAATTATTCTTTATTTAATGTTTATTACAATCATTTTTATTAGTTTAATTAATTCCCTGGGCTACAAGCAAGGATTCTTTAAAAATAATTAAGTTTTTACAATAAATGTGCTCGATAACATATCCAAATTATCGATATTTTGACACAGAAAACAATATACTGTGCTAGGTTTAGTTTTCTTAATTAAATTTCTTTCTTTAATTCTTAATAAAGCTTTTCCTGTGATAACCAATAACTAAAGGTGAAGAAACTACGACTTCTGAGATGAAAAACATCTGTAATGTTTTGCCAAAGATCGATGTTTATCCACCTCTACCGATAACCATATGATCTCGATACATTTTCATCTCTAAATTACATTTTATAATAATTACAAGCGGAGATAACACATACCCTTCCTAGCTAGGCTTGGAGATATATACGATATTAGCGATATTTCTGGAAGTAATCGATTAATTTAAAATTTAAAATTTCGATAGATATTAAACGATTTTTTCGATACATTCCTCTAGAGAACCCTTCCTGATAATATAAATTTCTTGGACTTGCAGGTTCACCCTCTCGTACATCCTGCTCTGCTCGCTGATGTGGTGCCTGTACTTCGTGGTGGACGGCGGATCGGAGGACTTCTGGCGCCCCATCTCGAGCAGCTTCTCGATGCTCTCGCTGGTGACGATCATGGCGCTGTGCTTCACCCACTGGGAGCTGTACCGCGACCACCGGACGGTGACATCGGCCGTGACGGCCCTGCTCCTTTGCGGCGCCTCCCTGGCCTTCCTCACCTACACAGGACGGGCCTTCAGTCCGCTGGGTCACTTTGCCATCTGCCTGGAGATCGTGCTCCTGATCTACACGGCCCTGCCGATGCCGCTCTGGCTGGGCGCCAGCATAGCCATCAGCTACTCCATCGCCTTCGAGATGGTCTCGCACATGGTGATTGGCTGCAGTGGCATCCATGGCGGGGCCATGCAGGGATCGGTATCAGGAGGAGGAGGAGCAGGAGGAGGTGGAGGAGCGGGCACTGGAGATCCCAGCAACAAGATCCTGGTGCTGCGGATAATGGCCCATCTGAGCGTGCACCTAGTCGGGGTCCACGTGCTGATCATGAACCTGGTCCGCATGCGCGGCACCTTCATGAAGGTCGGCCAGAATCTCCTCGTGCGCCGCCAGCTGGAGATGGAGAAGCAGCTGAAGGAGAAGATGATACACTCGGTGATGCCCCCGAAGGTGGCCGACATGCTGCTCAACGAGGGCGGCACAGCGGGTCTCGATGCCGGCGGCATGCCGCCGGAGTCGCACTACATGCGACCGCGGGCCTCCAACGATGTCAAGTCCCTGTTCCGGCCATTCCACATGCACAGCATGGAGAACGTGAGCATCCTGTTTGCGGACATTGTGGGCTTCACGCGCATGTCCTCCACGAAGACAGCGGAGCAGCTGGTGGAGATCCTGAACGATCTCTTCGAGCGCTTCGACGACCTGTGCTCGCTGAGTGGCTGCGAGAAGATCTCCACGCTGGGCGACTGCTACTACTGTGTCTCCGGCTGCCCGGAGCCACGGGCGGATCATGCCATCTGCTGCGTGGAGATGGGTCTGGGCATGATCGATGCCATGCGCTGCTTCGATGCCCAGCGGCACGAGGGCGTCAAGATGCGGGTGGGCGTCCACACGGGGACCGTGCTCTGCGGCATTGTGGGCACTCGCCGGGTGAAGTTCGATGTCTGGAGCAACGATGTCAGTCTGGCCAACAAGTAAGTCCGCATTCTCTGGCGGGGATCCCCTATTACTTAAAGTTTTCTTTTCATCAGAATGGAATCCTCGGGCCGGCCGGAGCAGGTTCACATCTCCCAGGAGACTTCCAGCTTTCTGGGCGACGCCTATTACCTGGAGGAGGGCGAGGAGGTCTTCGGTGAGTCTGCCCCACCCCTCCCTGGAGGCTCTAGTTCCTAATCCCAATCCCCTTCCCTCTTCCCTTAGGACATCGCACCTACTTCGTGGTCGGACGCCGACGCGACTTCTGCCGCACCAACAGCCTGAGTCCCAGCATGCCGGCGGCCAGCTCCCTGCTCCTGCCCGGCGGCCATGTGGCCTCCTTGTCGCAGAGCGCCACCAATGTCTCGGCGGTGCAGCCCAATGTCCCGCCCGCCTCGCCGGTGGGCCAGCTCTCCAGCTCGCTGAATCCCTCGCCGGTGCTCTCCATGCGCCCCCGCCTCACCTCGCTGAGCATGAAGCTGCGCAAGAAGTCGCAGAGTCGCGACCGGGACAGGGACAGGGACCGGGACCGGGACCGGGATGTGGAGCGTGGCATCATCCATCCCCCGGCGGCGGGTGTTCCCCCGGTGATTGTGGTCCGAGAGCGACCCAAGATTATTATTACAACCAAATCGCTGCCGGGCAGCCTGGACTCGGATGAGCAGCCCATGGAGGGCTGCAGTCCACCGATGAAGCCTCCGCCACCGCCGCCGCCACCGCCACCGACGGCCACGAAGATCAAGTCGAAGGTGTGGAAGGTGACGCGGTTTCTCAAGCGCTTCGAGGATCTGGCCAGCCGGAACGGGAGCCCCTGCAGCAGCTCCACCTCGGCGGCGGCAGCAGCAGCAGCTCAGGAGGAGCGGGAGCGGGAAAGGGAGAGGGAACGTGACCGAGAGCGAGAGCGGGAGAAGGAGGAGCTCAACCTGAATCCCGAGGAGGCGCTGGCCTTTATGGACAACCCGGCCCAGAATGGCTGCGGCTACCAGCAGCTGCCCGTGCTCGTGGAGCAGCGTACCCAGACCCTGGACATACCAAGCGCCGCCCGGCCGGTGCTCCATCATGCGGCCACCTCGACGGCTCTGGCCAGCAGCGTGCTCCGCTCCCCGGAGGCGGGGGGCTTAGGAGGTGGCACCGCCACCGGCTGCTGCTCTCCCGGCCAGTACTCCATCTACGACGACATCATCGATGTGAGGTCCTACATCAGTCAGTCAAGGAGCGACATCTCACCCTTTGGCAGGTCGGGCAGCTACCGATCCCAGTGCGGACGCCAGTCCACAGGAGGCAATGGAGGGGGAGCAGGATCGGGAGCTGGAGTAACACCTGGCTGCTCCCAGGCCGTGGCCGCTGTGGAGCAGTCTCCGCTGCCACGTCCGCGAGCCTCAACGCTGGCCACGGGCCGGCCAGGCAACAGCCTGGAGCCGGGCTGCTCCTCCTGCCTGCCAGCTCCTGCAAACTCCGGCTCTGGCGGTGGCATCTACCCGCCAACCCACTCCCGCCAGTCGAGCATCTGCCCGTCGGCCACCTCGCGCAAGGACTCGGGCATCAAGAGCAACTCGCGGCGGTCCTCCATCCAGCAGCAGATCTACGCCCTGAACCAGTCGGCGATCAGCCAGCATCGCGTCTCGGGCTACTTCACCAGCTCCACGTCGAGCATCTCCAACCTGGGCGAGATGGGCCAGGGTCTGGCGCTGGGTCTCCCCCTGGCCGCCGTGCAGCCGCCGCCGCCTGCGCTCCTGATGCCCGCCTGCTCCTCCCAGATGGCCGATCCGCTGGCCGCCTGCCTGCAGCAGCTGCGCAAGCAGTCCGACCTCCAGCTGATCCGCTGTGTCCGCGACAATGCCAGGTCGCAGAGGAGCTACCTGGTGAAGCCGCCGCTGAGGAGGTTCAGTCTGTACTTCAAGTCGCGGCAGTTGGAAAGGGATTTCCGGTCCAAGGCCCATCGCTTTGGGGCCGAGAACGAGACGGAGGGACCGCCGACGCTGGCCACGCCCAGGTACAACACCTACATCGACATCTTTGTGGGCATCGCGGTGTACCTGTGCATCTCCGTCTCGCTGTTCCTGATGACCCAGAACACGGTCAGCCCGAGCTTCCGTCTGTGGGTCACGCTCTTCTCCTGCTTCACGGGGATTCAGGTGTTCGCCCTGTTCCTGTTCACCCGCCAGATGTGTCGCAGGCAGGGAGGCGGAGGCGGAGGAGGAGGCTCCTCGGCTGGCCACCGCCTGCGGTCCAAGTCCACCATCAGCGAGGTGGATGTGGAGCGGGATCCGGACAGGGACAGGGAGAGGGATGTACGAGCCCGAGAGCGGGAGAGGGAGAGGCAAGCCTCCACCACGCCCATATCCTGCGCCGATCGCATTTTCGAGGCCATCTCCAGCTGGTATCCCTGGCACATCTGCCTGGCCGTGCTCATGGCCATGCCCGTGCTCCTGATCATCGCCAACTTCCTGCTGCTGGACCTGGAGCAGCTGGAGGCGTTCGAGTACCACTACGGCTTCCTGATCTTCGTGTGCATCGTCCACTTCTGCAACTTCACGCAGCTCAACTGCTGGGTGCGGAATGTGCTGGCCTTCCTGGCCGCCCTCTGCTTCGTCGGCATCGCCGTCTCCCAGCTGATGGTCTACAGGGAGAACAGGGAGGAGCAGCAGCAGGAGCAGGAGCAGGCAGGCTCCACCGCCGCTTCCTCCTCCTCGAACTTTAATGAGGAGATCAAGTGGTTCCAGGACTATCACGTGGAGATCTACCTGGATCTGCTGCTCATCCTGGTGCTGGTGTGGTTCCTCAATCGCGAATTCGAGATTGGCTACCGGCTGACCTTCTATGGGAATGCGGTGGCCAACCAGGACAAGGTCCGGGTCCAGAACATGAAGAACCAGGCCGACATGCTGCTGCACAACATCATACCCAAGCATGTGGCGGAGCATCTGAAGAACACGGCCAAGTACTCGGAGAATCACCACAACATCGCCATCATCTTTGCCTCCATCGTGAACTTCAACGAGATGTACGACGAGAGCTACCTCGGCGGCAAGGAGTTCCTGCGCGTCCTCAACGAGCTCATCGGCGACTTCGACGAGCTCCTCTCCCGGCCCGAGTTCCGGGCCGTCGAGAAGATCAAGACCATAGGGTCCACCTTCATGGCGGCCAGTGGCCTGGATCCCTCGCATCGCGGGCTGGGGGACGAGCACATACACACGCTGATGGAGTTCTCCATTGCCATGCAGGAGGTGGTGGATGCCTTCAACAAGGATCTGCTCGAGTTCAATCTGATCCTGAGGATTGGGATGAATGTCGGCGACGTGGCCGCCGGCGTGATTGGCACCAGCAAGCTCTACTACGACATCTGGGGCGATGCGGTGAATGTGGCCTCCAGGATGGACTCCACGGGCCTGCCGAATCGCATTCAGGTGGGCAAGGATTGCCTGCCCTTCCTCACCAGCAACTACGAGTTCGAGCCACGCGGCAGTGTCTATGTGAAGGGCAAGGATCACATGGAGGTCTTCCTCTACGTGGGCAGGAGGGAGAAGCCTTTGGGGGAGGAAGAGAAGGAGCAGGAGGAGCAGGAGCAGCAGGAGAAACGTACTGGCCAAGAGCAGGAGCAGCAGCAGGAGCAGGAGGAGGAGCAGCAGCAGCAGCTGGAGCTGGAGGAGGCGGCGGACGAGGACGATGAGGATGAGGATGAGGATGATCTGCACTCCAGCGAGACCACGACCCTATTCAAGTCGCAGGAGTCGCTGCAGGCGAACGGAGGCAACCACTTGGCGCAAAGCACCACCAACTCCTTGCCAGTGGAGACCTGAGAGGAGAGCCAAGCCAAGCCACTTGAAGAATGGTTTCAAAATTGCATTTAAAGACTCTCACAGGAAGCAGGAGGAACCAGGAGGAAGCAGGCTGAAGCTGGAGAAGATTCGGAGCAGGAAGAGTTGGAACTGGAAGATACAAAACAAGGGCGGGGCGGGTGATTCAATGGAAGGGGGGCTTGGAGGTTGAATATCAACCGCGATTTTTGTGATAATAAATGAATATGAATAGATAGAAACGATAAACGATAGGAAGGATAGACGATAAACGATAAATGATATATGATAGAAACGATAAACGAAAGTGACGATAAATGTTAAATGATAAACGATAGTGACGATAAATGATAGAATCGGTTTAAAGTTGCTAGTGATGGGTCGATTAATTGATCGATTGAGTAATTCATGAATTGATCGATTGATTGATCGATTGTTGTTATTGCGGTTGGTTTAAGTAAAGTGCAAGGATATAGAGACAGATACTAGATAAACACACGAACAAAAGAAGAGATATCGAGTTAAATATCGAATTTATTCGATAGATTCTGAGTATTTTATTTGAAAAGAAATCCAATCCCTATATTTGATGCGCCTATTTTACCTTCTGTCGCTGTGTTTATTTTCCTTTTTTTTAATAGCCGTAACTAAACTAAATTTTAAATTAAAAACTAAAAAGTACATTTTAAAAATTAAAATTAAACTAATGCAAGTACGTGGCTTTAAGTGTGCGCATTTCGAGGCGTCAGTAGCGAATTATATACATATTATATTTGTATGTTTAGGCGGACTGTCTGTATGTAGTTTCAATGTAGCTTGGTATTCATAAGTAACCTAATTAATTAACTTAATTTTTTTTTGAAGAAGCCAACGAATGGATATTACCTGTATGTGTATTTGCTGTTGTTCATGTTGATCCAGTATGTGTGTGTGTTTATGTGTATATAAATGTATGTAGCTAAAAAGTTAGACGAATGTGTCGGCCATATATGTAAAGCTTAAGACAAAAGGTTTAGCAATTGCCTAGATTTAAGTCAAACAACTTGATTTGGGATCATATGGGATCACTTCCTAAGCTTGAAATTTGAGTTTTGTGGAATTTTTAAAAGAAAAAGAGAAGGAGCGTTTCAAAACCGTAACGATTTACCCCAAAAAGTATGCACCAAATGCTTGCCATACGCTTTTGAACTCACACACTGGAAAAGGTAATCATTTTGTAAGTCTTTTTGTATAATTTACAACACACCTTTTGTGCAATAGAAGAATATTAATAACAAAATCTCTATTTCCGCTAAAATCAAGTCAAAGCAGTGAAAAAATAACATAAAATATGTGTAACACCCATGCATATATAGAGTATATAGTATATGCTGTCAATGTGTACGTGTATTTGCAACCTATGGACCCTATTGTATTTTTATATAAACAAAATATATGTATTTTCTACTAATTTATTGAAAAAAAAAACCAAACATATTCTTGTCTTTTTGAAACATCTAAATGTACATACTATATACGATATATGTATTTATATTTATAATTGTATATTTTTTATAAAAACAAGAGAGAGAGCGAAGGAAGAAAAAATGAAAAGAATGTGCGAATGATATATGGATATATGATATATATTTATGAGAGACAACTCAAAGTCTAGATCCTGTTTACGATTTACGATGTGTAGAAATGTTTAAATGTTGTTAACGCTGAGCTACAACCCAGCCATCAGCCATCGGCCATCGGCCATCCATGGCCATTATGTACAATGGATCGGGTCCTACGTGTGTTTTAGCAAAAGATTTCAAAGAGTTTATCGAAATGTTATAGGCAAACCTCCTACTAAACGCGATGTGTGTAGAAATCAAAAAATAAACAAAAGGCAGCAGTCTTATATTGTATGTACTTAACAAAACACGAGTGTTCTTTTATTTTTGGTTGGGGATGGGATTATAATATAATAATCAAGGGATTATAAAGCGAAGGATGGTCCCATATAATACAAGAAGGTAATATTCAATATTGAAGGTATATACTTTGTATACTAAATGATTCAGCTGTATCACAAGGTAAAGGGGAAGAGAAGGAAAGAGTACCCCTCATCACTCAGCGAGATTACCACTAACTGACAGCTAGAACCGGTTGGAAATTATAGTATGTATAATGCAAGCGGTAAGTGGTTCAGAGTTGAGCAGAGAGCCCTTGCCTTGATCATTTCAATGAATCAGCCGATTCATAAGGAAAGTGGGAAAACAGAGGTGACTTTCAACAATTAATTTTTGAACAATAAACATAAAACACTAAAAATTAACATTCTACATTGAACAATAGTCGTTCAACAATCAGCTTTTAACAATTCAATTTCAACAATCAACACATTCCACATTCAAATATTAATAGTCTATATTCAACATTTCACATTAAAGCTTCAACAATTCGGATTCAACAACGTTCAACAATTACCATTCAAAATGTTTCATTCAACTGTCGAGAATTAACATTTAATTTTAGTAAGAATTTAAGTTTAAGTGTAATCTTAAAAATTGTTTCACAGTTCATCAATCCACATTCAACTTTCAACATTCAACAATTCACATTCTAGTTTCAAAATTCAACAACGTTCAACAATACGCATTTGAAATGTTTCATTCAACTTTCGACATTTAACATAAATTTAATAAGAATTTAAGTTGACATTTAATCTTATAAAATATTAAAAAGTATTTATTGCAAATATATTTCCTCATTACCTTATAGATTTACGTTCCAGCACTTCCCAAATATAAGAGAAATCTTTTCGGAAAAACCCCATTGAAACACACTTTGATTTGAGTTTTTTGAAGTTTATGCATTTATTATTATAATATATGGTGGGATCGATTCTAGAATCGGTGCCCTCAAAATGAATTCTATGACACAATTGGTTATAAAAATGAATTAAAAAAAAACGTATTTGTTTTTGTATTTTTGTATATATGTATGTATATATATATATATATTTTTTAGATTTTTTTTGTAATTTTCGATTAACTAAGGGGAAAGACATGCGACGACATGAAAGGGACATCATATAAGACGGCCCTGGGAATATATATACTCGTATATGTAGATATAGGTTCTTTAAGTAAATTGTCTGCCAATTCGCGTATCTATATGCTGTATATATGCTATATATATATGGGAAGTCATAGGGTTTTTGAAGTCGAAACACAAACTGAAGACGAGAGATAGTTGCAAGTATAAAAAATATGCTTTTGTTTCTCCCAAGACGATCCTCCTCCTACTCATACATATATATATAAAATCCTCGATCCTATATCCACAACCTCAACCTGGCCAGCAGTATGCGTGTGTGTGTGTGTGTGTGTATTAATCTTTTTCTTTCTCAGTTTTTAGGTGGAAACAGGAAGCGGCAACGAGAGCCGAAACTCTCACTGCTCTATCTGCGATTAACTATCTTTTTTCTCGGGTATGCTCCTCTCTAAATATATATAAATGTATCTATTTAGGTTTTACAAAAATATATATATTACATATATTGTGATTTTCTGAAGTTTGAACTGTTTTTCTCTCAAGACTTGTTAGTTTTTATTTCTTACTTTTTGGGATGTGTTGTTAATATGCACCAATATATATACTTTTATATTGTATACGTATTTCTTGTAAATGGATATGTTTTCTCACTTTTTCGCTGACTTTACTTTAACTTTTTTGCATGTTCTGTGTGTTTCTTATAGTCGGGGTTGCTTTGGAAATCGCTAGCGTTTTGAAATCGTGCAATCAAATTTTGTAGCATACTTTTAGATGCCATATTCAGTGATTTCAAAACGCTGGCGATTTCTTTAGCCCTTCCGATATTTTTTGTTCTGGAATGAATCAGAATCGAAGAGTACAAAAAAATAAGAAGGCAGACTATATGGAAGGGTTAAGGTTATATGTATTATATATATAGCTTATGGTAGGCTAAACGCACCGTATACCGAGTGGGATTATTCTCAAACTGGACTTTGTATGGGCTTACATAGAAAAAGTATACAAAACTAAGTTCCTACTTAACTTAAGGTATAAAAATTGGAAACAAAAAAATATAGGTATATCAAATATAGAATATTATAAAGAATATAATATAGAATAGAAAATAGAGTAGAATATAGAATATAGAAGGGAAAGCATAAAATCTTCACCGAATTTTTTGGGGCTTAAGAAGCTTTCCGTTTTTTTAGTCTAAGGGTTAAGTAGATGGAGATATTAGAGTTATTTCTATTTCTCTATTTTTGTATTTGTATTTTGTGGTTTTGTATCTATTATTTATTTTGTGGTTCAACTGTGGTTTCTGCTTTCGTTCTAGCAATTGTTTACTTGTATATTATATTTAAAATATTGTATTGTTTATCGCCTCCCTCTCCTTTTTCTCTCTCTCGCGCTTTCTCCCACTCTCTTTGCTCTCTTTTCTCCTGCTTTTTGTTTATATATTTTGTTTGTTAAATTTTATTTTAAATATCACGGCATTCAGCTGAGGTCTCTCTGATCTGATCTATTTCTTATGCTTATATAACTCTTTTTTCTTCCTTTTTTTATATTTTTTTATTGCATTGGCATTTCACATTATAGTTTTTTTTTTAGGGGGTGTGTGTGTGTGTTTGGGTGTGTATTTTGTATGGTAAAAAATTAAAAAATGGCCGACTATTTGGACTACTTGGAAAACAAGCTAAAAATTAACCTAGGTTAGCTCAGATACAGATACGAAACAAAAACGAATACAAAGACAAACAAGGATCCCGGCAGAAGGAGGATCCTGACAGGGAAGAGCTAGCACCTAGGGCTCCTCGGCGGAGCGCGGACCAAAGAGCTGGGCGCACATGCGTCGCAGCTGGAGCTGGCCACCCATTAGGCCCGCCCGCTGCATTAACTCTCACAAATTCCGCCTGCCCAGACGAATCTCTGCTCTCTTCCGCTCCCGTCGCACCCGCTGCCTCTCCTCTTCAATCACCTCCTCCTCCTGCTCGTCCTCCTCCTCCTCATCGTCCTCGTCCCCATCCTCTCCATCCAGATCCACATCCACCTCGAAGGGCTGCCCCGACCGATTGCCCGAAGCCTGGCCAGTGATCCCGGCACTCTCGCTGAAGTGCATCAAATTGGTGTCCATCAGGCCCAGGCCGCCCCCGCCGCCGTTGGTCAGGCTCAGGGGCGGCGATGACTGCGACGGCGGTCCCTCCAGCGACAGCCGGCTGTTGGTGCTGATGCTGCTCATGCTCAGCTGGTCGTCGAACACCTCGATGTTGACCACTGTCGAGTGTTCCCCGAACGACTGGCGCAGGGGATAGTCTGTGGGGATGTCCGTAACCTCCAGTTTCTGGGCCTTCAACCCAGTTGTGGGATTGTTGCCTTTGGTTGAAATTATATTGTTGTTGATGTTATTGTTGTTGTTGTGAGCAGCAGACAGACCGTCCAGTTGATCCTTGGTGAAATAGTTGCCTTAAAATTGGGAGAATGAGAAGAAATTGAATTTCAAATGAAATTAATTGAAGGTTTAAATTTATTAAAATATGTTAGGATATGGGATAAAATTATTAGTTCAATATTAAATTATTATTTAAATTTAAGAAGACGGAATGTATGATTACTCTTGATTACATAGGGGGGAGGGAGTCAAAAATCATTAAAAACGTGAGTATGTAATATGTGGACAACCCCATAAGTACTTTATGGGGCTGGAAATGGCTTCTTCTACCTTTTAACATGCATATCCGATTTTTTTATCAGAAAATAAATATAATATTCATTGATGTTAAATAATTATTAGATATTTTAAATAATTATTTAATCATTAATGAATCAACCAAGTTAAGCCAGGTTTGGTTTAGATTTATTAATAAATAAAGAAATAATAAATAAAGAAATAATAAATAATAAATAAATTTCTCATCCCAGCCTCTGCCGTCACACTCTGCTTACATTCTGATTTACAAATCTGGTATAAATCATCGCAATATGATATATTCTGATGATGATAATGACTAAACCAAATCATATTTAATTAACTAAGTAAGATTTATTTATTATCCCCATTAAATTAACAAAAAGTCGAACCTTAGTTGGTGTTATTATTTATCCTTGATAATAATATAAGCCCCCTAGAAAAGACCAAATTTCTTTGTTGTTTTTAACTAAAATTGCATTTATTTAATCATACATCATTTAATTAAATTAAATTTTAGTGTTTAGCGATATTTTCCTCCTTTGCCTCCTTGCCTTTTTTTCTCTCAATCATCTCTCAAACGTTAAAAATCATAAATACTGCGAGTTAGATTACATTTTTTATACGATACATCTTTATTTTATATACAGAAAACAAATTGGATTCCTCTCTCTCTCTCTCTCTCACTTTTTACAATCTTGAAATAAAAGAAGGACTAAGACAGTTTTTTATATAAAAAAAAAAATAATAAATTAACAAACATAAAAAAAGGGGGCTGTTTTTAAAAGACACATGACGGAGAAAGAAATAACCTTGAACGAGTTATGGGGAGAAAACTTAACGAAAGCAAAGCCTAGAAACAAGTTGAAACAAGTTGTGACATTTGGACAGTTTAGTTATCGATCATTGATCGATATTTAATCGATTAATTGTTTTTAGTTGAAGTTGCTTGCAAAAATCACACGCAGTTGGATGATAATCAGGTCTATTTTTAGTCGTTTTGTTTATTTTAAAATTGAAATTGAATTGAAAGCCCATATGGAGCTGCTGCATACTACAATATATATTCTGGATATATATTTTTTAAACCATTAACTGTTTTTCCAACCGAGTAGTGTCCTGTGGTGTGTGCTTGCTTTGAATTTTACAAATTTCCTTAATTTCCATCCACACTGAGCGGATTTCTAGCGCCGTTTCTAGCGTATTTTTATGTACAATTTTGGGAGAGCATTAATTGATTCTTCGATACCTTTCTACAAAAGGTGTGTGTGTGTGTTTGCTTGTTTTTATATCTTTATATCTATATATATTTATATATATGGTTGTTTGTGTATATATAGAGTGTATAATTTATAGAAACGTATAGCTAACAATATTTAACTTTGCACTTAAAAGTTTGGTTAGTATTTAGATTTTTGTTTTTGTTTTGTGTGTTTTTTTCTTCTCGTTTTGCTTTTAATGTTTTAATGTTTTTTGTTTTGGTTTTTCCGTTTGTTTTTAATATTTAATTTATGCATTACATCTAGCATTTCTTTTTTGTTTTTCTGTTCTTTTCGATAAATCACAATTAATTTTTTTTGCAGGGTTTTCTGTTGTTTTTGTTTTGTTTTTTTATGGTTTTTCATGGGTTTTTATGTTGTTTTTTTTGCTTAGCTATTTGCTTTTGTGGGTTACGGCTGAGAAATGAATTAAGCTAGAATCTTGTCGTGGTTGTCTGTCTGTTCCTGGCGGGGATGATGGCAAGTCCTCCTCCTACCAATGTGAATCTCCTACTGCTCCTGCTCCCGCTCCTCTCTGTGTTTGCTGCTCGCCTACTTCGCCTGCCGCTGCTGCTCCTGCTGCTCCTGCTCCTGCTTCAGTAAGGGATTGGGTTGGGTATCGGACCCCTGGCTTCGCCCTAGCTCTCCCGGCTCTCCCGGCTGTCCCGGCTGTTCCTCCGCCTGCTGAAGCGCATGGGCAGTGGGTGCTTGTGCCTGGGCCTGGGCTCGAGCCTCCCGATTGGCGGCGTACAGATGCCACAGCACCACGAGGCTAAAGACGCACAGCAAACAAATCGCTAATTCTTATCTCTTGCGACGCTTCGTCTTCTTCTTTGTGGCACTCGGCGGGCTGGCCACGCCCACAGAGGTGACAAGGCCACCGCCTCCAATGCCGCCTCCCTCGGCAGTGGTCAGGCCTGAGGAGGAGGCGGCAGTGTGGCCACCACTAGCAGCTCCAGCTCCTCCGCCCGCGCCACTGTTGGGCGAGGAGAGACCCAGTCCCAGGCCCGTGGGATCCGGATGTAGGTTGGTCTCCACGCTGCTCTCCTCCGCCGAGGAGGTGGACGACGAGGTGGCCGCCTCGATGGCCGCTATCAGATTGATCTTGTGCTCCAGCTTCTTGGTCTTGAGCTTGTGCGGAGTGGCGCTGCTGGCGGAGGAGGAGCCGTAGGCCAGATTGTCATCGGATGTGGTGGCCGGCACGGGTCCCTCGCTATCCGTCGTGGTGGTGGTGGTTGTGACCGTCATGGCGGCACCACTGCTGCCAAAGTGCAGCAAATCCTCGGGCAGTGATTGCTCCGGCTCCAGTTCTAGCTCCTGCTCCCGCTCCCGCTCTGGCGCCTTTTCCTGCTCACCAGCGAGGTTCTTCTGCATCTCCACTTGGGAATCGCACATGCTGATGCTGATCAGCGGACGCAGCTCCTCGTCATCCGGCTCCCGCTCGCGCTCCCGCTCCCGCTCCCGTTCGCGCTCCCTCTGCTGCTGCTGCAGCTGGAGCTGCTTCAGTCGTTTGTGCTTCTTGCTCAGCTTCTTGGCGAAGGTCTCCTCCATGATGACGATCTCCTCGGAGCCGGACGAGTTGTTCGATGTGGAGGTGGACTTTTGCAGCGATGAAATGGCCTCTAGGGGTATGTAGCTCTGTTCCTCGGGCTCCTCGGTTACCAGCTCCACGTCTGCCTCCTCGGACTCGGCCTCGGCCTCCTCCTCCTCCTCGTAGTGCAGGGAGCCGCAGAGCGCCAGGATTAGGTTCTGTTCGGTGAAGCCACGCGGCGGTGGCGATATCCGCCTCGGCATGGCCGCACTCTCCTGCAGCGGACTCTCGAAATTGATGAGACTGAGCGACTGCGTCGTTGGCTCCGTTTCCTTCTCCGACTCCGACTCCAACTCCACCTCGACCTCCTGCACCTCGAGTGGCTCGAGGGCTGGCAGCGGTGGCAGCTCCTCCAGCGGCTTCAGGCCGCTGAGAAAGTCCTCGAAGCGAGTTGCCGGCTTTGCATCCTGTTTCGGGGGCGTCTTCAGGCCGGGCAAGAGCTTCTCATCGCGCTGCTTCTTCTCCGGACTCGACTTGCCCAGACTGGGATAGTCCTGGACAGCAGAGAGCTTGGTGGGCGCTGGTGGTGGCGGTGTATCCTCCCGGACAATCTTCCAGGGACTGGAAGGAACCGGAGCTGGCTTTGGCTTGGCCGGTTCCTCCACCACTTTCACCTGGTAGGTGAGAGGAGGCGTGACTGAGGCGGACTTCTCCAAGGATTTATCCTTTTCGGCAAGCTTCGCCTTTTCCAGCGGCTTCTCCTTTTCGAGGGGCTTCTCTTTCTCCAGGGATTTCTCGCTGGGTTTCTCCTTCTCTGCAGGTTTTGCTTTCTCGCTGGGTTTTGCCTTCTCTGTGGGTTTCTCCTTCTCTAGGGATTTCGCCTTCTCCTGGGATTTCTCCTGCGTTTTCTCCTTCTCCTGGGACTTCTCCTTTACCTCCGGTTTCTCCTTTTCCTGCGGTTTCTCCTTCTCCTGGGGTTTCTCCTTCTCCTGCGGTTTCTCCTTCTCCTGGGGTTTCTCCTTCTCCTGGGGCTTCTTATCCTTCTTGCCGCTGTCCACTGCCAGTGCAGCTTTGGCTTCTTCCTTGGCAGGCGGAGGAGCTTCGTTCTTCTTCTTGGGCGCCTCTTTGGCCTCCACCTTCTTCTCAATCGGAGCATTCGTCTTCTTCCCTGCCGCCTCTGGCTTGGACTTGTTCTTACTCTTTTCGGGACTCTCGCTCACCTTCTTCTTGGGATCATCGGAGGCTTCCTCGGGCGTGTCCTGGACACTCGGCACCGTCTCCGGATACCTTTGCTTCTCTTTTGGGTTCGCTGTTCTAGCGGGCTTGCCGCTGGTCTTTTGCTCCTTTTCCATAACCAGCTCCTGAACTTGGGGCTTCGGCTTCTCCAGTTTCTCCTGCTTCCTCGGCTGCACCTCTGGCTCCTCCTCCTCCTCCTCATCGTCCTCCGCATTCGTTGTACTCATCTCGACATGCAGATTCAAGCCCTGGGCACTGGCACTGCTCACCATCACGGCGGCAATGCTCCGCTTGTTGGCCAGCAAGCTATCGGCATGATCTGACTCCAGATCCGAGTCCAGCATCGTCTCCTCTTCTGGCTCCGGCTCTGGCTCCCGCTCTGGACTCTTTCGTTTCTCCTCGACCTTGGCCTTTGGCTGCTTGGCGTTGCCCTTGGCCTTCTTGGTCTTGGCCGGAGCGCCGCCCTCATCCTCGGAGGTGCAGCTTCCGCTCTTCTGGCTGGCAGTTTTTGTGTTGTTGCTGTTGTTGCCCTTCGGCTTGTTGAGATGCGACAACTCGGCGAATCTCTGGGCTTGAGCTGCATCCTCGGCCGCGGCCAAGGATCGCAGAGATTTTTGCTGCTGCTGCTGCTGCTGCAGCTGCTGCTGCTGCTGTTGCTGTTGCTGCTGCTGAAGCTGTTGCTGCTGCTGCGCCTTGTGCGATTGCTTCTGCGACTTTTGCTTCTCCTTCTGCACCAAGACCTCGTCCACTTCCTTGGCTATCACCGGGACAATCAGCTTGTTGGCCAGCACCACCGGCGGCTGGCAGCTGGCCGCTTGCTCCAGAGATCCCTGGCCTGGCTCCTGATTCCCTCCTCCTGCTCCCCGTTGGAGCAACTTCTGGCGCTCGCAGGGATCATTGCAAAATATGGCCACCACCGGCCGGAAGAGGGACTCGTCACAGTTCTCATGGATCACGGTATCCTCGGCGGCCAGCTGGCCCACCACCTCGTCCAGCATATCCGTTTGCAGTTCCCCCGAGATGCCCGCATTTAGATCCGTGACCGTGCCCAGAGGATTCACCATCTTCTCCACGCGGGAATAGCTGCAAATGTTGGGCAGAACGGAGGCCAGGGCGGATATCGTTGAGCCATCGCTGCGGCGTCCGGCATCGAAGTGCGAGTGCGACTGGGACTCCTCCGTATCCTCCGCCTCGTCCAGCTCGTTCAGGCTCTCGTGCTCGGCGAGGGCATCGTAGTAGCAGGCATTATCACAGGTCGAGGCGGCTATGGGGGCCATCGCCGATGCCGATGCCGATGCCGTTGCCGTTGCCTCCAAGGAGGCCGAGGCAGCAGCAGGATCTCCGCAGGACGGAGCCTGGTGATCTGCGGAGGCGGACGCGGGGCAACAAACGGTGGGGCGGACGGGCGGTGGACACAGAACACAGAGCGGAGAATAAACGAGAAATAGAAGAAGAGAAAACAAATTATGAGAAAAGCGCATTTTTTTTTTGGATTTTTTTATTTTTTAAACAAAAAGCCAAAGGCGAATTTTTGGGAACTTGATTCGAAAATGATTCGAAATTAATTCAAAGTTGATTCATAATTTTCTCCAAATTGCTTCTTGAAAATGTTTAATTTTGGCCAAACATTTTTTCTTTTTTGTTGCCTTTTGCATTTGCTTTTATTGTTTGTTTCTTTGCCTTGCAAGCTTGGTTATTGTAATATTATTATTATTAATTAATTTAACAAGAAAACTATAATGTTCTTTACCAGCTGATCGATCGAAAAGGAAGCGGAAAACACTCAAAACAAATAAAAGAAAAATCGAACGTGGAACAGAAAATAAATAAATAAATAAACTTTGTATATAGAGATTGAATAAATAAATGAAAAACGAAAACGACTCTATTGGTTTTAATTTTTAGTGTGAAAAAGATTAACAAAAGGAAATTAAAGTTAAGAAAGTAGCGTGACAAGACACGATGTTTTTTTTTTTTTTTTTTTTTTTTGGAAAATAATAAACGTAAGAAACCGGAGATATTTGTTTTTATTCGTGAATATTTTTGAATAGCGTTTTCGAAATTTTAATGGCTTTGGCTTTTTATTAGAAGATTCATGTAGATTAATGTGCTCTTTCCTCTCAACCGTTCTCTCCCTCTCTCTCTCTCTCTCTCTCTCTCTCTTTCTCTCTCGCTCTCGTTCGCTCTCCCACTCAACAAGGCTATCTCACTCGCACGTGCAATGATACTTTTTCGCAGAAGAATTGTAATTTCAAATAAAAAGTGTATAAAACAAATCACAAAAGACGTGGGAGGGGGGGACAAACAAGGGAAGAACCCGGATCAAAAGAGAGTCTTGCAGAAGCTTAGGTAAGAGTGTGTAAGTCATGTGGCAGTGTGAGGCGTTGCCAGGCGTACATTTTCCACTCCTTACTCCAAGCGTGTGTGGTGAGTAAGGGTAAGCGTCTGGTGAAAGATGTTAGGGTGTGGTGAGAAGCGTAAATCATGGTGAAAAAGCCGTCAAAGTCGGGGGAAACCAGGCTAGAGATCAAGATAGAAATATATTTCTGATTAAATCCCTAAGATAATTGGGTTAAAAAGTGGGCTGAGATTTTATTTTGTAATTTGGGGCTAATTAAGGAATATCTGCTGTGTCAAAATTGTTGTTAGCTTAAATTTAGTTGCATTTAGTATAGAAATAGGTTATCTCAATTTAAGGCTAGACAAAAAACACCAAAGATATTTCGATTTTGTGGTCAAGTTTTTGCTTAAGCTAAAAAAAAACGAAGTTCAACAACAACAACTGAAGGTTCAAAAACACCAACACACCACGCTTTACACCACAATGGCCCACGCACACACACACACACAGAGAGTGGGGAAAAATGAGAGGATAAGGCGAAAGTGAGATGGTAGAGAAATGGAGTTATGAAAGAGTCATGCAAGGGGGAAAGTGAGAGGAGGGAAATGGATGGATATAACATCATTATCATCGGTATCATCATCAGTATCATATCATAGTTCATCATCGTTTTTAACAACCAACAACCAATGCCAATTTCGTGGTGTTTCAACATTAAAATATCATTTTTCTTTTGTTTTGAATTAAACATTTTCGTTTGGAAAGCGTTTTGAACTTAAAATCATATAAGAAATATATATATTTATATTGTATGTATGTGTGAACAAAAAATAAACATAAATAAAGAATCAAAATCAAAAACAATAAAGAAAAAAGAGGAATACAATAAACGAATATAAAAAATATAAAAAGAGAATTGTAAAGACTTCGAAAACCGGCTAACGATCAACGAGGATGCTTGGGACTCTCTGCTGGGGTCTCTCCGTGGCCTAAACTCACTTGGATGAGCTAGGTTCCACTGGACCCTAACCGAACATTGCATCAGCGGCTATGGTCTTGGGTATAGAATCGGAGTGGATCGGATAGCCACTTACCCGTAGTCTCACGCCTGGCCGCCGCCGTTGAAGGCGATTCACGCATGGCATCCGCCAGATCCTCCTTGAGACGCGTATCACCGTGCCCGTAGTCCGAGTCCAAGTGGCCATGCCGGAAGCGATCCATCAGCTTGGGACTCTGCTCTATGCTGCCTATTAACGATTGAGTCTCTTACTTTCGGAATTCTCTCTCTCGCCAAGCTTAAGCTCCACTTACTGTACGAACCCGACTCGATGAGCACTGGCACCCCGGAGCCACTGCGACCGGTGATTGCGGAGCCACCACCGATGCCCGATGCCCCCACAGAGGTGGCTGCATTCAAGGGCATATTCAGGGGACTGGAACGATCCTTGGCCACCGAGCCAGGGGCCAAGGCTGAGGCAGCCGAAGCAGCTGCCGTCGAGGGCAGCGTGGTGGTCGTCGAGGTCTTGGTAACGCCTATCTCCACGGCCTCGGCATCCACATGGTTCAGATTGGAGCTGGAATTAAACATATAACCTAGAATCCAGATAATTAGCTAAATATATTCATGCTCCTTACCCGCTGGGCGTATTGTAGTTCTTGAAGACGAACTGCGGCCCCATCCACAGGCGGCGATGGGGACCCGCGTGCGTTATGATCTCCACCTGGGCCAGCCAGCTCTCGGCCCGCTCGTCCGGCTCGTCGAATTGATGGGCGCTGTCCAGCAGCAGGCTGGCATGGCGATCCTTGATCAGCCAATTGTCCAGACCCAGCGGTGGTATGATTTCTTGAGATCCATCCTTGCGCCGGCCCAGATTCCACTGGGCCCGAGGGTCCACCTCCAGTTCGATGGGCGTGTCATCACATATCTTCTCTTTGGCAACATCTGTGAATAATTATTATATAATTTTAGATACCAAAGAGGATTAGGAGCACAAAATCCACTCACTTGAGGCTAGCTTCGTGTCCAGATCGTACTGGATGAGCGCCCCGTGGCCGGCCATGACGAAGAGCGAGTCGACCGCCTTGCGCTGGACGCGATGCGGCTGCTCTCGTGTCGCCATCGGTGGCTCCAGCAGCCAAGACCTTGACTTGGCAAAGATGGAGCAAACGCTCAGCGGCTTGCCACTGTCGTCCGACAGCGAGGAGAGGCGCTGTCGCTGCCGTTGGCTACTGCTGCCACCACCGCCAACGCCTCCATGACCGCCGGAATTCACGCCCGCTCCCATGCTGCCGCCTCCTCCAATCCCGGAGCCGCCGCCGCCCGCTGACCCCGGCGGCGAGCCCAGTGTGAAGGGCTGACGCAGCTGGGCCAGAGGCTGAACCACCGCTGGCCGCGGATATGGCGGCAATGTGGGATTGTGGTACGGCTGCAGCGACTGCACGAACGTCGTGCTCTCCGAGTGCGAAATCGGTGAGCTGGAGCGACCATCGGCGCCCAGGCCGGCGCTCCTGTGGAACCGGGACAGCTTGTTCACCACATGCAGCGAGGTGTGCGTGCGAACGCCCATGGCGCCGCCGTAGGGCGTGATGGGGAAGACGTGGGTGGTGCCACGCAGCGTGGAGACGGCCACCCAGCGCGAGTCCAGCGAGAAGGCGATGTGCTGCACCTTGGCGCTGGTATCGCCACGATGCAGCACATACAGATGATGCACGGCGGCCAGGCTGGGACCCACGGGATGCGGCTGCACGCGGAACACATGGAAATCGTGGCCACGCCGATCGGCGGTGAGCAGCAGCATGCCCGAGCTGTCGAACTCCATGGCCACCAGAGCCTCGCTGTGGGCCACAAAGTGAGCCACAATCGGATCCCCGCCGCCGGCCGCCTGTGAGCCGCCCGTGGCGCTCAGCGGTGTGCCCGACGTGGGGCTGTAGTCCTTCACCGGATGCTGGTATCAAGGGGAATCACCGTTAAAGATTAAGTTAACCCAACTCCATGATGGACACTCACCTTCACATCGATGATGGTCACAACGCCCGACTGCTTGGCATCCGGGCCGCCGCTGGCCGAATCGAAGCTGCTGTTCTTGGAGCTGGCCCCGCTGCCGGCGGTGGTGCCGGTCAGTCCGGCGGCCACCTGCTCGCCCAGCTCGCGCAGCCCCTTGCCCAGGGACTTGGCCGCATTGAGCACTGTTGCCGTATAGCTGGGCACCCCCTCGCCGTCGCAGCCGCCGCCGCTGCGCTTGGAGTGCAGCAGCTTGTGCTCCGCGTAGGCCAGCCAGCGGGGACCAAGCGCAATGGGATTCGGATTGATCCTGCAAGAAATTGGAATTGGATTTCTCCTTGGAACTTCACTCAAACGGGAATCAATGGGAATCATCACTCACCCCGGACTGGGATAGCAGGTGGTAATGGTCAGGCGATCCTCCAGCGTTCGGGCATCGAAGACGGCGATCCGTTCGTGGAACGTGATGACCACCGCCGACCTATTCGCCTGGATGTCCAGCACTGCGTTCTTGAACTTGATCGTCTTCACCTGGACGCCCGTTTTCAGCGAGAGAAAGTTCACGGCACTGAACTGGGCAGCGGCCGAGACGGCACCGCTCCCGCCACCTCCTATGCCGCCGCCGGAGCCACCACTTGAACTGATACCGCCACCGCTTGAGCTGCCCGGTAGGAGGCCACTGGCCGCTGCACTGCCACCATCGACGAGGGCCACCAGGGGACGTTTTTCCGCAAAGGCATCGACTGGCTCATCTGCTCGCCCGTTCTCATCCAGGGCGGCTGCCGTCGCCGGCGTGGGCAGCACCCGCAGGGCAGTGACGACGCCGTGGCGCCACGATAGCACCTCCACGGCCTCACCGTTGGCGGGTATGGCCCATACTTGAACGCCCAGGCCGTAGCCAAGGATCAGGAGGAGCGGTGGCGCCGCATTACCCTCCAGCTCCCAATCGTCACCGAAACGCGGATCGCTGACATCCGCACACGTCTCGAAGCGGGCCCAGGTGATGGTGTCCTTGGGATCCTGGACAGGCTGATTTGCCAATGTCACATCGTTGATGAAGCCAATCGCCGAGTCCAGAATGGAGCGATCCGACACTGTCTGCGGCGGCACAATGGCGGGCAGCGTGCCCGTCCTCGAGCCGGAACCGGAAACATGACCGTGACTCGACCCGGAACCCGATCCGGAGACAGAGGAGCCCGGTCCAAGGCCGGAACCAACCACGCCGGTGGGATGGCGGCGTGGAGAGTCCGCGGACATGATGCGGCGACGGTTGCTGGGATTGGCTCCTGATGGCTCCTCTCCTTTCTAGCTGCTACCACAGCTGCTGCCAATGATGCAGTGCCTCCACACTGGAGGGCAGGGGGGCTGGCAGTGGGTGTGGGTGTGTGTGTGTGTGTGTGTGTGTTTGTGTGGAGGGGGAGGGTGTTTGGCAGTTTTGCCCCCGCTCTTCTTTCGCTCTCACTGTAATCTCTCGCCTCTCACTGCTCTAGCTCTCCCGAGACACTGCGTCTGGGATCGAATCTGTCGCCTCTTTTTCTCCGCTTTCGCCGCTCTTTCGCTCTGTTGTCAACTGCAAATAGAAAGCAAAGAGAGTAAATAAACAAATTGATCTATCGCACACACACACACACCCATGCATCGTTGCAATACATTCACTCTGTTCGCTCTCCCCATAGGGAATGGGGTGGACCAATGACAGCGCTTTACATATACAGTCTCTTAGTTCATTTAACAGACCTAAGCGGGTCGAGTCATATCAATTACGTTGACAAAACAACAAAAAAATCTTACCGAACATTGTGAAATCTGAACTGTGACTAATACCATAAATATTAAGAAGCCAGCTGGGACTTAAGACTCGACCAAGGTCCACCCAAATGCGCACATTTCATAGTTTCTGTTGGCCATTCCATTTCATTCCGTTTTGTTTTCCCTTTGTCTCAATCAAACAGCTTTAATCTTTGCACAGAGCCACCCCCCACCGTCTGCCTCTGCCCCAATACCACCCCGCCTCTTTTTCTCTTGACGTCTCTTACCAATTTATTAGCGCATTACGTGTATTTTCAGCTTTGTACATGGTTTTTATTTTTATTCAATTTTTCGCATAACTTTCGCAGCTGTTATTTTTTTTTTTTGTGCCCCTGTTTCTTTTGTCAATTTCAGTTTCATGGGGCGTAAATTAAGTGCAATAAACCAACAACAGTGGCACCGAATTAGCTTACAAATTGAACGTAACAGTCTACGCAAAAATAAAACAATATTTGTTATTGTTTTTCACTCTTTGCGTTTGTAAACACTGAAGAAAACTGAAAACAAGCGCTAAACAACAACAAATATCTCAAAGTCACGCAGAAATTATCAGGCCATTTGTTTTTGCATTAGCTTCTTGTTTTCACCTCCATTTTGTGGCTGAGATTCGCCAACAGCGAATGAAAGGCGCATCGGAACGCAATATGCAAACACAAAGAAGCCAGTAATCAGTTTTTCTCTTCTTCTATGTGCTGCAAATAACCGTTTGAGCCGCCTTCTTCTTCTTCTTCGTCCTCTCGAAAGGAATAAACGAGCATAGCAACAGATGTCCGGCAAAAGAAAAAGAAATAATACATTTGCATACATATTAACCCATCGAAGATATAAAAACGTAATAATATAATGACAAATTAAATCCTTGGTCTATGAGAGAGCATTGAGTAATGGTTTATACATTAATTTAAAAATAAACCAATAATGAACAAATAAAACTAAATTATCTTCTAATACTCCTGCTACCCCATTCAGAGGACAAGCGATTAATTAAGTTTCGATTTGCTGCAAATGCATTTTGCGAAACTTTTCCACGTGTACTGGCAATTGATTATATTTCGCCACACAAGTCCCGTTTTCATATAGATAGAAATGAGGTAATTAACAAGCACGATTATATACACATACTACATGCACATTGAATATAGTATTTCGTATTGCAATTGGCAGATGATAACGCACGAAGTCGTGCTGTAAAGGCGTAATGATTCAATTAAACGGTAGTAAAAATTGCGAAATACAAAGAAAGAATTTCGTGAGTGGAAGCAATTAGAAGGAACTTAAAATTTCTAAAGCAACATTGTTTCTTGGGGTCCGGTGGTCTATTAGGCAGCAGGGAGGGATTAAGGGTTAAGCCCAAAAACGGTATCACAAAGCAGAATGCGGAAGGGGGAGAAGGTGATGGTGGGAGAAGAGCATATGCATACGCTGCATTCCTCAATTGGCTTGGCACACGCGCAACAAAAACATAAACTATAATATCAACAAGCAATGTCACACACACCCGCATCAGGTACTTGTATGTGAGCGAGGAACCTCCGACCTCCGTCCCCTCAGACCCCCACTCATACAGTGACACTGCCTCTCTTTCGCCCTCGCGTTATGCGACCATCAGTAACGCATTTGTCTTTGTTTAGCAATAGGCAAACCAAACGGCATAAATTCACCATTCACTGGTGGGAGTGCAACAAAGACAGAATAACTAAAAAAGAGCACATCCTCAGTATTAATACAGTCAGCCTTATTTTACATTAACATATTAACATTAACATATACAAATTATAGGTCATGTATAAACTATACTTATTATACTTGTTTTACAGTTTTCACGTCATATGCGAAAAATTAAACATAAAAGATTGATAAATAAAGATTGAACTTGTCGCCCTACACCTTTCGACATATTCGTCTTACTGAGTGGCCACTGTGGCAGCAACTAGCAGCTGGCCCCTCGCTGGTTTACACGTATCCTTGACACTCGATCAATTCCAGAACAAGTTCAAATGGGAACTCGGCCAACGCATGAACGAGACGACGAAGCTCAAGTTCGCTGCAATTTCTTTGTGCAAGAATGAGAGAGGACAACATGCATAGACAGAAGAGAGACCCCAAAATAGAGTGCACATGTGTGCGTGTTGTGTGCTGTGCTGCTATTTATTGTTGGGCTCCCATTGTTTATGCTGGCCATTGCCAAAAGACACTTGATAAAAAAAATCAAATTTTTTATTTATTTTTGTATTGTTTTTTGTTTCCCTTTTCGGCACAACAATAGCTCACACACGAGTTCACGCTTCGAACAGGTGTTACTTAAAATTCACACACACACACAGCTCAAGTATTATACATGCAATTTCATACAAAAATAATCATATAAATTTTTTTTCAGTTCGTGATATAGCGTATCGACGAAACGGATTCTATAAAGCACAGGTTCATCAACCCACACACAGCTGATTATTTTCGCTTGATTACGGCCGAATAATAATTTTCTATTGAGGCTTCCAGATTGAGAAACATTTTCCACATAGTATCAATCACACCCCCCGAATCACACACATCCGCGAGTGATAAGACAGTCGCGTCCCACATCCCAGATTCCCCAACCTTTGGCAGTCCTTGGGAGCGAACAAAGGAACCCCTCGGTTCCCCGCAGTATGGGATAAAACTAACCTTTAAGCTACTAGGCCATATACACTACTGGACAAAATAATAAGTACATAGGCATGGTGCCACTTTGTTTGGTTATGGCTCCATTCTTTTTGAATATATGCCTGCCAATTGTTTATATATTGAAAAGTTACAGTATGGCGAATCATTTAAATAAAAAATTAGAGGGGTTTACTGCGTTTTTTTCATGCTATGCTTAAATTTGTGGTGAATGGACGTTTTCGGCCTGGCCAAAATAATAAGTACACCAATTCTACAAAGCCTACAATTCGAAACGTATTAAAATTTTCCCTCTGTTTTCTTAATAGTAGTAATCTTATGATATTATTGAGTATATTAACACTTATCTTGAAATTCTTTGTTGATTCTTTTTGGCATACTAAAAATAAGTTTGTGAAGAGTCCCCTCTGGAATCTCATACCGGGCTTTTTGCAAGAATTCCCACAATACATGGGCGTTTTGCAACGTATTTTGGTACAAATACAAAGTATCTAGTCTCCCCATAAGTTTACAATTGGGTTTAAGTCCGTAGACCGACTTCGACAACTTATAACGTTACCTTGTTTTCTCAGGCATTGATCCTGGCATGGGTTTTATGTCGTTGTCCTGTTGAAAGAGGAATCTCAAGGACATTTTTTTTGACAGTAAACGGTTCGCATAATGTCTGTTAACTTATTTTTATAACCGAATCGTGTGATAATCCCAGTTATGCGATGTATCGGACAAAGGCATGACGAGATATATAGCCCCAAAATATTACTCATCCGCCACCGTGCTTGAGGCACTTCTATGTGTAGCGGACGTCAAATTTTTTGCCTTTTGGGCTTTTTCCCTTTTTGAACATGTCGTTTGGAGTCATTATCAAACAGATTTATATTTATTTCGGAGTTCCATAAAATAATATTTTACTCTCTCGACCCATCTGGTCTAGAGCACCCCAAAATATTTTCCACAATATTTTTGCGCCATCTGAATTTTTATTTTCTTGAAGTAACGGACTTTTTAGGGTATATATTCTGGTAAGTCTACATTTTAAGATGTAGGACGAACCTTTTTAGATTAGGTTTCATGTCTAATTTGAGCGGTAGGGGCCTTGAGAGACATGGAAGGTTTAATTTTTGATATATTGACGATGCAGTTGTTCGATGTTTCTGAAAATATCTTCTTTGGTTCTTGTTTTTCCAGTAAGCACTTTTTATTGTAAGGTATTCTGAATACAAATACATCAAGGGTTTGAGGGTTTTCATCATTTCCCGAAGACTTTTTCTTTTTTTGAAGATATAAAGCATATTGGTCATCTTCAACACTTCAATTTTGATTTGGTCCATCTAAAGTGTTTTTTTTTTCACTTGTCCATTGTTAAATATGTAAGAAGTTATAAAAAAAACAATATATTTTGAGCCTACTTGTCGATTAAATACTTCAAAATTGTAAAATAACACCAGTGTACTTATTATTTTGGCCAGGCCAAAAACGTCCATTCAGCACAAATTTAAGCATAGCATTAAAAAAACGCTGTAAACCCCTCTAATTTTTTATTTAAATGATTCGCCATACTGTAACTTTTCAATATATAAACAATTGGCAGGCATATATTCAAAAAGAATCGAGCAATAACCAAACAAAGTGGCACCATGCCTATGTACTTATTATTTTGTCCAGTAGTGTACGCACAGTCCTACCATCAAAAGAACGAACCCCTTCGTAACTCCGTACCCAAAATAAACCTATCCTCTAAAGTTCTCACTAAATTGTTATTTTTATACCCTTGCAGAGGGTATTATAATTTTGACCAGATGTTTGCAACGCAGTGAAGGAGGCATCTCCGACCCCATAAAGTATATATATTCTTGATCAGCATCACCAGCCGAGTCGATCTAGCCATGTCCGTCTGTCTGTCTGTCCGTCTGTCGGTTTCTACGCGAACTAGTCTCTCAGTTTTTGAGCTATCGAGCTGAAATTTTCAGCATAGTCTTATTTCTTTAGCACGCAGTATATATGTCGGAACGACCGAAATCGGACTACTATATCCTATAGCTGCCATAGGAATGATTGCGAAATTAATGTAAAAAATATTTTAACTTCTCTGTTTTTTCAACGTATTTCTATAAATTTTGAGATATAGCAGTTTTTTATGCTTCTAGAATTGCGGTTTTAATTTCATTAAGATCGGACAACTATATCATATAGCTGCCATAGAAGCGATCGGTCGATTTATATGAAAATTTAAAATTCTACATGTAAAATGTAAAATTTACAAAATTCCATGTTTTTTCAACATTACTAAAGAGGTTAGATTTTCATTGATTCAAGGGTATACCAACTTCGGTTTACCGAAGCTAGCTTTCTTTCTCGTTTTTAGAACATATTTTCAATATACAAAAAGGATGTATAAAATAAAGTTTTTAACATAGAAAGACCTCTATTCGGTTTTGTTTTAACAAATTAAGTTTAAAACTAAGCTTGCTTGAATAACGAACAAGGAAAGGCAGTAAACTTGGATAAACAGCTGTTTAACCAGTATCCATTATTGATTATATGGTAATGAGTCAGTTAAGTGGCTTTTGTATATATTCGACTCCTGATCAGCTATGCTAGTATTGTATATAATTCAAAATATTTACAAAATACAAGTTTATAAAATAAAATTAATTATGTTCTGTTTCAAGTATTTCCACTGTAGTGCTGACATGGGGGAATGCAAATTGCAGCACTTTTTTATGTTTTCTTTTCGGTCTTTGCTTCTGGGTTTCTGTGTTTCTGGTTATTGTCAATGGCACCCACCGCCTCCCACTCGCCCAAACATTCCCCCGCCCCTTTAACAATCAAACCGCAAGTTGGCAAATTTTTTGGCAAACATTTCTATTAGGTAAAATCATCAAGTGACAAGAGGGGCCGCCGAAGAAGGGGATGGCAATTGAAAAATGTCACTTTTGATGTGCGTTTTACTTTGTAAATGAAGCGAAAATGAAAACACAACACAATTTGTGTCATCCAAATATTTTTGTGTTATTTTTTGATTACTCGCCGACGACGATGGCCGTCGTTCTTGTTGGCTTTGCATTAATTTGGAAAACAAAGAGCCAAAACTCGGAGCAATTATCAAAATATGTACAGAAGTCAAAAAGCGCGAGAGAGTGAGAGAGAGAGAGAGAGAGGCAGTGAAAGAGAGGCCAAAATGAAAACAAAAATCTAACACAGATGCAATAGAATGCACACAAGCGCATTGGCAGCAACTCAGCTGCAACGAAATTTTGTTTTTGTTCTCTCGTACACTTACAGCATCGCACAGTGGTAATAAATGTAAGCGATTTAATCAACATAATCGTATAAACAAAATATCCTTGTCAACAAGGTTTGCTATTGTTAAACATTTATTTAATTTTGTTTATGGTTTTTCTTTGGTTTTGAGACTTTTAAATATACATTTAAAGACCAAACCAAAAGTATTTTTATTATATGATGTTCGTATATAACGTATTTTAATCACTTTTTTCTCTGCCCATTCCACTGTGCCCAAATGTGTTCACTATCAGCTCGTTTCGTTTAGTTTCAGTCCGTTTCCACCGTTTTGTTGTTGCCCGTCTAATGCGCACATACACGTACATATAGATTTCGTTGGCCTGTGTGCGTGAGAAGTGGGGGGCGAGTGAGGGAGAGCGAGAGAGTGTATCTGTGAGATTTTTTTTTTCCTCCTTCATTGTTTGTGTTTTGAAATAATTTTTTTTCGCGTCACAGGCCAAAACAAAATTTCCACTACTTTTGACATTTAAATAACACCAAATAACTCAGTTCTTGCTCTCTTGCACTCTCTCTATCTGCCCCAAGTTTTTTTTTCCGTTCTCTTGCTCTATTCTTTGGCTCTTTGTTTGCACAATTTACACGTCTGTGATTTCGACAGAGCAACAATAAACAAATAGTTGCATAAATGGAGGTTGCTTTTTTGATTTTTTTTACCTAAGTTTCATCGTACGATTTCGATTTCGTATATACACGATTTTCAATTTATTTTTTTTGCGCGTCAAACAAAAACAACAGCTAGAAGAGGAAGAACTTACCACTTGCGTTGTTGTTTCTGTTTCTGTTCCGTTGGTTGAATCAGCCAGCAGCTGAAGCACAACAACAGCAACAAATGCCACTCGTTCCTGTCGTTCCTCGCGTTCCGCCTTCTCACACGTTCCGCAGAGCGCGCGCAAAAACAACAACACAAACAAAAATCATATGTTTTCAGCTGCTGCTCTCTCTCGCTCTCTGTGGCTTTTGTTTTTGTTTTTTCTTGCTTTTGCCTTTGTGTTGTTGATTTCCTTTTTGGTGTTGCTTTTGGTGGAGCCTCTCTTTTATTATTATTTGTATTACTTATATTACTTCTGATCTGTTTCGTTGCAGGCGGCAGCAGCAGCAACAATCTCAAAACTGCGTCTTCTTTTTTCCTCTTTTTCTCCTTTTGCCTCTTCTTTTTTCAATGCCTTGTTTCTTTCCGCCTTCGCCACGCCCTCCGATTGGAGTGTTCTGAACTTAATTCTCAGCTTTGCTACGCCTTTTCGAACTCCCCTTCTTCAAGTTCAAAAACTTGAGGTTTTGTTTGGAAATTGTCGAGAGAAAAATGATGTCGAAAATCTCTTTTCGCTGCCACTGCCGCCCTATTGCTGGCTCGCTCGCTCACACACCCGAACACCAGCACAACGCACACACACGCACACACCACCAATACAGACAGACTGCGTCGTACGTTTTATTTTTCTATTTTTCGTTTCGTTTCTTTTCGTTTTTCGTTTACGATTTTTGTTGCTACTGCTGTTGCTGTTGTTGTTATTGTTGCTGTTGTTGCTTCACAAAAATTAACTGCGACATTAAATGTGGCCAAGTGATTTTTATTTTTATTTATTTTAATTTGATTTCTTAATACGCCCGTTAATACTTATATCGATTAAGAAAAACGGATTTATGCGTCGCAACAAACATAAAAAAAAATATATAGGATCCCAGAGAGACGACGACGACTGTTTGCTGCCAATCAAAAGTAACAAAAAAAACTAGTACTAGCTAGGCTGGCTGGCTGGCTAGCGAGCGTTTCAGTTAATTTTTGTGTAATCGTTCAGCGGACACTTAGTATTATTAATTGTTATTATTTTGGTTGCTGCGCTATTTCTGTTTCTGTCTCTCTGTTTTTTCTTTTCTTTTCGTATCTCTCCGCCTATCGTTTTAGTTGGCGGTGGGTCTGATTCGATAACGATTTAGCATGGCTTCCCTCCGTGGTTGGTGTCTTGGTTAAGAAGGGCTTCTAATCTTTTGCAGATTACTTTGGAAATTCTTTTACAAGTGCTTAATAGTGCAATAAAAGCAATAAGAATTACGAGCACCGACAATAATTGGTCCGTGTGATTTTGCAAAACCCATACAAAACGTATATTTGCATGGATTTTTTGTATTTCCAGCTCAGCTAAGGTTTAACACTCCGCTGGACTCGAACCACTCAAAATACGCCATCTGGCGGGGTGTGTTTTTCTTCGAATCAAGTCGATTACCGCGATTAATAAGTCGATGTTGGTCGGAAATTGAAAGTATCGATGCATTTGACGAATCTTTCCACTATTTTCATTTTATTCTGTCGCACAAAATAAAGCCCGCCAGCTTGCGGTTAGTTACTGTTTGCCCCCGCTGCCGAGGGTCCTGCAAATTAACTGGAGTGCCAGTCCAGCGAGTGACACTTTTTTTGCACACAACAAAATAACCTCTTCATTCGGTTTGTTGTTTTTGTTGTGGCCGCCGTGAAATTCGCAAACTGTGTGTGTGTGAGAGCGAGCGGGTGTCCGTGTGTGGCTGTGTTTTGGTATCCAGTGAGTTCATCAAAAAAAGAATAAAAAAAAAAAAAAAAGAAGAAATGTGTGTGTTATATGTTGGAAAATATTATATTTGGGTCAAATCTTTTCTTTTGCTGCGTGCGTGTGCGTGGATTTCCTGTCTGTGTGTGTGTGGCTTTTCCTTAATTTCCTCTTTGTTTTTACTTTCGTTTTTTTGTTGTTGTTTTCCTCTTTGCCTCGCCACGCTTCTGCTACTGCTGCTGCTGCTGGTGTTGTTGTTCTTGCTGCACGCGCTTCTTCTGCCGGCGCAACTAATTCGATTTATTTATAAATGCAAAGATTTCTACAAGCGTTTAAAATATGTCTGCTCTTAAACTAAAATGCAAGGAAATTAAATAAACAAGTCTGAGTGTCTGTATGTGCCTGCTGACCTTCGTGCAATCACTTTCAATTAGAACGAACGGACGGCGTGCAAGGCAGAGCAGGGAGAGAGAGTCAGGTCCTGTCCTGCGATAATGCAATCAGATCGCCTGAGAGTGTGTGTGTGTTCATGTGCGCATTTAATTCAATTGTTGCACTTTTACAGTTTGAAAGCAATTAACAAGCAGGCCAATTTGCAGGAAGGCAGGAAAGCAGGAAAGCAGGAAAGGAGAGCGGCAGTGGAAGTGGTCAGTGGAAGCAGAAGAAGAAGCAGTGTAAGCAGTCTCTAGTCAACAAAGCAGACCAAATGAGCACGCACTTTGCGACTAACAAGCAGCACAAACTAAGCCAAAAATAAAGATAAAGATAAGCGGGAAAGAGGAGCGCCGACGAAGAGGAGGAGGAGGAGAGAGGAAAGAACACACACTCACACGCGACTCGTGCACTGAGCGAAAAAAAAAAACAGCGGCGCCAAGATGCGGGTCGTGGCCATGGTCAGCGGCGGCAAGGATAGCTGCTACAACATGATGCAGTGCGTCGCCGAGGGCCACGAGATCGTTGCCCTGGCCAATCTGCATCCCAAGGACAGAGGTGAGTCCAGGAAGGAGCTTTCAAAATATACATTTTATTGTTACCCCCAATAAAACTAAAGAAAATTCAATGAAAGGAATGTAAAAATATATATTTTTTTATTTATAATTATTTTATCCACATTTTGTAGTTAGCTTTTGTATTTTTCTATAGTTTCCGAACACAACTAATCGATGTATCACAACGATTTATTTGTAATAAACCTTACTTAAACTTATTTAAATATAACCTTAATATTTAATATTTCCCTATTTTTTAACCCTATTGGCAGTTTTTTTTAACATTATTCCTTTAAATTCGCCAAATCATTAAGTTATCGTTATCGTTTTCCAAATTTGAATTGTTTGTCGACCTTATTTTTTTGTAAATAGAGTCTTCGTTTCTCGCTTTAATTTGATAAAATATTTTAAATAATTTGATTATTTATATCCTAAACAAGCCACTTATCTTTATTAGAATCCACTGCTGAGCTTTTACATAGTTTAACGTACTTAATATCCTTTGGTTACTTATATATTGAGTTTGAAACGTTTATTACCTATAAGATGTATACCCAAAAAAAAAATCATCATAGAACCTATACGATTGTTACATGAATTATATACTCTTGAGTATGAAAAATTTCTTAATAAGATGCTTTTCAATTTAATACTACGAAAGTATAAATTTTATACTCATCTGCACCAATATTTCATAATAATCACTAACGCGACAAAGAGAAAAGCACTAAATTTCAGCTAACGCGATTTGTTATCGAATTTTCGATGTAGCTTCCTATAAAAATAATACTCGAAAATACACAATTGAATCTTTGGAGTATAAAAATTATACTTTGTAGTATATATTTGATATTTTTAAGTATAAAATGTATACTAAACTCGTTATACTGCTTGAGTATATTTTTAAGACAACGCGTAGAAAGGTTAAACTCTTGTTTTTTTTTTTGGGTCTAATTATAGGTATTTCCTTCCATTTCTTATTTATCCACTTAATTTTAAGTGCACATTTTTATTAATATTTTTTTTTTTTTTCCAATTAATGTGCCTTTCCCCTTTAAAGTAAGGCAAAATCCGCCACAGTTGTTATTACCACCTTATTATTGGCCGCCTCTGTTTGCCTAAGCATTTACCACCAAGGTTGCTCTGTTTGATCTCTGGCCGCTGTACACTGGCTCCACTTGCTCCACTTGCTCCACTTGCTCCACACTTGTGCTCTATACTTGCAGACGAGCTGGATAGCTTCATGTACCAGACGGTCGGCCACATGGGCATCGAGATACTGGCCAGCGCCATGGGACTGCCGCTCTATCGGCGCGAGACCAAGGGCAAGAGCACCCAGACCGGCAAGCAGTACGTGCCCACCGACGACGACGAGGTCGAGGATCTATACAGTCTGCTGGAGACATGCAAGGTGAAATATATTGATTGATGATTTGCAGTGACGACATTGCCACTGCAACCCCATTTTCCATTTCCATTTGCCCAAATCCAGATCCCTACCCCTGCTTCCTGGGCAGAGAGAACCGTTGGGGAAATACCTGGGACTTACTGTCGATAGTTGGAAGTATTTAAAGATTTAATCAGGAAGTTTATGTACCCAACTAAGCACTAGAAATGCCATAGTTTGTAGACCCTTTTTCCTATACAAATATACATATTTTAGGTTCATAATTATAATTAAAAATGAACTCTCTATGAGCCTATCCCTTAAAATCCTATTTCTCTTGGTTTTAACCAAGTAATTCCACAGCTCATTAGTAGCTAAAGATATTATTTACAGGCAGACAAACTGGTTTAATTTAGAGTTGATTCTTCGACATTTGATATCTTTTATTTGGTTTGTGCTGATTTGCAATAAGTCAATAAGTTTGTTGATTCAGTTTCAGTTTCGGTAAATCGACCAATACCACCAACTGGCATTGCATTTTCCCAGTATTTTAAGGAACGTATAATGCCGGTGTTTACCTTGAATTCGATCCAAATCTCTGTCAGTTTGTTTTATTTACTTATACATATTTCTTTTTGCTGGGTAGAAATTTGCCAAGTTGCGGTTATATCATGTAGCTTTCGTTGGGAATAACTAGAAACTAAAGCTGATCTGGGGTTCACCTGCACTGAAATTAAGTCATAACAATATTTCCCCGAGTAGAATTTAATACAAAGAAACCCGAGAGATCATTAAAGATAAGATTCAGACATTTGCAAAAACATTTCTCTTTGATATTTGTTTGTTTGTAGATATGGAAAAGAAAAGCAAAACAAATAGGTATTTGAAATTCTAAAAATAGCGTCCAGTTGTTTTGTTTTTCTTTTGTATCCAAATAATCCCCAATTTATGCTTTGGCGTGAATATAATGAAAGATCTTTCAGGAAACTCAATTAAAAAATATTTAAAAAATAATATTCGCTGTATTTAAGGGGCGGGCAACCAACCCCAATCTCTTGTTTGTTGTGCCCTGTCCTTGGCCAAGTCCCTGATCCGGCAACTGCAACTGCTGCAATTGGAGATTGTCGTCGCATTATAATTGGGTGGCACACATCCACATCCACATCGACATCGCCCAGCCAACCGGGCAATCCGGGCTGTAATCTTATCGCGATGCCCGACGAACTGTGTTGCCGTGCACGTGAACCGTCTCGGCGTTCCCTTCAAGTTAAATAAATAAAGCCAAAAAAGCAATAACAATAATCGCACAAATTGTTTATTTACTCTTGATAATAATACCCAAAGAAATCGAATCGAATCGAAGCCGGAGGCGGAGGAGACGAGAGACCTTAATGCTAAATGGTAATTACAGTTTGGCAGGCGTCGTGTGGGTAGTAATTACATTTTTGCATTCCCCTGCCTGATATCTGCAAGAATATATATATTTAAATATTTATATATGTATATATTTACCCTTGTAGAGGGTATCACTGTGGACGGCAGTCCACGTAGTGACGATGTTTTAATATCAGACTAAAGTTTGGACCCTGTTATCTAGGGATCTATCCATCAAAATGCAAATACATTTTCTATTTTTAAAGGCCTAAAATGGATTTTCAACGTTTTGTTGACTTTAGAAAACAAATTTTATTGTAAAGAGGGGGATCTTGGTTATTGATATTACTTTATGTTAATTTATTTTCTTTTAAAACTTAATCAAAACATATTTGTGTGAGCTTTTTCAGTTTGGAATCCTCATCAGTACCGATTTTACTGACTCAGTTGGCCACAAAAACTTTGCGTGGTTATATAGCAGCTTGTCGCTAAATTCGTACTTGAGAATTATAAATGCTATGCCTGTAAAAATAATCGCTTAATTTTAGTAAGCAGAAATATACATATATCTAAATTTATATAGAACATTTTTTTATGAGCCTCATCAGTACATATTTTGCTGACTAATTTAGCCACAAAAACTTTGCTTGGCTTGTCGCTGAATTCGTACTTGGGAATTATAAGTGCAATGCCTGAAGAAATTATCGCTAAGTAAGTCGAAATGAGCGTAAAACCTATCCTATGAGTGATATCTTTCACATTTTGTTTAATTATAGATCTCTAATCTGAAGAACCTGAAGGGTTTTATTTATTTATAGATAGTATCAGTGCTTGCCAGGCATTTCCTCTTTGTTTAGACTGCTTTTTCAGAGCAGTTCGAATTACCACGACCATAATGACATCTGTATCAGTTTTTCCCTGCGAATACACATTCTCCTGTCTCTGTTTTTTCCCCTTAATTATTACTTATAATTAATTGCTTTATTTAACAGCACGAACTGCAGGTGGAGGCGGTGGCCGTGGGCGCCATCCTATCGGATTACCAGCGCGTCCGCGTGGAGAACGTGTGCAGCCGCCTGAACCTGATATCCCTGGCCTACCTGTGGAGGAGAGATCAGACTGAACTGCTGCAGGAGATGATTGACTGCCAGGTGCATGCCATCATAATCAAGGTAAGGCGACGCATTACCCACCTTCGATTGAGAGCTATCCCCTTTCGAGTTATATAATAAGCGACAGCTGTTATTAACAATTGTGCTAAATTTAGTCCAAGCAAACATTGCTCAGCTGCAGAAAAGGCTCTGGCGATCTCTGGCTATTTGTAAAATAAAATAATTTACAAAATAATCAACGAATCGAATCGAAGCGCTGCTGCTGTGTTTGTCCAGCAATTTGAGGCTTCAATTTTTATTGAACGTAAATGAGCAAAATAGTAAAGTCAACCTACTGCCGAGAATTCTTGGGAAAATAAAGCCAGATATATGGTGTTATTTATTTACTTAGTAGCCCAGAGAAGGCTCTAGAGTGTCTAATTCTTGAATGGCTCGATTATTAAGCTCTCCATCGAAGGTTTCCTATTTACTTGTAGTAACCAAACCCTTGATCCCCCTCCAGGTGGCTGCCCTGGGCCTCGTACCCGATCGACACCTGGGCAAGTCGCTGCGCGAGATGCAGCCGCATCTGCTGAAGATGCGCGACAAGTACGGGCTGAATGTCTGCGGCGAGGGCGGCGAGTATGAGACCTTCACCCTGGACTGCCCCCTCTTCCGGCAGCGCATCGTTGTCGAGGACATTCAGACCATCATCAGCAGCGCCGATCCCATTTGCCCCGTGGGCTACATCAACTTCACCAAGCTGTCGCTGCAGCCAAAGGAAGCGGCGGGCGGTGCGGCCAGCGTCGTCGGTGGCGGCGGCGGCGATGTTGTGTTCGTAAAGCGTTCCCTCGACTACATAAGCGACCTCAACGAGTCGACGTACAGTGACCTCAGTGATCCGGATTTCAGCGAAACGGAACTGGAGCTGATCGAGAAGGAGACACGCCTAAGGGAGTCGCTGAGCCAAAGTGAACTGATCTCGCGCAGCAACTCGTTTGGGAGGCATTTGGCTGCCGCCGCCACCGCCTCCTCGCCCATACCCATTGTCACGAAGAGCGCCAGCGTCGACGAGCCCACAGCGGCGGCGCCGTCAGTGCTGCTGGGTGCACCGGCCAGTTCCACATCCGCCTGTGCATCGATGCTGCTGACCACTGGCACTGCCGACAGTCTGGCCAGCTCGCAGAGTCAGGGCATTGGCCATGGCCTGGGCAGCAGCACCGCCGCCGTGTGCGGCTCGCTGTCGCTGGCCATCTCCTCGCTTGGGCTCAGCGCCGCCACCTGCTGCCAGCCGGGAACGGGAACGGGAACTGGGACGGGAACGGGAGGAGGAGCAGGAGGAGCAACGTTGGCAACCACACAGCCGCCCAGTCCGCTGACATACGAGCGGGAATTCCGTCCACTGGCCAACGAGGCCAGAGCGGCCATCAATGCCAAGGGCTGGATGTGGCTGGCGGGCATACAGGGTATCCAATGAGTCTCTAGCTTACCCCTACTTTAAATACTAACCCCTGTCACGGTTGCCCCAAGTAGTTTCCTAACCTTTTTAGTTATTTATTTTTTATTTAGTTGAGTTTATCCAGTGACAACCGTCGTCCCACTCTTACTGATCCCTTTCCTTAACCCTCTGACAGGTAGCGGCTCTGAGGGCATGGAGCAGGGCATGCAGCTGGCCCTGGACACCCTAAGCGATCTCTGCCAGTCCAAGGGCTACGAGCTTCAGGATCTGTGCTACATCACCTTGTACGTACGCTCTATAGCTGAATACCCGGCTTTAAATCGCATCTACTTGCGCGCCTTCGACTTTCACAATCCGCCGACGCGCGTCTGTGTGGAGTGTCCGCTGCCCGATGGCTGCCATGTGGTGATGGAGGCCATTGCCTATCGCCAGCCGGTGGCGGGCACGATATCCAGCGCCGAGGAGCGAGATCGCGAGGGTGAGGAGACGGCAGCGGCCTTGCTCAACGGGCGCCGGAACACAATGCATGTCCAGGGCATATCCCATTGGGCGCCGGCCAATATTGGGCCCTACAGCCAGTCCACCAGGGTGAGTGAGAGATCTCCTTGAGACGCAGAGAATCCGTAACTAATTGGATCCCCTTCAGATTGGGGACATCACCTACATCTCCGGCCAGATCGCCTTGGTGCCCGGCAGCATGACAATCATCGAGGGCGGCATCCGGCCGCAGTGCAAGCTCACCCTCCGCCACATCAGTCGCATTGCCAAGGCCATGAATGCCCATGGCCAGCTCCGGGATGTGGTCCACGGCATCTGCTTCGTTACTCACCCGGCCTTTATAGGCGAGGCGCGACGCCAGTGGGAGCGGCGCACGACCAATGCCATCATGGACTACATAGTGCTGCCGGCACTGCCGCGCGAGGCCCTCGTCGAGTGGCAGGTGTGGGCGCATACCCACAACGATCGCTTTGACTGTAAGCTGAGTTTTTTAAGGATTTTTATTGCCTGGAACTCAAGTTCTTGCTTTCCCTGCAGATGAGGAGACCGGGTGCTCGGTGGGCGACTACACCATCTCGATAAGGCGCCGCTGGAACTATGAGAATAACTGCGCTGCCATCGTTTGCTACGTGTCCACGGGCCTGGCCTCGTCCACCACCCAGCTGACGCAGCTCAGCGATGACATACTGGGCAACCACTGCCGCCTGGCGCAGTCTGTGAGCGCCGAGCACATGGACGAGATACTCACGTATGTGGTCAATCGACTGCTCAAGGATTATCCGCTGGCCAAGAAGCATCAGCCGCAGCAGCAGCAGCAGCAGCAGCAGCAGCAGGTGGAGCAGGAAGCCTCGACGACGACTGGCGGCGGGGACCAGCACCAGCAGCCTCTGCCGGCCATACACCTGAAGCTCTTCTATCAGGTGAATGCCGCTCCGGCCACGGACCTGCTGCTCCAGGCTCTGAACGATTTCCGGCTCAAGTGCCAGGAGACGGCGGCCATTGTCTACACGGTGCTGCCCGCCTGCAGCCTGCACAACTTCAGTACGTTCCTGTCCATTTGCGGGGTGCGGCACGAGTAGGTGTCCCCCGCTGATAGGGATAAGGAGGATTAGGGAAACGATTTGCTGCCAGCGCACCAAGCAGAACACACGGAATATATATATATATATACACACCAAACACACACACACACACACACGCTTTGGTTTGACCAAAAAAAAATAAAAGAAAGGAAAGAAGCGTAATCTTTGGATAAGTTTCAGTTCGCCTTTATCGCTAAATGGGTTTTATAATTGTAAACTTAAAACTTTAACTATAAATTTACAAATGCACAAAGATTCCTTCTCTATTTATGTGAAATTAATTGTATTTCGGAACACATTTAATGTCTAGTTTCTATTTTAAAAATGGGAAACACAAAAGGAAATTCAAAGTGAAGAATGTATAACAATGTCCTGGATATTATCCTTAGATCATCTGAACGCTCTCACCTACCACTTTCGTTAAAAAAAAACACATTAAAATGTATGAAAGCATAGCTGGCTTATATATATATTTTGTTAACTAGCAGAGCATCCTTAGCACACTTTGTGTCGCAATTTTGCAGTTTCGGACCAAAACTCTCAACTCCACACACACAGAAACGGATCTATGTACGCAACTCAAGTGTTTCAGCAAATTAGCGATGGATAACAACTAAAACTAAAAGCTACAACTAACTAAGCAAACTCAATTTATTGTAAAAGCATAAAGCCAATTTATATATATATATATATTGATGTATATATATAAAAAAGAAAGATAGCAAAACCACTTTTTGTGCGCACTCTATTGCCCAAAAGAAAAACAAAGCAAGGCAAACAACTGTAACTATATACTCTTATACAAAACTATTAACTATTAATCGTTTTTCGATGTGCTTTTTCTTTACGCTCCAATTTTTTATATATCTATATATACCATATATATGTATGTGTACAACTCAGCGATTTTTGTTTATTCTTCACACACAAAACAAAAAAAAAAAGAACGAAACAACAGTCCTCTGAGGCAACATAAATATTTTGAGCTTTACAAAATTGTAGCGAAAGCCGTGGAAAGAAAAAGAAACTTAGTTAAGCAGGGGTGCCACCAGAAACAGCCTGGAAATTCCATTGGAATTATTGTGAAAGCCAAGGAAAGAAAAATAAAGCACAGATAAGCAGGGGTGCCACCAGAAAGAGCTTGGAAATTCCATTGGAATTATTGTGAAAGCCAAGGAAAGAAAAGTAAAACCCAGATAAGCAGGGGTGCCACCAGAAACAGCCTGGAAATTCCATTGGAAAGGCCTGAAAATATTGTACCGCCTTGGTTTAGGCCCCGTTTCGAGTGATTTCAAATGCAAAGCGATTTCTGTTACCATCCCCCATATGATTCGACCACGTAACGCATAAAATCCGTAGGCGAACCTAGTTTTATCACCAATTTTTTTTAGATATCGAAATTACCGAATAGAGAGATTATTCAAGTTGTCCATAGTTTTTCCTACACATTCTGCGACAGAGAAAACACACACACACACACAGACTTTGGTCGGATATTCCAAAGGACACCTTTTTTTAATGTAAAGTATGATAGAGTAAAAAGCTAAAAAACAACAACAAAATATCGATGGGACGCTGAGCGATGGGGAACGATACAAAAACAACCAAGATTATTACATGCTATTATGTATTGTTATGAAAAAAAAAAACAAAAACAAAACAGAAACAACAAATATATATATTGATATTGATTGAGTGTCATCATAAAAGTCGAGAAAACCAAAGAAAAATCCAGCAACGTGTACTTTTGATTATTTTCGGGCGGTTGGGAGCTGTGACGTAGCTTTGCTGCTAGAAATCGCTCTATATACGTATGTATATATGCTATATATAGCAGAAAAAAATCTAATCGGGCCGAATGGCCATTGATTTATGGAAATATGTAAGTGTTGGCTCAAACCTGTTATCATTTTGCGTGAAGATCTGACGAAATGCCTGGAAAATGCTCGATGTGCTTTGAATTAAACCAAATATTAATCATTTATGAGTTTTTGGGAATTTCGAGCTATGTAGAATCATAGATAATAGTAGCTTTTTCACTATAATTAGAGGCTTGTTTCTAAATATAATATATATATAATAATATATAATATTATATGATTTATATTAATTATTACTAGATCATAGACTCTTATTTACTGAGACATTTTTATTGGAAATATAACTTTAATAACTTGCCATTATCTATTGCCATTTATTAGGGCTTTAAGCCTTGCCAGATTTCTTATAATTTTCAAGTCTTACTTTTATACATTTTTTAGAAATTTGTATTCGAATATATTCAAGAGATTTGAAAACGGAAAAAAGAACGGGCGCATTTTTAACCTTATTTAATAATAAATAAATTTGAAATTGAGAATATGTATTTTAAATAGCATTGAAATACAATTTTCGTTTAATTTTTGTAACTTTCCAGATGATTCAGCTTATTCTTTCTATGGAATAATACAGAAAATACATTTTATTTCCTTAGAGAACTTCTTTTGTGCTCTTATTTTAAGATTTCCCTATTATATTTTGTATCTTTTATAAATATGGATATTTCTTGAATTAAATATTAAAAACTAGACATTTTTAAAGAGGTAGTGTTAAAGTTCAATTGTAATAGTTTTCAATTTTCGCTCTTGTCCCCGGAAAATGTTTTCCATATTGTGACTAAAAAGAATATTTCCAAGCCGAAAAAGGTACATAAGATTTAATATTCCAGCCTTGTCCAGAAATACGCCCCCCACAAAAAAAAAGATACATCAAAGTAACGGTAATGTGCTAGAGCCAACTGGAAGCATAACGGTTAATCTGGGCTACGTACACGTCAGTGCTTGCTCAAGACGAACGCATATTTGCATCAGACAAACACCAATTTCACCTTCTGCAGCCGTCAAACAACAACAATAAAAAAAGATAACGTAAGTCGGAGTACCACAAGCATGCTCTTCAAATTGTTTCAATGAAAATGTTTGGGTAAACAAACGAAACATAAAAGAGCTTTTGCGAGAGCGATAGAGAGCGGGCGCTCTCACAAACTCTCTCCTATTCGAACTTTCCAGTGGGCGGCACCGCCAATCGGAGCCACTGCATCCACTGACGTGGTCGACACGTCAGTCTTCGGCGGCATAAATAGCCGGTGCTGGGGAGAGCGAGAATCAGTTTCAAAACAAAAGCGTACAAGGAATAACACAGCACAGCACAAGAGAAACGCAACGCGATTTAAATTCGTCCAAAATCCATACAATATATATTCCAATAAGAAACGCTGTGTCCGGAAAATAAACAAATAGAATAGTTAACTTATACTTAAACCAAGCCAAAAAGACAACAAAGACTATATTACTCGATTAGAGATAGCAACCAAGTGACAACTAACTAAATAAGTGTATTTTTTTAATAGTTTTAATTAGCAAATGTAAGTATACAAAAGAAGTTGACTGAAACCTTACATTGTTTGGTGTGTGTATGAGATTTAAATAATGTGTGAATAAGATTAGTGGAGACCAAAGCAAGTGTTTTTTTTTTAAGTGTCAGTTACAGTTTAAATTAATTCAATTGCTTTGGTTACCATTGTGTGGTATTTGAAAAGCGGTTACTTCCAGAGCTTTCCAACACTGAACCCTACCACTGACGTGTCCCTTGTCCCACACAAAAAAACCGTATTTTCCATACGTATAGGATTACGTTTTGATTACGTTCTGGTTCAGAGCAAAGTTTCGCACCTTTTCATAAAATGTAACACCTTTTCGTTGTGAAAAACATAAATAGCATTGATATTAAGTCGATTGCAGCCTCAACCTGGCACACAACAGGCGCATTTTTTGTACGTTAAACGATTACGGGCTTGACACCTATACGTTGTGTGATTACGTTCTTCTTCAGAGCAAAGTTTCCCACCTTTTTTCATCAAATATAGAGTGACCTGTTACTGTGGTGGAGAATATCCGCACCTTCTCTGGCATTATTATCGGAAAATCGGGCCGCCACACTGCACTTTTCCGGTCTGTCAGTTCTGTTTGAAGCGTCGAGAAAGCCCATTAATCTAGCAAAATCAGAAAAATCTGTCAGCCGATAAGTGTAAGTGTCCGAGAAGGAGAAAAAAAAACAAGAAACCGCAGCAAGTAACTGGAAAGTGCATTGCACACCCAGAATATATTTGTGAGTAGCCAGAACGAGAGAGGGCGAGACCCAGATAAAGCGTGGGAGCAGGAGGGCCAAGGGTCACACATACACTTTGCAGTCGCCATGTTGGCAAAAATCTAAAACTAAAAAAAAAGTTTGCACGTGCTTAAAAACAAATAAAAGCGTGCGAATCGACGTTTTGCAATCGAGTTAGAGTAAGACAAGCAGCAGGCAGCGGCATCGGCAACGGAAACTGTGTGACGTGGTGGCCGTGCATAATTTTGAATACCGGTGACGCATAAATTAGCGTAGCATAACGTTTATAACAAAGCGAATGCGGAGTGAATGAACTCGCGTTTCGGCCGCTTCCCCTCCCCACCTAGTGTTACTAGGAGTTTTTGGCATGCATTTGCCTTTTTTTTCCTTATTTATTGTATAGTAAATCTGCAGTTAATTCAGTCGAGTTCTGTTGTCAAGTTTGTAAAGCGCCTGCGCATGCTGCTTCCTCTTCTTCACGAGTGTGCGAGCGTGTGTTCAATCAGCTTGGTACACGTCATTTATATAGCAGATTTAAGCTCTTGGCTAAAAGTACACGTCAGTGGTAACCGAAAAAGATTACAAGCAGATAAACCTTGATATCTTTGGAGTTGCTGTGTGAGTGGGTGTGTGTCTGTGTGTGAGAGAGAGAGAGTGCTTGTGCCACAAACAGCTGTGCAAATTCTTCCTAGTTCTTTTAATATTGGAACTTTCTCCAAGTGGTTGCGTGTGTGTGAAGAAGCAGCAGCAGCAGCAGCAGCAGCAGCACAAGAATTTCTTGCCAAGGCAGAACACAAAAAGAAAGACAAAACCAGTTTCTTAGCTCTCTTTCGCCGGCAACTCGCTCTCTCTAGCGCTCCCTCTCTGTGCCATCTCTCCGGCAAGAAAGAACCAGAAAAATGTTACACGTATACAAAATTCAACGCTCTCTCCCTCTCCCTCTCCTGGCTGCGGCAGGCGAGACGGCGGTAGAATTTCGGATGAACAGTTGCCGGGCAGTTAGCCAGTGGAGTAGACGTGCTTTTTTTTTTGTCGTTTTAAGCTTGAAAAGATCTTGAGCCGAAGTTGAAGGTGAAGACCAATGTGTTCTTGGTTGCCAAAGTGGCACAACTAACGGTACCTGTTGATAGTTGACCAACGTCAGCAGTTTCTCTCCGAGAACGTGCTTGTTTGCCCGTGCTGCGTGTGTGTGTGTGTGCGTTTGGAAGAGCGGCAAAGGGAGAGAGAGAAACGAAACCGTGTGTTGACGTGTACAAAAGCCAAGCTTAGACATTAATACCCCACCTTGGAAAATATATGATATTAATAATTGTGTGTCTTCGATTGTACTTTCAGTTTTTTTGAGACATCTTCAAGATGAGGTTATGCATATTACTGGCTGTCGTGGCCTTTGTGGGCCTCTCGCTGGGCGAGGAGAAGAAGGAGAAGGACAAGGAGCTGGGCACAGTGATTGGCATTGATTTGGGCACCACATACTCCTGGTACGTATCCTAGCCTAGCCCCAGTCTGAAGAATACCACGTGACCTGGAAGGGATCATAAGATTAGTTTGAAATTCCTAAAATCAAAGAATTGTGCAACTATGAATGAAATCTCAAACTATATTACACGTATGCAAATTAAACGTAATTGCTATACAAATTGGGACTCAAGTTCAAGCTTAACTCATTCATTATTTCATGCAAAGTATTTTTCCACTTAATTCTGTGTTTAGTAATTGATTTATAATTTATTCCTTACATTATTTTTCTACGATTCCATGATCTTATTGAAAAATTCCCTAAAACGTGTTGTTTTTGACCCGAATGATCATTTTTAAATCCGATTAAATTATCCAAAGCAATTTCTATAATCTACAAAGGTCTAATGGTGCTTCCCACTTGAATGAGCCTTATAATTTGACCTTACTAATATGAATTTCCTTATAATTTCCCCCCTACAGCGTTGGCGTTTACAAGAACGGACGCGTTGAGATCATTGCCAACGATCAGGGCAACCGCATCACACCTTCCTACGTGGCCTTCACCGCTGACGGTGAGCGTCTCATTGGAGATGCCGCCAAGAACCAGTTGACCACCAATCCGGAGAACACGGTCTTCGATGCCAAGCGTCTGATTGGCCGCGAATGGTCCGACACGAATGTCCAGCACGACATCAAGTTCTTCCCCTTCAAGGTGGTCGAAAAGAACTCGAAGCCGCACATCAGCGTGGATACGTCGCAGGGCGCCAAGGTCTTTGCCCCCGAGGAGATCTCCGCCATGGTTCTCGGCAAGATGAAGGAGACCGCTGAGGCCTATCTGGGCAAGAAGGTCACCCATGCTGTTGTCACCGTGCCGGCCTACTTCAACGATGCCCAGCGTCAGGCTACCAAGGATGCCGGTGTCATTGCTGGCCTCCATGTCATGCGCATCATCAACGAACCGACTGCCGCGGCCATTGCCTACGGTCTGGACAAGAAGGAGGGTGAGAAGAATGTGCTGGTGTTCGATCTGGGCGGCGGCACCTTCGATGTCTCCCTGCTGACCATCGATAACGGTGTGTTCGAGGTGGTGGCCACCAATGGCGATACCCATTTGGGCGGTGAGGACTTCGATCAGCGTGTGATGGATCACTTCATTAAGCTGTACAAGAAGAAGAAGGGCAAGGATATCCGCAAGGACAACCGCGCCGTCCAGAAGCTGCGTCGTGAGGTGGAGAAGGCGAAGCGTGCTCTGTCCGGTTCCCATCAGGTGCGCATCGAGATCGAGTCCTTCTTCGAGGGCGATGACTTCTCCGAGACCCTGACCCGTGCCAAGTTCGAGGAGCTGAACCTGGATCTCTTCCGTTCGACCCTGAAGCCGGTGCAGAAGGTGCTGGAGGATGCTGACATGAACAAGAAGGATGTGCACGAGATTGTGCTGGTCGGTGGCTCTACCCGTATCCCCAAGGTGCAGCAGCTGGTCAAGGACTTCTTTGGCGGCAAGGAACCCTCCCGAGGCATCAATCCCGACGAGGCTGTCGCCTACGGTGCTGCCGTCCAGGCTGGCGTGCTCTCCGGCGAACAGGACACCGATGCCATTGTCCTCCTCGATGTTAACCCACTGACCATGGGCATTGAGACCGTCGGCGGTGTGATGACCAAGCTGATTCCCCGCAACACTGTCATTCCCACCAAGAAGTCGCAGGTGTTCTCGACTGCCTCCGACAACCAGCACACCGTGACGATTCAGGTGTACGAGGGCGAGCGTCCCATGACCAAGGACAACCATCTGCTGGGCAAGTTCGATTTGACCGGCATTCCACCAGCACCGCGCGGCATTCCCCAGATCGAGGTTTCATTCGAGATCGACGCCAACGGCATCCTGCAGGTCAGTGCCGAGGATAAGGGCACCGGCAACAAGGAGAAGATTGTGATCACCAACGACCAGAACCGTCTGACGCCCGAGGACATCGATCGCATGATCCGCGATGCCGAGAAGTTCGCCGACGAGGACAAGAAGCTGAAGGAGCGCGTCGAGTCGCGCAACGAGCTGGAGTCGTACGCGTACAGCCTCAAGAACCAGATTGGCGACAAGGACAAGCTGGGCTCCAAGCTCTCCGACGAGGAGAAGACCAAGCTGGAGTCTGCCATCGATGAGTCGATCAAGTGGCTGGAGCAGAATCCCGATGCCGATCCCGAGGAGTACAAGAAGCAGAAGAAGGACCTCGAGGCGATCGTCCAGCCGGTGATCGCTAAGCTCTACCAGGGCACCGGCGGTGTTCCGCCACCAGAGGGCGGTGCCACCGAGGACGATCTCAAGGACGAGCTGTAAGAAGAAGCCCATCTCTCTGCCCCCACAGAATCCATTGAAGAGATCCAGATAGTGTTGGAATTAATTCAGACTGATTAAACAATTATAAACTTAATTGCAACAAACAGCAGCAGCAGCAGTAGAGCCACGACAACAACAACAACAACAAGAGCAACAACAGCAATAATAACAATAACAATAGGAGCAACTAGCAGCAGCAGCAGGCACAGCAAAAAAGGATAACACTACACAGACACACACACACCCCCAACAAAAACAAAACAATCCTTTTTTACGAACTTTTTTTTCTACGATTTAATTTAAAATTCTTTTCCTTTTCTCTCTGTGCAAATCACTCGCATTCCGCCCCCCAATTCCTATTCCACACTCCCCCCCCCGTTAGCTGCCTAATTATGTAAAACTGTAAATTTTTTTTATATACATATATATACATACACTCACACATATACGACTGTAATTTGTAAACTGTAATCTGCAATCCCCCCCAAGAGAGAGCGAAGAAGGAGAAAAGGAGTCACAAATCAATAGGTTTAGCCTACTGATATGTAAACACAAGCACACCCACACAGACAAATGTTATATGTATAAGCGTGTGAGAGCGAGCGAGCGAGCGAGCGTGTGAGCTGCGGGGCGTGCGGAGAATTAAAAAAAATAACGGAACATGAGTGCAGATAAAGAGGAAAAGAGATAGACCACAAAACACACAAAACAAAACAAGAAACCACTAAAGCAGCGACAGCAACAACATCAGCCATTAGCGGCTTAATAAAAGGATCCTTCGATTTTACGAAGGATTTTCTAATTTATTTAAAAATAAATAAAAAAAAAAATTGAAAAAAAGAAGCACCAAGATTCTTTAATGGGAAAAGGGAAATTGTGGGAATATTTTGCCAGCCTCTTCCCGCCACATGTAATCAATTCTTCCATTGGAATTAGATTGAAAGTAATACTTACTGGATTCTGAAAAAGTATGCAAAGATGGCGATTTCTACTGAATATATTTCCAGTTATTTAAACATATTAATTTTGAATTCCTCTCGAAGCTTACACCACATTAATTATTGCAGCAGATAAGGATTAAATGCCGCGGATCCTCAATCTTTAAGTATGTACATGTGTATGTACATGTAATCAGTTCCTAGATAAGAAATAAAAATGCCACATTTTACATTTCGTGGCAAAGTATTTAGGAAGTAGAATTTTCCAGAAAAATATCTTAAACTTGCTTATTTTTGGCATTAGTCATTCCCATTCCCAAATTATAAAACCATTGGTGTTCGGTTTTCATCGTGTTTTTGTTTGTTTTTTTTATTGTTTTCACAATTTTATTTTCTTCTTTTCGTCTCGAAATTCATCATCATTTCCTTGCGCATCGTCATCTCATATTCATCATTATCAACCTTTTAGCTCTGTTTGCTATATAATTCCTGCGATAACGGTATTATCTTCACACGCCAACTTGCTTTCTCACTTTTAATCTTAATTATTCTTAAATACATTAAAAAAATACATAAAATATTTTGTTGTTTGTTGGTTTCAGTTTTTTTCTGTTTGTTTTTCTTGTCCTTCTGTACTATTCTGTATATTCCATCAGCTCTATTCTTGATTTCTCATTCGCTTTCGAAAGCCACGAAATCGGTAGAATCGGAGTTATGCCCGAAATTACCGATTTCGTCACATTTCGAAAGACTTGAGTTTCAAAATTTGGGAATAGGGCTGACGTGTGTATGCGTGTACAATATATAAATAAGCTAACGGTATATTGTTTATATGTTATGTATGTATATGTATTTCTATATAAGTTATGCACTCTCAGATTTCGCAAAATTTCGGAACCATTCGAATTTCGAATTTGGGCTCACGTTCCGTTTTTTGTTTTCTTTTCTGTTATATCTTTATTTTTGTATTTTGCTTCTGTTGTTGTTGTTGTATTGTTGGTTTTCTGCTTTCGATAATTTCCAAAATTGTTGAAATCGTAACGCTTTTGAAGAAGAAGCAGGAAGAGACAAGTATAGGTAGTTACGGGATGGGGATTTGGATTCGAACTCGAATTCGGTTAGAGAAGAAGAAGGTGGGTTTCCGGCCACTTGACTAAATATTTAAAATATACTATAATTCTAAACTGGTTTTAGCCGTTCTTTGTTCACTTACTAAATAAAATGCAAAGAATATAGTTTAATACGCCTGATCTTAGCCGAGATAAGCTCCGATAAAGCCAATTGCAGCGCATCCTTTTCAAACTTTCTGTATCTATCTATGTATGTATTTTGGTAAACAGATTAAAACCAATGTTAACATCATTTAATGAATACTATTTTCCAAAAATAAAGTTCAATGTCTGCTTGAGATACAAATTTAAAAGGCAGCTCCTTTTGATTTACAATCAAGTTGGCAGCACCGACGCACTTTGCCTAGGGATGGGCAGCTTTCGATTACAAGTCCGATTGTAAGAACACAAAATTTTGAAAAAGACCTGGCCAAGAGAGGCTTTTGGGAAGTACATCCCGTTAATATTCTTATATTTTCTTTCACAACAGGAGCTGACTGTACGCGCGTGTGTGTGTGTGTGTATGTGTATGTATGTGTCTGTATAATCTTATTTTTCGGCTTTCGATCCAGCGATGTTGATTTTGATGTTGGTCCTTTCCTGGCTATCTTGGGCTTTCGATTTTCGTTAGCATATTTTTTTTTTGTTTGCTCGGCATCCACAATTCTCCTCAGTGTACGGCCTGCATGTGTGTGTGTTTGTTTGTTTGTTTCTGTCTGCATGTGTTTGTGTGTCTGTGTATCAGCTGCTGGGGCTGCACTGCTTGGCTGCACTGCTTGCGCTTAGAGGCGCTTTGGAATCGTATCGACGGCATTATTTTCAGGCTCTTCGTCCTTTGGGGGCTGACCACGTTGCTGCACGGATCAGCGAATCAGCGAATCATTATCGGATCATGATTATACAAGAAGCATATAAAAATACACACATGACACAAAACGGAAGAGAGGATAGAAAGTAGAAAGTAGAAAAAAGAAAGCGGAAGAGAAAGAAGAAACACACACATCAATATCAATCAATAAATCAATTGTAGGTATGTGAATGTGTGTTCCCATCATTTTATTTCAATCAAATTTGACGCATGTTTTTGGAATAATAGGTTTTAATTAATATTTCTTTAAAATGTTTTCAAAAATTCCGCCAAATTTAGTTTGAAATTGAATACTGGAAGTGAGGGTTATGGTTTTTGGTTACAGGATGTTGTTGATCTGGCCCAATGAGTTGGTAAATCCAACGAAAAAACGCTCGGGAAATAAATCAAATTGATGAGAGAGAGATGGATGAACCAGGTGAGACATCCGGCAAAACCGGGAATGATGATATGGATGTACTCGTACTTTGCAGCTCGAACTTTTCTCTGTGCCTAGTGTCTCTGCATTTGCCAATATCTCATTAAGTTATCCGGGGGTCTAACCGAAGTCTCTAGAGATTTAATCGGTGATTTAACACATCAACAAATTCAAATAAGGATAGGATTTAAAATAAGGATAGGATTGAGGTTAGGATATGTTTCAAAAGCCAAATGTAATTAAATTCAAAGTGGTGTGTACAATTTTGTAGCTTTCGACTGTGGAAATCTCTAGAGTTTCAGCAAGGACCCCTTAGTGTAAAATGTGAGTGGTGCCAGCGATTATCGAATTATTGTGTTGTCTCCAAGGAGATGAAAATGCAAGCAGTGCCAGAAGTGTAAAAGTCGCTTATTTTCTTGAAGAACCAAATTTAGTATACTTATGTAGTATATTTATGTATAGAAGATATTTCTCAAAAAAATAATAATATATTTTCTTAAGACTTCACGGATAAAAACTACAGAATATTTTTTTAAATACATTTTTTTTCTGTTATTAATTTATTTTAAATTTATTTTTACGTTCTTCAGGAAAGTGCACGACGATTGTTTGTACATATGCGTGTGTTGTGAGCAATGTGCGTGTTTAAGGCCCAGTTATAAGTTAATAATAAAAGTAAACCAATAATGTACAAGATTTAGCATATTTTATTTGTAGATTGTTTATTATGGTTTTCGTTTCACATTCGGATTTGGTTACGGATCGCAGCCAAGCGGGGGGAATATAAATGTATGTGGGGAAATATAAAATAAATTAGGGGCCAGGCGGGGTGCTGCAGCAGGCAGCCTTTGGTCGCCGCCGGGTATATGTGGTAGCAAAGTGCATCATCGTTGTGAGTTTATTCGGGATGATAGATTAGGAGATATGGTAGTATCTAGTACGAGTTTATCGCCTTACAGTGCAACTTTCTACCTCGAACTCTCAAACGAACTTGTCTCTTAAGACTTACATTACTCGTGTAAGTTCCTACCATTGAAAAGTTACCAAAAACCCTAGGTAGACTCCATAACAATTCTTACAAGAAAATATTTAAGATTTCCTAGAGATAACAATTTTAAAAAAATAGCAGAACATTCTCGCATTGGTTGAAATAAATGTAATCAAAACTAAACAATTCGTTCGGTTAAAGAAGTTCGATTGTAGAGAAAAGAAGACTGCAAGCACGGTGATCACTCGGCCTCGGCCTCGGGATCGGGACGACTTAGGATCTCCTGACAGAGTGCAATGTAGTCCTGGATTTGGTGCAAAGCATTTATAGCATATAAGAGAAGTGAGATCAGAAATTAAAAAGGGTATATGCAGGCACGGCGCACATGGAACATGGAACACGGAACAATATTTCTCGTGCGTGCGTGAGTGATCGGGGAAGATCGGAAGCGGAACACGATTTCACATACAATTACGGTCAAAACAATAGGACTTACATATAACTTGACATGTGTAACGTGGATCCTCCTTTAACTTATTATTTTAAAGTGCAAAATATATCACAATACCTAATGGGTAGTTCGATTTAAGAAAAACCTAATCTATTTTGAGATCCTATCACATAAAACGTTAAAAACTCCCAATCTTGTGAAAGCAACTTACAAAAAATAGCATATTCTACACTAAAACCTTTAATTACTTATAATTTTACGAATTATTTTATATCTAAATCTGTAAAATCTATTATTTTGACCGCAGCTGTAGGAGGATCGTGTTCTATAATGGCATTGACGGTCATGGGGAAACTCTAATTGAAAATGATAGACTGCGTTTTGTATTAAATATCAGTTTCGTTTTTATTTTAGTTATTGTTATTATTACTTTTTGTTCTCCATTATTTTTTCATTTCTTCTTTCGTTTTATTATCTCATTTCTTATTTTCTTTTCGTTTTTTTTCTCATCATTTATGTATTAATTGTAAACAGTTTTCTGCACACTCTCAGATTAACTTATCAACGGTCCTCGGCCTTTTCTATCGATCTCTATATAGATTTCCATATATATATATATATATTTATACTTTATTTCTAATTTTCTTAAAAAACGTTCTTTACTTCTCGTTTTATTGTTTGTGTTTTTTGTTTTTATAAAGTTTTTCTTTGCGTTCACTTAATGTTCATATTGATCTTAACAAAAAAAAAAAGGAAAAAAAAGTTTAAAACAAATTAAATGAATTCGTTTTTTCTTTTTTTTTTTTGGCAGAAGAAATGCAATTCTACAATTCTATTACAATTCGGAAAGGCTCTTATGTTTAAAATTAGGAATTAGAAAAAATGTATATAAAAACAACAAGGGCGAATTCGTCAAAATTGTGAATTGAATTGGAAACGAATCGGAATTGGACCCTTAAAAAACTAAACTACACCGATTAATGCCGCTACAATTGGAATTGAACTCCAGAACACAACAAAGCCACAGCTATGTAATTGTATCATAATTTTACTGAACACACACACAAATCATCTGCAATATATAATTAAATGCTGGCTCTCTCTCTCTTCTTTAATTTTATTTAGTTTTTTGTTTCGTTTCCATGCGTTTTTTTGATTGATTGTTGAACACTGTCACACGAAAATTATTGCTTCTGGGAACGATAAGGCAACACTTGCCGTTATGCTTTCTCTTTTTATTAACTTAGTTACAGTGGGTGGACGACATGGGGAAAGGGGATCGCAGCTTCCTTTTCCCTTTCCCCATTCGATGCCATTTCATTTATGCTCTGTGCATGCTCATGAGTGTGTCTGTGTATCTGTGTGTGTGGGTGTTGGGTGTGCGTGTTTGCGCCTGTGTGCATTTTTGGGGCTTTGCTTAATTGGGCTTCTTTCGTTCGTTCGTTTCGTTGCTTGAGGGGAAGGGGGTTGGCTGATGCCTGGGTCGTCGTCTCGTCTTCTTCATCTTCTTCTTCTTGCTTTTCCACGGCTTTCTCCGGCTGCTCTTTCTGTGTTTGTGTGGGTGCTGCTGGTGGTGGGTGGTCGTGGTCTGTGTCGGCATTAGGGTGAGCATGGGTTGGGTGGTGAATGGATGATTAAGTGGGCTGTATGTGGATGATGTTATCGGTTTTCTTGCAGCGCTTTCATCATTGAGGGGGAGCTTGCTCTGTTGGTGCGTTCGAAGGCCTTATGCCGGGCTGGTATGGGATTTATACAGGATTTCATTATTAGCGTTATCGTTTACATAAATGCTGATGATCGTTATTTGCTTTACTTATTATTTGGAAGTACTACGTTGCTTATATCGTTGTTTTCTCTACGTTTAATTACTTTCTTCTCCTCGTCCTACCTCTCTATCTTATTCTCGCACACACACAGTCCCTCTCTGTCTAATTCGAGTCTTTTTTGTTTTTTTTTTCTTTGTTTTTTTGGTCAAGTGTTGCACTGCCAGTGTTGTACAATTTCACACATAAAGAAAACATACAGACATCAAAGGCGACAAAACGAGCAAAACACAAGAAAAATTGGTTAATTGACTAAAGCAAATAATATATACAGTTGCGGTCAAAATAATAGTAGTGCTGGTCTAGTGAAAAGTTTTTCGGCTGTATCTTCCCAATGGGTTGACGAATCCAATTCATTTCTTCATATTAGTAATTACCAATATCTGCTCTTCCAGTATATGAAGTGATGTCGTCTTATCACATCTCTTTCTATTTTATTTTGCATTATTTCCCAATTTAGCACGTTTTTGGCGCAGTCAAAATAATAGTAGTGTCAGATAAATTTTTTTTTATGATTAAATTTACTAAACTTTTCTTAAGATTTTTGGTCTTAAACATTACTTTAGGATGTTATCAAACAGTTTTTAGCATTTCTATATCCTTCGTTTATATTTGGTCCTGGCAATATGGAATGTGGAAAAAAAATTGCTGCCAAGAGGCAAAATCTGATTAAAAAGTTTATATCTGAAAGAAAAACCTACTTCAAAGGGTATATATTATTGTATGCTCATCTAAAATGATCACATATGCGATATGTTAAAAAAATCGAGTGGCCGACCAAGGATATTGACAAAAAAGTCAGGGGATCGCCAAGTGAGGCAGGGGATGCATAAGACACTCATGTCTGCTGCAGCCTAAAAAAAAAATTTTTAATCTATGCATATCTGGAAACAATAAGAAGCAACCTTAGAGAGAATGTCCTCATGACAAAAAGTTCCAAAAAAGGGCCTTATCTAACAATAAAGTATCTTGTCAAACGCTTAACGTTTGCCTCAGAATATCTAAGCTGGCCCTCGAAAAAATTTAGGAACATTTTTTTGCCGGAAAAGCCCAACTTAGGTATTTTTACGGCCGTGGGTCTCGAAAGTATTGAAAACGACCACAATTAAAACACTTTTTCCTAAAAATACTTGCAAAACCGTTAGGTACGGGTTTTTCGTCAGTTATGATTTAGGCGAGCCTTGCGTACCATGTAGGTAGGACAGTGTATTGGCTCAGAAATATAATGGATCGACATTTATATGTCAAATTCTGAGTCGGCGTGATGCTACTATATATTTCAAAGGATATGCCACTTGTTTGGATGTTTTAAAAGGGCAACGATCCAGCAAATACGAGTAAATTGTACATAGAGTGGCTTGCAGCTAACCAGGTAAACGTCTTAAAATGGCCCGCACAGTCACCCAAACTCAATCCGATTGAGATTTTTTGGTGTGACATTCAGAAATAAGTCCTAAAAATACTACCATACAACATTTTTTATCATTTGCAAGTTGTGGAACAATTTTTTCTATGAAAATATGCCAAATCTCAGTTGATTCCAGGGAAAATCGCTGAGGAGTCCTTATTGTCTATAAAGGATATTTAACTAATACTCAAAAAAATTCTTATCCATGGATCTATAATAATCAATCAATCAGGTATTCCCAAATAATTTTTTTAGGATGTGGTAATTTTTCAAAAGTTTCACTACTATTATTTTGACCGACTCAATTTTCGTCAAATTCAACATTTATATTTTTCCTTAATAATTCTTTTGAGTAATTTCAAGTTGTTATGTGTTATTAACATCTACTATTAGTTAAGCTTTAATGAAAATTAAAATAATTTTTTTAAAGAGCTTACAAAGTTATTTTTTTGTGGATTTTATATAGCCTTACTGGGCACTACTATTATTTTGACCGCAGCTGTATATTATATATCATATATAATATACATGTGTGTTGGCGTGTGTGTGTGTGTGTGTGTGTATATGGGTTAGTGTTGCCTGCAGCAGCAAGGACTTGCCGCGTGGAAGCCAGTGTTGGTCACTAATATTAAAAGCTAACATAAATATCGAATGTTTGCTCACACATATTTATATGTATATATATATAATTGGTTTATATATATCTTAAAAGAATTGCAAGTGTACAAAATAATAGTTTAAAAAAAAGGTAGTAAAATCGCATTTCCAGATGAGCTAAATATGAATATGTGTGTGTGAGAGTGTGTTGTGTGTGTGTGTGTGTTGGTTTAGTGTTAACTCAATAAGGTTCTTCTTCGTCTCGCTTTCTTCTGTAATACATTTTCTACAATTCGTCACTTTCACTATGGGCTTTCTCTTTTCTTTTTGCTTTTGTGTATAATATAAACGCAGTTTGGTTTTGTTTTTTTTGTTTTTTTTTAGTTTTTATATTTGTATAAATGATTCTTTGCTCCTGGCGCTCAAAAACCTCAATACAGTTGTCTCTCTCTCCGTCTCTTTCTGCTCTTCTCTCTGTCTCTCAGTGTGGTTGTGGTTGTTGTTGTGTTGCTGTTGTTGGTTGTGGTAGTTGTTGTTGTGTGTTGTTGCTGTCTATTGGTCTTGCCGTTGTAAACTATATCCGTAATTGCGTTTTTTTATATTTTCAATAAATTTTTTTTAAAAGTAATTGTTTTTTGTGCATGAAAATTTAATGGATTGTTTGTTTGTTGTTGTTGTTGTTGTGTTCGTGCGTATGTGTGTTGTAGTTTTGTTTGTTGTTGGTGGTGTTTTTGTTTTTTTGTTTATTGAATTAGTTTTTCTACACACAATGTCATGAAATCGATCATAAAGGATCGAATGGGATATTATAGTTATTGGTGTTTTTTTTTTTCAGACAGGCAGAGACACGATTTCGGATTCAGATTCATATTATCATTATCGTTTTCAGGTTGAGGTTCAGGTTCAGGTGGTTGTCGATCGGATTTAGATGGATGTATCGATTTGATATTTTGGTTTGTGGTTGGTGGTTTTTGTATGTGTGGGGAGAGAAAACAAATAAAAAAAGATATAATATATATATATATTATGCTTGGTTGGAATGATCTCTTAGGTGGCGTTTGTTAATTTTTAGTCAATATATATAGAGAAAATAGTACAGAGACGGAAACAAACGATGAGAAAGTGAGTGGTGGAATGGGTTACGGAGGGGGGGTTCCGGTGGGTCTTTGAGTTAGTAAAAAAAATAAAAGTAGGGCCAGAAAAAGACAATAGAAACTAGTTATTAATGGGTTTTAAATTTACCGCTCGCAGTGGCATTTTGAAATTGGCTGCTGCCTGCAGCTGAATTTGATAAGCTAAGCTGTGTATTTTAAAGCCATACAGCCTGTTGTTGTTGTTGGTGGTGTGGTGTCGATTGGTGTCGTTGGTTGTTCGTCGGACATAAAATATACACAAGGAGTAGATATACATATTAGTGTAAGTAAATGTCTCGTTGGCAATGCCTAGCCAGGCGGAACTCACCTTGGAACAAACTGATTAGTAGGACGCTTGGGACGATACTCTGGATGCACCATAAAGAGCATGTGTGGAAATCCAGTGCCAAAATAGGCGCCATCGGTGTGATGATGGCGCGACGATTTTGGTGTGTACACATCAATGCACTTGGGGCAATAGGTCTTCACCATTGCCTCGCCGGGGATGTCCGACAGACCTGCAAGCAAGATCATAGTTAAGATATGGCATAAAAATACAATAGGTAACATTTAAAGGCAAAGAAATAGAAATACATTTGAGAAATCAGTCACAGAAGCTCAATCAAATTCCACATAAAGCAAAACGGACTGAGTCGGATTTAAATTCAAAGAAACTGCCTTTGGAGTTCGGATTTCAGTCTGAGTTTTTTAGAAATATGAGTAAAGGCGAACCAATTCGTCGTTGCTCTGTCATTTTATAAACATTTCGATGAGGGTTCTCCCTAAAAAAGGTACATTTCAATCGAGATTCAATTTCTATGTAAGTAATCAAGAAGTCGGGACTTGTTTTCAAGTTATAGTATCACTTTCAAAGCTCTGACTCAGTCTCGCAATTATAAATACAAATACAACAGCGATTTGAGCTTCAAATTCTGACTGAAATCTAATTTCCTATTAAGCTGTCTGGTTTGTAATACTATAACTGAAGAGAATGGCTTGCTACAGGCTTTAATATTAAAGAAACTCTATATCGTTTAGGAAAGCTTTACAAGGCATCCCTATAATGGTTTTGTATACGCACCCAAGGGCAACATGGGCTGACTTTCGCAGTAGACACGTGGGCAGTGTCCGAAATCGCCAGTTTGATATTTCTCGATCATTTGAGCGATGCCGCGATTTGTTAGTATATATCTAGCGTGTATGAGGCCATAGAGCATCTCGGCGGCCTGCTCGGTCATATCGGATTGCAACGGATTGTCCTCGAGCTCGTCCTCTGCAAAAGTGAAAGTGACAACATTAATGTGAGACAAGGTTCAGGGCGCCATCCGGTGGTTAATGCAAAACTCTCACCCGGTTCCAGATCCAAGATCATGTCCAAGGCCTGCCGATAGTTGGGCACCTGCTCATTTAAACCAGTTAAATTGAATTTATCCTGTATGTAGTCCTCGTCCACCTGCAAAATGCGAATACAAATAAATGAGCAAATAGATCAGAATAGATGGCTTATAAATACAGGAAGCATTTAGTAGGGAAGTTGCTTTACGAGGTATTTGTGGATTAAGTATATTTTTAACTGGAGTCTTAAACTTTACAACAGTTTAAAGATGATTTTCAAGCCTGAAGTGCAGGAAAATGCTTGTAAAATCACAGAACTTGATTTTCTGAATTAAAATTTACTTTCGGACTCAATATCATCCCCAAAATCAAAGAATTTGGAAGTTTTTAAAGTTTAAGCTAATTTTCTATAACAAATTTCGATATGATTTACTTAAAACTAGCACTAAATTCGCTTTATAATATGCCATTTCTTCAAAATGCTGTAAGGATTAAGCCTAATTACGATCAACTGGAAACTGGAAACTGGAAAATTGGAATTCAATTGGAAAGCAGTAACCGTTATTGCGAAAAGTGTGACCCTTTCTTGGCTAAATGTTGCCAATATTTTTGTGGATCGGAAGTAGTTTTATTGTTGTTGTAATAGTACTATCTTTTGATGGGCACTCGCGCCCGTGTGTGTCTGTGTGTACAGTTGGACACACAATTGCCCCACCTTGCGGCACACACAAACACATTCATTTACACGGACACATGGGCGCGCAGCAGCTCAGGGCTGCACTTTGCAATTGTTGCACTTTTGCAGCGAATGGCGCGCGCTTAGATAACGAGAATATAGATATTGTAAATCGGCAAGAGGGAAGCGCGAAGCGCGAGACTAACAAGCTAATCGGCAGAGAAAAACAAAACTCACCTCGCAGAAGAACTCATTGCCACGAAGTCCACAGAACCAGGTGACCCAGGAGACTTCCTCGGAGCTGCTCATTTTGCTGGAAAATCAGAGGAGGAAATCGGAATGAATATTTCAGAGACACAGCAGCTTAATATTCGGACAAATTGTCCTGCGAACACACACACACACATTAGCATATATAAGCTCGCACATACAGCGGCATGCTCACGCATACGCACACACACACGCACTCACAACACACAGACACGCCAGCACACGCACTATTACATACATTAGGGGGATTATTTTGCGTAATTTGGCCTGGCGAGCGGAATTTATTGTTGAAATACCATGGAACGCAAACTTAACGAAAGCAAACGAATCGAAACTCTTGTGTTCACGCGATTTTTTTTGTGTTCCGCCTTTTTTGTTTTTTTTTTTTAGGTTGTTTCCTTCGGATCGGTTTTTTTTTTCTCCTCCGCTTCTTGTTGCTCGCTATTCCGCCACACCGTACACTCCACACTCTCCGTTCGCTGTTTGCGCTGTTTCACCGCTTGCAGTTCGCCGTTTGCCGTTTGCTAGTTGCGCTTTTTATTTTTCACTTTGTCCGGTTTTTTTTTTAGGGAGCGTTTTGACGAGTGTTACTTGTTTCGGAGATCGAGACGTATGAATGGGGGAAATAAATTTTTATACTCGTATTTTGACAAGCGCTCATACAAAATGTGCCGAGCAGTAGCAAGAAGAAGCACGGTGTGGAAATTGAGAAAAAAAAAAGAGACACATATACAGGCCCACCATACACACGCACACATGCACGGCGGCCAGCAGCGGAGCACACACGCACGCCTGCACTCGCACACACAGAGACACGAACACAGCCGCAGGCACGCACACACACGAGGAGGGAGTGCGTTTTTCGGCGGATCGGCCGTTTCGGCAGCGTTCCAAAGGCTTGCACTCACCTAAGTTGTTATTAATTACGCGAATTGATTGGCGTTTGCAATGCAGCAGAACCGGTAAAGGCAAATATTGTAGCGAAGACGGGGTACCAGGTATGCAATCGCGCCTATCGATAAGCGCTGCCTGCGCTGGTGTGCAGTGCGGCCTATCGCTCGCCGGCCATCCCTAGGGATTTCGCTCGATATATCGCTTGGGGGTTTTGCAACACTGCTTTCAGGCAATTTACCTTGATGGATTTTTTTGCTTCCGCCATGCAAAAATCAAGTGTCAATGGTATATATGTGTTTACCCACACTACTGGCTGCAGTTGAGTATTTCACAGCACTTAAATAAAGCAGTCAGCTGTTCGCTATTTAATGTGAGTAAACTTTGTTAATTGTTTTTAATTATGTAATAATATTGCCATTGAAATTTTGCAAACTATCGTTGATTCTTAAAACATATTGCGTATTTTATAACAATATCTTACGTTATTGGTTAACAACTAGTGTGGCCATACTTGCCGAGTCAGTCACATCATTTAAGAGCTATCGAAAGTTGGCGGGCTATCAAAGTTGAAAATTCAAACAACTTCTTTTCCGTTTGCAAGTAACTTGATGTTTAATTTCTTAATATTCACTGCTTTAAAACTATTTCAACAACTTTCACATTTTAAATTAAATATTTTACAATAATGCTTGATATATTACTTTTTATTGATTAAAAAAAATACAAATTTGGAAATATAAGATATAGGTAAATACATATATTTTTAATTGTTACGACATACTTTTTAAATAGACAGATATTTATTTGTACGGATATTCAAGGTCCCAGCTTATTGACCACCTTAAAGATTTCCTTGCCATTCTGGCGACCGTTCACCATGTAGGCCAACGGATCGTCCTGGCTGGACTCCATCAGGTGGTCGCACGATCCCTGGCCAATGTCGAACATAAAGGACTTGTCAATGTCCTGCGGCAGCTTGCCCCGCAAAAAACTGATCTCGTTGTCAGCCAGCGCGGGTTTCCGGGCCAAGAGCAAGGCGGACAGGTAGCGCGGATGCTTCTTCTTTTCGGCGCAGTGCATCACCAGGCCCCAGGTGTCGTAGTCCGTGTCCAGCACGTACGTGTTGTAGACGCCCTCATCTGGGGGAAAACAATTTGGATCAATTTTATAATTTGTATTTTTAATTTATTTGCCTTAAAGTAGGCAATCAAATAGTTGCTGCCTACTTTTAGCCAACTATTTATTTCTTGTCCCATTTTTCCTAAAGAAGTGACCTTCGCCCTGGACTCACATATATCCTCGGTGTGCTGCCAATGGCCCGGCTCCTCGAACTTGGGTATCATCCAGGTGATGTTTCCCACCAGCTTCTCGCGCAGCGGGTCCTCCGCGAAGATGTAGCTGAAATTCATGGTTATCTGGTCGGAATTTAGTTACTTTTGAACTATTATTGGGTGACGGAGGCTACCCACATGCTGATCTTCCTTCGAGAAGGAAAAGTGACTGCGCATACAGGCGTATTCCGGCAGTTCCTCCGTGGAAGCGTAGTATTGAACAACATGCCAGCAGCCCATCATGCGTTCCAGATCAAAGTTTTTAATGGCGCCCACCTGCGATCGAAAACCGGATTCAAAGGTATTACATTTATATTTTTAATTTTCATTATACATTTTCGATTCAGAAATGCAATATAAATCATATACAATTATGTTTTCTGAGTAAATTACAAATCTTTGTAATATTAAGTTGTAATTAGAAAATAAATAAATAATAGGGCTATGTTATGCTTCAAAGTTCAAGTTCAAATAAACTAAATAATCATTTAGACCGCCACAAAAGTGTTTTGGCTTGCTTCTCTTCCTCCTTTAAACTTGGCTAGTTTCAGTTATTTACACTGTTTACCTTGGCGACCACAAAACAAGCTTGGCGGCTAGAAGAACGAGGAGAAGAGACAGACAAAAAGGAAAAAGATAGAGAAGCGGCAGCAGACGACGAAAGCCGTTAGCGCTGTCACTGTGATTGACTACTGACATTTCATTGAGGAGTCGCTGTCGCTATCGCTGTCTCTTTCGTCGTCGCTGTATTGCCATCTCTTTCGCTGGCTCCACTGGAGTTCAAAGACGGCGCGAAATGCAGACGCAAGTCAGCCTCTGATTGATGCGCCTCAAAAGCGCAATGCCCCCCTTTCCACTTCTCTTTTTGCCACCTCCTCTTGGTGCTCTTCTCCTGTCTCCACTCTCTTCTCTGGTTGCCCGCGTGTCTTTCTCCGACTCTATGTGCGTGTCTTTTGTCTATTCTTGTTGATTGTTTTCTGGCTTTTGGCTCGCTTTTCGGTATTTGTATTTGCGGCCTAGGTGCACCTGCAACGAAGTCCAATTGTCGCCGCCAACGGAGACGGTGGAAGAAAAGGTGACAAGGGGTTGAAGAATTGGTGAAGGAGAGAAGGAGAAGGAGAAGGAGAAGCAGGAGCAGACGTTGCAGACGACGTCTGAGCCACTTAGAAAGTGTGATTGATTTTGGCAACGGTGTGAGCCCATTTCTTCTGCCTTACTCTTTCTGCGCCTCGCTTTTATGTCCCATTCATTCTTCTAGCTAGAGATGGAACGTGCTCGTCAAGCGATGCAAGGTGATCCCGACCATGAAATACCCAGTACGTTGAATACGTTCAATTTGCTTAGCACTCAGCTAAAACAGTTGGGAATTACAGTGTTATTGGGGAGAAATAAAAGGAAACTGAATATTTTAGGCGTGTCTCGGGACTCTGATATAGAATTTAAAAAAAATTATAAGATATGTACATTTATTATGATAAAATATTCGTTAAAGATTCTAAAGTAATCTTCATAAAACCTAAACTGGTACCCACGTACCCCATACGGAATGATGAGTTAATGAGGCACGGACTGACTTTAACTGTTAGGGACGATTTTACGAGAGACATCGTAAGTCAATCTGAAATATAGCCATATAGGTTTTATGGTCGGTGTCATCGCTAGTGGCTTGATATATGCAAGTGGCCGTGTGCCCGGCATATTGATGAGCCAGAGCTCGTTTCGGGGGGATGGATGGATGCTTAAGCTTTACTCCGGCGGCGGCGGCTGTGCTCAGAATGAAATCGAATTGAACTGTGGCCAAGAAGAAAGTGATCCAGTTAGGAGAGGCCAGGAACGTGACCAGGGACGGGAGCTGTAAGTCCGTCAATTCAAAACTGCACCTGCACCCATATAATTTGTTCTCTACTGACCCCGATTTGGCCTAGAAGTTTAGATTTCTGAATTATAAATAACATCTGGAAGGTAGCGGATACAAGTTCTAGAATCTAAATTAAAATTTGGAATGTTTAGTTGGTAGAACTAAAGACCTAATGGGTTATTAAAAATAGAGTAAATTCTTTACTTTTATATTTTATATATTTTCATATTTTTATTTTTCTAACAATGCTTTTATTTTTATTGGGAATCACACAAAAAGCTACAAATTCCGGAAGCTGGAAATGGCTAAAAACACTCACCTGGGGACACCTATTGCTTGGCCTGGAGCGTCTCCTGGTCTGATGGGCATTGCTGTTCTGACTCGTATACGGTGTGCCCTCCACCGTCCATAGTAGCTCCAGAAGCAGCAGTCCAGAGAGCAGGATCACCAAGAGCGAACCATGGCTGCCCATGGTCGCTAGCGGTGGGTCTTTTTTGGGGCTTTACTCCGGAAAGTACTTATAAATTCTTGTGCAATTCCTGAATTATTACTGGAAATTTTATCGTGGCGATTTTAGAAGCATTATCTGGTGTAATATTCCCTATTTGGTTGGATTTCCGGCGGGCTGAGACGAGCGATCGCCGCACTGTTTTCGATGGCACTGCGCCATCTCATCTCCGCGACAAATATATATTTGTATACATATATATAAATATGTATATTATAGCAGCGCTTCGGATCGTAGCGAAACGCACTCGGGGACTCGCTTTGGGATTCGGATTTTGGATTCGGATGTTTTTGCGGATAAGAAGGCGCCTTCTTATTGCCACAGCCCAGAGTTCTATGGAGAATAGCTCATTATCGGGGAGCTGGAAATACAAAATACAAAATACAAAATAAATGTGCCATTGCTGGGCACTTGGCTGCTTTTTGTCTATATTTACACAAAAAAAAAAAAAAAAACAAGAGTTTAACCTTTCTACGCGTTGTCTTAAAAGTATACTCAAGCAGTATAACGAGTTAAGTATAGATTTTATACTTCAAAATACACCAAAGTTTAGTTTTTATACTCTATAGTTTCAATTGTGGATTTTTCAGTCTTATTTTTATACGAACCTACATCGAAAATTCGATAAGATATCGCTGGAATTTAGTGCTTTTCTGTTTGTCGCGTTAGTGATTATTATGAAATATTGGTGCAGATGAGTATAAAATGTATACTTTCGTAGTATTAAATTGATAAGCATCTTATTAAGAAATTGTTCATACTCAAGAGTATAGAATTCATGTAACAATCGTATAGGTTATATGATGATTTTTTTTTGGGTGTAGCAGATTATTTCGAAATATTAATGAAAATAGAAATGAAATATAAAATTTTTTGATTGGAAAAGGCAAATTAAATGAAAAGTAAGAGAGTAAGTCAAAGAGTAATGCCACATTCCAGGACTTCCTGATGTTCCACTCCTTCCCAGATCAGATTCTCTCTTTCTCATTTAGCGGTTTCAACAGACACCGGCTAACTCCCTCACTCACTCCCACCCGCACCCGAACTCTAGCTGCTGCTGCCTCATTTCAATATTGGAATTTAATCAGCAGTAGTGCTCCCCTCTCGCTCTGCCTTTAGCTGGGAGTGCGGGTGAGTAAGCCGCGCGCTCTCTTATCAATTACAACGTCCGTTCGGCTAGTGGAGTCCAGTCAATGCCTTCCACAGACTCTCGCTCACACACACACACACACACTCACACACTGCATAATGTCTGGGGATCGGGGGAATTATTTTCGGCTGCACTTGACTCGTTTTCACTTGTCGCGTGGACGCAGATTTCCAGGCAACTTTCTCGCCGCGGAGAGCGAACATTTTGGGGTGGCCGTCGCCGTGTGTTGTACCAGGGGAGTGGGGGGCGGGGTGGGGAGTGGAGTGCGTGAAACAGGAAACATTTTAATAGCCAGCAAAATTTATTCTTTATGATCGCCAGAACGAACAGTGCTCCGCTGAACACTTTCTCTTTATTGCGAAACGAGTTGCGCGGCATTTTCACGACCGGACTGGAATGAAACTGGACATCCTCGGAGAGGTACATAGCAATTGGCCACTTTTGCCGCCGCCGCCTCTTCTTCTGTTGCTTCTTCTTCTTCGTCGTTGCCTTCTTCTTCCGCCTGCGTCTGCTCTTTCCGAGAGTGAGAAATACCCGTAGTCGCCAAGTTTCGTCAGGGGCATATCGCAAAGGTGAGAAGAGAGAAAAAAGAGAGAGATAAATGCAATTTCTTTGATATTTTAATTTCTGGAAATATTTAAACAAATTAAATTAAATTATGAACTCTAGTTTTGAAAATAGTGTTGGTTATTGTGTTTTCTTTTGATATTCCTGCCGGATATCTCATAGTCGACTCCCTTGACTTAAGCGCTAATTCTTGTTTTTATTTTTAATTTTATGTTTTTGTTTTTAGCCTTTTTTGTTAGTTGATGCTGCTTTTGGCGTCTGGTTTTTGTTGGCCAGCCCAAAAAAGCGGCGCAACTTTCGTCGCCGCATTGCGTTGCGTTGCGATGCGTTAGCGCCCAGTTCCGGCTTCTACGGTGGCTGGCTCCTTCTTCTCTCCGCTCTCCACACTACACTACACTCTCCTGTCTCCTTTCTTTGCCCTTCTTTTTTTTTTTCACTCTCTTCTCACCTGTTTATCCGCAGACGCAGCAGCAGCAGCAGCAAAGCGAAAAGCGGCTTTTAATGCGCAAGCGAAACGAAATGGAATAAAGCAAAAGCAATCGGAGAAATGTCGCCTGCTGCAGCGCACTTAACTCCTTTGGCGGCGCTCGTTTTCAGCTTCCCTCCCCCTTCCGCTGCCACAAACTCACTCTCTTTTTGGGCAGTTCCTGCTCTCTGGTTGGAAAACCATGTGAGCGCTTGTGCGTGTGTGTGTGTGTGCGGATGAATGAAATCGTTAATCGCGGGAATGATCATTGGGTCTGAAGGCTGATGGGTAAGGGATGGGAAGCGGAGCCAGCATTTCCCATACGCCTTAACCCATATCTATCTCACCCAAGCATATTTGACCCAAATATTTTGTGAAATTTTAATAAAGATTCAAAGAGGGGCTAAGGGGCCTTTAAACTGTATAATCTCTTCCCAATAGATTTCTGAAGTTAAGTTAAAAGTTAAATAGAAATTTGGTATACTACTGTGGGCAAAAAGTAAGGAGAATTTTCAATTTAAAATTCGCGGGTTTAAGATGGCGGACTAGTTTTTTTTTTTTTTGAGTTGGCAGGACTGTTGATGTCATGTCAATGTCAGTGTCAGTACTATATTTACGCTTGTGTTTACCAAACGATCAAGAGTGCATTTGTCGATTTTTACAATGTCTGATTTAATTGAGCAGAGAAGTGCCATCAAATTTTGTTGCGGAAGGCCTTTGGTGATTCTACCATGTCCCAGAAAAATGTTTATAAGTGGTACAAAAACTTCAAAGAGGGTCGGGAAAGTCGTTCAAAAATCAAGGTTATGATGACAGTTTTGTTCGATTTTCGTGGTGTGGTGCACTATGAATTCCTTCCACCTGGCCAAACTGTTAAAAAGAAATATTATTTGAGCGTTATGCGTCGTTTGCGTGAAGCAATTCGTCGAAAAAGACCAGAATTATGGGCCAACAACTCTTGGTTTTTGCTTCACGATAATGCACCGTCGCACACTGCACTCGTTCTTCGCAACCACCGTATTCTCCTGATTTGGCTCCGTGTGACTTCTGGCTATTCCCAAAACTCAAGAGAACACTCCGGGGAACGCGTTTCGAGTCGATTGAAGAGATAAAAGCGGAATCGACGAGGGCGCTCATGGCTATACCGGAAAGGGACTATTTGGCCTGTTTCGAGGATTTGAAGAAGCGTTGGCATAAGTGTATTTTATCGGGAGGGGATTACTTTGAAGGGGATGAAATGGATTCAGGAGAATAAATAAAGAATTTTCACTTTACAAACAAATTCACCATACTTTTTGCCCACAGTAGTATAGATTTTGAAATATGATACATTTTCATAAAATAACAACTAAAGTCAACTGATTTTTGTAGATTTCATCGTAGATTGCCACAGATGAAAGGGGGACTGAGTCACGCCGGAATGCGACTAGTGTGTCTCAAATGCGAGTGGCACGCCCAAAAAAAAAAAAAACCATGGCCAGCAGGTGTTACAGGTGAGCTACAGGTGACAGTCAGTCAGTCAGTCAGTCAGCTAGGCAGACGGAATGTCTGGCGCGGCATGTCTGTGGCTTGGAGTGGAGTGGAGTGGAGTGGAGCTGGAATGTCAAACGTTTATTTGCCGGTAATTAAATTTGAAAATGATTTAAATTTCACCCAGCGAATATTTCAAATTGGTCTTAACACTTTCTTCTTTCTTCTCTCTGGCAGCCAGAAAAGCAGCTCTCTTCTGGCCAGAGGCCCACCCGCAAGCGCAAGTGGATGACCCACCTGGTCCCCGTCCTTCTCCCTCTCCTCCTCCTCCTCCTCCTCCTCAATCCGGCTGATTGCAGATTTGTTTTCTATTTGCAATTGATCGATGCGATGCTGGCCTGCCAAGCAATAACAACAGCAGCAGCAACGACAACAGCGACAGCCACAGCCACAGCCACATAAAATTGAAAAGAAAAAACCGAAAAAAACACAGAAAAAAGTTAACATCAAAATTGAGCTGGACGTCGTACGAGCTGGTGTCCACGTCCACGTCCACGTCCATGTCCACGTCCGGTGGGTTCGTTAATGGCATTCCGAACTTGGGATCACGCCGTTGGATTATATGGCCAACGATGGATTGGGCCAACTTTCAGCTCGGCAGCCCAGATAACCAATCAAATTATTAACTAAAAAAATTAAATTAAAGCAATGTTATTCCACAGATGCTAAAATATATTATTTATTGTCCATTTAATATCATCTGAAAATAAGGAAACCCAACCTTTATAAAAGTATTTTTAAGAAGTTGTGTTATATCAATAGATTCTTCCGTATATTTCCTGAGTTCTTTACTAAGATCTTAGTTACCTTATAATTAACTAACTGCCTTTTAACTAATTACTAACTTTATGTATGTATTTTATAGATTTTTAGCTCATGCATTTCTATATTATAATATCTTTCATAACAAATCCCATCTTTGTCACAACTTAACTTAATTTTCCCCAATTAACAACTTGTCTAAATTAACTTTTACCCAGAGCCATCTTGGAGTGATTCTGGAGTGACTGACACCTTCTCCTCCGTCTTTTCCTCGAGTGCGTGTGCCTTGAAGAGTGTGTGGGATTAGTTCAAGTGCAGCCGGTGCTCCACTCATCACAGCACTTGGCGCATGATATACCGTATTTCTTGGGCTACACCGTACGAAAAGCATGTCTGTATTACCTTTTAATTATAATTAAAACATTATTTCCTTAAAACTAAAAAAAAGAGCACTAGAATTCACAACTGGAACTAGTTCAGTGGCGCCCAGGCAGAACATTGATATGTTAGAAGATAATAAATAGGAAACTTTTGTTTATTGCAAAATAAATGGCAGAGGCTGGGCGGAGAAATTTGCCGACTTGCGAGCCTAAGCTAATTTGAAAAGGATACTGATGATAACCTTGTGCTATGTCTAAAGGCAGCTGACAAATTATTTTGTTAGTTAATGATTTCTATGACTTATTTTTCTTATCTCTCTGTGCAGATCTTGGCTAGTTTCGCTCGGCGTTCAATTATGCGGCGACACACACACACACACACTCGTACACTAGCCATGGAGTGGAAAATGGCCAAGGAGGTGGAGTTCCGGGGCCTCGCGGTGCGTGCCCTTCCCATGGCCACCATCCATCATCATCTGGCGGCGGCGGACATCGTCTCGTCGGGGCGCACATAACCCATCAAGTGGGTTCCGTTTTGTTTGCGCATGCGCGGCGCATTCAGCATCGATATTTCACGATCGTCGTCGTCGTCGTCGCTGGGGTTTTATGGCAATGGAGTGAAAAAAAAACGTTGAAAACGGGGGAGATGCGATGGCGATGGCGATGGCGATGGAGCCCACTTCGTGCTGCTATTTGGTGGTCCGCGATTTTGTTTTCATTTGGAAAGTGGGTGTGTTTGCCTAGCTGTCCGGCTCCCCCAGCTCTGGGAATTTTGGCGGGGGAGAGAACCCAGACTGGGCCCTGGGAATGTCCGCTTTTTTGGCGGCGGGTCAAAACCTCAAGTTCGAGGCTGAGGAAATGTCTGAGGAATGTGTTTGCCGGCCAAGGAAAGTGATCTACGAGTGATGTGATCTTTCTAATATGACTTTTTCCTCGGGCAGCCGGGTTAAGTGGAAGCTCAACGGTCAAGTGGTTGTTTTTTCGGGTAATTTATATTCACTTTTAAGGTGGCCCCTCAAATTGTTGTGGGTTTTAAGTCAGTGACTAAAATCAGTGAAGAAATGAGTGAAATCAGCGAACTTATCGAATATTTATAGTTACTATAAGGCTAATACTAAAAAAAAAAAATATTAAAATAATAAGCTGAACCCGGAAATACTAAGTAAATACTGAAATAATATGCTAAAACCGGAAATACTAAATAAATCCTAAAATAATAAGCTGTAACCGGAAATGGAAGTAGTTGGTAACGCTAAGACTCTAAAAAATTGTTCGAATTTATTATTTTAGGAACTATTTAAGCTAGAGTACACTTAAATCTAAAAGTTTTTATAAGTTTTTTGTTAAATTTTTAAGATAACTTCGTCTCGCTCCACTTAAAGCCTTCAGATAATATTCCACAGTTCCAAGCCGTTCTATTCCAATCGGTTCAAATTCTTTGGTATTTTCTTTTGGTATTATTTTACATAAAAATTCAGTTCCGCAGTTTCAGTCCGTTCCATACCAATCGATTCAAATTCCTTGGTATTTCCTTTGTGTGTTATTTTTTGAAGCAACTCAAACTCAAACCCTAAACTAAACCTGAAACCCTTTTTTTTTATCGATATGAAAGTTCTTCGAACCAAACCCAAAAAACTTTCATGACGAGAAGTATCGAAAAGCATGCTCTTTGCGGAACTTTCATAACCATCCATCCATCTATCCAAGGCGGGTCCGCACCTCAGATGCCATACGATTGCCAGGCTGTTTTGCAGCTCACAAAAGATGGCCTCGGGGGCCAGCGCGCGATACTCAGATACTTTTGGTTCCCCCGGATACTGGGATACTTGGTTACTTCGGATACCCGAGATACTCGCCGATACATGCGTGCTGGTGTGCTGGCTTAGATTTGCCGAATTGTGAGCCGCAATCGAATGGGATCGAATGGTATCGAAGGGGATCTCTCTCTGGGGGAGATCTCTGGGACTGGTTCCGCCGAAGAATCTTTTTTTTTCGGACAGCAGCGGCGGCTAATTGACTTTCAATGTTGTTTTATTTTTCGTTTCGTTTCGTTTAATTTTTACTTTACTTGAGAGGCGAGAAAGTGAAATTGATAGGCAGACAAGTGGCTTTCGGTTATGGAACAGGAGGAGAGGAGGCTGAGAGGGGGCTTTAAGCCGAATTTAGAATCCCAAACAGACACTTTCTAAGTCCTAAGGCCTCCCCTAAAAAAGCATGACATTGCAACTAGAGGGGACACAGGGAAAAAGTTAAACTTTAGTATTAAATTCTTAAGAGCTTACAAATTAATAAAGAACTCCCCTCTGCCACTTTAATTTCTGTTAAATAATTTTAATACAAACTAAAATTAATTGAATTAAGTTAGCCATATTTCAGGCATATTTCAGACTACCTTCTAGCATTTTTTCTCGGTGCATCGACTGCAGTAACCCAATTCTTCTCCCTTGGGTGGCGGCGGCTCTTCTCTCGATATTTCCACACCCACAGCGGTGGACAAAAAGAGGGGCAAAAAGTGTCTTCTCATGGCTTAATGGCACTCGGTTGCTACTGTTTGCTGTTACTGCTGCTGCTGCTGCTGCCACATGTTGCAGTTGCACTTTGTTTTTGCTGGCGGCGTTTTCACTTTGTTCGAGATCTGCCGTTGCCACCTTGTAGCCCTCGGAACAACGCTGGACAAATGGCCGAAAGGTTACTGCCTAGACACACTCTAAAAATAATTACCTGAAATAACCAAAAGAATTAATAAAAAAATAAATTAAAATATTAAAATATACATAAGATCTATATAACGATCTATGTAAAAAAACCTGTATTATATTTTAAAAAAGTTATTGATGCTTAAAGGTTTTGTTTTTAGATGAGAAATTATTTTTATACCATTACAAATGTATTTTATGGCAGTAGGTACATTTTTTCAAGTCTGAACTTATTTTAAGCGATAATCAAACCAATAATAAAATCAATCATACAAATACCTTTAAGTTAAATATATAAAAAGATTTTTTTTAATTAGAGAATTTTTTGTTTGTTGTCTTTTGTTTTCTTGTCTTTAATCCTTGGGATTTACTTTTAAACGTGTCTAAAGGAAACTCTGTAAGTTACTTACAGAAAATAGATGTATGATCAACTTTGAACTAAGTTTACCAGGCTAAGAAATAATTCTGAGATTCGAGTTTAATCTATTATAATTAGTTCGAATAAGCTTTATATTCCCTCTAAAAAATAGAGTGAATCCTTAAGGAACTTCCCTAAAATATTCCACAATATTCCTCATTTTGAGAGCAACTTTTTTGGGTAATTTATTTTGTGAAGTGCAAGAGCCCAGAAGAGGCAGCAGCCGCCTGCAACTGCTATAACGACAGATGACAAACGCAGGCAGTTTGCCGGCGATGATGAAGTGTCAATGCAATGAAAACTAAACCAATAAATTGTGAGAGCGACCCAAATAGTTGACTAGAAACCGGCATAGCGAAGAGGATTTTGGTTCGTAGCTGGGAGTCGTGGCTCGTAGCTCGGACTCGTGGCGCGGTGGGTAGAGTGACGAACCAAGAACCGTAGTAGAATCCCGATGGACACGGGGGAACCTGGGGCACAACCCCAGACCTTTTTTCATGTAAAGCCGCAGACGCATTTGGTCAAAAGTCCCCTCCCTCCGTTACCAACTTCCCCCCTTAAAAGTTGTGAGAAATTGAAGCGCAATTCAACGTCGACGGACGGATGGTGAAAGTAACAAGATACTTTTAATAAGACATCTTGCGATGCCGCTTAAGATGCGTGCGGCGTGCGACCAAAGACAGTCTCAGCCCTTCTCCTTGGCTCCAGCCTAAAGGTCTCTTCTCGTTCCCCAGTCTTGGTTCTTCCGTCTCCATTCTATGGCTGGCCAGGCTCTCATGCAAAGCCGCCAGTAATTGACCAAGTTAGCAGACGACGATGGCAGACTGGCTGGCGCGTGTTACTTAATGTGCTTAATGCTGTGGCCCCCGAAACCAATAGACGTTCGGATCGAACCGATAGCTGCTGGCCACTTTCTGGCGGAACCGAAGCAGCTCCTTTAGCTGCATATCCCCAAGACCATGGCCAAGTCCAGCTCCAAGTCTAGTCGCGATCGAAATTACTCCAATTTCGAAACGAGTCTTTTGGTCATATTTAGCAAACAGGAATCGCGCGAGGAGATGTCCGAGGCCGAGGCCGAGGCCGCGGCTGTGGCTGTGGCGGCGCGCCGCCCCTAAAAACTCAAAACTGCAAAGTGGAATTGAAATGGCGATGAAATGCCCGGCCCCGACTTCACCACCGTGCACAGTGGAATGAAATATGTACAGCCTTGAGATCTACATAAAAGGCATTGATAACGATGTGATTTTTTAAAGTATTAATGATAAAGATGGATGAAAATACAAGTTTGTGATGTATGTGTATGAAAATAATCGATTTTAAATCGATTTATATAGGAGTTTTTCTAGCTCTTATTGAATTTCGATAAATTAATAAAAATTCTGGTGCGATTTTAAATCAATTTATATCGAAGTTGATCAAGCTCTAAAAGAATGTCGATAAGATAAGTAATAAGATGATTGTATATATAAGTAATAAGCTTAAATTGATAATTATAATGAAGCATTAAAAATATATTTTCATAAATCATTATATATAAGATGAGTTTGAGGAGGTGTTTTTCCATCTCTAATGGGTAATGAAAATATATTTCAATAATTCACTGTATATAAATAAAGCTTTAGGAGGTTGTTTATCGAATTATATTGACATTTTTCCAACTCTAATCGATAATTAAGCATTCAAAATAGATTGTGATAAATCATTATAAATTAGATGAGTTTGAGGAGGTTGCGTGTCGACAAATATATATATTTTGTAATCTCTATTGGATAATAAAAATATATAGTTTAATAATTCACTGTATATAAAACATGATTGAGCAGGTTGTGCATCGAATAATATCGATATTATTCCATCTCTAATTGATAATGAAGCAATTTAACTGAAATACTATTTAAAATAAACTATTTATTAAAAAGAATTAATAATATTCTCTGTTAACATCCGCCAAAAGTGGAATGTTTTTCGGAATAGTAGTCCTTCCTGGCAGTTCATCGTGCAATATTTATTCTGTGCCCACTGTGCCCAGGCAGAGGCGCCGTCGTCGTCGTGGTGGTGGTTGTGGTGGCTGCAGTTGCTCATCCTATTATTTCAACGAGAGCAAGTGCAGCCGTGTATGTTTTTATTATTTTTTTTGTGTTTTTGCTGCCGCTCGGCAATGCCAAATGCGGCACTTGGCAAAAATATTTTATGGAAAAGTGGAACAGTCGATGAAACATTACAGGGGACAGAGACTGGACTGCATAAATAACAGAATAAAGCGCGATATCTCTGCCTTTGTCACCTTTTGGGTCACCTTTACAGAGATCCCCTTCGTGTCTTTTTTTGTGGAGCCACCCACTTGGGAGTTGAAGCCACGCCACGCCACGCCACGCACCGTGTGGCAGTCAAAGGGCGCCCACACCCATTTCCGAGCTTGATTTCTTGCCGCAAATCAACAACAATTGGAGCATGGGCAGTGCCTCTATAGGGGGGATAAAAGGGGGGCACCACCGGACCCAGTGGCAGCGGCAGCGGGGGGAATAGAAAGTGCAAACAGTTAGAGGACTTGTCCCCATGCAATTGTCGTCGTCGTCGTCGTCTGCTTCTGTAACCCATTGCAACTGAAAGTTGAAGCTGCTGCCCAGTATAAACAAACAGAAGACTGGGGAAACCGACAAGCGAGCAACCAGCAACTGGCAACCAGCAACTAGCAACTAGCAACTAGCGGCCGACGACGACGACGCATGCCACAGCCGCACTACACTGCTGCAAGTGGGTTTGTCAAAAATGTAAGACATGTACGTGTCACGTTGTGCTTAGCTATATAAATTGTTGTATTTGGTATTAAGTATTAGTATTAAATTAGTTGGGTTAGTAAGCCCAAGTATGGCCCAAGAAAGCCAGTTCGTAAAACTCTTTTTTTTCCATGAACAATTCTAATATTCTTCATCCTGCCCTCATTTTTTGTTACATTTCTTGGGGGGTTTTATTCAAAACTCAAAAGTATATTATAGCTATAGTTTAATTTAAGAGTATTTAATAATGATCATCTTAGAATTATAATTATATGAAAAACAAAACAATTTCTGGGAATGTCAGCTTAAGAATTTAATACAAATTAGTTTTAAGATAAAATGGTACAAAAGCTTTCAGTATGTTATCAAAAATAATAAATTCTATGACTAAGGCATTGAAAATAAAATAAGTTCTTAAGAGAAAATTTATAATTAAAAAAATAATACCAAAAAAAAAAAAAATAATAAAAAAAACATTTCACAAAAATACAAAAATATGTTACTAAGGGATTCCAAATAAAATAATAATTTCTATGACTAAGGCATTGAAAATAAAATAAGTTCTTAGGAGAAAATTTATAATAAAAAAAAAAAATAATAATAATAATAATAATAAAAAAAAAAACATTTCACAAAAATAAAAAAATATGTTACTAAGGGATTCCAAATAAAATAATCATTTCTATGACTAAGGCATTGAAAATAAAATAAGTTCTTAGGAGAAAATGTATAATAAAAAAAATAATAATAATAATAAAAAAAAAAAACATTTCACAAAAATAAAAAAATATGTTACTAAGCGATTCAAAATAAAAATAAACTACTGTTAAGAAATTATTATTATTATTATTGATTTAAATGTATTAATCTCTTCAAAAGATTACAAATACAAACGATAAAAATGTAAAGCAAGAAGTAAAGCGAAATAACTGGCTAATTTCTCCCAGTGCAGGCGGCGATATCAGGAGGCAGAAACACCAAAAACATCAGCAATATCGGCTGCAACCGGCAAGCAGTACGCTGTACTTGAACAAGTCGTACTTGGCATCGCTTTTTTGGACTTGGCTTGGCTTTGGCCGACTGCCTCAGTGAGGAGGAGGCCTTCTTTCAATGGAAAGAAAGAAGAAATTTCGCTGCTGCTGCGACTGTTGCTGCCTGCTGCCGCCTGCTGCTGCTGCGACTGCTGCTGCGCATGCGAAGTGTTCCGCTGCGAGAAAGCAGGTGTCTGCAGCATTCGGCGCTAAACCACGGCGCGGACCAGACGCGTTTTTCTCTCTCTCGCAACACTCGACCGATACGATCCGATCCGATCCCGATCCTCGAGGCGAACCGTTGTTCGTAAACTCTAAACAAATAAATAACTAAAATAGTACAAGGAAATACAAAACAAAAAAAACAAGCAAGAAAAACCGAAAATAAACAAATAAAAACGCCTAGCGAATCCCGAGCAAAACAAAAACCAATACAAACACACATTTGTGGCGAAAAGCGGCGCAAAGGAGAAGAGAAGAAAGAACCGCTCGCCCGCTGCAGCGGCTGCTGGCCCAGTGATCGATCATCAACGCTTTTTGTGTCCTTTTTTTTCTGTTGCAGTTTGCAGTTTGTTTTTTTGTTGGTATTTTTTTTTTCTGCGTGTGTGCTCCACTTGCGATCGATAATTGTAGAACCGCGTGCAACGCCCCACCATCCCCCTACCCCACCCGAACTGTGCAACACTAACGGCCACCCGTTACTGCGAGTGCAAAGCAACTGTTTTCGAAAGTTGCCGCAACGCAGACGTAGCAGCAGACGCAGACGCAGACGCCGAGACGCAGACCCAAAACGCAGAAGCAGAGAGGAGGCAGAAGCAGAGAGGCAGCAGCAGACGCAAACGCATCCTGTTGGAATTGGTCGCGGAACTAAAAACTGGAACAGCAAGTGGAACGGAGGAATCGGGCCAGGGACGAGAGGTGAGTGGAGAGTACCGTTACAAGGAAGTAACTATGAGGGAATGCGTGGGAGTGGGAAGTAGGAAATGATAAGCATGTCCGAGATCTTAGGGTCCTTAACTTAACAAGCAGTACTTTATATAAATATAGGTATATATTTTCCATTGAATTGACAAATTAATTTCGATATATTATCTAAGGATATTAAAGACATCAAAAATAATCCATTTAGTTAGCACATTTTATTAATTCTAGTTCTCACTATCTGTTATTTAATTTGTTGTACAAATTCTTCAGTCTCTACTAGTCCCTACTATCTCTAACTGAATTTTTAATATCAATTTTTCAGTCTCTAGTTTTTCAGTCTACTAGTTTCTACTATCTTGCATTTAATTTGTAGTACTAATACCAATTCTTTAGTCACTACTTTCTTTAATTTAATTTTGATTACCAATTCTTCAGTCACTCCTATTCTCTAGCATCTTTAATCTAATTTGTAGTACCAAATCTGCAGTCTCTTCTTTCTTTAATTTCGTACCCATTTTGAAAATTCAAGTCTTTAAAGGATTTTGTTTTGGTTCTACGAAAACGATAAGGAAATATACCTTCTAAGGCTTACTATATACCCTTCTTCTATTCTTCTTCGATTAAAAGAAATTAAGAATGGAATAATAATAATGAAAAGACACTTTGAAGATTCCAATTTTATTATGCTTTCTTTCACATTCATATTTATCAAGCTTGGACTATTTAAAATGATTATAAGAAGAATCAATGTCAAAAAGGAAAATTAAACTAATAATAAAACCCACAATATCTTAAAGTCAAACAAATTCAAGGTCGCAAGGAAGCTGAATGGAATTCCATTGAATTCTTCCAGCTACGAGCCAATTCTTTCGACTTTCCTTACTCTCTCTTTCCGTGGCATTCCCTCACACCCAAGGCATCATTGCCTTGGACAATGTCTTAGGCCTTCTAATTGGTCAACTGAGAGCATTCATGTTTGTCTGGGCCAAGATGACCCACTTCACTTATGGGGAAACCTATTAACACTTTTCACCTCTCACCCCGTCTTCAGCCTCAGTCCCAGTCCCCCCCATTTTAAAGTTAAGTGAGTTGTCATTAAACAGATTCTTTTCTTTCTTGACTTGTCGCAGCTTCCCTTTTCTTTTCTTTTCTTTATTTTTTGCTTTCCTCTGTGCTTGCTTTTTGACAGTGGATTGTGGGTGGTAGAAGAGTCGGAAAGAGCGGAATATCAAGTAAGTCAATCAATCATCATTGAGCTGACTGAGAAATTGCTAATAAATTGCAATTAGCGGGAAACACTTTCATGGCTTCAAAATAACAATAATAATAATAATAATAATAATATGTATAATGGCCACAAGAAGAAAATAAAAGCGAAAAGCACTTTCTTCGCTTCGTTCGCGTTAGCGTTCTCCTCTTCCGTTTCTTCTGCCGCCCACAATAACAACAACAAAAGCTACAACAATGACAACACACTATTAGCTGTACATAGAAAAGAGTTAAGATCATGTTATAGAGATCAAATTAGTCATAACTATAGATTTTAAATATATTTCTTAGGTTTTAATTATTGCAAATAATTCGGAAACTGATGACGGATAAGGCTAGTGGACAGATATTTATGTATTTCAATATCTTAAATAAATATTTCAAAGAAAGAAACTTTTCCTAATACATGTTAAAATGTATAATATCATGTTTACACTGTCACAATCTCGGATTATTTTAATGCGTGTTCAGTGTGAACATTGTATTATTGATTTAATATATTTTGCATATTCTAATAATAATGATAAACAAATAAATTATACAGAAATCAACTCGACACCAGCAACAACAATAAAATCGGCAGCAACATGCAACATCAACGGCAACAGCAGCAACAACAGCAACAACAGCGGCCACAGCAGCAGCAACAGCAACAACTACAACACAAGCTAGTGCGCTGCAGAAATCTGCGAAGAAATGTAGAAATCGGTGCTAAGAAGATTTGGCTGCCGCTTATCATTTTCCTTTCACTGCAGGTGAGTTGAGCCGATGCAAATAATTAAAATCAATTTAAGCCAAAAGCCGCAGACACAACAGCAGCTTATAAATAGATAATTCCCATTAGCGGCAGCCGGCTTAGGCTTCCCCTCTCTCTGTCTGGCTGTCTGTCTGCCTCAAGTGCTCAAGTGCATGTGTGTGTTTGCAAGTGAAAGAGTGCTGTGCGCTTGGAATGAAATGGAATGGCATGGAGAGGCTGAAAGGAATGGAATGGGACGGGATGGGACTTGTAATTGGCATGGCCTTGTTTCGCGCATCAATTGCAGAGTGTGTGTGTTACATGTGCTCGTTTTAGTTCCTGGAGGCATGAAATATACATGGAATATAAGATATCGCAGGCTCGCGCAGGGAAAGCACTGTAGAATTCTAGTAATTGCTCATTAATGGAAAGGATACACATGTGTACACATATCTGGGGAATTTTAGAAAATGTATTTCTTAAATACTTTTAGAGTAATTCATTTAGAATGGCGAGAATAGCACTTAATTCAAAAATCTTAGAAGACTAGAACAGATTTTTTCAAAAGTTAAAATTAAGAATCTTCTGCTTAAGAGTAGAAAATGCTAAGCCTTAAAGCCCGAGTTGTAGAAATCTTCTGGCTTATGAGTGAATTCTACGTTCTTAGTTTCTTATAAATATTTAAAAGGAAATAGAAATGGGGTTTAAAATATATTCTTTTTTAATAATTTCTTCTGGCTTAATGAATGGGTTTTACGTTTGCAGTTCCCTATAAATATCCCTATTAAATTCAACCTTTTTTTTATATTTTCGCTAGGATGTAACATAAGATATATAAAATAAATAATTAAATCTATTTTATATCAATAAATTAAAAAAAAAAATAGTATTTTAAATCAGTCAAGTGATTATATCTTTTTAAAATATTAGAAGAATTCAAAAGCTAGACTAATAAAGTTTTTCCTGTATTTATAAATCAAAGTATTAAAATCAGTAGAAAGAATGTCTCTTAGATTTCCGCAAAATATTATTATTATTATTTATGTAGCTCTGTTTTATATTTCAGATTATATAGATTAGATAACCTCCCATTAATTGTTTGGCCATATAAGCTGCTCACTGGCATTCTCTGGCCAAGAGAAGATGCCTTCCATTTCCATTTTCTTCTCCATTTTCCCTACTTCTTGGCCATCTTCACAGTGCATTCCTTTCTCTTTTTCGCCTTTTGGCACATATTAAAATTCCATGTGCATCCATTTTCCGTTTTTGTTGTTTTGGTTTTTGTTTTTCTTGCCCAGTTTGCCTAGGTAATATGAGATGGGCAACAGCAGCAGCAGCAGCGCTCGTGACGTTAGAAAGTTATTTTTTTTCTGCCATTCTGGGGCGATGATACAATTTAAAACCCGAAAAAAACAATAACAAAGAGGCTGCAAAATGCCAAAAGCAAAGTTCCCATTCCTTTAACGAGCGGGCAGCATGTGGCAGAGCTTCCTTTTCGCTTTCATCTTGAGTCGCATCGCCTGGCGTTCACCTTTGACCTCTCCTCAGTCTCCTCAGTCTTCTCAGACTCTGCAGTGTCTTTTCCAGCCTTTTCTCGCCCTCCTCCCCGATCCACACAGTCCTCGATTTCGGCCCAAGTGGCTGCCAAATTCCGATTCTCTGCTAATGTTTCACTTTCTCCCGATTTGGTGCGCTGCCAGTCAGACAGCATCTTCCAAAAACTACAAAAAATAAGCGAAAAAAAGAGCCTAGCACATTGGTCGAGGTCAAGATTGGCAACAACAGCCGGCTTTATACAAAAATGCACCGAAAAAATGCAAATAAACAAAGATAAATATAAAGTTATTCGCACTTAAAAGAGAGTAATGACACTTATATTTATATATGTATTTTAATTTTAATTTTTTATTATGTGAGCCTTATTTTATATATTTTATATTTACATACGTTCTTATGTGAAATTTATTATTCATTAGTATTTTTTATTTATGATACATTATTCTCAAGCACTGTATCTCTAAAGATCTTTAAGTTAAGTCCAACTAAACTTAACTCTGAGGTTCTTTCTTCTTGAAAATTTGTACTTGTTTTCTTATTTACTTCCATTAAAATCACATTTCTTACACAGAAGATTTCTAGCTTACTAAATAATTTTTTTCTGCGTGTAGCCTTGCCTTGAGCTCCGTCGTCTACAGTCTTCTCCTATTCGGTCTTCAGTTTAAAGCCGCAATCATTAGTCTTTTCCACTTGGGATTACAACGGCAACTACAAAAGCGGCGGGGAACACTGGCTGGGTACGAAAACGGAATTTATAGCAGAAGAATAAGGAACGGTGGAAAGGAACGGGAAACGAGGAACGCCCCTCTGTATGATAGCCAAAACAGTGAAGCGTACACACTTGACACACATTTTAATTAACGCAGTTCTCCGGGTAACAGGAGGATAGGATTAATTTGCAGTTAAAAAAAGGTCGCAATGAGAACAGGAAAAAGATCGGAACGGAAATATATATTTAATGATATATATACTTATATTCCGTGTTTATTCTATATATTCTAAATATTCTATATATTCAATATATTCAATATATTTTATACATTCTATATTCTATATACTCTCTTTATTTGCCCACTATTCAAACATACAGTGGCATAACCATATAATGATTGAATATACCATAAATATGCTTATGACACTAAGCTTTTTTACTTATTTCTTACTTTGCTGATAAATTACTCTCAAATTTAGTGTCTTATTGTTTTCTCTCTGTGTTTTTGTGGAAATTGCAGCTTTTTTTAGCATCCAGAAGCGCTCGACATAACATATTTATTTATTTTTGTTAGCGTTTTTGGTATTCATGGCTTGCGTCTGCAGTCGTTCTAAATCACGTTTCCGCATGCAAATAGGATTTTAGAATTTTGGATTGGCCTTTTTTTAGTTGGCAGTGGGTTTGTGTTTTGCCATTTTTTTTTTTACCATTTTGCCACTTGGCCATTTTTTAGCATTTACCATTTGCCTTTTTGTCGTCAATCGTCGTCTGCCGCGCTTGCCACATCACTTTCTACCAAACAGGATTGGTTCAGGATGCCGCCGCCGTCGTCGTCGTCGTCGTCGTTGCGACATCCCAAGCTCCAGCTCTGGGTTACTTGGGCTACTCAGATGCTCAGATTTTCGCAGGTTTCTCAGTTTTCTCAGTTTTCTCAGCTTCCCAGTTGGCGGAGAAAGTTGTTTTCGGCGGAGCGGCACAGATTTGGAGGCTGCATCTCGCCATCTTCGCTGGGCATCTTCATCATGGGTATGGGTATGGGTATGGTATCTTGGCCATGGCCATCATCGTTCACCTGTCCCATCTGCTGCTGCTGCCCCCCCTTCCGCCCATTCATGCATTCGTCTAATTGCCTTGATAGCTCACCAAGTTGTGGCAACTTGGCAACTTTTGGTAACTGAATCAGTGCAGCCGCGGCGACAAGTACATGGAAAGAGAGCCATCGCTTCGGATCAAGATGTTCCTGAATGGCCAAGTGGCCAAGTGGCCAAGTGAAGGACGCGAAAAAGAAAGTAATGTTAAATTAATTAGGTTTATTAGCAGAGCTCTCGTACAAGGACAAACATAGAAAGTACAGAAAGTCTGAATTAAAATATTAGAATGGAAATATTGGAATTTAGAGAGTTTAGTTTATACTTTTTTTTAGTAAAATTAATAAGGTCTCTTTTAGGTTTTCTATATTAAATGGAATAATCTGATTTTATCATAATTTATATAATATTAAACATATACAAAACGTTTTAAATTAAGCAACTCATTACACGGAAGAATTGGTCAAGTGTTCTCCTGAGAAAAAAGAATTCTTACGGTACCTCCTCTTTTTTCGAAACTGAAAAAAGCCCAGAACTTGGTGTGAAAAATTGGTATAACTTTGTTTTAAAGCAAATAATTGTTAAAAAAGAATTCATATTATAGTACACTTATCAGAGAGAAGAATTGGTTTTAGAAGAATTGTCATAGCTTTATTAAATTTTTGTTTTTAATAACTTTAATAAATAGTACATTTTAAGCTTAATGTTTAAAGCAAAGAATCAGAGTCTCTTTTTTTTATAGTAAGCTAATCAGGGAGAAGAATTGGTGTTTGATAAAGGTCTTAGAAGAATGGCATCAGTTAATTTTTTTTTTTTTAACTTAAACTAGAAAAATAAGTTTTTTTCTAAGTTTATTCTTTAAATCGAAGGATAGGAGTCACTATTCTTTTAGTAAACTAATCAGAGAAGAGAATTGGTCTTAGAAGAATTGTTATGAGAAGAATTGTTTAATATCTTTTAAATCTTAAACTAGAAAATTGGTATTATCTAAGCCACCACTTTAGACCGAAGAATTAGAGTTACTTTATTGAGGAAAGTATCCACAGTGAGAGCGAAGAGTTGCCTTGGTTTCTTCCCACCAATTCTGCAAAGTCTTATCGGGAAAATGTATTCCAATTCGAGTCTCTGAAATCCCGGCTATTATCGGGACCACAACATCGTCACATCATCGTTCCGGCAATTCCGTTTCGATGTCGATCGCGATCTTAATCTGGGTCTGGGTCTTCAGTCTTCAGTCTTCAGTCTTCAGTTTCCAGTTTCCAGTTTCTAGTCTTCAGTTGCCAGTTTCCAGTTTCCAGTTTCCAGACTCTCTTCCAGTCTGGGAGTCTGGCCTGGTCTGGTTCTAGCCTTGACATCGCCTTTAAAGGCAGGCGGATCTGCCTGGCAATTGGGTCGCCGCCGCCTCATGTGGCACATGCGGCATGCGGCATGCGGCATGCTGCTTGGAGCGAAAAAAAAAGCGAAATTGTTGCGGATTTTCCGCTCTTTTCCTCGCATTTCTTTTTATTTATTCTCTTATTTTCTTTTTGCGGCTGCTGGCGCTTTTTGCTTCGCCTTATGCAATTGAGTTGGCTGCCGCATCCGCCTTGCAACCTCCATTCCATGCCACACACTCCACACACTTGACATTCTCCCGGCCATTTTTCCACCTTAAATCATTGCATTCTCCTATTCTCCTCGCTTTTCTTGCCCGGAATGGGGCCACAGGTCTTTGTCTTTGTCTCTGTCTGCGCGGACGATGTGGAGGTGGTGAAGGCCATTGCCGGCGGACCCGATGATGATCTGACCATTGCCCTTGGCGACCACGAGAACGAGCTGGATCAGATGGCCCAGGAGTCGGAGCAGGAGCAGCAGCAGCAGCAGCAGCAACAGCAGCAGCAGCAGTCCCAGCAACAGCAGCAGCAGCAACAGATGCCGCAGCAGCCACAGCAGCACCAGATCCAGATGCAGCTGCCCCAGTCGGTGCCGAAGGTGCATGTCCATTACCAGCCCAACATGCCGCAGCCGCCGCCGGGCGTCGGGCTCACCCTGCGCAGTAAGTACAGGGATATACTCCTTGGAGTCTCCTCCTTCTAGGTCCTTAGAGGGTCCTCCTCGTAGATCCCTAGATTTTGAGGTTCCTAGAAGCCTAGATTCCCAGATTCCTCGATTCCTAGATCTCTCGCTTCCTCAGTTCCTAGACCTTAAGATCCCTGGCTACCTCAATCCCTAGATTCCCGATCCCCGATCTCCGATCCTTACAAATCTTTTGATGTATTGCTTGCCCTCTTCTCCCCCCTCGATTTCCTAGGCAATCACCAAAACATACCCCTGAGCTTCGGCCAGCCGTTCGGACCTCCGCCGCCGCCAGGTGCCCAGTTCTACAAGGGACCACCGCCGCCGCCCCAGCAGCACCAGCTCCAGCAGCGTCCGCAGCCGCCGCCGCAGGTCCAGATCCAGGTGCAGCCCCAACAGACGCAGGGCCAGGTGCAGGTCCAGAGCCAGGGAATGCAGCAGCAGCAGCAGCAGATCCAGGTGCCTCAGGGCGACCTCAGTGTGGGCGGATCCAGCCAGAACGAGATCTGGGCGGCGCCCGTCCAGGACATGCCCAAGATCGTCTCGCTGGACGTGAAGTGCGAGAAGAACGGCATGAAGGTGTTCGTGCAGTTCGACAAGCCCTTCAACGGAATCGTCTTCTCCAAGGGCCACTACAGCAACATGAATTGCGTCCACCTGCCCTCCGGCCTGGGCCGGAGCTCGGCCAGCTTCGATATTGGCCTCCACGAGTGCGGCACCGCTGGGAATACGGATAACTACAATCAGGGCTATGGCCACGATACGGCGGGCAGCACCGGCGCGGGCACATACTTCGAGAACATCATCGTCATCCAGTACGATCCGCAGGTGCAGGAGGTGTGGGATCAGGCGCGGAAGCTGCGCTGCACGTGGCACGATCAGTACGAGAAGAGCGTAACCTTCCGGCCCTTCCCCGTGGACATGCTGGACGTGGTCCGGGCGGACTTTGCGGGCGACAATGTCGGCTGCTGGATGCAAATCCAAGTGGGCAAGGGACCGTGGGCCTCCGAGGTCTCGGGACTGGTGAAGATCGGGCAAACGATGACCATGGTGCTGGCAATCAAGGACGATGACTCCAAGTTCGATATGCTGGTGAGGAATTGTGTGGCGCACGACGGCAAGCGGGCTCCGATCCAGCTGGTGGATCAGCGCGGCTGTGTCACCCGGCCGAAGCTCATGTCGCGGTTCACCAAGATCAAGAACTTTGGGGCCTCGGCCTCGGTGCTGTCGTACGCCCACTTCCAGGCCTTCAAGTTCCCCGACTCGATGGAGGTGCACTTCCAGTGCACCATCCAGATCTGTCGCTACCACTGCCCCGAGCAGTGTTCGGCGGACTCGAATCTGGTCCAGGACGTGCACCACCTGCAGGTGGGGCCGGAGTCGCAGTACGGACCGCCGCCGCAGCTCCATGTGGATGCGTATCATGTGGCCGCCGCCGCCGTCGGTGCTGGCGCTGGTGGTCCGATTGGCAAGCGGCGGGACGAGCGGCGAGTTCAGCGCAGGGCCAGATCGGTGGAGCCGCAGGTGGGCCTCAATCGGATCATCAAGGTGGTGTCTTCGGGGGATCTGACCTTTGCCATTGACGAGCAGCAGCCGCAGCAGGGAGGGACGAACGGCAGTAGCTCCTCCTCCTCCTCGACGAGTCCGCAAACGCTGGTATTTCCCGTGCGCGAGGAGGGTCTCATCTGCATGACCACGCCGGGCTTTGCCATCACGCTGATCGTGCTGCTTGGCATCCTGGTCACCTCCTGCCTCACCTCCGCCGTTCTCTATGTCCGCCTGCGTCCGTTCTCGTCCTTTGCCGCCGCCAGGAGCGCCAAGGAGCGGGCTGTCGCCTTCACGAACCCGCAGCTGACGGGACCGCTGCCGGTCATCCAGCTGCCGCCATCGCCGGCGGATGTCCAGGGAACGCTCTCCAAGAAGCGGGCGATGTCGTGAGCACCCAAGACCTGCTCACGACCTGCCCCCGACTGGCGACTGGACTTAGTGCCGAGATTTGGTGTTTAGTGTGGGTGTGCGGTAACCGATTACTGGTAATAGGTCGAGGTAACTAGTGACTGGGAATGTGAGAGAAGAGGAATTTTATTTGGAAAATATGCCAGAGCTTACAAATATCTTTGTTAAAGTGGGAAAAGCATGCTTTAAAAAAAGGCCACGATTTGAAACTTTTTAAAATGTGTCTAAAAGTATGCTACAAGAATGTGTAATTGAATTCCTTTACAAAATTGAGGGTTTAAAATACCTTTCCATACTTTCAAGCATTCTATTTGGGCCTTTTCAATTCTCTGCAGATTTCTGTTTAGAATTATTTTATAATGCTTTTAGTTTTGAAAAAATCCAAGATAATAATAGCCTTTTTAATGCCAAAAATAGAGCTTGGCTAAAAATATAAACTTTTCTTAAGAGAATTTCGTATAAAGTTTCCTTTAAAGCTTACAAATTTAAAGAAGAAGCCCTTGTTACTCGTTAACCGCTACTAGTTACTCGCTACTTCCTCTTCCGGCTCTAGGTACAGTTGTGTCTGCGTCTGCGGCTCTTAAATTTGTAGCGTACGCTTCGTTAGTATAATTTTTCATACAAACATATTTAACATTAACTCAAGTCGTTAACTGGGTTCTCCACCTTTTCCTCCCGACTCCTGTCGTGCCCTTTCTTCTGGATTTCTAATTCTCTAGTTCCCTCCTTTCTCCTGTCTCATTTCTCATTTCTCCTCTCCGGTGGCAGTCGATAATCGATTATTTTTGTTTTAGTTTAAGCCTTAGGTTCTATTATTCTTGCAAACGGTGCTAAGCCATGTTCAAAGCCCATCCATCATCCATTAACCCTTATAACCCTTATAGGTCGTCGTCCGCGTCACTTGTAGCTTTCTTTTGTAGCAATTTGAGCCGATATATATTCCATTACTTAGAGTATTTCTCGTAAGACTCTCTCTTAAGACTTTGTAGACACATCACAACACACAACACACTTACACTTATTTAACACCCAAAAAGATACACAACACACACAACATATATACATATACTTGAATTAGTCACTAAATATTTTAAGCGCTTTAAGCCGTAGACTAAGCCGAATCCGAATCCATTTTCAGCCTCTGTCAGCCATTTTTCCCGACCACCTTTGGATCTACTTAATAACAGTTAGTACGCCTTGTAGTCCACTTATTTATTTGCATAATGATTAAAGATTTATATATATACGCATAAATACCCGCACATATATACACATCGCCTTACATATACATAAACAAATAATATATCTTCGATTTTTTTTTGTGTACTTTTGTAAGCCGAGCCAAGCGAATGAAGAGAGAAGATAAAAGTGTTCAATAAATTGTTTACAATCCCTAAAAAAAAAACGCGGATTTTTATTCTTTTAAGGGAAGAGAAAAATATATTTAAGAATATAGTAGGTAAGTAAATACAGTATTATTAATATTTAGTATAGTACATTTTTGATTTCCAAAAATGCAAAAATGTTCAGCGTAAAAAAATCTATAAGAATCACCTCCGTCTGTTCTTGTAATGGAAATAGCCTGAATTTTAAATTGATATTGAAATTGTACAGCTGATAAGTTTTAAAATAGCATACTTTAGTCATAAAATAATTGTGCATCTTTTAGGCTGATATTAGTATAAGCGATAATGGAAAATGTTGCATATTTTTAGGCATGTTATATACGGGTAAAGTAAATTAAATATAGGCGAAATAGCCGAAAAAACAGAAATTTCAGCTGCACTCTTAGTTTAGCTTGACTGAATACTGTTGTATTAACTTTAAGCACAGAAGAAGTCATCCCCTATCTAGTATTTCTGTTTGCCTGTTACCTGAAAACGCTTATCGTCGGTTTTTCCATCCAATTTCCCCATCGATATGAATGCAATACCAGGCGAACAGAAATGACAGCTGGCAGGTTCTTCTTAAGAGCCTCTTATAGCCAAAAAGGAAGTAATAGCCAAAAGCCGTGTATTTTCCGATTCGTCGTTAAAATTGTAAACACTTAAAACCAAAATATTGAAAAATATCAGAAACATTTTTTTATCGATTTTTCAAAATGTGATAAGGGAGGATGCCAGTATTTAAAAAAAAAATCACGAAAAATTTATTTGCTTAAATTTCTAATCTTAATAAGCAGATTTATTAATCTAATAAAAACTGACACAGAACAGCTTTCCGAATTGAAATTAAGGCTGTTTTGGCTTAGTTATGAAGGTTTTTATCTTAGATTTCCCAAAAAAAACAACAACATATTTTTCGACACATTTTTAGATTCAAAAAATGTGGAAAAGTACGGTCTTCTTAAGAGCCTCTTATAGCCAAAAAGGAAGTGATAGCCAAAAGCCGAGTATTTTCCGATTCGTCGTTAAAATTGTAAACAATTAAACCCAAAATATTCAAAAATATCAGAAAATTTTTTTTTATAGATTTTTCAAAATGTGATAAGGGGGGATGCCAGTATTTAAAAAAAAAATCACGAAAAATTTATTTGCTTAAATTTCTAATCTTAATATGCAGATTTATTAATCTAATAAAAACTGACACAGAAAAGCTTTCCGAATTGAAATTAAGGCTGTTTTGGCTTAGTTATGAAGGTTTTTATCTTAGATTTTCAAAAAAAAAAAACATATTTTTCGACACATTTTTAGACTCAAAAAATGTGGAAAAGTACGGTCTTCTTAAGAGCCTCTTATAGCCAAAATGGAAGTGATAGCCAAAAGCCGTGTATTTTCCGATTCGTCGTTAAAATTGTAAACACTTAAAACCAAAATATTGAAAAATATCAGAAAATTTTTTTTTATAGATTTTTCAAAATGTGATAAGGGGGGATGCCAGTATTTAAAAAAAAAATCACGAAAAATTTATTTGCTTAAATTTCTAATCTTAATAAGCAGATTTATTAATCTAATAAAAACTGACACAGAACAGCTTTCCGAATTGAAATTAAGGCTGTTTTGGCTTAGTTATGAAGGTTTTTATCTTAGATTTCCCAAAAAAAACAACAACATATTTTTCGACACATTTTTAGATTCAAAAAATGTGGAAAAGTACGGTCTTCTTAAGAGCCTCTTATAGCCAAAAAGGAAGTGATAGCCAAAAGCCGAGTATTTTCCGATTCGTCGTTAAAATTGTAAACACTTAAAACCAAAATATTGAAAAATATCAGAAAACAAATTTTTATAGATTTTTCAAAATGTGATAAGGGGGGATGCCAGTATTTTTTAAAAAAATCACGAAAAATTTATTTGCTTAAATTTCTAATCTTAATAAGCAGATTAATTAATCTAATAAAAACTGGCACAGAATAGCTTTCCGAATTGAAATTAAGGCTGTTTTGGCTTAGTTATGAAGGTTTTTATCTTAGATTTCCCAAAAAAAAAAACAACATATTTTTCGACACATTTTTAGATTCAAAAAATGTGGAAAAGTACGGTCTTCTTAAGAGCCTCTTATAGCCAAAAAGGAAGTGATAGCCAAAAGCCGTGTATTTTCCGATTCGTCGTTAAAATTGTAAACACTTAAAACCAAAATATTGAAAAATATCAGAAAATTTTTTTTTATAGATTTTTCAAAATGTGATAAGGGGGATGCCAGTATTTAAAAAAAAATCACGAAAAATTTATTTGCTTAAATTTCTAATCTTAATAAGCAGATTTATTAATCTAATAAAAACTGACACAGAACAGCTTTCCGAATTGAAATTAAGGCTGTTTTGGCTTAGTTATGAAGGTTTTTATCTTAGATTTCCCAAAAAAAAAACAACATATTTTTCGACACATTTTTAGATTCAAAAAATGTGGAAAAGTACGGTCTTCTTAAGAGCCTCTTATAGCCAAAAAGGAAGTGATAGCCAAAAGCCGAGTATTTTCCGATTCGTCGTTAAAATTGTAAACACTTAAACCCAAAATATTCAAAAATATCAGAAAATTTTTTTTTATAGATTTTTCAAAATGTGATAAGGGGGGATGCCAGTATTTTAAAAAAAAATCACGAAAAATTTATTTGCTTAAATTTCTAATCTTAATAAGCAGATTTATTAATCTAATAAAAACTGACACAGAACAGCTTTCCGAATTGAAATTAAGGCTGTTTTGGCTTAGTTATGAAGGTTTTTATCTTAGATTTCCCAAAAAAAAAAAAACAATATTTTTCGACACATTTTTAGATTCAAAAAATGTGGAAAAGTACGGTCTTCTTAAGAGCCTCTTATAGCCAAAATGGAAGTGATAGCCAAAAGCCGTGTATTTTCCGATTCGTCGTTAAAATTGTAAACACTTAAAACCAAAATATTGAAAAATATCAGAAAACAAATTTTTATAGATTTTTCAAAATGTGATAAGGGGGGATGCCAGTATTTTTTAAAAAAATCACGAAAAATTTATTTGCTTAAATTTCTAATCTTAATAAGCAGATTTATTAATCTAATAAAAACTGGCACAGAATAGCTTTCCGAATTGAAATTAAGGCTGTTTTGGCTTAGTTATGAAGGTTTTTATCTTAGATTTCCAAAAAAAAAAACAACATATTTTTCGACACATTTTTAGATTCAAAAAATGTGGAAAAGTACGGTCTTCTTAAGAGCCTCTTATAGCCAAAAAGGAAGTGATAGCCAAAAGCCGTGTATTTTCCGATTCGTCGTTAAAATTGTAAACACTTAAAACCAAAATATTGAAAAATATCAGAAAATTTTTTTTTATAGATTTTTCAAAATGTGATAAGGGGGGATGCCAGTATTTAAAAAAAAAATTACGAAAAATTTATTTGCTTAAATTTCTAATCTTAATAAGCAGATTTATTAATCTAATAAAAACTGACACAGAACAGCTTTCCGAATTGAAATTAAGGCTGTTTTGGCTTAGTTATGAAGGTTTTTATCTTAGATTTCCCAAAAAAAACAACAACATATTTTTCGACACATTTTTAGATTCAAAAAATGTGGAAAAGTACGGGCTTCTTAAGAGCCTCTTATAGCCAAAAAGGAAGTGATAGCCAAAAGCCGAGTATTTTCCGATTCGTCGTTAAAATTGTAAACACTTAAACCCAAAATAATCAAAAATATCAGAAAATTTTTTTTATAGATTTTTCAAAATGTTATAAGGGGGGATGCCAGTATTTAAAAAAAAATCACGAAAAATTTATTTGCTTAAATTTCTAATCTTAATATGCAGATTTATTAATCTAATAAAAACTGACACAGAAAAGCTTTCCGAATTGAAATTAAGGCTGTTTTGGCTTAGTTATGAAGGTTTTTATCTTAGATTTTCAAAAAAAAAAAACATATTTTTCGACACATTTTTAGACTCAAAAAATGTGGAAAAGTACGGTCTTCTTAAGAGCCTCTTATAGCCAAAATGGAAGTGATAGCCAAAAGCCGTGTATTTTCCGATTCGTCGTTAAAATTGTAAACACTTAAAACCAAAATATTGAAAAATATCAGAAAACAAATTTTTATCGATTTTTCAAAATGTGATAAGGGGGGGAGCCAGTATTTTTTAAAAAAATCACGAAAAATTTATTTGCTTGAATTTCTAATCTTAATAAGCAGATTTATTAATCTAATAAAAACTGACACAGAACAGCTTTCCGAATTGAAATTAAGGCTGTTTTGGCTTAGTTATGAAGGTTTTTATCTTAGATTTCCCAAAAAAAAAAAAAAATAATCGACACATTTTTAGATTCAAAAAATGTGGAAAAGTACGGTCTTCTTAAGAGCCTCTTATAGCCAAAAAGGAAGTGATAGCCAAAAGCCGTGTATTTTCCGATTCGTCGTTAAAATTGTAAACACTTAAAACCAAAATATTGAAAAATATCAGAAAAATTTTTTTTATCGATTTTTCAAAATGTGATAAGGGGGATGTCAGTATTTTTTAAAAAAAATCGCGAAAAATTTATTTGCTTAGATTTCTAATCTTAATAAGCAGATTTATTAATCTAATAAAAACTGACACAGAACAACTTTCCGAATTGAAATTAAGGCTGTTTTGGCTTAGTTATGAAGGTTTTTATCTTAGATTTCCCAAAAAAAAAAAAAATATTTTCCGTCATATTTTTAGATTCAAAAAATGTGGAAAAGTACGGTCTTCTTAAGAGCCTCTTATAGCCAAAAAGGAAGTGATAGCCAAAAGCCGTGTATTTTCCGATTCGTCGTAAAAATTGTAAACACTTAAAACCAAAATATTGAAAAATATCAGAAATTTTTTTTTTATAGATTTTTCAAAATGTGATAAGGGGGGATGCCAGTATTTTTTAAAAAAATCACGAAAAATTTATTTGCTTGAATTTCTAATCTTAATAAGCAGATTTATTAATCTAATAAAAACTGACACAGAACAGCTTTCCGAATTGAAATTAAGGCTGTTTTGGCTTAGTTATGAAGGTTTTTATCTTAGATTTCCCAAAAAAAAAAAAAATTTTTCGACACATTTTTAGATTCAAAAAATGTGGAAAAGTACGGTCTTCTTAAGAGCCTCTTATAGCCAAAAAGGAAGTGATAGCCAAAAGCCGTGTATTTTCCGATTCGTCGTTAAAATTGTAAACACTTAAAACCAAAATATTGAAAAATATCAGAAAACAAATTTTTAACGATTTTTCAAAATGTGATAAGGGGGGATGCCAGTATTTTTTAAAAAAATCGCGAAAAATTTATTTGCTTAGATTTCTAATCTTAATAAGCAGATTTATTAATCTAATAAAAACTGACACAGAACAGCTTTCCGAATTGAAATTAAGGCTGTTTTGGCTTAGTTATGAAGGTTTTTATCTTAGATTTCCCAAAAAAAAAAAAAAATATTTTTCGACACATTTTTAGATTCAAAAAATGTGGAAAAGTACGGTCTTCTTAAGAGCCTCTTATAGCCAAAAAGGAAGTGATAGCCAAAAGCCGAGTATTTTCCGATTCGTCGTTAAAATTGTAAACACTTAAAACCAAAATATTGAAAAATATCAGAAAAATTTTTTTTATCGATTTTTCAAAATGTGATAAGGGGGATGTCAGTATTTTTTAAAAAAATCGCGAAAAATTTATTTGCTTAGATTTCTAATCTTAATAAGCAGATTTATTAATCTAATAAAAACTGACACAGAACAGCTTTCCGAATTGAAATTAAGGCTGTTTTGGCTTAGTTATGAAGGTTTTTATCTTAGATTTCCCAAAAAAAAAAAACATATTTTTCGACACATTTTTAGATTCAAAAAATGTGGAAAAGTACGGTCTTCTTAAGAGCCTCTTATAGCCAAAAAGGAAGTGATAGCCAAAAGCCGAGTATTTTCCGATTCGTCGTTAAAATTGTAAACACTTAAAACCAAAATATTGAAAAATATCAGAAAACAAATTTTTATCGATTTTTCAAAATGTGATAAGGGGGATGCCAGTATTTTTAAAAAAATCGCGAAAAATTTATTTGCTTAGATTTCTAATCTTAATAAGCAGATTTATTAATCTAATAAAAACTGACACAGAACAGCTTTCCGAATTGAAATTAAGGCTGTTTTGGCTTAGTTATGAAGGTTTTTATCTTAGATTTCCCAAAAAAAAAAACATATTTTTCGACACATTTTTAGATTAAAAAAATGTGGAAAAGTACGGTCTTCTTAAGAGCCTCTTATAGCCAAAAAGGAAGTGATAGCCAAAAGCCGTGTATTTTCCGATTCGTCGTTAAAATTGTAAACACTTAAAACCAAAATATTGAAAAATATAACAAAAAATCTTTTTATCGATTTTTCAAAATGTGATAAGGGGGATGTCAGTATTTATTAAAAAAATCGCGAAAAATTTATTTGCTTAGATTTCTAATCTTAATAAGCAGATTTATTAATCTAATAAAAACTGACACAGAACAGCTTTCCGAATTGAAATTAAGGCTGTTTTGGCTTAGTTATGAAGGTTTTTATCTTAGATTTCCCAAAAAAAAAAAAACATATTTTTCGACACATTTTTAGATTCAAAAAATGTGGAAAAGTACGGTCTTCTTAAGAGCCTCTTATAGCCAAAAAGGAAGTGATAGCCAAAAGCCGAGTATTTTCCGATTCGTCGTTAAAATTGTAAACACTTAAAACCAAAATATTGAAAAATATCAGAAAAATTTTTTTATCGATTTTTCAAAATGTGATAAGGGGGATGTCAGTATTTTTTAAAAAATCGCGAAAAATGTATTTGCTTAGATTTCTAATCTTAATAAGCAGATTTATTAATCTAATAAAAACTGACACAGAACAGTTTTCCGAGTTGAAATTAAGGCTGTTTTGGCTTAGTTATGAAGGTTTTTATCTTAGATTTCCCAAAAAAAAAAAATATTTTTCGACACATTTTTAGATTCAAAAAATGTGGAAAAGTACGGTCTTCTTAAGAGCCTCTTATAGCCAAAAAGGAAGTGATAGCCAAAAGCCGAGTATTTTCCGATTCGTCGTTAAAATTGTAAACACTTAAAACCAAAATATTGAAAAATATCAGAAAACAATTTTTTATCGATTTTTCAAAATGTGATAAGGGGGGATGTCAGTATTTTTTAAAAAAATCGCGAAAAATTTATTTGCTTAGATTTCTAATCTTAATAAGCAGATTTATTAATCTAATAAAAACTGACACAGAACAGCTTTCCGAATTGAAATTAAGGCTGTTTTGGCTTAGTTATGAAGGTTTTTATCTTAGATTTCCCAAAAAAAAAAAAAAATATTTTTCGACACATTTTTAGATTAAAAAAATGTGGAAAAGTACGGTCTTCTTAAGAGCCTCTTATAGCCAAAAAGGAAGTGATAGCCAAAAGCCGTGTATTTTCCGATTCGTCGTTAAAATTGTAAACACTTAAAACCAAAATATTGAAAAATATAACAAAAATTTTTTTTATCGATTTTTCAAAATGTGTAAGGGGGGATGTCAGTATTTATTAAAAAAATCGCGAAAAATTTATTTGCTTAGATTTCTAATCTTAATAAGCAGATTTATTAATCTAATAAAAACTGACACAGAACAGCTTTCCGAATTGAAATTAAGGCTGTTTTGGCTTAGTTATGAAGGTTTTTATCTTAGATTTCCCAAAAAAAAAACAAACATATTTTTCGACACATTTTTAGATTCAAAAAATGTGGAAAAGTACGGTCTTCTTAAGAGCCTCTTATAGCCAAAAAGGAAGTGATAGCCAAAAGCCGAGTATTTTCCGATTCGTCGTTAAAATTGTAAACACTTAAAACCAAAATATTGAAAAATATCAGAAAAATTTTTTTTATCGATTTTTCAAAATGTGATAAGGGGGATGTCAGTATTTTTTAAAAAATCGCGAAAAATGTATTTGCTTAGATTTCTAATCTTAATAAGCAGATTTATTAATCTAATAAAAACTGACACAGAACAGTTTTCCGAGTTGAAATTAAGGCTGTTTTGGCTTAGTTATGAAGGTTTTTATCTTAGATTTCCCAAAAAAAAAAATATTTTTCGACACATTTTTAGATTCAAAAAATGTGGAAAAGTACGGTCTTCTTAAGAGCCTCTTATAGCCAAAAAGGAAGTGATAGCCAAAAGCCGAGTATTTTCCGATTCGTCGTTAAAATTGTAAACACTTAAAACCAAAATATTGAAAAATATCAGAAAACAATTTTTTATCGATTTTTCAAAATGTGATAAGGGGGGATGTCAGTATTTTTAAAAAAAATCGCGAAAAATTTATTTGCTTAGATTTCTAATCTTAATAAGCAGATTTATTAATCTAATAAAAACTGACACAGAACAGCTTTCCGAATTGAAATTAAGGCTGTTTTGGCTTAGTTATGAAGGTTTTTATCTTAGATTTCCAAAAAAAAAAACAAACATATTTTTCGACACATTTTTAGATTAAAAAAATGTGGAAAAGTACGGTCTTCTTAAGAGCCTCTTATAGCCAAAAAGGAAGTGATAGCCAAAAGCCGTGTATTTTCCGATTCGTCGTTAAAATTGTAAACACTTAAAACCAAAATATTGAAAAATATCAGAAAAAATTTTTTTATCGATTTTTCAACATGTGATAAGGGGGGGGATGTCAGTATTTTTTCGCGAAAAATTTATTTGCTTAGATTTCTAATCTTAATATGCAGATTTATTAATCTAATAAAAACTGACACAGAACAGCTTTCCGAATTGAAATTAAGGCTGTTTTGGCTTAGTTATGAAGGTTTTTATCTTAGATTTCCAAAAAAAAAAACAAACATATTTTTCGACACATTTTTAGATTAAAAAAATGTGGAAAAGTACGGTCTTCTTAAGAGCCTCTTATAGCCAAAAAGGAAGTGATAGCCAAAAGCCGTGTATTTTCCGATTCGTCGTTAAAATTGTAAACACTTAAAACCAAAATATTGAAAAATATCAGAAAACAAATTTTTATCGATTTTTCAAAATGTGATAAGGGGGATGTCAGTATTTTTTAAAAAAAATCGCGAAAAATTTATTTGCTTAGATTTCTAATCTTAATAAGCAGATTTATTAATCTAATTAAAACTGACACAGAACAGCTTTCCGAATTGAAATTAAGGCTGTTTTGGCTTAGTTATGAAGGTTTTTATCTTAGATTTCCCAAAAAAAAAAAAAAACATATTTTTCGACACATTTTTAGATTCAAAAAATGTGGAAAAGTACGGTCTTCTTAAGAGCCTCTTATAGCCAAAAAGGAAGTGATAGCCAAAAGCCGTGTATTTTCCGATTCGTCGTTAAAATTGTAAACACTTAAAACCAAAATATTGAAAAATATCAGAAAATTTTTTTTATCGATTTTTCAAAATGTGATAAGGGGGGATGTCAGTATTTTTTAAAAAAATCGCGAAAAATTTATTTGCTTAGATTTCTAATCTTAATAAGCAGATTTATTAATCTAATAAAAACTGACACAGAACAGCTTTCCGAATTGAAATTAAGGCTGTTTTGGCTTAGTTATGAAGGTTTTTATCTTAGATTTCCCAAAAAAAAACAAACATATTTTTCGACACATTTTTAGATTCAAAAAATGTGGAAAAGTACGGTCTTCTTAAGAGCCTCTTATAGCCAAAAAGGAAGTGATAGCCAAAAGCCGTGTATTTTCCGATTCGTCGTTAAAATTGTAAACACTTAAAACCAAAATATTGAAAAATATCAGAAAAATTTTTTTATCGATTTTTCAAAATGTGATAAGGGGGATGTCAGTATTTTTTAAAAAAATCGCGAAAAATTTATTTGCTTAGATTTCTAATCTTAATAAGCAGATTTATTAATCTAATAAAAACTGACACAGAACAGCTTTCCGAATTGAAATTAAGGCTGTTTTGGCTTAGTTATGAAGGTTTTTATCTTAGATTTCCCAAAAAAAAACAAACATATTTTTCGACACATTTTTAGATTCAAAAAATGTGGAAAAGTACGGTCTTCTTAAGAGCCTCTTATAGCCAAAAAGGAAGTGATAGCCAAAAGCCGAGTATTTTCCGATTCGTCGTTAAAATTGTAAACACTTAAAACCAAAATATTGAAAAATATCAGAAAATTTTTTTTATCGATTTTTCAAAATGTGATAAGGGGGGATGTCAGTATTTTTAAAAAAAATCGCGAAAAATGTATTTGCTTAGATTTCTAATCTTAATAAGCAGATTTATTAATCTAATAAAAACTGACACAGAACAGCTTTCCGAATTGAAATTAAGGCTGTTTTGGCTTAGTTATGAAGGTTTTTATCTTAGATTTCCCAAAAAAAAACAAACATATTTTTCGACACATTTTTAGATTCAAAAAATGTGGAAAAGTACGGTCTTCTTAAGAGCCTCTTATAGCCAAAAAGGAAGTGATAGCCAAAAGCCGAGTATTTTCCGATTCGTCGTTAAAATTGTAAACACTTAAAACCAAAATATTGAAAAATATCAGAAAAATTTTTTTTATCGATTTTTCAAAATGTGATAAGGGGGATGTCAGTATTTTTTAAAAAAATCGCGAAAAATTTATTTGCTTAGATTTCTAATCTTAATAAGCAGATTTATTAATCTAATAAAAACTGACACAGAACAGCTTTCCGAATTGAAATTAAGGCTGTTTTGGCTTAGTTATGAAGGTTTTTATCTTAGATTTCCCAAAAAAAAAACAAACATATTTTTCGACACATTTTTAGATTCAAAAAATGTGGAAAAGTACGGTCTTCTTAAGAGCCTCTTATAGCCAAAAAGGAAGTGATAGCCAAAAGCCGTGTATTTTCCGATTCGTCGTTAAAATTGTAAACACTTAAAACCAAAATATTGAAAAATATCAGAAAAAAATTTTTTATCGATTTTTCAAAATGTGATAAGGGGGATGTCAGTATTTTTTAAAAAAATCGCGAAAAATTTATTTGCTTAGATTTCTAATCTTAATAAGCAGATTTATTAATCTAATAAAAACTGACACAGAACAGCTTTCCGAATTGAAATTAAGGCTGTTTTGGCTTAGTTATGAAGGTTTTTATCTTAGATTTCCCCAAAAAAAAAAAACATATTTTTCGGCATATTTTTAGATTCAAAAAATGTGGAAAAGTACGGTCTTCTTAAGAGCCTCTTATAGCCAAAAAGGAAGTGATAGCCAAAAGCCGAGTATTTTCCGATTCGTCGTTAAAATTGTAAACACTTAAAACCAAAATATTGAAAAATATCAGAAAAAATTTTTTATCGATTTTTCAAAATGTGATAAGGGGGATGTCAGTATTTTAAAAAAAATCGCGAAAAATTTATTTGCTTAGATTTCTAATCTTAATAAGCAGATTTATTAATCTAATAAAAACTGACACAGAACAGCTTTCCGAATTGAAATTAAGGCTGTTTTGGCTTAGTTATGAAGGTTTTTATCTTAGATTTCCAAAAAAAAAAAAAAAAATTTTTCGACACATTTTTAGATTCAAAAAATGTGGAAAAGTACGGTCTTCTTAAGAGCCTCTTATAGCCAAAAAGGAAGTGATAGCCAAAAGCCGAGTATTTTCCGATTCGTCGTTAAAATTGTAAACACTTAAAACCAAAATATTGAAAAATATCAGAAAAAAATTTTTTATCGATTTTTCAACATGTGATAAGGGGGATGTCAGTATTTTTTCGCGAAAAATTTATTTGCTTAGATTTCTAATCTTAATATGCAGATTTATTAATCTAATAAAAACTGACACAGAACAGCTTTCCGAATTGAAATTAAGGCTGTTTTGGCTTAGTTATGAAGGTTTTTATCTTAGATTTCCCAAAAAAAAACAAACATATTTTTCGACACATTTTTAGATTCAAAAAATGTGGAAAAGTACGGTCTTCTTAAGAGCCTCTTATAGCCAAAAAGGAAGTGATAGCCAAAAGCCGTGTATTTTCCGATTCGTCATTAAAATTGTAAACACTTAAAACCAAAATATTGAAAAATATCAGAAAACAAATTTTTATCGATTTTTCAAAATGTGATAAGGGGGGATGTCAGTATTTTTTAAAAAAATCGCGAAAAATTTATTTGCTTAGATTTCTAATCTTAATAAGCAGATTTATTAATCTAATAAAAACTGACACAGAACAGCTTTCCGAATTGAAATTAAGGCTGTTTTGGCTTAGTTATGAAGGTTTTTATCTTAGATTTCCCAAAAAAAAAAAAAAATATTTTTCGACACATTTTTAGATTCAAAAAATGTGGAAAAGTACGGTCTTCTTAAGAGCCTCTTATAGCCAAAAAGGAAGTGATAGCCAAAAGCCGAGTATTTTCCGATTCGTCGTTAAAATTGTAAACACTTAAAACCAAAATATTGAAAAATATCAGAAAAATTTTTTTTATCGATTTTTCAAAATGTGATAAGGGGGGATGTCAGTATTTTTTAAAAAAATCGCGAAAAATTTATTTGCTTAGATTTCTAATCTTAATAAGCAGATTTATTAATCTAATAAAAACTGACACAGAACAGCTTTCCGAATTGAAATTAAGGCTGTTTTGGCTTAGTTATGAAGGTTTTTATCTTAGATTTCCCAAAAAAAAAAAAAAACATATTTTTCGACACATTTTTAGATTCAAAAAATGTGGAAAAGTACGGTCTTCTTAAGAGCCTCTTATAGCCAAAAAGGAAGTGATAGCCAAAAGCCGTGTATTTTCCGATTCGTCGTTAAAATTGTAAACACTTAAAACCAAAATATTGAAAAATATCAGAAAAAAAATTTTTATCGATTTTTCAAAATGTGATAAGGGGGGATGTCAGTATTTTTTAAAAAAATCGCGAAAAATTTATTTGCTTAGATTTCTAATCTTAATAAGCAGATTTATTAATCTAATAAAAACTGACACAGAACAGCTTTCCGAATTGAAATTAAGGCTGTTTTGGCTTAGTTATGAAGGTTTTTATCTTAGATTTCCCAAAAAAAAAAAACATATTTTTCGGCATATTTTTAGATTCAAAAAATGTGGAAAAGTACGGTCTTCTTAAGAGCCTCTTATAGCCAAAAAGGAAGTGATAGCCAAAAGCCGAGTATTTTCCGATTCGTCGTTAAAATTGTAAACACTTAAAACCAAAATATTGAAAAATATCAGAAAAAAATTTTTTATCGATTTTTCAAAATGTGATAAGGGGGGATGTCAGTATTTTTAAAAAAAATCGCGAAAAATTTATTTGCTTAGATTTCTAATCTTAATAAGCAGATTTATTAATCTAATAAAAACTGACACAGAACAGCTTTCCGAATTGAAATTAAGGCTGTTTTGGCTTAGTTATGAAGGTTTTTATCTTAGATTTCCCAAAAAAAAAAAAATATTTTTCGACACATTTTTAGATTAAAAAAATGTGGAAAAGTACGGTCTTCTTAAGAGCCTCTTATAGCCAAAAAGGAAGTGATAGCCAAAAGCCGAGTATTTTCCGATTCGTCGTTAAAATTGTAAACACTTAAAACCAAAATATTGAAAAATATCAGAAAATTTTTTTTATCGATTTTTCAAAATGTGATAAGGGGGATGTCAGTATTTTTAAAAAAATCGCGAAAAATTTATTTGTTTAGATTTCTAATCTTAATAAGCAGATTTATTAATCTAATAAAAACTGACACAGAACAGCTTTCCGAATTGAAATTAAGGCTGTTTTGGCTTAGTTATGAAGGTTTTTATCTTAGATTTCCCAAAAAAAAAAAAACATATTTTTCGGCATATTTTTAGATTCAAAAAATGTGGAAAAGTACGGTCTTCTTAAGAGCCTCTTATAGCCAAAAAGGAAGTGATAGCCAAAAGCCGTGTATTTTCCGATTCGTCGTTAAAATTGTAAACACTTAAAACCAAAATATTGAAAAATATCAGAAAAATTTTTTTTATCGATTTTTCAAAATGTGATAAGGGGGATGTCAGTATTTTTTAAAAAAATCGCGAAAAATTTATTTGCTTAGATTTCTAATCTTAATAAGCAGATTTATTAATCTAATAAAAACTGACACAGAACAGCTTTCCGAATTGAAATTAAGGCTGTTTTGGCTTAGTTATGAAGGTTTTTATCTTAGATTTCCCAAAAAAAAAAAAACATATTTTTCGACACATTTTTAGATTCAAAAAATGTGGAAAAGTACGGTCTTCTTAAGAGCCTCTTATAGCCAAAAAGGAAGTGATAGCCAAAAGCCGAGTATTTTCCGATTCGTCGTTAAAATTGTAAACACTTAAAACCAAAATATTGAAAAATATCAGAAAAATTTTTTTATCGATTTTTCAAAATGTGATAAGGGGGATGTCAGTATTTTTAAAAAAATCGCGAAAAATTTATTTGCTTAGATTTCTAATCTTAATAAGCAGATTTATTAATCTAATAAAAACTGACACAGAACAGCTTTCGAATTGAAATTAAGGCTGTTTTGGCTTAGTTATGAAGGTTTTTATCTTAGATTTCCCAAAAAAAAAAAAAAAATATTTTTCGACACATTTTTAGATTAAAAAAATGTGGAAAAGTACGGTCTTCTTAAGAGCCTCTTATAGCCAAAAAGGAAGTGATAGCCAAAAGCCGAGTATTTTCCGATTCGTCGTTAAAATTGTAAACACTTAAAACCAAAATATTGAAAAATATCAGAAAAATTTTTTTTATCGATTTTTCAAAATGTGATAAGGGGGGATGTCAGTATTTTTAAAAAAAATCGCGAAAAATTTATTTGCTTAGATTTCTAATCTTAATAAGCAGATTTATTAATCTAATAAAAACTGACACAGAACAGCTTTCCGAATTGAAATTAAGGCTGTTTTGGCTTAGTTATGAAGGTTTTTATCTTAGATTTCCCAAAAAAAAAAAAACATATTTTTCGGCATATTTTTAGATTCAAAAAATGTGGAAAAGTACGATCTTCTTAAGAGCCTCTTATAGCCAAAAAGGAAGTGATAGCCAAAAGCCGTGTATTTTCCGATTCGTCGTTAAAATTGTAAACACTTAAAACCAAAATATTGAAAAATATCAGAAAAATTTTTTTTATCGATTTTTCAAAATGTGATAAGGGGGGATGTCAGTATTTTTTAAAAAAATCGCGAAAAATTTATTTGCTTAGATTTCTAATCTTAATAAGCAGATTTATTAATCTAATAAAAACTGACACAGAACAGCTTTCCGAATTGAAATTAAGGCTGTTTTGGCTTAGTTATGAAGGTTTTTATCTTAGATTTCCCAAAAAAAAAAAAAACATATTTTTCGGCATATTTTTAGATTCAAAAAATGTGGAAAAGTACGGTCTTCTTAAGAGCCTCTTATAGCCAAAAAGGAAGTGATAGCCAAAAGCCGTGTATTTTCCGATTCGTCGTTAAAATTGTAAACACTTAAAACCAAAATATTGAAAAATATCAGAAAAATTTTTTTTATCGATTTTTCAAAATGTGATAAGGGGGATGTCAGTATTTTTAAAAAAATCGCGAAAAATTTATTTGCTTAGATTTCTAATCTTAATAAGCAGATTTATTAATCTAATAAAAACTGACACAGAACAGCTTTCCGAATTGAAATTAAGGCTGTTTTGGCTTAGTTATGAAGGTTTTTATCTTAGATTTCCCAAAAAAAAAAAAAAATATTTTTCGACACATTTTTAGATTCAAAAAATGTGGAAAAGTACGGTCTTCTTAAGAGCCTCTTATAGCCAAAAAGGAAGTGATAGCCAAAAGCCGAGTATTTTCCGATTCGTCGTTAAAATTGTAAACACTTAAAACCAAAATATTGAAAAATATCAGAAAAAAATTTTTTATCGATTTTTCAACATGTGATAAGGGGGATGTCAGTATTTTTCGCGAAAAATTTATTTGCTTAGATTTCTAATCTTAATATGCAGATTTATTAATCTAATAAAAACTGACACAGAACAGCTTTCCGAATTGAAATTAAGGCTGTTTTGGCTTAGTTATGAAGGTTTTTATCTTAGATTTCCCAAAAAAAAACAAACATATTTTTCGACACATTTTTAGATTCAAAAAAGTGGAAAAGTACGGTCTTCTTAAGAGCCTCTTATAGCCAAAAAGGAAGTGATAGCCAAAAGCCGTGTATTTTCCGATTCGTCGTTAAAATTGTAAACACTTAAAACCAAAATATTGAAAAATATCAGAAAACAAATTTTTATCGATTTTTCAAAATGTGATAAGGGGGATGTCAGTATTTTTTAAAAAATCGCGAAAAATTTATTTGCTTAGATTTCTAATCTTAATAAACAGATTTATTAATCTAATAAAAACTGACACAGAACAGCTTTCCGAATTGAAATTAAGGCTGTTTTGGCTTAGTTATGAAGGTTTTTATCTTAGATTTCCCAAAAAAAAAAAAAATATTTTTCGGCATATTTTTAGATTCAAAAAATGTGGAAAAGTACGATCTTCTTAAGAGCCTCTTATAGCCAAAAAGGAAGTGATAGCCAAAAGCCGTGTATTTTCCGATTCGTCGTTAAAATTGTAAACACTTAAAACCAAAATATTGAAAAATATCAGAAAAATTTTTTTATCGATTTTTCAAAATGTGATAAGGGGGGATGTCAGTATTTTTTAAAAAAATCGCGAAAAATTTATTTGCTTAGATTTCTAATCTTAATAAGCAGATTTATTAATCTAATAAAAACTGACACAGAACAGCTTTCCGAATTGAAATTAAGGCTGTTTTGGCTTAGTTATGAAGGTTTTTATCTTAGATTTCCCAAAAAAAAAAAAATATATTTTTCGACACATTTTTAGATTCAAAAAATGTGGAAAAGTACGGTCTTCTTAAGAGCCTCTTATAGCCAAAAAGGAAGTGATAGCCAAAAGCCGAGTATTTTCCGATTCGTCGTTAAAATTGTAAACACTTAAAACCAAAATATTGAAAAATATCAGAAAAAAAATTTTTATCGATTTTTCAACATGTGATAAGGGGGGATGTCAGTATTTTTTCGCGACAAATTTATTTGCTTAGATTTCTAATCTTAATATGCAGATTTATTAATCTAATAAAAACTGACACAGAACAGCTTTCCGAATTGAAATTAAGGCTGTTTTGGCTTAGTTATGAAGGTTTTTATCTTAGATTTCCCAAAAAAAACAAACATATTTTTCGACACATTTTTAGATTCAAAAAATGTGGAAAAGTACGGTCTTCTTAAGAGCCTCTTATAGCCAAAAAGGAAGTGATAGCCAAAAGCCGTGTATTTTCCGATTCGTCGTTAAAATTGTAAACACTTAAAACCAAAATATTGAAAAATATCAGAAAACAAATTTTTATCGATTTTTCAAAATGTGATAAGGGGGATGTCAGTATTTTTTAAAAAATCGCGAAAAATTTATTTTCTTAGATTTCTAATCTTAATAAGCAGATTTATTAATCTAATAAAAACTGACACAGAACAGCTTTCCGAATTGAAATTAAGGCTGTTTTGGCTTAGTTATGAAGGTTTTTATCTTAGATTTCCCAAAAAAAAAAAAAAACATATTTTTCGGCATATTTTTAGATTCAAAAAATGTGGAAAAGTACGGTCTTCTTAAGAGCCTCTTATAGCCAAAAAGGAAGTGATAGCCAAAAGCCGTGTATTTTCCGATTCGTCGTTAAAATTGTAAACACTTAAAACCAAAATATTGAAAAATATCAGAAAAATTTTTTTTATCGATTTTTCAAAATGTGATAAGGGGGGATGTCAGTATTTTTTAAAAAAATCGCGAAAAATTTATTTGCTTAGATTTCTAATCTTAATAAGCAGATTTATTAATCTAATAAAAACTGACACAGAACAGCTTTCCGAATTGAAATTAAGGCTGTTTTGGCTTAGTTATGAAGGTTTTTATCTTAGATTTCCCAAAAAAAAAAAAAAATATTTTCGACACATTTTTAGATTCAAAAAATGTGGAAAAGTACGGTCTTCTTAAGAGCCTCTTATAGCCAAAAAGGAAGTGATAGCCAAAAGCCGAGTATTTTCCGATTCGTCGTTAAAATTGTAAACACTTAAAACCAAAATATTGAAAAATATCAGAAAAAAATTTTTTATCGATTTTTCAACATGTGATAAGGGGGGATGTCAGTATTTTTTCGCGAAAAATTTATTTGCTTAGATTTCTAATCTTAATATGCAGATTTATTAATCTAATAAAAACTGACACAGAACAGCTTTCCGAATTGAAATTAAGGCTGTTTTGGCTTAGTTATGAAGGTTTTTATCTTAGATTTCCCAAAAAAAAACAAACATATTTTTCGACACATTTTTAGATTCAAAAAATGTGGAAAAGTACGGTCTTCTTAAGAGCCTCTTATAGCCAAAAAGGAAGTGATAGCCAAAAGCCGTGTATTTTCCGATTCGTCGTTAAAATTGTAAACACTTAAAACCAAAATATTGAAAAATATCAGAAAACAAATTTTTATCGATTTTTCAAAATGTGATAAGGGGGGATGTCAGTATTTTTTAAAAAAATCGCGAAAAATTTATTTGCTTAGATTTCTAATCTTAATAAACAGATTTATTAATCTAATAAAAACTGACACAGAACAGCTTTCCGAATTGAAATTAAGGCTGTTTTGGCTTAGTTATGAAGGTTTTTATCTTAGATTTCCCAAAAAAAAAAATATATATTTCGACACATTTTTAGATTCAAAAAATGTGGAAAAGTACGGTCTTCTTAAGAGCCTCTTATAGCCAAAAAGGAAGTGATAGCCAAAAGCCGAGTATTTTCCGATTCGTCGTTAAAATTGTAAACACTTAAAACCAAAATATTGAAAAATATCAGACAAATTTTTTTTATCGATTTTTCAAAATGTGATAAGGGGGGATGCCAGTATTTTTAAAAAAAATCGCGAAAAATTTATTTGCTTAGATTTCTAATCTTAATAAGCAGATTTATTAATCTAATAAAAACTGACACAGAACAGCTTTCCGAATTGAAATTAAGGCTGTTTTGGCTTAGTTATGAAGGTTTTTATCTTAGATTTCCCAAAAAAAAAAAACATATTTTTCGGCATATTTTTAGATTCAAAAAATGTGAAAAAGTACGGTCTTCTTAAGAGCCTCTTATAGCCAAAAAGGAAGTGATAGCCAAAAGCCGAGTATTTTCCGATTCGTCGTTAAAATTGTAAACACTTAAAACCAAAATATTGAAAAATATCAGACAAATTTTTTTATCGATTTTTCAAAATGTGATAAGGGGGGATGTCAGTATTTTTAAAAAAAATCGCGAAAAATTTATTTGCTTGAATTTCTAATCTTAATAAGCAGATTTATTAATCTAATAAAAACTGACACAGAACAGTTTTCCGAGTTGAAATTAAGGCTGTTTTGGCTTAGTTATGAAGGTTTTTATCTTAGATTTCCCAAAAAAAAAAATATTTTTCGACACATTTTTAGATTCAAAAAATGTGGAAAAGTACGGTCTTCTTAAGAGCCTCTTATAGCCAAAAAGGAAGTGATAGCCAAAAGCCGAGTATTTTCCGATTCGTCGTTAAAATTGTAAACACTTAAAACCAAAATATTGAAAAATATCAGAAAAAATTTTTTTATCGATTTTTCAAAATGTGATAAGGGGGGATGCCAGTATTTTTTAAAAAATTCACGAAAAATTTATTTGCTTGAATTTCTAATCTTAATAAGCAGATTTATTAATCTAATAAAAACTGACACAGAACAGCTTTCCGAATTGAAATTAAGGCTGTTTTGGCTTAGTTATGAAGGTTTTTATCTTAGATTTCCCAAAAAAAAAAAAACATATTTTTCGGCATATTTTTAGATTCAAAAAATGTGGAAAAGTACGGTCTTCTTAAGAGCCTCTTATAGCCAAAAAGGAAGTGATAGCCAAAAGCCGAGTATTTTCCGATTCGTCGTTAAAATTGTAAACACTTAAAACCAAAATATTGAAAAATATCAGAAAAAAATTTTTTATCGATTTTTCAAAATGTGATAAGGGGGGATGTCAGTATTTTTTAAAAAAATCGCGAAAAATTTATTTGCTTAGATTTCTAATCTTAATAAGCAGATTTATTAATCTAATAAAAACTGACACAGAACAGCTTTCCGAATTGAAATTAAGGCTGTTTTGGCTTAGTTATGAAGGTTTTTATCTTAGATTTCCCAAAAAAAAAAAAAACATATTTTTCGGCATATTTTTAGATTCAAAAAATGTGGAAAAGTACGGTCTTCTTAAGAGCCTCTTATAGCCAAAAAGGAAGTGATAGCCAAAAGCCGTGTATTTTCCGATTCGTCGTTAAAATTGTAAACACTTAAAACCAAAATATTGAAAAATATCAGAAAAAAATTTTTTATCGATTTTTCAAAATGTGATAAGGGGGATGTCAGTATTTTTTTAAAAAAATCGCGAAAAATTTATTTGCTTAGATTTCTAATCTTAATAAGCAGATTTATTAATCTAATAAAAACTGACACAGAACAGCTTTCCGAATTGAAATTAAGGCTGTTTTGGCTTAGTTATGAAGGTTTTTATCTTAGATTTCCAAAAAAAAAAAAATATTTTTTTCGACACATTTTTAGATTCAAAAAATGTGGAAAAGTACGGTCTTCTTAAGAGCCTCTTATAGCCAAAAAGGAAGTGATAGCCAAAAGCCGAGTATTTTCCGATTCGTCGTTAAAATTGTAAACACTTAAAACCAAAATATTGAAAAATATCAGAAAACAAATTTTTATCGATTTTTCAAAATGTGATAAGGGGGGATGCCAGTATTTTTTAAAAAAATCGCGAAAAAATTATTTGCTTAGATTTCTAATCTTAATAAGCAGATTTATTAATCTAATAAAAACTGACACAGAACAGCTTTCCGAATTGAAATTAAGGCTGTTTTGGCTTAGTTATGAAGGTTTTTATCTTAGATTTCCCAAAAAAAAAACAAACATATTTTTCGACACATTTTTAGATTCAAAAAATGTGGAAAAGTACGGTCTTCTTAAGAGCCTCTTATAGCCAAAAAGGAAGTGATAGCCAAAAGCCGAGTATTTTCCGATTCGTCGTTAAAATTGTAAACACTTAAAACCAAAATATTGAAAAATATCAGAAAAAATTTTTTTATCGATTTTTCAAAATGTGATAAGGGGGGATGTCAGTATTTTTTCGCGAAAAATTTATTTGCTTAGATTTCTAATCTTAATAAGCAGATTTATTAATCTAATAAAAACTGACACAGAACAGCTTTCCGAATTGAAATTAAGGCTGTTTTGGCTTAGTTATGAAGGTTTTTATCTTAGATTTCCCAAAAAAAAAAAAAAACATATTTTTCGACACATTTTTAGATTCAAAAAATGTGGAAAAGTACGGTCTTCTTAAGAGCCTCTTATAGCCAAAAAGGAAGTGATAGCCAAAAGCCGTGTATTTTCCGATTCGTCGTTAAAATTGTAAACACTTAAAACCAAAATATTGAAAAATATCAGAAAACAAATTTGTATCGATTTTTCAAAATGTGATAAGGGGGGATGCCAGTATTTTTTAAAAAAATCACGAAAAATTTATTTGCTTGAATTTCTAATCTTAATAAGCAGATTTATTAATCTGATAAAAACTGACACAGAACAGTTTTCCGAGTTGAAATTAAGGCTGTTTTGGCTTAGTTATGAAGGTTTTTATCTTAGATTTCCCAAAAAAAAAAAAAACATATTTTTCGGCATATTTTTAGATTCAAAAAATGTGGAAAAGTACGGTCTTCTTAAGAGCCTCTTATAGCCAAAAAGGAAGTGATAGCCAAAAGCCGAGTATTTTCCGATTCGTCGTTAAAATTGTAAACACTTAAAACCAAAATATTGAAAAATATCAGAAAAATTTTTTTAATCGATTTTTCAAAATGTGATAAGGGGGGATGTCAGTATTTTTAAAAAAAATCGCGAAAAATTTATTTGCTTAGATTTCTAATCTTAATAAGCAGATTTATTAATCTAATAAAAACTGACACAGAACAGCTTTCCGAATTGAAATTAAGGCTGTTTTGGCTTAGTTATGAAGGTTTTTATCTTAGATTTCCCAAAAAAAAAAAAAATATTTTTCGACACATTTTTAGATTCAAAAAATGTGGAAAAGTACGGTCTTCTTAAGAGCCTCTTATAGCCAAAAAGGAAGTGATAGCCAAAAGCCGAGTATTTTCCGATTCGTCGTTAAAATTGTAAACACTTAAAACCAAAATATTGAAAAATATCAGAAAAATTTTTTTAATCGATTTTTCAAAATGTGATAAGGGGGGATGTCAGTATTTTTAAAAAAAATCGCGAAAAATTTATTTGCTTAGATTTCTAATCTTAATAAGCAGATTTATTAATCTAATAAAAACTGACACAGAACAGCTTTCCGAATTGAAATTAAGGCTGTTTTGGCTTAGTTATGAAGGTTTTTATCTTAGATTTCCCAAAAAAAAAAAAACATATTTTTCGGCATATTTTTAGATTCAAAAAAGTGTGGAAAAGTACGGTCTTCTTAAGAGCCTCTTATAGCCAAAAAGGAAGTGATAGCCAAAAGCCGAGTATTTTCCGATTCGTCGTTAAAATTGTAAACACTTAAAACCAAAATATTGAAAAATATCAGAAAAAAATTTTTATCGATTTTTCAACATGTGATAAGGGGGATGTCAGTATTTTTTCGCGAAAAAATTTATTTGCTTAGATTTCTAATCTTAATATGCAGATTTATTAATCTAATAAAAACTGACACAGAACAGCTTTCCGAATTGAAATTAAGGCTGTTTTGGCTTAGTTATGAAGGTTTTTATCTTAGATTTCCCAAAAAAAAAAAAACATATTTTTCGACACATTTTTAGATTCAAAAAATGTGGAAAAGTACGGTCTTCTTAAGAGCCTCTTATAGCCAAAAAGGAAGTGATAGCCAAAAGCCGAGTATTTTCCGATTCGTCGTTAAAATTGTAAACACTTAAAACCAAAATATTGAAAAATATCAGAAAACAAATTTTTATCGATTTTTCAAAATGTGATAAGGGGGGATGCCAGTATTTTTTAAAAAAATCGCGAAAAAATTATTTGCTTAGATTTCTAATCTTAATAAGCAGATTTATTAATCTAATAAAAACTGACACAGAACAGCTTTCCGAATTGAAATTAAGGCTGTTTTGGCTTAGTTATGAAGGTTTTTATCTTAGATTTCCCAAAAAAAAAACAAACATATTTTTCGACACATTTTTAGATTCAAAAAATGTGGAAAAGTACGGTCTTCTTAAGAGCCTCTTATAGCCAAAAAGGAAGTGATAGCCAAAAGCCGAGTATTTTCCGATTCGTCGTTAAAATTGTAAACACTTAAAACCAAAATATTGAAAAATATCAGAAAAATTTTTTTTATCGATTTTTCAAAATGTGATAAGGGGGGATGTCAGTATTTTTTAAAAAAATCGCGAAAAATGTATTTGCTTAGATTTCTAATCTTAATAAGCAGATTTATTAATCTAATAAAAACTGACACAGAACAGTTTTCCGAGTTGAAATTAAGGCTGTTTTGGCTTAGTTATGAAGGTTTTTATCTTAGATTTCCCAAAAAAAAAAAGTATTTTTCGACACATTTTTAGATTCAAAAAATGTGGAAAAGTACGGTCTTCTTAAGAGCCTCTTATAGCCAAAAAGGAAGTGATAGCCAAAAGCCGAGTATTTTCCGATTCGTCGTTAAAATTGTAAACACTTAAAACCAAAATATTGAAAAATATCAGAAAACAATTTTTTATCGATTTTTCAAAATGTGATAAGGGGGGATGTCAGTATTTTTTAAAAAAATCGCGAAAAATTTATTTGCTTAGATTTCTAATCTTAATAAGCAGATTTATTAATCTAATAAAAACTGACACAGAACAGCTTTCCGAATTGAAATTAAGGCTGTTTTGGCTTAGTTATGAAGGTTTTTATCTTAGATTTCCCAAAAAAAAAAAAATATTTTTCGACACATTTTTAGATTCAAAAAATGTGGAAAAGTACGGTCTTCTTAAGAGCCTCTTATAGCCAAAAAGGAAGTGATAGCCAAAAGCCGAGTATTTTCCGATTCGTCGTTAAATTGTAAACACTTAAAACCAAAATATTGAAAAATATCAGAAAACAAATTTTTATCGATTTTTCAAAATGTGATAAGGGGGGATGCCAGTATTTTTTAAAAAAATCGCGAAAAATTTATTTGCTTAGATTTCTAATCTTAATAAGCAGATTTATTAATCTAATAAAAACTGACACAGAACAGCTTTCCGAATTGAAATTAAGGCTGTTTAGGCTTAGTTATGAAGGTTTTTATCTTAGATTTCCCAAAAAAAAAAAAAACATATTTTTCGGCATATTTTTAGATTCAAAAAATGTGGAAAAGTACGGTCTTCTTAAGAGCCTCTTATAGCCAAAAAGGAAGTGATAGCCAAAAGCCGAGTATTTTCCGATTCGTCGTTAAAATTGTAAACACTTAAAACCAAAATATTGAAAAATATCAGAAAAATTTTTTTTATCGATTTTTCAAAATGTGATAAGGGGGGATGTCAGTATTTTTTAAAAAAATCGCGAAAAATTTATTTGCTTAGATTTCTAATCTTAATAAGCAGATTTATTAATCTAATAAAAACTGACACAGAACAGCTTTCCGAATTGAAATTAAGGCTGTTTTGGCTTAGTTATGAAGGTTTTTATCTTAGATTTCCCAAAAAAAAACAAACATATTTTTCGACACATTTTTAGATTCAAAAAATGTGGAAAAGTACGGTCTTCTTAAGAGCCTCTTATAGCCAAAAAGGAAGTGATAGCCAAAAGCCGAGTATTTTCCGATTCGTCGTTAAAATTGTAAACACTTAAAACCAAAATATTGAAAAATATCAGAAAACAAATTTTTATCGATTTTTCAAAATGTGATAAGGGGGGATGCCAGTATTTTTTAAAAAAATCGCGAAAAATTTATTTGCTTAGATTTCTAATCTTAATAAGCAGATTTATTAATCTAATAAAAACTGACACAGAACAGCTTTCCGAATTGAAATTAAGGCTGTTTTGGCTTAGTTATGAAGGTTTTTATCTTAGATTTCCCAAAAAAAAAAAAAACATATTTTTCGACACATTTTTAGATTAAAAAAATGTGGAAAAGTACGGTCTTCTTAAGAGCCTCTTATAGCCAAAAAGGAAGTGATAGCCAAAAGCCGTGTATTTTCCGATTCGTCGTTAAAATTGTAAACACTTAAAACCAAAATATTGAAAAATATAACAAAAATTTTTTTTATATCGATTTTTCAAAATGTGTAAGGGGGATGTCAGTATTTATTAAAAAAATCGCGAAAAATTTATTTGCTTAGATTTCTAATCTTAATAAGCAGATTTATTAATCTAATAAAAACTGACACAGAACAGCTTTCCGAATTGAAATTAAGGCTGTTTTGGCTTAGTTATGAAGGTTTTTATCTTAGATTTCCCAAAAAAAAAACAAACATATTTTTCGACACATTTTTAGATTCAAAAAATGTGGAAAAGTACGGTCTTCTTAAGAGCCTCTTATAGCCAAAAAGGAAGTGATAGCCAAAAGCCGAGTATTTTCCGATTCGTCGTTAAAATTGTAAACACTTAAAACCAAAATATTGAAAAATATCAGAAAAATTTTTTTTATCGATTTTTCAAAATGTGATAAGGGGGGATGTCAGTATTTTTTAAAAAAATCGCGAAAAATGTATTTGCTTAGATTTCTAATCTTAATAAGCAGATTTATTAATCTAATAAAAACTGACACAGAACAGTTTTCCGAGTTGAAATTAAGGCTGTTTTGGCTTAGTTATGAAGGTTTTTATCTTAGATTTCCCAAAAAAAAAAGTATTTTTCGACACATTTTTAGATTCAAAAAATGTGGAAAAGTACGGTCTTCTTAAGAGCCTCTTATAGCCAAAAAGGAAGTGATAGCCAAAAGCCGAGTATTTTCCGATTCGTCGTTAAAATTGTAAACACTTAAAACCAAAATATTGAAAAATATCAGAAAACAATTTTTTATCGATTTTTCAAAATGTGATAAGGGGGATGTCAGTATTTTTTAAAAAAATCGCGAAAAATTTATTTGCTTAGATTTCTAATCTTAATAAGCAGATTTATTAATCTAATAAAAACTGACACAGAACAGCTTTCCGAATTGAAATTAAGGCTGTTTTGGCTTAGTTATGAAGGTTTTTATCTTAGATTTCCCAAAAAAAAAACAAACATATTTTTCGACACATTTTTAGATTAAAAAAATGTGGAAAAGTACGGTCTTCTTAAGAGCCTCTTATAGCCAAAAAGGAAGTGATAGCCAAAAGCCGTGTATTTTCCGATTCGTCGTTAAAATTGTAAACACTTAAAACCAAAATATTGAAAAATATAACAAAAATTTTTTTTTATCGATTTTTCAAAATGTGTAAGGGGGGATGTCAGTATTTATTAAAAAAATCGCGAAAAATTTATTTGCTTAGATTTCTAATCTTAATAAGCAGATTTATTAATCTAATAAAAACTGACACAGAACAGCTTTCCGAATTGAAATTAAGGCTGTTTTGGCTTAGTTATGAAGGTTTTTATCTTAGATTTCCCAAAAAAAAAACAAACATATTTTTCGACACATTTTTAGATTCAAAAAATGTGGAAAAGTACGGTCTTCTTAAGAGCCTCTTATAGCCAAAAAGGAAGTGATAGCCAAAAGCCGAGTATTTTCCGATTCGTCGTTAAAATTGTAAACACTTAAAACCAAAATATTGAAAAATATCAGAAAAATTTTTTTTATCGATTTTTCAAAATGTGATAAGGGGGGATGTCAGTATTTTTTAAAAAAATCGCGAAAAATGTATTTGCTTAGATTTCTAATCTTAATAAGCAGATTTATTAATCTAATAAAAACTGACACAGAACAGTTTTCCGAGTTGAAATTAAGGCTGTTTTGGCTTAGTTATGAAGGTTTTTATCTTAGATTTCCCAAAAAAAAAAAGTATTTTTCGACACATTTTTAGATTAAAAAAATGTGGAAAAGTACGGTCTTCTTAAGAGCCTCTTATAGCCAAAAAGGAAGTGATAGCCAAAAGCCGTGTATTTTCCGATTCGTCGTTAAAATTGTAAACACTTAAAACCAAAATATTGAAAAATATCAGAAAAAATTTTTTTATCGATTTTTCAAAATGTGATAAGGGGGGATGTCAGTATTTTTTCGCGAAAAATTTATTTGCTTAGATTTCTAATCTTAATAAGCAGATTTATTAATCTAATAAAAACTGACACAGAACAGCTTTCCGAATTGAAATTAAGGCTGTTTTGGCTTAGTTATGAAGGTTTTTATCTTAGATTTCCCAAAAAAAAACAAACATATTTTTCGACACATTTTTAGATTCAAAAAATGTGGAAAAGTACGGTCTTCTTAAGAGCCTCTTATAGCCAAAAAGGAAGTGATAGCCAAAAGCCGTGTATTTTCCGATTCGTCGTTAAAATTGTAAACACTTAAAACCAAAATATTGAAAAATATCAGAAAAACTTTTTTTATCGATTTTTCAAAATGTGATAAGGGGGGATGTCAGTATTTTTTCGCGAAAAATTTATTTGCTTAGATTTCTAATCTTAATAAGCAGATTTATTAATCTAATTAAAACTGACACAGAACAGCTTTCCGAATTGAAATTAAGGCTGTTTTGGCTTAGTTATGAAGGTTTTTATCTTAGATTTCCCAAAAAAAAAACAAACATATTTTTCGACACATTTTTAGATTCAAAAAATGTGGAAAAGTACGGTCTTCTTAAGAGCCTCTTATAGCCAAAAAGGAAGTGATAGCCAAAAGCCGTGTATTTTCCGATTCGTCGTTAAAATTGTAAACACTTAAAACCAAAATATTGAAAAATATCAGAAAATTTTTTTATCGATTTTTCAAAATGTGATAAGGGGGATGTCAGTATTTTTTAAAAAAATCGCGAAAAATTTATTTGCTTAGATTTCTAATCTTAATAAGCAGATTTATTAATCTAATAAAAACTGACACAGAACAGCTTTCCGAATTGAAATTAAGGCTGTTTTGGCTTAGTTATGAAGGTTTTTATCTTAGATTTCCCAAAAAAAAACAAACATATTTTTCGACACATTTTTAGATTCAAAAAATGTGGAAAAGTACGGTCTTCTTAAGAGCCTCTTATAGCCAAAAAGGAAGTGATAGCCAAAAGCCGTGTATTTTCCGATTCGTCGTTAAAATTGTAAACACTTAAAACCAAAATATTGAAAAATATCAGAAAAAATTTTTTTATCGATTTTTCAAAATGTGATAAGGGGGGATGTCAGTATTTTTTAAAAAAATCGCGAAAAATTTATTTGCTTAGATTTCTAATCTTAATAAGCAGATTTATTAATCTAATAAAAACTGACACAGAACAGCTTTCCGAATTGAAATTAAGGCTGTTTTGGCTTAGTTATGAAGGTTTTTATCTTAGATTTCCCAAAAAAAAAACAAACATATTTTTCGACACATTTTTAGATTCAAAAAATGTGGAAAAGTACGGTCTTCTTAAGAGCCTCTTATAGCCAAAAAGGAAGTGATAGCCAAAAGCCGAGTATTTTCCGATTCGTCGTTAAAATTGTAAACACTTAAAACCAAAATATTGAAAAATATCAGAAAATTTTTTTTTATCGATTTTTCAAAATGTGATAAGGGGGGATGTCAGTATTTTTAAAAAAAATCGCGAAAAATGTATTTGCTTAGATTTCTAATCTTAATAAGCAGATTTATTAATCTAATAAAAACTGACACAGAACAGTTTTCCGAGTTGAAATTAAGGCTGTTTTGGCTTAGTTATGAAGGTTTTTATCTTAGATTTCCCAAAAAAAAAAAAGTATTTTTCGACACATTTTTAGATTCAAAAAATGTGGAAAAGTACGGTATTCTTAAGAGCCTCTTATAGCCAAAAAGGAAGTGATAGCCAAAAGCCGAGTATTTTCCGATTCGTCGTTAAAATTGTAAACACTTAAAACCAAAATATTGAAAAATATCAGAAAACAATTTTTTATCGATTTTTCAAAATGTGATAAGGGGGGATGTCAGTATTTTTTAAAAAAATCGCGAAAAATTTATTTGCTTAGATTTCTAATCTTAATAAGCAGATTTATTAATCTAATAAAAACTGACACAGAACAGCTTTCCGAATTGAAATTAAGGCTGTTTTGGCTTAGTTATGAAGGTTTTTATCTTAGATTTCCCAAAAAAAAACCAAACATATTTTTCGACACATTTTTAGATTCAAAAAATGTGGAAAAGTACGGTCTTCTTAAGAGCCTCTTATAGCCAAAAAGGAAGTGATAGCCAAAAGCCGTGTATTTTCCGATTCGTCGTTAAAATTGTAAACACTTAAAACCAAAATATTGAAAAATATCAGAAAAAAAATTTTTATCGATTTTTCAAAATGTGATAAGGGGGGATGTCAGTATTTTTTAAAAAAATCGCGAAACATTTATTTGCTTAGATTTCTAATCTTAATAAGCAGATTTATTAATCTAATAAAAACTGACACAGAACAGCTTTCCGAATTGAAATTAAGGCTGTTTTGGCTTAGTTATGAAGGTTTTTATCTTAGATTTCCCCAAAAAAAAAAAACATATTTTTCAGCATATTTTTAGATTCAAAAAATGTGGAAAAGTACGGTCTTCTTAAGAGCCTCTTATAGCCAAAAAGGAAGTGATAGCCAAAAGCCGAGTATTTTCCGATTCGTCGTTAAAATTGTAAACACTTAAAACCAAAATATTGAAAAATATCAGAAAAATTTTTTTATCGATTTTTCAAAATGTGATAAGGGGGATGTCAGTATTTTTTAAAAAAATCGCGAAAAATTTATTTGCTTAGATTTCTAATCTTAATAAGCAGATTTATTAATCTAATAAAAACTGACACAGAACAGCTTTCCGAATTGAAATTAAGGCTGTTTTGGCTTAGTTATGAAGGTTTTTATCTTAGATTTCCCAAAAAAAAACAAACATATTTTTCGACACATTTTTAGATTCAAAAAATGTGGAAAAGTACGGTCTTCTTAAGAGCCTCTTATAGCCAAAAAGGAAGTGATAGCCAAAAGCCGTGTATTTTCCGATTCGTCGTTAAAATTGTAAACACTTAAAACCAAAATATTGAAAAATATCAGAAAAAAATTTTTTATCGATTTTTCAAAATGTGATAAGGGGGATGTCAGTATTTTTTAAAAAAATCGCGAAAAATTTATTTGCTTAGATTTCTAATCTTAATAAGCAGATTTATTAATCTAATAAAAACTGACACAGAACAGCTTTCCGAATTGAAATTAAGGCTGTTTTGGCTTAGTTATGAAGGTTTTTATCTTAGATTTCCCCAAAAAAAAAAAAAAACATATTTTTCGGCATATTTTTAGATTCAAAAAATGTGGAAAAGTACGGTCTTCTTAAGAGCCTCTTATAGCCAAAAAGGAAGTGATAGCCAAAAGCCGAGTATTTTCCGATTCGTCGTTAAAATTGTAAACACTTAAAACCAAAATATTGAAAAATATCAGAAAAAATTTTTTTATCGATTTTTCAAAATGTGATAAGGGGGGATGTCAGTATTTTAAAAAAAAATCGCGAAAAATTTATTTGCTTAGATTTCTAATCTTAATAAGCAGATTTATTAATCTAATAAAAACTGACACAGAACAGCTTTCCGAATTGAAATTAAGGCTGTTTTGGCTTAGTTATGAAGGTTTTTATCTTAGATTTCCAAAAAAAAAAAAAAATAATTTTCGACACATTTTTAGATTCAAAAAATGTGGAAAAGTACGGTCTTCTTAAGAGCCTCTTATAGCCAAAAAGGAAGTGATAGCCAAAAGCCGAGTATTTTCCGATTCGTCGTTAAAATTGTAAACACTTAAAACCAAAATATTGAAAAATATCAGAAAAAAATTTTTTATCGATTTTTCAACATGTGATAAGGGGGGATGTCAGTATTTTTTCGCGAAAAATTTATTTGCTTAGATTTCTAATCTTAATATGCAGATTTATTAATCTAATAAAAACTGACACAGAACAGCTTTCCGAATTGAAATTAAGGCTGTTTTGGCTTAGTTATGAAGGTTTTTATCTTAGATTTCCCAAAAAAAAACAAACATATTTTTCGACACATTTTTAGATTCAAAAAATGTGGAAAAGTACGGTCTTCTTAAGAGCCTCTTATAGCCAAAAAGGAAGTGATAGCCAAAAGCCGTGTATTTTCCGATTCGTCATTAAAATTGTAAACACTTAAAACCAAAATATTGAAAAATATCAGAAAACAAATTTTTATCGATTTTTCAAAATGTGATAAGGGGGATGTCAGTATTTTTAAAAAAATCGCGAAAAATTTATTTGCTTAGATTTCTAATCTTAATAAGCAGATTTATTAATCTAATAAAAACTGACACAGAACAGCTTTCCGAATTGAAATTAAGGCTGTTTTGGCTTAGTTATGAAGGTTTTTATCTTAGATTTCCCAAAAAAAAAAAAAAATATTTTTCGACACATTTTTAGATTCAAAAAATGTGGAAAAGTACGGTCTTCTTAAGAGCCTCTTATAGCCAAAAAGGAAGTGATAGCCAAAAGCCGAGTATTTTCCGATTCGTCGTTAAAATTGTAAACACTTAAAACCAAAATATTGAAAAATATCAGAAAAATTTTTTTTATCGATTTTTCAAAATGTGATAAGGGGGATGTCAGTATTTTTTAAAAAAATCGCGAAAAATTTATTTGCTTAGATTTCTAATCTTAATAAGCAGATTTATTAATCTAATAAAAACTGACACAGAACAGCTTTCCGAATTGAAATTAAGGCTGTTTTGGCTTAGTTATGAAGGTTTTTATCTTAGATTTCCCAAAAAAAAAAAAAATATATTTTTCGACACATTTTTAGATTCAAAAAATGTGGAAAAGTACGGTCTTCTTAAGAGCCTCTTATAGCCAAAAAGGAAGTGATAGCCAAAAGCCGTGTATTTTCCGATTCGTCGTTAAAATTGTAAACACTTAAAACCAAAATATTGAAAAATATCAGAAAAAAATTTTTTATCGATTTTTCAAAATGTGATAAGGGGGGATGTCAGTATTTTTTAAAAAAATCGCGAAAAATTTATTTGCTTAGATTTCTAATCTTAATAAGCAGATTTATTAATCTAATAAAAACTGACACAGAACAGCTTTCCGAATTGAAATTAAGGCTGTTTTGGCTTAGTTATGAAGGTTTTTATCTTAGATTTCCCAAAAAAAAAAAAACATATTTTTCGGCATATTTTTAGATTCAAAAAATGTGGAAAAGTACGGTCTTCTTAAGAGCCTCTTATAGCCAAAAAGGAAGTGATAGCCAAAAGCCGAGTATTTTCCGATTCGTCGTTAAAATTGTAAACACTTAAAACCAAAATATTGAAAAATATCAGAAAAAATTTTTTATCGATTTTTCAAAATGTGATAAGGGGGGATGTCAGTATTTTTAAAAAAAATCGCGAAAAATTTATTTGCTTAGATTTCTAATCTTAATAAGCAGATTTATTAATCTAATAAAAACTGACACAGAACAGCTTTCCGAATTGAAATTAAGGCTGTTTTGGCTTAGTTATGAAGGTTTTTATCTTAGATTTCCCAAAAAAAAAAAAATATTTTTCGACACATTTTTAGATTAAAAAAATGTGGAAAAGTACGGTCTTCTTAAGAGCCTCTTATAGCCAAAAAGGAAGTGATAGCCAAAAGCCGAGTATTTTCCGATTCGTCGTTAAAATTGTAAACACTTAAAACCAAAATATTGAAAAATATCAGAAAATTTTTTTTTATCGATTTTTCAAAATGTGATAAGGGGGGATGTCAGTATTTTTAAAAAAATCGCGAAAAATTTATTTGTTTAGATTTCTAATCTTAATAAGCAGATTTATTAATCTAATAAAAACTGACACAGAACAGCTTTCCGAATTGAAATTAAGGCTGTTTTGGCTTAGTTATGAAGGTTTTTATCTTAGATTTCCCAAAAAAAAAAAACATATTTTTCGGCATATTTTTAGATTCAAAAAATGTGGAAAAGTACGGTCTTCTTAAGAGCCTCTTATAGCCAAAAAGGAAGTGATAGCCAAAAGCCGTGTATTTTCCGATTCGTCGTTAAAATTGTAAACACTTAAAACCAAAATATTGAAAAATATCAGAAAAATTTTTTTTATCGATTTTTCAAAATGTGATAAGGGGGGGATGTCAGTATTTTTTAAAAAAATCGCGAAAAATTTATTTGCTTAGATTTCTAATCTTAATAAGCAGATTTATTAATCTAATAAAAACTGACACAGAACAGCTTTCCGAATTGAAATTAAGGCTGTTTTGGCTTAGTTATGAAGGTTTTTATCTTAGATTTCCCAAAAAAAAAAAAAATATTTTTCGACACATTTTTAGATTAAAAAAATGTGGAAAAGTACGGTCTTCTTAAGAGCCTCTTATAGCCAAAAAGGAAGTGATAGCCAAAAGCCGAGTATTTTCCGATTCGTCGTTAAAATTGTAAACACTTAAAACCAAAATATTGAAAAATATCAGAAAAATTTTTTTTATCGATTTTTCAAAATGTGATAAGGGGGATGTCAGTATTTTTAAAAAAAATCGCGAAAAATTTATTTGCTTAGATTTCTAATCTTAATAAGCAGATTTATTAATCTAATAAAAACTGACACAGAACAGCTTTCCGAATTGAAATTAAGGCTGTTTTGGCTTAGTTATGAAGGTTTTTATCTTAGATTTCCCAAAAAAAAAAAAAATATTTTTCGACACATTTTTAGATTAAAAAAATGTGGAAAAGTACGGTCTTCTTAAGAGCCTCTTATAGCCAAAAAGGAAGTGATAGCCAAAAGCCGAGTATTTTCCGATTCGTCGTTAAAATTGTAAACACTTAAAACCAAAATATTGAAAAATATCAGAAAAATTTTTTTATCGATTTTTCAAAATGTGATAAGGGGGATGTCAGTATTTTTAAAAAAATCGCGAAAAATTTATTTGCTTAGATTTCTAATCTTAATAAGCAGATTTATTAATCTAATAAAAACTGACACAGAACAGCTTTCCGAATTGAAATTAAGGCTGTTTTGGCTTAGTTATGAAGGTTTTTATCTTAGATTTCCCAAAAAAAAAAAAAACATATTTTTCGGCATATTTTTAGATTCAAAAAATGTGGAAAAGTACGATCTTCTTAAGAGCCTCTTATAGCCAAAAAGGAAGTGATAGCCAAAAGCCGTGTATTTTCCGATTCGTCGTTAAAATTGTAAACACTTAAAACCAAAATATTGAAAAATATCAGAAAAATTTTTTTATCGATTTTTCAAAATGTGATAAGGGGGATGTCAGTATTTTTTTAAAAAAATCGCGAAAAATTTATTTGCTTAGATTTCTAATCTTAATAAGCAGATTTATTAATCTAATAAAAACTGACACAGAACAGCTTTCCGAATTGAAATTAAGGCTGTTTTGGCTTAGTTATGAAGGTTTTTATCTTAGATTTCCCAAAAAAAAAAAATATATTTTTCGACACATTTTTAGATTCAAAAAATGTGGAAAAGTACGGTCTTCTTAAGAGCCTCTTATAGCCAAAAAGGAAGTGATAGCCAAAAGCCGAGTATTTTCCGATTCGTCGTTAAAATTGTAAACACTTAAAACCAAAATATTGAAAAATATCAGAAAAAAAATTTTTATCGATTTTTCAACATGTGATAAGGGGGATGTCAGTATTTTTCGCGACAAATTTATTTGCTTAGATTTCTAATCTTAATATGCAGATTTATTAATCTAATAAAAACTGACACAGAACAGCTTTCCGAATTGAAATTAAGGCTGTTTTGGCTTAGTTATGAAGGTTTTTATCTTAGATTTCCCAAAAAAAAACAAACATATTTTTCGACACATTTTTAGATTCAAAAAATGTGGAAAAGTACGGTCTTCTTAAGAGCCTCTTATAGCCAAAAAGGAAGTGATAGCCAAAAGCCGTGTATTTTCCGATTCGTCGTTAAAATTGTAAACACTTAAAACCAAAATATTGAAAAATATCAGAAAACAAATTTTTATCGATTTTTCAAAATGTGATAAGGGGGATGTCAGTATTTTTTAAAAAAATCGCGAAAAATTTATTTTCTTAGATTTCTAATCTTAATAAGCAGATTTATTAATCTAATAAAAACTGACACAGAACAGCTTTCCGAATTGAAATTAAGGCTGTTTTGGCTTAGTTATGAAGGTTTTTATCTTAGATTTCCCAAAAAAAAAAAAAACATATTTTTCGGCATATTTTTAGATTCAAAAAATGTGGAAAAGTACGGTCTTCTTAAGAGCCTCTTATAGCCAAAAAGGAAGTGATAGCCAAAAGCCGTGTATTTTCCGATTCGTCGTTAAAATTGTAAACACTTAAAACCAAAATATTGAAAAATATCAGAAAAATTTTTTTTATCGATTTTTCAAAATGTGATAAGGGGGGATGTCAGTATTTTTTAAAAAAATCGCGAAAAATTTATTTGCTTAGATTTCTAATCTTAATAAGCAGATTTATTAATCTAATAAAAACTGACACAGAACAGCTTTCCGAATTGAAATTAAGGCTGTTTTGGCTTAGTTATGAAGGTTTTTATCTTAGATTTCCCAAAAAAAAAAAAAAAATATTTTTCGACACATTTTTAGATTCAAAAAATGTGGAAAAGTACGGTCTTCTTAAGAGCCTCTTATAGCCAAAAAGGAAGTGATAGCCAAAAGCCGAGTATTTTCCGATTCGTCGTTAAAATTGTAAACACTTAAAACCAAAATATTGAAAAATATCAGAAAAAAATTTTTTATCGATTTTTCAACATGTGATAAGGGGGGATGTCAGTATTTTTTCGCGAAAAATTTATTTGCTTAGATTTCTAATCTTAATATGCAGATTTATTAATCTAATAAAAACTGACACAGAACAGCTTTCCGAATTGAAATTAAGGCTGTTTTGGCTTAGTTATGAAGGTTTTTATCTTAGATTTCCCAAAAAAAAACAAACATATTTTTCGACACATTTTTAGATTCAAAAAATGTGGAAAAGTACGGTCTTCTTAAGAGCCTCTTATAGCCAAAAAGGAAGTGATAGCCAAAAGCCGTGTATTTTCCGATTCGTCGTTAAAATTGTAAACACTTAAAACCAAAATATTGAAAAATATCAGAAAACAAATTTTTATCGATTTTTCAAAATGTGATAAGGGGGATGTCAGTATTTTTTAAAAAAATCGCGAAAAATTTATTTGCTTAGATTTCTAATCTTAATAAACAGATTTATTAATCTAATAAAAACTGACACAGAACAGCTTTCCGAATTGAAATTAAGGCTGTTTTGGCTTAGTTATGAAGGTTTTTATCTTAGATTTCCCAAAAAAAAAAAATATATATTTCGACACATTTTTAGATTCAAAAAATGTGGAAAAGTACGGTCTTCTTAAGAGCCTCTTATAGCCAAAAAGGAAGTGATAGCCAAAAGCCGAGTATTTTCCGATTCGTCGTTAAAATTGTAAACACTTAAAACCAAAATATTGAAAAATATCAGAAAAATTTTTTTTATCGATTTTTCAAAATGTGATAAGGGGGATGCCAGTATTTTTAAAAAAAATCGCGAAAAATTTATTTGCTTAGATTTCTAATCTTAATAAGCAGATTTATTAATCTAATAAAAACTGACACAGAACAGCTTTCCGAATTGAAATTAAGGCTGTTTTGGCTTAGTTATGAAGGTTTTTATCTTAGATTTCCCAAAAAAAAAAAAACATATTTTTCGGCATATTTTTAGATTCAAAAAATGTGAAAAAGTACGGTCTTCTTAAGAGCCTCTTATAGCCAAAAAGGAAGTGATAGCCAAAAGCCGAGTATTTTCCGATTCGTCGTTAAAATTGTAAACACTTAAAACCAAAATATTGAAAAATATCAGACAAATTTTTTTATCGATTTTTCAAAATGTGATAAGGGGGATGTCAGTATTTTTAAAAAAAATCGCGAAAAATTTATTTGCTTGAATTTCTAATCTTAATAAGCAGATTTATTAATCTAATAAAAACTGACACAGAACAGTTTTCCGAGTTGAAATTAAGGCTGTTTTGGCTTAGTTATGAAGGTTTTTATCTTAGATTTCCCAAAAAAAAAAAAATATTTTTCGACACATTTTTAGATTCAAAAAATGTGGAAAAGTACGGTCTTCTTAAGAGCCTCTTATAGCCAAAAAGGAAGTGATAGCCAAAAGCCGAGTATTTTCCGATTCGTCGTTAAAATTGTAAACACTTAAAACCAAAATATTGAAAAATATCAGAAAAAATTTTTTTATCGATTTTTCAAAATGTGATAAGGGGGATGCCAGTATTTTTTAAAAAATTCACGAAAAATTTATTTGCTTGAATTTCTAATCTTAATAAGCAGATTTATTAATCTAATAAAAACTGACACAGAACAGCTTTCCGAATTGAAATTAAGGCTGTTTTGGCTTAGTTATGAAGGTTTTTATCTTAGATTTCCCAAAAAAAAAAAAAATATTTTCGGCATATTTTTAGATTCAAAAAATGTGGAAAAGTACGGTCTTCTTAAGAGCCTCTTATAGCCAAAAGGAAGTGATAGCCAAAAGCCGAGTATTTTCCGATTCGTCGTTAAAATTGTAAACACTTAAAACCAAAATATTGAAAAATATCAGAAAAAAATTTTTTATCGATTTTTCAAAATGTGATAAGGGGGATGTCAGTATTTTTTAAAAAAATCGCGAAAAATTTATTTGCTTAGATTTCTAATCTTAATAAGCAGATTTATTAATCTAATAAAAACTGACACAGAACAGCTTTCCGAATTGAAATTAAGGCTGTTTTGGCTTAGTTATGAAGGTTTTTATCTTAGATTTCCCAAAAAAAAAAAAAAAACATATTTTTCGGCATATTTTTAGATTCAAAAAATGTGGAAAAGTACGGTCTTCTTAAGAGCCTCTTATAGCCAAAAAGGAAGTGATAGCCAAAAGCCGTGTATTTTCCGATTCGTCGTTAAAATTGTAAACACTTAAAACCAAAATATTGAAAAATATCAGAAAAAAATTTTTTATCGATTTTTCAAAATGTGATAAGGGGGGATGTCAGTATTTTTTAAAAAAATCGCGAAAAATTTATTTGCTTAGATTTCTAATCTTAATAAGCAGATTTATTAATCTAATAAAAACTGACACAGAACAGCTTTCCGAATTGAAATTAAGGCTGTTTTGGCTTAGTTATGAAGGTTTTTATCTTAGATTTCCCAAAAAAAAAAAAAATATTTTTCGACACATTTTTAGATTCAAAAAATGTGGAAAAGTACGGTCTTCTTAAGAGCCTCTTATAGCCAAAAAGGAAGTGATAGCCAAAAGCCGAGTATTTTCCGATTCGTCGTTAAAATTGTAAACACTTAAAACCAAAATATTGAAAAATATCAGAAAAATTTTTTTTATCGATTTTTCAAAATGTGATAAGGGGGGATGTCAGTATTTTTAAAAAAATCGCGAAAAATTTATTTGCTTAGATTTCTAATCTTAATAAGCAGATTTATTAATCTAATAAAAACTGACACAGAACAGCTTTCCGAATTGAAATTAAGGCTGTTTTGGCTTAGTTATGAAGGTTTTTATCTTAGATTTCCAAAAAAAAAAAAAAAATATTTTTCGACACATTTTTAGATTCAAAAAATGTGGAAAAGTACGGTCTTCTTAAGAGCCTCTTATAGCCAAAAAGGAAGTGATAGCCAAAAGCCGAGTATTTTCCGATTCGTCGTTAAAATTGTAAACACTTAAAACCAAAATATTGAAAAATATCAGAAAAAAAATTTTTATCGATTTTTCAACATGTGATAAGGGGGGATGTCAGTATTTTTTCGCGAAAAAATTTATTTGCTTAGATTTCTAATCTTAATAAGCAGATTTATTAATCTAATAAAAACTGACACAGAACAGTTTTCCGAATTGAAATTAAGGCTGTTTTAGCTTAGTTATGAAGGTTTTTATCTTAGATTAAAAAAAAAAACATTTTTCGACACATTTTTTGAATCAAAAGTACGGTCTTCTTAAGAGCCTCTTATAGCCAAAAAGGAAGTGATAGCCAAAAGCCGAGTATTTTCCGATTCGTCGTTAAAATTGTAAACACTTAAAACCAAAATATTGAAAAATATCAGAAAACAAATTTTTATCGATTTTTCAAAATGTGATAAGGGGGGATGCCAGTATTTTTTAAAAAAATCGCGAAAAAATTATTTGCTTAGATTTCTAATCTTAATAAGCAGATTTATTAATCTAATAAAAACTGACACAGAACAGCTTTCCGAATTGAAATTAAGGCTGTTTTGGCTTAGTTATGAAGGTTTTTATCTTAGATTTCCCAAAAAAAAAAAAAACATATTTTTCGACACATTTTTAGATTCAAAAAATGTGGAAAAGTACGGTCTTCTTAAGAGCCTCTTATAGCCAAAAAGGAAGTGATAGCCAAAAGCCGAGTATTTTCCGATTCGTCGTTAAAATTGTAAACACTTAAAACCAAAATATTGAAAAATATCAGAAAAAATTTTTTTATCGATTTTTCAAAATGTGATAAGGGGGATGTCAGTATTTTTTCGCGAAAAATTTATTTGCTTAGATTTCTAATCTTAATAAGCAGATTTATTAATCTAATAAAAACTGACACAGAACAGCTTTCCGAATTGAAATTAAGGCTGTTTTGGCTTAGTTATGAAGGTTTTTATCTTAGATTTCCCAAAAAAAAAAAAAAACATATTTTTCGACACATTTTTAGATTCAAAAAATGTGGAAAAGTACGGTCTTCTTAAGAGCCTCTTATAGCCAAAAAGGAAGTGATAGCCAAAAGCCGTGTATTTTCCGATTCGTCGTTAAAATTGTAAACACTTAAAACCAAAATATTGAAAAATATCAGAAAACAAATTTGTATCGATTTTTCAAAATGTGATAAGGGGGATGCCAGTATTTTTTAAAAAAATCACGAAAAATTTATTTGCTTGAATTTCTAATCTTAATAAGCAGATTTATTAATCTGATAAAAACTGACACAGAACAGTTTTCCGAGTTGAAATTAAGGCTGTTTTGGCTTAGTTATGAAGGTTTTTATCTTAGATTTCCCAAAAAAAAAAAAACATATTTTTCGGCATATTTTTAGATTCAAAAAATGTGGAAAAGTACGGTCTTCTTAAGAGCCTCTTATAGCCAAAAAGGAAGTGATAGCCAAAAGCCGTGTATTTTCCGATTCGTCGTTAAAATTGTAAACACTTAAAACCAAAATATTGAAAAATATCAGAAAAAATTTTTTTATCGATTTTTCAAAATGTGATAAGGGGGGATGTCAGTATTTTTTAAAAAAATCGCGAAATATTTATTTGCTTAGATTTCTAATCTTAATAAGCAGATTTATTAATCTAATAAAAACTGACACAGAACAGCTTTCCGAATTGAAATTAAGGCTGTTTTGGCTTAGTTATGAAGGTTTTTATCTTAGATTTCCCAAAAAAAAAAAAAATATATTTTCGACACATTTTTAGATTCAAAAAATGTGGAAAAGTACGGTCTTCTTAAGAGCCTCTTATAGCCAAAAAGGAAGTGATAGCCAAAAGCCGAGTATTTTCCGATTCGTCGTTAAAATTGTAAACACTTAAAACCAAAATATTGAAAAATATCAGAAAAATTTTTTTAATCGATTTTTCAAAATGTGATAAGGGGGATGTCAGTATTTTTAAAAAAATCGCGAAAAATTTATTTGCTTAGATTTCTAATCTTAATAAGCAGATTTATTAATCTAATAAAAACTGACACAGAACAGCTTTCCGAATTGAAATTAAGGCTGTTTTGGCTTAGTTATGAAGGTTTTTATCTTAGATTTCCCAAAAAAAACAAACATATTTTTCGGCATATTTTTAGATTCAAAAAATGTGGAAAAGTACGGTCTTCTTAAGAGCCTCTTATAGCCAAAAAGGAAGTGATAGCCAAAAGCCGAGTATTTTCCGATTCGTCGTTAAAATTGTAAACACTTAAAACCAAAATATTGAAAAATATCAGAAAAAAAATTTTTATCGATTTTTCAACATGTGATAAGGGGGGATGTCAGTATTTTTTCGCGAAAAAATTTATTTGCTTAGATTTCTAATCTTAATATGCAGATTTATTAATCTAATAAAAACTGACACAGAACAGCTTTCCGAATTGAAATTAAGGCTGTTTTGGCTTAGTTATGAAGGTTTTTATCTTAGATTTCCCAAAAAAAAAAAACATATTTTTCGACACATTTTTAGATTCAAAAAATGTGGAAAAGTACGGTCTTCTTAAGAGCCTCTTATAGCCAAAAAGGAAGTGATAGCCAAAAGCCGAGTATTTTCCGATTCGTCGTTAAAATTGTAAACACTTAAAACCAAAATATTGAAAAATATCAGAAAACAAATTTTTATCGATTTTTCAAAATGTGATAAGGGGGGATGCCAGTATTTTTTAAAAAAATCGCGAAAAAATTATTTGCTTAGATTTCTAATCTTAATAAGCAGATTTATTAATCTAATAAAAACTGACACAGAACAGCTTTCCGAATTGAAATTAAGGCTGTTTTGGCTTAGTTATGAAGGTTTTTATCTTAGATTTCCCAAAAAAAAAACAAACATATTTTTCGACACATTTTTAGATTCAAAAAATGTGGAAAAGTACGGTCTTCTTAAGAGCCTCTTATAGCCAAAAAGGAAGTGATAGCCAAAAGCCGAGTATTTTCCGATTCGTCGTTAAAATTGTAAACACTTAAAACCAAAATATTGAAAAATATCAGAAAAAATTTTTTTATCGATTTTTCAAAATGTGATAAGGGGGGATGTCAGTATTTTTTCGCGAAAAATTTATTTGCTTAGATTTCTAATCTTAATAAGCAGATTTATTAATCTAATAAAAACTGACACAGAACAGCTTTCCGAATTGAAATTAAGGCTGTTTTGGCTTAGTTATGAAGGTTTTTATCTTAGATTTCCCAAAAAAAAAACAAACATATTTTTCGACACATTTTTAGATTCAAAAAATGTGGAAAAGTACGGTCTTCTTAAGAGCCTCTTATAGCCAAAAAGGAAGTGATAGCCAAAAGCCGAGTATTTTCCGATTCGTCGTTAAAATTGTAAACACTTAAAACCAAAATATTGAAAAATATCAGAAAACAAATTTGTATCGATTTTTCAAAATGTGATAAGGGGGGATGCCAGTATTTTTTAAAAAAATCACGAAAAATTTATTTGCTTGAATTTCTAATCTTAATAAGCAGATTTATTAATCTGATAAAAACTGACACAGAACAGTTTTCCGAGTTGAAATTAAGGCTGTTTTGGCTTAGTTATGAAGGTTTTTATCTTAGATTTCCCAAAAAAAAAAAACATATTTTTCGGCATATTTTTAGATTCAAAAAATGTGGAAAAGTACGGTCTTCTTAAGAGCCTCTTATAGCCAAAAAGGAAGTGATAGCCAAAAGCCGTGTATTTTCCGATTCGTCGTTAAAATTGTAAACACTTAAAACCAAAATATTGAAAAATATCAGAAAAAAATTTTTATCGATTTTTCAAAATGTGATAAGGGGGATGTCAGTATTTTTTAAAAAAATCGCGAAAAATTTATTTGCTTAGATTTCTAATCTTAATAAGCAGATTTATTAATCTAATAAAAACTGACACAGAACAGCTTTCCGAATTGAAATTAAGGCTGTTTTGGCTTAGTTATGAAGGTTTTTATCTTAGATTTCCCAAAAAAAAAAAAAAATTTTTCGACACATTTTTAGATTCAAAAAATGTGGAAAAGTACGGTCTTCTTAAGAGCCTCTTATAGCCAAAAAGGAAGTGATAGCCAAAAGCCGAGTATTTTCCGATTCGTCGTTAAAATTGTAAACACTTAAAACCAAAATATTGAAAAATATCAGAAAAATTTTTTTATCGATTTTTCAAAATGTGATAAGGGGGGATGTCAGTATTTTAAAAAAAATCGCGAAAAATTTATTTGCTTAGATTTCTAATCTTAATAAGCAGATTTATTAATCTAATAAAAACTGACACAGAACAGCTTTCCGAATTGAAATTAAGGCTGTTTTGGCTTAGTTATGAAGGTTTTTATCTTAGATTTCCCAAAAAAAACAAACATATTTTTCGGCATATTTTTAGATTCAAAAAATGTGGAAAAGTACGGTCTTCTTAAGAGCCTCTTATAGCCAAAAAGGAAGTGATAGCCAAAAGCCGAGTATTTTCCGATTCGTCGTTAAAATTGTAAACACTTAAAACCAAAATATTGAAAAATATCAGAAAAAAAATTTTTATCGATTTTTCAACATGTGATAAGGGGGGATGTCAGTATTTTTTCGCGAAAAAATTTATTTGCTTAGATTTCTAATCTTAATATGCAGATTTATTAATCTAATAAAAACTGACACAGAACAGCTTTCCGAATTGAAATTAAGGCTGTTTTGGCTTAGTTATGAAGGTTTTTATCTTAGATTTCCCAAAAAAAAAAAACATATTTTTCGACACATTTTTAGATTCAAAAAATGTGGAAAAGTACGGTCTTCTTAAGAGCCTCTTATAGCCAAAAAGGAAGTGATAGCCAAAAGCCGAGTATTTTCCGATTCGTCGTTAAAATTGTAAACACTTAAAACCAAAATATTGAAAAATATCAGAAAACAAATTTTTATCGATTTTTCAAAATGTGATAAGGGGGGATGCCAGTATTTTTTAAAAAAATCGCGAAAAAATTATTTGCTTAGATTTCTAATCTTAATAAGCAGATTTATTAATCTAATAAAAACTGACACAGAACAGCTTTCCGAATTGAAATTAAGGCTGTTTTGGCTTAGTTATGAAGGTTTTTATCTTAGATTTCCCAAAAAAAAAAAACAAACATATTTTTCGACACATTTTTAGATTCAAAAAATGTGGAAAAGTACGGTCTTCTTAAGAGCCTCTTATAGCCAAAAAGGAAGTGATAGCCAAAAGCCGAGTATTTTCCGATTCGTCGTTAAAATTGTAAACACTTAAAACCAAAATATTGAAAAATATCAGAAAACAAATTTGTATCGATTTTTCAAAATGTGATAAGGGGGGATGCCAGTATTTTTTAAAAAAATCACGAAAAATTTATTTGCTTGAATTTCTAATCTTAATAAGCAGATTTATTAATCTAATAAAAACTGACACAGAACAGTTTTCCGAGTTGAAATTAAGGCTGTTTTGGCTTAGTTATGAAGGTTTTTATCTTAGATTTCCCCCAAAAAAAAAAACATATTTTTCGGCATATTTTTAGATTCAAAAAATGTGGAAAAGTACGGTCTTCTTAAGAGCCTCTTATAGCCAAAAAGGAAGTGATAGCCAAAAGCCGTGTATTTTCCGATTCGTCGTTAAAATTGTAAACACTTAAAACCAAAATATTGAAAAATATCAGAAAAAAATTTTTTATCGATTTTTCAAAATGTGATAAGGGGGGATGCCAGTATTTTTTAAAAAATTCACGAAAAATTTATTTGCTTGAATTTCTAATCTTAATAAGCAGATTTATTAATCTAATAAAAACTGACACAGAACAGCTTTCCGAATTGAAATTAAGGCTGTTTTGGCTTAGTTATGAAGGTTTTTATCTTAGATTTCCCAAAAAAAAAAAAAAACATTTTTTCGGCATATTTTTAGATTCAAAAAATGTGGAAAAGTACGGTCTTCTTAAGAGCCTCTTATAGCCAAAAAGGAAGTGATAGCCAAAAGCCGAGTATTTTCCGATTCGTCGTTAAAATTGTAAACACTTAAAACCAAAATATTGAAAAATATCAGAAAAATTTTTTTTATCGATTTTTCAAAATGTGATAAGGGGGGATGTCAGTATTTTTAAAAAAAATCGCGAAAAATTTATTTGCTTAGATTTCTAATCTTAATAAGCAGATTTATTAATCTAATAAAAACTGACACAGAACAGCTTTCCGAATTGAAATTAAGGCTGTTTTGGCTTAGTTATGAAGGTTTTTATCTTAGATTTCCCAAAAAAAAAAAAAACATATTTTTCGACACATTTTTAGATTCAAAAAATGTGGAAAAGTACGGTCTTCTTAAGAGCCTCTTATAGCCAAAAAGGAAGTGATAGCCAAAAGCCGTGTATTTTCCGATTCGTCGTTAAAATTGTAAACACTTAAAACCAAAATATTGAAAAATATCAGAAAAAAATTGTTTATCGATTTTTCAAAATGTGATAAGGGGGGATGTCAGTATTTTTAAAAAAAATCGCGAAAAATTTATCTGCTTAGATTTCTAATCTTAATAAGCAGATTTATTAATCTAATAAAAACTGACACAGAACAGCTTTCCGAATTGAAATTAAGGCTGTTTTGGCTTAGTTATGAAGGTTTTTATCTTAGATTTCCCAAAAAAAAAAAAAATATTTGTCGACACATTTTTAGATTCAAAAAATGTGGAAAAGTACGGTCTTCTTAAGAGCCTCTTATAGCCAAAAAAGGAAGTGATAGCCAAAAGCCGTGTATTTTCCGATTCGTCGTTAAAATTGTAAACACTTAAAACCAAAATATTGAAAAATATCAGAAAAATTTTTTTTATCGATTTTTCAAAATGTGATAAGGGGGGTGTCAGTATTTTTTAAAAAAATCGCGAAAAATTTATTTGCTTAGATTTCTAATCTTAATAAGCAGATTTATTAATCTAATAAAAACTGACACAGAACAGCTTTCCGAATTGAAATTAAGGCTGTTTTGGCTTAGTTATGAAGGTTTTTATCTTAGATTTCCCAAAAAAAAAAAAAACATATTTTTCGGCATATTTTTAGATTCAAAAAATGTGGAAAAGTACGGTCTTCTTAAGAGCCTCTTATAGCCAAAAAGGAAGTGATAGCCAAAAGCCGAGTATTTTCCGATTCGTCGTTAAAATTGTAAACACTTAAAACCAAAATATTGAAAAATATCAGAAAACAAATTTTTATCGATTTTTCAAAATGTGATAAGGGGGATGTCAGTATTTTTTAAAAAAATCGCGAAAAATTTATTTGCTTAGATTTCTAATCTTAATAAGCAGATTTATTAATCTAATAAAAACTGACACAGAACAGCTTTCCGAATTGAAATTAAGGCTGTTTTGGCTTAGTTATGAAGGTTTTTATCTTAGATTTCCCAAAAAAAACAAACATATTTTTCGACACATTTTTAGATTCAAAAAATGTGGAAAAGTACGGTCTTCTTAAGAGCCTCTTATAGCCAAAAAGGAAGTGATAGCCAAAAGCCGAGTATTTTCCGATTCGTCGTTAAAATTGTAAACACTTAAAACCAAAATATTGAAAAATATCAGAAAACATTTTTTTATCGATTTTTCAAAATGTGATAAGGGGGGATGTCAGTATTTTAAAAAAAAATCGCGAAAAATTTATTTGCTTAGATTTCTAATCTTAATAAGCAGATTTATTAATCTAATAAAAACTGACACAGAACAGCTTTCCGAATTGAAATTAAGGCTGTTTTGGCTTAGTTATGAAGGTTTTTATCTTAGATTTCCCAAAAAAAAAACAAACATATTTTTCGACACATTTTTAGATTCAAAAAATGTGGAAAAGTACGGTCTTCTTAAGAGCCTCTTATAGCCAAAAAGGAAGTGATAGCCAAAAGCCGAGTATTTTCCGATTCGTCGTTAAAATTGTAAACACTTAAAACCAAAATATTGAAAAATATCAGAAAACATTTTTTTATCGATTTTTCAAAATGTGATAAGGGGGATGTCAGTATTTTTAAAAAAAATCGCGAAAAATTTATTTGCTTAGATTTCTAATCTTAATAAGCAGATTTATTAATCTAATAAAAACTGACACAGAACAGCTTTCCGAATTGAAATTAAGGCTGTTTTGGCTTAGTTATGAAGGTTTTTATCTTAGATTTCCCAAAAAAAAAAACAAACATATTTTTCGACACATTTTTAGATTCAAAAAATGTGGAAAAGTACGGTCTTCTTAAGAGCCTCTTATAGCCAAAAAGGAAGTGATAGCCAAAAGCCGTGTATTTTCCGATTCGTCGTTAAAATTGTAAACACTTAAAACCAAAATATTGAAAAATATCAGAAAAATTTTTTTATCGATTTTTCAAAATGTGATAAGGGGGATGTCAGTATTTTTTAAAAAAATCGCGAAAAATTTATTTGCTTAGATTTCTAATCTTAATAAGCAGATTTATTAATCTAATAAAAACTGACACAGAACAGCTTTCCGAATTGAAATTAAGGCTGTTTTGGCTTAGTTATGAAGGTTTTTATCTTAGATTTCCCAAAAAAAAACAAACATATTTTTCGACACATTTTTAGATTCAAAAAATGTGGAAAAGTATGGTCTTCTTAAGAGCCTCTTATAGCCAAAAAGGAGTGATAGCCAAAAGCCGTGTATTTTCCGATTCGTCGTTAAAATTGTAAACACCTAAAACCAAAATATTGAAAAATATCAGAAAACAAATTTTTATCGATTTTTCAAAATGTGATAAGGGGGATGCCAGTATTTTTAAAAAAATCACGAAAAATTTATTTGCTTGAATTTCTAAACTTAATAAGCAGATTTATTAATCTAATAAAAACTGACACAGAACAGCTTTCCGAATTGAAATTAAGGCTGTTTTGGCTTAGTTATGAAGGTTTTTATCTTAGATTTCCCAAAAAAAAAAAAATATTTTTCGACACATTTTTAGATTAAAAAAATGTGGAAAAGTACGGTCTTCTTAAGAGCCTCTTATAGCCAAAAAGGAAGTGATAGCCAAAAGCCGTGTATTTTCCGATTCGTCGTTAAAATTGTAAACACCTAAAACCAAAATATTGAAAAATATCAGAAAAATTTTTTTTATCGATTTTTCAAAATGTGATAAGGGGGATGTCAGTATTTTTTAAAAAAATCGCGAAAAATTTATTTGCTTAGATTTCCAATCTTAATAAGCAGATTTATTAATCTAATAAAAACTGACACAGAACAGCTTTCCGAATTGAAATTAAGGCTGTTTTGGCTTAGTTATGAAGGTTTTTATCTTAGATTTCCCAAAAAAAACCAAACATATTTTTCAACACATTTTTAGATTCAAAAAATGTGGAAAAGTACGGTCTTCTTAAGAGCCTCTTATAGCCAAAAAGGAAGTGATAGCCAAAAGCCGTGTATTTTCCGATTCGTCGTTAAAATTGTAAACACTTAAAACCAAAATATTGAAAAATATCAGAACAATTTTTTTTATCGATTTTTCAAAATGTGATAAGGGGGGATGTCAGTATTTTTAAAAAAAATCGCGAAAAATTTATTTGTTTAATAATAAGCAGATTTATTAATCTAATAAAAACTGACACAGAACAGCTTTCCGAATTGAAATTAAGGCTGTTTTGGCTTAGTTATGAAGGTTTTTATCTTCGATTTCCAAAAAAAAAAAAAAACATATTTTTCGGCATATTTTTAGATTCAAAAATGTGGAAAAGTACGGTCTTCTTAAGAGCCTCTTATAGCCAAAAAGGAAGTGATAGCCAAAAGCCGTGTATTTTCCGATTCGTCGTTAAAATTGTAAACACTTAAAACCAAAATATTGAAAAATATCAAAAAAAAAATTTTATCGATTTTTCAAAATGTGATAAGGGGGGGATGTCAGTATTTTTAAAAAAATCGCGAAAAATTTATTTGCTTAGATTTCTAATCTTAATAAGCAGATTTATTAATCTAATAAAAACTGACACAGAACAGCTTTCCGAATTGAAATTAAGGCTGTTTTGGCTTAGTTATGAAGGTTTTTATCTTAGATTTCCCAAAAAAAAAAAAAACATATTTTTCGGCATATTTTTAGATTCAAAAAATGTGGAAAAGTACGGTCTTCTTAAGAGCCTCTTATAGCCAAAAAGGAAGTGATAGCCAAAAGCCGAGTATTTTCCGATTCGTCGTTAAAATTGTAAACACTTAAAACCAAAATATTGAAAAATATCAGAAAAAAATTTTTTATCGATTTTTCAAAATGTGATAAGGGGGGATGTCAGTATTTTTTAAAAAAATCGCGAAAAATTTATTTGCTTAGATTTCTAATCTTAATAAGCAGATTTATTAATCTAATAAAAACTGACACAGAACAGCTTTCCGAATTGAAATTAAGGCTGTTTTGGCTTAGTTATGAAGGTTTTTATCTTAGATTTCCCAAAAAAAAAAAAAACATATTTTTCGGCATATTTTTAGATTCAAAAAATGTGGAAAAGTACGGTCTTCTTAAGAGCCTCTTATAGCCAAAAAGGAAGTGATAGCCAAAAGCCGAGTATTTTCCGATTCGTCGTTAAAATTGTAAACACTTAAAACCAAAATATTGAAAAATATCAGAAAAAAATTTTTTATCGATTTTTCAAAATGTGATAAGGGGGGATGTCAGTATTTTTTAAAAAAATCGCGAAAAATTTATTTGCTTAGATTTCTAATCTTAATAAGCAGATTTATTAATCTAATAAAAACTGACACAGAACAGCTTTCCGAATTGAAATTAAGGCTGTTTTGGCTTAGTTATGAAGGTTTTTATCTTAGATTTCCCAAAAAAAAAAAAATATTTTTCGACACATTTTTAGATTCAAAAAATGTGGAAAAGTACGGTCTTCTTAAGAGCCTCTTATAGCCAAAAAGGAAGTGATAGCCAAAAGCCGTGTATTTTCAGATTCGTCGTTAAAATTGTAAACACTTAAAACCAAAATATTGAAAAATATCAGAAAAAAAATTTTTATCGATTTTTCAAAATGTGATAAGGGGGGATGCCAGTATTTTTTAAAAAAATCGCGAAAAAATTATTTGCTTAATCTTAATAAGCAGATTTATTAATCTAATAAAAACTGACACAGAACAGCTTTCCGAATTGAAATTAAGGCTGTTTTGGCTTAGTTATGAAGGTTTTTATCTTAGATTTCCCAAAAAAAACCAAACATATTTTTCGACACATTTTTAGATTCAAAAAATGTGGAAAAGTACGGTCTTCTTAAGAGCCTCTTATAGCCAAAAAGGAAGTGATAGCCAAAAGCCGTGTATTTTCCGATTCGTCGTTAAAATTGTAAACACTTAAAACCAAAATATTGAAAAATATCAGAACAATTTTTTTTATCGATTTTTCAAAATGTGATAAGGGGGGATGTCAGTATTTTTTAAAAAAATCGCGAAAAATTTATTTGTTTAGATTTCTAATCTTAATAAGCAGATTTATTAATCTAATAAAAACTGACACAGAACAGCTTTCCGAATTGAAATTAAGGCTGTTTTGGCTTAGTTATGAAGGTTTTTATCTTAGATTTCCCAAAAAAAAAAAATATTTTTTTCGACACATTTTTAGATTCAAAAAATGTGGAAAAGTACGGTCTTCTTAAGAGCCTCTTATAGCCAAAAAGGAAGTGATAGCCAAAAGCCGTGTATTTTCCGATTCGTCGTTAAAATTGTAAACACTTAAAACCAAAATATTGAAAAATATCAAAAAAAAAAATTTTATCGATTTTTCAAAATGTGATAAGGGGGGATGTCAGTATTTTTTAAAAAAATCGCGAAACATTTATTTGCTTAGATTTCTAATCTTAATAAGCAGATTTATTAATCTAATAAAAACTGACACAGAACAGCTTTCCGAATTGAAATTAAGGCTGTTTTGGCTTAGTTATGAAGGTTTTTATCTTAGATTTCCCAAAAAAAAAAAATATTTTTTTCGACACATTTTTAGATTCAAAAAATGTGGAAAAGTACGGTCTTCTTAAGAGCCTCTTATAGCCAAAAAGGAAGTGATAGCCAAAAGCCGTGTATTTTCCGATTCGTCGTTAAAATTGTAAACACTTAAAACCAAAATATTGAAAAATATCAGAAAAAAAAATTGTATCGATTTTTCAAAATGTGATAAGGGGGGATGTCAGTATTTTTTAAAAAAATCGCGAAAAATCTTATTTGCTTAGATTTCTAATCTTAATAAGCAGATTTATTAATCTAATAAAAACTGACACAGAACAGCTTTCCGAATTGAAATTAAGGCTGTTTTGGCTTAGTTATGAAGGTTTTTATCTTAGATTTCCCAAAAAAAAAAAAAAATTTCGACACATTTTTAGATTCAAAAACTGTGGAAAAGTACGGTCTTCTTAAGAGCCTCTTATAGCCAAAAAGGAAGTGATAGCCAAAAGCCGTGTATTTTCCGATTCGTCGTTAAAATTGTAAACACTTAAAACCAAAATATTGAAAAATATCAGAAAAAAAAATTTTTATCGATTTTTCAAAATGTGATAAGGGGGGATGCCAGTATTTTTAAAAAAAATCGCGAAAAATTTATTTGCTTAATCTTAATAAGCAGATTTATTAATCTAATAAAAACTGACACAGAACAGCTTTCCGAATTGAAATTAAGGCTGTTTTGGCTTAGTTATGAAGGTTTTTATCTTAGATTTCCCAAAAAAAAAAAAAATTTCGACACATTTTTAGATTCAAAAACTGTGGAAAAGTACGGTCTTCTTAAGAGCCTCTTATAGCCAAAAAGGAAGTGATAGCCAAAAGCCGTGTATTTTCCGATTCGTCGTTAAAATTGTAAACACTTAAAACCAAAATATTGAAAAATATCAGAAAAAAAATTTTTATCGATTTTTCAAAATGTGATAAGGGGGGATGTCAGTATTTTTTAAAAAAATCGCGAAAAATTTATTTGCTTAGATTTCTAATCTTAATAAGCAGATTTATTAATCTAATAAAAACTGACACAGAACAGCTTTCCGAATTGAAATTAAGGCTGTTTTGGCTTAGTTATGAAGGTTTTTATCTTAGATTTCCCAAAAAAAAAAAAACATATTTTTCGGCATATTTTTAGATTCAAAAAATGTGGAAAAGTACGGTCTTCTTAAGAGCCTCTTATAGCCAAAAAGGAAGTGATAGCCAAAAGCCGAGTATTTTCCGATTCGTCGTTAAAATTGTAAACACTTAAAACCAAAATATTGAAAAATATCAGAAAAAAAAATTTTATCGATTTTTCAAAATGTGATAAGGGGGGATGTCAGTATTTTTTAAAAAAATCGCGAAAAATTTATTTGCTTAGATTTCTAATCTTAATAAGCAGATTTATTAATCTAATAAAAACTGACACAGAACAGCTTTCCGAATTGAAATTAAGGCTGTTTTGGCTTAGTTATGAAGGTTTTTATCTTAGATTTCCCAAAAAAAAAAAACATATTTTTCGGCATATTTTTAGATTCAAAAAATGTGGAAAAGTACGGTCTTCTTAAGAGCCTCTTATAGCCAAAAAGGAAGTGATAGCCAAAAGCCGAGTATTTTCCGATTCGTCGTTAAAATTGTAAACACTTAAAACCAAAATATTGAAAAATATCAGAAAAAAAAATTGTATCGATTTTTCAAAATGTGATAAGGGGGATGTCAGTATTTTTAAAAAAATCGCGAAAAATTTATTTGCTTAGATTTCTAATCTTAATAAGCAGATTTATTTATCTAATAAAAACTGACACAGAACAGCTTTCGAATTGAAATTAAGGCTGTTTTGGCTTAGTTATGAAGGTTTTTATCTTAGATTTCCCAAAAAAAAAAATATATTTTTCGACACATTTTTAGATTCAAAAAATGTGGAAAAGTACGGTCTTCTTAAGAGCCTCTTATAGCCAAAAAGGAAGTGATAGCCAAAAGCCGTGTATTTTCCGATTCGTCGTTAAAATTGTAAACACTTAAAACCAAAATATTGAAAAATATCAGAAAAAATTTTTTTTATCGATTTTTCAAAATGTGATAAGGGGGGATGCCAGTATTTTTTAAAAAAATCGCGAAAAATTTATTTGCTTAATCTTAATAAGCAGATTTATTAATCTAATAAAAACTGACACAGAACAGCTTTCCGAATTGAAATTAAGGCTGTTTTGGCTTAGTTATGAAGGTTTTTATCTTAGATTTCCCAAAAAAAACCAAACATATTTTTCGACACATTTTTAGATTCAAAAAATGTGGAAAAGTACGGTCTTCTTAAGAGCCTCTTATAGCCAAAAAGGAAGTGATAGCCAAAAGCCGTGTATTTTCCGATTCGTCGTTAAAATTGTAAACACTTAAAACCAAAATATTGAAAAATATCAGAAAAAAAAATTGTATCGATTTTTCAAAATGTGATAAGGGGGATGTCAGTATTTTTAAAAAAATCGCGAAAAATCTTATTTGCTTAGATTTCTAATCTTAATAAGCAGATTTATTAATCTAATAAAAACTGACACAGAACAGCTTTCCGAATTGAAATTAAGGCTGTTTTGGCTTAGTTATGAAGGTTTTTATCTTAGATTTCCCAAAAAAAACCAAACATATTTTTCGACACATTTTTAGATTCAAAAAATGTGGAAAAGTACGGTCTTCTTAAGAGCCTCTTATAGCCAAAAAGGAAGTGATAGCCAAAAGCCGTGTATTTTCCGATTCGTCGTTAAAATTGTAAACACTTAAAACCAAAATATTGAAAAATATCAGAAAAATTTTTTTTATCGATTTTTCAAAATGTGATAAGGGGGATGTCAGTATTTTTTAAAAAAATCGCGAAAAATTTATTTGCTTAGATTTCTAATCTTAATAAGCAGATTTATTAATCTAATAAAAACTGACACAGAACAGCTTTCCGAATTGAAATTAAGGCTGTTTTGGCTTAGTTATGAAGGTTTTTATCTTAGATTTCCCAAAAAAAAAAAAAACATATTTTTCGGCATATTTTTAGATTCAAAAAATGTGGAAAAGTACGGTCTTCTTAAGAGCCTCTTATAGCCAAAAAGGAAGTGATAGCCAAAAGCCGAGTATTTTCCGATTCGTCGTTAAAATTGTAAACACTTAAAACCAAAATATTGAAAAATATCAGAAAAAAATTTTTATCGATTTTTCAAAATGTGATAAGGGGGATGTCAGTATTTTTTAAAAAAATCGCGAAAAATTTATTTGCTTAGATTTCTAATCTTAATAAGCAGATTTATTAATCTAATAAAAACTGACACAGAACAGCTTTCCGAATTGAAATTAAGGCTGTTTTGGCTTAGTTATGAAGGTTTTTATCTTAGATTTCCCAAAAAAAAAAAACAAATATTTTTCGGCATATTTTTAGATTCAAAAAATGTGGAAAAGTACGGTCTTCTTAAGAGCCTCTTATAGCCAAAAAGGAAGTGATAGCCAAAAGCCGAGTATTTTCCGATTCGTCGTTAAAATTGTAAACACTTAAAACCAAAATATTGAAAAATATCAGAAAAAAAATTGTATCGATTTTTCAAAATGTGATAAGGGGGATGTCAGTATTTTTTAAAAAATCGCGAAAAATTTATTTGCTTAGATTTCTAATCTTAATAAGCAGATTTATTAATCTAATAAAAACTGACACAGAACAGCTTTCCGAATTGAAATTAAGGCTGTTTTGGCTTAGTTATGAAGGTTTTTATCTTAGATTTCCCAAAAAAAAATAAATATTTTTCGACACATTTTTAGATTCAAAAAATGTGGAAAAGTACGGTCTTCTTAAGAGCCTCTTATAGCCAAAAAGGAAGTGATAGCCAAAAGCCGTGTATTTTCCGATTCGTCGTTAAAATTGTAAACACTTAAAACCAAAATATTGAAAAATATCAGAAAAAAATTTTTTATCGATTTTTCAAAATGTGATAAGGGGGATGCCAGTATTTTTTAAAAAAATCGCGAAAAATTTATTTGCTTAATCTTAATAAGCAGATTTATTAATCTAATAAAAACTGACACAGAACAGCTTTCCGAATTGAAATTAAGGCTGTTTTGGCTTAGTTATGAAGGTTTTTATCTTAGATTTCCCAAAAAAAACCAAACATATTTTTCGACACATTTTTAGATTCAAAAAATGTGGAAAAGTACGGTCTTCTTAAGAGCCTCTTATAGCCAAAAAGGAAGTGATAGCCAAAAGCCGTGTATTTTCCGATTCGTCGTTAAAATTGTAAACACTTAAAACCAAAATATTGAAAAATATCAGAACAATTTTTTTTATCGATTTTTCAAAATGTGATAAGGGGGATGTCAGTATTTTTTAAAAAATCGCGAAAAATTTATTTGTTTAGATTTCTAATCTTAATAAGCAGATTTATTAATCTAATAAAAACTGACACAGAACAGCTTTCCGAATTGAAATTAAGGCTGTTTTGGCTTAGTTATGAAGGTTTTTATCTTAGATTTCAAAAAAAAAAAAAATTTTTTTCGACACATTTTTAGATTCAAAAAATGTGGAAAAGTACGGACTTCTTAAGCGCCTCTTATAGCCAAAAAGGAAGTGATAGCCAAAAGCCGAGTATTTTCCGATTCGTCGTTAAAATTGTAAACACTTAAAACCAAAATATTGAAAAATATCAGAAAAAAATTTTTATCGATTTTTCAAAATGTGATAAGGGGGATGTCAGTATTTTTTAAAAAAATCGCGAAAAATTTATTTGCTTAGATTTCTAATCTTAATAAGCAGATTTATTAATCTAATAAAAACTGACACAGAACAGCTTTCCGAATTGAAATTAAGGCTGTTTTGGCTTAGTTATGAAGGTTTTTATCTTAGATTTCCCAAAAAAAAAAAAAACATATTTTTCGGCATATTTTTAGATTCAAAAAATGTGGAAAAGTACGGTCTTCTTAAGAGCCTCTTATAGCCAAAAAGGAAGTGATAGCCAAAAGCCGTGTATTTTCCGATTCGTCGTTAAAATTGTAAACACTTAAAACCAAAATATTGAAAAATATCAGAAAAAATTTTTTTATCGATTTTTCAAAATGTGATAAGGGGGATGGCAGTATTTTTCAAAAAATCACGAAAAATTTATTTGCTTAAATTTCTAATCTTAATAAGCAGATTTATTAATCTAATAAAAACTAACACAGAAAAGCTTTCCGAATTGAAATTAAGGCTGTTTTGGCTTAGTTATGAAGGTTTTTATCTTAGATTAAAAAAAAAAAAAAAAAAATTTTTCGACACATTTTTTGAATCAAAAGTACGGTCTTCTTAAGAGCCTCTTATAGCCAAAAAGGAAGTGATAGCCAAAAGCCGTGTATTTTCCGATTCGTCGTTAAAATTGTAAACACTTAAAACCAAAATATTGAAAAATATCAGAAAATTTTTTTTTATCGATTTTTCAAAATGTGATAAGGGGGGATGTCAGTATTTTTTAAAAAAATCGCGAAAAATTTATTTGCTTAGATTTCTAATCTTAATAAGCAGATTTATTAATCTAATAAAAACTGACACAGAACAGCTTTCCGAATTGAAATTAAGGCTGTTTTGGCTTAGTTATGAAGGTTTTTATCTTAGATTTCCCAAAAAAAAAAAAATATTTTTTCGACACATTTTTAGATTCAAAAAATGTGGAAAAGTACGGTCTTCTTAAGAGCCTCTTATAGCCAAAAAGGAAGTGATAGCCAAAAGCCGTGTATTTTCCGATTCGTCGTTAAAATTGTAAACACTTAAAACCAAAATATTGAAAAATATCAGAACAATTTTTTTTATCGATTTTTCAAAATGTGATAAGGGGGGATGTCAGTATTTTTTAAAAAAATCGCGAAAAATTTATTTGCTTAGATTTCTAATCTTAATAAGCAGATTTATTAATCTAATAAAAACTGACACAGAACAGCTTTCCGAATTGAAATTAAGGCTGTTTTGGCTTAGTTATGAAGGTTTTTATCTTAGATTTCCCAAAAAAAACCAAACATATTTTTCGACACATTTTTAGATTCAAAAAATGTGGAAAAGTACGGTCTTCTTAAGAGCCTCTTATAGCCAAAAAGGAAGTGATAGCCAAAAGCCGAGTATTTTCCGATTCGTCGTTAAAATTGTAAACACTTAAAACCAAAATATTGAAAAATATCAGAAAAAAAAATTGTATCGATTTTTCAAAATGTGATAAGGGGGGATGTCAGTATTTTTTAAAAAAATCGCGAAAAATCTTATTTGCTTAGATTTCTAATCTTAATAAGCAGATTTATTAATCTAATAAAAACTGACACAGAACAGCTTTCCGAATTGAAATTAAGGCTGTTTTGGCTTAGTTATGAAGGTTTTTATCTTAGATTTCCCAAAAAAAAAAAATATTTTTCGACACATTTTTAGATTCAAAAAATGTGGAAAAGTACGGTCTTCTTAAGAGCCTCTTATAGCCAAAAAGGAAGTGATAGCCAAAAGCCGTGTATTTTCCGATTCGTCGTTAAAATTGTAAACACTTAAAACCAAAATATTGAAAAATATCAGAAAAATTTTTTTTATCGATTTTTCAAAATGTGATAAGGGGGATGTCAGTATTTTTTTAAAAAAATCGCGAAAAATTTATTTGCTTAGATTTCTAATCTTAATAAGCAGATTTATTAATCTAATAAAAACTGACACAGAACAGCTTTCCGAATTGAAATTAAGGCTGTTTTGGCTTAGTTATGAAGGTTTTTATCTTAGATTTCCCAAAAAAAAAAAAAACATATTTTTCGGCATATTTTTAGATTCAAAAAATGTGGAAAAGTACGGTCTTCTTAAGAGCCTCTTATAGCCAAAAAGGAAGTGATAGCCAAAAGCCGAGTATTTTCCGATTCGTCGTTAAAATTGTAAACACTTAAAACCAAAATATTGAAAAATATCAGAACAATTTTTTTTATCGATTTTTCAAAATGTGATAAGGGGGGATGTCAGTATTTTTTAAAAAAATCGCGAAAAATTTATTTGCTTAGATTTCTAATCTTAATAAGCAGATTTATTAATCTAATAAAAACTGACACAGAACAGCTTTCCGAATTGAAATTAAGGCTGTTTTGGCTTAGTTATGAAGGTTTTTATCTTAGATTTCCAAAAAAAAAAAAAATATTTTTTCGACACATTTTTAGATTCAAAAAATGTGGAAAAGTACGGTCTTCTTAAGAGCCTCTTATAGCCAAAAAGGAAGTGATAGCCAAAAGCCGAGTATTTTCCGATTCGTCGTTAAAATTGTAAACACTTAAAACCAAAATATTGAAAAATATCAGAAAAAAATTTTTATCGATTTTTCAAAATGTGATAAGGGGGATGTCAGTATTTTTTAAAAAATCGCGAAAAATTTATTTGCTTAGATTTCTAATCTTAATAAGCAGATTTATTAATCTAATAAAAACTGACACAGAACAGCTTTCCGAATTGAAATTAAGGCTGTTTTGGCTTAGTTATGAAGGTTTTTATCTTAGATTTCCCCAAAAAAAAAAAAACATATTTTTCGGCATATTTTTAGATTCAAAAAATGTGGAAAAGTACGGTCTTCTTAAGAGCCTCTTATAGCCAAAAAGGAAGTGATAGCCAAAAGCCGTGTATTTTCCGATTCGTCGTTAAAATTGTAAACACTTAAAACCAAAATATTGAAAAATATCAGAACAATTTTTTTTATCGATTTTTCAAAATGTGATAAGGGGGGATGTCAGTATTTTTTAAAAAAATCGCGAAAAATTTATTTGTTTAGATTTCTAATCTTAATAAGCAGATTTATTAATCTAATAAAAACTAACACAGAAAAGCTTTCCGAATTGAAATTAAGGCTGTTTTGGCTTAGTTATGAAGGTTTTTATCTTAGATTAAAAAAAAAAAAAAAAACATTTTTCGACACATTTTTGAATCAAAAGTACGGTCTTCTTAAGAGCCTCTTATAGCCAAAAAGGAAGTGATAGCCAAAAGCCGTGTATTTTCCGATTCGTCGTTAAAATTGTAAACACTTAAAACCAAAATATTGAAAAATATCAGAAAAATTTTTTTATCGATTTTTCAAAATGTGATAAGGGGGATGTCAGTATTTTTTAAAAAAATCGCGAAAAATTTATTTGCTTAGATTTCTAATCTTAATAAGCAGATTTATTAATCTAATAAAAACTGACACAGAACAGCTTTCCGAATTGAAATTAAGGCTGTTTTGGCTTAGTTATGAAGGTTTTTATCTTAGATTTCCCAAAAAAAAAATAATTTTTTCGACACATTTTTAGATTCAAAAAATGTGGAAAAGTACGGTCTTCTTAAGAGCCTCTTATAGCCAAAAAGGAAGTGATAGCCAAAAGCCGTGTATTTTCCGATTCGTCGTTAAAATTGTAAACACTTAAAACCAAAATATTGAAAAATATCAGAAAAATTTTTTTATCGATTTTTCAAAATGTGATAAGGGGGGATGTCAGTATTTTTTAAAAAAATCGCGAAAAATTTATTTGCTTAGATTTCTAATCTTAATAAGCAGATTTATTAATCTAATAAAAACTGACACAGAACAGCTTTCCGAATTGAAATTAAGGCTGTTTTGGCTTAGTTATGAAGGTTTTTATCTTAGATTTCCCAAAAAAAAAAAACATATTTTTCGGCATATTTTTAGATTCAAAAAATGTGGAAAAGTACGGTCTTCTTAAGAGCCTCTTATAGCCAAAAAGGAAGTGATAGCCAAAAGCCGAGTATTTTCCGATTCGTCGTTAAAATTGTAAACACTTAAAACCAAAATATTGAAAAATATCAGAAAAAAATTTTTTATCGATTTTTCAAAATGTGATAAGGGGGATGTCAGTATTTTTTAAAAAAATCGCGAAAAATTTATTTGCTTAGATTTCTAATCTTAATAAGCAGATTTATTAATCTAATAAAAACTGACACAGAACAGCTTTCCGAATTGAAATTAAGGCTGTTTTGGCTTAGTTATGAAGGTTTTTATCTTAGATTTCCCAAAAAAAAAAAACATATTTTTCGGCATATTTTTAGATTCAAAAAATGTGGAAAAGTACGGTCTTCTTAAGAGCCTCTTATAGCCAAAAAGGAAGTGATAGCCAAAAGCCGAGTATTTTCCGATTCGTCGTTAAAATTGTAAACACTTAAAACCAAAATATTGAAAAATATCAGAAAAAAAAATTGTATCGATTTTTCAAAATGTGATAAGGGGGGATGTCAGTATTTTTTAAAAAAATCGCGAAAAATTTATTTGCTTAGATTTCTAATCTTAATAAGCAGATTTATTAATCTAATAAAAACTGACACAGAACAGCTTTCCGAATTGAAATTAAGGCTGTTTTGGCTTAGTTATGAAGGTTTTTATCTTAGATTTCCCAAAAAAAAAAAAAATATTTTTCGACACATTTTTAGATTCAAAAAATGTGGAAAAGTACGGTCTTCTTAAGAGCCTCTTATAGCCAAAAAGGAAGTGATAGCCAAAAGCCGTGTATTTTCCGATTCGTCGTTAAAATTGTAAACACTTAAAACCAAAATATTGAAAAATATCAGAAAAAAATTTTTTATCGATTTTTCAAAATGTGATAAGGGGGATGCCAGTATTTTTTAAAAAAATCGCGAAAAATTTATTTGCTTAATCTTAATAAGCAGATTTATTAATCTAATAAAAACTGACACAGAACAGCTTTCCGAATTGAAATTAAGGCTGTTTTGGCTTAGTTATGAAGGTTTTTATCTTAGATTTCCCAAAAAAAACCAAACATATTTTTCGACACATTTTTAGATTCAAAAAATGTGGAAAAGTACGGTCTTCTTAAGAGCCTCTTATAGCCAAAAAGGAAGTGATAGCCAAAAGCCGTGTATTTTCCGATTCGTCGTTAAAATTGTAAACACTTAAAACCAAAATATTGAAAAATATCAGAAAAATTTTTTTATCGATTTTTCAAAATGTGATAAGGGGGATGTCAGTATTTTTAAAAAAATCGCGAAAAATTTATTTGCTTAGATTTCTAATCTTAATAAGCAGATTTATTAATCTAATAAAAACTGACACAGAACAGCTTTCCGAATTGAAATTAAGGCTGTTTTGGCTTAGTTATGAAGGTTTTTATCTTAGATTTCCCAAAAAAAAAAAATTTTTTTCGACACATTTTTAGATTCAAAAAATGTGGAAAAGTACGGTCTTCTTAAGAGCCTCTTATAGCCAAAAAGGAAGTGATAGCCAAAAGCCGTGTATTTTCCGATTCGTCGTTAAAATTGTAAACACTTAAAACCAAAATATTGAAAAATATCAGAACAATTTTTTTTATCGATTTTTCAAAATGTGATAAGGGGGATGTCAGTATTTTTTAAAAAAATCGCGAAAAATTTATTTGCTTAGATTTCTAATCTTAATAAGCAGATTTATTAATCTAATAAAAACTGACACAGAACAGCTTTCCGAATTGAAATTAAGGCTGTTTTGGCTTAGTTATGAAGGTTTTTATCTTAGATTTCCCAAAAAAAACCAAACATATTTTTCGACACATTTTTAGATTCAAAAAATGTGGAAAAGTACGGTCTTCTTAAGAGCCTCTTATAGCCAAAAAGGAAGTGATAGCCAAAAGCCGTGTATTTTCCGATTCGTCGTTAAAATTGTAAACACTTAAAACCAAAATATTGAAAAATATCAGAACAATTTTTTTTATCGATTTTTCAAAATGTGATAAGGGGGGATGTCAGTATTTTTTAAAAAAATCGCGAAAAATTTATTTGTTTAGATTTCTAATCTTAATAAGCAGATTTATTAATCTAATAAAAACTAACACAGAAAAGCTTTCCGAATTGAAATTAAGGCTGTTTTGGCTTAGTTATGAAGGTTTTTATCTTAGATTAAAAAAAAAAAAAAAACATTTTTCGACACATTTTTTGAATCAAAAGTACGGTCTTCTTAAGAGCCTCTTATAGCCAAAAAGGAAGTGATAGCCAAAAGCCGTGTATTTTCCGATTCGTCGTTAAAATTGTAAACACTTAAAACCAAAATATTGAAAAATATCAGAAAAATTTTTTTATCGATTTTTCAAAATGTGATAAGGGGGATGTCAGTATTTTTTAAAAAAATCGCGAAAAATTTATTTGCTTAGATTTCTAATCTTAATAAGCAGATTTATTAATCTAATAAAAACTGACACAGAACAGCTTTCCGAATTGAAATTAAGGCTGTTTTGGCTTAGTTATGAAGGTTTTTATCTTAGATTTCCCAAAAAAAAAAAATATTTTTTCGACACATTTTTAGATTCAAAAAATGTGGAAAAGTACGGTCTTCTTAAGAGCCTCTTATAGCCAAAAAGGAAGTGATAGCCAAAAGCCGTGTATTTTCCGATTCGTCGTTAAAATTGTAAACACTTAAAACCAAAATATTGAAAAATATCAGAACAATTTTTTTATCGATTTTTCAAAATGTGATAAGGGGGGATGTCAGTATTTTTTAAAAAAATCGCGAAAAATTTATTTGCTTAGATTTCTAATCTTAATAAGCAGATTTATTAATCTAATAAAAACTGACACAGAACAGCTTTCCGAATTGAAATTAAGGCTGTTTTGGCTTAGTTATGAAGGTTTTTATCTTAGATTTCCCAAAAAAAAAAAAAAACATATTTTTCGGCATATTTTTAGATTCAAAAAATGTGGAAAAGTACGGTCTTCTTAAGAGCCTCTTATAGCCAAAAAGGAAGTGATAGCCAAAAGCCGAGTATTTTCCGATTCGTCGTTAAAATTGTAAACACTTAAAACCAAAATATTGAAAAATATCAGAAAAAAATTTTTTATCGATTTTTCAAAATGTGATAAGGGGGATGTCAGTATTTTTTAAAAAAATCGCGAAAAATTTATTTGCTTAGATTTCTAATCTTAATAAGCAGATTTATTAATCTAATAAAAACTGACACAGAACAGCTTTCCGAATTGAAATTAAGGCTGTTTTGGCTTGGTTATGAAGGTTTTTATCTTAGATTTCCCAAAAAAAAAAAAACATATTTTTCGGCATATTTTTAGATTCAAAAAATGTGGAAAAGTACGGTCTTCTTAAGAGCCTCTTATAGCCAAAAAGGAAGTGATAGCCAAAAGCCGAGTATTTTCCGATTCGTCGTTAAAATTGTAAACACTTAAAACCAAAATATTGAAAAATATCAGAAAAAAAAATTGTATCGATTTTTCAAAATGTGATAAGGGGGATGTCAGTATTTTTTAAAAAAATCGCGAAAAATTTATTTGCTTAGATTTCTAATCTTAATAAGCAGATTTATTAATCTAATAAAAACTGACACAGAACAGCTTTCCGAATTGAAATTAAGGCTGTTTTGGCTTAGTTATGAAGGTTTTTATCTTAGATTTCCCAAAAAAAAAAAATATTTTTCGACACATTTTTAGATTCAAAAAATGTGGAAAAGTACGGTCTTCTTAAGAGCCTCTTATAGCCAAAAAGGAAGTGATAGCCAAAAGCCGTGTATTTTCCGATTCGTCGTTAAAATTGTAAACACTTAAAACCAAAATATTGAAAAATATCAGAAAAAAAATTTTTTATCGATTTTTCAAAATGTGATAAGGGGGGATGCCAGTATTTTTTAAAAAAATCGCGAAAAATTTATTTGCTTAATCTTAATAAGCAGATTTATTAATCTAATAAAAACTGACACAGAACAGCTTTCCGAATTGAAATTAAGGCTGTTTTGGCTTAGTTATGAAGGTTTTTATCTTAGATTTCCCAAAAAAAACCAAACATATTTTTCGACACATTTTTAGATTCAAAAAATGTGGAAAAGTACGGTCTTCTTAAGAGCCTCTTATAGCCAAAAAGGAAGTGATAGCCAAAAGCCGTGTATTTTCCGATTCGTCGTTAAAATTGTAAACACTTAAAACCAAAATATTGAAAAATATCAGAAAAATTTTTTTATCGATTTTTCAAAATGTGATAAGGGGGGATGTCAGTATTTTTTAAAAAAATCGCGAAAAATTTATTTGCTTAGATTTCTAATCTTAATAAGCAGATTTATTAATCTAATAAAAACTGACACAGAACAGCTTTCCGAATTGAAATTAAGGCTGTTTTGGCTTAGTTATGAAGGTTTTTATCTTAGATTTCCCAAAAAAAAAAAATATTTTTTCGACACATTTTTAGATTCAAAAAATGTGGAAAAGTACGGTCTTCTTAAGAGCCTCTTATAGCCAAAAAGGAAGTGATAGCCAAAAGCCGTGTATTTTCCGATTCGTCGTTAAAATTGTAAACACTTAAAACCAAAATATTGAAAAATATCAGAACAATTTTTTTATCGATTTTTCAAAATGTGATAAGGGGGGATGTCAGTATTTTTTTAAAAAAATCGCGAAAAATTTATTTGCTTAGATTTCTAATCTTAATAAGCAGATTTATTAATCTAATAAAAACTGACACAGAACAGCTTTCCGAATTGAAATTAAGGCTGTTTTGGCTTAGTTATGAAGGTTTTTATCTTAGATTTCCCAAAAAAAAAAAAACTATTTTTCGGCATATTTTTAGATTCAAAAAATGTGGAAAAGTACGGTCTTCTTAAGAGCCTCTTATAGCCAAAAAGGAAGTGATAGCCAAAAGCCGAGTATTTTCCGATTCGTCGTTAAAATTGTAAACACTTAAAACCAAAATATTGAAAAATATCAGAAAAAAAATTTTTATCGATTTTTCAAAATGTGATAAGGGGGGATGTCAGTATTTTTTAAAAAAATCGCGAAAAATTTATTTGCTTAGATTTCTAATCTTAATAAGCAGATTTATTAATCTAATAAAAACTGACACAGAACAGCTTTCGAATTGAAATTAAGGCTGTTTTGGCTTAGTTATGAAGGTTTTTATCTTAGATTTCCCAAAAAAAAAAAAACATATTTTTCGGCATATTTTTAGATTCAAAAAATGTGGAAAAGTACGGTCTTCTTAAGAGCCTCTTATAGCCAAAAAGGAAGTGATAGCCAAAAGCCGTGTATTTTCCGATTCGTCGTTAAAATTGTAAACACTTAAAACCAAAATATTGAAAAATATCAGAAAAAAATTTTTTATCAATTTTTCAAAATGTGATAAGGGGGGATGTCAGTATTTTTTAAAAAAATCGCGAAAAATTTATTTGCTTAGATTTCTAATCTTAATAAGCAGATTTATTAATCTAATAAAAACTGACACAGAACAGCTTTCCGAATTGAAATTAAGGCTGTTTTGGCTTAGTTATGAAGGTTTTTATCTTAGATTTCCCAAAAAAAAAAAAAACATATTTTTCGGCATATTTTTAGATTCAAAAAATGTGGAAAAGTACGGTCTTCTTAAGAGCCTCTTATAGCCAAAAAGGAAGTGATAGCCAAAAGCCGAGTATTTTCCGATTCGTCGTTAAAATTGTAAACACTTAAAACCAAAATATTGAAAAATATCAGAAAAAATTTTTTTATCGATTTTTCAAAATGTGATAAGGGGGATGTCAGTATTTTTTAAAAAAATCGCGAAAAATTTATTTGCTTAGATTTCTAATCTTAATAAGCAGATTTATTAATCTAATAAAAACTGACACAGAACAGCTTTCCGAATTGAAATTAAGGCTGTTTTGGCTTAGTTATGAAGGTTTTTATCTTAGATTTCCCAAAAAAAAAAAAACATATTTTTCGGCATATTTTTAGATTCAAAAAATGTGGAAAAGTACGGTCTTCTTAAGAGCCTCTTATAGCCAAAAAGGAAGTGATAGCCAAAAGCCGTGTATTTTCCAATTCGTCGTTAAAATTGTAAACACTTAAAACCAAAATATTGAAAAATATCAGAAAAATTTTTTTTATCGATTTTTCAAAATGTGATAAGGGGGATGGCAGTATTTTTTCAAAAAATCACGAAAAATTTATTTGCTTAGATTTCTAATCTTAATAAGCAGATTTATTAATCTAATAAAAACTGACACAGAAAAGCTTTCCGAATTGAAATTAAGGCTGTTTTAGCTTAGTTATGAAGGTTTTTATCTTAGATTAAAAAAAAAAAATTTTTCGACACATTTTTTGAATCAAAAGTACGGTCTTCTTAAGAGCCTCTTATAGCCAAAAAGGAAGTGATAGCCAAAAGCCGTGTATTTTCCGATTCGTCGTTAAAATTGTAAACACTTAAAACCAAAATATTGAAAAATATCAGAAAAATTTTTTTATCGATTTTTCAAAATGTGATAAGGGGGATGGCAGTATTTTTTCAAAAAATCACGAAAAATTTATTTGCTTAAATTTCTAATCTTAATAAGCAGATTTATTAATCTAATAAAAACTAACACAGAAAAGCTTTCCGAATTGAAATTAAGGCTGTTTTGGCTTAGTTATGAAGGTTTTTATCTTAGATTAAAAAAAAAAAAAAAAACATTTTTCGACACATTTTTTGAATCAAAAGTACGGTCTTCTTAAGAGCCTCTTATAGCCAAAAAGGAAGTGATAGCCAAAAGCCGTGTATTTTCCGATTCGTCGTTAAAATTGTAAACACTTAAAACCAAAATATTGAAAAATATCAGAAAAATTTTTTTTATCGATTTTTCAAAATGTGATAAGGGGGGATGGCAGTATTTTTTCAAAAAATCACGAAAAATTTATTTGCTTAAATTTCTAATCTTAATAAGCAGATTTATTAATCTAATAAAAACTAACACAGAAAAGCTTTCCGAATTGAAATTAAGGCTGTTTTGGCTTAGTTATGAAGGTTTTTATCTTAGATTAAAAAAAAAAAAAAAAACATTTTTCGACACATTTTTTGAATCAAAAGTACGGTCTTCTTAAGAGCCTCTTATAGCCAAAAAGGAAGTGATAGCCAAAAGCCGTGTATTTTCCAATTCGTCGTTAAAATTGTAAACACTTAAAACCAAAATATGGAAAAATATCAGAAAAATTTTTTTTATCGATTTTTCAAAATGTGATAAGGGGGGATGGCAGTATTTTTTCAAAAAATCACGAAAGATTTATTTGCTTAAATTTTCTAATCTTAATAAGCAGATTTATTAATCTAATAAAAACTGACACAGAAAAGCTTTCCGAATTGAAATTAAGGCTGTTTTAGCTTAGTTATGAAGGTTTTTATCTTAGATTAAAAAAAAAAAAAAAAAACATTTTTCGACACATTTTTTGAATCAAAAGTACGGTCTTCTTAAGAGCCTCTTATAGCCAAAAAGGAAGTGATAGCCAAAAGCCGTGTATTTTCCGATTCGTCGTTAAAATTGTAAACACTTAAAACCAAAATATTGAAAAATATCAGAAAAATTTTGTTTATCGATTTTTCAAAATGTGATAAGGGGGATGGCAGTATTTTTTCAAAAAATCACGAAAAATTTATTTGCTTAAATTTCTAATCTTAATAAGCAGATTTATTAATCTAATAAAAACTAACACAGAAAAGCTTTCCGAATTGAAATTAAGGCTGTTTTGGCTTAGTTATGAAGGTTTTTATCTTAGATTAAAAAAAAAAAAAAAACATTTTTCGACACATTTTTTGAATCAAAAGTACGGTCTTCTTAAGAGCCTCTTATAGCCAAAAAAGGAAGTGATAGCCAAAAGCCGTGTATTTTCCGATTCGTCGTTAAAATTGTAAACACTTAAAACCAAAATATTGAAAAATATCAGAAAAATTTTTTTTATCGATTTTTCAAAATGTGATAAGGGGGATGCCAGTATTTTTTAAAAAATTCACGAAAAATTTATTTGCTTGAATTTCTAATCTTAATAAGCAGATTTATTAATCTAATAAAAACTGACACAGAACAGCTTTCCGAATTGAAATTAAGGCTGTTTTGGCTTAGTTATGAAGGTTTTTATCTTAGATTTCCCAAAAAAAAAAAAAACATATTTTTCGACATATTTTTAGATTCAAAAAATGTGGAAAAGTACGGTCTTCTTAAGAGCCTCTTATAGCCAAAAAGGAAGTGATAGCCAAAAGCCGAGTATTTTCCGATTCGTCGTTAAAATTGTAAACACTTAAAACCAAAATATTGAAAAATATCAGAAAAAAATTTTTTATCGATTTTTCAAAATGTGTTAAGGGGGATGTCAGTATTTTTTAAAAAAATCGCGAAAAATTTATTTGCTTAGATTTCTAATCTTAATAAGCAGATTTATTAATCTAATAAAAACTGACACAGAACAGCTTTCCGAATTGAAATTAAGGCTGTTTTGGCTTAGTTATGAAGGTTTTTATCTTAGATTTCCCAAAAAAAAAAAAAACATTTTTCGACACATTTTTTGAATCAAAAGTACGGTCTTCTTAAGAGCCTCTTATAGCCAAAAAGGAAGTGATAGCCAAAAGCCGTGTATTTTCCGATTCGTCGTTAAAATTGTAAACACTTAAAACCAAAATATTGAAAAATATCAGAAAAATTTTTTTATCGATTTTTCAAAATGTGATAAGGGGGGATGGCAGTATTTTTCAAAAATCACGAAAAATTTATTTGCTTAAATTTCTAATCTTAATAAGCAGATTTATTAATCTAATAAAAACTAACACAGAAAAGCTTTCCGAATTGAAATTAAGGCTGTTTTGGCTTAGTTATGAAGGTTTTTATCTTAGATTAAAAAAAAAAAAAAACATTTTTCGACACATTTTTTGAATCAAAAGTACGGTCTTCTTAAGAGCCTCTTATAGCCAAAAAGGAAGTGATAGCCAAAAGCCGTGTATTTTCCAATTCGTCGTTAAAATTGTAAACACTTAAAACCAAAATATGGAAAAATATCAGAAAAATTTTTTTTATCGATTTTTCAAAATGTGATAAGGGGGGATGGCAGTATTTTTTCAAAAAATCACGAAAAATTTATTTGCTTAAATTTTCTAATCTTAATAAGCAGATTTATTAATCTAATAAAAACTGACACAGAAAAGCTTTCCGAATTGAAATTAAGGCTGTTTTGGCTTAGTTATGAAGGTTTTTATCTTAGATTTCCCAAAAAAAAAAAAACATATTTTTCGGCATATTTTTAGATTCAAAAAATGTGGAAAAGTACGGTCTTCTTAAGAGCCTCTTATAGCCAAAAAGGAAGTGATAGCCAAAAGCCGTGTATTTTCCAATTCGTCGTTAAAATTGTAAACACTTAAAACCAAAATATGGAAAAATATCAGAAAAATTTTTTTTATCGATTTTTCAAAATGTGATAAGGGGGGATGGCAGTATTTTTTCAAAAAATCACGAAAAATTTATTTGCTTAAATTTTCTAATCTTAATAAGCAGATTTATTAATCTAATAAAAACTGACACAGAAAAGCTTTCCGAATTGAAATTAAGGCTGTTTTAGCTTAGTTATGAAGGTTTTTATCTTAGATTAAAAAAAAAAAATTTTTCGACACATTTTTTGAATCAAAAGTACGGTCTTCTTAAGAGCCTCTTATAGCCAAAAAGGAAGTGATAGCCAAAAGCCGTGTATTTTCCGATTCGTCGTTAAAATTGTAAACACTTAAAACCAAAATATTGAAAAATATCAGAAAAATTTTTTTTATCGATTTTTCAAAATGTGATAAGGGGGATGGCAGTATTTTTCAAAAAATCACGAAAAATTTATTTGCTTAAATTTCTAATCTTAATAAGCAGATTTATTAATCTAATAAAAACTAACACAGAAAAGCTTTCCGAATTGAAATTAAGGCTGTTTTGGCTTAGTTATGAAGGTTTTTATCTTAGATTAAAAAAAAAAAAAAAAAACATTTTTCGACACATTTTTTGAATCAAAAGTACGGTCTTCTTAAGAGCCTCTTATAGCCAAAAAGGAAGTGATAGCCAAAAGCCGTGTATTTTCCGATTCGTCGTTAAAATTGTAAACACTTAAAACCAAAATATTGAAAAATATCAGAAAAATTTTTTTTATCGATTTTTCAAAATGTGATAAGGGGGGATGCCAGTATTTTTTAAAAAATTCACGAAAAATTTATTTGCTTGAATTTCTAATCTTAATAAGCAGATTTATTAATCTAATAAAAACTGACACAGAACAGCTTTCCGAATTGAAATTAAGGCTGTTTTGGCTTAGTTATGAAGGTTTTTATCTTAGATTTCCCAAAAAAAAAAAACATATTTTTCGGCATATTTTTAGATTCAAAAAATGTGGAAAAGTACGGTCTTCTTAAGAGCCTCTTATAGCCAAAAAGGAAGTGATAGCCAAAAGCCGAGTATTTTCCGATTCGTCGTTAAAATTGTAAACACTTAAAACCAAAATATTGAAAAATATCAGAAAAAAATTTTGTATCGATTTTTCAAAATGTGATAAGGGGGGATGTCAGTATTTTTTAAAAAAATCGCGAAAAATTTATTTGCTTAGATTTCTAATCTTAATAAGCAGATTTATTAATCTAATAAAAACTGACACAGAACAGCTTTCCGAATTGAAATTAAGGCTGTTTTGGCTTAGTTATGAAGGTTTTTATCTTAGATTTCCCAAAAAAAAAAAACATATTTTTCGGCATATTTTTAGATTCAAAAAATGTGGAAAAGTACGGTCTTCTTAAGAGCCTCTTATAGCCAAAAAGGAAGTGATAGCCAAAAGCCGAGTATTTTCCGATTCGTCGTTAAAATTGTAAACACTTAAAACCAAAATATTGAAAAATATCAGAAAAAAAAATTTGTATCGATTTTTCAAAATGTGATAAGGGGGATGTCAGTATTTTTTAAAAAAATCGCGAAAAATTTATTTGCTTAGATTTCTAATCTTAATAAGCAGATTTATTAATCTAATAAAAACTGACACAGAACAGCTTTCCGAATTGAAATTAAGGCTGTTTTGGCTTAGTTATGAAGGTTTTTATCTTAGATTAAAAAAAAAAAAAAACATTTTTCGACACATTTTTTGAATCAAAAGTACGGTCTTCTTAAGAGCCTCTTATAGCCAAAAAGGAAGTGATAGCCAAAAGCCGTGTATTTTCCGATTCGTCGTTAAAATTGTAAACACTTAAAACCAAAATATTGAAAAATATCAGAAAAATTTTTTTTATCGATTTTTCAAAATGTGATAAGGGGGATGGCAGTATTTTTTCAAAAAATCACGAAAAATTTATTTGCTTAAATTTCTAATCTTAATAAGCAGATTTATTAATCTAATAAAAACTAACACAGAAAAGCTTTCCGAATTGAAATTAAGGCTGTTTTGGCTTAGTTATGAAGGTTTTTATCTTAGATTAAAAAAAAAAAAAAAATTTTTCGACACATTTTTGAATCAAAAGTACGGTCTTCTTAAGAGCCTCTTATAGCCAAAAAGGAAGTGATAGCCAAAAGCCGTGTATTTTCCAATTCGTCGTTAAAATTGTAAACACTTAAAACCAAAATATGGAAAAATATCAGAAAAATTTTTTTATCGATTTTTCAAAATGTGATAAGGGGGATGGCAGTATTTTTTCAAAAAATCACGAAAAATTTATTTGCTTAAATTTTCTAATCTTAATAAGCAGATTTATTAATCTAATAAAAACTGACACAGAAAAGCTTTCCGAATTGAAATTAAGGCTGTTTTAGCTTAGTTATGAAGGTTTTTATCTTAGATTAAAAAAAAAAAAAAAAAAACATTTTTCGACACATTTTTTGAATCAAAAGTACGGTCTTCTTAAGAGCCTCTTATAGCCAAAAAGGAAGTGATAGCCAAAAGCCGTGTATTTTCCGATTCGTCGTTAAAATTGTAAACACTTAAAACCAAAATATTGAAAAATATCAGAAAAATTTTTTTTATCGATTTTTCAAAATGTGATAAGGGGGATGGCAGTATTTTTTCAAAAAATCACGAAAAATTTATTTGCTTAAATTTCTAATCTTAATAAGCAGATTTATTAATCTAATAAAAACTAACACAGAAAAGCTTTCCGAATTGAAATTAAGGCTGTTTTGGCTTAGTTATGAAGGTTTTTATCTTAGATTAAAAAAAAAAAAAAAAAAATTTTTCGACACATTTTTTGAATCAAAAGTACGGTCTTCTTAAGAGCCTCTTATAGCCAAAAAGGAAGTGATAGCCAAAAGCCGTGTATTTTCCGATTCGTCGTTAAAATTGTAAACACTTAAAACCAAAATATTGAAAAATATCAGAAAAAAATTTTTTATCGATTTTTCAAAATGTGATAAGGGGGATGTCAGTATTTTTTAAAAAAATCGCGAAAAATTTATTTGCTTAGATTTCTAATCTTAATAAGCAGATTTATTTATCTAATAAAAACTGACACAGAACAGCTTTCCGAATTGAAATTAAGGCTGTTTTGGCTTAGTTATGAAGGTTTTTATCTTAGATTTCCCAAAAAAAAAAAAACATATTTTTCGGCATATTTTTAGATTCAAAAAATGTGGAAAAGTACGGTCTTCTTAAAAGCCTCTTATAGCCAAAAAGGAAGTGATAGCCAAAAGCCGTGTATTTTCCAATTCGTCGTTAAAATTGTAAACACTTAAAACCAAAATATTGAAAAATATCAGAAAAATTTTTTTTATCGATTTTTCAAAATGTGATAAGGGGGGATGGCAGTATTTTTTCAAAAAATCACGAAAAATTTATTTGCTTAAATTTCTAATCTTAATAAGCAGATTTATTAATCTAATAAAAACTGACACAGAAAAGCTTTCCGAATTGAAATTAAGGCTGTTTTAGCTTAGTTATGAAGGTTTTTATCTTAGATTAAAAAAAAAAACATTTTTCGACACATTTTTTGAATCAAAAGTACGGTCTTCTTAAGAGCCTCTTATAGCCAAAAAGGAAGTGATAGCCAAAAGCCGTGTATTTTCCGATTCGTCGTTAAAATTGCAAACACTTAAAACCAAAATATTGAAAAATATCAGAAAAATTTTTTTATCGATTTTTCAAAATGTGATAAGGGGGATGCCAGTATTTTTTAAAAAATTCACGAAAAATTTATTTGCTTGAATTTCTAATCTTAATAAGCAGATTTATTAATCTAATAAAAACTGACACAGAACAGCTTTCCGAATTGAAATTAAGGCTGTTTTGGCTTAGTTATGAAGGTTTTTATCTTAGATTTCCCAAAAAAAAAAAAACATATTTTTCGGCATATTTTTAGATTCAAAAAATGTGGAAAAGTACGGTCTTCTTAAGAGCCTCTTATAGCCAAAAAGGAAGTGATAGCCAAAAGCCGAGTATTTTCCGATTCGTCGTTAAAATTGTAAACACTTAAAACCAAAATATTGAAAAATATCAGAAAAAATTTTTTATCGATTTTTCAAAATGTGATAAGGGGGATGTCAGTATTTTTTAAAAAAATCGCGAAAAATTTATTTGCTTAGATTTCTAATCTTAATAAGCAGATTTATTAATCTAATAAAAACTGACACAGAACAGCTTTCCGAATTGAAATTAAGGCTGTTTTGGCTTAGTTATGAAGGTTTTTATCTTAGATTTCCCAAAAAAAAAAAAAACATATTTTTCGGCATATTTTTAGATTCAAAAAATGTGGAAAAGTACGGTCTTCTTAAGAGCCTCTTATAGCCAAAAAGGAAGTGATAGCCAAAAGCCGAGTATTTTCCGATTCGTCGTTAAAATTGTAAACACTTAAAACCAAAATATTGAAAAATATCAGAAAAAAAATTGTATCGATTTTTCAAAATGTGATAAGGGGGATGTCAGTATTTTTTAAAAAAATCGCGAAAAATTTATTTGCTTAGATTTCTAATCTTAATAAGCAGATTTATTAATCTAATAAAAACTGACACAGAACAGCTTTCCGAATTGAAATTAAGGCTGTTTTGGCTTAGTTATGAAGGTTTTTATCTTAGATTTCCCAAAAAAAAAAAAAAATATTTTTCGACACATTTTTAGATTCAAAAAATGTGGAAAAGTACGGTCTTCTTAAGAGCCTCTTATAGCCAAAAAGGAAGTGATAGCCAAAAGCCGTGTATTTTCCGATTCGTCGTTAAAATTGTAAACACTTAAAACCAAAATATTGAAAAATATCAGAAAAAAAATTTTTATCGATTTTTCAAAATGTGATAAGGGGGATGCCAGTATTTTTTAAAAAAATCGCGAAAAATTTATTTGCTTAATCTTAATAAGCAGATTTATTAATCTAATAAAAACTGACACAGAACAGCTTTCCGAATTGAAATTAAGGCTGTTTTGGCTTAGTTATGAAGGTTTTTATCTTAGATTTCCCAAAAAAACCAAACATATTTTTCGACACATTTTTAGATTCAAAAAATGTGGAAAAGTACGGTCTTCTTAAGAGCCTCTTATAGCCAAAAAGGAAGTGATAGCCAAAAGCCGTGTATTTTCCGATTCGTCGTTAAAATTGTAAACACTTAAAACCAAAATATTGAAAAATATCAGAACAATTTTTTTTATCGATTTTTCAAAATGTGATAAGGGGGGATGTCAGTATTTTTTAAAAAAATCGCGAAAAATTTATTTGTTTAGATTTCTAATCTTAATAAGCAGATTTATTAATCTAATAAAAACTGACACAGAACAGCTTTCCGAATTGAAATTAAGGCTGTTTTGGCTTAGTTATGAAGGTTTTTATCTTAGATTTCCAAAAAAAAAAAATATTTTTTTCGACACATTTTTAGATTCAAAAAATGTGGAAAAGTACGGTCTTCTTAAGAGCCTCTTATAGCCAAAAAGGAAGTGATAGCCAAAAGCCGAGTATTTTCAAATTCGTCGTTAAAATTGTAAACACTTAAAACCAAAATATTGAAAAATATCAGAAAAAAATTTTTTATCGATTTTTCAAAATGTGATAAGGGGGATGTCAGTATTTTTTAAAAAAAATCGCGAAAAATTTATTTGCTTAGATTTCTAATCTTAATAAGCAGATTTATTAATCTAATAAAAACTGACACAGAACAGCTTTCCGAATTGAAATTAAGGCTGTTTTGGCTTAGTTATGAAGGTTTTTATCTTAGATTTCCCAAAAAAAAAAAAAACATATTTTTCGGCATATTTTTAGATTCAAAAAATGTGGAAAAGTACGGTCTTCTTAAGAGCCTCTTATAGCCAAAAAGGAAGTGATAGCCAAAAGCCGAGTATTTTCAAATTCGTCGTTAAAATTGTAAACACTTAAAACCAAAATATTGAAAAATATCAGAAAAATTTTTTTATCGATTTTTCAAAATGTGATAAGGGGGGATGGCAGTATTTTTTCAAAAAATCACGAAAAATTTATTTGCTTAAATTTCTAATCTTAATAAGCAGATTTATTAATCTAATAAAAACTGACACAGAAAAGCTTTCCGAATTGAAATTAAGGCTGTTTTAGCTTAGTTATGAAGGTTTTTATCTTAGATTAAAAAAAAAAACATTTTTCGACACATTTTTTGAATCAAAAGTACGGTCTTCTTAAGAGCCTCTTATAGCCAAAAAGGAAGTGATAGCCAAAAGCCGTGTATTTTCCGATTCGTCGTTAAAATTGTAAACACTTAAAACCAAAATATTGAAAAATATCAGAAAAAATTTTTTATCGATTTTTCAAAATGTGATAAGGGGGATGGCAGTATTTTTTCAAAAAATCACGAAAAATTTATTTGCTTAAATTTCTAATCTTAATAAGCAGATTTATTAATCTAATAAAAACTGACACAGAAAAGCTTTCCGAATTGAAATTAAGGCTGTTTTAGCTTAGTTATGAAGGTTTTTATCTTAGATTAAAAAAAAAAACATTTTTCGACACATTTTTTGAATCAAAAGTACGGTCTTCTTAAGAGCCTCTTATAGCCAAAAAGGAAGTGATAGCCAAAAGCCGTGTATTTTCCGATTCGTCGTTAAAATTGTAAACACTTAAAACCAAAATATTGAAAAATATCAGAAAACAAATTTTTATCGATTTTTCAAAATGTGATAAGGGGGATGTCAGTATTTTTAAAAAAATCGCGAAAAATTTATTTGCTTAGATTTCTAATCTTAATAAGCAGATTTATTAATCTAATAAAAACTGACACAGAACAGCTTTCCGAATTGAAATTAAGGCTGTTTTGGCTTAGTTATGAAGGTTTTTATCTTAGATTTCCCAAAAAAAAAAATTTTTTTTCGACACATTTTTAGATTCAAAAAATGTGGAAAAGTACGGTCTTCTTAAGAGCCTCTTATAGCCAAAAAGGAAGTGATAGCCAAAAGCCGTGTATTTTCCGATTCGTCGTTAAAATTGTAAACACTTAAAACCAAAATATTGAAAAATATCAGAAAAAAAATTTTTATCGATTTTTCAAAATGTGATAAGGGGGATGTCAGTATTTTTTAAAAAAATCGCGAAAAATTTATTTGCTTAGATTTCTAATCTTAATAAGCAGATTTATTAATCTAATAAAAACTGACACAGAACAGCTTTCCGAATTGAAATTAAGGCTGTTTTGGCTTAGTTATGAAGGTTTTTATCTTAGATTTCCCAAAAAAAAAAAACATTTTTTTCGGCTTATTTTTAGATTCAAAAAATGTGGAAAAGTACGGTCTTCTTAAGAGCCTCTTATAGCCAAAAAGGAAGTGATAGCCAAAAGCCGAGTATTTTCCGATTCGTCGTTAAAATTGTAAACACTTAAAACCAAAATATTGAAAAATATCAGAAAAAATTTTTTATCGATTTTTCAAAATGTGATAAGGGGGATGTCAGTATTTTTTAAAAAAATCGCGAAAAATTTATTTGCTTAGATTTCTAATCTTAATAAGCAGATTTATTAATCTAATAAAAACTGACACAGAACAGCTTTCGAATTGAAATTAAGGCTGTTTTGGCTTAGTTATGAAGGTTTTTATCTTAGATTTCCCAAAAAAAAAAAAACATTTTTTTCGGCTTATTTTTAGATTCAAAAAATGTGGAAAAGTACGGTTTCTTAAGAGCCTCTTATAGCCAAAAAGGAAGTGATAGCCAAAAGCCGAGTATTTTCAGATTCGTCGTTAAAATTGTAAACACTTAAAACCAAAATATTGAAAAATATCAGAAAAAAAAATTGTATCGATTTTTCAAAATGTGATAAGGGGGGATGTCAGTATTTTTTAAAAAAATCGCGAAAAATTTATTTGCTTAGATTTCTAATCTTAATAAGCAGATTTATTAATCTAATAAAAACTGACACAGAACAGCTTTCCGAATTGAAATTAAGGCTGTTTTGGCTTAGTTATGAAGGTTTTTATCTTAGATTTCCCAAAAAAAAAAAAAAATATTTTCGACACATTTTTAGATTCAAAAAATGTGGAAAAGTACGGTCTTCTTAAGAGCCTCTTATAGCCAAAAAGGAAGTGATAGCCAAAAGCCGTGTATTTTCCGATTCGTCGTTAAAATTGTAAACACTTAAAACCAAAATATTGAAAAATATCAGAAAAAAATTTTTTATCGATTTTTCAAAATGTGATAAGGGGGATGCCAGTATTTTTTAAAAAAATCGCGAAAAATTTATTTGCTTAATCTTAATAAGCAGATTTATTAATCTAATAAAAACTGACACAGAACAGCTTTCCGAATTGAAATTAAGGCTGTTTTGGCTTAGTTATGAAGGTTTTTATCTTAGATTTCCCAAAAAAACCAAACATATTTTTCGACACATTTTTAGATTCAAAAAATGTGGAAAAGTACGGTCTTCTTAAGAGCCTCTTATAGCCAAAAAGGAAGTGATAGCCAAAAGCCGTGTATTTTCCGATTCGTCGTTAAAATTGTAAACACTTAAAACCAAAATATTGAAAAATATCAGAACAATTTTTTTATCGATTTTTCAAAATGTGATAAGGGGGATGTCAGTATTTTTTAAAAAAATCGCGAAAAATTTATTTGTTTAGATTTCTAATCTTAATAAGCAGATTTATTAATCTAATAAAAACTGACACAGAACAGCTTTCCGAATTGAAATTAAGGCTGTTTTGGCTTAGTTATGAAGGTTTTTATCTTAGATTTCCCAAAAAAAAAAAAATTTTTTTTTCGACACATTTTTAGATTCAAAAAATGTGGAAAAGTACGGTCTTCTTAAGAGCCTCTTATAGCCAAAAAGGAAGTGATAGCCAAAAGCCGTGTATTTTCCGATTCGTCGTTAAAATTGTAAACACTTAAAACCAAAATATGGAAAAATATCAGAAAAATTTTTTTTATCGATTTTTCAAAATGTGATAAGGGGGATGGCAGTATTTTTTCAAAAAATCACGAAAAATTTATTTGCTTAAATTTTCTAATCTTAATAAGCAGATTTATTAATCTAATAAAAACTGACACAGAAAAGCTTTCCGAATTGAAATTAAGGCTGTTTTAGCTTAGTTATGAAGGTTTTTATCTTAGATTAAAAAAAAAAAAAAAAACATTTTTCGACACATTTTTGAATCAAAAGTACGGTCTTCTTAAGAGCCTCTTATAGCCAAAAAGGAAGTGATAGCCAAAAGCCGTGTATTTTCCGATTCGTCGTTAAAATTGTAAACACTTAAAACCAAAATATTGAAAAATATCAGAAAAATTTTTTTATCGATTTTTCAAAATGTGATAAGGGGGATGGCAGTATTTTTTCAAAAAATCACGAAAAATTTATTTGCTTAAATTTCTAATCTTAATAAGCAGATTTATTAATCTAATAAAAACTAACACAGAAAAGCTTTCCGAATTGAAATTAAGGCTGTTTTGGCTTAGTTATGAAGGTTTTTATCTTAGATTAAAAAAAAAAAAAAAACATTTTTCGACACATTTTTTGAATCAAAAGTACGGTCTTCTTAAGAGCCTCTTATAGCCAAAAAGGAAGTGATAGCCAAAAGCCGTGTATTTTCCGATTCGTCGTTAAAATTGTAAACACTTAAAACCAAAATATTGAAAAATATCAGAAAAAAAATTTTATCGATTTTTCAAAATGTGATAAGGGGGATGTCAGTATTTTTTAAAAAAATCGCGAAAAATTTATTTGCTTAGATTTCTAATCTTAATAAGCAGATTTATTTATCTAATAAAAACTGACACAGAACAGCTTTCCGAATTGAAATTAAGGCTGTTTTGGCTTAGTTATGAAGGTTTTTATCTTAGATTTCCCAAAAAAAAAAACAACATATTTTTCGGCATATTTTTAGATTCAAAAAATGTGGAAAAGTACGGTCTTCTTAAGAGCCTCTTATAGCCAAAAAGGAAGTGATAGCCAAAAGCCGTGTATTTTCCGATTCGTCGTTAAAATTGCAAACACTTAAAACCAAAATATTGAAAAATATCAGAAAAATTTTTTTTATCGATTTTTCAAAATGTGATAAGGGGGATGGCAGTATTTTTTCAAAAAATCACGAAAAATTTATTTGCTTAAATTTCTAATCTTAATAAGCAGATTTATTAATCTAATAAAAACTGACACAGAAAAGCTTTCCGAATTGAAATTAAGGCTGTTTTAGCTTAGTTATGAAGGTTTTTATCTTAGATTAAAAAAAAAAACATTTTTCGACACATTTTTTGAATCAAAAGTACGGTCTTCTTAAGAGCCTCTTATAGCCAAAAAGGAAGTGATAGCCAAAAGCCGTGTATTTTCCGATTCGTCGTTAAAATTGCAAACACTTAAAACCAAAATATTGAAAAATATCAGAAAAATTTTTTTTATCGATTTTTCAAAATGTGATAAGGGGGGATGCCAGTATTTTTTAAAAAATTCACGAAAAATTTATTTGCTTAGATTTCTAATCTTAATAAGCAGATTTATTAATCTAATAAAAACTGACACAGAACAGCTTTCCGAATTGAAATTAAGGCTGTTTTGGCTTAGTTATGAAGGTTTTTATCTTAGATTTCCCAAAAAAAAAAAAACATATTTTTCGGCATATTTTTAGATTCAAAAAATGTGGAAAAGTACGGTCTTCTTAAGAGCCTCTTATAGCCAAAAAGGAAGTGATAGCCAAAAGCCGAGTATTTTCCGATTCGTCGTTAAAATTGTAAACACTTAAAACCAAAATATTGAAAAATATCAGAAAAAAATTTTTTATCGATTTTTCAAAATGTGATAAGGGGGATGTCAGTATTTTTTAAAAAATCGCGAAAAATTTATTTGCTTAGATTTCTAATCTTAATAAGCAGATTTATTAATCTAATAAAAACTGACACAGAACAGCTTTCCGAATTGAAATTAAGGCTGTTTTGGCTTAGTTATGAAGGTTTTTATCTTAGATTTCCCAAAAAAAAAAAAAACATATTTTTCGGCATATTTTTAGATTCAAAAAATGTGGAAAAGTACGGTCTTCTTAAGAGCCTCTTATAGCCAAAAAGGAAGTGATAGCCAAAAGCCGAGTATTTTCCGATTCGTCGTTAAAATTGTAAACACTTAAAACCAAAATATTGAAAAATATCAGAAAAAAAATTGTATCGATTTTTCAAAATGTGATAAGGGGGGATGTCAGTATTTTTTAAAAAAATCGCGAAAAATTTATTTGCTTAGATTTCTAATCTTAATAAGCAGATTTATTAATCTAATAAAAACTGACACAGAACAGCTTTCCGAATTGAAATTAAGGCTGTTTTGGCTTAGTTATGAAGGTTTTTATCTTAGATTTCCCAAAAAAAAAAAAAATATTTTTCGACACATTTTTAGATTCAAAAAATGTGGAAAAGTACGGTCTTCTTAAGAGCCTCTTATAGCCAAAAAGGAAGTGATAGCCAAAAGCCATGTATTTTCCGATTCGTCGTTAAAATTGTAAACACTTTAAACCAAAATATTGAAAAATATCAGAAAAAAATTTTTTATCGATTTTTCAAAATGTGATAAGGGGGATGCCAGTATTTTTTAAAAAAATCGCGAAAAATTTATTTGCTTAATCTTAATAAGCAGATTTATTAATCTAATAAAAACTGACACAGAACAGCTTTCCGAATTGAAATTAAGGCTGTTTTGGCTTAGTTATGAAGGTTTTTATCTTAGATTTCCCAAAAAAAAACCAAACATATTTTTCGACACATTTTTAGATTCAAAAATGTGGAAAAGTACGGTCTTCTTAAGAGCCTCTTATAGCCAAAAAGGAAGTGATAGCCAAAAGCCGTGTATTTTCCGATTCGTCGTTAAAATTGTAAACACTTAAAACCAAAATATTGAAAAATATCAGAAAAAAAATTTTTATCGATTTTTCAAAATGTGATAAGGGGGATGTCAGTATTTTTTAAAAAAATCGCGAAAAATTTATTTGCTTAGATTTCTAATCTTAATAAGCAGATTTATTAATCTAATAAAAACTGACACAGAACAGCTTTCCGAATTGAAATTAAGGCTGTTTTGGCTTAGTTATGAAGGTTTTTATCTTAGATTTCCCAAAAAAAAAAAAACATATTTTTCGGCATATTTTTAGATTCAAAAAATGTGGAAAAGTACGGTCTTCTTAAGAGCCTCTTATAGCCAAAAAGGAAGTGATAGCCAAAAGCCGAGTATTTTCCGATTCGTCGTTAAAATTGTAAACACTTAAAACCAAAATATTGAAAAATATCAGAAAAAAAAATTTTATCGATTTTTCAAAATGTGATAAGGGGGATGTCAGTATTTTTTAAAAAAATCGCGAAAAATTTATTTGCTTAGATTTCTAATCTTAATAAGCAGATTTATTAATCTAATAAAAACTGACACAGAACAGCTTTCCGAATTGAAATTAAGGCTGTTTTGGCTTAGTTATGAAGGTTTTTATCTTAGATTTCCCAAAAAAAAAAAACATTTTTTTCGGCTTATTTTTAGATTCAAAAAATGTGGAAAAGTACGGTCTTCTTAAGAGCCTCTTATAGCCAAAAAGGAAGTGATAGCCAAAAGCCGAGTATTTTCAGATTCGTCGTTAAAATTGTAAACACTTAAAACCAAAATATTGAAAAATATCAGAAAAAAAAATTGTATCGATTTTTCAAAATGTGATAAGGGGGGATGTCAGTATTTTTTAAAAAAATCGCGAAAAATTTATTTGCTTAGATTTCTAATCTTAATAAGCAGATTTATTAATCTAATAAAAACTGACACAGAACAGCTTTCCGAATTGAAATTAAGGCTGTTTTGGCTTAGTTATGAAGGTTTTTATCTTAGATTAAAAAAAAAAAAAAAACATTTTTCGACACATTTTTGAATCAAAAGTACGGTCTTCTTAAGAGCCTCTTATAGCCAAAAAGGAAGTGATAGCCAAAAGCCGTGTATTTTCCGATTCGTCGTTAAAATTGTAAACACTTAAAACCAAAATATTGAAAAATATCAGAAAACAAATTTTTATCGATTTTTCAAAATGTGATAAGGGGGATGTCAGTATTTTTTAAAAAAATCGCGAAAAATTTATTTGCTTAGATTTCTAATCTTAATAAGCAGATTTATTAATCTAATAAAAACTGACACAGAACAGCTTTCCGAATTGAAATTAAGGCTGTTTTGGCTTAGTTATGAAGGTTTTTATCTTAGATTTCCCAAAAAAAAAAAATATTTTTTTCGACACATTTTTAGATTCAAAAAATGTGGAAAAGTACGGTCTTCTTAAGAGCCTCTTATAGCCAAAAAGGAAGTGATAGCCAAAAGCCGTGTATTTTCCGATTCGTCGTTAAAATTGTAAACACTTAAAACCAAAATATTGAAAAATATCAGAAAAAAAATTTTTATCGATTTTTCAAAATGTGATAAGGGGGATGTCAGTATTTTTAAAAAAATCGCGAAAAATTTATTTGCTTAGATTTCTAATCTTAATAAGCAGATTTATTAATCTAATAAAAACTGACACAGAACAGCTTTCCGAATTGAAATTAAGGCTGTTTTGGCTTAGTTATGAAGGTTTTTATCTTAGATTTCCCAAAAAAAAAAAAAACATATTTTTCGGCATATTTTTAGATTCAAAAAATGTGGAAAAGTACGGTCTTCTTAAGAGCCTCTTATAGCCAAAAAGGAAGTGATAGCCAAAAGCCGAGTATTTTCCGATTCGTCGTTAAAATTGTAAACACTTAAAACCAAAATATTGAAAAATATCAGAAAAAAAATTTTATCGATTTTTCAAAATGTGATAAGGGGGATGTCAGTATTTTTTAAAAAAATCGCGAAAAATTTATTTGCTTAGATTTCTAATCTTAATAAGCAGATTTATTAATCTAATAAAAACTGACACAGAACAGCTTTCCGAATTGAAATTAAGGCTGTTTTGGCTTAGTTATGAAGGTTTTTATCTTAGATTTCCCAAAAAAAAAAAATTTTTTTCGGCTTATTTTTAGATTCAAAAAAATGTGGAAAAGTACGGTCTTCTTAAGAGCCTCTTATAGCCAAAAAGGAAGTGATAGCCAAAAGCCGAGTATTTTCAGATTCGTCGTTAAAATTGTAAACACTTAAAACCAAAATATTGAAAAATATCAGAAAAAAAAATGTATCGATTTTTCAAAATGTGATAAGGGGGGATGTCAGTATTTTTAAAAAAATCGCGAAAAATTTATTTGCTTAGATTTCTAATCTTAATAAGCAGATTTATTAATCTAATAAAAACTGACACAGAACAGCTTTCCGAATTGAAATTAAGGCTGTTTTGGCTTAGTTATGAAGGTTTTTATCTTAGATTTCCCAAAAAAAAAAAAAATATTTTTCGACACATTTTTAGATTCAAAAAATGTGGAAAAGTACGGTCTTCTTAAGAGCCTCTTATAGCCAAAAAGGAAGTGATAGCCAAAAGCCGTGTATTTTCCGATTCGTCGTTAAAATTGTAAACACTTAAAACCAAAATATTGAAAAATATCAGAAAAAAAATTTTTATCGATTTTTCAAAATGTGATAAGGGGGATGCCAGTATTTTTTAAAAAAATCGCGAAAAATTTATTTGCTTAATCTTAATAAGCAGATTTATTAATCTAATAAAAACTGACACAGAACAGCTTTCCGAATTGAAATTAAGGCTGTTTTGGCTTAGTTATGAAGGTTTTTATCTTAGATTTCCCAAAAAAAAAAATTTTTTTTTCGACACATTTTTAGATTCAAAAAATGTGGAAAAGTACGGTCTTCTTAAGAGCCTCTTATAGCCAAAAAGGAAGTGATAGCCAAAAGCCGTGTATTTTCCGATTCGTCGTTAAAATTGTAAACACTTAAAACCAAAATATTGAAAAATATCAGAACAATTTTTTTATCGATTTTTCAAAATGTGATAAGGGGGATGTCAGTATTTTTTAAAAAAATCGCGAAAAATTTATTTGTTTAGATTTCTAATCTTAATAAGCAGATTTATTAATCTAATAAAAACTGACACAGAACAGCTTTCCGAATTGAAATTAAGGCTGTTTTGGCTTAGTTATGAAGGTTTTTATCTTAGATTTCCCAAAAAAAAAAATTTTTTTTTCGACACATTTTTAGATTCAAAAAATGTGGAAAAGTACGGTCTTCTTAAGAGCCTCTTATAGCCAAAAAGGAAGTGATAGCCAAAAGCCGTGTATTTTCCGATTCGTCGTTAAAATTGTAAACACTTAAAACCAAAATATTGAAAAATATCAGAAAAAAAATTTTTATCGATTTTTCAAAATGTGATAAGGGGGGATGTCAGTATTTTTTAAAAAAATCGCGAAAAATTTATTTGCTTAGATTTCTAATCTTAATAAGCAGATTTATTAATCTAATAAAAACTGACACAGAACAGCTTTCCGAATTGAAATTAAGGCTGTTTTGGCTTAGTTATGAAGGTTTTTATCTTAGATTTCCCAAAAAAAAAAAAATTTAAATAAAAAAATAAAAAAATCGCGAAAAATTTATTTGCTTAGATTTCTAATCTTAATAAGCAGATTTATTAATCTAATAAAAACTGACACAGAACAGCTTTCCGAATTGAAATTAAGGCTGTTTTGGCTTAGTTATGAAGGTTTTTATCTTAGATTTCCCAAAAAAAAAAAAACCATATTTTTCGGCATATTTTTAGATTCAAAAAATGTGGAAAAGTACGGTCTTCTTAAGAGCCTCTTATAGCCAAAAAGGAAGTGATAGCCAAAAGCCGTGTATTTTCCAATTCGTCGTTAAAATTGTAAACACTTACAACCAAAATATTGAAAAATATCAGAAAAATTTTTTTTATCGATTTTTCAAAATGTGATAAGGGGGGATGGCAGTATTTTTTCAAAAAATCACGAAAAATTTATTTGCTTAAATTTCTAATCTTAATAAGCAGATTTATTAATCTAATAAAAACTGACACAGAAAAGCTTTCCGAATTGAAATTAAGGCTGTTTTAGCTTAGTTATGAAGGTTTTTATCTTAGATTAAAAAAAAAAAATTTTTCGACACATTTTTTGAATCAAAAGTACGGTCTTCTTAAGAGCCTCTTATAGCCAAAAAGGAAGTGATAGCCAAAAGCCGTGTATTTTCCGATTCGTCGTTAAAATTGTAAACACTTAAAACCAAAATATTGAAAAATATCAGAAAAAATTTTTTTATCGATTTTTCAAAATGTGATAAGGGGGGATGGCAGTATTTTTTCAAAAAATCACGAAAAATTTATTTGCTTAAATTTCTAATCTTAATAAGCAGATTTATTAATCTAATAAAAACTAACACAGAAAAGCTTTCCGAATTGAAATTAAGGCTGTTTTGGCTTAGTTATGAAGGTTTTTATCTTAGATTAAAAAAAAAAAAAAACACATTTTTCGACACATTTTTTGAATCAAAAGTACGGTCTTAAGAGCCTCTTATAGCCAAAAAGGAAGTGATAGCCAAAAGCCGTGTATTTTCCGATTCGTCGTTAAAATTGTAAACACTTAAAACCAAAATATTGAAAAATATCAGAAAAAATTTTTTTATCGATTTTTCAAAATGTGATAAGGGGGATGTCAGTATTTTTTAAAAAAATCGCGAAAAATTTATTTGCTTAGATTTCTAATCTTAATAAGCAGATTTATTAATCTAATAAAAACTGACACAGAACAGCTTTCCGAATTGAAATTAAGGCTGTTTTGGCTTAGTTATGAAGGTTTTTATCTTAGATTTCCCAAAAAAAAAAAACATATTTTTCGGCATATTTTTAGATTCAAAAAATGTGGAAAAGTACGGTCTTCTTAAGAGCCTCTTATAGCCAAAAAGGAAGTGATAGCCAAAAGCCGTGTATTTTCCAATTCGTCGTTAAAATTGTAAACACTTAAAACCAAAATATTGAAAAATATCAGAAAAATTTTTTTTATCGATTTTTCAAAATGTGATAAGGGGGATGGCAGTATTTTTTCAAAAAATCACGAAAAATTTATTTGCTTAAATTTCTAATCTTAATAAGCAGATTTATTAATCTAATAAAAACTGACACAGAAAAGCTTTCCGAATTGAAATTAAGGCTGTTTTAGCTTAGTTATGAAGGTTTTTATCTTAGATTAAAAAAAAAACATTTTTCGACACATTTTTTGAATCAAAAGTACGGTCTTCTTAAGAGCCTCTTATAGCCAAAAAGGAAGTGATAGCCAAAAGCCGTGTATTTTCCGATTCGTCGTTAAAATTGTAAACACTTAAAACCAAAATATTGAAAAATATCAGAAAAATTTTTTTATCGATTTTTCAAAATGTGATAAGGGGGATGGCAGTATTTTTTCAAAAAATCACGAAAAATTTATTTGCTTAAATTTCTAATCTTAATAAGCAGATTTATTAATCTAATAAAAACTAACACAGAAAAGCTTTCCGAATTGAAATTAAGGCTGTTTTGGCTTAGTTATGAAGGTTTTTATCTTAGATTAAAAAAAAAAAAAAAAAATTTTTCGACACATTTTTGAATCAAAAGTACGGTCTTCTTAAGAGCCTCTTATAGCCAAAAAGGAAGTGATAGCCAAAAGCCGTGTATTTTCCGATTCGTCGTTAAAATTGTAAACACTTAAAACCAAAATATTGAAAAATATCAGAAAAAAATTTTTATCAATTTTTCAAAATGTGATAAGGGGGGATGTCAGTATTTTTTAAAAAAATCGCGAAAAATTTATTTGCTTAGATTTCTAATCTTAATAAGCAGATTTATTAATCTAATAAAAACTGACACAGAACAGCTTTCCGAATTGAAATTAAGGCTGTTTTGGCTTAGTTATGAAGGTTTTTATCTTAGATTTCCCAAAAAAAAAAAAAACATATTTTTCGGCATATTTTTAGATTCAAAAAATGTGGAAAAGTACGGTCTTCTTAAGAGCCTCTTATAGCCAAAAAGGAAGTGATAGCCAAAAGCCGAGTATTTTCCGATTCGTCGTTAAAATTGTAAACACTTAAAACCAAAATATTGAAAAATATCAGAAAAAATTTTTTTATCGATTTTTCAAAATGTGATAAGGGGGATGTCAGTATTTTTTAAAAAAATCGCGAAAAATTTATTTGTTTAGATTTCTAATCTTAATAAGCAGATTTATTAATCTAATAAAAACTGACACAGAACAGCTTTCCGAATTGAAATTAAGGCTGTTTTGGCTTAGTTATGAAGGTTTTTATCTTAGATTTCCCAAAAAAAAAAATTTTTTTTCGACACATTTTTAGATTCAAAAAATGTGGAAAAGTACGGTCTTCTTAAGAGCCTCTTATAGCCAAAAAGGAAGTGATAGCCAAAAGCCGTGTATTTTCCGATTCGTCGTTAAAATTGTAAACACTTAAAACCAAAATATTGAAAAATATCAGAAAAAATTTTTTTATCAATTTTTCAAAATGTGATAAGGGGGATGTCAGTATTTTTTAAAAAAATCGCGAAAAATTTATTTGCTTAGATTTCTAATCTTAATAAGCAGATTTATTAATCTAATAAAAACTGACACAGAACAGCTTTCCGAATTGAAATTAAGGCTGTTTTGGCTTAGTTATGAAGGTTTTTATCTTAGATTTCCCAAAAAAAAAAAAACATATTTTTTCGGCATATTTTTAGATTCAAAAAATGTGGAAAAGTACGGTCTTCTTAAGAGCCTCTTATAGCCAAAAAGGAAGTGATAGCCAAAAGCCGAGTATTTTCCGATTCGTCGTTAAAATTGTAAACACTTAAAACCAAAATATTGAAAAATATCAGAAAAAATTTTTTTATCGATTTTTCAAAATGTGATAAGGGGGATGTCAGTATTTTTTAAAAAAATCGCGAAAAATTTATTTGCTTAGATTTCTAATCTTAATAAGCAGATTTATTAATCTAATAAAAACTGACACAGAACAGCTTTCCGAATTGAAATTAAGGCTGTTTTGGCTTAGTTATGAAGGTTTTTATCTTAGATTAAAAAAAAAAAAAAAAACATTTTTCGACACATTTTTTGAATCAAAAGTACGGTCTTCTTAAGAGCCTCTTATAGCCAAAAAGGAAGTGATAGCCAAAAGCCGTGTATTTTCCAATTCGTCGTTAAAATTGTAAACACTTAAAACCAAAATATTGAAAAATATCAGAAAAATTTTTTTATCGATTTTTCAAAATGTGATAAGGGGGATGGCAGTATTTTTTCAAAAATCACGAAAAATTTATTTGCTTAAATTTCTAATCTTAATAAGCAGATTTATTAATCTAATAAAAACTAACACAGAAAAGCTTTCCGAATTGAAATTAAGGCTGTTTTGGCTTAGTTATGAAGGTTTTTATCTTAGATTAAAAAAAAAAAAAAAACATTTTTCGACACATTTTTTGAATCAAAAGTACGGTCTTCTTAAGAGCCTCTTATAGCCAAAAAGGAAGTGATAGCCAAAAGCCGTGTATTTTCCAATTCGTCGTTAAAATTGTAAACACTTAAAACCAAAATATTGAAAAATATCAGAAAAATTTTTTTTATCGATTTTTCAAAATGTGATAAGGGGGGATGGCAGTATTTTTTCAAAAAATCACGAAAAATTTATTTGCTTAAATTTCTAATCTTAATAAGCAGATTTATTAATCTAATAAAAACTGACACAGAAAAGCTTTCCGAATTGAAATTAAGGCTGTTTTAGCTTAGTTATGAAGGTTTTTATCTTAGATTAAAAAAAAAAAAAAAAACATTTTTCGACACATTTTTTGAATCAAAAGTACGGTCTTCTTAAGAGCCTCTTATAGCCAAAAAGGAAGTGATAGCCAAAAGCCGTGTATTTTCCGATTCGTCGTTAAAATTGTAAACACTTAAAACCAAAATATTGAAAAATATCAGAAAAAATTTTTTTATCGATTTTTCAAAATGTGATAAGGGGGGATGTCAGTATTTTTTAAAAAAATCGCGAAAAATTTATTTGCTTAGATTTCTAATCTTAATAAGCAGATTTATTAATCTAATAAAAACTGACACAGAACAGCTTTCCGAATTGAAATTAAGGCTGTTTTGGCTTAGTTATGAAGGTTTTTATCTTAGATTTCCCAAAAAAAAAAAAAAAATATATTTTTCGGCATATTTTTAGATTCAAAAAATGTGGAAAGTACGGTCTTCTTAAGAGCCTCTTATAGCCAAAAAGGAAGTGATAGCCAAAAGCCGAGTATTTTCCGATTCGTCGTTAAAATTGTAAACACTTAAAACCAAAATATTGAAAAATATCAGAAAAAAAATTGTATCGATTTTTCAAAATGTGATAAGGGGGATGTCAGTATTTTTTTAAAAAAATAGCGAAAAATTTATTTGCTTAGATTTCTAATCTTAATAAGCAGATTTATTAATCTAATAAAAACTGACACAGAACAGCTTTCCGAATTGAAATTAAGGCTGTTTTGGCTTAGTTATGAAGGTTTTTATCTTAGATTTCCAAAAAAAAAAAAAAAATTTTTTTCGCCACATTTTTAGATTCAAAAAATGTGGAAAAGTACGGTCTTCTTAAGAGCCTCTTATAGCCAAAAAGGAAGTGATAGCCAAAAGTCGTGTATTTTCCGATTCGTCGTTAAAATTGTAAACACTTAAAACCAAAATATTGAAAAATATCAGAAAATTTTTTTTATCGATTTTTCAAAATGTGATAAGGGGGGATGGCAGTATTTTTCAAAAAATCACGAAAAATTTATTTGCTTAAATTTCTAATCTTAATAAGCAGATTTATTAATCTAATAAAAACTAACACAGAAAAGCTTTCCGAATTGAAATTAAGGCTGTTTTGGCTTAGTTATGAAGGTTTTTATCTTAGATTAAAAAAAAAAAAAAAAACATTTTTCGACACATTTTTTGAATCAAAAGTACGGTCTTCTTAAGAGCCTCTTATAGCCAAAAAGGAAGTGATAGCCAAAAGCCGTGTATTTTCCAATTCGTCGTTAAAATTGTAAACACTTAAAACCAAAATATTGAAAAATATCAGAAAAATTTTTTTTATCGATTTTTCAAAATGTGATAAGGGGGATGGCAGTATTTTTTCAAAAAATCACGAAAAATTTATTTGCTTAAATTTCTAATCTTAATAAGCAGATTTATTAATCTAATAAAAACTAACACAGAAAAGCTTTCCGAATTGAAATTAAGGCTGTTTTGGCTTAGTTATGAAGGTTTTTATCTTAGATTAAAAAAAAAAAAAAACATTTTTCGACACATTTTTTGAATCAAAAGTACGGTCTTCTTAAGAGCCTCTTATAGCCAAAAAGGAAGTGATAGCCAAAAGCCGTGTATTTTCCGATTCGTCGTTAAAATTGTAAACACTTAAAACCAAAATATTGAAAAATATCAGAAAAATTTTTTTTATCGATTTTTCAAAATGTGATAAGGGGGATGGCAGTATTTTTTCAAAAAATCACGAAAAATTTATTTGCTTAAATTTCTAATCTTAATAAGCAGATTTATTAATCTAATAAAAACTAACACAGAAAAGCTTTCCGAATTGAAATTAAGGCTGTTTTGGCTTAGTTATGAAGGTTTTTATCTTAGATTAAAAAAAAAAAAAAACATTTTTCGACACATTTTTTGAATCAAAAGTACGGTCTTCTTAAGAGCCTCTTATAGCCAAAAAGGAAGTGATAGCCAAAAGCCGTGTATTTTCCGATTCGTCGTTAAAATTGTAAACACTTAAAACCAAAATATTGAAAAATATCAGAAAAAATTTTTTTATCGATTTTTCAAAATGTGATAAGGGGGGATGGCAGTATTTTTTAAAAAAATCGCGAAAAATTTATTTGCTTAGATTTCTAATCTTAATAAGCAGATTTATTAATCTAATAAAAACTGACACAGAACAGCTTTCCGAATTGAAATTAAGGCTGTTTTGGCTTAGTTATGAAGGTTTTTATCTTAGATTTCCCAAAAAAAAAAAAAAATATTTTTCGGCATATTTTTAGATTCAAAAAATGTGGAAAAGTACGGTCTTCTTAAGAGCCTCTTATAGCCAAAAAGGAAGTGATAGCCAAAAGCCGAGTATTTTCCGATTCGTCGTTAAAATTGTAAACACTTAAAACCAAAATATTGAAAAATATCAGAAAAAAAAATTGTATCGATTTTTCAAAATGTGATAAGGGGGATGTCAGTATTTTTTTAAAAAAATAGCGAAAAATTTATTTGCTTAGATTTCTAATCTTAATAAGCAGATTTATTAATCTAATAAAAACTGACACAGAACAGCTTTCCGAATTGAAATTAAGGCTGTTTTGGCTTAGTTATGAAGGTTTTTATCTTAGATTTCCCAAAAAAAAAAAAAATTTTTCGACACATTTTTAGATTCAAAAAATGTGGAAAAGTACGGTCTTCTTAAGAGCCTCTTATAGCCAAAAAGGAAGTGATAGCCAAAAGCCGTGTATTTTCCAATTCGTCGTTAAAATTGTAAACACTTAAAACCAAAATATTGAAAAATATCAGAAAAATTTTTTTTATCGATTTTTCAAAATGTGATAAGGGGGGATGGCAGTATTTTTTCAAAAAATCACGAAAAATTTATTTGCTTAAATTTCTAATCTTAATAAGCAGATTTATTAATCTAATAAAAACTGACACAGAAAAGCTTTCCGAATTGAAATTAAGGCTGTTTTAGCTTAGTTATGAAGGTTTTTATCTTAGATTAAAAAAAAAAAAAAAAACATTTTTCGACACATTTTTTGAATCAAAAGTACGGTCTTCTTAAGAGCCTCTTATAGCCAAAAAGGAAGTGATAGCCAAAAGCCGTGTATTTTCCGATTCGTCGTTAAAATTGTAAACACTTAAAACCAAAATATTGAAAAATATCAGAAAAATTTTTTTATCGATTTTTCAAAATGTGATAAGGGGGATGTCAGTATTTTTTAAAAAAATCACGAAAAATTTATTTGCTTAGATTTCTAATCTTAATAAGCAGATTTATTAATCTAATAAAAACTGACACAGAACAGCTTTCCGAATTGAAATTAAGGCTGTTTTGGCTTAGTTATGAAGGTTTTTATCTTAGATTTCCCAAAAAAAAAAAAACATATTTTTCGGCATATTTTTAGATTCAAAAAATGTGGAAAAGTACGGTCTTCTTAAGAGCCTCTTATAGCCAAAAAGGAAGTGATAGCCAAAAGCCGAGTATTTTCCGATTCGTCGTTAAAATTGTAAACACTTAAAACCAAAATATTGAAAAATATCAGAAAAAAAAATTGTATCGATTTTTCAAAATGTGATAAGGGGGGATGTCAGTATTTTTTAAAAAATAGCGAAAAATTTATTTGCTTAGATTTCTAATCTTAATAAGCAGATTTATTAATCTAATAAAAACTGACACAGAACAGCTTTCCGAATTGAAATTAAGGCTGTTTTGGCTTAGTTATGAAGGTTTTTATCTTAGATTTCCAAAAAAAAAAAAAAATATTTTTCGACACATTTTTAGATTCAAAAAATGTGGAAAAGTACGGTCTTCTTAAGAGCCTCTTATAGCCAAAAAGGAAGTGATAGCCAAAAGCCGTGTATTTTCCGATTCGTCGTTAAAATTGTAAACACTTAAAACCAAAATATTGAAAAATATCAGAAAACAATTTTTTATCGATTTTTCAAAATGTGATAAGGGGGGATGGCAGTATTTTTTCAAAAAATCACGAAAAATTTATTTGCTTAAATTTCTAATCTTAATAAGCAGATTTATTAATCTAATAAAAACTGACACAGAAACGCTTTCCGAATTGAAATTAAGGCTGTTTTGGCTTAGTTATGAAGGTTTTTATCTTAGATTTTTCAAAAAAAAAAAAAAAAAAACGACTCATTTTTTGAATCAAAAGTACGGTCTTCTTAAGAGCCTCTTATAGCCAAAAAGGAAGTGATAGCCAAAAGTCGTGTATTTTCCGATTCGTCGTTAAAATTGTAAACACTTAAAACCAAAATATTGAAAAATATCAGAAAAAATTTTTTTATCGATTTTTCAAAATGTGATAAGGGGGATGGCAGTATTTTTTCAAAAAATCACGAAAAATTTATTTGCTTAAATTTCTAATCTTAATAAGCAGATTTATTAATCTAATAAAAACTAACACAGAAAAGCTTTCCGAATTGAAATTAAGGCTGTTTTGGCTTAGTTATGAAGGTTTTTATCTTAGATTAAAAAAAAAAAAAAAAAACATTTTTCGACACATTTTTTGAATCAAAAGTACGGTCTTCTTAAGAGCCTCTTATAGCCAAAAAGGAAGTGATAGCCAAAAGCCGTGTATTTTCCAATTCGTCGTTAAAATTGTAAACACTTAAAACCAAAATATTGAAAAATATCAGAAAAATTTTTTTTATCGATTTTTCAAAATGTGATAAGGGGGGATGGCAGTATTTTTTCAAAAAATCACGAAAAATTTATTTGCTTAAATTTCTAATCTTAATAAGCAGATTTATTAATCTAATAAAAACTGACACAGAAAAGCTTTCCGAATTGAAATTAAGGCTGTTTTAGCTTAGTTATGAAGGTTTTTATCTTAGATTTAAAAAAAAAAAAAAAAAACATTTTTCGACACATTTTTTGAATCAAAAGTACGGTCTTCTTAAGAGCCTCTTATAGCCAAAAAGGAAGTGATAGCCAAAAGCCGTGTATTTTCCGATTCGTCGTTAAAATTGTAAACACTTAAAACCAAAATATTGAAAAATATCAGAAAAAAATTTTTTATCGATTTTTCAAAATGTGATGGCAGTATTTTTTCAAAAAATCACGAAAAATTTATTTGCTTAAATTTCTAATCTTAATAAGCAGATTTATTAATCTAATAAAAACTAACACAGAAAAGCTTTCCGAATTGAAATTAAGGCTGTTTTGGCTTAGTTATGAAGGTTTTTATCTTAGATTAAAAAAAAAAAAAAAAAAATTTTTCGACACATTTTTTGAATCAAAAGTACGGTCTTCTTAAGAGCCTCTTATAGCCAAAAAGGAAGTGATAGCCAAAAGCCGTGTATTTTCCGATTCGTCGTTAAAATTGTAAACACTTAAAACCAAAATATTGAAAAATATCAGAAAAAATTTTTTTATCGATTTTTCAAAATGTGATAAGGGGGGATGGCAGTATTTTTTCAAAAAATCACGAAAAATTTATTTGCTTAAATTTCTAATCTTAATAAGCAGATTTATTAATCTAATAAAAACTAACACAGAAAAGCTTTCCGAATTGAAATTAAGGCTGTTTTGGCTTAGTTATGAAGGTTTTTATCTTAGATTAAAAAAAAAAAAAAAAACATTTTTCGACACATTTTTTGAATCAAAAGTACGGTCTTCTTAAGAGCCTCTTATAGCCAAAAAGGAAGTGATAGCCAAAAGCCGTGTATTTTCCGATTCGTCGTTAAAATTGTAAACACTTAAAACCAAAATATTGAAAAATATCAGAAAATTTTTTTTTATCGATTTTTCAAAATGTGATAAGGGGGGATGGCAGTATTTTTTCAAAAAATCACGAAAAATTTATTTGCTTAAATTTCTAATCTTAATAAGCAGATTTATTAATCTAATAAAAACTAACACAGAAAAGCTTTCCGAATTGAAATTAAGGCTGTTTTGGCTTAGTTATGAAGGTTTTTATCTTAGATTAAAAAAAAAAAAAAAAATTTTTCGACACATTTTTTGAATCAAAAGTACGGTCTTCTTAAGAGCCTCTTATAGCCAAAAAGGAAGTGATAGCCAAAAGCCGTGTATTTTCCAATTCGTCGTTAAAATTGTAAACACTTAAAACCAAAATATGGAAAAATATCAGAAAAATTTTTTTTATCGATTTTTCAAAATGTGATAAGGGGGATGGCAGTATTTTTTCAAAAAATCACGAAAAATTTATTTGCTTAAATTTCTAATCTTAATAAGCAGATTTATTAATCTAATAAAAACTAACACAGAAAAGCTTTCCGAATTGAAATTAAGGCTGTTTTGGCTTAGTTATGAAGGTTTTTATCTTAGATTAAAAAAAAAAAAAAAAATTTTTCGACACATTTTTTGAATCAAAAGTACGGTCTTCTTAAGAGCCTCTTATAGCCAAAAAGGAAGTGATAGCCAAAAGCCGTGTATTTTCCGATTCGTCGTTAAAATTGTAAACACTTAAAACCAAAATATTGAAAAATATCAGAAAAATTTTTTTTATCGATTTTTCAAAATGTGATAAGGGGGGATGGCAGTATTTTTTCAAAAAATCACGAAAAATTTATTTGCTTAAATTTCTAATCTTAATAAGCAGATTTATTAATCTAATAAAAACTAACACAGAAAAGCTTTCCGAATTGAAATTAAGGCTGTTTTGGCTTAGTTATGAAGGTTTTTATCTTAGATTAAAAAAAAAAAAAAAAAACATTTTTCGACACATTTTTTGAATCAAAAGTACGGTCTTCTTAAGAGCCTCTTATAGCCAAAAAGGAAGTGATAGCCAAAAGCCGTGTATTTTCCGATTCGTCGTTAAAATTGTAAACACTTAAAACCAAAATATTGAAAAATATCAGAAAATTTTTTTTTATCGATTTTTCAAAATGTGATAAGGGGGATGGCAGTATTTTTTCAAAAAATCACGAAAAATTTATTTGCTTAAATTTCTAATCTTAATAAGCAGATTTATTAATCTAATAAAAACTAACACAGAAAAGCTTTCCGAATTGAAATTAAGGCTGTTTTGGCTTAGTTATGAAGGTTTTTATCTTAGATTAAAAAAAAAAAAAAAACATTTTTCGACACATTTTTTGAATCAAAAGTACGGTCTTCTTAAGAGCCTCTTATAGCCAAAAAGGAAGTGATAGCCAAAAGCCGTGTATTTTCCAATTCGTCGTTAAAATTGTAAACACTTAAAACCAAAATATGGAAAAATATCAGAAAAATTTTTTTTATCGATTTTTCAAAATGTGATAAGGGGGATGGCAGTATTTTTTCAAAAAATCACGAAAAATTTATTTGCTTAAATTTCTAATCTTAATAAGCAGATTTATTAATCTAATAAAAACTAACACAGAAAAGCTTTCCGAATTGAAATTAAGGCTGTTTTGGCTTAGTTATGAAGGTTTTTATCTTAGATTAAAAAAAAAAAAAAAACATTTTTCGACACATTTTTTGAATCAAAAGTACGGTCTTCTTAAGAGCCTCTTATAGCCAAAAAGGAAGTGATAGCCAAAAGCCGTGTATTTTCCGATTCGTCGTTAAAATTGTAAACACTTAAAACCAAAATATTGAAAAATATCAGAAAATTTTTTTTTATCGATTTTTCAAAATGTGATAAGGGGGGGATGTCAGTATTTTTTAAAAAAATCGCGAAAAATTTATTTGCTTGGATTTCTAATCTTAATAAGCAGATTTATTAATCTAATAAAAACTGACACAGAACAGCTTTCCGAATTGAAATTAAGGCTGTTTTGGCTTAGTTATGAAGGTTTTTATCTTAGATTTCCCAAAAAAAAAAATATATTTTTCGACACATTTTCAGATTCAAAAAATGTGGAAAAGTACGGTCTTGTTAAGAGCCTCTTATAGCCAAAAATGAAGTGATAGCCAAAAGCCGTGTATTTTCCGATTCGTCGTTAAAATTGTAAACACTTAAAACCAAAATATTGAAAAATATCAGAAAAAATTTTTTATCGATTTTTCAAAATGTGATAAGGGGGATGTCAGTATTTTTTAAAAAATCGCGAAAAATTTATTTGCTTAGATTTCCAATCTTAATAAGCAGATTTATTAATCTAATAAAAACTGACACAGAACAGCTTTCCGAATTGAAATTAAGGCTGTTTTGGCTTAGTTATGAAGGTTTTTATCTTAGATTTCCCAAAAAAAAAAAAAAACATATTTTTCGGCATATTTTTAGATTCAAAAAATGTGGAAAAGTACGGTCTTCTTAAGAGCCTCTTATAGCCAAAAAGGAAGTGATAGCCAAAAGCCGAGTATTTTCCGATTCGTCGTTAAAATTGTAAACACTTAAAACCAAAATATTGAAAAATATCAGAAAAATTTTTTTTATCGATTTTTCAAAATGTGAAATCGCGAAAAATTTATTTGCTTAGATTTCTAATCTTAATAAGCAGATTTATTAATCTAATAAAAACTGACACAGAACAGCTTTCCGAATTGAAATTAAGGCTGTTTTGGCTTAGTTATGAAGGTTTTTATCTTAGATTTCCCAAAAAAAAACAAACATATTTTTCGACACATTTTTAGATTCAAAAAATGTGGAAAAGTACGGTCTTCTTAAGAGCCTCTTATAGCCAAAAAGGAAGTGATAGCCAAAAGCCGTGTATTTTCCGATTCGTCGTTAAAATTGTAAACACTTAAAACCAAAATATTGAAAAATATCAGAAAATTTTTTTTTTATCGATTTTTCAAAATGTGATAAGGGGGGATGTCAGTATTTTTTAAAAAAATCGCGAAAAATTTATTTGCTTAGATTTCTAATCTTAATAAGCAGATTTATTAATCTAATAAAAACTGACACAGAACAGCTTTCCGAATTGAAATTAAGGCTGTTTTGGCTTAGTTATGAAGGTTTTTATCTTAGATTTCCCAAAAAAAAAAAACATATTTTTCGACACATTTTTAGATTCAAAAAATGTGGAAAAGTACGGTCTTCTTAAGAGCCTCTTATAGCCAAAAAGGAAGTGATAGCCAAAAGCCGTGTATTTTCCGATTCGTCGTTAAAATTGTAAACACTTAAAACCAAAATATTGAAAAATATCAGAAAACAAATTTTTATCGATTTTTCAAAATGTGATAAGGGGGATGCCAGTATTTTTTAAAAAAATCACGAAAAATTTATTTGCTTGAATTTCTAATCTTAATAAGCAGATTTATTAATCTAATAAAAACTGACACAGAACAGTTTTCCGAGTTGAAATTAAGGCTGTTTTGGCTTAGTTATGAAGGTTTTTATCTTAGATTTCCCAAAAAAAAAAAAAATATTTTTCGACACATTTTTAGATTCAAAAAATGTGGAAAAGTACGGTCTTCTTAAGAGCCTCTTATAGCCAAAAAGGAATTGATAGCCAAAAGCCGTGTATTTTCCGATTCGTCGTTAAAATTGTAAACACTTAAAACCAAAATATTGAAAAATATCAGAAAAAAAATTTTTATCGATTTTTCAAAATGTGATAAGGGGGGATGTCAGTATTTTTTAAAAAAATCGCGAAAAATTTATTTGCTTAGATTTCTAATCTTAATAAGCAGATTTATTAATCTAATAAAAACTGACACAGAACAGCTTTCCGAATTGAAATTAAGGCTGTTTTGGCTTAGTTATGAAGGTTTTTATCTTAGATTTCCCAAAAAAAAACAAACATATTTTTCGACACATTTTTAGATTCAAAAAATGTGGAAAAGTACGGTCTTCTTAAGAGCCTCTTATAGCCAAAAAGGAAGTGATAGCCAAAAGCCGTGTATTTTCCGATTCGTCGTTAAAATTGTAAACACTTAAAACCAAAATACTGAAAAATATCAGAAAATAAATTTGTATCGATTTTTCAAAATGTGATAAGGGGGGATGCCAGTATTTTTTAAAAAAATCACGAAAAATTTATTTGCTTGAATTTCTAATCTTAATAAGCAGATTTATTAATCTAATAAAAACTGACACAGAACAGTTTTCCGAGTTGAAATTAAGGCTGTTTTGGCTTAGTTATGAAGGTTTTTATCTTAGATTTCCCAAAAAAAAACAAACATATTTTTCGACACATTTTTAGATTCAAAAAATGTGGAAAAGTACGGTCTTCTTAAGAGCCTCTTATAGCCAAAAAGGAAGTGATAGCCAAAAGCCGTGTATTTTCCGATTCGTCGTTAAAATTGTAAACACTTAAAACCAAAATATTGAAAAATATCAGAAAAATTTTTTTATCGATTTTTCAAAATGTGATAAGGGGGGATGTCAGTATTTTTTTAAAAAATCGCGAAAAATTTATTTGCTTAGATTTCTAATCTTAATAAGCAGATTTATTAATCTAATAAAAACTGACACAGAACAGCTTTCCGAATTGAAATTAAGGCTGTTTTGGCTTAGTTATGAAGGTTTTTATCTTAGATTTCCCAAAAAAAAAATATTTTTCGACACATTTTCAGATTCAAAAAATGTGGAAAAGTACGGTCTTGTTAAGAGCCTCTTATAGCCAAAAATGAAGTGATAGCCAAAAGCCGTGTATTTTCCGATTCGTCGTTAAAATTGTAAACACTTAAAACCAAAATATTGAAAAATATCAGAAAAAAATTTTTATCGATTTTTCAAAATGTGATAAGGGGGGATGTCAGTATTTTTTAAAAAAATCGCGAAAAATTTATTTGCTTAGATTTCCAATCTTAATAAGCAGATTTATTAATCTAATAAAAACTGACACAGAACAGCTTTCCGAATTGAAATTAAGGCTGTTTTGGCTTAGTTATGAAGGTTTTTATCTTAGATTTCCCAAAAAAAAAAAAAAACATATTTTTCGGCATATTTTTAGATTCAAAAAATGTGGAAAAGTACGGTCTTCTTAAGAGCCTCTTATAGCCAAAAAGGAAGTGATAGCCAAAAGCCGAGTATTTTCCGATTCGTCGTTAAAATTGTAAACACTTAAAACCAAAATATTGAAAAATATCAGAAAAATTTTTTTATCGATTTTTCAAAATGTGAAATCGCGAAAAATTTATTTGCTTAGATTTCTAATCTTAATAAGCAGATTTATTAATCTAATAAAAACTGACACAGAACAGCTTTCCGAATTGAAATTAAGGCTGTTTTGGCTTAGTTATGAAGGTTTTTATCTTAGATTTCCCAAAAAAAAAAAAACATATTTTTCGACACATTTTTAGATTCAAAAAATGTGGAAAAGTACGGTCTTCTTAAGAGCCTCTTATAGCCAAAAAGGAAGTGATAGCCAAAAGCCGTGTATTTTCCGATTCGTCGTTAAAATTGTAAACACTTAAAACCAAAATATTGAAAAATATCAGAAAATTTTTTTTATCGATTTTTCAAAATGTGATAAGGGGGATGTCAGTATTTTTTAAAAAAATCGCGAAAAATTTATTTGCTTAGATTTCTAATCTTAATAAGCAGATTTATTAATCTAATAAAAACTGACACAGAACAGCTTTCCGAATTGAAATTAAGGCTGTTTTGGCTTAGTTATGAAGGTTTTTATCTTAGATTTCCCAAAAAAAAAAAAAAACTATTTTTCGACACATTTTTAGATTCAAAAAATGTGGAAAAGTACGGTCTTCTTAAGAGCCTCTTATAGCCAAAAAGGAAGTGATAGCCAAAAAGCCGAGTATTTTCCGATTCGTCGTTAAAATTGTAAACACTTAAAACCAAAATATTGAAAAATATCAGAAAAATTTTTTTTATCGATTTTTCAAAATGTGATAAGGGGGATGTCAGTATTTTTAAAAAAATCGCGAAAAATTTATTTGCTTAGATTTCTAATCTTAATAAGCAGATTTATTAATCTAATAAAAACTGACACAGAACAGCTTTCCGAATTGAAATTAAGGCTGTTTTGGCTTAGTTATGAAGGTTTTTATCTTAGATTTCCCAAAAAAAAAAATATATTTTTCGACACATTTTCAGATTCAAAAAATGTGGAAAAGTACGGTCTTGTTAAGAGCCTCTTATAGCCAAAAATGAAGTGATAGCCAAAAGCCGTGTATTTTCCGATTCGTCGTTAAAATTGTAAACACTTAAAACCAAAATATTGAAAAATATCAGGAAAAAATTTTTATCGATTTTTCAAAATGTGATAAGGGGGGATGTCAGTATTTTTTAAAAAAATCGCGAAAAATTTATTTGCTTAGATTTCCAATCTTAATAAGCAGATTTATTAATCTAATAAAAACTGACACAGAACAGCTTTCCGAATTGAAATTAAGGCTGTTTTGGCTTAGTTATGAAGGTTTTTATCTTAGATTTCCCAAAAAAAAAAAAACATATTTTTCGGCATATTTTTAGATTCAAAAAATGTGGAAAAGTACGGTCTTCTTAAGAGCCTCTTATAGCCAAAAAGGAAGTGATAGCCAAAAGCCGAGTATTTTCCGATTCGTCGTTAAAATTGTAAACACTTAAAACCAAAATATTGAAAAATATCAGAAAAATTTTTTTTATCGATTTTTCAAAATGTGAAATCGCGAAAAATTTATTTGCTTAGATTTCTAATCTTAATAAGCAGATTTATTAATCTAATAAAAACTGACACAGAACAGCTTTCCGAATTGAAATTAAGGCTGTTTTGGCTTAGTTATGAAGGTTTCTATCTTAGATTTCCCAAAAAAAAAAAACATATTTTTCGACACATTTTTAGATTCAAAAAATGTGGAAAAGTACGGTCTTCTTAAGAGCCTCTTATAGCCAAAAAGGAAGTGATAGCCAAAAGCCGTGTATTTTCCGATTCGTCGTTAAAATTGTAAACACTTAAAACCAAAATACTGAAAAATATCAGAAAACAAATTTGTATCGATTTTTCAAAATGTGATAAGGGGGGATGCCAGTATTTTTTAAAAAAATCACGAAAAATTTATTTGCTTGAATTTCTAATCTTAATAAGCAGATTTATTAATCTAATAAAAACTGACACAGAACAGTTTTCCGAGTTGAAATTAAGGCTGTTTTGGCTTAGTTATGAAGGTTTCTATCTTAGATTTCCCAAAAAAACAAAACATATTTTTCGACACATTTTTAGATTCAAAAAATGTGGAAAAGTACGGTCTTCTTAAGAGCCTCTTATAGCCAAAAAGGAAGTGATAGCCAAAAGCCGTGTATTTTCCGATTCGTCGTTAAAATTGTAAACACTTAAAACCAAAATATTGAAAAATATCAGAAAACAAATTTGTATCGATTTTTCAAAATGTGATAAGGGGGGATGCCAGTATTTTTTAAAAAAATCACGAAAAATTTATTTGCTTGAATTTCTAATCTTAATAAGCAGATTTATTAATCTAATAAAAACTGACACAGAACAGTTTTCCGAGTTGAAATTAAGGCTGTTCTGGCTTAGTTATGAAGGTTTTTATCTTAGATTTCCCAAAAAAAAAAAAAAAATTTTTCGACACATTTTTAGATTCAAAAAATGTGGAAAAGTACGGTCTTCTTAAGAGCCTCTTATAGCCAAAAAGGAGTGATTCGTCGTTAAAATTGTAAACACTTAAAACCAAAATATTGAAAAATATCAGAAAACAAATTTGTATCGATTTTTCAAAATGTGATAAGGGGGGATGCCAGTATTTTTTAAAAAAATCACGAAAAATTTATTTGCTTGAATTTCTAATCTTAATAAGCAGATTTATTAATCTAATAAAAACTGACACAGAACAGTTTTCCGAGTTGAAATTAAGGCTGTTTTGGCTTAGTTATGAAGGTTTTTATCTTAGATTTCCCAAAAAAAAAAAAATATTTTTCGACACATTTTTAGATTCAAAAAATGTGGAAAAGTACGGTCTTCTTAAGAGCCTCTTATAGCCAAAAAGGAATTGATAGCCAAAAGCCGTGTATTTTCCGATTCGTCGTTAAAATTGTAAACACTTAAAACCAAAATATTGAAAAATATCAGAAAAAAAATTTTTATCGATTTTTCAAAATGTGATAAGGGGGATGTCAGTATTTTTTAAAAAAATCGCGAAAAATTTATTTGCTTAGATTTCTAATCTTAATAAGCAGATTTATTAATCTAATAAAAACTGACACAGAACAGCTTTCCGAATTGAAATTAAGGCTGTTTTGGCTTAGTTATGAAGGTTTTTATCTTAGATTTCCCAAAAAAAAACAAACATATTTTTCGACACATTTTTAGATTCAAAAAATGTGGAAAAGTACGGTCTTCTTAAGAGCCTCTTATAGCCAAAAAGGAAGTGATAGCCAAAAGCCGTGTATTTTCCGATTCGTCGTTAAAATTGTAAACACTTAAAACCAAAATATTGAAAAATATCAGAAAACAAATTTTTATCGATTTTTCAAAATGTGATAAGGGGGATGCCAGTATTTTTTAAAAAAATCACGAAAAATTTATTTGCTTGAATTTCTAATCTTAATAAGCAGATTTATTAATCTAATAAAAACTGACACAGAACAGTTTTCCGAGTTGAAATTAAGGCTGTTCTGGCTTAGTTATGAAGGTTTTTATCTTAGATTTCCCAAAAAAAAACAAACATATTTTTCGACACATTTTTAGATTCAAAAAATGTGGAAAAGTACGGTCTTCTTAAGAGCCTCTTATAGCCAAAAAGGAAGTGATAGCAAAAGCCGTGTATTTTCCGATTCGTCGTTAAAATTGTAAACACTTAAAACCAAAATATTGAAAAATATCAGAAAACAAATTTTTATCGATTTTTCAAAATGTGATAAGGGGGGATGCCAGTATTTTTAAAAAAATCACGAAAAATTTATTTGCTTGAATTTCTAATCTTAATAAGCAGATTTATTAATCTAATAAAAACTGACACAGAACAGTTTTCCGAGTTGAAATTAAGGCTGTTTTGGCTTAGTTATGAAGGTTTTTATCTTAGATTTCCCAAAAAAAAACAAACATATTTTTCGACACATTTTTAGATTCAAAAAATGTGGAAAAGTACGGTCTTCTTAAGAGCCTCTTATAGCCAAAAAGGAAGTGATAGCCAAAAGCCGTGTATTTTCCGATTCGTCGTTAAAATTGTAAACACTTAAAACCAAAATATTGAAAAATATCAGAAAACAAATTTTTATCGATTTTTCAAAATGTGATAAGGGGGGATGCCAGTATTTTTTAAAAAAATCACGAAAAATTTATTTGCTTGAATTTCTAATCTTAATAAGCAGATTTATTAATCTAATAAAAACTGACACAGAACAGTTTTCCGAGTTGAAATTAAGGCTGTTCTGGCTTAGTTATGAAGGTTTTTATCTTAGATTTCCCAAAAAAAAAAAAAATTTTTTCGACACATTTTTAGATTCAAAAAATGTGGAAAAGTACGGTCTTCTTAAGAGCCTCTTATAGCCAAAAAGGAGTGATTCGTCGTTAAAATTGTAAACACTTAAAACCAAAATATTGAAAAATATCAGAAAACAAATTTGTATCGATTTTTCAAAATGTGATAAGGGGGGATGCCAGTATTTTTTAAAAAAATCACGAAAAATTTATTTGCTTGAATTTCTAATCTTAATAAGCAGATTTATTAATCTAATAAAAACTGACACAGAACAGTTTTCCGAGTTGAAATTAAGGCTGTTTTGGCTTAGTTATGAAGGTTTTTATCTTAGATTTCCCAAAAAAAAAACAAACATATTTTTCGACACATTTTTAGATTCAAAAAATGTGGAAAAGTACGGTCTTCTTAAGAGCCTCTTATAGCCAAAAAGGAAGTGATAGCCAAAAGCCGTGTATTTTCCGATTCGTCGTTAAAATTGTAAACACTTAAAACCAAAATATTGAAAAATATCAGAAAACAAATTTTTATCGATTTTTCAAAATGTGATAAGGGGGCCAGTATTTTTTAAAAAAATCACGAAAAATTTATTTGCTTGAATTTCTAATCTTAATAAGCAGATTTATTAATCTAATAAAAACTGACACAGAACAGTTTTCCGAGTTGAAATTAAGGCTGTTTTGGCTTAGTTATGAAGGTTTTTATCTTAGATTTCCCAAAAAAAAAAAAAATATTTTTCGACACATTTTTAGATTCAAAAAATGTGGAAAAGTACGGTCTTCTTAAGAGCCTCTTATAGCCAAAAAGGAATTGATAGCCAAAAGCCGTGTATTTTCCGATTCGTCGTTAAAATTGTAAACACTTAAAACCAAAATATTGAAAAATATCAGAAAAAAATTTTTATCGATTTTTCAAAATGTGATAAGGGGGGATGTCAGTATTTTTAAAAAAATCGCGAAAAATTTATTTGCTTAGATTTCTAATCTTAATAAGCAGATTTATTAATCTAATAAAAACTGACACAGAACAGCTTTCCGAATTGAAATTAAGGCTGTTTTGGCTTAGTTATGAAGGTTTTTATCTTAGATTTCCCAAAAAAAAAAAAATATTTTTCGACACATTTTTAGATTCAAAAAATGTGGAAAAGTACGGTCTTCTTAAGAGCCTCTTATAGCCAAAAAGGAATTGATAGCCAAAAGCCGTGTATTTTCCGATTCGTCGTTAAAATTGTAAACACTTAAAACCAAAATATTGAAAAATATCAGAAAAAAAATTTTTATCGATTTGTCAAAATGTGATAAGGGGGGATGCCAGTATTTTTTAAAAAAATCACGAAAAATTTATTTGCTTGAATTTCTAATCTTAATAAGCAGATTTATTAATCTAATAAAAACTGACACAGAACAGCTTTCCGAATTGAAATTAAGGCTGTTCTGGCTTAGTTATGAAGGTTTTTATCTTAGATTTCCCAAAAAAAAAAAAAATATTTTTCGACACATTTTTAGATTCAAAAAATGTGGAAAAGTACGGTCTTCTTAAGAGCCTCTTATAGCCAAAAAGGAGTGATTCGTCGTTAAAATTGTAAACACTTAAAACCAAAATATTGAAAAATATCAGAAAACAAATTTGTATCGATTTTTCAAAATGTGATAAGGGGGATGCCAGTATTTTTTAAAAAATCACGAAAAATTTATTTGCTTGAATTTCTAATCTTAATAAGCAGATTTATTAATCTAATAAAAACTGACACAGAACAGTTTTCCGAGTTGAAATTAAGGCTGTTTTGGCTTAGTTATGAAGGTTTTTATCTTAGATTTCCCAAAAAAAAAAAAAAATATATTTTTCGACACATTTTTAGATTCAAAAAATGTGGAAAAGTACGGTCTTGTTAAGAGCCTCTTATAGCCAAAAAGGAAGTGATAGCCAAAAGCCGTGTATTTTCCGATTCGTCGTTAAAATTGTAAACACTTAAAACCAAAATATTGAAAAATATCAGAAAAATTTTTTTTATCGATTTTTCAAAATGTGATAAGGGGGGATGTCAGTATTTTTTTAAAAAATCGTGAAAAATTTATTTGCTTAGATTTCTAATCTTAATAAGCAGATTTATTAATCTAATAAAAACTGACACAGAACAGCTTTCCGAATTGAAATTAAGGCTGTTTTGGCTTAGTTATGAAGGTTTTTATCTTAGATTTCCCAAAAAAAAAATATATTTTTCGACACATTTTTAGATTCAAAAAATGTGGAAAAGTACGGTCTTGTTAAGAGCCTCTTATAGCCAAAAATGAAGTGATAGCCAAAAGCCGTGTATTTTCCGATTCGTCGTTAAAATTGTAAACACTTAAAACCAAAATATTGAAAAATATCAGAAAAAAATTTTTATCGATTTTTCAAAATGTGATAAGGGGGGATGTCAGTATTTTTTAAAAAAATCGCGAAAAATTTATTTGCTTAGATTTCCAATCTTAATAAGCAGATTTATTAATCTAATAAAAACTGACACAGAACAGCTTTCCGAATTGAAATTAAGGCTGTTTTGGCTTAGTTATGAAGGTTTTTATCTTAGATTTCCCAAAAAAAAAATATATTTTTCGACACATTTTTAGATTCAAAAAATGTGGAAAAGTACGGTCTTCTTAAGAGCCTCTTATAGCCAAAAAGGAAGTGATAGCCAAAAGCCGTGTATTTTCCGATTCGTCGTTAAAATTGTAAACACTTAAAACCAAAATATTGAAAAATATCAGAAAAAAATTTTTATCGATTTTTCAAAATGTGATAAGGGGGGATGTCAGTATTTTTTAAAAAAATCGCGAAAAATTTATTTGCTTAGATTTCCAATCTTAATAAGCAGATTTATTAATCTAATAAAAACTGACACAGAACAGCTTTCCGAATTGAAATTAAGGCTGTTTTGGCTTAGTTATGAAGGTTTTTATCTTAGATTTCCCCAAAAAAAAAAACAAATATTTTTCGGCATATTTTTAGATTCAAAAAATGTGGAAAAGTACGGTCTTCTTAAGAGCCTCTTATAGCCAAAAAGGAAGTGATAGCCAAAAGCCGTGTATTTTCCGATTCGTCGTTAAAATTGTAAACACTTAAAACCAAAATATTGAAAAATATCAGAAAACAAATTTTTATCGATTTTTCAAAATGTGATAAGGGGGGATGCCAGTATTTTTAAAAAAAATCACGAAAAATTTATTTGCTTGAATTTCTAATCTTAATAAGCAGATTTATTAATCTAATAAAAACTGACACAGAACAGCTTTCCGAATTGAAATTAAGGCTGTTTTGGCTTAGTTATGAAGGTTTTTATCTTAGATTTCCCCCAAAAAAAAAAATATATTTTTCGACACATTTTTAGATTCAAAAAATGTGGAAAAGTACGGTCTTCTTAAGAGCCTCTTATAGCCAAAAAGGAAGTGATAGCCAAAAGCCGTGTATTTTCCGATTCGTCGTTAAAATTGTAAACACTTAAAACCAAAATATTGAAAAATATCAGAAAAAAAATTTTTTATCGATTTTTCAAAATGTGATAAGGGGGGATGCCAGTATTTTTTAAAAAAATCGCGAAAAATTTATTTGCTTAATCTTAATAAGCAGATTTATTAATCTAATAAAAACTGACACAGAACAGCTTTCCGAATTGAAATTAAGGCTGTTTTGGCTTAGTTATGAAGGTTTTTATCTTAGATTTCCCAAAAAAAACCCAACATATTTTTCGACACATTTTTAGATTCAAAAAATGTGGAAAAGTACGGTCTTCTTAAGAGCCTCTTATAGCCAAAAAGGAAGTGATAGCCAAAAGCCGTGTATTTTCCGATTCGTCGTTAAAATTGTAAACACTTAAAACCAAAATATTGAAAAATATCAGAACAATTTTTTTTATCGATTTTTCAAAATGTGATAAGGGGGGATGTCAGTATTTTTTAAAAAAATCGCGAAAAATTTATTTGTTTAGATTTCTAATCTTAATAAGCAGATTTATTAATCTAATAAAAACTGACACAGAACAGCTTTCCGAATTGAAATTAAGGCTGTTTTGGCTTAGTTATGAAGGTTTTTATCTTAGATTTCCCAAAAAAAAAAAAAAAACATATTTTTCGGCATATTTTTAGATTCAAAAAATGTGGAAAAGTACGGTCTTCTTAAGAGCCTCTTATAGCCAAAAAGGAAGTGATAGCCAAAAGCCGAGTATTTTCCGATTCGTCGTTAAAATTGTAAACACTTAAAACCAAAATATTGAAAAATATCAGAAAAAAATTTTTATCGATTTTTCAAAATGTGATAAGGGGGATGTCAGTATTTTTTAAAAAAATCGCGAAAAATTTATTTGCTTAGATTTCCAATCTTAATAAGCAGATTTATTAATCTAATAAAAACTGACACAGAACAGCTTTCCGAATTGAAATTAAGGCTGTTTTGGCTTAGTTATGAAGGTTTTTATCTTAGATTTCCCAAAAAAAAAAACAAACATATTTTTCGACACATTTTTAGATTCAAAAAATGTGGAAAAGTACGGTCTTCTTAAGAGCCTCTTATAGCCAAAAAGGAAGTGATAGCCAAAAGCCGTGTATTTTCCGATTCGTCGTTAAAATTGTAAACACTTAAAACCAAAATATTGAAAAATATCAGAACAAATTTTTTATCGATTTTTCAAAATGTGATAAGGGGGGATGTCAGTATTTTTTAAAAAAATCGCGAAAAATTTATTTGCTTAGATTTCCAATCTTAATAAGCAGATTTATTAATCTAATAAAAACTGACACAGAACAGCTTTCCGAATTGAAATTAAGGCTGTTTTGGCTTACTTATGAAGGTTTTTATCTTAGATTTCCCAAAAAAAAACAAACATATTTTTCGACACATTTTTAGATTCAAAAAATGTGGAAAAGTACGGTCTTCTTAAGAGCCTCTTATAGCCAAAAAGGAAGTGATAGCCAAAAGCCGTGTATTTTCCGATTCGTCGTTAAAATTGTAAACACTTAAAACCAAAATATTGAAAAATATCAGAACAAATTTTTTATCGATTTTTCAAAATGTGATAAGGGGAGATGTCAGTATTTTTTAAAAAAATCGCGAAAAATTTATTTGCTTAGATTTCCAATCTTAATAAGCAGATTTATTAATCTAATAAAAACTGACACAGAACAGCTTTCCGAATTGAAATTAAGGCTGTTTTGGCTTAGTTATGAAGGTTTTTATCTTAGATTTCCCCAAAAAAAAAAAAAAACATATTTTTCGGCATATTTTTAGATTCAAAAAATGTGGAAAAGTACGGTCTTCTTAAGAGCCTCTTATAGCCAAAAAGGAAGTGATAGCCAAAAGCCGTGTATTTTCCGATTCGTCGTTAAAATTGTAAACACTTAAAACCAAAATATTGAAAAATATCAGAAAAAAAATTTTTATCGATTTTTCAAAATGTGATAAGGGGAGATGCCAGTATTTTTAAAAAAATCACGAAAAATTTATTTGCTTGAATTTCTAATCTTAATAAGCAGATTTATTAATCTGATAAAAACTGACACAGAACAGTTTTCCGAGTTGAAATTAAGGCTGTTTTGGCTTAGTTATGAAGGTTTTTATCTTAGATTTCCCAAAAAAAAAAAAAAACATATTTTTCGGCATATTTTTAGATTCAAAAAATGTGGAAAAGTACGGTCTTCTTAAGAGCCTCTTATAGCCAAAAAGGAAGTGATAGCCAAAAGCCGAGTATTTTCCGATTCGTCGTTAAAATTGTAAACACTTAAAACCAAAATATTGAAAAATATCAGAAAAAAATTTTTTATCGATTTTTCAAAATGTGATAAGGGGGGATGTCAGTATTTTTTAAAAAAATCGCGAAAAATTTATTTGCTTAGATTTCTAATCTTAATAAGCAGATTTATTAATCTAATAAAAACTGACACAGAACAGCTTTCCGAATTGAAATTAAGGCTGTTTTGGCTTAGTTATGAAGGTTTTTATCTTAGATTTCCCAAAAAAAAAAAAAAACATATTTTTCGGCATATTTTTAGATTCAAAAAATGTGGAAAAGTACGGTCTTCTTAAGAGCCTCTTATAGCCAAAAAGGAAGTGATAGCCAAAAGCCGTGTATTTTCCGATTCGTCGTTAAAATTGTAAACACTTAAAACCAAAATATTGAAAAATATCAGAAAACAAATTTTTATCGATTTTTCAAAATGTGATAAGGGGGCCAGTATTTTTTAAAAAAATCACGAAAAATTTATTTGCTTGAATTTCTAATCTTAATAAGCAGATTTATTAATCTAATAAAAACTGACACAGAACAGTTTTCCGAGTTGAAATTAAGGCTGTTTTGGCTTAGTTATGAAGGTTTTTATCTTAGATTTCCCAAAAAAAAAAAAAAAATTCGACACATTTTTAGATTCAAAAAATGTGGAAAAGTACGGTCTTCTTAAGAGCCTCTTATAGCCAAAAAGGAAGTGATAGCCAAAAGCCGTGTATTTTCCGATTCGTCGTTAAAATTGTAAACACTTAAAACCAAAATATTGAAAAATATCAGAAAAAAATTTTTTATCGATTTTTCAAAATGTGATAAGGGGGGATATCAGTATTTTTTAAAAAAATCGCGAAAAATTTATTTGCTTAGATTTCCAATCTTAATAAGCAGATTTATTAATCTAATAAAAACTGACACAGAACAGCTTTCCGAATTGAAATTAAGGCTGTTTTGGCTTAGTTATGAAGGTTTTTATCTTAGATTTCCCAAAAAAAAAAAAAAACATATTTTTCGGCATATTTTTAGATTCAAAAAATGTGGAAAAGTACGGTCTTCTTAAGAGCCTCTTATAGCCAAAAAGGAAGTGATAGCCAAAAGCCGTGTATTTTCCGATTCGTCGTTAAAATTGTAAACACTTAAAACCAAAATATTGAAAAATATCAGAAAAAATTTTTTTATCGATTTTTCAAAATGTGATAAGGGGGGATGTCAGTATTTTTTAAAAAAATCGCGAAAAATTTATTTGCTTAGATTTCCAATCTTAATAAGCAGATTTATTAATCTAATAAAAACTGACACAGAACAGCTTTCCGAATTGAAATTAAGGCTGTTTTGGCTTAGTTATGAAGGTTTTTATCTTAGATTTCCCAAAAAAAAAAAAAAACATATTTTTCGGCATATTTTTAGATTCAAAAAATGTGGAAAAGTACGGTCTTCTTAAGAGCCTCTTATAGCCAAAAAGGAAGTGATAGCCAAAAGCCGAGTATTTTCCGATTCGTCGTTAAAATTGTAAACACTTAAAACCAAAATATTGAAAAATATCAGAAAAAATTTTTTATCGATTTTTCAAAATGTGATAAGGGGGGATGTCAGTATTTTTTAAAAAAATCGCGAAAAATTTATTTGCTTAGATTTCCAATCTTAATAAGCAGATTTATTAATCTAATAAAAACTGACACAGAACAGCTTTCCGAATTGAAATTAAGGCTGTTTTGGCTTAGTTATGAAGGTTTTTATCTTAGATTTCCCAAAAAAAAAACAAACATATTTTTCGACACATTTTTAGATTCAAAAAATGTGGAAAAGTACGGTCTTCTTAAGAGCCTCTTATAGCCAAAAAGGAAGTGATAGCCAAAAGCCGTGTATTTTCCGATTCGTCGTTAAAATTGTAAACACTTAAAACCAAAATATTGAAAAATATCAGAAAACAAATTTTTATCGATTTTTCAAAATGTGATAAGGGGGGATGCCAGTATTTTTAAAAAAAATCACGAAAAATTTATTTGCTTGAATTTCTAATCTTAATAAGCAGATTTATTAATCTAATAAAAACTGACACAGAACAGTTTTCCGAGTTGAAATTAAGGCTGTTTTGGCTTAGTTATGAAGGTTTTTATCTTAGATTTCCCAAAAAAAAAACAAACATATTTTTCGACACATTTTTAGATTCAAAAAATGTGGAAAAGTACGGTCTTCTTAAGAGCCTCTTATAGCCAAAAAGGAAGTGATAGCCAAAAGCCGTGTATTTTCCGATTCGTCGTTAAAATTGTAAACACTTAAAACCAAAATATTGAAAAATATCAGAAAACAAATTTTTATCGATTTTTCAAAATGTGATAAGGGGGGATGTCAGTATTTTTTAAAAAAATCGCGAAAAATTTATTTGCTTAGATTTCTAATCTTAATAAGCAGATTTATTAATCTAATAAAAACTGACACAGAACAGCTTTCCGAATTGAAATTAAGGCTGTTTTGGCTTAGTTATGAAGGTTTTTATCTTAGATTTCCCAAAAAAAAAAACAAACATATTTTTCGACACATTTTTAGATTCAAAAAATGTGGAAAAGTACGGTCTTCTTAAGAGCCTCTTATAGCCAAAAAGGAAGTGATAGCCAAAAGCCGTGTATTTTCCGATTCGTCGTTAAAATTGTAAACACTTAAAACCAAAATATTGAAAAATATCAGAAAACAAATTTTTATCGATTTTTCAAAATGTGATAAGGGGGATGACAGTATTTTTTAAAAAAATCACGAAAAATTTATTTGCTTGAATTTCTAATCTTAATAAGCAGATTTATTAATCTAATAAAAACTGACACAGAACAGTTTTCCGAGTTGAAATTAAGGCTGTTTTGGCTTAGTTATGAAGGTTTTTATCTTAGATTTCCCAAAAAAAAAAAAAAATATTTTTCGACACATTTTTAGATTCAAAAAATGTGGAAAAGTACGGTCTTCTTAAGAGCCTCTTATAGCCAAAAAGGAAGTGATAGCCAAAAGCCGTGTATTTTCCGATTCGTCGTTAAAATTGTAAACACTTAAAACCAAAATATTGAAAAATATCAGAAAACAAATTTTTATCGATTTTTCAAAATGTGATAAGGGGGGATGTCAGTATTTTTTAAAAAAATCGCGAAAAATTTATTTGCTTAGATTTCCAATCTTAATAAGCAGATTTATTAATCTAATAAAAACTGACACAGAACAGCTTTCCGAATTGAAATTAAGGCTGTTTTGGCTTAGTTATGAAGGTTTTTATCTTAGATTTCCCAAAAAAAAAAAAAATATTTTTCGACACATTTTTAGATTCAAAAAATGTGGAAAAGTACGGTCTTCTTAAGAGCCTCTTATAGCCAAAAAGGAAGTGATAGCCAAAAGCCGTGTATTTTCCGATTCGTCGTTAAAATTGTAAACACTTAAAACCAAAATATTGAAAAATATCAGAAAACAAATTTTTATCGATTTTTCAAAATGTGATAAGGGGGATGTCAGTATTTTTTAAAAAAATCGCGAAAAATTTATTTGCTTAGATTTCCAATCTTAATAAGCAGATTTATTAATCTAATAAAAACTGACACAGAACAGCTTTCCGAATTGAAATTAAGGCTGTTTTGGCTTAGTTATGAAGGTTTTTATCTTAGATTTCCCAAAAAAAAAACAAACATATTTTTCGACACATTTTTAGATTCAAAAAATGTGGAAAAGTACGGTCTTCTTAAGAGCCTCTTATAGCCAAAAAGGAAGTGATAGCCAAAAGCCGTGTATTTTCCGATTCGTCGTTAAAATTGTAAACACTTAAAACCAAAATATTGAAAAATATCAGAAAACAAATTTTTATCGATTTTTCAAAATGTGATAAGGGGGATGCCAGTATTTTTAAAAAAAATCACGAAAAATTTATTTGCTTGAATTTCTAATCTTAATAAGCAGATTTATTAATCTAATAAAAACTGACACAGAACAGTTTTCCGAGTTGAAATTAAGGCTGTTTTGGCTTAGTTATGAAGGTTTTTATCTTAGATTTCCCAAAAAAAAAAAAAATATTTTTTGACACATTTTTAGATTCAAAAAATGTGGAAAAGTACGGTCTTCTTAAGAGCCTCTTATAGCCAAAAAGGAAGTGATAGCCAAAAGCCGTGTATTTTCCGATTCGTCGTTAAAATTGTAAACACTTAAAACCAAAATATTGAAAAATATCAGAAAAAAATTTTTTATCGATTTTTCAAAATGTGATAAGGGATGTCAGTATTTTTTAAAAAAATCGCGAAAAATTTATTTGCTTAGATTTCTAATCTTAATAAGCAGATTTATTAATCTAATAAAAACTGACACAGAACAGCTTTCCGAATTGAAATTAAGGCTGTTTTGGCTTAGTTATGAAGGTTTTTATCTTAGATTTCCCAAAAAAAAAAAAAAACATATTTTTCGGCATATTTTTAGATTCAAAAAATGTGGAAAAGTACGGTCTTCTTAAGAGCCTCTTATAGCCAAAAAGGAAGTGATAGCCAAAAGCCGTGTATTTTCCGATTCGTCGTTAAAATTGTAAACACTTAAAACCAAAATATTGAAAAATATCAGAAAACAAATTTTTATCGATTTTTCAAAATGTGATAAGGGGGGATGTCAGTATTTTTTAAAAAAATCGCGAAAAATTTATTTGCTTAGATTTCTAATCTTAATAAGCAGATTTATTAATCTAATAAAAACTGACACAGAACAGCTTTCCGAATTGAAATTAAGGCTGTTTTGGCTTAGTTATGAAGGTTTTTATCTTAGATTTCCAAAAAAAAAAAAAAACATATTTTTCGACACATTTTTAGATTCAAAAAATGTGGAAAAGTACGGTCTTCTTAAGAGCCTCTTATAGCCAAAAAGGAAGTGATAGCCAAAAGCCGTGTATTTTCCGATTCGTCGTTAAAATTGTAAACACTTAAAACCAAAATATTGAAAAATATCAGAAAACAAATTTTTATCGATTTTTCAAAATGTGATAAGGGGGATGTCAGTATTTTTTAAAAAAATCGCGAAAAATTTATTTGCTTAGATTTCTAATCTTAATAAGCAGATTTATTAATCTAATAAAAACTGACACAGAACAGCTTTCCGAATTGAAATTAAGGCTGTTTTGGCTTAGTTATGAAGGTTTTTATCTTAGATTTCCCAAAAAAAAAACAAACATATTTTTCGACACATTTTTAGATTCAAAAAATGTGGAAAAGTACGGTCTTCTTAAGAGCCTCTTATAGCCAAAAAGGAAGTGATAGCCAAAAGCCGTGTATTTTCCGATTCGTCGTTAAAATTGTAAACACTTAAAACCAAAATATTGAAAAATATCAGAAAACAAATTTTTATCGATTTTTCAAAATGTGATAAGGGGGATGACAGTATTTTTTAAAAAAATCACGAAAAATTTATTTGCTTGAATTTCTAATCTTAATAAGCAGATTTATTAATCTAATAAAAACTGACACAGAACAGTTTTCCGAGTTGAAATTAAGGCTGTTTTGGCTTAGTTATGAAGGTTTTTATCTTAGATTTCCCAAAAAAAAAAAAAAATATTTTTCGACACATTTTTAGATTCAAAAAATGTGGAAAAGTACGGTCTTCTTAAGAGCCTCTTATAGCCAAAAAGGAAGTGATAGCCAAAAGCCGTGTATTTTCCGATTCGTCGTTAAAATTGTAAACACTTAAAACCAAAATATTGAAAAATATCAGAAAACAAATTTTTATCGATTTTTCAAAATGTGATAAGGGGGGATGTCAGTATTTTTTAAAAAAATCGCGAAAAATTTATTTGCTTAGATTTCCAATCTTAATAAGCAGATTTATTAATCTAATAAAAACTGACACAGAACAGCTTTCCGAATTGAAATTAAGGCTGTTTTGGCTTAGTTATGAAGGTTTTTATCTTAGATTTCCCAAAAAAAAAACAAACATATTTTTCGACACATTTTTAGATTCAAAAAATGTGGAAAAGTACGGTCTTCTTAAGAGCCTCTTATAGCCAAAAAGGAAGTGATAGCCAAAAGCCGTGTATTTTCCGATTCGTCGTTAAAATTGTAAACACTTAAAACCAAAATATTGAAAAATATCAGAAAACAAATTTGTATCGATTTTTCAAAATGTGATAAGGGGGGATGTCAGTATTTTTTAAAAAAATCGCGAAAAATTTATTTGCTTAGATTTCCAATCTTAATAAGCAGATTTATTAATCTAATAAAAACTGACACAGAACAGCTTTCCGAATTGAAATTAAGGCTGTTTTGGCTTAGTTATGAAGGTTTTTATCTTAGATTTCCCAAAAAAAAAAAAAATATTTTTCGACACATTTTTAGATTCAAAAAATGTGGAAAAGTACGGTCTTCTTAAGAGCCTCTTATAGCCAAAAAGGAAGTGATAGCCAAAAGCCGTGTATTTTCCGATTCGTCGTTAAAATTGTAAACACTTAAAACCAAAATATTGAAAAATATCAGAAAACAAATTTGTATCGATTTTTCAAAATGTGATAAGGGGGGATGTCAGTATTTTTTAAAAAAATCGCGAAAAATTTATTTGCTTAGATTTCTAATCTTAATAAGCAGATTTATTAATCTAATAAAAACTGACACAGAACAGCTTTCCGAATTGAAATTAAGGCTGTTTTGGCTTAGTTATGAAGGTTTTTATCTTAGATTTCCCAAAAAAAAAAAAACATATTTTTCGGCATATTTTTAAATTCACAAATGTGGAAAAGTACGGTCTTCTTAAGAGCCTCTTATAGCCAAAAAGGAAGTGATAGCCAAAAGCCGTGTATTTTCCGATTCGTCGTAAAAATTGTAAACACTTAAAACCAAAATATTGAAAAATATCAAAAAAAAATTTTTTTATAGATTTTTCAAAATGTGATAAGGGGGATGTCAGTATTTTTAAAAAAATCGCGAACAATTTATTTGCTTAGATTTCCAATCTTAATAAGCAGATTTATTAATCTAATAAAAACTGACACAGAACAGCTTTCCGAATTGAAATTAAGGCTGTTTTGGCTTAGTTATGAAGGTTTTTATCTTAGATTTCCCAAAAAAAAACAAACATATTTTTCGACACATTTTTAGATTCAAAAAATGTGGAAAAGTACGGTCTTCTTAAGAGCCTCTTATAGCCAAAAAGGAAGTGATAGCCAAAAGCCGTGTATTTTCCGATTCGTCGTAAAAATTGTAAACACTTAAAACCAAAATATTGAAAAATATCAAAAAAAATTTTTTTATAGACTTTTCAAAATGTGATAAGGGGGAATGCCAGTATTTTTTAAAAAAATCACGAAAAATTTATTTGCTTAAATTTCTAATCTTAATAAGCAGATTTATTAATCTAATAAAAACTGACACAGAACAGCTTTCCGAATTGAAATTAAGGCTGTTTTGGCTTAGTTATGAAGGTTTTTATCTTAGATTTCCCAAAAAAAAAAAAACATATTTTTCGGCATATTTTTAGATTCAAAAAATGTGGAAAAGTACGGTCTTCTTAAGAGCCTCTTATAGCCAAAAAGGAAGTGATAGCCAAAAGCCGAGTATTTTCCGATTCGTCGTTAAAATTGTAAACACTTAAAACCAAAATATTGAAAAATATCAGAAAAAATTTTTTTATCGATTTTTCAAAATGTGATAAGGGGGGATGCCAGTATTTTTTAAAAAAATCACGAAAAATTTATTTGCTTGAATTTCTAATCTTAATAAGCAGATTTATTAATCTAATAAAAACTGACACAGAACAGTTTTCCGAGTTGAAATTAAGGCTGTTTTGGCTTAGTTATGAAGGTTTTTATCTTAGATTTCCCAAAAAAAAAAAAAAAAACATTTTTCGACACATTTTTAGATTCAAAAAATGTGGAAAAGTACGGTCTTCTTAAGAGCCTCTTATAGCCAAAAAGGAAGTGATAGCCAAAAGCCGTGTATTTTCCGATTCGTCGTTAAAATTGTAAACACTTAAAACCAAAATATTGAAAAATATCAGAAATTTTTTTTTTTTAGATTTTTCAAAATGTGAAGGTTTTTATCTTAGATTTCCCAAAAAAAAACAAACATATTTTTCGACACATTTTTAGATTCAAAAAATGTGGAAAAGTACGGTCTTCTTAAGAGCCTCTTATAGCCAAAAAGGAAGTGATAGCCAAAAGCCGTGTATTTTCCGATTCGTCGTTAAAATTGTAAACACTTAAAACCAAAATATTGAAAAATATTAGCTTTTGGCTAAGCCGTGTATTTTCCGATTTGTCGTTAAAATTGTAAACACTTAAAACCAAAATATTGAAAAATATCAGAAAAAATTTTTGTATCGATTTTTCAAAATGTGATAAGGGGGGATGTCAGTATTTTTTAAAAAAATCGCGAAAAATTTATTTGCTTAGATTTCTAATCTTAATAAGCAGATTTATTAATCTAATAAAAACTGACACAGAACAGCTTTCTGAATTGAAATTAAGGCTGTTTTGGCTTAGTTATGAAGGTTTTTATCTTAGATTTCCCAAAAAAAAACAAACATATTTTTCGACACATTTTTAGATTCAAAAAATGTGGAAAAGTACGGTCTTCTTAAGAGCCTCTTATAGCCAAAAAGGAAGTGATAGCCAAAAGCCGAGTATTTTCCGATTCGTCGTTAAAATTGTAAACACTTAAAACCAAAATATTGAAAAATATCAGACAAAAATTTTTTATCGATTTTTCAAAATGTGATAAGGGGGGATGTCAGTATTTTTATAAAAATCGCGAAAAATTTATTTGCTTAGATTTCTAATCTTAATAAGCAGATTTATTAATCTAATAAAAACTGACACAGAACAGCTTTCCGAATTGAAATTAAGGCTGTTTTGGCTTAGTTATGAAGGTTTTTATCTTAGATTTCCCAAAAAAAAACAAACATATTTTTCGACACATTTTTAGATTCAAAAAATGTGGAAAAGTACGGTCTTCTTAAGAGCCTCTTATAGCCAAAAAGGAAGTGATAGCCAAAAGCCGTGTATTTTCCGATTCGTCGTTAAAATTGTAAGCACTTAAAACCAAAATATTGAAAAATATCAGAAAACAAATTTTTATCGATTTTTCAAAATGTGATAAGGGGGGATGCCAGTATTTTTTAAAAAAATCACGAAAAAGTTATTTGCTTGAATTTCTAATCTTAATAAGCAGATTTATTAATCTAATAAAAACTGACACAGAACAGCTTTCCGAATTGAAATTAAGGCTGTTTTGGCTTAGTTATGAAGGTTTTTATCTTAGATTTCCCAAAAAAAAAAAAAAATATTTTTCGACACATTTTTAGATTCAAAAAATGTGGAAAAGTACGGTCTTCTTAAGAGCCTCTTATAGCCAAAAAGGAAGTGATAGCCAAAAGCCGTGTATTTTCCGATTCGTCGTTAAAATTGTAAGCACTTAAAACCAAAATATTGAAAAATATCAGAAAACAAATTTTTATCGATTTTTCAAAATGTGATAAGGGGGGATGTCAGTATTTTTTAAAAAAATCGCGAAAAATTTATTTGCTTAGATTTCTAATCTTAATAAGCAGATTTATTAATCTAATAAAAACTGACACAGAACAGCTTTCCGAATTGAAATTAAGGCTGTTTTGGCTTAGTTATGAAGGTTTTTATCTTAGATTTCCCAAAAAAAACAAACATATTTTTCGACACATTTTTAGATTCAAAAAATGTGGAAAAGTACGGTCTTCTTAAGAGCCTCTTATAGCCAAAAAGGAAGTGATAGCCAAAAGCCGAGTATTTTCCGATTCGTCGTTAAAATTGTAAACACTTAAAACCAAAATATTGAAAAATATCAGAAAACAAATTTTTATCGATTTTTCAAAATGTGATAAGGGGGGATGTCAGTATTTTTTAAAAAAATCGCGAAAAATTTATTTGCTTAGATTTCTAATCTTAATAAGCAGATTTATTAATCTAATAAAAACTGACACAGAACAGCTTTCCGAATTGAAATTAAGGCTGTTTTGGCTTAGTTATGAAGGTTTTTATCTTAGATTTCCCAAAAAAAAAAAAAACATATTTTTCGACACATTTTTAGATTCAAAAAATGTGGAAAAGTACGGTCTTCTTAAGAGCCTCTTATAGCCAAAAAGGAAGTGATAGCCAAAAGCCGTGTATTTTCCGATTCGTCGTTAAAATTGTAAACACTTAAAACCAAAATATTGAAAAATATCAGAAAACAAATTTTTATCGATTTTTCAAAATGTGATAAGGGGGGATGTCAGTATTTTTTAAAAAAATCGCGAAAAATTTATTTGCTTAGATTTCTAATCTTAATAAGCAGATTTATTAATCTAATAAAAACTGACACAGAACAGCTTTCCGAATTGAAATTAAGGCTGTTTTGGCTTAGTTATGAAGGTTTTTATCTTAGATTTCCCAAAAAAAAAACAAACATATTTTTCGACACATTTTTAGATTCAAAAAATGTGGAAAAGTACGGTCTTCTTAAGAGCCTCTTATAGCCAAAAAGGAAGTGATAGCCAAAAGCCGTGTATTTTCCGATTCGTCGTTAAAATTGTAAACACTTAAAACCAAAATATTGAAAAATATCAGAAAACAAATTTTTATCGATTTTTCAAAATGTGATAAGGGGGGATGACAGTATTTTTTAAAAAAATCACGAAAAATTTATTTGCTTGAATTTCTAATCATAATAAGCAGATTTATTAATCTAATAAAAACTGACACAGAACAGTTTTCCGAGTTGAAATTAAGGCTGTTTTGGCTTAGTTATGAAGGTTTTTATCTTAGATTTCCCAAAAAAAAAAAAAATATTTTTCGACACATTTTTAGATTCAAAAAATGTGGAAAAGTACGGTCTTCTTAAGAGCCTCTTATAGCCAAAAAGGAAGTGATAGCCAAAAGCCGTGTATTTTCCGATTCGTCGTTAAAATTGTAAACACTTAAAACCAAAATATTGAAAAATATCAGAAAACAAATTTTTATCGATTTTTCAAAATGTGATAAGGGGGGATGTCAGTATTTTTAAAAAAATCGCGAAAAATTTATTTGCTTAGATTTCCAATCTTAATAAGCAGATTTATTAATCTAATAAAAACTGACACAGAACAGCTTTCCGAATTGAAATTAAGGCTGTTTTGGCTTAGTTATGAAGGTTTTTATCTTAGATTTCCCAAAAAAAAAACAAACATATTTTTCGACACATTTTTAGATTCAAAAAATGTGGAAAAGTACGGTCTTCTTAAGAGCCTCTTATAGCCAAAAAGGAAGTGATAGCCAAAAGCCGTGTATTTTCCGATTCGTCGTTAAAATTGTAAACACTTAAAACCAAAATATTGAAAAATATCAGAAAAAAATTTTTATCGATTTTTCAAAATGTGATAAGGGGGGATGTCAGTATTTTTTAAAAAAATCGCGAAAAATTTATTTGCTTAGATTTCTAATCTTAATAAGCAGATTTATTAATCCAATAAAAACTGACACAGAACAGCTTTCCGAATTGAAATTAAGGCTGTTTTGGCTTAGTTATGAAGGTTTTTATCTTAGATTTCCCAAAAAAAAACAAACATATTTTTCGATACATTTTTAGATTCAAAAAATGTGGAAAAGTACGGTCTTCTTAAGAGCCTCTTATAGCCAAAAAGGAAGTGATAGCCAAAAGCCGTGTATTTTCCGATTCGTCGTTAAAATTGTAAACACTTAAAACCAAAATATTGAAAAATATCAGAAAACAAATTTGTATCGATTTTTCAAAATGTGATAAGGGGGATGCCAGTATTTTTTAAAAAAATCACGAAAAAGTTATTTGCTTGAATTTCTAATCTTAATAAGCAGATTTATTAATCTAATAAAAACTGACACAGAACAGCTTTCCGAATTGAAATTAAGGCTGTTTTGGCTTAGTTATGAAGGTTTTTATCTTAGATTTCCCAAAAAAAAAAAAAATTTTTTCGACACATTTTTAGATTCAAAAAATGTGGAAAAGTACGGTCTTCTTAAGAGCCTCTTATAGCCAAAAAGGAAGTGATAGCCAAAAGCCGTGTATTTTCCGATTCGTCGTTAAAATTGTAAACACTTAAAACCAAAATATTGAAAAATATCAGAAAACAAATTTGTATCGATTTTTCAAAATGTGATAAGGGGGGATGTCAGTATTTTTTAAAAAAATCGCGAAAAATTTATTTGCTTAGATTTCTAATCTTAATAAGCAGATTTATTAATCTAATAAAAACTGACACAGAACAGCTTTCCGAATTGAAATTAAGGCTGTTTTGGCTTAGTTATGAAGGTTTTTATCTTAGATTTCCCAAAAAAAAAAAAAAACATATTTTTCGGCATATTTTTAAATTCACAAATGTGGAAAAGTACGGTCTTCTTAAGAGCCTCTTATAGCCAAAAAGGAAGTGATAGCCAAAAGCCGTGTATTTTCCGATTCGTCGTTAAAATTGTAAACACTTAAAACCAAAATATTGAAAAATATCAGAAAAAAATTTTTTATCGATTTTTCAAAATGTGATAAGGGGGGATGTCAGTATTTTTAAAAAAAATCGCGAACAATTTATTTGCTTAGATTTCCAATCTTAATAAGCAGATTTATTAATCTAATAAAAACTGACACAGAACAGCTTTCCGAATTGAAATTAAGGCTGTTTTGGCTTAGTTATGAAGGTTTTTATCTTAGATTTCCCAAAAAAAAACAAACATATTTTTCGACACATTTTTAGATTCAAAAAATGTGGAAAAGTACGGTCTTCTTAAGAGCCTCTTATAGCCAAAAAGGAAGTGATAGCCAAAAGCCGTGTATTTTCCGATTCGTCGTAAAAATTGTAAACACTTAAAACCAAAATATTGAAAAATATCAAAAAAAATTTTTTATAGACTTTTCAAAATGTGATAAGGGGGAATGCCAGTATTTTTTAAAAAAATCACGAAAAATTTATTTGCTTAAATTTCTAATCTTAATAAGAAGATTTATTAATCTAATAAAAACTGACACAGAACAGATTTCCGAATTGAAATTAAGGCTGTTTTGGCTTAGTTATGAAGGTTTTTATCTTAGATTTCCCAAAAAAAAAAAAAAACATATTTTTCGGCATATTTTTAGATTCAAAAAATGTGGAAAAGTACGGTCTTCTTAAGAGCCTCTTATAGCCAAAAAGGAAGTGATAGCCAAAAGCCGAGTATTTTCCGATTCGTCGTTAAAATTGTAAACACTTAAAACCAAAATATTGAAAAATATCAGAAAAAATTTTTTTATCGATTTTTCAAAATGTGATAAGGGGGATGCCAGTATTTTTAAAAAAATCACGAAAAATTTATTTGCTTGAATTTCTAATCTTAATAAGCAGATTTATTAATCTAATAAAAACTGACACAGAACAGTTTTCCGAGTTGAAATTAAGGCTGTTTTGGCTTAGTTATGAAGGTTTTTATCTTAGATTTCCCAAAAAAAAAAAAAAAACATTTTTCGACACATTTTTAGATTCAAAAAATGTGGAAAAGTACGGTCTTCTTAAGAGCCTCTTATAGCCAAAAAGGAAGTGATAGCCAAAAGCCGTGTATTTTCCGATTCGTCGTAAAAATTGTAAACACTTAAAACCAAAATATTGAAAAATATCAGAAATTTTTTTTTTTTAGATTTTTCAAAATGTGAAGGTTTTTATCTTAGATTTCCCAAAAAAAAACAAACATATTTTTCGACACATTTTTAGATTCAAAAAATGTGGAAAAGTACGGTCTTCTTAAGAGCCTCTTATAGCCAAAAAGGAAGTGATAGCCAAAAGCCGTGTATTTTCCGATTCGTCGTTAAAATTGTAAACACTTAAAACCAAAATATTGAAAAATATCAGAAAAAAAATTTTATCGATTTTTCAAAATGTGATAAGGGGGGATGTCAGTATTTTTTAAAAAAATCGCGAAAAATTTATTTGCTTAGATTTCTAATCTTAATAAGCAGATTTATTAATCTAATAAAAACTGACACAGAACAGCTTTCCGAATTGAAATTAAGGCTGTTTTGGCTTAGTTATGAAGGTTTTTATCTTAGATTTCCCAAAAAAAAACAAACATATTTTTCGACACATTTTTAGATTCAAAAATGTGGAAAAGTACGGTCTTCTTAAGAGCCTCTTATAGCCAAAAAGGAAGTGATAGCCAAAAGCCGTGTATTTTCCGATTTGTCGTTAAAATTGTAAACACTTAAAACCAAAATATTGAAAAATACCAGAAAAAATTTTTGTATCGATTTTTCAAAATGTGATAAGGGGGATGTCAGTATTTTTTAAAAAATCGCGAAAAATTTATTTGCTTAGATTTCTAATCTTAATAAGCAGATTTATTAATCTAATAAAAACTGACACAGAACAGCTTTCCGAATTGAAATTAAGGCTGTTTTGGCTTAGTTATGAAGGTTTTTATCTTAGATTTCCCAAAAAAAAACAAACATATTTTTCGACACATTTTTAGATTCAAAAAATGTGGAAAAGTACGGTCTTCTTAAGAGCCTCTTATAGCCAAAAAGGAAGTGATAGCCAAAAGCCGTGTATTTTCCGATTCGTCGTTAAAATTGTAAACACTTAAAACCAAAATATTGAAAAATATCAGAAAACAAATTTTTATCGATTTTTCAAAATGTGATAAGGGGGATGCCAGTATTTTTTAAAAAAATCACGAAAAAGTTATTTGCTTGAATTTCTAATCTTAATAAGCAGATTTATTAATCTAATAAAAACTGACACAGAACAGCTTTCCGAATTGAAATTAAGGCTGTTTTGGCTTAGTTATGAAGGTTTTTATCTTAGATTTCCCAAAAAAAAAAAAAATATTTTTCGACACATTTTTAGATTCAAAAAATGTGGAAAAGTACGGTCTTCTTAAGAGCCTCTTATAGCCAAAAAGGAAGTGATAGCCAAAAGCCGTGTATTTTCCGATTCGTCGTTAAAATTGTAAACACTTAAAACCAAAATATTGAAAAATATCAGAAAAAAATTTTTTATCGATTTTTCAAAATGTGATAAGGGGGGATGTCAGTATTTTTAAAAAAATCGCGAAAAATTTATTTGCTTAGATTTCTAATCTTAATAAGCAGATTTATTAATCTAATAAAAACTGACACAGAACAGCTTTCCGAATTGAAATTAAGGCTGTTTTGGCTTAGTTATGAAGGTTTTTATCTTAGATTTCCCAAAAAAAAAAAAAACATATTTTTCGGCATATTTTTAAATTCACAAATGTGGAAAAGTACGGTCTTCTTAAGAGCCTCTTATAGCCAAAAAGGAAGTGATAGCCAAAAGCCGAGTATTTTCCGATTCGTCGTTAAAATTGTAAACACTTAAAACCAAAATATTGAAAAATATCAGAAAAATTTTTTTTATCGATTTTTCAAAATGTGATAAGGGGGGATGCCAGTATTTTTTAAAAAAATCGCGAACAATTTATTTGCTTAGATTTCCAATCTTAATAAGCAGATTTATTAATCTAATAAAAACTGACACAGAACAGCTTTCCGAATTGAAATTAAGGCTGTTTTGGCTTAGTTATGAAGGTTTTTATCTTAGATTTCCCAAAAAAAAAAAAAAAACATTTTTCGACACATTTTTAGATTCAAAAAATGTGGAAAAGTACGGTCTTCTTAAGAGCCTCTTATAGCCAAAAAGGAAGTGATAGCCAAAAGCCGTGTATTTTCCGATTCGTCGTAAAAATTGTAAACACTTAAAACCAAAATATTGAAAAATATCAGAATTTTTTTTTTTTAGATTTTTCAAAATGTGAAGGTTTTTATCTTAGATTTCCCAAAAAAAAACAAACATATTTTTCGACACATTTTTAGATTCAAAAAATGTGGAAAAGTACGGTCTTCTTAAGAGCCTCTTATAGCCAAAAAGGAAGTGATAGCCAAAAGCCGTGTATTTTCCGATTTGTCGTTAAAATTGTAAACACTTAAAACCAAAATATTGAAAAATATCAGAAAAAAAATTTTATCGATTTTTCAAAATGTGATAAGGGGGATGTCAGTATTTTTTAAAAAAATCGCGAAAAATTTATTTGCTTAGATTTCTAATCTTAATAAGCAGATTTATTAATCTAATAAAAACTGACACAGAACAGCTTTCCGAATTGAAATTAAGGCTGTTTTGGCTTAGTTATGAAGGTTTTTATCTTAGATTTCCCAAAAAAAACAAACATATTTTTCGACACATTTTTAGATTCAAAAAATGTGGAAAAGTACGGTCTTCTTAAGAGCCTCTTATAGCCAAAAAGGAAGTGATAGCCAAAAGCCGTGTATTTTCCGATTTGTCGTTAAAATTGTAAACACTTAAAACCAAAATATTGAAAAATATCAGAAAAAATTTTTGTATCGATTTTTCAAAATGTGATAAGGGGGGATGTCAGTATTTTTTAAAAAAATCGCGAAAAATTTATTTGCTTAGATTTCTAATCTTAATAAGCAGATTTATTAATCTAATAAAAACTGACACAGAACAGCTTTCCGAATTGAAATTAAGGCTGTTTTGGCTTAGTTATGAAGGTTTTTATCTTAGATTTCCCAAAAAAAAAATAAATATTTTTCGACACATTTTTAGATTCAAAAAATGTGGAAAAGTACGGTCTTCTTAAGAGCCTCTTATAGCCAAAAAGGAAGTGATAGCCAAAAGCCGAGTATTTTCCGATTCGTCGTTAAAATTGTAAACACTTAAAACCAAAATATTGAAAAATATCAGACAAAAATTTTTTATCGATTTTTCAAAATGTGATAAGGGGGGATGTCAGTATTTTTTATAAAAATCGCGAAAAATTTATTTGCTTAGATTTCTAATCTTAATAAGCAGATTTATTAATCTAATAAAAACTGACACAGAACAGCTTTCCGAATTGAAATTAAGGCTGTTTTGGCTTAGTTATGAAGGTTTTTATCTTAGATTTCCCAAAAAAAAACAAACATATTTTTCGACACATTTTTAGATTCAAAAAATGTGGAAAAGTACGGTCTTCTTAAGAGCCTCTTATAGCCAAAAAGGAAGTGATAGCCAAAAGCCGTGTATTTTCCGATTCGTCGTTAAAATTGTAAGCACTTAAAACCAAAATATTGAAAAATATCAGAAAACAAATTTTTATCGATTTTTCAAAATGTGATAAGGGGGGATGCCAGTATTTTTAAAAAAAATCGCGAAAAATTTATTTGCTTGAATTTCTAATCTTAATAAGCAGATTTATCAATCTAATAAAAACTGACACAGAACAGCTTTCCGAATTGAAATTAAGGCTGTTTTGGCTTAGTTATGAAGGTTTTTATCTTAGATTTCCCAAAAACAAAAAAAAACATATTTTTCGGCATATTTTTAGATTCAAAAAATGTGGAAAAGTACGGTCTTCTTAAGAGCCTCTTATAGCCAAAAAGGAAGTGATAGCCAAAAGCCGTGTATTTTCCGATTCGTCGTTAAAATTGTAAACACTTAAAACCAAAATATTGAAAAAAATCCGAAAAATTTTTTTTATCGATTTTTCAAAATGTGATAAGGGGGGATGTCAGTATTTTTTAAAAAAATCGCGAAAAATTTATTTGCTTAGATTTCCAATCTTAATAAGCAGATTTATTAATCTAATAAAAACTGACACAGAACAGCTTTCCGAATTGAAATTAAGGCTGTTTTGGCTTAGTTATGAAGGTTTTTATCTTAGATTTCCCAAAAAAAAAAAAACATATTTTTCGGCATATTTTTAGATTCAAAAAATGTGGAAAAGTACGGTCTTCTTAAGAGCCTCTTATAGCCAAAAAGGAAGTGATAGCCAAAAGCCGAGTATTTTCCGATTCGTCGTTAAAATTGTAAACACTTAAAACCAAAATATTGAAAAATATCAGAAAAACATTTTTTATCGATTTTTCAAAATGTGATAAGGGGGGATGTCAGTATTTTTTTAAAAAATCGCGAAAAATTTATTTGCTTAGATTTCTAATCTTAATAAGCAGATTTATTAATCTAATAAAAACTGACACAGAACAGCTTTCCGAATTGAAATTAAGGCTGTTTTGGCTTAGTTATGAAGGTTTTTATCTTAGATTTCCCAAAAAAAAAAAAACATATTTTTCGGCATATTTTTAGATTCAAAAAATGTGGAAAAGTACGGTCTTCTTAAGAGCCTCTTATAGCCAAAAAGGAAGTGATAGCCAAAAGCCGAGTATTTTCCGATTCGTCGTTAAAATTGTAAACACTTAAAACCAAAATATTGAAAAAAATCAGAAAAATTTTTTTTATCGATTTTTCAAAATGTGATAAGGGGGGATGTCAGTATTTTTTTAAAAAAATCGCGAAAAATTTATTTGCTTAGATTTCTAATCTTAATAAGCAGATTTATTAATCCAATAAAAACTGACACAGAACAGCTTTCCGAATTGAAATTAAGGCTGTTTTGGCTTAGTTATGAAGGTTTTTATCTTAGATTTCCCAAAAAAAAACAAACATATTTTTCGACACATTTTTAGATTCAAAAAATGTGGAAAACAAAATATTGAAAAATATCAGAAATTTTTTTTTTTGGATTTTTCAAAATGTGATAAGGGGGGATGTCAGTATTTTTTAAAAAAATCGCGAAAAATTTATTTGCTTAGATTTCTAATCTTAATAAGCAGATTTATTAATCCAATAAAAACTGACACAGAACAGCTTTCCGAATTGAAATTAAGGCTGTTTTGGCTTAGTTATGAAGGTTTTTATCTTAGATTTCCCAAAAAAAAACAAACATATTTTTCGACACATTTTTAGATTCAAAAAATGTGGAAAAGTACGGTCTTCTTAAGAGCCTCTTATAGCCAAAAAGGAAGTGATAGCCAAAAGCCGTGTATTTTCCGATTCGTCGTTAAAATTGTAAACACTTAAAACCAAAATATTGAAAAATATCAGAAAACAAATTTGTATCGATTTTTCAAAATGTGATAAGGGGGGATGCCAGTATTTTTTAAAAAAATCACGAAAAATTTATTTGCTTGAATTTCTAATCTTAATAAGCAGATTTATTAATCTAATAAAAACTGACACAGAACAGCTTTCCGAATTGAAATTAAGGCTGTTTTGGCTTAGTTATGAAGGTTTTTATCTTAGATTTCCCAAAAAAAAAAAAATATTTTTCGACACATTTTTAGATTCAAAAAATGTGGAAAAGTACGGTCTTCTTAAGAGCCTCTTATAGCCAAAAAGGAAGTGATAGCCAAAAGCCGTGTATTTTCCGATTCGTCGTTAAAATTGTAAACACTTAAAACCAAAATATTGAAAAATATCAGAAAACAAATTTTTATCGATTTTTCAAAATGTGATAAGGGGGGATGTCAGTATTTTTTAAAAAAATCGCGAAAAATTTATTTGCTTAGATTTCTAATCTTAATAAGCAGATTTATTAATCTAATAAAAACTGACACAGAACAGCTTTCCGAATTGAAATTAAGGCTGTTTTGGCTTAGTTATGAAGGTTTTTATCTTAGATTTCCCAAAAAAAAACAAACATATTTTTCGACACATTTTTAGATTCAAAAAATGTGGAAAAGTACGGTCTTCTTAAGAGCCTCTTATAGCCAAAAAGGAAGTGATAGCCAAAAGCCGTGTATTTTCCGATTCGTCGTAAAAATTGTAAACACTTTAAACCAAAATATTGAAAAATATCAGAAATTTTTTTTTTTTAGATTTTTCAAAATGTGATAAGGGGTGATGTCAGTATTTTTTAAAAAAATCGCGAAAAATTTATTTGCTTAGATTTCTAATCTTAATAAGCAGATTTATTAATCTAATAAAAACTGACACAGAACAGCTTTCCGAATTGAAATTAAGGCTGTTTTGGCTTAGTTATGAAGGTTTTTATCTTAGATTTCCCAAAAAAAAACAAACATATTTTTCGACACATTTTTAGATTCAAAAAATGTGGAAAAGTACGGTCTTCTTAAGAGCCTCTTATAGCCAAAAAGGAAGTGATAGCCAAAAGCCGTGTATTTTCCGATTCGTCGTTAAAATTGTAAACACTTAAAACCAAAATATTGAAAAATATCAGAAAACAAATTTGTATAGATTTTTCAAAATGTGATAAGGGGGATGCCAGTATTTTTTAAAAAAATCACGAAAAATTTATTTGCTTGAATTTCTAATCTTAATAAGCAGATTTATTAATTTAATAAAAACTGACACAGAACAGCTTTCCGAATTGAAATTAAGGCTGTTTTGGCTTAGTTATGAAGGTTTTTATCTTAGATTTCCCAAAAAAAAAAAAAAAAAATCGACACATTTTTAGATTCAAAAAATGTGGAAAAGTACGGTCTTCTTAAGAGCCTCTTATAGCCAAAAAGGAAGTGATAGCCAAAAGCCGTGTATTTTCCGATTCGTCGTTAAAATTGTAAACACTTAAAACCAAAATATTGAAAAATATCAGAAAACAAATTTGTATCGATTTTTCAAAATGTGATAAGGGGGATGCCAGTATTTTTTTAAAAAATCACGAAAAATTTATTTGCTTGAATTTCTAATCTTAATAAGCAGATTTATTAATCTAATAAAAACTGACACAGAACAGCTTTCCGAATTGAAATTAAGGCTGTTTTGGCTTAGTTATGAAGGTTTTTATCTTAGAGTTCCCAAAAAAAAAAAAATATTTTTCGACGCATTTTTAGATTCAAAAAATGTGGAAAAGTACGGTCTTCTTAAGAGCCTCTTATAGCCAAAAAGGAAGTGATAGCCAAAAGCCGTGTATTTTCCGATTCGTCGTTAAAATTGTAAACACTTAAAACCAAAATATTGAAAAATATCAGAAAACAAATTTTTATCGATTTTTCAAAATGTGATAAGGGGGATGTCAGTATTTTTTAAAAAAATCGCGAAAAATTTATTTGCTTAGATTTCTAATCTTAATAAGCAGATTTATTAATCTAATAAAAACTGACACAGAACAGCTTTCCGAATTGAAATTAAGGCTGTTTTGGCTTAGTTATGAAGGTTTTTATCTTAGATTTCCCAAAAAAAAAAAAAACATATTTTTCGGCATATTTTTAGATTCACAAATGTGGAAAAGTACGGTCTTCTTAAGAGCCTCTTATAGCCAAAAAGGAAGTGATAGCCAAAAGCCGTGTATTTTCCGATTCGTCGTTAAAATTGTAAACACTTAAAACCAAAATATTGAAAAATATCAGAAAACAAATTTGTATAGATTTTTCAAAATGTGATAAGGGGGGATGCCAGTATTTTTTAAAAAAATCACGAAAAATTTATTTGCTTGAATTTCTAATCTTAATAAGCAGATTTATTAATTTAATAAAAACTGACACAGAACAGCTTTCCGAATTGAAATTAAGGCTGTTTTGGCTTAGTTATGAAGGTTTTTATCTTAGATTTCCCAAAAAAAAAAAAAAAAAATCGACACATTTTTAGATTCAAAAAATGTGGAAAAGTACGGTCTTCTTAAGAGCCTCTTATAGCCAAAAAGGAAGTGATAGCCAAAAGCCGTGTATTTTCCGATTCGTCGTTAAAATTGTAAACACTTAAAACCAAAATATTGAAAAATATCAGAAAACAAATTTGTATAGATTTTTCAAAATGTGATAAGGGGGGATGCCAGTATTTTTTAAAAAAATCACGAAAAATTTATTTGCTTGAATTTCTAATCTTAATAAGCAGATTTATTAATTTAATAAAAACTGACACAGAACAGCTTTCCGAATTGAAATTAAGGCTGTTTTGGCTTAGTTATGAAGGTTTTTATCTTAGATTTCCCAAAAAAAAAAAAAACATATTTTTCGGCATATTTTTAGATTCACAAATGTGGAAAAGTACGGTCTTCTTAAGAGCCTCTTATAGCCAAAAAGAAATTGATAGCCAAAAGCCGTGTATTTTCCGATTCGTCGTTAAAATTGTAAACACTTAAAACCAAAATATTGAAAAATATCAAAAAAAAAATTTTTATCGATTTTTCAAAATGTGATAAGGGGGGATGCCAGTATTTTTTTAAAAAATCACGAAAAATTTATTTGCTTGAATTTCTAATCTTAATAAGCAGATTTATTAATCTAATAAAAACTGGCACAGAACAGTTTTCCGAGTTGAAATTAAGGCTGTTTTGGCTTAGTTATGAAGGTTTTTATCTTAGATTTCCCAAAAAAAAAAAAACATATTTTTCGACACATTTTTAGATTCAAAAAATGTGGAAAAGTACGGTCTTCTTAAGAGCCTCTTATAGCCAAAAAGGAAGTGATAGCCAAAAGCCGTGTATTTTCCGATTCGTCGTTAAAATTGTAAACACTTAAAACCAAAATATTGAAAAATATCAGAAAACACATTTTTATCGATTTTTCAAAATGTGATAAGGGGGATGCCAGTATTTTTTAAAAAAATCACGAAAAATTTATTTGCTTGAATTTCTAATCTTAATAAGCAGATTTATTAATCTAATAAAAACTGGCACAGAACAGTTTTCCGAGTTGAAATTAAGGCTGTTTTGGCTTAGTTATGAAGGTTTTTATCTTAGATTTCCCAAAAAAAAAAAAACACATTTTTCGACACATTTTTAGATTCAAAAAATGTGGAAAAGTACGGTCTTCTTAAGAGCCTCTTATAGCCAAAAAGGAAGTGATAGCCAAAAGCCGTGTATTTTCCGATTCGTCGTTAAAATTGTAAACACTTAAAACCAAAATATTGAAAAATATCAGAAAACAAATTTTTATCGATTTTTCAAAATGTGATAAGGGGGGATGTCAGTATTTTTTAAAAAAATCGCGAAAAATTTATTTGCTTAGATTTCTAATCTTAATAAGCAGATTTATTAATCTAATAAAAACTGACACAGAACAGCTTTCCGAATTGAAATTAAGGCTGTTTTGGCTTAGTTATGAAGGTTTTTATCTTAGATTTCCCAAAAAAAAAAACAATATTTTTCGGCATATTTTTAGATTCAAAAAATGTGGAAAAGTACGGTCTTCTTAAGAGCCTCTTATAGCCAAAAAGGAAGTGATAGCCAAAAGCCGAATATTTTCCGATTCGTCGTTAAAATTGTAAACACTTAAAACCAAAATATTGAAAAATATCAGACAAAAATTTTTTATCGATTTTTCAAAATGTGATAAGGGGGATGTCAGTATTTTTTAAAAAAATCGCGAAAAATTTATTTACTTAGATTTCTAATCTTAATAAGCAGATTTATTAATCTAATAAAAACTGACACAGAACAGCTTTCCGAATTGAAATTAAGGCTGTTTTGGCTTAGTTATGAAGGTTTTTATCTTAGATTTCCCAAAAAAAAAAAACATATTTTTCGACACATTTTTAGATTCAAAAAATGTGGAAAAGTACGGTCTTCTTAAGAGCCTCTTATAGCCAAAAAGGAAGTGATAGCCAAAAGCCGTGTATTTTCCGATTCGTCGTTAAAATTGTAAACACTTAAAACCAAAATATTGAAAAATATCAGAAAACAAATTTTTATCGATTTTTCAAAATGTGATAAGGGGGATGCCAGTATTTTTTAAAAAAATCGCGAAAAATTTATTTGCTTGAATTTCTAATCTTAATAAGCAGATTTATTAATCTAATAAAAACTGACACAGAACAGCTTTCCGAATTGAAATTAAAGCTGTTTTGGCTTAGTTATGAAGGTTTTTATCTTAGATTTCCCAAACAAAAAATCATATTTTTCGGCATATTTTTAGATTCAAAAAATGTGGAAAAGTACGGTCTTCTTAAGAGCCTCTTATAGCCAAAAAGGAAGTGATAGCCAAAAGCCGTGTATTTTCCGATTCGTCGTTAAAATTGTAAACACTTAAAACCAAAATATTGAAAAAAATCAGAAAAAATTTTTTTGTCGATTTTTCAAAATGTGATAAGGGGGGATGTCAGTATTTTTAAAAAAAATCGCGAAAAATTTATTTGCTTAGATTTCTAATCTTAATAAGCAGATTTATTAATCTAATAAAAACTGACACAGAACAGCTTTCCGAATTGAAATTAAGGCTGTTTTGGCTTAGTTATGAAGGTTTTTATCTTAGATTTCCCAAAAAAAAAAAATATATTTTTCGGCATATTTTTAGATTCAAAAAATGTGGAAAAGTACGGTCTTCTTAAGAGCCTCTTATAGCCAAAAAGGAAGTGATAGCCAAAAGCCGAGTATTTTCCGATTCGTCGTTAAAATTGTAAACACTTAAAACCAAAATATTGAAAAATATCAGAAAAACATTTTTTATCGATTTTTCAAAATGTGATAAGGGGGGATGTCAGTATTTTTTAAAAAAATCGCGAAAGATTTATTTGCTTAGATTTCTAATCTTAATAAGCAGATTTATTAATCTAATAAAAACTGACACAGAACAGCTTTCCGAATTGAAATTAAGGCTGTTTTGGCTTAGTTATGAAGGTTTTTATCTTAGATTTCCCAAAAAAAAAAAAAAATATTTTTCGGCATATTTTTAGATTCAAAAAATGTGGAAAAGTACGGTCTTCTTAAGAGCCTCTTATAGCCAAAAAGGAAGTGATAGCCAAAAGCCGAGTATTTTCCGATTCGTCGTTAAAATTGTAAACACTTAAAACCAAAATATTGAAAAAAATCAGAAAAATTTTTTTATCGATTTTTCAAAATGTGATAAGGGGGGATGTCAGTATTTTTAAAAAAATCGCGAAAAATTTATTTGCTTAAATTTCTAATCTTAATAAGCAGATTTATTAATCTAATAAAAACTGACACAGAACAGCTTTCCGAATTGAAATTAAGGCTGTTTTGGCTTAGTTATGAAGGTTTTTATCTTAGATTTCCCAAAAAAAAAAAAAAAACATATTTTTCGACACATTTTTAGATTCAAAAAATGTGGAAAAGTACGGTCTTCTTAAGAGCCTCTTATAGCCAAAAAGGAAGTGATAGCCAAAAGCCGTGTATTTTCCGATTCGTCGTTAAAATTGTAAACACTTAAAACCAAAATATTGAAAAATATCAGAATTTTTTTTTTATAGATTTTTCAAAATGTGATAAGGGGGGATGCCAGTATTTTTTAAAAAAATCACGAAAAATTTATTTGCTTGAATTTCTAATCTTAATAAGCAGATTTATTAATCTAATAAAAACTGACACAGAACAGTTTTCCGAGTTGAAATTAAGGCTGTTTTGGCTTAGTTATGAAGGTTTTTATCTTAGATTTCCAAAAAAAAAAAAAACATATTTTTCGGCATATTTTTAGATTCAAAAAATGTGGAAAAGTACGGTCTTCTTAAGAGCCTCTTATAGCCAAAAAGGAAGTGATAGCCAAAAGCCGAGTATTTTCCGATTGAAAAATATCAGAACATTTTTTTTTATCGATTTTTCAAAATGTGATAAGGGGGGATGTCAGTATTTTTAAAAAAAATCGCGAAAAATTTATTTGCTTAGATTTGTAATCTTAATAAGCAGATTTATTAATCTAATAAAAACTGACACAGAACAGCTTTCCGAATTGAAATTAAGGCTGTTTTGGCTTAGTTATGAAGGTTTTTATCTTAGATTTTCAAAAAAAAAAAACATATTTTCGACACATTTTTAGACTCAAAAAATGTGGAAAAGTACGGTCTTCTTAAGAGCCTCTTATAGCCAAAATGGAAGTGATAGCCAAAAGCCGTGTATTTTCCGATTCGTCGTTAAAATTGTAAACACTTAAAACCAAAATATTGAACTTTTTTTATCGATTTTTCAAAATGTGATAAGGGGGGATGCCAGTTATTTGTTTTGCAATTATAAATTATTCATAAAATTACCTCAGCCTAGCATTTATATTAATCTGCAATTTCTTACAATCCAGATTATAGCTAGATTTTTCTATCGATAATCGATAACTCTTGATACGCAATGCGGTTGTGGCAGTCGAAAGTATGGTCCCACAATTTAGTGCTGCCACTCCTCGGGTCATAAAAAAGCTAAGCTATGAACACAGCTAGAAATTGCTGAAAGTTTGGAGAAAAATAGCCAAACAGGCCTCAAGAACTTTTTTTTCGAGAAGTATGGCAAGACTGCGCTTAGGAGGCATTTTTAGCTGTTTTCCCACAGAAAATAGAGGTGCCGCCCCCCTGCCCCAAACTGTTGCGCACCCATCTCGAGAGTTTTCAGTTGGTGGAGCGCCGAGAAAGATGTATAACTAATAACTTTCCTCGGAATGTATGGCAGCCATATCAAATGTATTGAGGATCTTGAGCCTTTCAGCAATATTATCGGAAAATCTGGCGAGCACACTGCACTTTTCCGGCGATTTAATTAAATGTTTAAATGGCCATTTTATTACGAAGCTTAACCTTAATTTTCCTTTTAATTAGGTGGATGTTCGAGTATTGGACTATCTTCAATACTACTTAATAAATTTATGCCAATTTTGTTTGGAAAATAGCTATAATGCCCGATAGGCGATATTTTCCAATTTATCCCCCATTCGTCAATCGAAAAATGCTATATATAGTGGAAAAATAGCTAAATTGGCAACACTACACACAGTTCGTCCGTTCCTAAGCGAGTTTTTTTGTGTGGAGCACGTGCGCGGGAAATAAGGAAGAAAAGATCACTGATTACCGGAGAATTAGCCATACCCAGGATGCATAGTAACTTCCTTCCACTGAACACGAGAAGGCTCCAGCAGCGGGCGCAGGTGGAAACCCCAGACACAGTCTACTGGGAGCGTCTGGCGGTAAGAAGAGGAAGCAACAGGAGCAACACAGCTCCAGCTTAAAACTAACTGATGATATTTGCTTTTTGACCCAATGTAGAAACCGGAGCAGCTGAAGGAGCACAACACCATTGACTACGTGGACTTCAGCCCCAGCGAACCGGACAACTTTGTGCTGACCTGCTCGGTGCGAGTGCAGATCTACAATTTGGTGACCAAGCTGGTGGTGAAGAATCTGTCGAGGTTTCAGAAGACCGCCTACGGAGCCACGTTCCGGCAGGATGGCCGACTGCTGGCCGCCGGCGACGAGGAGGGCCACGTGAAGCTCTTCGACACAACCAACCGGAGCATCCTGCGCCTCTTCAAGGGACACACCGCGCCGGTGCATCGAACCTTCTTTACGGCGGACAAACTGCAGCTAGCCAGCTTCAGCGACGACAAAACGGTGCGGCTGTGGGACGTGGCCAACGAGAAGGTGGTGCAGACGTACCAGGACTCGCACACGGACTACATCCGGGCGGGAGCCATGCATCCGCAGGCGGGTTACATGTTCGTGTCCGGCGGCTACGACGGCAAGATCAATCTGTACGATACGCGGCAGGAGGCGCCAGTGCAGCGTAGCCTGGATCACGGGGCGCCCGTGGAATCCATGTTGTTCCTGCCCAACGGCTCGATCTTCGTCACCGCCGGCGGCACCCAGGTGCGGGTGTGGGACATGATCAGTGGCTGTCGGCTGCTGACGATGATGTCGCAGCACCACAAGACCGTGACCTGCCTGCGCCTGGGATCGGACGGTCGACGGTTGCTCTCCGGCGGTCTGGACCGGCACGTGAAGATCTACGATGTGAGCACGTACAAGACGGTGCATACGTTAACCTATCCGAATGCCGTGGTCAGCCTGGCCGTGTCGCCCGGGGATCAGGCTGTCGTGGCCGGCATGGTCGATGGCCTGGTAACGATTCGTCGCATGATCGTGGACAGCAAGCCGAGTCACCTGAAGAAGATCCGTGCGGATCGGGCGCGAAAGCAGCAAAAGAAGACGGTCAAGCCGGACGTCACCCAGCCCGTGGACCACATCATCAAGGAGAGAGCCAAGGGCACGGGCCTAAAAACCTACGACGTCCATCTGCGGCAGTTCAGCCACAAGAAGGCCCTCGACGACGTCATGTTGCCGCAGAAGATGGAGAAGCAGCCTGAGTTGGTGGTGGCCGTAGTCACGGACCTGCTACACCGTCGCTCCTTGGACAAGGCCCTAACCGGTCGCCCCGACGCCGTGCTCGTCCAGTTCATCGACTTTGTGTGCACCCACCTGGGCGAGGCGCGCTTCATGCGGCCGCTAATGAACGCCGCCAGCACAGTGCTGGATGTGTTCGAGCGGCAGCTGGTGGCCTGCAGTCCGCAGCTCATCAAGGCCCTGGAACGCCTGTCGGCAGCTGTCCAGGCGGAAATTCAGCTAACCGCCGAGCTGATGCGATTGAAGGGCGCCATGGACATGCTCATTGGCGTCTCAATGGACAGCGGCGAGGTGAAGCGCAAGCCCGCCTACGTCCAGGGCGAGGCCAAGGCACCGCGAATGCTCCCCTCCAAGGAAGCGGAGAGATACGTGGTCTTCGTGGAGTGACCCCAACCACCCGCCGCCGCTCGGTTAGCCAATGCGGAACTTGCGGAGAGGAGAGGAGAGTCTTAGGTTAAGCGATTATAGTCTAGCTTATTTAATTAGTAGAAACCAATGTAAGTGCATTCGGTGTGCAGCTTAGCTTAAATAAAGTGTAAATAGCCGTTCAACTGGGCATCTTTTCATCATACTTTAGAATTGGCATCGAGCACTATCGAGGGTCACCAAAAAGAGGAAGAATTTAAGAGGAAATATAAATCTAATGCTTGGCGGGAACAGAATTTGATGACCGGATTATGATCAAAAACCATCCTTAAAGTCAGCGGACAGTCGGAAAGCAGAACGGAGAACGATGGTAAATGTTTTGGGCTTTTCCGGAGCTCCCAAGAGGGAATCCGGTTGCCCAAGGACCCCCGATCGAAAGAACCGCGGTCTAAGTGAAAGATCGGAAATATCTTTCCACAGCAAATAAACCACGATAAATCGGAAAAGAATAAAACAAAAACGCAGCTGAATGAAATCTCTCTCGTTCGCTATTGTTTGTACATTGCTGACAAAGCGTGGATGAGAAAGAGAGAGAAAAACTCCAACTTTGCCTTCCAAATAAGATGCCGAACGGCCATACATTCGATTTGCAATATGAAAGCCATTATTCAGCTCATGAAGATTTGAATGTCTTTCCTCTAGCCCAGCCCATCGAGGAAATTTAGCCTTTTCATAGATATTATGCATGTATATATCTTTCTTTATTAAATACATACTTAAAATGAACATTTCTTCGTGCTTGCCAATATCGGTTTTGAAATGTACAGTTGAATTTTGTTTGCCGTTGTACGAGTAATAAAAAAAAATCATAATAATATAAGGGAACTACAAAACAGTTGCCTTTGCTTTTATGTTTTTTTTTTTTTTTAATGCATTACGCTTGCAAATATTTGTAGATCTTCCTCGTTCGCTCCTCCGTCAAAATGTTGATCTCGCTTTATAGTTTAGCATTATTCTTATTTTGTTTTCTTTTCCTTGTCTAGATGTAGATGTAGATTTAGATTTACGTTTACGTTATTATTTTACGATTATTTGGAAAGACGAATTTACAGTTAGAAGTTGCTCCTCACTTACGACGCATCTTAAGCTACACTCTCGCGCTAAGTTCAATATATATAATTTATGTGTATTTATAATTATATTTATATTTATAATGTATGTATAGGTATATATATATATCTAGGCCGCTCGATCTCGCCTCCTTCCCTATATTTTTTAGCTGTTTCTTCGCTTGCTTTCGCTTAGCAGTAGAGAAAAAATATAAGATTACACAATTCGTTAAGCTAAGGTAAGAATACAGTTAGGCGTCTTAACTAGTTACAATTAGGCGTGTGTATGTGCGAGATGGGTGGGTGGGTGGTTGTGTGTGTGTGGTGTGGTGTATGGTGTGTGATGGGGTTGGAGCCACTACTACATTTACATTTAGATTACAAATTATATTCATATACATAATAAAAGATATTGCCTTTACACTTTACACTCTCTTTTTCTGGCCAACTCCAGCTCTAGGTCCAGGTCCAAGTCCAAGTTCCAAGGCTCTGTACAAGTAACACGTTCGCAAGCAATAGAGGATTGGTTTGGATGGGTTTGGTTTGGCTTCTCTTCTTCGGGCGACACAATTACGTACGTACGTACACTCAAGAGGCATTTACAAATGATATCTTGCTTGAAAACCAAGGGAATTACATAATGTGGCCATCGGGGTCAAATAGGTTTCGTCGCCTCGCCCTCGAACTATCGAGCCGCGTTGGCACTCTCCTCGATCTGCGAGATCGGATCACACCGGAGGTGAGTGTTAAAGCGAGTGCGTGGATGTGGTATAGGTTGTGGTGGTGAGTATGGGTAGTAATATTGCTGGGGTGTGAGTGTGGAGGGTGAAGGGTGTGCTGTGGCGTGCTTTAATCTGAAGGAAGGTGTGCGTCTGGGCCGCCTTAGCCATCCTCCTTGGGCGGCGTGAACCAGCCTGTGGAAATGCGGAAACAAATAAATTATTTATATATATCTCCTCTTCCTGGCTTAGGCTTAGCTCACCGTTCTTTTCGTGGATCTGTACCAGCGACTTGAAGCTCTGCTGGGCTCGTGCCAGACTATATTGGCTCTGGCTCAGCGCCTGTTGGGTATTAGCGAAATTATGAGAGGAAAAGGTTGGGAAATCAAGTAAACGTTAATACCTTGGTGGCTCCAAACTGGATGCGCGCCTTGCCCTTGACCAGTGTGGCAGCTATTTGCATGATCACCGCCTCCACGGTATAGGCTGAGCTCCAGCCCTGTTTGGTCAGCAGTTCCATGCAGATGGCACCGCCGATGAGCACATAGCCGCCTGATAATACATATACGGCTTGCTTTAATTCGCTAACTTGGAACTGGAACACCTTAGGTAAACACCCACCTGAGATGATGGGATGAACGACGCGGACAAAGGGCGGCTCGAAGGGATACGTCTCCTTGAACAGTATGTTGAGCAGTATGCTGTCCTTACCCTCCTTCTCCTTCAGCATTAGCAAATCACTGTGCAGCGGACTGTCCGGGTCGACGGACTTGAGGCGTATGTTCCACTCGTAGATCGACTCGTTCACCAGCTCAATCGAATACATGTTCTTCTTGAAGGCGTCCGAACGATAAATATCACGTAGTTCCTTCATTAAACGATCGGTTGCCTGCACGGAACCCGAAACGGAACCCTGGAATTTCATCAAATTTGCATTAGATTAAAGCAGTGCACAAAACAGGCTTCAACTCACTTTTAAATAGTCTTGTCTTTGACTTTGACGCAGTCTTTCGAGGGTCGCTAAGTGTTCCACTTCCATGTCGTCCTTCTGCAATTATTTACAAATTAGTTAGTTAGTTAGTACTGCTTAGAGTGCGTAGGAGCAGCTCCTCAAGCCAAAGAATCGGGCTCACCTTGTTTGTACTTCGTACATCATCCATCTCCAGCGGCAAGTCCTCGTCGCCCTCGCTCTCCTGTTCGCTCTCGCCGATGGGATCCTCGATGTCCTCCTGGTCCGAGTCGGTCTCCTCGTTACCGCCGTGCGGTCCTCCGCCGCCTCCACCACCGCCCCCCGCTCCACCGCCGCCGGGTCTCTGTTCGCACCGCAGTGGCGAAGCGGATGGCGGTGGCGTTTGCAGCGGCAGCGCCAGGTTGTCGATGTCGGGTGGCAGTGGAACGTTGTGTAATCGGCACAGCTCACGCAGCAGTATGCCCACCTGCAGGCAGGATTGGGGATCAGTTCAGTGGCAGTTCATCCTGGGACTGGGGACTGGCTCTGGCCACTTACCTGATTAATCACGTGATTATCACGTCCGTTTGTATTGCTAAGTATTTGAACAGCATTTGTGACGCTCGTCTCCTCGCTCTCGGCAAACCAAACTGGCGGCGATGAGGGATAGGTTTCCTACAAGCGCAACGAGATTATTATTAATACTTACTACCGCTTAAAACATTATTTATTTCATTATCTACACACATACACAAGCTCGTTGGTGTTCCCCATAGAAATAAATACCTTTTGGGGTAAAGTTATACCTTAGAAATCCTGGGAGGTGAACTAAAAACTGCATAATCTAAGGAAGAACGTAGAACAGATCTATTTTGTTGCTTCAGTAATGATACTCGATAAGGAAAATGTGTGAAACAATCTAAGATTTGAATAAACCGGCAACCAGGAGGCACAAGTTTATATTTCTTGTTGTGGCTATCATTACGATATCATCAGAAATACGGATTTGTTCACAATATGCAAAAAAAAAAAGCTCCTAATGGAAACGGAACCCAGTGATTATCCTAACATTAGTTGGCTTGCCTAAACTCCGTAATTAGAAATGGAAAGTAAACACGTTTGCTACTCTTTGTGAAAAGCTCTAGGTCTGTGTATAGATCTACTTATAATGAATATAATAAATAGTTGTCAGTAATAAACTCTTGCTAGTGGGATTATTATAACACTTAGCAGATATTTGATAAGTCTTGGCCGCTCTAGGCAGTCATCACTGTAGATTTGGCATTGGGAAAGGGGGAGGCTCTGTGGAATCGCGTGTTTTGGGGTGGGTCAAGGACTTTGACTGTGTGTGCACCCGCCAATTGTGCGCACTGCGCAGACAAAAGATCTCTCTTGTTTTCACAACCGCTCTCCGCTCTCCGACCTCCGATCTCTGTTCTCTGTTCTCAATTCTCCATTCACGATTCGCGTTCTCAGGTGAATTTGTCGCCGGACGCCGCCAGATCTACTTTGCATACACATGTAAATAAACAAATAAAGTGGCTTCGCCGACGACAGCAAGTACGAAATTATAACCTTTAATTAGATCGTTGAACCAGGCGGGGATCAGTGCACAGAGAACAGCTGGGCAGCTGGGCAGCTGGGGCGGAGGACGAGGGCTGGGAGCTTGGCAACTGATCGATCGAGCAAACGACGAGTGAATCATACCGTCTTCGTTTTTTGTCTTTGCTTTTGCTTTTGCTTTTGTTGGGGAATAAATTTAAGCGTGAAACGTAAATGCTGTGTGATCGGTTATCGACACAGGACTAGGCCAGAAGAGAGCACGGAAGAGAGCGGACCACCACATGCACACACACACATATGGATACATCTCAACTGAGTAGCGTGGGAAATGAAGAATCGACACTAACACACACACACACAATCCAAAGAGCCGGAGAGAGCGAGAAGATGGAGCGATCCCACTAAGATTGGCGACACAAAGAAGAAGAACAACGGGAAGAACAAGGAAGAAAGGAGAAATTCGAGAAAATATAAAAATGTACACTCACAAAGGCAGGCGTAATCGAAAAAGATTACAATATGTAATCTCTGAGCGATCACGGAAAGCTAAACTTTGCAAAACAAAAACAAATATACAAAAACAAAAAGCGAAATAAATACATATTCACCTTAATCCAGGATCATTTCGGCTTAAAACGGGAGTAAAATAAACCGGTATCATGCGAGACTACTATCCTTAATTTGTATATTATTCATATGTATATTACTGAATAGTTTAAGGGAAAGTGTTTAAAACAAAGCTTTATAAGGGCCGGTTCCTACGCTCCCTGTACAAATTTTGAGGCCAGATAAAGTTCCGGCTTAGAAAATTTGATTCTCGATCGTGTAAATGTGAGAGCTAACTTTAGCCAAGATTCACCCGCCATATAAAATATTTTCCGGCCGAAAAAAAAAAAATATTATTTCCGATAACCGATAATAATAAGAGGCGGATAGCTGTTTTGAATGTTTACGTTTGTTTGAATGATTCTACCCATCTTTTCGGAGATGGCAGTAACAGAAGTAAAAGTTGCCACTTCTTCACCAACTTTCCCGCTATTTGGCGCTGTTTTCCTCCTTGAGATGATCGTACTTATCCCTTAACGTCTTTCACAGCCGTTGTACTCCTAACTGGGCAGTAAACTTAAGAGTAAAACTTTCCAGGCTTCGACTTTAAGATGTTTTCCGCTAATTTTGTATCCCCGACATTTTTTCAATTTGTACATTTTTTTCACCCAAGTGCCAGTTTAGTGCTTTACAGCAAAAATCGATAAGTAAATGTAAAGACTAAAAACTGAAAGAGTATACGTATATTTGGATCAATGAATCATCATAGCATACTTGTATATAAACTCTATAAGACAAGCACCACTTCAATTGAACTTGAAGGAAAATGTAAGCTATTGGTATCACAACGATCCGGATCCAAAATACATTGTATAGAGGCCCTTTCAATCTTATAAGAAATACCATTATCATTGCATTGCACAGTTATGTAGACCGAGTGGAGAATAGTGAGTGGAGGAGTGGGTCTAGATGACAGAGTCACTACCACCACCGCCCAAAACACCCAATCACAAACGCAAACCAATTGTAAACACTTTCCTGATGTCGCTATTCCCATAGAGGTGGAGAAACATCGATGAAAACATCGATGTTTTGTGGGGAAACATCGATGTTTTTGTCACATCACTAAAGTAAGGGAAAAAATTTTTAATTTATTTTAAAGGTAATTTTGTTTCTGTTTTCTTGAAAACATCGAAAAACTTCGATGTTTTTTTCCATCGATATTTTTTATTTAAACATCGATGACTGCAAACATCGATGTTTCTCCACCTCTATATTTCCACTATTCCTCAGTTGGCGGGTAACGATCTACGATAACCGATCTACGATAACGATAAAGAGAGCGAGTGTCTTGGACGATAAGCCAGTTGTTGCACGGAGATTTGAGACCTTTATTCATGTTTGTATAATTTGCAGTTGCAGTCTTTGCTGAACTTGTTTATACTTGCAATCTTGCTGAAATTTGTATATTCGTATGCACTTTGCGGGGCTGATTGCGAAAATTACATTTAAAATTGCCGAGAAGGTCAGTTTCATGGGGAAACTTGTTAGGAGCCCATTAAGACGCTTTCGCATTTCACCCAGCCCCCGCCCCCGCCCCGCCACATTTGAGTCATTGTAAACAACCTAAAGGCACAGCCAAAGATTTGTGCATTTAATGGAAATGTGTGTTGCTGAAGTACCACCAAAGCAAAACAGTTTCTGATAAGGTTTGTGATATAGAAATGCTAGCCAAATGTAAATTAATACCACGAGCAACCTGTGAGGAATGCTGGCTGAGAAACTTTCTGAACCTTGCATGTGAGTTTATCTTCCACTATTTATCCATAAAACCAATCCTTAGTTCCGTATTGTTCCAGGACCCCTCATAGATTCAACTCTCCAATGGAACACGGTATTTATTTGGTTCTAAAAATATGTACTTTTTACATTTAGAAAATGTCCGACGTCGGAAAAGTAAAAAAATTGCAAACTTCAGGTTTAAACGCTCCATCTGTGTGGATTTCGATGAAATCTGTCAAAAATCCCCTCCTCGTTTTCTGGCTGTGCACAAAACGAGCGTATGTATGTTTGTTTGTGTGTATGCGTGGGTGTAAAGCCGGGGTCAGTTGGACTTACCGTTATGTTGGCATGGATGTCGTAGCGCTTCCCGTTCTTGTCGATGAACCGGCAGAGGAGCTCGTCGACGCTGGAATTGAGGATCTGAAAGCGCTCGTGGTTCTTGGGAAAGATCTTCTCCAGAGTTTTGATTTCCTGCTTCAGAGTGTTAAGGCACGCCATCTTGTGGCGGGCAAAAAAGGCAACTGGTCTGAGTTTTACTTCTTCGTTATTGTGATTACTTTCTGGTCCAATCGGAGGTGAGATGATGTTCGTGGGGAGCTAGCTCCCCCGCTCTCCGCTATCTGCTATCGGCTCCCTGCTGCAGGCTCACCGCTCACCGCTCACCGCTCGTCTCGCTCTCTCCGCTGCTGCGATGACAATGGGACGGGAGGCAGCAGTAGCAGCAGTAACACTACAACAGCGGGCACCGAAGAAAGCCAAAAGTCGCAGTTCGCCTGGCCTTTGTTGTTTGTGTTTCACTTACTGGCGCAGCAAAAATTGTTGTGCTCCTCTCTTTGCTCTGTCGCTCTCTCTATCTCTCTTTATCGCTGTCTCCGTCTCCTCTGTCTGTCAGCTGCTGCTTGTGCTCGCCGACGGTAGATGGCGTTTCAGTGGCTGTCACTTGTCGTTGGTGTTGCCTTTGATTGTTGATTGTTGTTTCTATCCTTTTTGTTATTCGCATTTGTTAGTTATTACTCTATTTAACTTGATTTGTAGTTATTGTGATTTTAGATTTGTTTTGCTTTTGTTTGGAGGTAGATTAAAAACGACGACTTTTTCAGACGCCTGGTTCTTTGTTGTTTTCGTTGGCTCTTTTGAGCACCCTGCTTCCTGTCCTGCTCCACTTTACTTCACTCTTACTATACTGCTGCTGCGGCGGCGGGTGCTTCTTCTTCTTCTCCTGCGGCGCCCAGCATGCGCTCTCTTGTGTGCGTCTCTCGCTCTGACTCTCTTTGCTTTTTGGTGTTCAGTTTTGCACTTTGATTTCTTGCTTTTTCCCGTTGGCTTTGCGAGTCCGTTTTTTTTAGTCTTTTATTTTATTTTTTGTTGTTGGTTTTTTTTTTCTTTGACCAATGTCCTGGTCCTCTGGCAAGTGTACCTTTTTGAATTTAGGCGTTTTGTTTATTGTGAAGAACGGTAAATTACTTTAAACACGTGTTTCACTTGTCTGGCTTATATTATTTCCTTTCCTATTATTGCAGGCCAAAACAAAAACAACAAACAGCAGTTAGTACACACACACACGCACCGCACTCATATAAACACCTACACACTCACACGCACGCAGGTCGAGCAGACAAAACCTCACGCATACTTTTGCAGATAGCTGTATTGCTTGCATCTCGCTCGCACTCCCACTGGAATTGGCACGGCGAGAGAGCAGGTCTTCTTGCCTACGCAACGATCGGAATCGGAATCGAAGAAGCTAAAACTTTAGAAAAACCAAACTCAAATAACACTGGGTATTTGCTGACTTCCCTACCCCCTTGGCTACCCACGCTGCTTCATCACCTTCTGTTTTCTGCTGCGATTGTCAATTCCGTTCCGTGGAAAAATTGTATACGAAAAAAGCTCGAAAGGCAGCAAGCCGCAATGAAAGAAAAATGATGGCAGCACAGAAGAAAATCCGTGCAAAAGAGGAATCGAAAGTCAGTTGGCACACGCACACTCGGCTAGGCTGTGTGACAGACACACACACATACACGTGGAAGTGCAGGGTGTCAAAATCGAATTGTAAATCTGAGACCGAATCTAAGCCAAAATCTTTGCAAGGCTCCACTGTGCGCTTGCGGCAGCTGAGAGCCAGCTGCTGTCGTGCCGTCCATCATGCATAACCTTTTCCCCCACCACCTCCCCAAGACCAACACTCTGCCTATCGGCCCTTCATTTCCCCACCCTTGCTCCCTCTATTCGTCTGCGTTTTCAGCATTGCATACACACACACACACACACACACACACACACACACACACGGGCACACACAGTCGCAGCAGTCTGTTGGAAGTGGATTTAATCATTTATCAATATTTAAGCAAAAGCTAACTGTGAACGCAGCAGCACTCCCCCGACCTGAAGAACTCCTTTGTTTGCACGGAATGGAACACCAAAAGAAACACAGACACACGGAAAAACAGCAACAGAAAACAGAAACGGAAAACAGCAACTCTTCTGGCACACTCCCCACTCGAACACACGCACACTCTGGCCAATATGCATGTAAGCAAAACAGCAAACGCAGCAGAGAAAATTGTTCAAGAGGCCAGGCCAGGAAAGAAAAAAAAACAACAAAATAATACACGCACACAGCAGCGAAAAAATTATTTGAGGTCCACGCACGTCCGCCCGTTTTACCTTTTCCTTTTATTCGAACTGTGTGACCGTCTCTCGACGGCTCCAAGACACCCCGAATTATGGATGGCGCCAGTGTTGCCAGCTGTAAAGTTTTTCAACAAAACAGTCACACTACAAATCCCGACAAAAATCTGCTATCGATATTTTCCGAACCCCAGGTGGCAGCCCCAAAACAACACATCAACAACAACAACATGGAAGAACCGTTAGGATTCGGTGTCGAAGAAAAGATAGAAGATCCGTTAGATAGAAGAAAGAAAGGAGGAGCGAAAAAAAGAAGCGGCAATTGGAAATTTTAAGAGAAAATGCCTAGCGAAATAATAACCCTGCAGCTGGGTCAATGCGGCAATCAGAGTGAGTTCATAATATAAATGTAATAGAGGACGCGATCGTTAATCCTGGCACCTGCGCAGTTGGCTTCGAGTTCTGGAAGCGCCTGTGCCTGGAGCATGGGATCTCGCCCGATGGCGTGCTCGAAGACTTCGCCAACGATGCCCAGGACCGCAAGGATGTGTTCTTCTACCAGGCGGACGACAATCACTACATTCCACGGGCCGTGCTCATGGACCTGGAGCCCCGCGTAATCCAGGGCATCAACTCCACGCCCTACGCCAAGGTATCCGTGTGATTTTAGGGTTAACTTAATGCGAATCTAACGGTTTTTCGCTTGGACTTGCGCAGCTCTACAACCAGGAGAATGTATTCCTCTCGAAGGACGGCGGCGGGGCGGGCAACAACTGGGCCTCCGGCTTCAGCCAGGGCGAGCGCTTCCAGGAGGAGGTGTTCGACATCATCGATCGCGAGGCGGAGAACAGCGACTCGCTGGAGGGATTTGTGCTCTGTCACTCGATCGCCGGCGGCACCGGTTCGGGAATGGGATCGTTTGTCCTGGAGCGCCTGTCTGACCGCTTCCCCAAAAAGCTCATCCAGACGTACAGCGTGTTTCCCAACCAGGACGAGGTCAGCGACGTGGTCGTCCAGCCGTACAACTCGATACTCACGCTGAAGCGGCTGACGCAGTGCGCCGACAGTGTCGTCGTGCTGGACAACACGGCCCTCAATCGGATCGCCGCCGACCGACTCCACATCGAGATGCCGACATTCAGTCAGATCAATAACCTGGTGTCCACCATTATGAGCGTCAGCACCACCACGCTGCGCTATCCCTCGTACATGAACAACACGCTGATCGGCCTGACGGCCCCGCTGATACCCACGCCCCAGCTGCACTTCCTCATGACGGGCTACACGCCCCTGATCACGGACCACGAGGTGAGTGGAGGTGCGTGTCAGTCCCTGGTTAATTCCCCTTCTCCCAGACGACAACTAGCGTGAGGAAGACCACGGTGCTGGACGTGATGCGTCGCCTGCTGCAGCCGAAGAACATGATGGTCTCGGCGACGTCGGACAAGCAGAACAAGCAGTGCAAGCACTGCTTCCTCGCCATACTGAACATCATTCAGGGCGAGGTGGACCCGTCGCAGGTGCACAAGTCGCTGCAGCGCATACGGGAGCGGAAGCTGGCCAACTTCATACCGTGGGGCCCGGCCAGCATCCAGGTGGCCCTGTCGCGCAGTTCGCCCTTCGTCCAGACGCCGCACAAGGTGTCCGGCCTGATGATGGCCAACCACACGGGGATCAGTGTGCTCTTCGAGCGGGCCATCATCCAGTTCGACAAGCTGAGGAAGCGCAACGCCTTCGTCGACAATTTTCGGCGCGTGTCCATGTTCAAGGACGACCTCTCGGAGCTGGACATTGCCCGCGAGGTGGTCGACTGCCTGGTGCAGGAGTACGAGGCGGCCACCACCGTCGACTATCCGCAGTGGAGTCCCACTCCCCGCGCCGATCCCTCCAAGGGCAACTGACCCTGATCTAGATTATGGGTTTTCCCTGCGTTTTCTCGGGGCAACAAGGGAAATGCAAGCAAATGAATCGAACAGAATCAATAATAAATACAAATACAAACTTTATTCGCTTCTCTCGGATTTCAAATTCTCAGATTTATTATTACGATCCTATGTTTGAGCTGTTCCACTCTCTCCGCCCACTGCCCACTGCCCGCCCCAATTCGTTTCGTTTCGCTACAAGTACAAGTACAAATAAATCGATATAGTGGATACATATATATATATATATATATAGTACGCTGCGTCTACATTAAGAGAGAGCCAAGGCCAGGCCAGGCCCGGCTTGGGGAGTCGCACGAGTGAGTACTTCAAGTCTTGTATTTCCTATGCAACCGGAAAGCACAGCGGAATGGTATGGAAAATGGTATAATTTTTACATTTACGGTTTACATTTTGTGTGTGTTTCGTGTTTAGAATTAGAGTAAGTTAGAGTTAGAAGTAGCGTAGTTTTTACACCCCGACTTTAGCTAGCTTGAAAGAAAATCATAGAAATTACGGGCCTGGCCCTGCCCCCGTGTGTTGCCCCCTTTGCGGCCAGGCCCTGCTTCTGCTGCTTCTGCTGCTTCTGCTGCTTTACCTGGTGTCACCCTGCCCCCGCTTACAGCTCACTGTGCGGTGTCTTGTCCTCGGCCTCGGCGGGCGTGGGTGTGATCTCCTCAACGGGCTCCTGCTCCTGCTCCTGCTGCGCTTCCTCCGCCGCCTCCGCCTTGGTGTCGTCGCCACTGCCGGCCTCTTCGCCATCCTTATCCTTCTTCTTATCCTTCTCCTTGTCCTTGTCCTTGTCGGCGGCGGCAACGGTCGGCTTGACCTTGGGCTTCCAGAGCTTGGACTTGTTCACCAGATACTTGATCTCGCGATCGAGCAGGCCCATCTTGTCGGTGATGTCCTTGACCGTCAGCCGGATGTCGGCGTTCTTGGCCAGCTTCTTTTGCGCGGCCGTCTCGGTCTTGAGCCAGGCGCTGGTCTCATCGATCACCTTGGCCAGCGTGTCGATCTCCACCTGGGTGTAGACATCCTTGTCGGGATTGGTCTCCTTGGTTAGATTGCGTCCGGTGGCCAGGAACTTCTCCGAGTGCTCGAGCATGCCCTTGAGCGCCTTGATGGCCTCCGGTCGCTCCTCGTGCTCCCAGTGGCGGGCCAGGAAGACGTTGGAGAGCTTCTTCAGCTGCGCCAGCTTGTCCTCGTAGATCTCCGCCTTGGGATCCTCCAGATCCTCGTACAGCCACTCGCCCAGAGTGCTGCACTCGGCCAGCAGCTTCTCCTTCTCCTCGGCGGTCACGCAGCTGGCATAGGAGGCCTCGTCCAGCTTCTGCTGCACCTCGATGATGTGCGATTCCAAAGCGTTGAAGGCGGACTCCAGGCGAACGCGCTGCTCCTCGGCCTGGTTGATGGCCGACAGCTTGGCCAGGGAGCTGTCGTAGCCGCTGCCGGCGAGGGGAGCGGTGAACTGCAGCTGGGACTCGTAGGTCACGGGCGACTTGACCGTGACCAGCTTCATTGTTTCGTTCTTCTCCTTGCCCTCCGGCTTGTTCTCCTCGGACTTGGGCTCCTTGCTGCTAGACTCCTCCGCCGCCGCCGCCGCCGCCTCCTCCTCGGCCTTGGGCTTGTCGTCGTCGGCCTTGGGCGGCTCCTCGCCCGTGGCAGAGGGCTCCTCCGGCTGCTCGGCGTCCTCCTTGGCCTCCTTGTTCTTCTTCTCGCCGTCCTTGGTGAAGAGCTTGCTCAGAGTGCTGCCCAGCTTGGAGAGCGTGCTGTCGTCGTCGTCGTCGCCCTCCTCCTCGGGCTTCTGCTTGTCGTACACGTACTCCACGCCCGTGCAGCGGAAGATGCCCGAGTCGTCGAGGTAGAAGTACGCCTTGATGCCCTTGTTGTCCACCAGCTCCTTCTTGGACTTCTCCAGCAGCTCCTTGACCTGCTTCAGCTGCACCTTGGTCACATTCAGGCTGCCCAGGGCGGTGATCTCGTGCTGGCCGTAGCGCTCCAGGTCCCCGTAGTTCACATAGAACTCAAAGTCATCGGTGTGCTTGTTGAAGGTGATGACCTTCTTCTGCGGATACGGATTCATCAGGGCAAAGAGGACGCGCTTCACCTGCTTCACAGCCGCACCATCGCCGGGATCCCGCTCGAACGAGACCTGCAGCGGGTACAGCACCGCATCCTTGACCACAAACTTCTTCACCTTGAAGCCGGCCGAGAGATCGGCCGCCTTGTACACGGCTCCCATGGTGGCGGACTCGTCGGCGTTGAGGTTCTTGCCCAGCTCCTGCTTGATCAGCTCCTTGATCGTCTCCTGGACACGGGGCACGCGGGTGCCGCCACCGAACAGGATAACCTGGTTGATCACGGCCAGGCTGAGGTGCGATGAGGCCAGAGCCTGCTCCAGCGGCTTCGTCGTCCTCGGCCAGAGATCGGCACAGATCTCCTCGAGCTTGTCGCGCGACACCGGCAGCTTGAAGTCAATGTCCTCCAGCAGATTCTCGATCTGGGCATAGTGATCGCTGTTCGCGGACAGCACGTTCTTGAGGCGACCCGCCTCCTTGAAGAGCTTGGCCAGGGCCCGCGGACTGGCGGTCACATCGGTCTTGGTCTTCTTCAGCGCATTGAACTCGGCCGCGAGGTAGTCGCGCAGCCTCAGCTGGATCTCCAGGCCGCCGAGCGTCCGATCGAAGCCCACGCCGAGCACCTGCACCACCGGATTCACCTCCTTGGTCTGCTTATCCTTCACCAGCTGGTAGCTGACGACGGCCGCCGAGGTCTTGTAGGCGCCCATGTCGTAGAAGAGGAAGTACTGCGCCGTCTCGTTGATCTCGCCGCGATGGAACACACCGTAGTTGAGGGCCACAGCCGCATAGTCGTTGATCAGCTGGAGCACCTTGAGGTTCGCCAGCTGGGCGGCCGCCAGGAGCGCCTCCCGCTCCGCCTGGCCAAAGTAACCGGGCACGGTGAGGACACATTCGGTGATCGGCTGCTGCGTCGACTCCTGGGCGAACTGCTTGGCCTTCACCAGCATTTGGGCGACCAGCTCCTCCACGGAGAACTCCTCGGTGTCGCTCTTGCGGAACACCACAGTGTTGCGCTCCGGATCGCCCACGATGTTGTAGTATGGGAAGCGTTTCCTAAAGAGAGAGACAGATCGGATCGAATCGAGATTAGCCGAGAGTCGAGGCATGACGTGGCCCATTGCCAATTACCAATTACCAGCTGGTGGTAGCTGCCTCTCACCTGTACAGGTCCACGATGGGATTGTCTATGGTCTTGCCCAGCAGGTCCAGCAAGTAGCCATAGGCAGAGTTCGGGTCCTTGATGCCAATGGTCTCCGCATCCTCGCCCATGGTGCGGACTCCGTTGCGGAAGGCCAGAATGGCCGGCGTTTTGCGCTTCGATTCGCGATTCAATGCTATCTCCATGGGCACGCCCGGCGAAACGACGCCCACCTTCATCCATTCGGTGCCCAGGTCCACGGACATGACGGCGGCGCCCTGCGACAGCCCAATCCCCGCCAGCAAGGCGCTCAAAGCGAGCAGCAGTTTCATCTTCATTTTCTGCAAGTCCAAATTGGAGACAATATGGATCTGGACTGTGAAAAATAATACAAATTCTCCCAAAAGATCATCTGGAATACTTCAGTTTGATGAATGACAACTTTTCCAGAAACATTCTCGATGAACTTCGAGGAACGAAAGGTACTTGCAACTGTTCCAGATAAGCTAATTTTTTCTGGATTGTTCTTGGAATATGGTAGCTTCACATAAGTGGAAGAGTTTTAGCAGCAAAAAGAAAGGAATATAATTTATCAAAATCCCATTAGTATCCCCAAAATAATACCCGATTCTTTTATAAAATTTGGAAAATTAAACACAAACAATTACTTGATAAAATCTTACCACAAAAGCCTTATTATTCAAAGTCGATTTTGCTATATAATCAAATCAGGCCAGATTTGGTTGGATTCACCCGATTTCAATGAAAGTAATATTTATTTTTTTATAAATCGTATTACGCCCCGAAAAAATTGTAAAATTGTTCGATTTTGGTTACATTTTAAAGCCACCTTGCTTCGATTAAAATTCCTTTCATGTGGCAGCTATGAGGAATAGGGATGCCCACGGATCTGGCTAACAAATAGTTTACTGGGAAACTCGTTGAGAAATTGGGGGTTTGCACAAAAGTGACTGGAAAAGAGCATTAACCTTTTCACTACTCCCACATTTCTTCCTCTATTCTCGCTCTTCATTCGCTTCGCTTTTTTTTTTTTTTTTTTTTGCAACGCAAGCAGCTGTCTGCTGGGCTCCCCGCTCCCCGGCCCTATCGCACACCTTCCAAGTGCCGCTTTCCACTTACGTGTCCCGTTCGGTTGTTCGCTTCCAGCTGAGCTGTCCTTGCGAGTTTCCTATTCCAGTTCCAGGCCCAGTCCCCGAATAACGCTTTCGACGCCCGCAATTACTTATTTATTTGATAAATATTATTTGTTCACTCTGGGGAGAGAGAAAAAAGACTCGCGCCGCTGCCGCTGTTTTGCGAAGAAGAGGAAGAAGCGTTGACGTGTTGATGTTGCCAATCAGTGTTGCCAGATGAAAATTTTGCATTCCCCCTAAAAAATCTCAAATAGTCATTATTTCCCCCTAAAAAATCCAGTCTTCCCCCTAAATTTAAAAAATATGTTAATGAAATCAAAACTCAATATATTCGATTTATTTATTTTGTATTAATTGCTATTTACAAATATATTTATGCTAAAACGAAATAGGTCTTTGAATTATTTATTCAATTATTAATTGGATTTACAAACAAATTTATATTAAAAATGTAATAATGTTGAAAGTTATTTATTAATCAGGCGCAGGAAAAAGTATATAGGTGAATACTTTCTCAACAACCTAGCTGAATTAGCAGCTATCCCCCCGAAGAAAATAGCAGGTTTCATAAGAGAAACGGGCTGGGAGTCTTTCTAACTTTGCGGTGTGAGGGTATAAAAGATCCATTGCGGTATCACAATGGGCCAGTAATGGCCTAAGTGGGCTGACCTTTGTGTCAGCCGCCGCCCTAACCTAACCTAACCTATTTATTAATTAAAATTAATCACTTATAAGTTAATTTAAATTAACGTTTGTTCGCGCCAAGTAGAATTTCAGCAATAAACAGAACAACTGGGAGAGCATAAAAATTGGGAGAGCAAGAGCAGAGAGCAGCTCTGAACAAACACCTAACGATCTACAACGTAGTGAACAAAAACGTGAAGATTTTCGACGAACCTGAACAACTATCGACAATAGTGCTGGAAGTAACATCGATGAATCGATTGCTTTTCCTTGCATTATATCGATGTCTTGTCTGAGGTTTGAGTTTCGGCTAATATTTTGAAGCCAAAATAGGTCGATTATTATTCAGCGAACTAAATACAAAAAGAAACGTTTATGTACAAATTTAAATTAATAAACACTGTTTCTATGTCGCAAATTTCGCTTTTATTTGTACAGTTTGTCGTAAAAAATATATGAAAAATTTGACTACAAAATATCGATTTATCAAATTTTGTACAAAACAATGTCCCATAATTTAGGAACTATTCCGTTACATTCATTATAAAATTAATTGTTATTTGCAGATATTTTAATAGTTATAACCGATTCCAAAGCAATCCAACACTTGCAGATAAGATATTTATATCGCCTATAATAGTTATCGAAAACCTACGGCAGAGCGCGCCAATTTGAAGTTAAGCCTAATACTCAGTCAGTAAATCAAAAAGCTTTAATCTTTTCAGTGACAGCGTTTTTAAAACGTTCTTCAGCATTATTGGGAGTCATGTGATGCGCTCATACGCATTTTAAATCAGCTGTTTCATGTTTGTTGACAATATATGTAATTAATTTGAAAGACACCTTGCACAGATTTGCAGCTTCGTTTTGGAATAGCTCATCTGCGCAGTGCTGCAAAATCTACGTATTTTTACGTAGATCTACGTATTTTCAGCCCCGATCTACGTATCTACGTATAGAGCTCCCAAATCTACGTATTTTTTTTAAATTGTACAAAAAAAAAATTTAGCAAATTTTTTTTAGATATAAACAAGAATTTAAATGTTTAATTTAAAAGTAAACGACTAATTTGCAATTTACCAACACTAACAGTGTGCTAGCAGCAGGCTTTAGTCAAGATGTTGCCTAATGTTGCCAGAAAGAACAGGCTGGCAACGATATTCATTATTCTCAGCTGTGCAGCACATGTAAATTTTTGTCGCGATAAAAAGTTCCTAAAGTTTGGTTGTTTTTATATTGATCTCAAATGGAAAACTACTCTTCTATAAGCAGTGAAAGCGATAAGGAGCAATCCACCACTTCCACAAAGAAACGGAAACGCCACTATGACATGAAATATTCGGATAGTTGGGAGCACGACAAAAAATATTGCGGATGTCTAGATAATCACGTTAATTGTACAAAACATAAGAACAACGAGAGAAGTATGTATTTTGTGTCTGTTGTCTTCGAGTTTGTTATGTCTGTATCTTAATTTATGTTTTTATGTGTTTTTAACAACTTGTCCTTGTGCAGGAGGAACTAAACCCAGTGTTTATTCAACAAAAGTTATACATATTTTTAATGCATATATATAAATATTTTTAATACATTAATTTCAAGGCGTCCATCAACCAACAATTTTATCTATGTTGCCTGACACAGCTTTACCTACTTTTAAAAACAACATAAAGAGCGCCGAAATAAAAATGTCTTTATTTTTGGCAAAGCATAATTTGCCATTTTCCTTGGCCACCGATTTACAAGATCTTATTCAAAGTATCGACAAGGACTCAAAAATAGCTGCAAAATTACAATTCGGACGTGGTAAAGCTCATGATATTATAACACATGTTACTGGACAAGTGGCAGAAGATCATATAATTAACCGTTTAAAAAACAACAAATTCTCGTTAATCGTTGACGAGAGCACCGACAGGTCTACCACAAAACATTTGGCGCTTATTGCAAGAACTGCAATCAACTTTAAAGTTAAAGATAATTTTTTAGGCCTCTTAAAAGTCTCCAGCAGCACTGCCTCTGATTTGCACAATGACTTAGTATCATTTTTCGAAGAAAAAAACATTCCATTTAAAGAAAACATGATTGGCTTTGCAGCAGATGGGACGAATTCAATGTTTGGTCAACACCATTCTCTGTCAAAATTGCTATCAGACGATATTCCTGATTTATTTCTTATGAAGTGCATTTGCCACTCCTTTCATCTTTGTGCCTCATATGCTTGTAAGGAGCTTCCACGCAATATTGAGGACTTCGCTCGCGAAGTGTATACATTTATACAAAACAGTCCGAAACGTATTGCGGCCTTTCAAGAATTCCAAGCTTTTGTGAACGTAAAGCCACACAAATTATTAAAACCGTGTCAAACAAGGTGGCTTTCTTTGATGCAAGTAGTAAAAAGACTGTTGGAACAACTACCGGCATTAAAGTTATATTTTCAAGAAGCTGTGTTGAACGACCGATTACGTTCCGCCGAACCTATTCTAAAAATGTGCATCGAGCCAACCACTGAATTTTATTTAGAATTTCTGAATTTTGTGTTGCCAATTTTTAACGAACTGAATTTGGAGATGCAATCAGAAAGCCCCAAGCTGTATTTGCTTTACGAGAAGGTTTTTCGTGCCTATAAAACAATAATGGAATGTTTCATAAAGCCAGAACACATAGAATTGTCTGAGGAGGAACCCGAACAAAATAGCAACGAAAAAGCGGCTTTGGAATCAAAAATTTTGAATTGCGAATTTGAAAATTCCGATCTACACTTGGACTTTAATTACATTTATTTGGGAGGCAATGTGGCTGCCCTAACTCTTCAAAAAAGCGGAACCATTGATTGTGCGAATTTATTATTATTTCGGCAAAATTGTCTTAAGTTTTTTATTGAGAGTCTTCGTCAAATAAAAAAGCGCTTCCCATTTAACAACGAACACATGCAAAAAATGAAGCAATTGCAGTTCTTAAATCCTGCGGTATTCTTAAACAAGAAATTAATACGCAACATACCATCGATTACACAAGCTGCACTTTCATTTTCAGGTAACTACTTTAAAATTTATTGTTTTATATAACCTCTAATAAACATGCATTTTCATGACAGGACTGTGCACGCGAAATTTCACTGAGCTCGACAGGGAGTGGCGTATCTTACGGAATACAGATCTGCCCTTTAATGGGGAAGATGCTAAGGAAGTAGAGATTTGGGCGTATATTGCAAATATTAAAAAAGGCGATGGTTCCCTTCTTTTTCCTTTTTTGTCAGAGTTTGCTCAAAATATTTTAACATTGCCGCATAGCAGCGCAAATGTTGAAAGAATTTTTTCTGAGATAACTTTAATTAAAACGAATAAAAGGAATTGTTTAGGCACAGAAACCCTAAAAGGATTATTATTCACAAAAGACCATTTAAAGCAAATATCATCTGAGCCATCGAAAGAGCACCTAAGCTATTTTAATAAAAATATTCACTCCTAAATATTAAAAAAAATGTTAATTTTATTAATAAAAACTTATATGTAAACAAATATGGCATATATATAATTAAAATACCCTTTATAATTGGCTTTGTTTGACTTTAAAAAAAATACGTAGATCTACGTATTTGACCAAATTTTGGCTACGTAAAAATACGTAGATTTTTAGTTCAAGCTACGTATAAAAAAAAATTTCATTTTGCAGCACTGCATCTGCGCACAATGACCACCGACGCCGTGGCCCAGATTCTCTCGATTATGTACATACATATACCGCTTATTTTTCCCCCTACTAGGTGTGCAACATTCTTTCCTGGATCGACGACCACGACAAGGGCTGCTCTACCGGCTGGTGCTAGAGATTCTGTTTGTACCAAATACAAATTTACCGTAACTTCATCTGCTCTTCTAAACTCCTGGACTCGGCTTTTGTATACATTATTGTTATTGGCGGGATATATTTTTGAAATGTGTGAAGAGACGGTAAGAGAGAGTGACAGACCAATTCTCGAGAAGGACCTGTTTTTTAAATTTTTTATTCTCCTCTCGCTCTCTCTCACTGCTTAGAAACGCTGTTCGCGTACCTGAGTGCGTAGCTTTAAAATTTAAAAGCAATATTTCACATATATTTCGGTTTTGTATTTCCATTAATAGAGCTGCAAACTTAAAAAAAAAAAATTGGGCAGTGCAAGATGTAAAAAAGAGGGTTAGCATTTTGAAAAAACTTTCAGAAATTAATACTTGGTCACTTTGAGGCTACTTAAATTTTTGCTGATGAACAAAAAATTGCGCTCGATTTATTTGGGTGAAAGTCGAAATGCGAAAGAAAATTCTAGTCGCCATTATTCTGACCTCCAAATACCGTTAGAAATGAGAGAGGGTGCCCCAGAAAGGGTTAACATCTGGGTCTGTTACTCGGCCCTTCTCTTTATTCCTTCCGTACTCCGTTATTAGTTCGACCACCTAGATGGAGTCCAGGCCTTAGGCTCTATAAGTATTAATTTTATTTTTGCAAATATGCGCTGGTAAAAATGTAAAATTGTTAAATATAATATGGAAATAAGTAATTAATAATAAATTATTGACTTTGATTGCGTTGGCAACTATAATGCTTAAATACTTACACATGTAACTTTAATTACTTTTTTTTTGTTGGTACATACGGAGCGCGACTTGAACCCACATATCGACAGCTCAGCATTCTATCGATGACCGAGTTTTAATGACGAAAGTGCTGACAAATGGACAAATCGCTCTGCATACTGCATACTCTTTTCCCTTGGAGCTAGTGCCGCCGCGCCGTATTAGTTGTGGGTTCAGTCATTGAAGTGTCATATTTATTCAAGGCAATGGGAAATATAATAAAGTAGCTTTCAAAGAACAGAGCTTTACAGGGTGAACCTTGAATACAGTAATTAATATATAATAGTAATAATAATAGTACCAAAAATGTGCAAATAAATATCTTAAGATTTGGAGATGCAAAAACATCAATGTTAATCGGTTTAAAATCCATTTCTGTGTACTAAAAGATACAAATGCTTCTCTTCTAAGATAAAATCAACATAGAATATAATGTACATACATATTCAAAAATAATATACTTAAAGAAATTATGTATTATATATTTTTTTAAATACTCTATAAAAATCCAGATATTAATAAAGGGTATTAAAATAGCTAATATTGGATTGAATTAGCAAACTATTCGCATTGAAAGTTAGTTCGATTCCAGCGAATTTAAATGAAACCGAAATGCCCGAAATGCAGAAAACAATCAAAACCAAGACTGCACTTGCGCAATTCTTCATTCTCAATTCTCCATAGGTGAGTCCGCCAAATTCGCTGATCTGTTCTTTCCATTCGGCCATATAAAAACCCGCCCCGGTGGCGGAGCTCCAGTCAAAATTCAGTGAGCCATGTGCGGACAACGACTGCTGCTGACACTTCTGGTCCTGGGCTGCCTGTGGGCCCCCATGGCGGTTTCGGTCTCGGCCACCGAGAACGAGGAGTTCGAGGATGGCGTTCCCGAGACAGAGTTCGACTACGATGAACGCCGCGGGCGTGATATTCCGTCGCAGGCCTACGGTGCCCCGGTCGTCTACAACTCGCAGGCCAGCTATCCGGCGCCCAAGGCCCAGGAATACTCGGCTCCGGCTGCTCCATCGTATTCAGCGCCAAAGGCCCCATCGTATTCGCCTCCTGCTGCTCCCTCGTATTCAGCACCTGCAGCTCCTTCATATTCCGCTCCCGCAGCTCCATCTTATTCAGCACCTGCTGCACCCTCGTATTCAGCACCAGCTGCACCCTCGTACTCAGCTCCAGCGGCTCCATCATATTCAGCACCTGCAGCTCCATCTTATTCAGCACCAGCAGCGCCATCATATTCGGCACCTGCAGCTCCATCTTATTCAGCACCTGCAGCTCCATCATATTCTGCTCCTGCAGCTCCATCTTATTCAGCACCTGCTGCTCCATCTTATTCAGCACCTGCTGCACCCTCGTATTCAGCTCCTGCGGCACCCTCGTATTCAGCACCTGCAGCTCCATCTTATTCAGCACCTGCAGCTCCATCATATTCAGCACCTGCAGCTCCATCTTATTCAGCACCAGCAGCGCCATCATATTCGGCACCTGCAGCTTCATCTTATTCAGCACCTGCAGCTCCATCTTATTCAGCACCTGCAGCGCCATCATATTCAGCACCTGCAGCTCCATCTTATTCAGCACCTGCAGCTCCATCTTATTCAGCACCTGCAGCTCCATCATATTCTGCTCCTGCAGCTCCATCTTATTCCGCTCCTGCAGCTCCATCTTATTCAGCACCTGCTGCACCCTCGTATTCAGCACCTGCTGCACCCTCGTATTCAGCACCTGCAGCTCCCTCGTACTCAGCTCCTGCTGCTCCATCATATTCAGCACCCGCAGCACCCTCGTATTCAGCACCTGCAGCTCCATCATATTCAGCACCTGCAGCTCCATCATATTCAGCACCTGCGGCTCCATCATACTCAGCATCAGCATCACCCAGCTATTCGGCGCCCGCAGCACCTAGCTATTCAGCACCGAAGACTCCGTCTTACTCTGCTCCATCTTATTCAGCACCCGCTGCTCCATCATATTCAGCACCCGCATCGTCGAGCTACGCCGCACCTGCTGCGCCCAGCTACTCGGCACCAAAGTCTTATTCATCCTACTCGGCACCCGCATCCTCTGGATATTCAGCATCGCGGGCATATTCAGCGCCGGCTGCGGCACCTGCGTCCTCTGGATATTCAGCACCGAAGGCTTCTCCAGCCTCCTCTTCCTCCGGATATTCAGCGCCGGCGGCTCCCAGCTACGCCGCACCTGCCAAGGAAACCGGCAAATACTCTGCGCCCGCTGCTGCTTCGAAATCCTCAGGATATGCCCGCATGCAGATGGATCAGTTCGTTGGAATGGCAAGGACGGCTGGTGGCTATGGACCTGCTCCGGCTGCTCCAGCTCCCGCTTACGGCGGAGCCTCGATTCCCTCGCCGCCGTGCCCCAGAAATTATGTGTTCAGCTGCCAGAGTGTTTTTACGCCCGCTCCTTGCAGCCAGGGATCCGCTTACTAAACGCACTCCCACAACCGGCTGTTACCCGAACTTTTGCTTAATAAAAGAAAAACGAAATATTCCTATAAAATAGCTTTGTATAATTGGGGGGCTTTAGAAACTGGAAATTAAGGTGAATTCCGAACCATTTTGCTAAAAAATGTTCACCGTGCCATCGAACTCATATCTATTTTATTTTTTACAGCATTTTTACCAACCTTTATGGACTTGAGGTCTGTCACCTTCCTTTTAATTTGCAGAAAAATGTTAATGTTTTTTAAATTATTTCTGGAAAATTTTGATGGCCGGCTGCCAGTAATCAAGCTTGGCGATGAGACTGTGGTGTATAACCTCACGCGAAAGTTGGAGAGGATCACAAGGGCGCCGTATTCGCAACTGGGTATTCAGTTCCTTGGGCGCCTACTTCGCGATCACGACCTGATCTGCAAGGTGTTTGAGGGATGCCAGAAGCATCAGCATCAGCATCAGTATCAGTTGGCGCTGTTCAAGGACGAATTGCTGGCCTCCTTTCAGCGGGCGCTTATCCACCTACTGCTGAGCAGTGAGGGTGCTTTGCACCTGGATATTATTGCCCAGACGATGTATGCGATGGGCCAGGTAGACCGCCGCCAGATGCTCAAAAGCTTTGCGCAGCCATCCCTGCTGGTGGCGGCCCTGGAGGAGATCTTCCAGACAAGTGACATTCCAACGTTTACGCAGAAACTCGCACAACTCACTCAGGACGTCCACTGTGCGGACAAATTGATGTGCTGGCTGAGTCTACTAATATCAGGTCTAGTTGCAGCAACAAAAGCGATGACAGAAAATAATAAAGGGCTTTCACCAAGAAGCTCTTTTTGCAAAAGAAGTCAAAATGCGTAAAAATATTAAATTCTTAATGCCTCAACTCATAGAAAAATCAAAAAGTTTATTGAGGAGTTAAGTGCAGAATATGGGGATTTAATTGTTTCCTCAAATTAGATGGTTAAGTCGTGAACAATGTTTGCAACGCCTTTTTAATTTAAACTAATAAAGTTTCTAGTTTTCTAAAAACTAGTGTAAAGGGTGCTAAAGAGCTTTAAATGGCATTAGACAATTTTGATTTTTTGTTTGACTCTGGATTTCTATGCGATATTTGTAAAAATATTTTATGAATTTAATTTATGTCTTCAAAGGAAGGAGAGGAGAAACTTTGCCTACTACATTTTTTATAAATCAATTAGAAAATAATAGTTTTGTTAATTTAGAGAAAACAACAGAAAAGTTTAGAATTAAATATAAATAGCTCTAATAAAGTACACGAATTATCGCAAAATATGATTTATTTTATTCATTGCCGCGGCGCTGCCGACCCGGCACACCTCATTACGCGCCAGATTATGGCGCAGAGAAGGTGGTGTACGAATACCGGCGTGGCTCCAGGTGATGAGGATGGAGACAATTTTCGCCGCTAACGCGCCCGAAATCCTGAGCCAGGCTGGCTGGCTAGTGCTGCGACGACTTGTTTCGAGGGAAAATACCAGCGTAAAGTCAACTTGTGACGCCCAACAGCCTACAATTAATAACTGCCGGTGTCGTCTGCCGCTGCTGGCGCAGCCCGGCTCTGCTGCTCCACGACAATGTTTCGGTGCGGTTGAGGATTTGGGATTTTTGCCGTTGTATTTTTACTAGGTCCGAACTTAGGTTTGTGTTTGAGCTATTTAAGAAAATTAGGAATAAAGTATTTTTTTAAGAATACTCTTATAATAAAATAATAACGAATTTTGTATGGACTCTTAATTTATTTATTTTCACTGGCTGGCCTCTTCGATTGTAAACTGAATGCGCAGAATTTTTCATCAGCAAGCGCATGCGCACCATTTTGCGTTTCGCATTAGATTCAACGCAAACATTGTACGGAAGGTAACCGTTGCCAGTGGCGCAGTTGCCATATCCATGGTCAACCAGGAGCCGGAGTATTCGAGGAATGTGCAGCAGGAATATTAACTATACAACTTCATTACATTTGATACAACTTTATACAATTTTATTCTGCGAAAAGTCTAACAATTTATATATATGTGATTGAGTGAGGCCTACAAAGAAAATTTAGAATTCATGATATGAAAAATAATCTGTAGAAAATTTGAATAAAATTATTCAAGGCGCGTTGTTTGGTCGCGCAAAGCCCTCCCCTGTCGCTTATACAATTTTCAAAGTCTCTTTAGAAGACGGATGCAAATTGTGTTGATCAAAATTTAGACAGTGGTCCCTCCACTAAGCGGCACTTATTTAAATACAAATTTTTCTCCTTTTTTAATTCCTGTAGTCTGTCTTGCAACTCTAGTAATTGGTTTTTGTTATCCATGTCCCATAGCTGGTTGGGTATTATAGCTGCCATAGAAGGAATTTTCATATCTGTATCGGCGCATCAGACTCCGCAGCTGGGAAAAAGTTGCGGAGGAGCACTCGTACATAACCACCACAATTACTGATCATCTCGCCATTTACGCGGAGCCATCCGGTATTACTTGACTTCATTATGGCCTTGCCAAATCTTGTGTACGACGCTGGTCATACTGGAGTCTCTGTAGGGCTGTAAGTTCCTGACTGCGAGTGAAACATGAGAATGTAGTCCTTTTTCTGCTTTTAATTAAGTAACGGGGGGTAAATATGCCTTAAACTGTCTATAAAATGAATAATTTTTCCTGATATTTCGTTTATTCTATGCTGCTATACTTGGGGAGCATGCTGAAGAAAAAATGTCTATGGAACTAGAATTTATTGGATTTATTGGTGTAGAACAGAGTTGGGCACGACACATAATGGAAAGAGCAATTGACCAGGTAGACGACAAAAAACAACAACAACCGCTACCGTCTCGACGCGTCGCAGTCATGAGCTTCCCAAAATGTGCGAGCAAGGGGAATACATCTCAAACTCAAAACTCTCTATTTCGTCAGTAATTTTTAATGGTCTCGTGCCCGCCCGAAAAGAACGACTAAAGAACAAATCAAAACTTTTTCACTCAGTCCAGATGTGCACAATTCCCTTTAAAATTGTTTTTGCATTGCTATCATGTGCGTCGGCCGCACGCGTACAATTTGTTTTTGCAATTTCGAGCGATAGTCGCCAACCCTTTTCCCCGCCTCTCTGGCGCCTAAATTTCTGTGGCATTGCTTTTGTAAAACTACACGGATCGCTAAGCGCGAGCATCGAATCGCCGCAACGTTCGTTTCAACGGTAACCGCGGCAAACAATCAGGCAAAAAAAAAAGCACAATATCACTGGCTCTCTCTCACTTTTATTTTATTACATACAATTTTTTTACTTTATTATCACTGCACTTACCGTAAGTCAGCGTGACCGATTTCGATCGATTTTGACCATATTCTTTATTTTTCTTGGTCACACTGGTTAACGAACGAAATAAACCATAATTACGCTCATGGAATTCCGTAGGCGAATAAAGCGAAATTAATTCAAACGCATTTGATTGGGCTTATTGTTAATGTAATACGCCGCAATGGAGTTGAAGGCAAATAATAGTGCCGCCACCGCCATCGCCACCAATTAAATAAATTCCAATAAAATTGTCGATGAAAACACAATTAAAATGCCTTTTATTTGCTAAATCGCATATAATATGTCTTGCCTTTACGGCTATTATCAATTCCACATTATCCTCACGGCTTTTGAAGCGCTCCAACCGAGCAGCGACTTCCCCCTTCACCCTTCCCTTACATGTTGCTCACGAAATATATGCAATTGAATCACAGCTGTTTATTAGTGCGTTCTGCTAACCGTTTTACCCGTTTCGCTCACGGAATTCCATTCATCTTAGTACCCAACCAAACGAAATACCAGAAAATTCTTTTTGCTCTTTTCTTTCTTTTTTTTATAAGAAGTTTTTCGCTTATGGATTTTTTTGTCGATGTTAGTACTAGCCTTTAGGTAATATAAACGATGTATTTTGAAATTAATACTTGAAGATTAAAAGCTAGAAGCTAGTTTTCATTTGCCCATAAGTTTGGCTATTTAATGGCTATTTCTGGCTACTTCCAGCTTCCTCTTCTTATCAACCTACGTTCAGTTATCGATAGGCGGTGGGTGCTGCGTGTGCACAGTCAAACACATGTTTGCAACAACAAAAATAATAGAAACAAACCGAGCTGCGAAAACAACAACAACAACATCGGCGCACGGCACATATGCTGGCTCCCCGAAATAGGAAAAATAGAATCACATTGCCAAATTGCAATTCGCCTGCCGTGATCTGCTGGGAACCGCGCTTGGGGCGAGTGTAGAGGAGAGGAGCGGAGCCCGCCTCCGTCGCGTAATAATAGTTGGGGCAGCCCCAGCGGCCTGGACGCTCCGTTTCGGGTTGAGATCTCGCGTGCCCGCCCGTGTGTGTGCGCGCCGTCGTCGCCGCCCGGCAATAACAATAACAAATTCGCTTTTAATTGAAATTTATTTGTTGTGATGCGGCTGCCACTGGGGGCTCCGTAGTCCGCAGTCGTAGATCGTAGACCGTAGTCGTAGTCCGTGGCCCGCAGCCCCTCAACCTTCATCGTTGCCGTTGCCGTTGCCACGCCCCCCAAATCTTAATTAACCGGAGCTACGCGACGCAAAGGAATTGAGCATGTTAATATGTTAATTGGAAGCAATCAATGTGCCTGAAGCCCTCGCTCGAATCGAACGCGAACGCGAACGCGAACGGAAGCGATCCCGTGGAGTCCGCATCGGAAGAGCAGTTAGTCTAGCGATGGAAGCCATGGAGGAGGAACGCAACGAGAAGAAGGTGCTCTGCGAGAAGATCATTCGGGACATCAATGCGGTGTTCCTCAAGGATCAGGATCTGTAAGTACGAGAGTATAGCCTTCTATGCTCCATGAATTTATCGGAATCTAGAGTCGCTAGGTGCCCATCATCCATCATGTGAGGCAAACTATGATGATTCCCATTCGGTTTTCGTTAAAGTCTCGAGGTGACCACGATGACCTTGCCTACGCCAACCACATTTTGAGGAATCCGACCGAATCTATGCTATGCGAAAGCAGAGATAACCAATCTTGATTTGTGGCCAGTATTTAGGGCCCCTTGTAGATTTCTGGATTAGATTAGCTCTCAATAATTCCGATTCTGCATAATTTGTTCTGATTTGGACTTGGAATTCGATCTGGAACTAGCTTGCATACCATTCAATGTCTTTTCACAGCGCCTCCTTCGAGATCATTCCCAAGGAGACCAATTGCAACAAGTCGCCGGTGGTGCATGTGGAGCACAATCTGGGCCTGGAGTCGTGGTGTGCCCAGCATGTGTACGATCACGCCCATCGCACCCTCATCTCCCATCGACGCCAGTCGTCGCAGCAGCAGCTGCGAACGCTCCAGCAGCAGCAGCAGAGCGACGCTTTGGCCAAGTACCTGAACGTGGCGCTGCTAATCAATCCCGATGTGACAACCTTCTGGCACATCCGCCGCCAGCTGGTGCAGAAGAACCGGCTGAGCATTAACAAGGAGCTGCAGTTCTCCGCCCTTGTGCTCTCCATCAAGCCCAAGTCCAACGAGGCGTTCGCCTACCGCCGCTGGCTCTACTCCTTTCAAAGTGAGGCTAGAAAAATATATAATTAAATGCAATTTTAATCCAATCTTTTTACAGGCGCCGATGCCATTGACTGGCCCAACGAGATCGGCATCTGCGAGCGGGCCGCCGACCGTTGTGCCAGCAACTACCACGCCTGGTCGCACCGCCAGTGGATCCTGCAGAGCGGCCCCTGCCTGCTGCAATCGGAGCTGCTGCGTACGGAGAAGTTCATGCGCAAGCACATCAGCGACTACAGCTGCTATCACTATCGCCAGGTGCTCCTCGGTCGCGCCTACGAGCTTTGCTTCGCCATGCCCAGCGATTGCTCCTCCCCGTTTTCCAGTCTGCACCAGCTGCTGACCAACAACTACGGCCTGAAGGGGGTAGAGAGGGCAGAGAGTGCCGAGGACCTGCTGGAGCTGTTGCTGCCCAGGCTGGATCGCAGTTCGGTGAGCACCCAGAGGCTGCGCTCCTTCCTCTACTGCTGCAATGTGGCCGCCAGCGATATGCGCTTGTGCGTGGAGCAGCAGGCCATGTACGGGCAGCGGGACTGCTTCGAGCTGCATCGTCGGGCGGCGCTCAAGTTTATCGTGGAGCAGTGCGTCCGCCTGGAGGCGGGCCTGCCGGCGATCAGCAACGCGGGCGGCGCTTCTGCTTCTGCATCTGCATCTGCAGATGATCTGCAAGCATATTTGAGCCAGCTGGACTTTGAGGCCCATCCCTTTCTCGCGGCCGTGCGGCGGGAGGAGTCTTCGCTGGGCGTCAAGCACCGGCGCTGGTGCAACCTTCACCTGAGCTTTGGATATCCAGCGGATTAGTGGCTAGTCGCCGGCGGGACCTGAGAAACAAATGTGAAAAGCTCAAAGCTGCGGATCAGGACGATCAGGACGATCAGGAAGTGCGCGCAGCGAGGAGAACTCAAATCAATCTACCCCATAGGATTACTTACTCTTTTCGCCTGATCCCGTTCGTTCTCGTCCCCGATCCGTTATTAATAATAGTTTTGAACAAGGAGTGAGCTATATGATATGGTTTTCAGATCCGCTATGCTACCTACAATAGAAAAAGATTACAAAGAAAGTTTAATTTAGAAAACGAGAGCTTAGTTTGCTTGGAAACCAATTATCACCACTAGATCGACTCGGCTCTTGATGTTCTTAGAAAGTTTATAGCTGCAAGGACATACACGCTCACCCAAAGGGAAAACTTGGCTTAGCAAAGGGTTTTGATGATAATGAATTACATTTTTAACGGATCGGGAATCAGGAGAAACGAAACGGGAACAGGTCTCTATATATACTCTATCTATATATATACACACATGTATGTATTTACGCCCCAAAGACAAATGTTCAACTACTAGCCCGATATGAGACGGATCCCACGGGAGCCGGATCCCACCAATTGCATTTCGATATATATGTTAGCGTTTAACTGTTCGCCTATGTTCTCGATCCGATATCTGGGCATGACTTGTTATCTATCCCCATGACCAGAGGTACGATTTAACCGATTATCGCCATGCCATGCACGTGTTTGTTGTTAGCCAATTTGCAGTTAGTTTTAAATAAATCCAACCAACAGACGACAGGAGGTGGTCGCTCAATGGGTGGGTCAGCATTGGGGTCTATCCGCCTTGCACGGCGAGAAAGAGGCGGTCCCAACCAGCCTAGGATGCGGTATATCTCACCTACTTTCACTTAATAAGCTTCCTCGGATAAAATATACTTTGTTTCAAATCTCTCATAGATGAAGGAGTTATCAGAGCAGGATCATCCTTAGGTCTATCTCTGTACACACTTGATACCATATCCTGATATCCAGAAAATCCATTAAATCGCTTCATCCATTCGATATGATACAGTATCCATCATCGCCTGACCCTCGTTTTCTCGCCGTGCACTCGGATGGATTTCGGGTCGGTTCGGCTCGGAACTGGTGGTCACAGTGCGCACTGCGCATGTCCCGGCAGCCGCAGCAGCAGCAGCAGCAGCGAGATGCTGTCGAAGGCGAAGGCTCGACGAGATGACAACAGTTTAAGGCAGCGGAATCAGAGACTGGGCAGTAATCCCTGCCAGCGCTCAGTGTGTTTCTGGAGCAGTTCGCGTGCGGCCGTGTTGTGCAGTGTGTGTGTTGAGTGGTCCTGGTCCTGGTCCTGGTCCTGGTCCTTGGAGTTTATAAACAATTTGCGATGGTCGGAGTGCCTGCCTGCTTGCTTTGAGCGATTAAACAATTTGAAACGGCGATCTGAAGCTGTTCTTCCAGCGGGGTTTGTACTGTTATTTGCATTCCCATTTCCACGCAACTGTGTGTGCGTGAGACTACTAGCTGAGTAACTGTGTGAGTAACTGTTTGTGTTTGTGTGTCCTGTCCGTGGGGTGTGGGGTGTGGGGTGTGGGTGCCTTTGTTTGGTTTTTAAAATATTCATATTCATTTTTCATCTTGCCTTTTTGCATTTGTTATCTCCTCCTGCCTGCCTGCCTGTCCCATCGCTCCCTCTCTGTCTTGCCTGCTGCCCGGAGGGGTGAGCGTGGCGCCCCCTAGGGGCGTGTGCCCGCAACTGCGCCTCAACTGGAGTTGTTGTGTGTGTGTGTGTGTGTGATGGTGGTGAGGGAGTAGTAGTGCCAAGTCTGTTTATGAGTTGATTATGAGCTGCAAAATGTTGTGCCCATTGTCTCCGGGCCTCTTGTCTGCCATTTACCATTTCCCATCTACTGGCAATTCAGGCCAGTCCAATCCAATCCAATCCAATCCAACCTCGCCCTGGGGCCTGGCTCCATTCCATGCCCCATTCCTGACCCTCGGGCCTCAGCTGGCACACCTGCATGTGCGTGTGTGTATACATGTGTAGATAACTCAAAATGGACACACCTGATGATTTGTGCGAGAGCCTGTGTGTGTTCCACAGCTAAATTCCTTTGGCCATGGAAGTACAACGACAACGACAATTGCACAGATGGGGCCACACACAGTGGCGGCCGCACTTACAGCACCCACTGTGTGGTTAATTAACGAAACCTGATTACTGCCCACAAGGTGAACCCTGGAGTTAAGCGCACGCTTGACTGAGATTGATCAACCCACACGCAGGACATGTCATCGCTGGCCTTGCCAGCCATTCGAGGCTTGATGGAACTTGATGGAAATGCACTAATTGATTTATTGCACTTCCGAGGGCCTGTTGCATTAAGTTTATTTATATAATTCTGTAGGTATAATTGTTGCATTTATAATGAAATCCTTATATTTGTTAGACTTTCAAAGCGTGGGATTATGTTGCGAATTTCTTAGCTAAAATAAAACTAAGTCCCTTCAAAATAAAAAGCTTCTATAATTGATTTCCTTAGAAATTGTAAACATTTTAGAAAGGATCCTGAACTCTTATTTCTTTCAGAAAAACGTTGTTAATTTCCAACTAGCTAAGCAGCTTTGAATGATTTCCTTGAATCCTGAAAGCTGATAATCCTTGGACCCATGACATTTCCTGGAAGCATGGCAGTCTGCTCTTAGCCAGAACTACATGCGTTGCAATAACTAGTAGTTCCTGGAAAATGGTATTCAGTTCCTAATCGCCTGTCGGGCATTTAAAGTTAATATGCAAAAGGGGGAATAAAGTGAAAAGCTTGATGTGCTGCAGTTCTAAGGAAAATGCTTTTCCTTTCCTAAACGGGCATTAGAGGCTCACGCTCATGCTAAAATGCAAAATGGGGAAAAAGGGAAAAGCTGGTTGTGATGCATTGCCAATTCCTGGAAAATGCTTGTCGGATTTATGTCCTTTTTGCATGGCTAGGGGCTGAATCACCACTTGGCCTGTTGGTGCTGCCGCCACTGTTTGCGCTGGTGAATATGTATGCATGCATGTAGCGAAAAGTGGCGTGAGGAGTCCATGTATGTGTGTCTGTATGTCGTGCGTGGCCCACATAAGTATGCAATGCATGTACGGGCGAGCGCCCAGTCGGACCTGGCCGCTTCCAACAAGCACAGTTCTATGCATTCTCTCCGAGTAAAGAATGTATTCTCTATACCAGGGGTCTTCCTTTCAGATTTGTATGGGGTGAAACACCGAAACAACTGTTCTTTTCTTTTGTATGCTGCAACAGTTCTTTCGCAACATATAAATAACGTATATTACACTTCGGCAATCTTCGGGTTTCGCTTCCAACTTTAGTTTCTAAAAGAAGCGTTATATAACCCATCTGCAGCATACATCAATAACGGTTCTGTAGCAATGTATCTTTCATGCAAAATACCGCTTCAAAATAACCCATTGATAACAGTTATAGAACTGTTATAAAGGAAGCAATTAAGAACACATCTGTAGCATACATAAAGAACCGTTCGGTGAGAATGCATTAATAACCATTAAAACAGCAATAAAAATATATTTAAAAATATTACTTTTATTCAATTTGAAGTGTACACATAATATATATAGGTTAAATTATTCGTACAGTAAAATCTTATATGTGATTAGTGAAGAAATCCTGCAATTATATTGAAAATAATAATAATGTTTTTTAATGCAATAATTAAATCATGTTATAGAAATAATAAATGGGAAATTAATATTATAAACACTCACCGGAAATCGCAAATATTATCTGAAATAAAAATGTTATATTATGAACTATAAAGAAATAAAATCTGAAATGATAAATATAATCTATTTTATATATTTACGTATACATACCAGATCTGAAATAAAAGTAATATATTATTTATTTTATAAGGGCAATTGCTTACCTTATTTTGTTAAAATATCTGAAACTGGAATGAATTAACTTATGTAATAAAAGATATGTTTGCTTACCTTGCATACTTATTATAATGAATTTCACAACTGCGTCAAGCAAATTTCTTAATGCAACTGAAGCAAGTAACAAAGAAAACGAAAAACCCAAGCGCGTGTTTTTTCATTCTCTTTTCTTCTTATTTGTTTGTGCGTTTCTTTCCTTTTTTATGCTCTTATTTTCGTTTCAAATGGTGGTTTCCGAAATAATGCATCTTTTTACGTTCTAAAAGAAGCGACGATCGCAGTGATATGAAAGAAAAATAGAACATCAAACAACAACAAATGTTGGTTTTCAAAATAAGGCATATTTATGCGTTCTAATAGAAGCGACGTTTGCACTTATATGAAAGAGAAAGAGAATAAAAAACAACACTAAATGCTGGTTTCGGATAGAACGCATATTTATGCGTTTCAAGAGAAGCTACGATTGCACGGACCCGAAGCTATACAAAAAAAAGCCGACCGTTCGGGAAGCGCTCGGGTAATTTACTTCTAAAATAACGTATATTTATGCGTTCTTAGAGAAGCGAAAGTTGCACATAATTTTTATTTTATACCTCATTTCTTCGCTTCTAATATACCAACCAAAGAACACTTGTTATTGCACACATCTAATATGCATTATATCATAGTTCTGGCCATTTTTGAGCTAGAATTGGCGGCATTTAGAACCGTTGCAGATGCGTTCTGTTGAACAACCCGTTCTACAAGGTCCGACTGGGCGGAAGCGCGTGTGTTTGTGTGCGACAGTTCCGTTAGTTCCAGGTGCAGTGACAGCTTGTCCGATAGATGGCTCTGCATTCAATATCCTCCTCATTTCCTGCTCCATTCACAGGCATTCCGCATTCTGCATTCCGTTGCAACGGATAACTCGATAATATCGGGGACAATGAACCCGCCCACGCAGCGCAGACAATAACTTGAGCATCCGCACTCGGATTCACATTCAACATCCTCACAACCACAACAACATCCACATCCACATCCACATCCACATCCACATCCACATCCACAACCAAGAGGGCCCACGGTCGGGGATGCTAGTGGAGGATTCAACAGCCAGGAGCAGCGCAGCGGGGCGAGCCAGACCAGCGGGAGAGATGCCAGTTCCGGACTGGCAGCGGTCGTAAGATCCACTGTGGACAAAGTATCGATAAGTCGGCGATAATGGGCAGCCTGCCAAATCTTCACGAGCTGGAGGAGGCGGAGCGCAAGCGGGAGAAGCGGCGCGAGTATGAGCTGCTGCTGGAGCAGCGGGCCCGGGACACGAGTCGCGAGCGGGAGCGCCTCTCCGCCTTCGCCCAGCAGCGCAAGGTGAGCTTTGTAGGCCGATTGGCCATTGTTTATCGATAACGATTTCAGCGATTCAATAACCCGATCGATAACATATTTGAAGGTAATTGATTTTTCTGGCCTCCTCGTCCTCTTTTCCAGCAATCCTCGTATAATGCCTACATAATGGCGGGCCTGGGGATCGGCGGCGGCTCGCTGAGCCTCAATGCCGCCGCTGGAACAGGCACAGGTACCGGTAACGGAGAACTGCCCAGCGGCAATGGGACGAGCTTCTCCGGCAAGCTGCCCCACCCCCAGGGAGCGCAGGGAGCGGGCTCAGCATTGGCCATAGCAGCTCCTCCTCTGCTGGCCAACACCACCGCCACCACGATGAGTGGATTCGCGATGCTGGGACTGGGCAAGAAGTATGCGCCGCACTCGCACCACCATCAGCACCATCACCAGCACCGTCACTCGCTGACCACCAGGCACCGCGTGCTCCGGACCCGCAGCTCCGGGGGAAACCAGAACGTCTGGGACGAGCAGATGATGGAGGTGAGTGGGTGGGCCTGTTCGTCTATAAATAGAATCCCCGAGTGAATGGGGAGGGGGGCTGTCGAGCTGTCGGGCTTGTCGCCTTGGACACTTGACCATCTTGTGGCTCGGTGTCGGCAAGGAGAACGGGGAGCAGCCAGAGCCAGAGCCACATGCCAGAGCCAGAGCAGAACGGATTATTTCTCCCGGTTGCACAACAAGTAATTAAGTAGAACCTGGCTGCCACCCCGTCGTCCTCGCCTCGCATTCGCATTCGCAAATGAAATTGAAGCCCAAGGCTGAATGCTGCAACGCCATTAGCTGATAATCCTTGGACCCGTGTCAGTTCCTGGAAGCCATGAAATGCAGTATCCTTTCAGCCAGCACTAACCGTGCTGAGAAGATAATTCCTGGAAGACGCCTCCGCACTGGCTATCCTCTTATGGCCGCACTGCCTGCAAGGGAGGTGCGTCATAGGGTGCTTTCCAATTGCAGCGATTCCAAGTAGCTTTCACTTTGCCCCCTTGGGTTCTGGAAACCAGACTTTGGCTTTGTGCAGATGAAGCCACATCTTGACCACTCCCTTTCTCTCTCTCCCTAGCAGCGCCTGACCACCTACTCGCCCTCGCCCATATCGACGCGCTCGCACCGGATCAACCCGGTGTCCTCGTACCAGGTGCAGGCTGCACTGGCCGCCTCCCGACGGCGGGAGTCGCTCAACAGCAGCATCGGGGCCACCTCCATCCGGCGCCTGATCACGCTGAACAACCGCAACTGCCGGCACAAGGTGCCCGCCCACGTGCGCCAGAAGGTGTGGCGCCAGTTCAGCTGCCTGAGCCTGGCGCACGGCCTGATGAACGCCGTCCTGCTGCCGGTGATGGCGCTGCAGGGCTCCAATGCCGTCTGGCATCACCGCGAACAGTGGCTGCCCCTGGGGCCGGACGTGGGCTCCCTGCTGCTGGGCGCCCTCTTCCTGGTGGCCGCCGGCATGAGCCTGCCCAGCATCCGGCTGATGCGGCGCTACGGCTACGCCCCGCTGCTGGCGGCCAACTATCTGGCGGTGGCCCTGTTCCTGCTGTCGCACCTGTACGCCTCCATCTACACGCTGCTGCCGGCCTACCTGCTGCTGGGCTTCACCCTGAGCGGAGCGGCCTGCTCCAAGGCGGCCCTCATTGTCCACTACGGCGGCAAGCTGAGCTGCTCGCAGCAGCACGCCTGCGAGTCGCAGCAGTCGCAGGCGGCGGTGGATGTGCTGCACGAGGAGCACAAGATGTTCTGCAACCGGGACCAGAAGGTGCGGCGCCTGGCACGCTGGTTCCGGGCCTCCCAGGACCTCGGCCTCATCGCCGGCGCCCTGCTGGCCTCGCTGCTCCTCGCCTGCAGCGAGGGCGACTGGAGCAGCGACTGCTCCGGCCTGGTGGACAACGGCAACGAGAGCTGGCCGCCCCAGCTGCGGGACTTCTACAACCGGAACGAGCACGGCGAGCGGATCTGCGGCGCGGACATGTGCCCGCTGCGGGTGCAGTTCCTCCTGGCCACGAACTATGCCAACGGCACGGCCCTGCCCAGCTCCATCTACGCGGGATTCATCGAGAGCCAGCCCCGGGTGGCGGGACAGTCGCTGCTCTGGCTCTACGTGCTCTTTGCGCTGGTCTCCCTGCTGCTGTCGCTGGTCGTGGGAGTGGGCAAGGTCCACACCACGGTCTCTTCGCGACCGGAGAGGTCCGGTACTGGCGCCAGCGGCGGCGCCGCCTCCCGGGATGTAACCATCACGGATACCCTGCTCTTCGCGGGACCCCTGGCCTACTTTGTGGGCACGGAGCAGGCCTACATGCTGGGCGACTTCCTGCGGGCCTTCGTCACCTGCTCGCTGGGCATCGGGATGATCGCCGGCGCCCTGATCGGCATGGGTCTGATGCAGCTCATCGTCTCGTGCACGCTCAGCATGCTCCTGCGGCACGTCAAGCGGATTGTGGTGATCTGTGAGTAAATTCCGGGTCCGAGTCCCTTTGCCATTGGTCTAATCCGACTTGCCCCTTTCAGTGGCCGGCTTCTTCTTCCACTCCTGCCTGCTGCTGGCCCTGTCCAGCTGGAAGCCATCGAGCGACGACAGCGCCCTGTTCTACGTCATCGCCGCCTCGTGGGGCGCCTGCAACGGAATGTGGGAGACGCTGCTGCTCTCTCTGGTCACCCTGAATCACGCCGGCCACGTGGCCGAGGTTTCAGCGCCGCTCCTGGGGCTGCGCTTCCTGGGCCTGGGCCTCACCTTCGCCGGCCATGGCTTCCTGTGCGAGTCGCTGAAGGTGATTGCGCTGGTGGTGCTGCTGGTGATCAGCGTGCCGCCGTACGCCACGCTGGAGATCCGCCTGGAGGCGCAGCGCAAGGCGACGCTGGTCAGCTTATGACGCAGCATCTTCAGCTAGTCCCGACTCCTGCGGCGGGGCACCGTGGCCCGGACGCACACCATGTGAGGGCGTCGGAACACGGCAGTGGAAGCGGATGTGGACGTGGCGGCGCCGCCGGATCTGCTCCACATGCCACCCGTCAGTATTGAACGAGAGACACAAGTCAAAGTCAGGCTGCCCAGGCCACACTTCAGTATTTCCCAGCTCTTCGAGCAGGAGCAAGAGAATCCTGCTTAGTCACAGGTCCTGGACTGGGGGTTTCTCCCGCTCGAGGTGGCTTCGGGTTCGAGGATAACGATAACGAGTTCGTAAGACTAGCTCCTAAGATGATCTATGTACTTGTGCGCCGAGCCCGGGGATCCTTTTCGCTCCCCCGGGCCATAAGCATTCTCAATTGTAGCATTTGCCAGTGCCAGTAATGTTGTTCCATGTCTATAACCTATCTATCAAATAGAGAGAGCGAGGGAGATCGGGATCCGGACCCGAGCATTACTGGGTTTATGCCCAGCTGAGTTGCCAGACCTGCAAAATTTGCACTTTCAGCTGGTCTGGCATCTCCTCTGTCAACATGAATTCATAATTCACAAACCCAGTAACAGACGTTATATATCGGAGCGATATCACCCAGAATACTCAATGTATCCTACATTATTAGATGGTAAGCCTAAAGGGGCACCCAACCAGATACAATAAGCTGGGTCGAGTCTTACTCCTCCCGTAAGTTAGCCTAGGTGGAACCGATCCTGTCCAGAATCAATATGCATGTTTGTCTGTGTCTGTCTATCCTCGGTGTTATGTAAGTTGATGTAAGTTCAAGCCTCTCCAGAGTCAGTTCCAACCTCCTGCTCCACTGGCTGCAACTGTAATGATAACAAGGTGAAATCCTAAGGTCTTAGGTCTAAGAACAATGTTAACATTTTCGAGAATTTTGACAGAGAACAGAAGGCAGAGAGGGAGAGAGCATTGCCTGTGCATCGGATATAGCGATACGTTGTTGTGGTTTGCCATATATACTATATATACACGCGAATATATGTATTTTTTGTTCCCCAAGCGATGGTTCCGCGTCGAGAATAGCGAAGTAAAACGAGTTAAGCGGGAATCGGGAACCGGGAGCCAGCCCCAGACAGAGATTACCCCGTTCGAGTTCTATGTGTATGGATATGTGTATTTGTATATCGTAGGTATGTCCAGCTCTAGCTCCAGCTCTAGCTCTAGCTCCAATAAAGATTCCACAGCAATTGCTGGCTCTGTTTTTTGGCAAGTGTATTTATGGGCTCAGCCGGGGGCGGCAGCGTCTTAAGTGGCAATTAAGAGCCGCCACTTTGGTTCTGCCTCCGTCTAATTACCAGCAACTGGATCTATTCGGGGGCGAGCTTTCGCCGCATGGAGCTTTTTCTCACGTCTCTCGCAGCGCGACCGGAGCGTGAAAAGCTATAGATCGGCCAGCGATCGGGTGTACTCTACTGTTCTGAACGTGAACGCTTGTTAGCTTTATCAATTGGGGTACTTAGTGTACTGAGTGCCCAGCTAGTTACTTGCTTAGTTAGTGGCTTTGTGCGCAGCCAGAGAGACGCTTTTCATGTCCATGGACACGGATACTGATCAAGACGCGGCCGTAGCGGCCACAACTGCCACTTCCAACTGCGCCTGGAGCGGCCAGCTGGCGGAGATGATGGCCTGGTTCGAGGGCAATCCCAATCTGCCCGAAAAGATCGGTGAGTCAGCCCCCCCCTCGGAAAGCAGCCAATAAGTGGCCATGTCTCGCTTCGATTGATAATCAGTCAAGTGTGCGGCGGGATTAATGGGCGCGCAATAACCTGATATGATTAACGATCCATTAACCTTGCCAGTGGCGGTGGCAAAGGTCAAGTGCGCGGAGTATCTCCCATAGCAAGGTCTCCCTGCTTCCTAGGATACTACCTACCTAGTTTGGGATACATATCTCTCACTTCCCACAGAACCCATTGTGATGCTCAGATTCCTCAAGTGCATGGCCTACGATGTGAAGAAGACCCAGGCCCTGGTGGAGCTCAACTACTCGATGCGCAACAAGCATCCGCATCTGTTCATGGACCGCAACATAGAGGACGAGATGACCGCCAAGGGCCTGAAAGTGTCGTGAGTGACTGAGCCGAGATCTAAGTTCGGTCCTGGTAATACCTCCTCCCTTGCAGCGACCTCCTGGTACTGCCCGGCATCACGCCCGAGGGTAACAAGCTGCTCTTCTTCCGCATGGTCGACATGGATCCTACTACGGTGGGGCCCCTTCCTTCGCTAAACCATTCCTTTCGCTCCCCATAACGATTTCCCTTGATTGCAGCGCAATTCCGTGGAGGAGACCAAGATCTTTTTCATGATGAGCGATGCCCGGTTCACAATGCCCGACAGGGAGGAGGCGATGGGCACCGGGAAGGACTACGTCCTGGACGAAGCGGATATCGCCAGCGGGCATGTGCAGATCGTGGACATTGAGGGCTACACCCTGCGCCACCTGGCCTACATCTCGATCTTTGTGCTGCGCATCTACATGAAGTTCCTGCAGGAAGCCTATCCCTCCCGGCTCAAGGCCATGCATGTGATCAACTGCCCCTCGTTTCTGGACAGGCTCGTCTCCATGATGTCGCCCTTTTTGCGCGAAGAGGTGCGCAATATGGTAAGGCTAACGGGTGTCCCCTCTTCTTAAGGTGTGTACCCTGAGATATATATTTCGATTTTACAGATCAAGTACCACACGGAGGGCCTGGAGAGCTTGTATGCGGAGGTGCCCAGGGACATGCTGCCGGATGAGTACGGCGGCAAGGCGGGCACCGTGCAGCAGCTGAAGGAAAGGGGCATTCAGTCCATGCGCGAGAGGAGGTGAGTGGTGTCCGTTATCCATTATCCATTGGCTTCATTGCCTATGCTGGGAATCCGCTTGTCACAATCTTAAAGAGATCATCTTGCTCTTCAATCATACAATTTCCTTATCTAAAATATTGATTTGACTTTAAACTTAAATTAAGTGAAATTCCCAAATATGACATATATTTCCCCATGACAGCGCCTATCTGACCGACGAGCGCTACTGGAAGGTTACGTCGCAGAGCAAGAGCCGCTGGTCCTGGTTCTGATTAGCTCCCGGATCCTGGTTCCGATATCCTCGGCGAACGTGATATTCAAATGTGATCAGTGAGCGCCAAAAGTGAAGCTATCGATAGGTCGGGGAAGTCCCTGAAATGTCCGTAATATTCTAATTATAAACTTAACCATATACTCTATATTCTTGCCGTTAAATTATATCTTTAAGTAAGGGGTGGAATTCATGAATTTAATCTTAAAGTATTAAATACGTCTAGTTTGTAAAAGGGATTTAATGTTTAAGGGTTGCCATTAGAGTTTTAAAAACATTTTCTTATCTTCAATTCTTGCCGTTAAGTTATATTTTCTGTTCTATCAATATTATTATCATTATTATACCCAATAAATTGAAACAAATCTATATTGTCTGATTTTATTGCAATCAAGAGTCATTAGGCATTTTAATGAACTCCATTACGGCTGCTTGAGGCCATTTGTTTATATAATTTTGTGTTGAATTGTTTGGAAAAGTAAGAAAAATGCTTAACAGGAGGCATATCAATTAGCACGCCCATTAAATGTGCCTAAAATTAAATTTAAATTATATTTTTAGCTTGTATCGAAGCTTGCACTACAATTCAATTAGTATTCATTATTTTCTTAAGGTGGGATTTATTTTTTAATCATTTTTTGCATTTCAGATTGCTTCTTTTCTTTATAAATTTATTTTGGAGAAACGCTTAAACCCGAAAGTCTACGATTTTGGTCTGTGAGAGGCAGTAACCCTTTTCACAAGTTCTTTTTTTTTTTTTAATAAGGGTTGTCAACGAAACAAAATATTCGGGACTGGGGGGAATTGGGAGGCGAAGCACGAGCCGACTATTAGGCAGATCCAGAAGCTGGGGCGGAACATATTTAGGCACTATTAAGCGTCGCGTCGACGGGCCAAACGACGGGCGCAAAAGCAATTATGAAATTACGTGTTTTTAATCGCAGACGCAATAGCATTGAATATTCAAAACTCAATCGATGAGCGAAATCGATGCGGGAGTCGTCAGTCAGTCGCCTGCCAGGCTCCAGACCCAGCGGTTCGCCTCCTGAGATTCCTTCCAACTTCGAAAGCGTTTTGAAAACCGATAACACACAGCGACCGATAGGCCAAGCACAGCACGCACGATAAACGGAATATGAGCGGTGCGGGTGGGAAAGAGCAGGAGACGGCGGCAGCGGCGGCGGCGGCGGCGGGTAACGGTACAACGGATCAGCTGAGACGCGACCTGAAGGAGCTGCTCGACTGGTTCCAGCGCAATGAGAAGCTGCCGAAGGAAATTGGTAAGCGACGAGCATAGCAAGAGCCCTCCTGCCTCCATATGGGCATCAATCGGCGCGTCGGAACGCATCACATCCGCTCCAACGAGCAGCGGCGAGCTGCAAAGCGCCCAGGCCCCACCCCCCGTGGCGGCTAATGAGGTCGTTAGTAGGCACCCGGTGGCCCACTCGTAGCGTCGCGTCCGGTTATGTCACTGCGCTGCCCCCTTTTCCCTTTTTGTGTTTTGTGTACAAACAAACATCGCATTAATGTCCACTGTCCACCACTTGCAGAGCCGCTGCTGCTGCGTCGCTTCTACCAGTGCATGTACGGCGACCTGGAGGAGACGCGGAAGCTCATCGAGGTGAACTATGCGCTGCGCAACCGGCATCCGCACCTCTTCATCCACCGTGATCCCCTGGACGAGGACAGTCGGCGTACCTTTGACTACGCGTAAGCAGCGACGGCACTGGCCTTGACCTGCAAGTAATTAATGGCTTTCCTGCCCCCCACAGGGACATCCTGCCGCTGCCTGGCCTCACGCCTGACAAGTACAAGGTCTCGCTGTACTGCTTCCGCGACTTCGAGGCCTCCAAGGTGAGCAGGGAATATATGCGGTCCAATACTCTCCCCACCTCCTGACAAATCCATCCGCAGATGCATCACACGGAAGACACGCGCGCCTTTTTCATGGTCACCGACTGTCGCTTCGTGACCCCCGACGATCCCGCTAACCCGGACGTCCTGTCCGAGGGCGAGGTGCAGATCTTCGACATGAAGGGCACCACCATGCGTCATATCTCCCGGCTGACCATCAGCACGCTGCGCGCCTACATTAAGTTCCTGCAGCTGGCCTTCCCCGTGCGCCTGCGCGCCATCCACATGGTCAACTGCCCGACCTACCTGGACAGGATCGTCAGCGTGGTCAAGCCCTTTATCAGCGACGAGGTGTTCAAGCTGGTGCGTGCTCAGCTCGATCCTTTGCAAGCCCCCAATAAAATGGTTAATCTCCCCAACAGATCCGCTTTCACACGGTGAGCATGGAGTCCCTGTACGAGTTTGTGCCTCGCGAGATGCTGCCGGAGGAGTACGGCGGCGGGGCTGGATCTCTGGCCACGCTGCGGGCCCAGACCCAGAAGACCTTGGCGGAACACCGGTGCGTACATACGACCACATGATTTTCGAAAAGCATTTAACAATAATTTGGCTTTCCAGCGACTATCTGATGAACCCGGATCACTGGGTGGTGGAGAAGACCGAGAAGCGGAACGGGCACTCGTGGAGATTTTTCAAATGATTTGTTTTAATTATTGATACTTGTTGATTGGTATTGTTTTTTGTTTTTCCCCCCCTTTTTTTAAATTTATATTTATAGACCTTTTTTTTGTGTAGAATGTATGTGTGCCTTTGTATTTAAATGGTTCCTGTGGCATTTTTACTTAAAAATAAAGCTCGTATTGTAAGTGTCTAAGCTTTATATTAGTTAAGTAAACCGGATATGGCAATTTTTTAAATAAAAACGTAGTTAACCAAAAAATAAACGAATTTTATTCAAAATAAATAATTAGCTCAGACGGCAACCTTGCTAACGATAATTATCGATTGACTATTATTTATGTCTTCTTGGCCTGAGTGTAACTACATGAGCTGGTCACACTGCTGCTGCTGGCATTATTTATATTTTTGCCAATTTCTATTGCAGTTTCATTTTTTTTAATTTATTGGCTAGGAAAGAAAACAAATTAGCTATGGAGCGGCCCCAAAAGATGCCCAAGGTGGCCAAGGTGAGTGTGGAGAGTGGAGTGGACGGACGGCTTCAAAAGGAAAGTGCAATTTCATCACAATGTTTCCTTTGCGATTTTTAGGTGAAGAACAAGGCGCCGGCGGAGGTGCAGATAACGGCGGAGCAGCTGCTCCGCGAGGCCAAGGAGCGCGACTTGGAGATCCTGCCGCCGCCGCCAAAGCAAAAGATCTCCGATCCCGCCGAGCTGGCCGACTACCAGCAGCGCAAGCGCAAGACATTCGAGGACAATCTGCGTAAGAACCGCATGGTCGTCAGCCACTGGATCAAGTATGCGCAGTGGGAGGAGCAGCAGCAGGAGATCCAGCGGGCGCGCTCCATCTGGGAGCGGGCGCTGGACAACGAGCACCGCAACGTCACGCTCTGGCTGAAGTACGCCGAGATGGAGATGAAGAACAAGCAGGTGAACCATGCCCGCAACCTGTGGGATCGCGCCGTCACCATCATGCCGCGCGTCAACCAGTTCTGGTACAAGTACACCTACATGGAGGAGATGCTGGAGAACGTGGCCGGGGCGCGGCAGGTCTTCGAGCGCTGGATGGAGTGGCAGCCGGAGGAGCAGGCCTGGCAGACGTACGTTAACTTCGAGCTGCGCTACAAGGAGATCGATCGGGCGCGCGAGGTCTACGAGCGCTTCGTCTACGTCCATCCGGACGTCAAGAACTGGATCAAGTTCGCCAAGTTCGAGGAGGCGCACGGCTTCATCCATGGCTCGCGTCGCGTCTTCGAGCGGGCGGTGGAGTTCTTTGGCGACGAGTACATCCAGGAGCGTCTGTTCATCTCATTCGCCCGCTTCGAGGAGGGCCAGAAGGAGCACGACCGGGCGCGGATCATCTACAAGTACGCGCTGGACCACCTGCCCAAGGAGCGCACCCAGGAGCTGTTCAAGGCCTACACCATACACGAGAAGAAGTACGGCGACCGGGCGGGCATCGAGGACGTGATCGTGTCGAAGCGCAAGTACCAGTACGAGCAGGAGGTGGCCGCCAATCCCACCAACTACGACGCCTGGTTCGACTACCTGCGCCTCATCGAGGCCGAGGGCGAGCGCGACCAGATCCGCGAGACGTACGAGCGGGCCATCTCGAATGTGCCGCCGGCGAACGAGAAGAACTTCTGGCGGCGCTACATCTATCTGTGGATCAACTACGCCCTCTACGAGGAGCTCGAGGCGGAGGACGCGGAGCGCACGCGCCAGATATACAAGACCTGCCTGGAGCTGATACCGCACAAGCAGTTCACCTTCAGCAAGCTGTGGCTTCTCTACGCCCAGTTCGAGATCCGCTGCAAGGAGCTGCAGCGGGCGCGCAAGGCCCTCGGCCTGGCCATCGGCATGTGTCCGCGCGACAAGCTCTTCCGCGGCTACATCGACCTCGAGATCCAGCTGCGCGAGTTCGAGCGCTGCCGCCTGCTCTACGAGAAGTTCCTGGAGTTTGGGCCCGAGAACTGTGTCACCTGGATGAAGTTCGCCGAGCTGGAGAACCTCCTGGGCGACACGGAGCGAGCGCGAGCCATATTCGAGCTGGCGGTGCAGCAGCAGCGCCTGGACATGCCGGAGCTGCTGTGGAAGGCCTACATTGACTTCGAGGTGGCTTTGGGGGAGACGGAGCTGGCCCGCCAGCTCTACGAGCGGCTGCTCGAGCGCACGCAGCACGTCAAGGTCTGGATGTCGTTCGCCAAGTTCGAGATGGGCCTCAGCCACGGCGACAGTGGCCAGGACGCGGAGCTGAATGTGCGGCTGGCGCGGCGGATTTACGAGCGGGCCAACGAGATGCTGCGCCAGCTGGGCGACAAGGAGTCGCGCGTCCTGCTGCTGGAGGCGTGGCGCGACTTTGAACGTGACGCCTCCGCCTCCGCCTCCGATGGCCATATGCTGCAGAAGGTGCTGGACAAGATGCCGCGCCGCATCAAGAAGCGGCAGAAGATCGTCTCGGACGATGGCGTCGAGGAGGGCTGGGAGGAGGTCTTTGACTACATCTTCCCCGAGGACGAGATGGCGCGGCCCAATCTCAAGCTCCTGGCCGCCGCCAAGATGTGGAAAAAGCAGAAGGACGTCACGGAAGACGACGTGCCTGCCGTACCTGCGATGCCATCCGATCCAGATCCAGAGCCAGCAGGAGATCCTGGTCCTGCCGAGGCTGAGGAGGCGATATCTGGCAACGACTGATCCCCAGTCCCCGCCCATTCCATTGTGCATCAAGAGGAAGTCCCTGGCCCCCGCCGCGAATGAAAGCAAATCGATTTAATAAAGAACAATGACTACATTTTACTCTTGGGTCTGGTTACTAAGTCTATTATATATGCTAGATATTATATATATCATCGGGTTAGGCTAATTAAATTAAAGGTATCTAAATACCATGTGACTTCTAGATATTTCTTGTTCTTTCTTTAGCTTTTTTTAGCTCTACAATATGCCTTTCTGAGAGCCACTTCCTCAATGTCCTGAAGAGAGTCTTGAAGAGTCTTACATTTTTATTACATTACCTACACATTTTACATTTTACTTGTAGAATTTTACATTTTCATATGCATTTCATATATGATATACTTGTTTGATCTTGATGAAATTAAAACCGTATTTCTAGAACCGCAAATAAAACGTTGAATAACAGGGAAGTTCTCAGTTTTTTCCATTAATTTTCCGATTATTCCTATGGCAGCTATAAGATATGGTGGTCCGATTTCAGCCGCTCTGTAATATATAGTAACTGAAAGGAAAATAAAACTATCTGCAAGGTTTCATTCAGAAAACTCAAAAACTGAGAGATAAGTTTGCGTAGCAACGGACAGACGGACATGCTGATCAAGATTATATGTTGCAAGGACACTTCCGACTCTTTTGCGACTCCTTCTTTCCGTATGAAACAACAAATCTCAGAGACTATAAGAACAATAGTCGGCTTTAAACAGATATAAAATAAATTTGTGCGGACGTGCTCTACAAAATTTGTGTTAAATCGGATGTTAAACATGGGAGGTACTAAACAAATAAGTTTCTGTGTATACTGAGCTCCTGCAACATTTACGTTTGTGCTGGCATCACCGTAGGTGTTGCTCAACATGTTCCTAGCAACATTTGACTTTCTTTGTCAACATTTTTCATACCACAGTCGGTCACACTCAACTGTAGCTTTCCTACTTGTTTCTCATATAAGCGTAAATTTTTCCCTCACACAAATGCAATGTTTGCATGTAAAGATAATGGTGCGGACCTCTGATCTAGTACGACTACGAATATCCTATAGATTCTCTAGAGAGTTGAACAAGATTGCCAGTGTGCCTTGTGGGAAATTTGCACTAAAATGCCTTCGGAATCTAGATCCTTTCTAGTTAGTTGTAGCTCTCTAGAAAAAGCTCTTACTACGAAATCGCCTGCAGATTCCTTAAACTTGAGTATTACTCACAAGTCTCCTTAGAGAGTTTAGGGACTAGAAGTGCCACTACTAGTTTCTTGATGCCTTCCATTAAGAGTACGAGTGCCTAAAGAGAGCTCCTGTAAAGGCATTTCCAGACAATGTCCCGTAGATGCTCCTCCATTTGCCATCTGAGCTCCGTTTCAGCTTACCGGACCCTCAAGAGGAGCGTGAAGATGGAGTAGGTCAACCTCATGACCTGGAAGTAAGCACACACTAAATGAGTAGGTACCACCTTTCGGGATCTCCATTACGGCCGCTGTCACCTCCTCGAACGTCTCCAGTGAGAGCGGGATGTAGTTGCCGGCCAGGATCATCGAGCTCCGCTGCGTCCTGCCCAGCGTGAAGAGCAGGTCCCGCTTGAACTGCGGCAGCTGATCCATCCAGTTGCAGGCGTAGAAGGCGTCGCACAGGGCCTCGCTCTGCGTCCGCATCCTATCCCCGAAGTAGCAGATAATGAACACCTCGAGGGTGACGGCCGCAAAGAACACGATCGAGAGGATCATGGCGGACAAATCGTGCTTGTCCACCACGTACAGGAAGTGCAGGGCCACGAAGCACTGCACGGCGGCGGAGCAGGCGAACTGGGCCATGCAGGCGGTCGACAGGATTTGCTGGATGATGCTGCGCAGTCGGTGGACCAGAATCAGATCCTTGAAGCACTTGACCAGCTCCCGGTGCATGCGGCGCCGCCAGCCATCGAAGTCCCCCTTCGGCCCGGACCAGCTGGATACCGTGGAACCGTTCCCCCTGAAGCCAATCCGGCGCACCCGCAGCTCCAGGGCACGCATGTGACCAGTGAGCAGGCAGAGGTAGGCCGGCGGATACGAGTCGCTGGCACAGTTCTGCACGGCCTGGACGATCAGCCCGAAGAGCTGGTAAACGTAGATGGCCATGTAGACCCTGGTCGAGTGCCGCCAGTCCAGGCCGAACCAGGCCGGGTACAGCAGCTGCCGTTCCCGGGCGATGGCCACCCTCAGGCAGCTGAGCGTGGTGCCGAACACAAAGATGCGGGCAAAGTAGCGGAAGCCGCTCTTGGCGTTCTCCACCTCGCCACGCAGCGCGGCAAGCTCCTCCGGATTGCCCACCCTCAGGGCCCGGGCATCCAGGCGGCGCAGCAACACGCGGATCTCGTGCAGCTGCTTCCGCACCAGAAAGACGTTGACGAACTTCAGATTGGCCACAATGTCCGTGATGGTGATGGTCAGGTTCTCGCACATCTCCTGCAGGTTCCGCGTGAAGAAGAGCCGGGCCAGCAGGCTCAGCGGAAAGAGCAGGGTCACGAGCACATTGAGTGCTATGGCGTAGATCGAATAGACCACTTCGTTGACCCCCGGGGGGCGCATCAGTCCGGTGAGCTCCCACACTCGCCAGTGGTAGTGCACGGCACTGTGCGTGTCCAGTTCCGATTGTTTGTCCTCCATGATCTTACCTTACTTACTTTTGGTTGTGGCCAGGGCTCTGGCTCCGGCTCCCTCTTATATACTGGCTCCTGGCCCAAACTTTGGCTAAGTGGCTGGGAACAGGACCAAGCCGAGTCGAGGTAATGATGCCCCAGGAAAAGTTTCGCAATTGCTTTCGTTTATTGTTTGAAATCTCTCTTTATTCCGCATTCGGCATTCATCATTTGTGGTGGGTGGGGGGGGAAGAGAATGAGTGGGAGTTGGACTGATGCAGGGGTGTACCTATGAATCGACTAACAGCACCTGACAAGTGGGGTCTAGGGTCTTCCCTCTACTCTGATTGTACGAGGCCCTCCCCCCACGTCGAGGGCTTAAAACTACAACTACCACTCCTCGTGGCCTAATTCGTTATGATAATATTGCTAATTGAGGGTCTCCTGTCTCCTCCGCCTGTTAACTGATTCTATTTGTCTGGTGCCACTACTAGCCGAGGTTAATATTTAAAGGGGCCGTTTCTACCATTTATAACTATCGATTGCTCGCAAATCTCCCGCTAATTGAGGCTACTTTGAGGTTACTTGTCAGGTGGATGGATCTGGGGTCTTCAAGGATCTACGGAGGTGCGTATGCCCTTGGGGATATGGGTATGTACACCGGGTGCGTGCTTGCCTGGTCACTCTCTGAGGCAGGGAAAAGGTAGGGGTACGGGTAAAAGGGGAACGGGGTAAGAAAACACAAAAACAAATCCTTAGATGCACACCATCGAGAACACGTTCACAGTTTGATCTTAATTTGTAATTTTTAAGAATTAATTTAAAAATACAATCAAGTTTTGTAATATTCCAATGCTTACAGAGTGAATTTAGCCCGAGCACTTGGGCATGCTGCTCGCTTTCTCCGCTTCTCTCTCTCTCTCTCTCTCTCTCGACGACCAAGCACTCGGGCAGGGAATATTTAATAATAATTAGTTATATATAGATTTATATAAATTTATATAGGCATATATATGTAGCTAAGGGCGTATATGGTAATGTGTACAAATCAAGTATAGATATTGCTTCAGCTTGGGCGTGAAAAAGAGGCTCTTCGAATGGGTAAGCTGCGATTCATTCTCTCTCTCTCTCTTTACGTTACGAATTAGTTTAATACATTTGAATAAGTTACTCTACGTTACGTTACGATACGTCACACTTAACAATCATCGTTAGCAAAAAGTTGAATCGCGCTAGCAAGTTATCGTTATCATTAGGCAATAATCGTAATAATCGTTAACTTTATATCGATATATTTGTAAACATAAACATGGTCATTCGATCATCATCCAGCTGCTGATTGATGTGGCGATCATTGAACGTTTAATAAACATTAGCGTCTGCTTTATTTTACTCATTTTCTTTTGTTTGCTTTTCTTTTCATTTCTTTGTTTTCTTCTTTCTTTCTTTCTTTCTTTCTTTCTGGTAAGCTCAGTTGTCAGTCGCAAAAGAACGTGTGACATGTGGATCCGTGTGTCGACCTGATCGATCTTGATTCGGTTTGGTTAGATTTGATTCGGTACTCGGATTCGGATTCAGATACGGATTCGGATTCTGATTCGGTTTCGGTTTGCATTGGCTGCCTAGGGATTTGGAATTGTTGCATCTTTAGCGCTTTCGCTTCCGGCCTTAGGGGCGGCGGCGGCGCTCTGATTTGAATTTGCGTTTTTGTCTTTGTCTGATTTGGCATCCTGCAAAAGAAATACGAGGAGTATTGCCAACGGTTTCAATCACAAACGTTAAACGTTATATGTATCTTTTTATTTATTTCAAACTTTAATTTATATATCAATATTTCCTATTTTCAGAGTGTGTAGGTGAAGCCTTCACGTCCTGCCAAGCCTGTTCCGGTTTCTGCCCCAATCTCTGATCCACTCAACTTCCAGGCTCCCGGCGGAGTCTATCAATGGTCGGGGCATTCGCAAAGAAGTACAGTCGAGCTGCTTCTAAATTAAAGTCTTTTTTAATCGATGGGAAATCGATTTAAGTAAAGCTATCGAGGTGATTAATCGAAAAATGATTCTATTTAAATATCGTTAGGGAGTTGGTGTTTTTATTCGGAAACAGACAATATCTTTATAGACTGAAAAGGGTGCTCCTGATCACAAAGTCCTATTACCTCTCTTAAAACAATAGTAAAAGCTCTAATTTCATTCGGAGCAGCTCGACTGTTTGCACTTTCAGTAAACTCTGCTATTTGTTTATGGAAACTGGAAACTGGAATCAGGAACAGGCTGGCGCTGGTACTCGGAGATTCGGTTAATAAACAATTGATTATAGATATATTTCCTGGTAAATTTATATTAAAAGTGCACTTGAGGATGCAACTGCGACGGCTGCCACTGGAAAAGGTACCAAATATTTACAGAGACTAAAGTTAAAAGCTAAAATTGAAATTTAAAAAGTGGCAGCCATGTTTGCAAAGTGTTTACCCTTCCAGCTCGGCCTTCGAAGGGAGGATTCGAGCAGGGCTGGATGGAGGTTGGACGGAGTAAATGTATGCCAAATTGGTGGGTTTCTCTTTTGCGGATTTGAATTTGTGCCAAGCGAAGGGGCAGGTCCCAAGCTGCTGCACCGATCTGGTGAAGTGCAGCAGGTTGCGGCCTGCCCGCTTCCTCTGTCTCTATCGATCTCGATCTCGATCTCGGTCTCGGTCTCTCTCTTTCTCTTGCTCTCTTGTGTTTTCCTCTCTCCTCCTACCTACAAGAAAGACGGCAAGGGGAAAGGGATCGGGAATGGGAGTGGGAATCGGCTCGGACCGGCACGGGGCTGCAACGCGACTCCGGCTGGAACCAAGACTGTACCCGGAGTCGGGTTGCTTCCGCGAACGCGATCGCGAACGCCAGCGGAAGGGAGGTTGCGGCGGCGGTACCTGTTCGAGAAATGGGAAAGGAACTAGTCCGTAGCAATGCTCACCTTGGCCATGACGCTGGCCGCCTCCTGCTTGAGATACTCCTCGCGGGCCGCCTCGTAGAGGGCCACGAACTTGTCGCGCTGCACCTTGAACTGCGCGAACAGGTCGTCGTCCTTGTGCCCCTTCAGCCGGTTCTCGATGTCCACCTTCTTGGCGTGCTCGCCGCGTATCTCCTCCGTCACCCAGGGCTTGTCGATGGGGTACTGGTTGATCAGGTTCTTCAGCGTCCGGATGCTGCTCTTGCCCTTGACCGCCTGCTTCACCAGCTTCGGGTTGGGCTTCTTGATCCGCCCGCCGTTCATGTTCATCGGCCCCATGAAGGGTCCGTTGGGCGGCAGCAGCATGCGCGGCGGCATTCGCGGGCCCATCATGTGCATGGGCGGCACCGGGCCGCCCATCGGTCCCATGGGGCCGGGGCCAGGTCCGCCGGGGCGTGGACCCCGCGGCCCCCTCATGAAGTGCGGTGGCGGCGGCGGCACCGGTCCACCCATTGGCGGCATCGGACCTCGCATGCCCGGCATGCCGGGCTGGAAAGGCATCGGCGGGAAGGGCGGCATCGGTCCGAGACCGCCGCGGGGTCCTGGCCCTGGTCCCATCGGCCCCATTGGACCCATTGGACCCATTGGCGGCATCATGTGGCGCCCGGGTGGCCGGTTTAGCGGCGGCGGTCCGCGCTGGAAGCCGCCGTTGAATCCGCCACCGCCTCGATTCTGGTTGGGACTCATCTGCTGCTGGTTCGGGCCCGGGAACCGCTGCTTCTGCTGCCAGTCCCCGTTGTGGTTGTTGTTGTTGTTGCTGTTGTTGTTGTGGCCGTTCATTTGGTTGTTGTATTGCTGCTGCTGCTTGTTCTGGTTGCCCTGGTTGTTCTTGCCCTGCTGCTGGAACTGCTGCTGCTGCTGCTGCTGCTTGTTGCCCTTCAGCGCCTTCTTCTTGGGCCCCTCGTTGGAGTTGCCCATGTGGTTCTGATGGTTCTGGTTCTTGTTGGGAGCCGGGCTGTTGAAGTCTATGTACAGCGGATCGGGCATCTGGCACGAGCCGTACATCAACTGGCCGTTGTTGCCATTGTTCCCGTTGCCATTGCCATTGCCATTGTTGCCGGGTCCTCCTCCTCCTCCTCCTCCTCCTCCTCCTCCTCCGCCGTTGTTGTTGTTATTATTATTACCATTGTTGTTGTTGTTGTTCCCCGGACGGAAAGGTTTCCTGTATGGAGCGGCCGCGGCGCGGGCATTGTTCTGTCGCTGCTGCTGCTGCGGACTCTGCTGTTGCTGCTGCTGCTGGTAGTACTGCTGCTGCTGCTGTTGGTGCTGCTGGAACTGCTGCTGCTGCTGCTGCGGGTACTGCTGCATCTGCCAGTTCTGCTGCTGCTGCTGCTGCTGCTGCTGCTGTTGCTGAAATTGGTTTTTCGACACCATCTCGCGGCTCGCGGCTCGTGGCTCGTGGCTCGCTCTCTACACTTGTTGGTCGGGCGGGGGTGGACTCGACGACGACTAAAGACAATGCGGCGCGACGCACGGTACGGAGCAAGGTGAAACTGGGCGGACAACACGGATGATTCTACACGCTGTCGGTTGATCGGAGAAAAAAAAAAGCATTGGTTACGATTCGATTGAAAATTGACTGACAGCGATGGCAGGCCCAGTCAGAAATCACACATGCGATGAAAATTCCAGGGATGGTACAGTGTCGACGATATATCGATAGGCGGCTCGATCGGCAATGTGTGTATACTGGTGACGTTTTCTTATCAGATTTTTCAAGCAAGTGAAAGTAGGGATGGGAGCTAGCATCGCCCGCGCTGTTATCGATAACTGGATGTCGCTGCTGCCATCGCTATTGCGCAGCACGTGTAAGTCAAATGTTTGCGGCGGAGTAAAAAGATAAACATGGGCAAGAAAAAGCACAACGCCAAGGCGCGGCAGAATCCGCAAACCATAGTGGACAACTCGGCCGTGAAGAAGGTAATTCCGCTTCTTAAAGTTCGACGGGCACCCCTCTCTGATCCTCCTTCAATCCTCCCTGCAGATACAAATCGATGTGGATGCAGTGGCCGGCGCCAACCAGGCGGGCTACGATGAGGCCAATGCCTTGGTGCTGCCCTCCGAGAAGCGGGCCACCAAGATCAAGGTGGACAAGGTGCAGCACGTAAAGATCCTCACCAAGAAGCAGCGCAAGCACCTGCAGGCGATCGTGGACAAGAAAAAGAAGAAGGAAGGCGTAGGTTGCTTTGGGGGATCACTTATACTGTCTGACTTTTACCCTTGCCCATCTTGTTGTTGTAGCGCGCCCAGCTGCTGGCCGACCTGGCCGCCGTGCAAATCCCCGAGGCGGAGCTGCAGCAGTACACATCCATTAGCCAGGTGCAGACGGTGGGCCTGAAGCGCCTGCCCACGCTCGACGAGTACCTGGCCAAGAAGAAGGCGCGGCAGGCGCAGGTGCTGGCCGAGAAGAGCTCGGGCGTGAGGCGGGTGAACGCCATCAAGGGTTCCAAGCGCAAGCTGCTCGCCGAGGAGCAGGAGGAGATCGATGCCAAGCGTCGCAATCCGAATGTGGTGAGTTTAGAGGAGGAGGAGGATGACGACTCCTCGTCCAGCAGCGACGAGGATGAGGCACCGCCAGTTCCGGCCACTGTACCAGCTTCCATACCCGCTCCCGTGGCTGCTCTTCCGAAAGTCGAGCCAAAGCCCGAAAAGAAGGCGAAGGCGGCACCTGCCGTCGTCCAACCGGCATCTGTGCCCTGCACCCACCAGACCGTGTACGTGCCCGTGCATCGGACTGCCGAGGTGCAGGAGGCCCGCCTGCGCCTGCCCATCCTCGCCGAGGAGCAGGAGGTGATGGAGACCATCAACGAGAACCCCATTGTGATCGTGGCCGGCGAGACGGGCTCGGGCAAGACGACGCAGCTGCCGCAGTTCCTGTACGAGGCGGGCTACGCCCAGCACAAGATGATCGGCGTGACGGAGCCGCGCCGCGTGGCCGCCATAGCCATGTCCAAGCGGGTGGCCCACGAGATGAATCTGCCGGAGAGCGAGGTGTCCTACCTCATCCGCTTCGAGGGCAACGTCACGCCGGCCACGCGCATCAAGTTCATGACCGACGGCGTCCTCCTCAAGGAGATCGAGACGGACTTCCTGCTCAGCAAGTACTCGGTGATCATTCTCGACGAGGCGCACGAGCGCAGCGTCTACACGGACATCCTGGTGGGCCTACTCTCGCGGATCGTGCCCCTCCGCCACAAGCGCGGCCAGCCCCTGAAGCTGGTCATCATGTCCGCCACTCTCCGGGTCAGCGACTTCACGGAGAACGAGCGCCTGTTCAAGGTGCCGCCGCCGCTGCTGAAGGTGGAGGCCCGCCAGTTCCCGGTGACCATTCACTTCCAGAAGCGCACGCCCGACGACTATGTGGCGGAGGCCTATCGCAAGACCTTGAAGATCCACAACCAGCTGCCCGAGGGCGGCATCCTGGTGTTCGTGACGGGCCAGCAGGAGGTCAACCAGCTGGTGCGCAAGCTGCGACGCACCTTTCCCTACCAGCCCCCGCCGAAGGAGGCCAAGGAGCCCCCCACAAAGGCTGCTGCTGCTGCTTCCAAGGAGGCGGATGAGGAGCTGGAGGACCACAAGGAGCTGGAGTTTGACATGAAGCGCACCATACGCAACCTGCGCAAGTCCAAGAAGCAGTTCCTGGCCCAGATAACCCTGCCCAAGATCAACCTGGACGACTACAAGCTCCCCGGCGACGACACCGAGGCGGACATGCACGAGCAGCAGGACGAGGAGGAGCAGGAGGAGGGTGAGGAGGAACTTGAGCTCGATGACGACGACGAGGGCGAGGGCGAGGCCAATCCCATCTCCGGCCACCGGCGACCCCTCTGGGTCCTGCCCCTGTACTCCCTGCTCTCGTCGGAGAAGCAGAACCGCATCTTCCAGCCCGTGCCCGAGGGCTGTCGCCTCTGCGTGGTCAGCACGAACGTGGCCGAGACCTCGCTGACCATTCCGCACATCAAGTACGTGGTGGACAGCGGCCGCCAGAAGACCCGGCTCTACGACAAGCTGACCGGCGTGAGCGCCTTCGTGGTCACCTACACCTCCAAGGCCTCGGCGGACCAGCGGGCGGGCCGAGCGGGTCGCATCAGCGCCGGCCACTGCTACCGCCTCTACTCGAGCGCCGTCTACAACGACTGCTTCGAGGCCCACGCCCAGCCGGACATCCAGATGAAGCCCGTGGAGGACCTGATGCTCCAGATGCGCTGCATGGGCATCGACCGCGTGGTGCACTTTCCCTTTCCCTCGCCTCCGGACCGGGTCCAGCTGCAGGCCGCCGAGCACCGCCTGACCGTGCTGGGTGCCCTGGAGGCCAGAAAGTCGGACTCGGAGTCGGAGCAGCCGGAGAAGAGCGACCTGCCGCCGGCTGTCACCCGTCTGGGTCAGGTCATCTCCCGCTTCCCGGTGGCGCCGCGCTTCGGCAAGATGCTGGCGCTGTCCAACCAGCAGCAGCTGCTCCCGTACACCGTCTGCCTGGTGGCCGCCCTGTCCGTCCAGGAGGTGCTCATCGAGACGGGCGTGCAGCGCGGCGAAGACGTGGCCCCGGGCGCCAATCGCTTCCACCAGAAGCGCCAGAGCTGGGCGGCCAGTGGGAACTACCGGCTGCTCGGCGATCCCATGGTCCTGCTGCGGGCCGTTGGAGCGGCCGAGTACGCCGGCTCCCAGGGCCGCCTCCCTGAGTTCTGTGCCGCCAACGGACTCCGGCCGAAGGCGGTCAGCGAGGTGCGCAAGCTGCGCGTCCAACTCACCAACGAGATCAACCTGAACGTGAGCGATGTGGAGCTGGGCGTGGATCCTGAACTCAAGCCCCCGACGGACGCGCAGGCGCGCTTCCTGCGCCAGATCCTGCTGGCCGGCATGGGCGACCGGGTGGCCAGGAAGGTGCCGCTGGCCGAGATAGCCGACAAGGAGGAGAGGCGGCGCCTCAAGTACGCCTACAACTGCGCCGACATGGAGGAGCCGGCCTTCCTGCACGCCTCGTCCGTGCTGCGCCAGAAGGCGCCCGAGTGGGTCGTCTACCAGGAGGCCTACGAGCTCCAGAACGGCGACTCCACCAAGATGTTCCTGCGCGGCATCACGGCCATCGAGCCGGAGTGGCTGCTCCTCTACGTCCCGCTCCTCTGCAATGTGCGCTCGGTGCGCGACGATCCCCCGCCCCGCTACGATGAGAATTCTGGAAGGATGTTCTGCCACGTGGACGCCACCTTCGGCAAGGCGGGCTGGGATCTGCCGCTCGGCGAGGTGGAGATGCCGCTCAGCGAGAAGGCCTGCTGGTGAGTCGGAGTCGGAGGAGTGAGTCTGAAAAGTGGGTTTAATTGTTCCCTTTTAGCTACTTTGGCATGTTCCTGCTGGAGGGCAGGGTGTGCCCGAAGCTGGCCGAGCTCAAGGGCAAGCTCAAGTCCACGCCCGCCTCCCTCATCAAGAGCTGGTCCAGCCTGAACGACAAGGTGCTGCGCTTCAAGCGGGCGCTCATCACCAAGCAGATCCACACGCGCCAGGCGCTGTTCGCCGAGTTCCAGAGGGATTCGCACTGTGAGTATGCTCCCAAGGAGGATCCTTACTGAGATTTAATGCTCTTTCCTTGCAGTCCTGCTCGAGGAGTACCAGAATCTGCTGTACGACGTGGCCCTCAGCGAGCTGACTCCCTGGTGGCCCCCACTGGACAAGAGCGAGAGCTAGAGCCGCTTTCTTTTGTATAACAAGTTTCATTTATTATTTATTTAATCGATATATATCCGCATATATCTCTTTATATAATTCTTTTATGTTTAATATAAATATGAAATTGGTTTTAAATGGAACTAAACGGAAAATGGAGTGGCGAGTGGGGGGAATAAGGATCAAGGAATAAGGGCTCTCCTTTGTTTGTTGTTAACAGCTAGGTTTGGATATTAATTAAATACAATCCATATTATATGTACATAGCAAATATATAATGTATATTTAATATTGAAATAATTATATTGTAATTTTGTATTTTTTTGTATTTTTGTATTTAGAATTTTTGTAATTTGTATTTTTGTAGTTTTGTATTTTTGTAGTTTTGTAGTTTGTATTTCGTAGTTTGTAGCTTGTATCTTGTATCTGTTGGTTGGGTTTCTCTCTTGGCTTCTTGGTTTCAAGTTTAATTAATCCCTTCCTGGCGTCAGTTTATACATGGGTTGTGTGTGGGGTGTGTGTGGTGTGTTTGTGGTGTGTTTGTGGTGTCTATGAGAGATTTGGCTAATTGGGGCATGTGGCTATGCTATATATATAGGGGGTAATGCTCCTGGGCTCTTATATACTCGAACCAAAGACCAATTATAATCACCAAGATAACGAACGGCCATACATTTGCTTTGCAATAAGCAGGCTATTTTTCTGCGGGCTCTACAGCACTCTCTCCACTTCTTGAGAGACATGTATTTGCTTTGCAGTATGCAAGCTGTTTTTCTGCTGGCTCTAGAGCGCTCTCTTGCTTTGCAGTATGCAAGACATTTTTCAGCTGGCTTATCTTGTCTTAATGATTGTGGTCTTTGCTCGTAGATTCGGCTTCGGTTTCGGAGTGGCTTTGTTCGCTTCGCTTTGCTCCTCCCTTCCTTCCTCTCTCTCTCTCTCTCTATGTACATGGTAGTCTGGGGATCCTAGCTCCTCCTCCTCCTCCTCCAAACGCGTGTGTAGTGTGTGTGGTGTGTACAAAAAATCAGTCTAATATATTAAGGCAACGTGAGAGCTTTACATGTCGTCGTCCTACCCGTCCTCCTCCTTCTTAAATTTCCTTTACTCCTTACTAATCACCCCAAAGATGATCATGATCGCTTACACCTAGGAATTGTGTGTGTGTGTGGTGTGTGTAATATCCTCTATAGTTTCTTTCTTTTCTTCATTTGCAACTTGAATCCCCGTCCTGTGTGTACTTTCTACGCTTTAACAATCAATTTTGGTATGTTTTGTGTCTCAGTGTGTCCTCGTCCTCGTCCTCGTCTGGGTAATCGTTAACATTAACTTTAGGGCTTTAGGGTTTAGACTACATTTAGTACATAACTAACTGTCATAATATACATGCAATACATTATGTATATATATATAAATTCTTTGTATATAGGTTTTAGGTTCTGTATATTGGCTAGCCAGAGGAGAAAGAGACCGAAGAACGAAGAACGAACGTGGGTAATGTTTAAGAGAAGCATTTGGTTGTTGAGTTGAGTTTCTTGCTTTTTACAACAATTATTTATATGTTTATATATAATATATGGTATATAATATATAATATAGTATATATTCCGTACGAACCCCGATTTGCGCTCTGTTTTGTCCTATATATTGAGTATGATCTATATAACTTTCGCTTAATACTAACAAATTGAATTCTTGGCTCCGCGTTCTGCCCTTGCTCATCCTCTCATCCTCATCCTTCAATTATTGTAGTGCTTGTTCCTATATCCCTAGCATATCCCTAGCATATACACTAAACGCAGTCGTTTTATAAACTTTACTTTGATTTCTTGGAAGTGTTTCGCATGTTTTGTTGCTTTTCCCCCCAAGGAGTCCAAGGAATCCGAGGAATCCCTGGAGAAACTGGACTCGCTTGCGCCCAGGGGCGGACACACAGTGCATCGTCCTGTAGTTGGGGAAGCCCGGAGCAGGGAACAGGGGTTTCTGTTTGCTCTTTGCTGATATGTATTACAAGGCTGTGTGTGTCCCGTGTCCCTGGCACGCGTGTCCTCGTCCTTGTCGAGAGGCGTTGGGGTGTTTGCTTGGCAAACAAATGCAGCCTAAACCGTGGTCCCCGTCTCCGTTTCCGTTTCCGTTTCCGTTGCCTCGCTCACCTCGCTTGCCTCGTCCTTACCCTGGCTGGGAGGCTCATCAGGCTCAGGCTCAGGCTCCTTGGCTGATGCCTCCTCCTCCTGGCTCAGCGAGAGGCAACTCGATTTGGAGCTGGAGCTGGAGGGCAGCTCAGCTGGGACGGGGCTGGGCGGCGGTGTGGCAGGAGGAGCTGGCTGCTCCTCGGGCTGGGAGACGCTGACTTCTAGCAGCGGGCTTTCAGGGGGTTCGTCTGCGGGTAAGGGTAAGGGTTCTGGTACGGATTCCACGGGTGACACAGTTTCTTCCGGCTTCGTCTCCGTCTCCTCCTCCTCCTCCTCCTCCTCCTGCTCCTGCTTTTCTAGTTCCGGCTTGGCTTCCTCTTCCGCTTCACCTTCAGCTTCAGCTTCGTTGGCAGTGACTGTGACTGTGACACTTACCGTGTCTGTGGCTTCCGCCGTCTCCTCGTCGGACAGCTCCTCCTGCCGGTAGGCGGCGGCGGCAACGGCATCGTCCAGCTTCTGGAGCAGCTCCGGCGACAGCTCGCCCACCTCGTCCAGGCTGCGCTTGTTGCTGTCCGCTATCACCTTCCACATGTTCACCAGCCGGTTGAAGTTCATCAGGTCGAGCGGCGGCAGCGGCGGTAGGGCGTGCGTGGTGTCCTCATCCTCGGAGCTGCTGCTGCTCACCGCCCGGATCTTGGCCTTGTGCGACTTGGAGGAGGCTCCCGCTGCCTGGCTGCTTGCATCGCCTCCAACGACGCAACCGCTGCCGCCGATGATGGGCGTGAGGCCGGCCAGCTTGAGCTGCATGTTGTACTCGTGGAACTCGCGCTGGATGGAGCTGCGCCGGGAGTTGGCCATCTCCTCGGAGCTGCCCGTGATCTGGTTGTACTCGCGCAGGCCCAGCTCCTCCACGGGCACGTAGTGCTCGCCGATCTCCACCAGGTAGACACAGCGATTGACGTGGGAGCGGAAGCGCATGTCCTTGTGGTTCGGCGTCCAGCAGTGGACGACGTGGCCCACCATTCCGGCGCTGGGCTCCCAGTCCTTCCACGACAGCCGGCCGCCGTTGCTGCGCATCCGCTCGCTGGGCCACACCACAGCGTCGATGATGTCCAGGCAGTCGTAGATCTGTGGTGGGGAGAGATAAAGTTCAGTTACATTGACATACTGTGTATTTGGTCCTTCGACCCGGATGGTGAATACGAAAATCGTTGAAAGAGAAGCCATTTCACTGGCTTAGCAAGAGCTTCCGAAGAGGAGCTTCCCCCCAGGGGCTACTGTTTACTGGCTACTCACCCCCGTGTCGTCCACTATGATGACCTTCTTGAAGATCTCGATGCGCGGCTTCCGCTGAATGGCTGTGCTGGGTCCTGGTACCGGGACTGCTCCCGTTCCCGCTCCCGCTCCCGTGGACGTTTCCCCGCCCAGGGTGGCCGAGGTGAGGCAGATGGGGCCCTTGGTCTTGCGCGGATAGTCGCCTGGCGTCGTGATGATGTTGCCCAGGCCCAGACCCAGGCCCATGCCTAGGCCCAGGCTGCCGGACGAGGAGGAGAGCTTGCCGCTGCGCGGACTCGTCTCGTGCTCCACCTGGGCCTGCGGCGTGACCAGCTCCTTGCCGGACTCCCCGCCGCCACCCGTTCCCCCGCTAGCTATGGGCAGCGTGGCACGGCGCTCGTGGTCCCTGCCCCGGTTGCTGCTGCCCAGGTGCTGCTGTTGCCGGCTGCGCACGCCGCCGCCGCCGCCGCCGCCGCCGCTGCTGCCGGTGGTGGCCCTGCCCGCTGCCCCGCTGGGCCCGGAGCCCTCCTGGTCGCGCTCCCTGTTCAGGAGGCCCGCGATCAACGTGGTGGATGTGGGCTTGACAGGCATCACGGCCAGGCCGCCGCGCACCACCGCCAGGCTGTCGCTGACGTAGCTCCCGCCCAGGCTGGCGGCGCCCGGCACTTGGCCCGAGCGGACGCTGTAGTAGCTGTTGACGGTGAGGGTGTTGTAGAGCGGCGCCGAGATGAAGACGGGCGCCAGATCGCCGCCGCCGCCGCCGGACTCGCCGCCCGTGCTGCTGGCCGTGCCGGGCGCTGTGAGGCCCAGGCCGGAGCCCGCCGAGGCTCCGACTCCGGTGGCCGTGGAGGCAGCTCCCACGACGCTGCCGCCGCTGCCAAAGTTGCAGGCACCGAGCTGGACGGGTCCCGAGCCCGGATGAGGCTCGAGGGCCGAGCCCGAGCTGCAGCCCTGGCGACAGCGCTCGCGGATGCGGTGCCACCAGCCCAGCACCGTCTGCCGGATGGTGTCCAGCGTGATGGCGCCGCCAATGACCTGGCAGAGCTGGGCATTGGTGTCCGCGTACGAGGTGGTCAGTGGCGAGACGTAGATGGGATAGCCGATGGGCTGGTCGCAGCTCGAGTTGATGATGTTGCGCAGCGCCTGCTTGGCGTTCTGGATGCTGCCGCGCTCCGGGTTGCGGTTGCGCAGGTAGATCAGCTCCTGCTGCTGCCCGGCCCACAGCCCGCGGACGCACTCGCGGTTCAGCTTGATCACGCGGAAGCTGAGGAAGCGCTTCGTCAGCCGGATGATCCGGTACTCGTCCGACCCGTCCTCCATCACGTGCCGCAGGGCCAGCAGGTTGGGCGCCCCACGGAGCACGGCGCTGCGCCACACGGGATCGGCCTCGTGCGAGATCACCAGCTCCTTGGAGCAGTTGTCAATGGCCTCGTACAGGGCGTGGGGATCGAGGAACTCGTCGGGGTTGGTGATGTGGTCCTGCTGCAGCTTGAGGGCCATCTTGACCGCCGGCGCCACCACCGAGTGCAGCAGCTCCATGTCGGCGAAGACCCACTCGTCGCGCGGCGAGGTGATCCGGAAGTCGCCCTTGAACAGGGCGTGCAGGCCGTGCAGGAAGAACTCCACGCCGGTCAGCGAGCTGTGCGAGGCGGTGGCCAGGGATCGGCGGGCGAGGAGGCCCAGAGCCAGGCAGAGCGACACCAGCGGCGCATCCTTGCCCACGCTGGCCAGCTTCAGGCGGAGCGGAGGCTTCTCCTGGTTGCTGGCCTTGCCCGCTCCCGCTGCCGGCACTGCTCCTCCCTTGGCCAGCTTCACGAACACGTTCTGGTCCATGTAGGTCACATAGCCGCCCAGCCCCGGCGCACTCTCCGAGGTCTGGCGCGAGATGTTGGCGAAGCTGTGCGAGCTGCTCAGCTGGGGGTCTCCCTGGCCGCCGCCGCCCACGGTGGCTCCTCCTCCTGCGCCAGTGCCTGCGGCGGCTGTGGCGTTTCCAGCTCCTCCTCCTGGCGGGCCGCCCTCCTGGGCCACACTCTTGGGCGGGCGACGCAGCTGCTGCTGCGACTGGGACTTGGACTGGCCCGAGCCAGCCGCGCCTCCAGATCCCCCGTGAGCCGAGAGATTGGGCGTGCTCTTGGAATCGTTGTGGGCGGGCGTGACCGGCTGCGTCTGCAGCGGTGCAGGCGGGGGCGGTGGGGCAGGGGCTGCCGAAGGAACTCCACCTCCTCCGCCTCCTGCAGGCGCCGCATCCCGGCGCATGTCCACGCAGTAGTTGATCCACTTGAGGTACACGTAGCAGAAGCTGGAGCGCGTGATGCCCACCGCCCGGAAGTCAAAGTCCTCGTCCAGGTTGAAGTTGAAGATGGGATCCAGGTCGACGAACTGCCTGCCCAGCGTGTGCTGCAGGGCATCCTGGATGGGGCCCGAGGCCAGCCACTGCTCCAGCTTGGGATTCCGCACCACGTAGTAGATGATGCTCTGGAAAGGACTCAAATAAGAGGATTCCTGGACTCTCTCTAGCGGCTGGACACTCACCTTGATGTAGTAGGTGATGAGCACCTTGCGGTACTCGAAGACCTGCAGCGTGGCGCTGGCCAGGTTGTCCGAGATGGAGTAGCCCTCGATCACGTACTGGGCGGCTACCACCTGCCAGGCCAGCCAGCGGGTGGAGAACATGGCGTTGGCGCTGAGCAGGCGCGGCAGGTGGCCGGGATCGCAGCAGCAGCAGCCGTCGTTGTCCTCCACATCCTCGGTGATGGCCTCCACCTCGCGCTGCTGGCAGTAGGTCCCGCGGAACTCCAGGCCGCGCATCTGGAACGTGCACAGGCCGTTGCCCAGCTCGATGATGTGCACCAGGCAGTTGAGATCGTCGGAGGCGAGCACTGTGTAAGGAAGGGATAGAGCGTAAGGAAAGCCATGGGGACAGGGTCAGGAGAGCACCCACCGAAACAATCCCCCTGGTTGACGTTGCCCCAGCGGCCCATGAGCAGGTCGCCGCACAGCGAGTGCTGCAGGGAGCGGGTGAGGTGCTCGTAGAAGATGCTGTTCAGGTTGTTGTCGTCCGCCCCCAGGTCCCGCTCCAACTGGGAGCTCAGCCGCGTGTTGGAGTGGTCGATGCGGCGCGTGTTGTAGTCCCGCTCCCAGAACTTGATGGGACGCACGTACGAGGTGAGGAAGATGGCGCTGCCCAGGAAGGGGTTCAGCGGCGTCGAAAGCAGGGCGGAGATGCCCGCCTGCAGGAACAGCATGGCCGAGTGGGGCACGCTGAAGGGCTGGGCGAAGGCATGGAAGGCAGAGCCCCAGGTGATCTGCCAGGGAGCGATGTAGGTGACAATGAATTGGAGCTGCAAAGGAGAAGGATTTCCTGGTTAGGACGATACATGAAATGGTGTGGAGCTCCAGTTGAGCTCTCCATAAATTAGGTGGCAACGCCAAGCGAAAATAAAATGAATCTAGGAAAAATGCTGCCAGCAAAAAAAAAGGTAAAGCTATTTAATATCTCAAAAAAGAACGGGGAAGCAAAACGCACTTATTGGACAGATTCAATTCGGAAGTTCGTAAGCTTCTCGCGATGGTCATTGTTCGGTCAAACTTGAGCTTTCCCTCAGCTGATCTCTCCTTGTACCCAATAATGTAAACATAATCTCATTAAATATCAGATTACATAAATGCATTCTGTTAATCCTCTCTTAGCAACCCTATGTAATCTCTTCTGTTAATTAAAAGTCAGTTTCATTGTCTTTTCGCTTGCGGTTAATGATTGGGAATTAGTTTACCCAATTAATAATCTTATGCTTTGTGCACTAATCATTTTGGCGCCCAACGTGGGGCGTCTTATTAAACAGCAGACTAATAAACATTCCATATTTCTGATAATTCTGCAAACCATACTAATTTTACAGGTCTGGCATCTCCTCATCTGCCCAAATGAATGCGTGGACATTGCATTTGTATGAGTGACAAAATGAACGATCTATGGCTAGATATGCGAACAAAGATAGCTAATAAGTCCTGTATATAGAGAAACTAGCTATTTAACTCTAAAAAATGCTAAATATAGCCACACATTTACAATTTGACTGCACTGATTGTTATGTTCCCTTTTGTGCATATTATGCCGGCAGAGGAATTTGCTAAGAGAGAGGGAGAGATGCCTCACCTTCAGCAGAAAGTCGCAGCACTTGCGGAAGGCCAGCGACACGAAGAAGTAGTCAATGATGAAGGTCTCCGTGGCCATGGAGAAGTCGATGCGGAACAGCAGCACCGTGAAGATGATGATCAGGTACTGGTTGGTCGGATCCGAGTAGGCGTTCCTCACGACTGCGAAGGAGAGGGAAATACTCGATACATGCTCAATAAGAAAGGGAGGGATGCGAGGAGTACTCACACTTCAACGCGCATATGGCCACGATGAGCGTGCCCCAGGGCAGGCCGAACTTGGCCACAATGAGCTGCGAGTCCGCCGTCAGCGAGGAGATGGCCAGCAGCGGGAAGAGCACGTTGCGCTCGAGCACGCTGAGGTAGATGTAGAGCTTCTCGAACCACATGATCTGCGGGGCGTTGAGCACCTCGAACTGGCCGAACTCGCGCTGCCGGAGCAGTGGCCGGGCGAAGCACAGCCAGGGCATGTGCTTGCGCATCTGCGGGACGGCGTAGTGGAGGAGCAGGCCCAGCACGCCGATGAACGAGTAGAGGACCACGTTGAGGTCCGGCTGGAGGGCGGTGAAGACGGTGCTGCAGTGCAGCCCCAGGACACTCACCGCCAGCAGGGTCATCACCACCAGGTCGTTTTTCAGACGGGTGGTGACGGTGGCCTGCAGCTTGCGCGGCAGCGGATCGGGCAGGTCGCTGGCGCTGCTCCCGCTGGCATTCGGATGGCCGCCATGGCCGCCGTGGCCGGCACTGCCGCTGCTGTTGTCGCTGGCCTCGGTGGTGCCAGTGCCCGTGCCTGGATTACCTGGATTACCTGGATTACCCCCCCGATGCGGCTTCTCATCGGCCTGGGCTTCGTCCGCGTGGTGGTCGCCCGGGTCCGCCTCCAGGCAGGCGGGCGTGGCATCCGTTGTGGCCGTGCCTGCTCCCGCCGTTAGCGTCGACATGTCGCCGGGATTCGTGGCCGATGAGCTGGAGATCCGGTCGTCTGCCTCCGCCTCCTCTGCCGCCTCAGCCTCTGCCTCGTCCGCCAGATCTGGCGACTGCTCCTCGCCCTCCGCCGCCGCCTCTGCTGCCTCTGCTGCCGCCGCGGCTCCGATGGAGGCGTACGAGCTGGAGGCCGTGATGGCCCGCTTGCTGCTGCCGATGGTCTTGGCCAGCGTCTGCTGGCTGCTGCCCAGGGACGAGGCCTTGGACTTGCTGTGCGCCTGCTCTGCCTCCAGTTGGTCGTCCAGCGGCTCCCTTGCGCGCTCCCGCTCCCGCTCCCGCTCCTGCTCCTCGTTGTTGGACGCCAGCCCCTGCTCCAGCGAGCTTAGCTCGATGTGCTCCTGCTCCTGGCGTCGCTGCTTGGGCGTGCTGGTGGCCAGCTGGACATGCTGCACGTGGCTCAGGTCCTCGTCCTCGTCCTCCTCGTCGTCGTCCCTGTAGGTGCTCACGATGCAGGTCTTGATGAGGCGCCACAGGTGGCTAAAGTCGCTGGCACAGCGCGACAGGTGGTAGCCCAGGGGCACCAGCATGGCGCAGAATATGGAGAACAGGATGTACTGGGTGCCCCGCTGCTCGTCCAGGGCTCCGTACAGAGGGCCATAGAGCAGCATCACGGCCAGCACCGAGCGCAGCACGCACAGAAAGGAACCTATTGGGGATGGAGCTCAGCATAAGCCATAAGAAAGCGAAGGAAGGACTCACCCAGGAGACTGCTGGCCGCATTCCCGCCAAAGACGTGCATGTCGATCTGCTCGAGGAGGTACATGAGGAACGTGTTGATCTGCGGGCACAGCCCCACCGAGAAGATGATGGGGAAGCAGAGCAGCAGGATGTAGAGCGCCTGCAGCAGGAGACCCACCACGTCGGCGGGCGAGTACTGCATCCCAAAGAAGACCACCAGCTCGGGCGGCCGCTCACCGTAGTCCGTGTCCAGGCGCTTGAGGAGCAGCAGCAGCCCGCCGCCCAGGCAGAAGTAGATGGCCCTTGAGTAGGCCACCGTCTTGTTGAACCCGTGCACGGGCGAGGCCGCATCCGGCTGGACGCTCTTCACCAGCGAGTACTGGGCCCCCGCGATCACCGCGCAGAAGAGCAGGGCGCACAGGTCCTTGTAGTGGTCGTGCTGGAGGATGGCCGCTCCCAGGCAGGCCACCAGCGTGCACAGCAGGCTGGCCAGGAGGACGTGCAGCCAGTGCAGGTCGCGGTCGAACAGCGCCAGCAGCTCCAGCCGGTCCATGGCGATCTTGAACTCGTGCTCCTGCCCGCACCACTTGAACCGGTACTTGTAGAAGCTCTTGGGCGCCGCCGGCTTCTCCGCCGCCGACAGGTGGCACGCGGGCCTCCAGTAGTCGCAGTACGGCGCAAAGTGTCCGTCCACGTTCAGCATGGGCTGCGAGATCTGGCTGATCTGTGAGATCTGCGAGATCTGGTTGCTCGGGTGGTTGGCCAGGCCCAAGGCGCTCAGCACTCCTCCTCCGCCGCCACCGCCGCCGGCGCTGGCCACTCCTCCGGGGCCGCCTGCTCCAGCCGAGCTGGAGGCCGCCTCGCTGTTGCTGGCCGCCACGGCCGCCGCCGCGTCGCTCAGCTGCTGCAGGGCGTCCAGGTGGCTGCGCGCCATCTGCCGCTCGTTGCGGATCACGTTGAAGAGGCCCTGGAAGGAGAAGGGAGCCCCAGCCCCAGCTCCTCGGTTGGAGCTGCCGCTGCCCCCCATCAGCATGCCCACCTGCTGCTGTGTCTGCTGCTGGGTGGCCAGCGAGGTTCCCCGGTAGCCGTTGCCACCGGCATTGGCCTCCGCGGCGGCGGCCAGCTGCTCGCACATCTGCTTGGCGTCGAAGCGCAGCTTATCGCGGGTCAGCGCCCGCTCGATGTTCGTGATGTGCTCCAGGGTGGAGCCGGAGGCGGGGTGGGCGCACTGCAGCGCCTGGATGGCGTCCTGGTAGAACTGGTAGTGCGCGTTGGACATGTTCGGCGGCACCAGGCTGCTGCTCGCCGGTATGGGCGTGCCATCCGCCGAGATCCCAGCGATGGGACGACCACGTTCGTCCACTGCCCCGCCGTGCATCAGCCAGAGCATCTTGTGGATGTCCGCGCTCAGGCTGTCCGTCAGGCTGACGCTGTGCGTCGAGTTCGAGGAGGAGGAGTTGCGCGAGGCCAGCTTCGAGGGCTTGACGAGGGCGAACTCGTTGCCGTTGTCGCCGGCGTCCGCCGGGGATCCGCCCCGCCTGCGTCGGCGCAGCTCGTCCACCTCGCGGTACTTGACCACCTTCGGGATGGCTCCCAGGCTCTTGGCCGCCATCTTGGAGGTGCAGGGCTGCTCCTCGTCCAGCAGAGACCTCGGGGGAGGCGGCTGATGCTGGTGCTCCGGCTCCATGCCCGCCAGGAGCTGGTCCTTGGAGCTGGCGCTCACCTGCTCGCAGTCGCTGGACGGGCACCCCGAGTCCGCCTCGCTGCGAATGGGCGCGGGAGCTCCTGCAGCGGCGCCGGGGGCAGCAGGGGGAGGTACCCCTGCCCCCGATGGGTGGGCCAGCTCCTGGCGCAGCTGCTTGTCCGCCTGGATCTCGCGCAGCGTCGCCTGCTGGCGATTGCGATCGCTGAGCAAGGGGGATCGGGAGCCCGTGTTGTTGTCCTCCGTCTCCTCGTCGTCGTCATCGTTTCCGGCCGCCGCTGCCGCTCCCGTTCCCGTTCCCGCTCCCGCTCCCGCTGGCGCCTTGTGGTGGATGTGCAGGTGCGGGTGGCGCAGGAGGTCGCAGGTCTTGAGCACGTCGTCCAGCTGGCTGTGCGTCTGCTGCAGCTCGCTGAGGATGTGGTCCAGGTTGTCGTCAAAGTCCTTGAACACATCGTCGTCGTCGTCGGCCAGGATGCCGCCCACATCCGACTCGGCGCTGTGGTGCGTCTGGCTGCAGCCGAGAGCCCGCGTTCTCCTTCGGATGGGCACGTCGTCCACCTCGTCGTCGTCGTCGGCGTTGCCCTGGCCAATGCCCAGGCAGATGTCGTTGTCGTCGTGCTCCGAGGGATGCTTCTCGTCCGAGTGCTCCACAATGGGGTACACCGGCGGCTCAATGAGGGCCGTGGTGGAGCCGCAGGCGCTGGAGCTGCCAAAGAACAGGCTGCTGCAGGTGCTGCCAGCGCCAGGCGCTCCTCCAGCTCCCCCTCCTCCTCCTCCGCCGCCGGGGTACAGGTTGAGGTGCTGGTTCCGCACCAGACTCTTGCTGGGCGGCGGCAGGGGATTCCGCATCTGCTGTTGCCCCGATATGGCCTCCACGCTGTTCGGATGCGGTATGAGATTTGACACCGATGGCTGCGGGCAGAGCACCTCCAGGGCGGCGCTCTTGATGCGCCTCACGCCGCCGGTGCCTCCTCCACTGCCTCCGGCCGATATGGCAGGGCCTCCTCCTCCTCCTCCTCCGCTGCCGCCCATCAGGGCCGACTTGATGCCGGCCTGACCCGCCGCCGAGCTGCCCTGCTTGTGGTAGGCGGTGGCATTGGAATGTCTGCGTCGCTTCATCCCGGTGGCAGAGCTGCCTCCCCCGGCTCCCGTTCCACTTCCGCTACCGCTACCGCTACCGCTGCCGCTGGCACCGACGCCCGATCCCGCCGCGCCGCCCAGCTGGAGCGCCGACATGGTGCTGGTGGGATCCTTGCGGATGATCGTGCCGCCCAGGTGATGGTGCAGGTGGTGGTGGTGGTGGTGATGGTGGTGGTGCTGGGCCCGGAACGCCGGCTGGTGCGGCTGTTCGATGCCCAGATCCGATTTGGTGTAGCTATCGTCCTCCAGGTACACGTCCGACGAGGAATCTGTGAGAGAAACGTTAGAAGGGAGCTCCGCTGGGACCCAAGGAAGGCTTAGCTTGACTCACCCAATATCCAGGACTGCAGGGCCCGGGTGCAGGCGTCTGCCACGCCGCCGCTGCCCGCATTCCTGGCCAGCCCCAGCTCCATGTCCTCCACATCGTTGGCCCCGCCGCCACTGGGACCGTTCACCGCCAGCGCACTCTGGTGCGGATGATGCAGGATCGGCAGGAAGAGGCCGCCGCGGCTCTGGTGCTTCAGCCGCTCGTCGTGCGTCTCGGAGCTTCGGTGCCGCTGCAGGCGCGACGCGCGTCCGGGATTCGCTGAGGAACTCGACGAGGCGGGGGCAATGACCACCACGGCCGTGGAGGAGGAGGAGGAGGAGGGATCTCCCACTCCCATCCCGCTAGCCGGTGTGCTGGCTATGAAGTGCTGGCGCGGATTGGCCTGACCCCCCCCTTGACGCCCCTTGCTCGTCGTCGTCGGCTGGGAGTGCAGGAAGGATGGCGCCGCCGTCGTGGCTATCGTGTCCGACTGATTCCGCATCAGCTTGTGCTCGCCACCGGCTGCCGCCGCCGTCGCCGCGGTGTCCAGGCTGCTCTGACGCTCCAGACGTCGCCGCTGCCGGCGGCTAAAGACCTCGGAGCACTTGCGGGACAGGTGGCCCGTGCGTACGTGCTGCACCGGGCCCGGGCCCACTCCCACGGCTCCACTGCCACTGCTGCCGCCGTCGGCGCTGCCCGCACTGCTGCCGGGCGCCTCCACCAGCTCCGGATAGACGGTGAGGTACTTGTTGAAGAGATCCGCCTGCGCGGCAGCACTCCCAGATGAGTTGGCCCCGCCTCCGCCGCCGCCCGTGCTCCGTATGGACTTGCTGACGCTGGCGGAGCCGGCGAGCGATTGCTGGTCCTGCTGGCTGCCGCCGGAGAGCATGGAGGGGGCGTAGAACATGAGCTCGATGGACTCCGAGCTGTTCTTGCGATGCACATCGACCTTGAGATCTGCAGGAGGATGCCAGGGATTAGGGGAGCGGGAAAGAAAGGGAGCTGAAAGAGGACGAGGACTCACCAATGATACTGTTCACATTGTCCATGGACATCATGCTGTTCTCCTCGCTGGCCTCGTTGATGGCCTGCTCGACGGAGATGCGCGATCCGCCCGGCCGGATGACCTTCATCTCGATGCCGCCCTCGTCGTCCTGCCTGGGCTCCGTCTCCTTGGTGACCTTGAAGAACTGTCCCTTGAGGTTCACCTCGGACATGGTCTGGGCGCGATCGTACAGCCGGTGCAGTGCCAGGTTGGCCAGCTTCACCATCAGGATGGTGAGGCTGGTGAGCACGCAGTACAGGCACCAGGTCAGCCATGTGCTCGGAAAGTACTAGAAGGAGTTGGTGGTTACTCTTTGGAGCTGCTGCAGCTGAGGGGAGGCAGAGGGACACTCACCAGGTAGGCCACGAAGGGCGAACAGAGCAGGTAGAGCCATAGGTACAGGTGCACCACGTTGCAGAAGACGCCCTGGTGCGGATCGTAGAAGTAGCCGCCGGTCAGCGAGGCCCACACGCCCTGGCGCAGTATCTCCAAGGTCTGCGAACCCATGGTGGCCTATACTGCATCTCTCAGCTGCCGGATGGATTTGGATCCACGTTGCTCAAGCGCCGCCTGCTGCCAGTGTCAGGGCCCGTGCCAGTGCTGGCTGCTGCTTCCGCTTACTCACAGGAGGCTGCCTTGCCTGCCCTTCACTCCGCTGCGCCACCACGGCTCGGTTCGGCTCGCCTCGCCTCGCCTCAGCTCGGTTTGTTTTCTTTGCTGATTAACCCTGCGGTCTTGGGATTCGAGTTCGCGGACCTGGATGACTGGACAACTAGATGACTGGATGATTGGAGGGCAGGAGCGGCTGGGCAAGCGGGCGGGCGGGTGCGCGGGGGCGGGGCTGTTGCCGTGAACGGGGGCGCTCTGCTTTTTCGAAGGGGGAAAGCTGTGTGTGTGGGGCAAGGCAATGCTGCGGCTCTGGTTGCTCTGCAGCGCGGACTCCGGGACTGGCGCTCCGCCGTTGTTGGACAGCGGGATGGCGGACGTCGCGTTTGGGGGCTGCTGCGAACGGAAAAATCGAATCTCGCTCGCCGTAATTTAAAAAAAAATTGCAATTTTTCTTTTGTTAATTAAATCAGTGTTGCCAGGTAGCGTAAGGCAAGAGATACTAGATAATTGCGGGCCTAAAAACATCCCAGCACGCACACTAATATACTGCCCAAAATACTGATTTAAATAGGCGATAACGGCCTATCGATAACATATCGAGCGCGAGCCTCGGTTTCAAAGCGGTTTTCAAACTCAGCTGAGGTGTGAATAAAATTAATTTAAAGCAAACTAAGCTTACCCAACTAAATTTACCTAAATATATTTTGTATTTAGTACATATGCTTATAAAATGTAGTTTTGAAGTCAAGATTTAAATACATTTTTATTATTTTACTTCAAAGGGCAGTTTGGCAGTTTGCTATTTGGACAGTTTTAGTTTAAGCAAGCATTAACATTTTCGTTATTTAGTTAGTTTTCAGCACTTACAGTATAGTTTTATTTTGAATTTTCAAAAGTTTCAATAAGTTTTCATTGAAATCATTCGTATTTTGTTTAGGCTCCAAATTAAAAACAACATATTTAATGCATATTTAATGCTATTTGTAAGAAAGCCAGTGCCCGTTCCTTCTGTCTTTATTGAATGGTTGTGTGCTTACATAATTAAAGCATGGCAAAGCTGAATACCAGAAATTTAACACTTTAAGAAGTTATTATTAAGTTATTATTATTATTTAAGAACGCTTTGTTCTGTGCATTTTACCCATTTTAAGGTGCATCTCCCCTGCTCCGGCTAAGATTTAATGCAATTCAACTCACACTTAAACTACTTACTTAGGCTATAAAAAAAAAGAAACAAAAATCAAGTACGTGGCTAGGGAATCACATGGAGTGGCCCTTCCGGGCGATCGGTCCACGATCGGATCAGTCTGCGCCGCCGAGGGGCGCCGCATAGTCAGCGCTCCTCGCTGCTGCTCCCCTCGCCCTCGATGAAATCGTCTCGCAGTCTGCCCCTGTGCTCGTAGTTGTGGTGGTGATGGATGTGCTCCTCCTCCTCCTCCAGCTCCGGCTCTGGCAGAGCAGCGGGCGCCACCGCCACCGACGCCGCCGCCGCTGGCAGCGGCAGTGAGTGGTGGTGGATGTGCTCCTTGGTCTGATGGATCTGTATGGGGCGATGATCCTCGTGGATTACCTTCTTCTCCTCCTTGAGGACGAGCGGCTTGTGGTGGTGATGGACATGCTTCACCACGGTGTGGATGTGCTTCTCGATCTTCTTGTGGATGGGCACGTGTATGACGATCTTCTTCTTTTTCTGGTAACCTCTGTGGAACAGCAAATGCGAAATATTGTTCAACATTTTGATAAAGAATCGATTTAAAATCGATTAAACGAAATGTCGATGCCAGTAATCCTACCCAGCATCCGTTTCCGGCACGCAGACGAGCAGCAGAACCAGCGCTACGACCAACGAGAGCCTCAGCAGCTGCAAATAACCAAAATGAGCCCGGAAATCGGGTAATGGTAATGGTGATGGTAATGGTAATCCTCTGGCCACTCACCAAACTGCGGTTATCCATGTCGCTTGGCTAGAGTTGCAGTGTTTCAGGTGTGTTTTTCGCTCCGACGATGCGGCCGCTGGGAAGGCTCCAAGTGCTTTGATTGCTGGCCCACTGCGACCATTTTATTTATACAGGCCCCCGGAATGCGCTGCGCGGCTCGCTGGAATACCGCATCGCCAGTTGGCGGCGCTTCCGTGCCGCAGCCCATCCAAGGCGTAGCAGTTACCACCACTGCGCATGCGCACGCGCCGAAGCACAAGAAAGCTGCTCGCTCTGCCAGGCTGCGGCTGCTCAAGCTGCTCAAGCTGCTCAGTGGAAAACCAGCAATTTTCATTCATTTCGGATGGCAGCGATCATCGTGTCATGCCTTGTGGGTGGTTTCTTGCCACTGCAGATGGCCGCCAGATGGGGATCAGGCCGGCATGGGATCGTACCCTATCACAGAATATTTTAACTTTGAAAAATAAGGATTTTTATAGATGAAAATAGCACCATCATATCTGTTTAACCATCAATTAAATTAAGTAATTAACATTAGTTTTGCTAAAGAAAACCATTGTTTCAAGGAAGAACCCACCTTAAACTAATATTTCTAAGGGAGAGCATTGAATCGTCGCTCATCACAGTATTTCTCACCTTGAAGCAGCCTCAATGGATGCTTAGATCTGTCAGATAAATTGGGATGATCATGTGACACCTGGGTTTCCCCCCAATTTGGCAGGGCATGGGAGCTTCGTCCCCATTGATGGCTTCCCATTCCCACCGTGCTTTTCTTTGTTTTTTTTCCCCGTTTTGTTTCTTCTGTATGTGAACTTCTTCTTCGTTTGGCTCACGCAGACGGAAGCCACGGCAAACTGCGGCCGAAAACTTAGAGCAGCCCCAACTGGAGCTTCCCAAACTCAGTCAACGGAAATAGCGCCGGAGTGCAGCGTGTATTTAACACTCACATAGAAATGTATGTACAAATATATGTTGTATGTACGCCCAGCCCCTATATTTCCCCACCCGGCCGCACGTAACGCGAGAAATACGTTACAAATAGATCGCATGCACATAGCGCATATTTCTATTATGCAATCGTAATGTCGATTTGCGAGATTTGCGGGTGTTATTTAATTGCGCGCATTTCTTCGTTTTCAAATGCGATCACCGCCAGAACGTGGCTGCCAATCGATATCCCCGTCATCGATACGCGCGGTTGGAGCGCGTAGAAGAACAAGCAGCAGCAGGGCAGAAAAAGAAGAAGGGGAAAGAGCAGAGCACAAAGAATGGAGAACAGCGATAAAAGCGTCACGCAGCACAGTGGGAAAAAATGATGTAACCAAACCTTACTCTGCTGGTAATTAATATTTCTAAAATATTTTTATATGGGCAACATTAAAAAAAATGTTCATTGTATTATTAAGTAAATCTGTAAATAAATAAACGCCTTTCTTGAGAAACTTCAATGCACATTACTCTTTTGATGCACGCTACTTTGCTGCTTGTTAATATGATAGGAAGCACTAAAATTTAATAAATGTGCACCACATTTTTCCGATCGAGTTAACTATTCATTTAAGTATATATGTACATACGTGTACGAATAAAGGCTCGAAAAATAAACAAAACCCTGTCATTCTTTGTAATTACCTGAGGAACTAGAATTTTGTAACGCCCGTTGATCACTATGTCCACTGTGCGCAGACTGGATGAGTGTTGCCGTTACGTGTGTGAGTGTGAGCGCCCCCCAATCGGAATCTTTTTTTAGTATTGAAAGAACAGTCGGGCAAGCAAGTTGGGCGCAGCAAAAACGAGCCAGACAAAGTAAATAACGGCATACATATACAGAGTATTCTATTCCGTAAACCGTAAATTATTTGTTGATGCGGCCAGAAGAACGAATAACGACAGCTAATAACATTCGCCCACCGTGTTTCACTCAGTTATTTTCTCTCTAATTTCTATTTGCCTTCTTCTGCTTCTTCTTCTGTTCTCTGTTTTCTGTTTTCTGTTTTTGTTCTTGTGTGTCTGTGTGAACCAATTGTTGCTGCTACTCTGCGGCGGCAAGAGTGTGTTGGTGCGCCGTGATTAATAATTCGCATGAAGCAGCCAGTGACAAAGCCGAAAAAGCAGTGAAATAATATGCAACAATAACTCCGGAGTTAATACGTACACATTTTGTTAAGAACGTGAGGGAGATTCTGTGAGAGATTTTAAGCCTCAAAAATATGCATATGCATCGCTGTGTCTGTGTGGGTAATCGCGCGCGCCAACGCACGCATGATCACCATTTCAATTGGGACACAGCAGCTTGGAATCCATACCCGGGGGGCCATTAGTTCTCCCATTGGAATTAATAAACAGCAGCAGCACTTGGCGAGCTTCCACACACACACACTCGCAGCCACTGATAAGTTCCAATCGGAGCTATCTTCCGATCAGACCGGGATCAACTGCTGCTGCTGCTGCTTCCTGCGCGCTCAACCTGTTCCGATTGGACGATTGGTTCAGACGCTTAGACACTTTTAGTCGGGTGTGTGCAGCAATTTGTTGGCCATAAATGGACAACACAACCAAGTCAATAAACCCCAATAAAGCCCACATTGGCTATTTATTTATTATGAATTTCGAGGCAGCGCCGAGTGCGGAGCGTTTAGAATGGCGAAAATCAATCGAAGGCGAAATTCCATAAGTGGCGGACGTACATCACAAGTATTTCTAGAACTGATGTGTATATTTAGATATTTATCCGGCAAGCCGACGCCGTGAGTGTGTTGTGGTCTGTGTGTGTGCGCTGCAGGCGCGAAGAAGGTTCTAAAATCCAGAAATACTTCTGCGGGGCGCCCATAGTCTGGACCGAGAGAGAGAGAGAGAGAGAGTGGCCGATTCTTTTTAGCTTTTATCACCTTCCCCATGGAGGAAGTCGTATTTTCAATGTCTTTGGCGCGGATTTCGCTTTCCCACTTCCCACTTTCCACCTTCAATCTGGTTACCCGTGTAAATCATGGCCAATTATTTGAGTGGCCAAGGTCCGCACCCTTAGGTGGCCAGTGCGTCACCGATTCCCATTCCCATTCGCATTCCGCTATTCCCTTGGCCAGGGCCGCCAATCGCCAATCGCCAATATCGACATCCCCCAAAAGTCTGGGGAGTGACCTCACGAGATGCGTCATCGTTAATAAACGGAAAGCAGCCCAAGCGGGCAAACTGAATCAACAGAAGCGAAACAGAGAAACAGAAACAGAAACCGAAACAGAAACCGAAACTCGAACGATATGCGGGAGGGGGGGTTATTTATGTGGAAGCCCCAGGAGAACATATACCCGAAACAGTGGGTAGTTCTTGTTAGGAAGGGTTCTGCCTTGCAAACCTAGGCTACCTTCCTGATAAGTCCCCAGCTAAGGATCTTCTGTACCTACTATGTGGTTACCCCATATACGAATCCAAACTATCATATTTTAAAGAGAATTACACACAACTTCCCAGCAATCTTAAATAAAAGTAAAGAATTAGAAACAAGGTTCTCAATTGATTTACATGACGCTTTTTCATGGAAACCCATTCAATTGAATATTGTTTGGGGTCCAATCATGTCTTGCTTGGTGTGGAAACATAAACAAAGCCAATGATTGCTATGAAAGCATAGAATTTCGAAACTCGTAGTCCAAGAGCTCCAAGCCCCGAGATAATGTTAGCTTTCCTACGTGTAATATGGCCCGTGTTTGCACTGGTCTTATCTGTCACCTGGAATGGAATGCAGAGAGATTGCCCCCGCGAGATGTTTGCCCGGCTCCGTGGCTCGTCTTTCGCTCATTTAAATGTCTTCTTGATACTTCCAGCATACTACGGAACTGGCCCACAAAACAGAGAGCAACAGAGTGAGATAAACACTAACACACACACACGCACACATACCAAAAGAAGCCAGAAGAAAGAAGCCACAAGAAAGAAGGAGAAGAAAAGAAAAGCGCAGCCAAAATGCCCGTCTTCCACACAAAAACCATCGAGAGCATATTAGATCCTGTGGCCCAGCAGGTAAGCATCCCCCCTAGATGGGGTCCACGCTTTGGGGATGATGGTACCGGGGGTTGGACTTTCGTTTCAAGTGAATCTCTCGCCCCGAAATAGCTCTAGCTAGTAAGCAAATTGGCGCCCAAGAAGGTAACGTTGCAATGGTTATTAAAACGTTTTACGATTATGATTGGGCACAGAAAGATATATTGCCAGTGGGACTCGGTATTATAAGTATGTAAAGTTGAACAATTAAAACGATTCCTTATAATATCAAGTCTGAAATTGTTTCTGTGCCCTGAGACTTTACATGTATTGTATGTGCACTGAGGAAAAAGCACGCTACCAAGTTATTATTTAAAAGTAGATGTTAATGAATATGAAAATAAATAAATTAAATGTATAGCAAAGATTGCCAAGTAAATTGAATTAAATTGTTTCCAATAAACCATGCTTTTTCCTCAGTGCATGCATACGCGCTAGAAGAAGCCTTCGATAGTTGTGAGTTTTCACCTGACTGCGCATCACTGACTCCACTTGCCAGTCTCCACCCTATCCTCCCGATTCTCTCCACTTTCCCAATTCCCAATTCCCATCGATAGTTCGATAGACCGATCGACAGCTGACATCACCCCGCAAACTGCATCTGTGTGGCATGTGTCGGGCCCCCCTTACCCCCTGTATCCCCCCAAATACATTTATTTGTGGTGCCCTCCGCTATTATGAGATGAAACAAACTCGCGGAGAGGAGGATCTTTGTTGTTTGCTGTTTTGGCGTTACTTAACGGGTCTAAAAATACATGAGGTAGAAATAATAAGAATGAATGTTGATCAGAGGCCAGCCAGCCAACCTGAGCCTGAGGACAGCAGAATTTTAATTTAATAACGCAACAAATGAAAATGAAAATGAGAGAAAAAACCCAAAAAAAAACAAAAAACCAAGCAAAGGCGCGGAAAACAAACCAGATGGGGGGTGCTGTAGGGGTTACGGGGGGTTGGGGGCCAGTTGGCCGAGATCCAAAAATAGCAGCATAAAATACGTTTAGGAAAATCCAAGCGGCGAGAGAAGAAATAACCAAAATAAAGAGGAAAACATTTACGACGAACAAGCCATGAAAATGAAATCATAGCAAAAGTTATGGGCTCCCAAAGGGAGAGACCGGGGGCGACGGGGGCGCCAAGGTGTAGGAGTAGGTGTAGGCACACACATAACCGAGCACACCACGGCCACTGTGTGTGTAGGTGTGGGCATCCATCGGACGCGGATGAGTGAGGATTGTGGTCTGAAAACTGTGCCAAAAAGCAAGCCCAGTGCATTAGTCATCCGCTGGCAGGGATGCGGAGGTGGGTGGCGTTCGGTGGGGCTCGCTGGTGCTCGCTGCTGATGGCAAACAAATGAATTAAAAACGATCATTCAGCACATCAATCAGCACACTGATACACAAACTCTCAGGCGGGCGAGCACACATGTCTCTGCCCATGTACGCGGCGCACATAATTAGTCGATGGAATAGCGAATGCGAGTCTGCCTAATTACATAATTAATTAATCAAGTGGGCCAATTGCGCTGCTAATTGGCCCCCACCGTAGAGGGGGAGGTGGGCTAAGGCCTTGTAATCCCAGTTCAGTTGAGCGTCTCTCAGCCGCCTAATCCCCGGACTTACAGCCGCTTAGTTCTGGCTCTTGCTTCGATTTAGTTTCCGCTTAGATGGGCTCAGTGGAGATTAGCGATTAGTGCCCGGTGTCTCGGTGGCCAGTTCACTCTCTATAAATAGCCATCGGCGAAAACACCTTGAGCAGGTGATGGCGATGATGATGATGCTGATGTCAAGTCCAAATGCCATGCACCATGTGGCGTTCGCCGCCCACGCTCCACATCCAACAACATCCATTTCGGTTCGCTCTCGTTCTGTGGAATCTGCGATCTGTGACTCGAGATCTGTGAATGAATGGAGCGAGAAGCCGTTGAATCGCTGATAAAACCGAGTGGGCTTGACTTGCTTTGGCTTTGGCTTGGGGCTCCAGCCAGCGATCACGCAGCACGATCATTAACAGTTTTGCTTCCATAAAAAACAACTCCATTCCGTTACCCGTTCCCCGTTCCCCGTTCCCCGGCGCCAAATTGATTGATCAATCAGTGCGCTTCAGTGGCACCAGTGGAGCGGGGGACATAACTAGAGCTGCTGTCGATACTGATTCTACTGATTCCCACTGATTGAGTTGAGGGAGAGGTTTCTAGATCATTGAAGATTATAAAGAAGATTTATTAATTACTTGAAACCAAGCTCCTTGATAGGAACTAGGTGGGGGGGAGGTCCTCCCATGAACAAATCCTACGAGGAAGAGGGTTTAAGTCGTCTAGGCTACGCTAATCTTGAAAATCTTTGAAGATAATGAAGAAGATTTTTTTAATTACTTCGAAATCGATCCTGGAACAAAGCTCTCTTGATGAGAACTAGGGGGTAGGGCCTCCCATTAAACAATCCTACTAGGGAGAGAGTTTTAGTGGTCTAGGAAACACTAATCTTGAAGATCTTTGACGATAATTAAGCAGATTTTTAAATAAGTTTGAAATCTAGCCTGAAACAAAGCTCTTTGAAGTGAACTAGGTGGGGGGAGGTCCTCCCCTGAAGAAATCCCAAGAGTGAGAGGATTAAAGTGGTCTAGAATACTCGAATCTTAAAGATCTTTGAAGATTATGATGAAGACTAATTAATTAGTGCGAATTCTATTCTTAAAGAAAGCTCTTATGGTGGGAACCAGCAAGGGGGAGGTCCTTTCAACCACAAATCCTCACGAGGGAGGAGGTTAAAGGGGTCTAGTTACGACAATTCATGAAGATCATCGACAATGATGGAAGCAGATTTATTAAATAGTCCAGAATCTATCCAGAAAATAAGTTATTATGATGGAAGCTACGTGGGGAAAGGTCCTACCAACCACAAATCCTATGAAGGAGAGGGTTTAAAAGGTCTAGTGATGCCAATAAATGAAAATAATTGACAATGATGAAGATTTATTAATTACTTGAAATTACTCGGAATCTAACCTGAAACAAAACTATTTTGATGGAAACTAGGTAGGGGGAGGTCCTCCCAGGCACCAATTAGACGAGGGAGAGCGTTCAAGTGATCTAGGGAACGTGAATATTGAATACCTCGAAAGATTATGAAAAATATGTATTAAGTCGCTCGAAATATATCCTGAATCAAGGCTCTCATGATGGGAGCTAGATGTGCAAGTCCCATTACACGGAAGTCAGCTCCCCACTAGAAATTCCTGTTGAAAGGCAGATTTCATCCACCCATCCCTGTGTTCCTAGCCTAGTCTTAGCTTGCTTGTCCCTTCGATATCTCCATTTGAATACCCCCACTTTCATCCAAAGCCATTGCCCAGAACTATGCGGCTGCTGTGGAAGCTCAAGTAGTAATGCCATCACTTTGTTTTCCCAGGTATCTCGTCTGGTGATCCTCCACGAGGAGGCCGAGGATGGCAACGCCATGCCCGACCTCAGCCGGCCGGTGCAGGTGGTGTCGGCGGCGGTGGCCAACCTGGTGAAGGTGGGCCGCGAGACGATCAACAGCTCCGACGACAAGATCCTGCGCCAGGACATGCCCTCGGCATTGCACCGCGTGGAGGGTGCCTCGCAGCTGCTGGAGGAGGCCTCGGACATGCTCCGCTCCGACCCGTACTCGGGTCCGGCGCGCAAGAAGCTGATCGAGGGGAGCCGCGGCATCCTGCAGGGCACCTCCTCGCTGCTGCTCTGCTTCGACGAGAGCGAGGTGCGCAAGATCATCCAGGAGTGCAAGCGCGTGCTGGACTACCTGGCCGTGGCCGAGGTGATCGACACCATGGAGCATCTGGTGGACTTCCTCAAGGACCTCTCGCCCTGCCTCAGCAAGGTGCACCGCGAGGTCGGAGCCCGCGAGAAGGAGCTCACCCACCAGGTGCACAGCGAGATCTTGGTGCGCTGCCTGGAGCAGGTCAAGACCCTGGCCCCCATCCTCATCTGCAGCATGAAGGTCTACATCCACATCGTGGAGCAGCAGGGACGCGGCGCCGAGGAGGCGGCCGAGAACCGGAACTACCTGGCCGCCCGCATGAGCGACGAGCTGCAGGAGATCATCCGCGTGCTGCAGCTGACCACCTACGACGAGGACACCAGCGAGCTGGACAACCTCACGGTCCTCAAGAAGCTCTCCAACGCCATCACCAACAAGATGCAGCTGGCCAACGAGTGGCTCTCCAATCCCTACGCCCTGCGGGGCGGCGTCGGCGAGAAGGCCCTCCGCCAGGTGATCGACAACGCCGCCGAGATCTCGGAGCGCTGCCTGCCCCAGGACTCGTATCCCATCCGCAAGCTGGCCGACGAGGTGACGGCCATGGCCAACACCCTCTGCGAACTGCGGCAGGACGGCAAGGGTCAGTCGCCGCAGGCCGAGTCCCTGGCCCGGGGCATTCGCGATCGCCTGGGCGAGCTCCAGTCCCTGGTCCACCAGGCCGTGCTCGGCGTGGACAAGGCCGGCGTCCAGCAGACGGCCCACACCATCCAGGGCCGGCTGGAGCAGGCCGTGAAGTGGCTGCAGCATCCGGAGATCAACGACGGCGGCCTGGGCGAGCGGGCCATCAACCTGATCGTGGAGGAGGGCCGCAAGGTGGCCGAGGGCTGCCCCGGCCACCAGAAGGCCGAGATCCAGCAGCTCTGCGACGAGGTGGAGCGCCTCAAGCGCCAGGCGGCCGGCACCGGGCCGGCGGCCAAGCAGGCGGCCAAGCAGCTCACCCAGAAGCTCTACGAGCTGAAGGCGGCCATCCAGAACGCACTGGTGAACCGCATCGTCCAGGACTTCATGGACGTGAGCACGCCGCTGAAGCAGTTCACCGAGGCGGTCCTCCTGCCGGAGGGCACGCCCGGCCGCGAGCAGAACTTCAACCAGAAGTCGAACAACCTGCAGGCCTTCAGCGATCGCGCCTCGAAGACGTCGCGCATGGTGGCCGCCGGTGGGGCCTGCGGCAACAAGAAGATCGCCGAGATCCTGCTCTCCTCCGCCGCCCAGGTGGACTCGCTCACCCCCCAGCTGATCAGTGCCGGCCGCATCCGGATGAACTACCCCGGCAGCAAGGCGGCCGACGAGCATCTGCAGAACCTGAAGCAGCAGTACGCGGACACGGTGCTGCGCATGCGGACGCTCTGCGACCAGGCCACCGACCCGGCCGACTTCATCAAGACCTCCGAGGAGCACATGCAGGTCTATGCCAAGCTCTGCGAGGACGCCATCCACGCTCGCCAGCCCCAGAAGATGGTGGACAACACCTCGAACATTGCCCGCCTGATCAATCGCGTTTTGTTGGTGGCCAAGCAGGAGGCGGACAACTCGGAGGATCCCGTCTTCACGGAGCGCTTGAATGCGGCCGCCAATCGGCTGGAGCGCTCCCTGCCCGCCATGGTGGGCGATGCCAAGCTGGTGGCCACCAACATTGCGGATCCGGCCGCGGCCGCCGCCTGGAAGAACTCCTTCCAGCGGCTGCTGGGTGATGTGCGCGAGGTGCGCGACGCCATTGCCCCGCCACAGCCGCCGCCGCTGCCCACATCCCTGCCGCCGCCCATTCCGGAGCTGAGCGCCCTGCATCTGTCCAACCAGAATGGTGAGCTGAGGAGCTTAGCTTCATGGAACTTGTATTCATCCGTTTTCCTTCTCCCCCAGCTGAGCGTGCGCCACCTCGCCCGCCACTGCCCAGGGAGGGACTGGCCCCGGTGCGTCCCCCGCCGCCGGAGACGGACGACGAGGACGAGGGCGTCTTCCGCACCATGCCCCACGCCAATCAGCCCATCCTGGTGAGTGCCCAGCAGATAGCAATGGTTACTGGATACTAATCTCTATTGATCCCCAGATCGCCGCCCGCGGCCTGCACCAGGAGGTGCGCCAGTGGTCGTCCAAGGACAACGAGATCATTGCCGCCGCCAAGCGCATGGCCATCCTGATGGCCCGCCTCAGCGAGCTGGTGCTGTCCGATTCGCGGGGCAGCAAGCGCGAGCTGATCGCCACCGCCAAGAAGATAGCCGAGGCCTCCGAGGACGTGACGCGGCTGGCCAAGGAGCTGGCCCGCCAGTGCACCGACCGTCGCATCCGCACCAATCTGCTCCAAGTGTGCGAGCGCATACCCACCATTGGCACCCAGCTGAAGATCCTGTCCACCGTAAAGGCCACCATGCTGGGCGCCCAGGGCTCCGACGAGGATCGCGAGGCCACCGAGATGCTGGTGGGCAATGCCCAGAACCTCATGCAGAGCGTAAGTCCTTTCTAGATTCCCTCTTGGGGGCTCCCAGCTCATAGTTCTCCCCTTCCTCCTACAGGTGAAGGAGACCGTGCGTGCCGCCGAGGGAGCCAGCATCAAGATCCGCTCGGATCAGACCAGCAATCGCCTGCAGTGGGTGCGCCGGCAGCCCTGGTACCAGTACTAGGTCCGCCTGCCACCTCCCCCTGCCACCTGCCACCTGCCACCTGTGTGCCTTGTGTGTAACATACAAAGCTTAACGCTAATCTTAATGATTTCTATCTTAAATGTTAATCCCCTAATCTGTGCCGTGAACCCGCGACTATTTATTGTGCTCCTCTGTCCTCCTCCACCCTCCCCGGCTCCATTCTAATTTGGTTTCGATAATTGTAAAATTAATTATTAATTATTAAGCGTGCAATAAAAACGAAAGAAAGAAGGATAGGCAAGCCTGATGAGAAGGATGTACATACATACGAGCAGCCGAGCCGCCGAGCAGTCAGGTTTAAGCGAATGCAATATGTATATAGAATAAGGATGACCAAGTGCCAGAGTCTTGACCCCACACCCCACTCGTACTCGCACTCGTAGTGTACTAACAGCAGCATTTATTATCCAACCCGAACCTCCCTGCTCCCTGCTCCCTCTGCCACTTGCCATTGTTCGTTTACGTTCGAAATTTAACTCACTAAAACTTGGATTTACTTGCTAAAAGGCTAAAGCAAAGCTAACCCCATCCGATGTGTGTCCCCGTTCAAGATACTTATTTAATTGAAATAAAACTGAATATCGAGTGTTAATTGCTGGCTTGGTTGGGTTGTGTGTGTGTGTGTGGTTTCCAGGTGTTGCTGCTGGCCGTGTGTAAGCCGGCTTATTGCGTATACGTGATGTGTGCATAAGACGGCTTATTACGTATGCGCCGCGTGGGTAGCGGCAAGGGTGTAGCCTGCCTTTGGGCTGCAGGGGAAATAATAGCGTGAAGCCTGCTTATTGGGGTTACGAATGAAATAATTGGTATTTTCTCAGCTTTTACGTGGGAATTATAGCTTGTAAGCGATTGTAGTACGGTTCTTAAACTAGGTACTCATAGGATACAAGGGTAATAAGAGTTAGTACCAACCGGAAATGACCACTCCGACTCCATAAAGCAGTGGTGGCCAGGCCATTCAAGTTAGAATTGCATTTAGAAATGAGAAACAACCTCAATTTTTTAGTAATATTGCATACAAAAAACTGCGACTTAAACTATTTAAGACTGAACTTGAAAGGAAGCTAACTTCGAAGAGCCGATCTTTATATTTCCTTGCAGATAGTAATATAAATTAAATTAAAGGATCAAAATTTTGGTTTTAATTCGAAATCATTAAAAACAACGAAAATCGGCTAATTTAGCCTTGGATTTCCGTAGAAAGTAAATAGATATATAAGTAAGTAGCCTTGTATGGAAGAGCTTTCAAACTCTGAGCACAATTGGATCATAAACATGGGAGTTGTTAAGCTTTAAAATTGCTGTGCTGACTGTACCTTGGCAACAATCGATATGTTGCCAGCACTAATAGATGTTGCTCAACATGTTCCTGGCAACATTAGCCCAGCAACAATCCGTCATGTTTAAATTGTAATATTTACTTCTTAAAAATATATAAATATATGAAATATAAAAATGAAAAAAAGGCGATTAAGGATAGATTTCCCAAACTAAATTTGGAATTTGATCTTTATACTCGAGTAGTAACCATAAATATTCGAAATATCAAGACTTTTTATAGGGAAAATCATGGGAAAACAAAGACTATACATAAATATAAATATATTTCAGTAATAGACCCGAAAAAACACAAGATTTATATGCCGGCCGTGGGTTAAATTCAATAATAGCCCGTGTTTACATCTCTGCCAGCCGCACATCCGCTGGCTGCCCATGTCCGTGTCCCTGTCCGTGTCCACCTCCAGCGATCAGGGAGGGAAATCCGAGAGGCAGCCCGGCTATAATTAGCCGTCACTCCATGAGAGAGTCTCTCCCTCTCGAGAGAAAAGCGGCAAGAAAAGCGCCGAGAAAAGCGAGGAAACTCGGCCGAGCGGAGAGTTGCCTCGGCGGCGGCGCGGTCAGTTGTGATTCGATAATCGGCGGTAGCAAGAGCGGGAGAGTTGCGATTACCCAACGCGCCACCACATCATCGCCATCGCCATCGCCATCGCCATCGCCATGTCCCAGAGTCCGGAGGCAGAGCAGCCTCCCAAGCTGCAGTTGGAGCCGCCGAAACAGATGACCATCAGCGCCTCCACACAGGAGCTGGCCGAGCTCCTAAACATCCACCTGGGCGCGCTGCGTCCCAAGGAGCCGTCATGGCGCGTGGCCGACTCGCCCATCTCGGGGCGGGGCATCTTCGCCACCCGGGACATTGCAGCCGGCGAGGAGCTCTTCCGCGAGCACACCCTGCTGGTGGGTCCGACGGCGCACCGCTCCACCAATCTGCGGACCTGCACGCTGTGCTACCGCCTCATACCCGGCGCCACGGACGTGGAGGCCCTCTGCCCCGCCGGCTGTGGCCTGCCCGTGTGCCCGGCCTGCCGCGAGTCGCCGCGTCACGAGCTCGAGTGCAAGCTGTTCCGCAAGTGGCGGCCGCTGGAGCGGGAGCGGATCGAGCCGCGGGCCCTGCGCATCCTCAGCGTGGTGCGCTGCTTCTTCCTGGACGAGCCGCAGCGGAAGCTGCTGTACGCGATGCAGGCCAACGCCGATCGCTACTACATGAAGGAGGTGGAGCGGGCGGCGGCCTGCTTCGAGCACTTCCCGCGCGAGCAGGACATGCTGGACTTCTTCTACCGCACCATCTGTGCCTTCAACACGAACGCCTTCGAGAGCCGCAGCAACGTGGAGGGGCACGAGGTCCTGGTCCGCGCCCTCTACCCTTTGGCCGGGCTCCTCAACCACCAGTGCACCCCGAATGCGGCGCATCACTTCGAGGACGGCGAGACCATTGTGGTGTGCGCCACGGAACGGATTGCCGCGGGCGCCGAGATCACCATGTCCTATGCCAAGCTGCTGTGGTCGACGCTGGCGCGGAAGATGTTCCTGGGCATGACCAAGCACTTTATGTGCAAGTGCGTGCGGTGTCAGGATCCCACGGTGAGTCCGAGTGGGAGCCGGCTGCATCTGCTCTCGATTTCGGGGGCCTGCAAGTGGCGCAATCGCCGCCATCGAACCCAAAATAGCTTCCTCAGCGACGCCATAGAAATGTCACCAAGCAGGGGCGTTCCCCAGAAGGGGTTGGGACTTGGCAGCACTCAATTAGTTGGGATTTGATGGTTCTTCAAAAATGTAGAGTTAATAATTGTAGAGTTTTGTGTGGAAACATCTTACTTGAGTGCTGCCAAGTCCCCTCCGAGGACGCTCCTCTGTCCCAGTGGGCGAGTGGGCGACATCCGACGAGCAATTAATCAGCGCGGCTAAGTGAGTGATTGAGGCGCGGCAGCTGGGACTTGGAGCTGGCCCTGGCCAGGCAAGCAGCCAAGTGAGTAGAGCAACCGTTACCCACTATCTCCCGAGAGACAAAGGCTCACAGAAGAGCCAGCGGGATGCAAGGAGTTACTGTATGATCCCAAGTTTGTATTGAGGGAATTTCCCTTGTTCCCTTCCTTTTTGTTTGAGAATGATCTGCCCTGTGGGACAATAACCAACTGAATGCTCCCCGAATAAAACCCAAACCATTATCTCGGCAGCCTGCCAATGACCGATGGAGGCGCCCCAACTAGTTCAAGTACCCACATCTATCCTACACATCATCCTATATCATATATATACCATTCATTCATTCAAACGCTTTGGGAACTGGCACAGAAATCGGTTCATAGATCGCATAGCAGCACGTCAACTGCCCTTGCCTCACCTGCCCACCGCATCCTGCATCTTGGTGGCCGCGGATCTTCGCATCTTCGCATCTTCGCATCTTCTATGCCGCACGTCAATCCACATGAATTTAAATTACGGTTTGCCTCGTTTTGTGGGCTCTTAAATATAAAATTTGCGCACAAATTCTTTAGAAAACAAAAACGGGCGCAAAAAAACAGACCCAGAATGAGGAAAATTTTGAAATTTGTCGAGTATTTCGAATGGCATACCCTTTTTTCACAGGGAGTACGGGTTATAGCTCAAGTTTTTAATATTTTAAGAGATTTCTGGAGGGATTCAGATTGTTGTTAAGTTATTACCCTAAGCTTCTGAGATTTCTCACTTTTTAATTACCCTTTAATTTTCTTGAATTCCCTTTCATTTTCTAGCTACTTTTATGACATTTTCTGGAGAGCCAGGGTATTCCCCCAGACAGCTGTGATTTTTCCCAATACTTCTTCAGTTTGCTTTCGGTTTCTTTTTTGGAATATTCGGCACTCGAGTGTGTGTGTGTGTTGTGCCAAGCTGTGTGCTGTTATTTCACTTAGTTCCGCTCGCGCGGCCCTGCCCGGCTGCCTTCGCTTCGATTGAGGGCAATAAAATGCACGTAAAAAGTGAAAATAGATTTTAAATGGAGCCATTGAGGTGGTGGGGGGTATTATATAGTTGCTTGGTGGCCTGAGGGCTCGTTAAAGTTTACAGCTGATTTACGTATGTCCGCAGGCCGAGGGGCTTGCCAGGCTTAGCTGGAGTTCGGGTGACAATGCGTGACAGTCGTCGCATTGTCCCCCCCCCGTGATGTGGCTTTGGAGCCATCCCCACCTGGTCGGTCACGTGTCATGGCGCTCACCTCGTTCCGCTCCCATTCGTCCCTGACACGCAACTCCTTCTTGGCCAGCGATGTCTTAATTTATGTCCCAGCCACACGCACTGCTCCCAAAAGCGGCAGCAGGACGATGGGAGCGGGGGATACACTGGAAGAAAGTGGTCATAGGAGAATATAAAAATAGTTAGGAAAACTTTACTATAAGCCAGAGGCTACATGGTGAAACTGCTTTTGTGTGAGTTAGAAATAGAACAAAGTGGTTAGAAAAGAGAAATAATGGCTAACATATTTTGTAATATTTTATTTAACATAGCTATGACTAAAAAACTAATTATTAAACTCTAGAAAAGGTTAGAATAAGTCACAAAATTAATATTTCGCCGCAATCTGTCCATATTGTGCGTGTGCCGGCAGAGGTCCGGCAGAGAAATTGGCAGCATTGTACCCAAACCCTTTCAGTAGTTATTATGTAACATTTTTTGTTTTCTAATTTGGTAGTCCTTCTAAATTGTGGTTCATTGCGAGAGAGTTCAACAAAGAAAGTACCTAAAAAATACAAAAACAAAACCTACACATCGTCGGGGACAAGCAGACCTAGCAGACATGCTTGACCCGTTTTAAGAGTGGCTCCTAGCCTGCAATTCGATGCCCGACCCTGACTTCAAATAAATTGGTTTATTTTTTGTTTATTTCGAATAAGTAATAGTATTTTCGGGCAGTGCAACAGCGTGGGAGACAACCACGCCCGGTATTAGTGGCTCCCTGCATCTCCGCAAATAATTTTTGTCCACCTGCTCAGATTGCCGGGGGTGGATATCCATATATTGGCTGGAACTGGAAGTGGGTCTGGGACTGGGACTGGGACTGAGGGTGGCTAGTCATATGGCTTCGCTTCACTTTATGGCATCCATAACCATAACCAACCGCAGCACATCCACATCCACATGGCACCCAGAGAGGTGTTCGTCGCACAAATTGACAGCGGGAAGCGCTCTTTGATGGCTCGACTGCATCAGTGTCGTGACGCCTCCTCCTGGTTCCTGGTTTCGCCCCTGGTATTGCCTCCGATGAGCCCCCCGTGGCCGCCGCCATATGCGAATCCAATTGAATGCAACAATACGACCGCAGCAGCAGCGCAAATTGAATAAGAGTCAAAAGCAAAATCCGCTTTGCGGCGTCCCAGCCAAAAGCGTGGACAGTTCCAGCTTTCGATTTCGCTCCTACATCTAACATTTTGGCAAAGCGTTTTATTTAATTATATTTCTTTCATTAATATGCAATGTATTTGGCATTTATTGTCCAATTGCTGTCTATATTTTGGGGGAATTTCATCTTTACGATTCTGTTAAACAAAAAAATGTAGTAGCATACTTTCAGGCATCAAAATAGGTGGTTTTACCATTCCGCAAGTGGAAACACTAAACCATTTTTAATATTTCTCATTTTTATTTTGTTTATAAATATTTTAATTGATATTTTTGTAGGAAAATCGCATTTACAAGTTCTTTAACGGTTTTCGCCAATTTTGGTAAAGATTTCGGGTGTGGGAACACTGGCTGCGTGTGTGTGTCGGCTGTACTTCGCTGTGTGCGTGTCCGTGTGTGTTGTTGGAAAAAATCATATTTGACTGTTGTCGTTGTTGTCTCTTGTCTCCTTCTCCTTTGCCTCAGCCCGCTCTTTCGGCCCACCTCCCCCCGTCGTCCTCGCTCCCCTGTGTACGCCTCTAATTTGTGTTTTTTTTTTTTTTAGTTGTCTCTAATGCTCTCCGAGGGCGTCGTCGGCGTTCACGTCATAAGCGTCGCGCTGTCCGCTTCTTGTGGTTGTTGTTGCTGCTTCTGTTGCTTCTCTTGTTGCTGTTGTGGCTCTGCGTTAGGGCCCTGTGGTTGCTGATGTTAGTGTAGCTTCTCTTGTTGCTCTAACTGTTGTTGTTGCTGCTGCTGTTGCTGCTGTTGCCTCTGTGTTTGTTATTGTTGCCGCTGTCACCGCGCTACTGTTGGCGCTGCCTCTGCCTCTGCCTCGGCCGCTGTCGCTGCTATTCCCGCAGAGCCGCTGCCGCTGCCGCAGCCGCAGCCGCAGCGACCGCGAATGCCGCGGAGACATCATCACTCGCTGAGTTGTCGCGCGTCGCGTCGGTTCGCCGCAGTTTCGCCGCCTGACCATGTCCGCCTCCGTCCAAGTGCCAGCGCCGCCGCGCGTCCAAGCGGACACCACGATGGCCGCCATGGTGGCCCACATGGCGCCCTGCCGCGACACCACGCCCGAGCAGCTGGCGCAGCTGATTGACGCCCACCTGGGCGATCTGCGCGAGGAGCAGCCCAACTGGACCATCAGCTCCTCGAAGGTGGCCGGGCGCGGCGTGTTCGCCACGCGGGACATCGCCGCCGGCGAGCTGATCTTCCGGGAGCGAGCCCTGGTCACGGGACCCACCGCGCGCAAGGGTCAGCTGAGCTGCTGCGTCTGCTGCCACCAGCCGCTGCCGCAGACGGGCTTCCTCTGCCGGCACAAGTGCACCCTGCCCGTGTGCGAGACGTGCTCGGACAGGGAGGAGCACCAGGCGGAGTGCGAGCACTTCCGGCGTTGGCAGCCCAAGGATATGGACGCCGAGCCGGGTCAGGAGCAGGTCAACCCGCTGTCGCTGCGCATCCTGACGGCGGTGCGGGTCTTTCACCTGGGCAAGGAGCAGCGCCACCTGGTGGACGCCATGCAGGCGAACGCGGAGCGCGGCTATCGCCGGGAGATCATCAAGGCGGCGCAGTGCTTCCGCAACTTCCCCACCACGGACCGCCTGTTCATGGACCAGCTCTTTCGCATCGTCGGCGTGCTGAACACGAACGCCTTCGAGGCCCCCTGCCGCTCCGGCGGCCACGAGGTGCTCCTCCGCGGCCTCTTCCCGCTGACGGCGATCATGAACCACGAGTGCACGCCCAATGCCAGCCACTACTTCGACAACGGCCGGCTGGCGGTGGTGCGGGCGGCACGGGATATACCCAAGGGTGGCGAGATCACCACCACGTACACCAAGATCCTCTGGGGCAACCTCACGCGCGGCATCTTCCTCAAGATGACCAAGCACTTTCTGTGCGACTGCACGCGGTGCAACGACAACACTGTGAGTAGGGGCATTGAGACTCCTTCTTCCAGGAGAGTTATCCCCTTGAGTTATGGCTGGGTTTATCCAGTATCCTGTTGGGCTTGCCGTTCCCGGAGCTTGATTGCCATGTTGCTGAGCTTTCTTTCTTTATTATTCATTCATTAACTACTCCCTCATTATATGTATTGCCTTGTGATTAGTTTTCCCGAATTCCTAATCTAAATTAAGCCGGCGATGTGTATGTTTTGTTTTTGTAATCCCCGACATTGTGCTTTCTGTGACTCTAACACATTCATGAACTATCATGATTATAAATCGTGATTAGTTGTCCCAAACATAAACCCTATATACATATATCCAACATTTTAAATTTAGCCGGCGATGTGTAAGTTTTGTTCTTGTAACTTTCCGACTTTGTGCTTTCTGTGACTCTAACCTACATTACTCATTCGTAAAATACTCATTAATTTTATTTTATATATTAAATATCGTGATTTGTGATTAGTTTCCCCAAAATTCCAAATAATTCGGCGATGTGTAAGATTTGTTTGCGTATTTACCCTCATTGTGTAACGAGCTATCAAGCAACTTGTGTAATTCATTCATATACTCATTATTGATATATTGCCTTGGGGTTCTGTGCTTTACAGCTAACTCAAGATAAATCTATTCAATATATTTGTCTATAACTTTTATCTTTTGCTTAAACTGAATCATAAAGTAAGGTATAGATCTTTAAAACTAATGTGGTTTTGAAGAACTAAAACTCTAGAGAATGGAAGATTGTAAGTGTATATTTTGTTCTTTACATTCTTCACTCTGTTTATAGAGTTTATTTTAAAACGAAACCACGTGTATGAAATTAGGGGCGCCAGAACTTATCTAGTGTTAAAGCTATATACATCCTATATTTTTGGTAGTAAATATTCTTTGTTATAAACTTTAATCTCAACAGTGGAGCTTTTAAACTTAAATGTAGTATTAGATGGTTGATCTTCTGAAGCTCTATCTAACTCATTTCCAGAGGTGGAAGCGCTAGTGACCCCTAATGTTCCCTTCCAGCCTGTATCCCATCATCGCATTTTCTTGAAATATTTTCATAATACGTTTTCAAAGTTCTTTGCCTATTATTTCCCTAAGAACATGCTCAATATTCGTAGCTATTATGCGGCATACATATATCCGATGGATACACAACTCCAACCGAGCAACGGCCCTGTGAGAACCTCGCAATCTGGCCGGGGCGACCGCAAGAAGCAATTATTGAAATCTGAAAAACATATTTCACTTGAATCCCAACGAATGTTCTTGGCCAACAGAACACACGTTGTCGGTGTCAACGTCGCTCTCCCGAATATATTATGTTGTGTTGTGTTGTGTTGGGTGCGCAGTATATTCGCATGAATATCTATCTATATCTATTTATGCTCATAATGGCCTGGCCACGCCGCTCTCTCCCAATCCGTATCCGAATCCGATCCGGCGGATACGGTGAATAATGGCCTCTGGGGTTGGCAGTGGCCCCGCTGGCGCTGGCGCTGGCCAGGCCACCTGACACAAATGCGTTCCCTAATTAAATTAGTTCTATGATTTGCATCAGGGGCGCCCACCCCCAAGCCGGGAGGGGGTGGTTTACTAAGTGGCCGAAAGTTGGGCCAACAAAAAAGATAAATAATAGAGTTAACTGAAGCGGAGGGAAATGGAGTTCATGCCATGGAAATTACATTATGGGGTCAAATTCGATATACGGATTTGGTAAAGGAATTAAAGGGTTAAAAATCATTTTGTGGGCTTATTTGATATCCCAGTTTTAAGGTAGGGAATCTGCAATCCATTATGTTTTGGATATATTTATAGTATATGGCCTGTGCCAATATTCACTGCTGAAATATTCTAAACCATTCGAATTCCCCAGACATTTTCTTATATTTTTAAAAATTTATTGGCAAAGTCTAAATATGTTTAAGGAAAATTCGAAAATGCTATCAAATTTACTTGCGGGTGAAAACGGAACTATAAGGACCCGAATATATTAATAAAGTATCACTTGGGTTTTCAAATCCCCTAAAAAAGTGCTTAAAAGTATGCAATACAATGTTTGAGGTTAAAAATTTATTTGTTTTATTAAGTAAAATTGTGAAGCATAGCTTTGGGCACATTTTTTTAGAGATTTCAAAACCTCAGTGATTTCTTTAGCATACTCTTATATATATTCGAGAAAAATCTTTCGATCCGGTCGAAAATCAAGCGAAACTTGGGCGAATAATGGATCTACCACGGTTTCTTGATTTTCCTCAGCAGTTGTTTTTAATATTAAATGGTTATTACGTTACATTACGTTACGATTATTAAAGCTATTATAAAGTAAATTAAAGCTTTAGTTACTCATGCTATATATTCAAAAGAAAATCTCAATATATCTATGATATTCCTGCCTAATTAGAGATTTCTATGAAAATGTATATTTTCCAAAAATCTTATGTATAGATTGTATATCGCAAATTGTTGGTATATGTGAAGCTACCAAAGTTCTGTGGGCTACTAACCTCCTCACCCCACACACACCCGACACGCACACACTTCCCCAAAAACTTGCCTGAGCATGACATTCACCGAGCATATATGCTAATGCCTTCGATTCCGATTCCGATTGCGATTTCCATTTGGATTTCGACTTCAGTCGAGTGAACTGCGCCTTGGAGTGACAGAGGCGGTGGTTTAGGAGCCCGGCATAACCCATTGAAACACCGACAAGCCACTGATCATCCTCCCGCCTTGTGTTGTCTCTTTTCCAGGAGAACGGAACGTACCTGTCGGCGCTGTTCTGCCGGGAACAGGGCTGCCGCGGCCTGGTCATTCCGGTCCAGACCCGGACCTTGCAGCCGGACTGGCGCTGCCTGACCTGCGAGAATGTGTTCCCGCACGCCAAGATGGCGCGCTACCAGGACTTCGCCCTGAACACCATCAACAACCGGATCAACTCGTGCAGCGTGCAGGACATGATCCACTTCATCAACGAGCTGTGCCCGCGCTTCTGCCCGCCCTCGAACTACGTGCTCATCGAGGCGAAGCTGAACGTCATCTGGCGGATGACGCGCTTCGACCGGGACCAGTACACGCCGGAGGAGATGGCCCACATGGACCGCTATCGCGAGGACATTCTGGCCATCCTGCATAAGCTGGGCGCCGGCGAGTGCACCCTCAAGAAGCTGATCACCGAGGAGATCCCGTGAGCTGAGGCACTGGCTCTGCGCTTTTTTTTTTCCGTTTGTTTGTTCGGCGCGACTGTGTGGGAGTGAGTGGAGGAGTTGTGTGAATGAGCGGGGGCCTCGGACCCCCTTGTTGTTATTCTACTTGTAATCTCGTAAGGAATCCAATAAAACACCGAGCTATTATCCAAGCCGTGGGCTATTTGCCGCCCCCTATGTTATTAAATTTTTGTTCTGCTTATTTTGGGAGGTTTTTTAACAGGTAGGAGTGTTTTGATTTGTCAAGAGAGTCCAATATTATCACTAAGATGACGAACGGCCATACATTTGTATTGCAATATGCAAGCCATTTTTTTGCAAGCGACAAACTTGGGCCCCTCTCGCTAGCACAAAGTTGAGAGGGTAAAAATCTAAGGAAAGAGAAAGAGAAAAAGTGCAAAGTTCTCTTAAAGTGCACTTATACGCTGTTGTTGCTGCTTTGCTTGTACATTGTTATTACGCTCAATTTTAATAGGAGAGAAACAATGCAAGACTCTCTTAGTCTGAACGGAACTTATAAGCAGATGTTGCTGCTTTGCTTGTACATTACACGCAATGGGTGGAAGAGACAGCGAGAGAGGAAGAAATAGGGCACAAGCATATATACAAGAGCAAAAATAGCTCTAGCACTTGCAGGAAGAGCACACGGAGGATAGAACGAAATTAAGAGGTTCCTTTGATTCCCTTTTCAATCGGGTCTGCTGTTTACCGGTCTCTTGGTAACTTATAGAGAAACGGAACCCCCTTTAACTATCATAAACTTTTAGTAGCTGACTTTCTAGAGTCAGGTCTCTGTACCTATGATTTTTTAAGCTCAATGCCTTTGATCACCTCTGGTCTCCATCCAGGATTTCGAACCCTCATAGGAAACAAGGAACGCCACTGGCATGGGCATGGGACACCCAACCAGCCGCAAAGATTGTGGCCCGGCGATTGACCAACAAGTTGAAAATTGGCGCGCTACAAAGTCGGCAGAGTGTGCACTATTCTAGCTGCGCGCATTCCTCGCGGGGTTCTGCTTTCAGATTCTTTTTTTTCCTTTTGGCAAGCATATAATTATCGGGCCCATCTCTTGGCGCAAGTCAACTGAAAATTATCTATATTGCACATGATATATGGCAAATAAACAAGCCGAGTGAGCGATAATATAGCCGGGTAAACTGTGCGAGCCGAAATCCATTTATTATTTATTATCAGCTCTCGGAGAATCTGTAGAGATTCGCCATATATCAGCCATTAAGTGGGATCTACAAAGGTTTCTTGGTTGGGATCAGGTGTTGTGGCTCGAAGCAGTTCCCACAGGGAACACCCTTTTTTTTTGGCCACATGTGGTGGCTAATCGATTCCCAATAGACCCTGATGTTCGTGGTTGTGGTTGTTGTACAAAAGCTTTCTTTAATGGCGCTTACGGGGGGCATACACACGCACATACGGGCCATACATACAGTCGTAATAGAATAACAATAATAATTTCTCTAGTACAATTTGCATATGGATTTACGGACTTATACCTAGATGTGGGTACAGACATTTGCATGCAATTGCCAGGGAGAAGGGGCAATAGAGGGGTTTGGGAAGGAGTGAGGGTCAAGGGGAGTTGCCTATACATAAATAATCGGATATGCTATATCTATTACAACGTTTCATGCACTCATATTGACAGGTGAGATGCCAGATGCCTAAATTTACCGATCTGGCATCCCTTCTGTCAGTATGAGCGAGCATAAGCGCAGCATATGGCATCCATACACATACATACAGCTCTGACCTAGGTCTAGGACTTATAATTACCAAATATGGGAAAAAAAACAAAAAAAAAACAGGGCTAGGGATGAATAGGAACAGGGAACTAGCTTAGGGACAGGTGGTCCGCGTGGTCCTTCTCCGACCGGCGGGCCTGGAACCGCTGCAGCGGCGGAATGGCGAACATCACCAGGCCACTGATGGCTATCATCAGTCCGGCCATGAGGAAGGCGGGCGAGTACGAGTCCGTCATGTCGTACATCCAGCCTAAGGAGAAAATTTCAAGTTAATTAAGAGAACTTTGAGTTAAAGAGAGACCAAACCCACCTCCAATGGGGGGACCTATGAAGCTGGCAATGCCCTGGAAGAGCAGCAGCAGGCCAAAGGCATTGGTCAGCTTCTCCAGCCCCAGCAGATCCACCAGGATGACCGAGGTCAGGCCCACATAGGCGCCGATTGTGAAGCCAAAGGCCGAGCAGTACAGGGCCAGGGACTTGTAGTCATGGCACAGGGGCACCATTACAGTGGCTGAGGGACAAGGCAAAGGATTAGGAGGATTCCAGGAGGATACTATCGGGACTCACCTATGCCGCAGGCCGTCAGGCACACATTGTAGACCAGGAGGCGGTTCACCCAGGGCTTGTCCGATATGTAGCCCAGGACAATGCGACCGACCGTGTTGGCCACCCCAATGGTGGCTATCAGGTAGCTGGCCTCCGACTTGGTCAGGTTCAGCTGCTCCGCGTAGGCGGCCACATACAGGTAGGGGACATTGAAGCCGATGCTCGTGCAGAAGTTGGACACCGAGAAGATGACGAAGATGACGTCCTTGAGCAGCGAGAAGTTCATCATTTCGGCGAAGGTGTCGCGGGTCTCCTTGGAGCAGGTGATGCAGCCGCAGCATTTGGTCTCCTCCTGCAAGAAGGGAGAATAGGGGAAGATTAGGAAGTGAAACCCAGACAGGCCCCTACAAGGGAGCTTTGCCCTCGATCCCAGCACAGCTTTCCGAGGGTCACTGCCAGCCTCGCCTAAGCCCAAGTCCGAGCCAAAACAAGTCCGAAATTAGCATGGAAATGTGAGTGTGTAAGCGTGGCGGCTCATGTTAGTCAAATGAGCTGGGCAGAGTTCCCATGAATATGCGCCGATAGGCCGGACGGAGCTGAAAACCCAGTGGCCGCCGGCGTCGGGGGCCCAGTGCTGAGTCGGCTCTGGAGCACGGCAAATGGAGGCCTTCTACGAGGACAGCGAGATATTCGTGACGGGCGGCTCGGGCGTGGTGGGCAAGGCGCTGATCGAGAAGCTGCTGCGCTCCTGCAATGTCCGCCGCATCTACATCCTGCTGCGGCCGCGGCGCCAGCTGACGGCGGAGCAGCGGCTGGTCCGGCTGCGCCAAGCCACCATCTTCCATGTGCTGGCCCTGGAGAAGCCGGAGGCCCTGGACAAGCTGGTGCCCGTGCCGGGGGATGTCTCGCTGCCGGGCCTGGGCATTGATCCTGCCATGATCGAGCGCATGCGAGGCGTCTCCCTGGTCTACCACTGTGCCGCCACCGTGCGATTCGACGAGCCGCTGCGCGTGGCCCTGCGGCTGAACGTCGGCGGCACCTTGGAGGCCATCAAGTTCGCCGAGGGCCTGCCCCGGCTGAGGGTCTTCGTCCACGTGTCCACCTTCTACAGCAATCCCTACCTGAAGCGTGTGGAGCCTAAGGTAAGGGGATGACTCTCCTCCCTCTGTTCTCTGTGATCTCTCTGATCTCTCTGATCTCTCTGATCCTTGCAGTACTACTCCTCGCCCATGGACTGGCGGCTGTGCCTGCGGCTGCTGGACGAGGTGCCGGACGAGCGGATGCTCAACGCCCTGACTCGCAAGTAAGTTGGAATTGGGACTGCCTAGAGCCTCCTCCTCCTCCTCCTCCTCCTGATACTCTTCCTTTCCAGGCTGATTGTGGGCTTCCCCAACACGTACACCTTCACCAAGAACCTGGCCGAGTCCCTGGTGAACGACTACCGCCACCGCCTTCCCCTGATCGTGTACCGTCCCTCGATAGGTAAGCACCAGATGTCCTTCCTCGTCCCAACCCCTCCTAATCCCCCCCTGCAGTTCTCTTTGCCGTGGACGATCCCTCGCCGGGCTTCTCGCCCTCGCTGATGGGCGCCATGGGCCTGTTCGCCTTGGTGGGCGCCGGCATCCTGAAGACCGTGTACCTGGCCCGGGACGTCCGGCTGGATATCACGCCCCAGGACCTGGGCATCAAGAGCCTACTGTGCTACGCCAAGCACGGCTGCGAGCTGTACCAGCAGGGTCCACCGGCTGAGCTGCCCGTGTACCTCTCCTCGTCCCGCGGCCATGTCCCGCACACCTTCACGGAGATGGCCGAGCAGATGGACGAGCTGAATCTGTGGAAGGACGTCGCCTTCGGCAAGAACCTGTTGATTCCGGGCTGCCACTACACGGACAGGCGTTGGGTCTACCAGTTCCTCGTGGTCACCAAGCAGATCGTGCCCGCCCTCATCATCGATCTGCTGCTGAAGATCTGCGGGCAGAAGCCGCAGCTCATGGGCGTGGTGAGGAAGGCCTACCAGACGCTGGAGGTGATGCAGCCCTTCATGTTCAACAACTACGACAGTCCGGGGGCCACGGACAAGGAGAGGCTGTCCAAGGAGAACAAGGGGTGGGTCCTTGGAACTCTGAATATCCTTAATCATTTCAGCCTGAATCCTTCTCCTTAGCACCCCCTTCAATCTGGATGCCTTCAACGACCCGGACATCCACGCCCAGGTCATCAGCTCCAGCAGGAGCATGCTGTTCAGCATCCGCACCCATCTGCTGCGCGAGGATCCCCGCACCCTGAGACGCTCGCGGATTATCCTGAAGATGTGAGTAATGCCTCCTCCTCCTTGATAGGTTTTCCTCACTAAAGTCTCCACTCCTTCAGCAAGGTGATGCTCTACCAGGTCTTGCGGCTCTTCCTGCTCTACAAGCTGATCCGCTGGACCCTGGGGCGGCTCCTCTAGATCTAAAGCTATTTTTGTTGTATCCCCACCTTCCTTTTTTTTTTTGTAAGTCCCAAGGATTGTAATAAAGCTTTGCCCAGTTCCCCAAGAAACTCACCTGACTCAGGGACACATTGTTGCTCTGCCGCAGGGATCCATAGCGCTTGATCACGCCCGAGCCGGACATGGAGCGGTTCAGGTCATTCCTGGAGCTCACATAGTCCGGCAGGTTGTGCAGGGAGCCCTGTGGAGGGAAGCAGAGCAGGGTTAGAGGTGATTCAGGGCCTTGAGAGGCGGCCAACCCACCTGGTAGAGGGCATCCGGGCGGTACATGGTGCCGCTGGCACTCCGATGGGCCTCCTTCAGCGGCGTCAGCTGCAGCTGGCTGTGGAACTTGCGGGCGATGTCGTCGTTGCTGGTGCTCTTCACCACCACGCCCGGCGCGGGCGGAGTGACCAAAGTCGGAGCCTGCTGGCCATTGATGGCCCCATTCGAGTTGTTGTTCTGTTCGAGGAGAAGTAAGTAATGAGCCTCAAAGGGAACGAGGAGAAAACCTTACCAGACTGGGCTTTAGGTTGTGGCCCACGCTGTTGGAGCGGCAGAGAGCCGCGCCCGGCGCCATCGGCGTGTCCGTGCGCTGCGGCAGCTGCAGGTACTGGTCCTTGGGCGGCAGCACCTTCAGCGGCTCCAGCTCCGCCGGCGTGGTATTCTGATCAATGATCGCCGACTTCTTGCCCAGCTTCGGTGTGCTGGGCGTATTCGGCGGCGTCTGCGGCGCCGTCTCCAGCTCCAAAGGCCGGAACATGGCCCCAAAGATGATGCAGTTGAGCACAATGCCACCGATAATGAGCATGGCTCCGCGCCAGCCGTAGCTGCCAATCAGATACTCCGTTAGCGGTGCAAAGACAAAGGTGCCAAAGCCCGAGCCGCACACCGCGATGCCCGTGGCCAGGGATCTCTTCGCCTCGAAGTACTGCGTCACGCTCACAATCGCCGGCAGGTAGATCAGGCCGAAGCCCAGACCCGTCCCGAAGCCGATGGTGATGATCAGGGTGAGCACGTTCTGGGCGAACATGCTCACGATGATGCAGCTGGCGGCCAGGATGGCACCCGCTATGGTCACCGCCCGACAGCCGTACCGATTGACAAACGACGAGCTGATGGGGCCTTGGGGGGGATAGGAGAAAGTTACAAGGAAGCCTTTACAGAGAGGGAGAGAGAGATTCCACTCACCCGACGAGAAGGTCACCCCCACCATGATGGAGGCTATCCAGGCCGTGTAGCCCTTGCCCTCGTTGAAGTAATCCAGGAACTCATTGTAGAAGATGCCAAAGGAGTAGGTCATGCCATCGGCTGCAAGTTAGATATCGAGATTGGGATTAACTTGGGAGAGCCCGAAAGTAGGCAAAGCCCTCTCTGGTTTGGGGCCATAAGTCACTTCAGTTGGGCAATTAATTACGGTTCCCAACTGTATCAAGATCCCCAAGATCCCGCCCGCCGTCTACCGCTACATAGCAATTACACCAAAATTCCTGGAGATAAGATTAGCGGAGTCCGTCTCGGTTTCGCTTGTGGCCACAATTATCATCCAATTGATAGTTGTATCGCCTCAAGTGGCGACTGTACTCCACTCCCATCCACTCCACCCTGCCCCTCTCGTAAATCAGCCCCGTGGCTATATCCGTATCAGTATCAGGTATCAGGTATCAGGATTGGACCTTGTCGATAAGGCCCGCGCCTAATCTAACTCTGATTTGCAGCGATTAGAGTGCGTAAAGTATTTACGATCGCCGCCTGCTCCCCATCGCCCTTGGGCGCACTGCAGCCGACGCTCCCCAGTCGGGTTGCCGGGTCAGTCCACGGTCGGGACTGGGACTGGAACTGCGTTTGATTTATGGCACCCGTAAAGGCGGAGCAGAAGCACATGGTTAGCTTGGCGGGAGGATTACCCAACACCAGGTAGAGGTACTTCCTCCCAGGCGCCATAAAACTGATTATTAAATACCCGGAACCAAGGACCATCTCTTGATTTTTAGCCAAAAACCAAGAGCTAGGACTCTGGTTATTTAAAATCCTTTAAAAAATGCGTCCTCTTGAATATAGCTTACTATTAAATACCCGGAAGGCAAGCGTCTTAATTTTTTAGTAAAAACAAACTAGGGGTTAGGTTATTCAAAATCATTTAAAATGAGTCCAAAAGTATGCAATGAACTATGTTAGATATAGAATTTTTCTCAGTCTATAGAACCGATTATAAAATACCCGGCAAACCAAGAGCCTTCCCTTTTTTTGTAAATAATCCCAGGAAACTTGAAAGTTTATTTGAAATCGTTTGAAAATGTGTCTAAAAGTATGTAATAAATTAGTTTGGATAATTATTAAAAGGCTTGGCATACTTTTGGGCCTTGTTTAAAGTAATTTCAACTCTACAGCCTGGATTTCCTCTCCCCATGACCAGGAACCCACTATTAAATGCCAGGGAAACCAAAAACCGTAAGTTTTTTATCAAAAACCAAGAGCCAGGAGATAGGTTTTCTTAAATCACTTAAAAAAAGTAAGCAATGCATTATTTTAGGTTTATAATTCTTCTCAGACCATTGAATTGACTAATAAATACCCGGCTAGTCAAAACTCTTATTCCTTTTACCAAAAAACCAAAAACTAAGGCGCTAGGTTACCTAAAATCTTTTTAAAAATTTCCCAAAACTATGCAATGCATTATTTTGGATTACTTTAAAAGCCTTAGCATGCTTTTAGGAGGCACTTAAAGTGATTTCAACTCCACAGCATGGCACAACCTTTCGCTTTTCTCTCGCACTTACTGACTATGTGTATCATGAAGGAGCCAAAGACCACCACCCAGCCCCATCCTCCGTCCGGGGGCGTGGGCTGTGGCGCCAAATCCATCTCGCATGGCTGCTGATGCTGCTGCTGCTGCTGGGATTTTCTGCGTGCCGGCGGTCCGTGAACCATTTTGTTGTGCTGGACAGGTGAGATATGTATATGACCGAGGGTGCTCCGGTGCGATTCCCGAACTCAGTTCAGGGCCTTGGGCCTTGGGCGAGGCGCTCCTGTTGCAGCTCCCAAGCTTCGTCTATCCTGTGTCCGTGTCTGCGTCTCCGTCTGCCTACAGCAGCTGCATGTTGGGCCTGAGCTGAAACGAGGAATTCGGTGGCAATTAGGGGCTAGGAATTTCAATATTAGATTTCAATTAAAATAGTGAAGAGGCGCGAACACGTGATGAAGGGGATGTTGCTTTTCGCCGATTGTTGTTGCCCAGTGTCTGCTTTTGTGCTTATCGCCCAGCTCAGCCGAAAATACATTGAACTTGCCAAGAGCTAAAAACAAAATCCAAACCAAAACAGATTGTTTCTAGGTTTAGCAATAGGAAGGAAGAGCGATTGAGGAGTCCCTGCGGCTCTGGGGTTATTTCAAAACAATGTGAAATTGTTTCAAGAAACATTCTGGAAAACATTATGATTCAACCTTAAGTTTAACTTTTTCTGGAGCGCCTTTTAAGCTTAATTACATATATTCCCTTTACATGGGCCCATTTCCTGTTTTTCCAGCCTCTCTAGAAGCTCCTCATTAGGTTTCTCTACGGCCAATTAGTGGCTTATTTTTCCATTAATTAAACTAACACAATCATTAGAAAAAATGGGTTAAAAAAGCGCTGATGCTGACAAATATTAAGCGAATTAAGCAGCGTCATTGTTTGTGCTTGTGACAGACAGAAATAGTTAGCTGTTTTTAATAAGTAATAATTGAAAATAAAGTTAAATTTAGCAGCGATCTTGTTTTTCGCGGAGAGGTAGAGCTGGCAGCGAGGCGAACAAAACCAAATCAAAGCAGTTATCAGGCTTTCTGTGACCCTGTGACTCTGTCACCTCCTGTCTGCCCCCCGTGGAACCCCGCCCACATTCGCTAAACATAACGCTTATCGCCACCGTTATTTTCGCTCAATTCCGCTTACATTTCCATTGTCACTCTCAGTGTCTCTCGGGGAGCCGGAGGAGCTGTCCCATCTATGTACGTACTCTTGGTGGGGACGTGGCTTATCATCTCAGGCGTTGCTCGAATAAAAACGAATAAAAACACCCGACTTTTAACGATCCGTTCTGAGCTCTATTTGCCATTCGGACCCCCAGCGATCATCCAACCGAAAGTCTATCGTTTATACAGCGGCAAAGTCATGAACAGGAGAGAGCATTATATAGTTTTAGGTTTTGTAGAACCAGCCAAGCACGAAAGTTACTTGGAAAAGGCAAAGGTTATTTAATAACTTCCTCGTTTATCATCCAATTGGACTAAAATTTTGGAAACATGTTCGCACACAGCTATTTATTATTAAAAAAGGCAGGCCTTTAAGTTTAAAAGCTTTAAATTTCATAGTCTCTGAGATTCATACAAACAGAGGGACAGAAGTGCAGACGGACAAACGGACAAACGGACAGACGGACAAACGGACATCAACTCGGCAGGCGCTGATGATCAAGAATTTTGTTTTAGTTCGAAGCGCCTACTTCCGCCTGTTACATTTCAAGTTGTAATAAAATTCTACCCTATAGTTACCTGTTATAATAAGGTCAATAAATTAAATTTGTAATATTTAAATTCCTAATGTAAAATAATAACCAAAATAAAGTCATATTTCTTACTTCGAAATTCAATTTAAAAAATGTAAACTGTGTCAGAACTCTGGGCTCCACTCAGCTTCAGACAGCTCTAATCACTGGCCCAGGTGCGAATTACTTTCGTTTATTATTGTGTTATTCTCTGTGTTCTCTCCTCAGCTGGTCGACCCCAAGAGATATGGCCAATACTGGTGGAATATAAAGAAAATATATACAGAAGATATAGGCGCTTGTATCTCTCCAAGAGCTGCCCCTGCTCAATCATCGTTGTGGGTTTTCGCAAAGTGAAAACAAAGCGCAAAAGTTGCAACAATGCCGCAAGATAATTGTGACGTGATAAAGCAGATGGATTCAGGGGAGGATTCGCCTTCGGATTGGGATTCGGACTGGGAGCCAGTGCACTCCCAGCAGAACGCGCAGCGAACTGAACAAAAACAAATGCGTCGTCGCGCTACACGTTTGTCCAAAGTCATGAGTATTATCGGAGAATAGCATTCATACAGTATAAAAACAATGAAAGTCGGAGAGAGCACAAAAGCTAAAACTCGACCTAAAATTGATTAGAGACAGGCGCACAATCGAGACATGGGCGGTTACAAAAGCAAACATATATAGCTTACTAAATACTATATGAGAACAACAGGAAACGCATCCACAGCATCTCCAACTTTTCCATGCTCCTCCTAGCATGATTCATCAGTCGGCTTCGTCTTTTGTGCAATCAAAAACAATTAAAACAATACAAATCAAATCAAATCAAATGTAGAATTTTTGGTATTATCAACGGGATGCTCGGGCTGTTCGGGATGGCGACCATGACATTCAGGCGTTCGCCGACAAAGAGATTGCGCATACGCACCGTGTGCGTTACACGCCAAGTATTTATGTATTAAATATGTATATTATGGCAGAGAATCCGCCCACTTGACCGCAGCTAATTCCAACAAAGAAAGAATAGACTTTGATTTCAGCTAAACCAAGTGGAAAAATTATAAAGCAAAAATAAGAGAGAGAGAGAATGAGATAAGGAGCAGGTTCTCCAGGAAAGTTTCCTTTTTGTACTAATTCTAATTAGCTCACAAATCTACAATTAATATAGCAATTAGCTAAGCTTCTGTTCTGATTTGTTTATTTCATAATCATTAATCTTCTTATCAATACTCTGAAATGGAGCTTGGCAAACTCCTGGAACCTTCTAGGATTTGTCCACCTATTTAGGAACTATTTGAACAGAGTTATCAGCCAGTTAGCAACTAATTTGTAATCGGCTTTTTATTGCCCTGATACTTCTGTGTTTATCTTGACTGGCAACGAAAACGAAAACAGCAACAGCAACAGCAACAGCAACAATAACAATAACAAGGCAATGAGCATATTATTATTATCGCTGGATGCACTCGTCCAGCGGATGGCTGCACTGCGATGGGACTTTGCCTTGACCCATCTCCGGGCCAGCCCAGGCCCTCATGTATTACGTACGTGTTCAATATGGGTGTGTTGTGGTGAGTGTGTAAGCCGAGTGATAGCCGAAAAAAAGAGGAGAACGGGCCAATATGTGCGCAGTAACGAAAATGCAATATCAGCAGCAACACGAACTGTGGACATCGGCGCTCTATTACGTGTGTGTGCACCGGGAGAAAATATTGACATTGTCTACTTTGGAAAACTTTGGAAAAGTATCAAAAACTGATAATTACTTATTATTCTCCGGAAGTTGTTTATAGCTATTAGAGATGGAAGAGGATGTAAGCAAACATCGATTTAAAATCGATTATTATCGATTGCAGAAGAAATGTAAACGGGTGGAAAGGTGGGAGAAGCGGAGAACAAAGAATTGTTTGCATTTCCGAATGACACGATATAAAAAACGATTTAAAATCGATTTATATTGATAGGAGAATAACTGTAGAAGGAAGAAAAGGTGGGAGAAATAATATACTTAAATAGTTTTAAAAAGTATTAAATATTGATTGCTATTTCAATATTTATTTATATAAGAACATCTATTTGAACATTTCAGGCTCATTAAATAAGGAATAGATCGATTTATGCATCTTTTATTATTTTGTATGCAAAAATCGATTTAAGCCCGATTAATATCGATAGCAGAAGAATTGTAATTGGAAGAAATGTAGAACAAAGTAATCCCTTAAGTTTCGAATAACTTAATATAACAAAATATTTAATATGTTTAAATAATTATAAAAAATTATTAAATATTGGTTACAAGGGAAATACTAACTTATATAAAATCATTTAACACAAAACTTAATGCTAATTAATAGAAAATATTTAATCGATTAAAATCGTTTTAAAATCTTAAACTTTAAAAAGAAAATAATATAAAAATATATATTTCACAAATATCCATAAAATTCTCCAACAAAATATTTATATAAACGATATTATATGAACAAAATAAATAATAAAATATATTTCTAACCTAATATCATCTCCCAATTTCTTGCAGTGCATCCCACCAAGATTGCATTCATTTCGGGTGGCCCACAAGTGTCGTTGAACCACGACCAGCAGCAAAATAAACAAATGCCGCCTGCCAAGAGCGATATCGAAGGTGATGATAGAGAACAAATGCCAAAGAGATGGTGATTCACCTGGTTCACCTACGGGTATCCACGCGTACCGCGCCCCTCCAGTTCCTCCAACTCTTTGAGAGAGCCTTAATAAGCACTTGAGTAATTATGCCCACGGCTGGGGGGATTAATTACGGCCGCCGGTCTTTGTTTCTGTCCCAGATTTATGGCTGCCGTTATCCTTGCCCAGTTCAAACTGCATCTCAGCCGGAAAACTCGGGCCGCTCGGCTGCCTGGCCGCCGACATTTGCACTTTGTTTATTATGAAATTAATTCACTTTGCTTGGCACTAAGTGAATTTCAGCTTTTGCGGTCACGGATCTTAATTGCCGCGGCCTTGGACTCGGACTTGGATTCGGATTCGGTTTTGGATTCACTTCCCCCCCAGCCGAAGGCCAGTGAACCGGTGTGTGGATGGAGGTCAGGGAGACTGACCCACTGACTGGTCTTCAGGAAGCAAGGATATTTGGATATTACGTTGTCATGGGAACAGAGCGGAAACGGGGCTTGTATTCATTGATTATCCTCACTTTGTTTGGCTTTTAAAACGAGTTAAACAAAATAAATTACATAATTTAATGCCCTCTTGCTTCAACCTTAAGCTTCTTTTGTTATTAATTCGATTTTGTAAGGAACTGAACCTATGTCTTCCTATATACCTAAGGGTTTCTTTAAGATTCTTCTAGATTCTATAACCTTTCCCTTTTCCCATCACACTTTCATAAGTTCCATTTTACTATTTGTTCACTTTATTGGAGATTAATAATCCCCTACATCAATCTTTCTCAACGATCTTGTCAACATTGCCTGAGTTCTGAGACCTTCGATTTAATCAATATCAAATATCAATATAGGGATTACCAGGGCCAACTCTGTAGAGCGATACACATGGGGGATAAAACACTAAGGCAAGGCACTTTCCCCAATACTCTCCCACGTTCTTTTCTGTTACTCAAAAAAATAAGTAAATAAATAGAAAAAAACACACAAAACCAAAAATAAAGAAAATCTATTTAAAAATAGTGTCGACGGAGAATGCGCTAGATTTTTGGGTGTTTTGAGAGTTTTTGTGTTTTTCGGCTCCTCCGCGTTTCCAGATTGCAGTTTTGAAAAGGAACCAGAGATCGGGGGAGAGATCAGACCAGATGATTATGGGAATGAGGACACCTAATTTGTGAATTCCTTATCGGATCCCGGCTTACCGGACTTACCTTTCGGATTGCCTTTATTTGATAATTATTTTACTGCTGCACTCTTTGCTCTGTTTCTTTTTCCTGTTTTGCTTCGCGTTTATTATATTTTATTCTGTTAGAGGTGTTTTTTTTTTTTTTTTTGCGCGAATGTTCAATTTTTACGACTTTGTTGACAATTTGTGTTCTTGGCGTTACAGTTACAGCATTCGCCAGTGACCAGCCTTAGAGATTATGGATTGCGGATTGCACTCGGGTTCCAATGAGCGAGAAATCGATTTATTAGTCCTCGGAAATATTTGAAAAAACGCGCCAGCGCGCCACTTTTGTTGATAATATACGCGGTCCTAACGGTACTTTCGCGCCAAGGGGATAACACAGGGATGCTAACGGTACTGCCTGTCACAGTAGTACTACTTTTCCCGATTCCGGGAGCTTGCTTTGTGCTTTCGAGGCGAAACGCAACCGATGTCGCTGTTAGCAGGCGACCAAATAAAATTAAATGCGAGCAAAAGTAAGAGCAAAATGCCGAGCGGCTCGCCGCGCAAAGAAGAAGAAGCGCTCGAGGAACGGTTAACAAATAAAGAAGAGGAGCAAGAAGAAGCTCTCGCGCTCTCCGCTCTCTCCATCTCTGTGGCCGCCTGTCTCTCTCCTTATCAGTGGTCACTTCTGCTGGAAGAGAGCGAGCAGCTAGCGAGCGAGAGAGCGAGAGAACGTGATCGGAGTCAATCCGCAGCGAATTATAGAAACCTTATCAGTTTATAATTTTTCTACAGGTTTTTTTTTCGTTTTTGTGATTTCCAATTGTTGTCCACCAGCAAATAACACGGAGTTCGGTTTTCGGGTGGATCGGGAGGGCAGGGGCTGGTGCCGGGGCCGGGGCCGGGGGAATATGGGGGCTTACGCCTTTCAGGGCTTAGTGTTAAATATTAATTAACAAACTTGCTCGATTTGAATTGTGCGTAAAACGAAATCACAACGGTCATATAAAGAAAAAAAACACAATCATAACAAAACCGTATATACAGTTGCGGTCAAAATAATAGTAGTGCTGGTCTAGTGAAAAGTTTTTCGGCTGTATCTTCCCAATGGGTTGACGAATCCAATTCATTTCTTCATATTAGTAATTACCAATATCTGCTCTTCCAGTATATGAAGTGATGTCGTCTTATCACATCTCTTTCTATTTTATTTTGCATTATTTCCCAATTTAGCACGTTTTTGGCGCAGTCAAAATAATAGTAGTGTCAGATACATTTTTTTTTATGATTAAATTTACTAAACTTTTCTTAAGATTTTTGGTCTTAAACATTACTTTAGGATGTTATCAAACAGTTTTTAGCATTTCTATATCCTTCGTTTATATTTGGTCCTGGCAATATGGAATGTGGAAAAAAATTGCTGCCAAGAGGCAAAATCTGATTAAAAAGTTTATATCTGAAAGAAAAACCTACTTCAAAGGGTATATATTATTGTATGCTCATCTAAAATGATCACATATGCGATATGTTCAAAAAATCGAGTGGCCGACCAAGGATATTGACAAAAAAGTCAGGGGATCGCCAAGTGAGGCAGGGGATGCATAAGACACTCATGTCTGCTGCAGCCTAAAAAAAAATTTTTTAATCTATGCATATCTGGAAACAATAAGAAGCAACCTTAGAGAGAATGTCCTCATGACAAAAAGTTCCAAAAAAGGGCCTTATCTAACAATAAAGTATCTTGTCAAACGCTTAACGTTTGCCTCAGAATATCTAAGCTGGCCCTCGAAAAAATTTAGGAACATTTTTTTGCCGGAAAAGCCCAACTTAGGTATTTTTACGGCCGTGGGTCTCGAAAGTATTGAAAAAGACCACAATTAAAACACTTTTTCCTAAAAATACTTGCAAAACCGTTATGTACGGGTTTTTCGTCAGTTATGATTTAGGCGAGCCTTGCGTACCATGTAGGTAGGCCAGTGTATTGGCTCAGAAATATAATGGATCGACATTTATATGTCAAATTCTGAGTCGGCGTGATGCTACTATATATTTCAAAGGATATGCCACTTGTTTGGATGTTTTAAAAGGGCAACGATCCAGCAAATACGAGTAAATTGTACATAGAGTGGCTTGCAGCTAACCAGGTAAACGTCTTAAAATGGCCCGCACAGTCACCCAAACTCAATCCGATTGAGATTTTTTGGTGTGACATTCAGAAATAAGTCCTAAAAATACTACCATACAAAATTTTTTATCATTTGCAAGTTGTGGAACAATTTTTTCTATGAAAATATGCCAAATCTCAGTTGATTCCAGGGAAAATCGCTGAGGAGTCCTTATTGTCTATAAAGGATATTTAACTAATACTCAAAAAAATTCTTATCCATGGATCTATAATAATCAATCAATCAGGTATTCCTAAATAATTTTTTTAGGATGTGGTAATTTTTCAAAAGTTTCACTACTATTATTTTGACCGACTCAATTTTCGTCAAATTCAACATTTATATTTTTCCTTAATAATTCTTTTGAGTAATTTCAAGTTGTTATGTGTTATTAACATCTACTATTAGTTAAGCTTTAATGAAAATTAAAATAATTTTTTTAAAGAGCTTACAAAGTTATTTTTTTGTGGATTTTATATAGCCTTACTGGGCACTACTATTATTTTGACCGCAGCTGTAGGTCAATCATGTAGGTAGAGTGATACCCTTTCCAAGCATTAGGTCTATTATATTAAATACTTGCTATAATATTTCGAAAATATTTCACATACTTTCAAATTTATTCTTTAAATATGCCACTTGATAGAAGGTCTCAAATTTAATGTACTCTGAAATTTGCAATAAATTGTATTATTAGTGCTAGAAACCAATACATTTTCTAAATTAAATTCGGACTATAGGACTTTAACTAACTATTAGCGTACAGTTGAAACTGTGATGAAAGAACCCATTAATCTAATCCAAAATGGGAAGTGAATAATCATTTTGTAATCATTAAATCGATATATTTCAAAACTTGCATACAAATTATCGATTGCTTGCCAATAATCGATGCAAATTGAAATTTAAAAACATTAACCATATAATAATGTAGGATAAAAAGTTATCAGTTCTATTACACCTTTATTTTAATTCAAAATAAAATAATAAACCAATTTTTTTTTTATATACATAGTTGCATTGAAATTATTGAATCTTATTATACATACATATGTACAATATTGATTTTATAAATGATCTAAGTCTCAAACCACTAACTTATTCTTGAAAATCACAAAAACAAAATTTTACACACTTCATTAAAATTTCAACATCTTAGGTATATACCAGATTTGATGCTTTCTTACATTTTGAGTTCAAAATTCGTTAAAAAACTCGTACAGTAAAGTTTTCTTTCTTAGCTCCAAATGCAGGATACTAATACTATTTACTAACAAATATTTACAAATAATTATTGATATCTTATTAATTTCTCTGCATTTTTACAATTTGCAGTTTATTGCATTGGTAAGAAGAGGGAACTCGCCCTGTCATTAATGCAACTTCACTAAGAAAATAGTGAGAAATGAAGGTCAGCGATAAGACATGCTCTACCAACCCTACAACGGCGAATGCCTGATGCTCTGAAATGCCGAATAAGTAGCAAATGGAGCGGAATACCAAACATTCCCTCTGGTGGAATGGAGCACTGTAAGTCACATAGTCCACCGATGATCGGCATGAGAGATTTGATCGCACTGATCGCATAATTAGCTGGGCAAATAGTAATGGGCTCAGCTTGGTGCTATAAATATACAGCACAGAACCAGACCCAGGCCCCAAGACTGATCGGTCACAGGTTGGGCTGGCCAAGATGAATTGGTTGAGCAAAGCCGCCCAACCCGTGATCCTCCGTATGAGCTCAGACCCCTTGCCATTCCCTTCGACCACTAATGATTGTCGTAATGCGACAATACTGATAATCGATTATACCAGGCCATTGATAAGACCACACTCGTCGCAAAGGGGAATCGGAATGGGAACAGGAACGGGCAACGGGAATCAATTCCGCATAGTGAGTCCGAGGGTGGCCATGCCACGCCCCACTTGCTCCCGATAAGATAGTGGACTCCAGGCCGAAGTTAGAGCCAAAGGAAATGGAGCGGCTCAGCTTGCAAAGGGGCGTATTGGCGCCCGAAGCAGGATCCCTAAAAAGCGTTTAAAATAAGCAGTATACCAGAATACACACTACAGTAGAGTACCAGCATAGCATGAAAAGACAGCAGAACATCAGCAGACATCAGCAGTACAGCAGCAGAACAACAGCAGAAATTAGCAGTAAAGCAGCAGAAAAAGCAGCAGTATAACAGCAAGAGGATCAGCAGAAGCATCAAAAGCAGAACGAAGCGCGAAAAAAGTCGAAAACTATAAAGAAATCTTGTAATCTTCAAATATCTTATACTTTACTACTTAATCTAAAACTTACATAATAATAAAATCGATCCGCTTACATGTATAAGCTGCTAAGCTATGAAACCTCACGGAAACCTAATAATAAAAATTAAAATAGTTTGTTTATTTGCTTTTTGGTTTGAAAAGAAGGCGAAATAAGGGTTCTTGCATGTTTAAAATACCATTTTAAGGAAAAAAAGATTTCCAAATTTTTTGCATCGCCTACTGAGATGCTTTTACACATATCTGAGGGTTAGGACACTAAAAAAGCATCCACCCTGGCCATGATAGTAGTGTCAAGAGTATTGGGGGACCACAAGTATTCCAAACGTTCATTCCAAACGCTCATTCCAAACGTTCAGTCGGTCTCAGTAAGATATATTTTTTTAAACCGTCTCGTATAAACTAGTAAGTTTCTCAAAAAAAAAAAAACAAAAAAGTTTTCTCAAAAAAAAATCAAAAAAAAATTTTCTCAAAAAAAAAAAAGTTCTTTTGGTTTTTGTGTGAAAATAAAATTGTTTCTAAAATTAATTTCTAACGCTGCAGGAACTTTTATATTTATATTTTTATATGCCATGAAGAACGAAGACGTTTTCGACGTAATTCTTTCCTTGAACTTGCCTCAAATAGAAGACGAACAACCGCCGATGGCTTTCTACGCAGAACAAGTGGAGAACGGCTCTGTCGAGGTCAGATATAACGAAAGCGGATGTCTACTGGTCACCCAGGGAACGCAGTTCGAGGAAAATTGGCTGAATATGATGCCTCGTGTGTCGGTTGCTGGAGTCTTGAAGGCCATCGTGATTCTGTGCGGATGTATTTCGCTTTTTACTCTTCACCGAATTACATTTGGCACACTGCCCTGTTTGTGCGTAGCCGCGGAGCCGTGCATGGTGTACAACACCCCCTGGCAGCGCGTGATGCGCTACCTCTTCGGCATGTACGGGACCCCAGCACCACCACCCAGCCCCTGAGCTCCGGTTAGTTGCCAGTTCGATCCCTGACTATTTATAAACGCAATCTGCTATTTCTATCCCTCAGACTGACGATGAGCAACTAGTACACTTACTGGGACTTGGATTGCACAGCAAGATTCCTCCGCCGACCGGCTGCTGATTTGGATTACTCGTTTTGTTAGTTATTGTCCGGCGAGGCTTAGTCCGGAGACACTGGCGTGCCCGCAACACACATGTTTTGTTGTTATTTCTATGCTGCCGGGCACCCAACAGCCACAGCAGCCGATAAGATCGGCGGTATTCTCTAGAATCTCGGACATATCAAAACCCACATCCACGGATCCACGAATAATAAATCCAAGTCCCAGCGTAAATCGCCCTGCTCTCGCTCTCTCTCTGTTTCGCTCGGGGAGTGTGTTCCATTCCATTGGCGGGCATTAGATATACCTCTGGACTGGGCAATGACCCGGGAGCTGGAAACGGCCGGCTCTTATCGGTGTCAAGCACCTTTGGCTCATTGGGCGTTAATAGGTGCATTCACTTGCCTTTACCAAGCCGAAACGGAACTCGATCCCCGTCTGGCGTCATTGATCAGGGCATACTGAGTGGAATATTCCGGCAACTATTGGTTGTATATTTTAATAGGTACAAAATATATAGCAGGGGTACAGCACGAATCACTGTCTTAAAATAGGCTAAAAGGCTTACAATAAATTTCCTTGTTTTTATAAAATGTACATTTTATTGCTACACAAGTAACAACTAAATCTAATCCGTCTAGATAAATAAAATATTGAAACTCAAGGTAAGGTCCAACTAATCTTTGTATAGCATACTCTTGGACAGCATTTCAAGGTATTTCAACAGTGCTCAACCCGTATAATCATTCGGTTCTGCTCCCAAAACCGCGCTAAGATAAACTTAAAAGAGCGCCCGCAATACAATCGTAATTTTGTACTTTTAATTTTGCTTTATTGTACTTGGAGACAAAAAATTCAAAGATTTCTCAGTGTGCAGCTAAAAATAAACTCTCTCGTTTGCTATTGCTTGTACATTGCAGGCAAAGCGTGAAAGAGAGAGCGAGAAAGAGATTGGGCAAGAAGAGCAAGTGGTGTTAGGAGAGCGAAAACAAGAGCGCAATAGGATAATGTCGAACTGAGAGGTTCGTTCGGTTCCCTTCTTAATCGAGTCTAGAGCAACCGGTATTAACGAGAGTCTCACTCTAAGTACGCTTTTAGAAATCACTTCAAAAGGTGTATTTAACATAAGTCCTTACCTAACACACTGAACACTTCGACACCTGAACTAAAATATCTGAAGCTTTCTGTCAACTGATTTCGGGCAGCAAAGGATATTTATAATTTCACAGAGCGGTTTGTTGTTAGTCTTTGACTTTGTAGAAGCTTTACAATGCTTAAAAACTCACCCAAAACGTATTAAAAATTTGCAATTAAATTTTCAACGCCTATTTCTGATGAATGTAAGTGGCCCAGCAGCACTTTGTCAGTTGCAGGCTTCGGGTTTCAGGATCGATGCTAGGCTCCGCTGTGCCGGCGTCCAACTATTGATTTAATTGCAGCTGACGGAGGCCAAGTCAGGAGCCGGAGCCGGAGTCGGAGTCCGGGTCGGAGTCTCCGCTCCGCGTCAACGTCAGACAGGCGAAAAGCCGGAAAATTGAGCTGCCAGGGAAAGCGCCTCCGAACGGCTAAGAGCGAGCAGCGAAGAGCGAATGGCATAATGTGCCAGCTCGAATGTGCATGCAAATTAGCTGACAAAACGGGATTGACATTCGGCAATCAGCGGCAAATTGTCCGCAACAACAAGGAGCGACGACTATCTGCAGAGCGGCGCTGCCATTTTGCTTTGCACTTTTCCACTTTTGCACTTTTCCGCTTTTCCACAGGCACAAGCACAAGCACAGACAAAACACGAAGCATGCCACATTGCCATTTTGCAGGCCGCAGCCCCAAAAAGCTAAATGCCAAGTGCAATGCAAAGGCCGCGCCAGAAGGAAGTCTGGCCAAAGTCTGGGGGAGATGGGAGCTGGAGCCGGGAGATGGGAGATGGGAGATGGATGGCTGGGGCTCGTGCTCGTCCTGGCCAGGGCCAAAGGCCAGGGATTCATGTCTAGTTTGCACTGCACGCCGCCATCTATTTAACATGCACTCGTCCTTCGTCCTCGCCGCTCTGCTCCGCATTAATATTGCACGCCGCTCGCCGGGCCGCGGTGGGCCAAGTTGATCCGATGGGCGGAGACCGTGGCTGTGCCGGCACCTGTTGAGTGCCTCCTCCTCCTCCTCCTGCCTGACTGCCTGACTGCCTGCCTGCCCATGCCACCTTGCGATTGCCACAGTCAGATATGCACAGGCAAAGGCACACCGACAAACATGCTATGCAACACTCTGAGCCCATAAGGACCTGCATTAACAGACGAGGCCAAGGTAATAGGGAGTCTGAACATTTATTTGAATATCTTAAAAAAAGGATCTTGCAATCATAAGAGGGTTCCATACTTAAAGATCTCAGGCCGGGTATGTTTATTGTGCGTATCTCTAGACCAGTGGTGCCCAAAGCCCTGACACGCAAATCAGAAAATGTCCCTGTCTGGCCTCTGCCGGCACACGCACAGCATGCAAATTGTAATTTTTTGGATAAATATAGCCTTCTTTAGGGTTAAATAGTTATTTTTATTCAAATATAATATTAAATAAATACTATTTATTACTTAAAATTTATGTTTAATATATTGGAGACAAAACTTCGAAACTAAAGCTAAAGGGGAGGGATTCGGACATAGCTGCTGAAGCTTTCAACCAAAAATTTAATTAAAAAAAAAAAAACACAAACAAATTAAGACTGCTCTATACTTGAAAACCCCTGAAAAGTTATATTCTCTAAAAGGTTATGATGATTCTAAAAATGTATATTATATGCACTGAAGAATCTTAATCATTAAAACGTATTATTTTTAAAAGATTCATGGGGGTTCATTAGCTTAAAACCCTTTTTAATTGTCTGTGAACTGACTTTATTTAAGCTTATTGCACATTTCCCGCCCAATTAGATACTTTATCCTAAATAAAGCGACAAAACTCAACACAAATGTCTAAAACATTTCATGAGGTTAATAAACTAATTAAGAACAATGAAATTAGTACCGATACTGTCATGTAAGCCCAAAGGATTGGTGCTAATAATCCCACCGCAGCTGTGCCAGTCCCGTGTGTGTTGGCGATAATTATGCACGGAGGCTAATGAAAGGCATGCGCGCTCGAGTGAGAACGGCAGAGTTTACAGTCCAAACATCGGTGGGGGAATGAGTAGATATATATGTACATATACGATATATATATGTAAATAGGGAGCGATCAAGGGAGGAGCTTCAGGGACAGGGACAACTTTATGCGGAACTGCGTTGTCACCGTACTTTCGCTTTCACTTTCACTGCCACTGCCACTGCCACCGCCACTTCCTCTTCCACTTCCTCTGCCACCTCCTCTTCCCACCTGCCGGGCTCCCTTCCCACGAAACATCCTGCCTGATGCGCCGCACGTGTCGCCAGTGTGGGTGTGTGTGACAGGTGGTTATATCAATGCACCCAAGTTGCCCCGCGGCGTCACGTTCCACTCACTCACTCACACACTTGCAGTGATGGGAAAAGTTGGCTTATTAATAACTAGTTGGGTCACAGGGGTCATGTGGCGATGATATACCCAGGTGACCGGCGAAAGGCAATGCATTTTGGTTGGATATCCTTAGGGGAACTTAGAGGGAACATGATACAGTTAAAGTTTATAGGGTTTTTGGCAACAGAAAATAGTACATATACTTTTAAATATTTCCTACTTTTATTTAAGGCTTCTAGAGTCCTCGAAATGCAGCAAAACAAGGCGAATTCTATGGATTAATTATATATTCCCGTGATTACCCATCATTTCCAATTAAAAAAGTGGTAATTAAATACCTTTATACCTGGGACAGGCATCGGCTGCTCAGAGCTACATACTTACCCTTGCACTTCCCTTGAACCGGCGGCGACGGCAGCACGTGGCACGTGATGTGCCCGGCGTGGATCGATCCTTGAGGGTCACGGACACAGCAGAAGCGGCACCGTCAGCGGCGGCCAGGAGAGGGACAGCTACTTAAGGCCACGCCAGAAATCGAATTCGGTCACGTAATTAATTGGTCACCGTGAGGGCCGGAAGCGGCGAGCCGCCGGCTCGTCCCTCGGATCGGAATACGGGAGTCGGTAGACGGAAGACGGAAGAAGACCGGGACAGGATTGGACGCGGCGGCCGAATGAGTGCCAGGCTCAAAACAGCCTGTTCCGGCCTCCGAGCTTTGCACGGCCAGGTTTTCAAATGCAGCGCCGATGGCCGTGAGCTTTGCAGCTTTCCCCGAACAAGCTTTTTATTGGGGTTCTCTTGGCTCCTGGCCAGGCCACCATCCCGCCATCCACCATCCTCCCTGCCACAACAAGTGGCCTCGCGCGGGTCTAGTTCAATCACGTTGCAGCAGTCCTTGAAATCGGGGATTACATGAGCGCGCCCGAACCCGAGCGAGCGGCGACACAGGTAAGCATGCCCACATATGCTCGGGATTACTCAAGCCCCCACATTCGGTTATTTTTTGTTTGGGTTACGCTGCTCCACAGCAGGACGCCGTCTCCTCCCCCAGCCACTTGTTGCTCGGTCGCAGCCCACCAACCTGTTGAGCTCGCAGATGCAGATGAGATCTAGTCCTGGATTTTCCGCTGCACGCGGCTGGCAATAAGTGTGTCACAATTATGCGCATTTATTTTCAGCTAATTAAAAAGGCTTTGGGGTTAAGCTGCTTCAGGACCTAAGGCCTGATGGCCAATTAGGACGAAACGTGTTGGAAATAAATATAATGAAGGGGCTACTTTGGCTATTCAGCTTTCACTTGAAAGGAAACTAGTTTTTTAGCTTCCAGCAGCTATCTTTGAGGGTATTTTTAGTTTTTAAACTTTTAAAGTTGCCTTGGTTAGGGAAGTGGTGCCAGAATGGCTTTAAATAATGATTACATGAGTGAACCTTGGTCTAATATTATCAATATTAACCTCCTCCCATCCCTACCTTGTTGCAGTTTCCCTTCCCTCTTACGTAGATCTCCAGGAATTAATATCCCAGCTTCAGAATCTCCCCGAGCGCAAAAATAAAGAACTAAATTAAGAGGAATTCCTGGAAACCGCCTGGTAATGCTCGGAGTTATCCAATTGTCAACTGCAGTTCCTTTTTAGATAACCTTGAACCCGAACACCTGCGGGCCATGCACCTAATCATCCTGCTGCTCCTCCTCCCAATCCTGCTGGAAAAAGAAACGCATATGTAAGTCGATGATGCATGCAATGTGGTTCTTATATGTTCGTTATGTAGACAAAATACATGTGATTATGCTAGGATTATGATGCGATTATGATGCGAATATGATAAATGCTTAAAAGTGGAATGTGGAATGTGGACAGCAGCAGCAGCAGCCGTGTCCTTCCTAAATGCCTCCCCTGGCGCCATCCTCCTCCTCGTTGGTCTCGATGGTGTCCAGCGTTTCGTTGGTATCATTCGTGTCGTTGGTGTCCGCATTCAGATCCACCCAGTTGTCGTCGCTAATCTCGTCAATGGTGTCCGTGTCATCGACCACAGCGGCCACGCTCGCATCGTCCGTGGAGCCGGAGACCGTATTGCCCGATCCCGTGCCCGTGGTCGTGGCCGCGGATAAGGGTCTGGCCCCTCTCTCGAGCAGGTCCTCCTGGGTGGTCGGCGTTGGCGTCGTGGAATTGGTGTACGAGGCCGAGGAAGGTGTCTCCGATCGGATGCCCGAGGCCGAGGAAGGTGTTTCCGATCGGATGCCCGAACCCGAAGCCGCTTCCGATGCCGTTCCTGATCCTGATCCCGAACCCGATCCCGAGCCCGATCCAGAAGCCGATCCAGAGGCGGTTGGGCAGCTGCAGCTGGCCGTTCCCGAGGTGGATGGCCCATCCTCGCCGGTGATGGCGTCCTGGGACAAGCGGGGATGCGGCGGCTTGTACTTGTGCTTGAGGCGGGCCACCTCGTACTCCTTGAGATCGGACAGCTTCAGCGTGATGCTCTGCAAGTCGCGTTTCAGCATTTTTTATCTTTTTTTTCGCTTAAACCTCGTGCCGAAAAAATATGGAAGTTCAGAACGCTCTCCGGGTTACAGTTATTCCGGCAGAGTTGCCAGCCCTACGAGATCTGAGCTAGAGATCGTACATCTAACGAAAAGACTACTGAGAGCAAACTGAAAGTTTCTGGTTGCTAGCGATCGTACATCCAACGAAAAGGCTACTGAAAGTTTCTGGTTGTCAAATAGTTCAAATATATCGGTGTCGGTAATTTCAGTATGGAAAATTACCAAAAATATATTGAGGAAATAATTTTGATTTTTTTAAATATTTTGGTCGTCTTTACTTCGTTTTAATTTTACAAGTTTATCAAGCGATTAGCGGATCCGGCGAACTTTGTCCCACTCTAACTTAGTGCCTTCAGATCACTGTGGACGGCAGTCTACGTAGTGACGAAGAGACTATTGTGCGCAAGGAAACTACTAAGTATACGAGGCTCGTATAGAGCGATAGATTCTAAAATCTACTACGATAGTCCGATTATTTTTATCTTGATCGAAAGGTATTGTATAGCTCTTTGAAACGGTATACTAAGATTTTTTAAACAAAAAATAAATCACAAATAATTTAACTTGTTTTGTTTTCGGCACTAAAACTAAATACTTCTACCAGCGTGCTGAATTAGAAACTAGTTAAATTATTTTTAATTTGTTTTTTGTTAATTTTACTTAATTTATTGATCGTCATATCAGAATCATTTGAAGTTGAAGGTGCTATCGTCACTTTTATATCACCTCGTTAAGAGGTTCTTTTGTTTGATATACTCTAGAGTCTAGGGTGGTAATAAAATGCAGATAGTTCATATTCTAATGCGAATTATAGAAGCCAGTGGAGAGCGGGTTGACAAACAATGTTTTTCGATTTGTTTTCCGGTTCATAAACAAATATAGAAGACGGTTTTTTTTTACCGTCGTCTCGCTTTAATTTAGCAACTTAAGATCAACTTTAAACTGAACTTTAAATGCGGCCGAATTCCTGGCATATCAAGAGAGTTGAAGAATTGCAACCATCCATCATTGTTCAGTCAATTGCTTACAACTGCCAAAGTTTGTTTATACGCCATAGTGCATTCATCCCAAATGATGATTGCTTTTTTAAAATCAATCAATAATAAATAGAGCTTATGTTTTTCGATATTCATAATCGCTTTGCTTTATTGGTTAGGTTATTTGTTTGGATATAATTTGGTTAATAATTTTGATTACACAACAACAATGATATATATTGGGCAAAAAAAAAACTCTACATCTAACACTCATTGGATAAATATTTGGGGGCCTCCCTTTATTCAACTCATTTTAATGAAAACTCCAACAGATTCAGATACAGATTCGATTAAACTAGAGATTATAGATAATATAGATATTGATATATATGATATTCAATGGTTGTTCTTGTCAGAAAAATACTCATGTTTAAGCTATCTCAGGGCATTTATTTTGTATCAAGGCGAAATAATGGTTCACGTTAAAAAATATACATAAAAGCACGTTAGTGCCGCGATGAAGGTGAAGCGGTCGAAAAAAAAAGCTGAGAACAGGATGACGCGCGACAGCTGCTGTCCCTAGTAGAAGCCGTAGTGCCCGTGGTGGTACGGATAGTAGCCGTGGTGGCCACCGTAGTAGGGCACCGCGTGCTGCACGTATCCGTAGCCGCCGCCGTAGTACGGACCGCCCAGTCCATAGCCGCCATAGTGACCGTGTCCATAGCCACCATATCCGCCGTAGCCACCGTAGCCGCCATGGCCGTAGCCAAAGGCATAAATGCCGCGCTTCTCCGTCTTCTTCTCGTCCACGGCGTTGACCTCCTGCGGCTGTGGCGCCACGGTTTCCGGAGATCCAGGCTCGGAAACTGCTGCCCAGGTGCCCACTATTAAGCACATGGCCAGGATCATGAAAACGCACTGCACCGGGAAGGATTAAGAATATTATTATTATTATTATTAGTTGTAATTAATGTTGTCATTGTTTTTAAGTATAATTGAATCTTTGTTAAATTTTAAACAATGTATCTTTTAGTTTGCTTTCTTAACTCAAAAAAAAAAGAAAGAAATAGAGGTAAAGCTACACTTTATATTCACTTATTTTGTTTAACTATTCATAACTTGTTGCACGATTTATAACAATATTTTGACAAGAAGAAAATGCTCATTAAAAAAAATCCTTTATCCTTCTGTGCCGATTCTTTTTCGTTAAATTTTCACACCGATTAATTTGTTAATTCTTTTATTTTTGTACTTTAGACATCCTTTTTTTCAGTAGCCGAGTTAATTAGAAATTATTCAAAGCCACGCTTTGGTCCTTTTCCAAGTGGCTACCATCGATGTCTGTCGCCCGTCAACACTTAATCCTTTGTGCTGCTGCTGCTACTGCTGCTGCTTCGTGTCCTTTTCGTGCTGCTACTGCTGCTGCTTACCAAGAACTTCATGCTGCTGCGAGGGCGGTTGCGTCGGATGCTGTCGTCTGCTGGTTAACGAGCTGGGCGCCGGGCGAGGTTTGTTGACGGCTGCCAGTTGCCCCGGCGCTTTTATAGCCACCCGGCTTGGAGCTCGCCCCGCTGGGTAATGCTGTTATTGCTGGGATGGCATGGCTGCTGGGTTGAGTTGAGTTGGGTTTAGTTGAGTTGGTATTGTGCTGCTACAGTTAGCAATTATGCAAACCGACAACAACAGCAGCAGCAGCAGCAGCAGTCAAAGCAGCAACAGCAGCAGCAGCAGCAGCGCAGCGATTGTTGCAGCTGAATTGAATGCATGACGGAGGGGTTGAGGACTTGAAATCGAATATTGTTTATGCTGCAAGCCAAAAGGTCATCCAGCCAGTCAGCCATCCGCTCATCCGGCGGAGTGAGTGGGCGTGCAAACTAACGATATCGCTTATAATTGCCATCAAAGTCGAAATTCTAAGATCCCAGGCCCTGTCGGCGCTCATTGGGTAATCGGAAAAGTAGAGCAGATATCTTGTAAATATGTTAATCCCCTCGGCGGCAACACGATCCACCAACATAACCTGCCCCGCGATGGGTTCCACAATCACCAGCGGAGATCGTATAACACTTTCACTGGCTCCCCCAGATGGATTACACTGGCTGCTGGGCCCCAGGTATTACCTAAGCTCGCCCAGAAGCCGGCCTGGCCTGAGTCCAAATTAAAATGCCAGAAACCTCGTGGGAACTCCATTATATACAAATTATGAACGGTTGTGGCACGTTTTGCCTCATTTTGCAGCATTCTTAATTAAGCTGCCAGCCCGATCTCTGCCAGATCATTTCCAATGCAAGCTCTTATCGAAAGAATATCCGAGGAGCACGATTTCAGCGAGACGGAGACGCCTCTGGGCGCATGCTGGGTATGGTTAAGTATGCTCGCTGGCCAAGTTTTCTTGGAATATTGTATATTTTAGCACGTGGATTTAAGTTATTACACGCTCACAAAGATATTGTCTGTCGTCAGTATCTAGCGTTGTTACCACTTGGGAATTTTAGCGGCAATAAATTCACCGATGCTTAGGCGGCTCTTACCTGCTCTATTTTAATAAAAAAAAAAGTAACTCATTTATGCTCGTTTTCTGAGGGCCAAATTTGAAATTTCTTTAATTTTATTTTGTAAATAGCACTAAATAATAATAATCAATGTTAATTATACATATATCTATCGAATTTATCGATAACTTTATAAGTATCAACTCTACCAGGTAACCACTGTTCGGAACGACACCTTCTCCTCCTGCTGCCGATCATTTCCGTCTATGTGCTGGATACCATCGTACCGATGAAGGACGACCTTGACCGCAGTGGCAATTGCAAATTGTGAATTGTAAATTGCAATTGCCGTTTCTGATTTTCAGACATTTTCCAAGCGTGGCAGCGGAGACCGGAGGAGCAGCCCATCAATGAAGCAACGCCGGCGGCAAGATTGTTGAATGAAGCATGGCAAGCGCATTTTCACAAGCTACGTCGCGACGTCATCTCGTCGTCGCTTGCCCAAAGTGGGTGGCAACCGCCAGCCATTGTCTACTCCTGCACCCTCCTCCCCCCACCCACCCCAGCCGGCGAACAGCTGCAATTGTTTTGGCATCGCTTAATATTAATATCTGCGCATTGAATGGGCGACGGACGAGAGGTGAATGCACGCGAGACGAGTTGGGCAAGCGGAAGCCATCGGATCTGGGCTCTGACTATGGCTATGAGCTCTGGTCTGGTCACGATCCGGCCGCTGACGGGGATGACAACATTTTTGATTGCCAGCTAAATTATAATTCTTGGCTAATTCTAGTCTGGGTCCGGGGTTCGGTCCGTTCGATTGCTTTGATTGATTCCCCATTGTGGCGAGTTGATTTACGGCCCAGCCGGCTAATGGCGTATTGTTGGGGGGTGGGGGCCAGGGACCCCAGCCAGGGTCAGATCTGGAATCTCCGCGTCCCGGCGGGCATGGATCGATCCGTGCGATTACACAACAACAACCGAATGCCGTTGGCCTTTTCAGCTGAAAATGCTAACATTTCCTTACAATTTATTGCGCTTAACAGACATTTAACAAATTAACCAAGTGGATGCCGGGCGGGCCCGACTAGTACTTCAGCTCCTTGGCCTTGTCGTGGGCCCCCTCGTCCAGCAGCTTCAGCTCCGCCTGCTGCTTCTCCGGCCGGATGACTGTGTAGTAGTGGTAGTAGCGCATTCCCAGCACGTATGTGCCGTAGAGGGTCACCCCGATGCAGGCGTAGACGGCGCCGCGATGCAGCTTGTCCAGCAGGGAGTTGGCGTTGATGGGCTTCTTCTGCATGGCGAAAGAATCCAATCGAATCCTGAGATCCGTTCCGTGTCCGAAATGTCTGTTGTGGGCTAGAGGTGGCCCAAGGGGAGTGTGTGTACCGTATCGATAATGGGCCGGTGCTGACAGCAATCGATTGCTCTGGCAGAGGCAGAGCGAGAGGAGCTAAACTAGCTAGAATGTGAAAGGGGCAACCAAGCCTACTGCGATTAGACTTCATTTTTACAGAAGGGCAGTAATTAAATAAATTACAGTACAAATAAACAAATAAAGTTTATTTTTTGTGATAATCGTTGCAATAAACACATATTAGATGGAAATAACTCGATTTTATTGTAGGAGTTATATTATGCAGTATACTTTGGTTTTTTATCTCAAATAAGGCCTTAAAAAGGTCAGCAGGAAATTTATAGCCAAGTTCGGCTTGAACCAGCTAGCTCGTCAGCAGCGATTAATTTCTCCACACACTACCAGCGATAGGCCCACACTATCGATACACTTTCACTCGCCTTCCATCCCTAGAGGCCCGCACGTGTTTACATTCCTGTGCTTGGAAGTTCTTCTACAACGCCATTGTGAAATTGCTGAACTGCAGAGATCTCTGGAGGATTAGAGAGACTACGAATGGATCACGAATACGCTGGCGTTAGCCCGCTGGGCGCGGCCGACAGCAAGGGCGCCTCCAATGCGATGATCCTGTGCTGCGAGTGCGGAGTGGCCATCCAGCCGAATCCGGCCAACATGTGCGTGACTTGTCTGCGCAACCATGTCGACATCACGGAGAACATACCCAAGCAGGCCGTGCTGCATTTCTGCCGCAACTGCGAGCGGTATCTACAGCCGCCGAACGAGTGGGTCCAGGCCTCCCTAGAGTCCAGGGAGCTGCTGGCCGTTTGCCTCAAGAAGCTGAAGGGTCTGAAGGAAGTGAAGCTGGTCGATGCGGGCTTCATCTGGACGGAGCAGCACTCGAAGCGCATCAAGGTGAAGCTGACGGTGCACGGCGAGATCACCGGCGGCACTGTGCTCCAGCAGGTCTTCGTGGTGGAGTTCACGGTGCAGAATCAGATGTGCAACGACTGCCACCGCACCGAGGCCAAGGACTTCTGGCGCTGCCTGGTGCAGGTGCGCCAGCGGGCGGACAACAAGAAGACCTTCTACTACCTGGAGCAGCTGATCCTCAAGCACAAGGCGCACGAGCACACGCTGGGCATCAAGCCGGAGCACGGCGGCCTGGACTTCTACTATGCCAACGAGAATCATGCGCGCCGCATGGTGGACTTCCTGCAGACCATGGTGCCCGGCAAGGTGACCACCTCGAAGCGCCTCATCTCGCACGATATCCACAGCAACAACTACAACTACAAGTACAACTGGTCGGTGGAGATTGCGCCCGTTTCCAAGGACAGTGCCGTCTGCCTGTCCAAGAAGCTGCGCCACCAGCTGGGCAATCTCTCGCCGCTGTGCCTGGTGAACCGTGTGTCCAGCAGCATCCACCTGATCGATCCCCTGACGGCGCAGATCGCGGAGCTCACCTCCCAGGTGTACTTTAGGTGGGCATGCGCTTTAATCTCTCTTAATCTTCATCTTAATCCAAGCTAACGTTTATATTTCTTTTCGTCAGAGCTCCCTTCGAGGCCATCTGCAACCCCAAGCAGCTGGTGGAGTACGTGGTCATGGACATTGATGTGATCATGGAGAAGGACCGCAAATCGTATCCCGGCCAGGGCCAGGTCTCCTTCAAGCACGCCCTCTGCGACATTTGGGTGGTGCGTGCCTCGGAGCTGGGCATCAACGACAATCCCATTCACACGCGCTCCCATCTGGGCCATCTGCTCAAGGTGGGCGACTCCGTGATGGGCTACAACACCGGCGAGGCGAACATCAACGATCCGGAGTTCGACAAGCTCACGCCGGAGCTCATTCCCGATGTGATCCTGGTGCGCAAGCACTACGATCGCCAGACCCGACTCAGCCAGCGCGTGTGGAAGATCAAGCACTTGGCGGCGGAGGCCACCGACGAGCGCAGCAAGCACGACTACCACGAGTTCCTCGACGATCTGGAGGAGAACGAGGATCTCCGCGGCCAGATCAACATTTACAGGGACAGCAACAAGACGATACCCATCGAGGCCGGCGGCGGCGAGGTGCCCCAGATCACGCTGGAGGAGATGCTCGAGGACATGACGCTGGAGTGCGCCGACGACGAGATGGGCGACCAGCAGGAGGAGGAGGCAGAGCCGCAGTTATAGTTTGTTTATTTATACAATCCCATGTATGGTATATGCCCTGTACATATATTCGCTTAATCCACATAAATAACTAGGAAACTAGAGGAAGCCGAATGAGTTTCTATGGGATCTGCCCTTCCATCCACTCCGAGCCCAGGTGGTACCTTTTTCCGTGTCCAAAGTAGCGCTGTGTAAGTCCCATTGTTCAATACTGATATAGTGGAAGATAGGGGCTGGTCTAAGCTCTAATTTCCTGTAAATCGGATGACTAATCCGCGGTACATGCTTTCGTAGCGAAGGGTCCGGATTCGAGTCACTTAAATGCTAGGATTCCACTGATTTTTGGCGTAAGCTCCGGTGTACTAACGTTGGTAACAATTTTAGCTAAGTCTTGTCTGCGCCCTAGGAGAGTCCCAGCTGCGGCTTCTCCTTGAAGAAGTAAACCTCATCGCAGTCGCAGTTATGCTCCGCCTCCCATTCCTGCAGCGCCCGCTTCACGATGGGCAGGATGTGCTTCCTGGTGGCCTGGACATTGTGCTGGCGCAGAAAGCAACCGCCCAGAAAGGGCGGCGTCGCCACCTCATGGGGCTGTAGCTCCAGCTGGGGATCGGTGGACTCGACCAGAGCCAGGCGAACGCGCTCCACCAGCTGACTCTGGCCGTTGAGAGAGATCAGGGCGAGGTCGCGCTGCACTTGGCCATCGGCGGGTGACACCCACATGCCCAGAATCACGAGGAGATTACTGCCAGCGGCAAACTCCCGCACAGCCTTATCGGCGCCGCTCTTGGCCACAAAGTCGCGGACGAGGATGGGCATGCCAGCGATGGGAACCACCTGGCGATCGGTGTGCAGCGTCTTCATATCCTTGCGCAGCACTTCCGAGAGCGTAAGGCTGCTGATATCCGCCCTGGCAGCCACCAGCTCATCGAACAGGGCTGTTCTCTGGTCCGCCGGCCGATCCAACTCCCTCTCCAGCTGCTCCACCATGGCTTGATCCCTTGGCCCGAATCGCTTCGCTGCCGGCGCAAAGTTGATGGTGTCCAGCACGATGGTGGCGTGCAGCAGCTTGGCCACGGCCACGGAGCGAGGCTGCTCCTCGGCCAGATAACGCTCGGTCACCAAGGTGGCGCAGGAACCGACTGACGCATCAATGGTGCGTTCACAGCCGGCGGGCAGCAGCTGGAAGGACGGACTGCTGTCATCCAGGGGCCGGTGATCCAGAATCTCTGCCACATTCGGTGCCAGAGGGCTAATGTGGTGATCCACCAGGATTACGCTCACATCCGGCGCCATTTTGCCAGGCAAATTGTCGCGGAAGAGCAGAACGGACTCGACAATCCCACACTTGCCAAACATGTGGCCAACCTCTGTTTTCAGGGGGTAATCCCGGCGTGGAATGTTGAGGATGGGCACATAGTCGTGCTCCAGGTGCCTTTGGGCGTAGACAAAGGCCAGTGTGACGGCTGACACGGCCGAGTCCAGGTCGCAGGACTCGTTGCCCATCACCAGGTGCAGAGTCCGGCCAGAGTCCGGGGGAGCAGCGGCCCAGGCAACGGGCGACGCCTCCGCCAGATGCTGCAGGAGATGAGAAACCGTATTAGTGTTCGGCTCTGCTGCCTCTCCTGCTCCAAGGACGTTTCCGCCGGGAGGTACTCACCCTGGCCAGCGTGCCACGGGCTTGGGCTAGAAAACGCAGAAAACACATCTTCCAGAGAAACGTCCGACCGTTTTCTCTGATCTCAAAGAAAACGAAGAAAAGCTGGACAAAACAGTTCCATCGATGACACTTTTCGATAGGCGTCGATACGCAGCTCTGCGCCCACAATCGAAAATTTAAAAATAGCCAAAATTGTACCTAAATTGTCGTTATAAACTGAATATATTACTCATTCTGATAGGACTTTGACGCACGAATGTAATCTAAATGGGATCTCATTCCTTTTTGTTGTGTGGTTTCCTTGCTTGATTGGTTAATAGATTAGACTCCCTCCCCCCCAGACTTTATAAATAGCTATCAGTCACATTTACATATACTTATAATCGCCTTGGTTCGGGATTGGTTTAGCACGAGCTTTATATCTCTAACAGTAAATCTTGTCGATATCGCTATATACTGTCATAAAGTTTATTAAAATTAAGTCCAATAAGTCCAATACTAATTAAAGCATCTAATACAATTTCTTTGGTAATTAATATTATGGCCAGATTTGGCGCAAAGAAGCCAGGTCTGATCATCACTAGGGCCAGCCGATAGCTGTTGCTTACAACTATCGAAATATCGTTTATCGAATTCAAAAACTAAACTTTAAATCATAAAATCACATAATATCAATACAGCCGCGGTCGCAGCCCCAAATTAACCCCGTTGCGCGATCGCAGCACAATCTTGATGGACGGCTCCACCGGCGCACCCAAGGGAAGGAGCTGGAAATGCCGCACCATCTTGATCACCATGGTCTTCATCTCCAGCAGGGCGAACTTCTGGCCGATGCAGTTCCTTGGGCCCGCGGAGAAGGGTATAAAGCTATAGGCCCCCTGCCTGGCTACCTCCTCGCCCAAATGCCGTTCCGGCAGGAAGAGCAGGGGATCGGCGAAGACCGACTCGTCGCGCAGAAGCTGCCAGAGAAGCACCACCACATTGGTGCCTGCCGGGATGTGTCCGCCATCTGTTGGGGCGATTGATTAGTGACCTATGTAGCTGTCATTATATCCCACTTACCTATGGCCAAATCCGTTTCCAGGCAGCGGGCCACCGCGGGAATCGGGGGATAGAGACGCAGAGATTCCCTGACCACACAGTTCAGATAGGTGAGAGCTGCAAAATCGGCGTACTCCACGCCCGTGGCCAAGTCACGGCCGTAATGCTCGCACAGCTCCTCAAATAGCCTCTGCTGGACTGCCTCGTGCCGGGAGAGCAGGTACAAGCAGAAGGACACCGCCGAGCTGCTGGTATCGTGGCCCTCGAAGACGAAGGTGTTCACTTCGTCGCGTATCTGCTTGTCCGTCAGCGGCTGTCCGTCCAAGGTGGCGTGCAGCAGGGTGTCCAGCAGGGCATGGCGCTTTTTGAGAGGATTCTGTTGCTGGTGCTCCTCCTCCCTGGCCAGCTGCTGGCGGCGCTGCTCGATGATTTCGTTGGTGAACCGGTGCAGGCACTGGACGCCTTCCCGCTGCTTCCGCAAGCCAGCGGGCCAGCAGAGGCGGAAGATCTGGGGAAAGAGCAGGTGCGGCCTCATGAACCGGGTGGCCAGGACGTTGGTGAGACTAAGGATTGGGAAAACGGAAGGATTAGTAAGCACATGGCGCTACAAGGGGTACCTTCACCTACTCTTTGATAGCCTGAACCACCTCGGAGTCCTCATCCCTTTGGGCGTCCACACTAACGCCCATCGCCGTCTCGGTGATGATGTCCAGGGCAGCCAATCCCACATAGGGATAAATGTTGACAGCTGCCGCTCCTCCCGCCAGCGGCTGCAGACGCTCCACCAGGCGGCTGCTCTGCTTGTCAAAGACCTCGACGAACTGCTCCAGGATGCTGAAGTGAAACGTGGGCGTGATGATCTTGCGCATGGCCCGCCACTGGTCGCCACTGCTCAGGAGGAGTCCATTGCCCAGCCAGCCACGCAGGGCGTAGTACAAGGTGGACTTTCGCAGCTGCTGCTGGCTGTGGAGCAGGGCGTCCACATGACGCGGCTCCGCGGTTATCACAACCACATGGCCCAGGACGCAGCCCATGAAGCTGCGCCCAAAGCGCTCCACATACTCGGCGAACTTCTCGTGGAGATCTACCAGGGAATACTGTGGGAATTATGTATGTTCAGCCAGGGAGGACAACAACTCACTGTCCGGCTGAAAGCTGCGCATCTGCCAGGCGGATCCTACCAGAGGCACACTGGAAACACTGGGCACCAGGCCGCGTAGCGGGTGGCGCAGCTCCTTCAGCGTCAGTCGGAGCAGCCAGGCCACGATGCGGGCCACCAGGAGCGTTGCCAACAGACCCACCAACATGTTGACCTGCCACTGCCACTGCCACCGAGAGGCACCCATTTCGGGGAAGCAAGCAGCAATCTAATCTGGAGAAGCCCCACCACCAACGAAGGCAGCGATAATTCTCCTATTTATAAATAAGTTTATATAAGTAAAGCGATTCGAATAGGGCGCCTTGGGCCAGAGCGAGAGGCCGCGGTGGAGCGCACCAAGCAGAGCGGGAGGCGGAATCGGCGGATAAACAGCTGGACAGCTGGTCGGATCAGCTGTTTTTCGTCCAACAACAACGTATTATCATAGGCAGTGATGGCTTCTTGGTGTTGTACTTGGATAAATTGAGATATGTACCTAAAAACGGTGCCCTTATTGGCTGCGCTTACCTGATACCTATTAATATATTGTTATTGAGTACCGAGGCTTAAATGTATTTAATTTCTAGGTGAGGACATGGCTTTGCTCTGCTGAGCGCTCAACCGAGTCTGATCTCTATGAATGTTTGAAAGAGCGTAACAGGACCACTATCATAGACAGTGATGGCTTCTTGGTGTTGTACCTAGATATCGGGAGATATGTACCTAAAAGCGGTTACCCTTTTTGGCTGCGCTTAATTGGTACCTTAATAAATTGTTATTGAGTACCGAAGCTTAAATGTATTTAAGGTAAAGACAAGGCTTCGCTCCGCTGACTCTCCATGAGCGCTCAAGCGAATCGCTCTCTAGGAGTGGTTTTTAAAAGAGCGTAACAGGACCACTGTCATAAGCAGTGATGGCTTCTTGATATTGTACCTAGATAAAGCGAGCTATGTACCTAAAAACGGTTGCCCTTTTTGGTTTGGCCCAGTTAGTACCTATTTATAAATTATTTTGCATTTTGAGGCCTAAAGAATTTCATTTCTAGGTGAGAGGCTCAAAATCTCCTACTGTAAAAGATGCAAAGTCAAATCTAAAGAAAACAAAATAAAAATAAAATAAATAAATTTAAAATATACACTTTTATTCTAAAAAAAACACAGATAAGCTGACGCGGACACTGGAGGCTGGAAGAGGAGGTAGCTTCTCAGGCTGCGCGGGGCTTCAGGCCCAAATGGACGCCATTGGCCGAGCGCAGGACGATGTTCATCGAGTGCCTGGGCTCCGGACCCAAGGGCAGGAGCTCGAAGTGACGGAGCAGCTTGCTAATGGTGCTCTTCATCTCCAGCAGGGCGAACTTCTGGCCAATACAGTTCCTTGGGCCGGCGGAGAAGGGGATATACGCATACGGGTGGGTCTGCGGCATGTCACCCTCGAATCTCTCGGGCCGGAACTCATCCGGAGACTCGAAGTACTCGGGATCGCGCAGGAGGACATAGATGCCCAGGGTGAAGTTGGTGCCGGCCGGAATCCGCTTGCCACCTGAAAAAGAACACAAGGTCGATTAGAAGACTAGGGATAGATGGAAGCGAAGCACTCACGGATCTCCACATCCTCGGCGAACCAGCGGCCGATCATGGGCACCGGCGGATGCAGGCGCAGCGACTCCTTGATCACGTTCTCCATGTACTTCAGCTCTCCGAGATCCCGCAGGCTGACCGGGCGCTCTCGATCCTCGCCCAGTACCTCGCGGATCTCCTGCTGCAGGCGCTGCTGCACCTCCGGATGCCTCGAGATCTCGTACAGACAGAAGGAGATGGCCGATGTGGTGGTGTCGTGGCCCTCGAACATGAAGGTGTCCACCTCCTCGCGGATATCCTCATCGCTCAGGGGGGCACCGTCAATGGTGGACTGCAGCAGGACATCCAGCAGGGCCATGCGACGCTTCTGGCCCAGATCGTCCAGCTGCTCCAGGTCCGTCTGCCCCTGGCCCGGCGAGTCGACCAGCGCCTGTCGCCGCTGCCGGATGATGTTCTCGGTGAAGTCGTGCATCACCTTGATGGCCGCATCCTGGCGCTTGGCCACCGACGGATTGATCAGCCGGAATATCCAGTTGACCCGCTGCCAGGCATTAATGAACCGAGTGATCATTATGTTGGTGACCCTGTCATAAGGAGTAAGAGGTGCCATTAGTTATGAAGGAGCAGAACCGGAGAGGCCACTCACTCATTGACGGCCTTGACATAGGGCAGATTTGGGTCCATCTGGGCATTAATCTTCGTTCCCATGGCAGTCTCTAAATGAAGCAGGAGTCTCTACAGTTTGAAATTAGCTCCAGATGGGGGGAGAGTAACCCTCACCTGCTATGATGTCCAGGGCCGTGAGACACACCACCGGAAAGATGTTGATGGCCGTCTTGCCATCGGCCCGCGACTGCAGCTGCTTGACCATCACGGCGCTCTGCTGATCGAAGATCTCCACGAACTGCTCGAGGATCTTGAAGTGGAACGTGGGCGTGATGATCTTCCTGCGGCCATGCCACTTCCTGCCCGTGCTCATCAGCAGCCCCTCGCCCAGCCACTCGTGGAGCAGCTTGTACAGATTGTTCTTGGTGATGTGCTGCTGGCTGCTCAGCACGTACTCAATGTCCCGCGGATCGGTGGAGAACACGGCCAGCTGGTGGATAACCCACACCTTGTAGAGGCGCCCGTACTTGCGCTGGTTCTTAAACACAAAGTCCATGATTTCTACAGATTATACACAAGGCAAGTGGGATTAGCACAGCCCCTAGGATTCCAGATAAGAAACTCACGCTCGGAATCCAGGCCGCGGTACATGAGCACGTTGCCCAGCAGGGGAAGTGGCGGCGGACCCGGCATATAGTGCAGCATATCGTTGCGCCGCTTGCGCCAAAAGTAGTCCCACACCAGCAGAGTGGCGAAGGCCACCAGGAGCAGCACCAGCCCCACGCCCAGCATTGTGCAGTCGACGACGAGCGATTTACAACTGAACTGGATAGAAGCCGCAGCCGCCCCGGGTTCTTATCTCCCGTCAAAGCGACCCACTTGGAGCGCGCTCTTAAATCCCGTGCTGCTCGAGCACTCACACACCCCCAGCGGAGATTCGCAAGAGAGAGCGAGCAAACACTTGACTTTTAATCGGATTTCGGCGGACTAACAAGCAGTTCCAAGTTGGAAAATCTCTAGAAGTGCTTCTGGGATCTCTGTGGGATTATGGTCAATGGAGTGGGGATCAGGAATGTCTTGAAAAGAAACTAATACAATCCAAGTTTGAACTCTTCTATACGAAATTTTGATCTATTAAGGATGGTTTTTGGTTTTTTTAATCCATAGCGTACATAGATTGTACCCGATGAGGTGTAAGTTTTGTTTTTATACTCATCAGTGTAAAGAGTTACAAAAACCAACCCATATTGTTTCAAAGATCTGTAGGTTTTGCTTATATACTCTTAATAGAGATAAAGCTTTACGATAAGAGTGCTTCCCGTCGATGTGTAGGTTTGGTTTTTATACCCTCAATAGTGATCATTTACGATAAGAAATCTGTAAGATCCAGTATCCACAAAATGCAATCCATATTCCTCCCAAAGACTCACCATGAGTCGCAAATTCCCCCGTAATAGTCACGATTAGTTTACGAATTCGCACTCGCCATTGACCAGTCACCGTGAAAGCTGTTTTCTTTTTTTATCAATGAGTGGGAAGCCTCCGAGCAGAGGCGTGGAGCGTGCCCATTCCGTTATCAGCCAAACATGTAATTGGTAATGTTGGCTCTACTAGAATGTATCCTCAAGAGCCTCAAGATCCCCAAGATCCCTTAATATTTACGCTTATCTTACTCTGGAGAATGCACTGAAGTCGAGCACTTGCCTAATCACGATTACCCGGCAGCTGGGAGCTCGTTATCACTTTCCCCCGTCATGCTGAGTCGGCAGGTCTGGGAACATAATCTGATACTGAAGATGGGATTGGGAGCAGGTCTCACCAAGCTCTCGGGATAATTATTGAGATTCTCCTACGCAAAATACACACCTTAATATATTTACTCCGATAAAGATTATCTCCGCGGAAATATGGTCGCATTCTCTGGCCATAAACAAAAGTCGAGTGGCAAATGGTTGTTTTGGGTACGTTTGTCCACGAACGTAATCTGATACTGAAGATGGGATTGGGAGCAGGTCTCACCAAGCTCTCGGGATAATTATTGAGATTCTCCTACGCAAAATACACACCTTAGACAGCAGTATATAATATATTTATTCCGATAAAGATTATCTCCGCGGAAATATGGTCGCATTCTCTGGCCATAAACAAAAGTCGAGTGGCAAATGGTTATTTTGGGTACGTTTGCCCACGAACGTAGCACTCGAAGAGGACTCCGACTCCGACTCCCACTTGGGTTTGAGATCAGCTAAACGGAAGTAATTAAATCACGATCAAAATTAAACTAAGGATTTGCTCGGATGCCCATCGATACCTCTTTGGTTGTAATACAATTTAAACAACAATAGAGGCAGCTGTTTACGTTACAAACTTACTGAGTTCAGAATCTAGTTTGACCTGTTATAATAGCTGCGAGATGAGATCTGAGAGCTGAGAGAAGTATCTCACAGATCTCACAGTTTCAGATCTGATGAGAGCTTTCGGCCTTAAGAGCGGAGCGTGTGCTGTGCTCTTAGACCCTAGGTTCTTGGGGATGGTAGACTGTAAATCTTGAATAAAAGTTTTACACTAAGCTTGACTTATTGCATAGTTTTCAGCTGAGAAAAAGCTCAATATCTATTATAAGATCCCTCATATTCCTTCTTTTCTTGCGATATAATCCCCAGCATCCCCACCTAATCTTACCATCTGAACTATTTTGTTTTATTTTCGTCAACACGCGTTGCTCTAAATACTCCACCGATCTTATCGGAATCCTATAGTTGTCACAGTTCCCAGATAAGACTAAATCCAAACCGATACTGCCTGCCTGCTGGTTTTCCCAGGCCTTCCCGCTCACGTTATCCAAGGCAGGGGGCATTTCAGTCTGAACTTTTAGTCTTCTGATAAAGACGAAGCCTGGAGTCATGGTGAAGGCGCACATTTTGGGGGGATAGGACATCAACCAGATCACAGAGATCAAAGATATCTCTTTCCACTGCTGCTCTGGGGGGGGCTGGGACTCTCTGATTGTGTGATCTGCAAGGGGAAAAGGGAGGCCTAGAAGCCAGACACTTCTAGTAGACAGTTTGACCCCCGGTTGTCGATTTTGGCCTCCGCGTCAGTCCATTGATTGTGATTGTGGTCGCCCTTATCGCATTCTGCGCCGACTACAAAACAGCCCCGCCGCCGAGCAGAACCAACCAGTCCGTCGGTGGCAAACGGTGCCAGCGGAGTTAGAATCGATCCCAATCCCGATCCGTCTTTCCACATCCCAAAGAAAAAACCGAGCTGCAGCCATGTATCTGGAGCTGTTCGTGCTGATCCTTACCGCGATCTGCGTGTATGACCATTTCCGGAATAGGCGCCACAACAGGATGTATGCCGAGGCGGGCATCAAGGGGCCCAGGCGTTGGCCCCTGGTGGGCAATGCGCCCATAATGATCAACGAATCGCCGAAGAGTAAGTAGGTCATGGTTACCCCGAGCTTGTAAAGCGTGTAAGTGCTCCCCGTTTCCAGCGGAGAGATTAGACTGATATTCGTTTTTGGAAGCGTTCGAGAGTAGGCCAAAGCTCTGTGGAATATGAGAACTTGAAAGCTTTAAAGTTGTATAAAGACCTGCAGGACTCATAACCCTAATCCTTTTCCAGCTGTCTTCGATCTGCAGTGGCGGCTGCTCAAGCAATTCGGCAAGAACATCCAGATGCAGATACTGGCCGACCGCGGCTTCATGACCGCCGATCCCAAGATGATCGAGGCCATCATGAGCAGCCAGCAGACCATTCAGAAGAACAATCTCTATAGCCTGCTGGTCAACTGGCTGGGCGATGGCCTGCTCCTTAGCACGGGCAAGAAGTGGTTCCGCCGCCGCAAGGTGATCACGCCCGCCTTCCACTTTAAGATCCTCGAGGACTTCGTGGAGGTGTTCGACCAGCAGAGCGCCACCATGGCCGAGAAGCTGTACGATCGGGCCGATGGCAAGACGGTGATCAACATGTTCCCGGTGGCCTGTCTGTGTGCCATGGACATCATCGCCGAGACGGCCATGGGCGTGAAGATCAATGCCCAGCTGCAGCCGGACTTTAACTACGTGAAGTCGGTGAAGACGTGAGTGCCTGCCTCCTGCTCTTGCTCCTGCCTCCCTTCCCTAATGTATCGATTTTAGTGCCTCGGAGATGGTCGCCGATCGGCTAATGAATCCCCTCCAGCGCTTGGAGCCCACCATGAGGCTCTTCTACCCGAAGGAGTATGCCAAGCTGAACAGGAATGTGAAGGCCATGCACGATTTCACCAGCTCCGTGATCACGGAGCGGCGGGATCTGCTCCAGAAGGCCGTCGCCGATGGCAGCGACAATGCCAACGCCGCCTCCCTGCAGGACGATGTGGGCCAGAAGCGGCGCATGGCCCTGTTGGATGTCCTGCTGCAGTCCACCATTGATGGGGCGCCGCTGAGCAACGAGGACATCCGCGAGGAGGTGGACACGTTCATGTTCGAGGGTCACGACACCACGACCAGCAGCATCGCCTTCACCTGCTATCTGCTGTCGCGGCATCCGGAGGTGCAGGCCCGCGTCTTCCAGGAGATACGGGATGTCATCGGCGATGACAAGTCGGCGCCGATCAACATGCAGATCCTGGGCGAGCTCAAGTATCTGGAGTGCGTGATCAAGGAGTCGCTGCGCCTGTTTCCCTCTGTGCCGATTATCGGACGCCACATCAACCAGGACACCCTTCTAGGTGGGCTCATTGCTGGCTCAGCTCTCGATTAGCTCCCCAACTAACCTGTATCTTTGTATCCCCGACAGATGGCAAGCTCATACCGGGCAACTCCGACATCATCATCCTCATCTACCACGCCCAGCGCGATCCGGACTTCTTCCCCGAGCCGGAAAAGTTCATCCCAGAACGCTTCAGCATGGAGCGCAAGGGCGAGATCAATCCCTTCGCCTACACACCGTTCTCGGCGGGGGCGAGGAACTGCATCGGCCAGAAGTTCGCCATGCTGGAGATGAAGAGCACGGTCAGCAAGATGGTGCGGCACTTCGAGCTGCTGCCCCTGGGCGCCGAGGTCCAGCCGGTGCTCAACCTCATCCTGCGCTCCACCACGGGTATTAATGTCGGAATCAAGCCGCGCGTATATTGAGCGGCTCCTCCTGGGTTCTTGGGCTTTACTTATCTTCTTTTTTTTTTAACCTAGTCTTAAGCAAAGTCTCCTGTAAATATTACAATTAAATACTTGTACATATGTAAATACATAGAATATATATCTAGCGTGGAAAGGCTTGGATTCCTTCGGGTAAAACCAGGTGAGATTCGAAGCTCAAATGAAGTGGAAGGGCTCAAAATTAAGACCTATTTCTCTATGAGTTGTGCGCTCTTTACGCCTGACAGTCCCTGCTATGACTTGACCCTTGGTTAACATACAGCTTAAATGTTAAACTGCAAGTTAAGTAACCGACACCTGAACTGTATATTTAAACCCCGGCCTTTAGCCGTTTAAATACAACATTTAAGATGTTACGAAACTTGAACGTTAAATAATATTAAATAGCCCTATTTTATTCGTAGGACTTTCGAGTTCCACTTTCTCAATGTCCGGTTAGGGTTAAGGCTCACTTTCTGCACTTTTTGTTCTCTACAGTCCCAGTCATCACTTGGCCCTCGGTTAATATATCGATTTACTGTACAGTTTGACTTGGTGTTAACTTAAACTGAGATTTAAGAAAGTGGCACCTTAATTAGCCATTCAGAAACCAAATGAAAAGTGTTTAGGGAACTTAAACGTTAATTCCCAAGATGAAATACCATTATTTTACTCGTAATACCTTCAAGTTCCGCTTCCTTAATGCCCGGTTAACTAACTCTCACTTTACATTCAAGATAAGCCCACTATCTAGTACTTTCTTGAGAAACTGGGGAAGGGCATGTCTCACATGGAACAAACTGAATTTATAACCTTTAGTAAACCCAGCAGATCCAGACCTGCGATCTCCATCTCTGCCTAAAGACACACTTCGTTCCCGTTTTCGATTTGAATGGGTTCTATATTAGCTATAACCGGCTCAAATTACAAGTCAACTAAAAAAAAAATGCTCCCGCTCGGAAGGTGAATTAATCCCAGCCGTAGACCTTGCCCGGAGTGGGTAGCTTGGCGGCGGACGCCGCCTTCGCTCCGCCGGCCTCCGCCTCCAGCTGCTTCTGCTGCGCCACCAGGTCGATGGGCGGAATCACCTCGCGACGCCCATCGCGCTGGCAGTAGTAGTTGGCGGAATACAGGTGGGAGGGTCCATCAGGAAGCTCCGGCTGCGGCTGGGTACGATCGGCCAAGCCGTCCTCGAAGCGCAGGGCCAGGTTGTGCTCACGCTGCAAGCAAATCCCGAAATTATTCACATATTTTCCGTTCCTATCTTACATAACGAAGAGTTGACCGCCACGACTGTGGCGCGGAATACAACGGGTACTCACGCCCAGGAGGAATGCCCGTATGCGCTGGAAGATGGGCGACACATCACGTCGCAGGGCAGACATTTCGATTCCGGTTGCTCTTTGGGTGTTCCGTGCGAAATTCGCCAAATAGTAAATACGACTTCAAATTAGGGATGCAAAAACATCGATGTAACTATCGATAGTATCGATGTTTTTAAAAACGACGATACATCGATGGTTTGTTTCCAACGTCGATGTTTTCACTGAGAGAAAGAAATGCTAAACAACTTTGATAAAAGTGCATGTTTTTCTTATTTATTAAGTATTGATACAGATTATTATATATTAAGGCGGTTACTCGTGGCAAAATGGACAGATTCCGCAGTGACAGGCTTGTTTTGACATATATGTACATTATTTTTAATAGATACTTAGTAGGTAACTTTTCAGTGATTTTGTTTGATTTTTCTTTATAAATTTTATAAAATTTATTAAAATATTTAATTTTAAATTTAAAGCAGACTCAGCTCTATAATTAATTTATTTTTGATTTTGATTTGAATTCTTACCGATATTAACAGTATATTTTCTGGTTCAAATCGCGGTCACACTGAATCGCACTACCGATACATTGAAAAATATCGATATATTCATGTTTTTCACATCCCTAATTTGGTGCTTTTGCCGGCTTTCATTCAAGTTCTGGATTTTTGCTCGGTTCTTAATCAGTTTTCAGTCGTAGTGCAATCAGAGTTAAAACTGTTTGTAAGAAACCAGAGAAAGCAACGGTAAAGATTGAAATCGGCTTACAACTGACAAAAAGTGCCCAAAAGTAATCATCCGTGCCCAAAACTAAACATCCGTGCCCAAAACTCAACATCCGTAAAGAAGTCCAAGTGGACAGGGTCCAGCAAAGCGTCCGGCTGTGTAACCATCAAGGAAGAAGCATCCACGAGCGGCGCAGCCAGCAATAATTCCGGGGAAATACCTGTAAACCCGTTGGATTTTTTTTCTTGTGTCGTTCATTTAGATCTTCTTTAACGGTATGTACATTTCGACTATAATTTTATCTTTCGTTTTTCCGGAATTTTGCAAAAAAAATAACAGTGAATATAAAAAAAACATGTTATTTGGGTCCTTTTCTGTTTAAGCTGCATGATTTGGCCAGATCAATCATTAAGTTGTACATTTATTTCATGTATATATGTAATTTTTTTTTTTTTTCTAAAGTCCTAGTTCTGCTTTCTCCTATTCTATTTTCTTCACCTGCCATATTCTTGTGTCTCTAGTCATCTCCCTCTTACAAGGGTCTACGAACAGACCTCACTTGGCAACAGTCCATCTCTGTTCCTCTCTGTTACCATGCTTTATATTCGACTTTTCACACACATACATTGCAAACCTAACGGGACCGGTGACATTTCCATTTCTCTTTCACCTTCCAGAATATTCTGCTTGACAACACCAAATGTGCAGAGCACAAAATGGCGAAGCTCATCTGCCCATCTGGCAACTCTTTTACTTTTCTTACATCGCTTAAATAACCGATCCTAAAAGTGTAATGCAAATAATTATTTATTAACACTTATTAACGCATTCAATATTGGAAATAATACATCGAGAAAATATTAGTAAACACAGGGTATCTCATTGTCGAGGTATTCGACGGAAGCTTAATGGTGTTTGCCTTCATCTTTCTTGCAACTCCGCATTTTGGTTATGTTGACTTCTCAAATTTTTATAATAAAATGTATAGGCATATTCGGGCCTCAAGCTTTCAACCCGTTGCCCACAAAATATGAACAATATTCAAGAGTTAGAGGCATTCATAGTCTTCCATCGCATATTTCAGAAAACCTCGAATTGCACTCGAATCTCAAATGTTGCGCAAGGTGCAGAGCATCCTCGCGGACAGCTTTGGAATGGCCGCTAAGAAAAAGGTATTGTGTATTAATTTAGAGCAAAGCCGTTTCTAACCGTTTCAATCCCCCGCAGATCCAGGAGATCCAGGATCCCCCACAGATCCAGGAGATCCAGGATCCCCCACAGATCCAGGAGGTTGTGGAGAAACTGAGTGTGGAGAAACCCACCGTCCTTAACACTGAGAAGAGGAACGTCATGGGTCTAGTTACTACTCGCGATCCCACCTCAATTGAAGTGGAGACGGTGTACGGAGATTTTCAAATTGAACTGGATAACGTCGAGGTGACCTTCGTGCCCCGGGAGGGCGATCGTGTGTGCCTTGTGTGCGATGTCCAACTGGACGATATGCAACTGGACGATGATTGGATTCGGACCTCGGTGACCAAAGTGTTTCCCCAGCACCTTGAAGTCGATCAGAGTTGCGTTGTGGAGCGCGTGTTCGACGGTTTGGCGCTGCTTGGTAAGCATGTTTATGTGCTCAAAGCGGACGTTCCCTCAGGCGCAGAACTTCATCTGGGGGACCTTGTGCGAGCAGATCTCATCGAGTGTCAGTATGTAAGTGTAACGAATGCATTTTAAATAGAAATTTGAACTAATATTTTCTTATTTTTCCTTAAGGGGAAATTCGAAAAGCGCGCCATAAAGCTGACGCTGATGGAGAAGAACTTTGGGAAGCTGAAGAGTAAGCCGACCCTCAGTTCGGGCCCCTTGGACGAATGTCAATCACTTTCGGTGATCGGCCCGACTCGCCACGTTTCCACTAAGCTCCTGAAGAGGACTCAAATCACGCTGAAGTTGCGCAATAACATAAAACGCGTTTTGCACCTCAAGAGCGTTACCGTGCCGACTGTGGGGGAATCGCAGTTGAGGGTGATTAAGCCGCTGGAACCCGATGTCATTGTCGTCGGCGGGGAGGTTACTGTGATATTGGAGGTTAACACCAAGTTCCTGGGAGAGGCCTTCGAAAAATTTGTGCTGGACTTTGGGAACTTTAAAATTAAGCGCAACTTTGCGATCATCGTGTGCAAAACGGATGAGGAAGTCCTCAAGGCGGAGAAGCGATTGGTCGCTGCTGAATTCCTATCTGCTCCTGGCAGCACGGCTATGCAGAGATCCCGGTACTATGCCAACCAGGTTTGGTCCAACACCAGGGACGTGGTGCCGGGTGAAAGCGTAGCCACCAAGCGTCGGTTTGTTGCCCTGCGTTTGGGTAAATTTGAGGTGAGATTGGGCTCGTTACAGAGTTCTTCCCAACTCACAATTTATTTTAAGGTCCCCGAGAAGCTGCGACAGATTTACCTGACCGAACGGCGCCCGGGCATGTTCGAGGCCATCGAGCGCCAGTATCCGTGCTTGAAGGAGGAACTGAACGCCCAGAACTACATGCAGATCTTGAGCTTGTTTCTTCACCTCGAGGAGATCGAGTATTTCGTGCTCATCCGGAACTACGACAGAGATCGGGCCCATTTCCAGCAAGACGGCGAGTACCTATCGCTGCTAATCGAGAATCTGGCCGAGCGCCGTCCCTCGCTGGTCATTGGCGATGTGGTGCGTGCCGTAAATCCTTGGGTGGACAATAAAGACAAGAATGACAACAAGGCCTTCGATGGCATCGTCCACAAGGTGCTCTGCAATCGCGTCCTGCTCAAGTTCAACGTCGATTTCCAGAAAAAGTACAACGGCGACGACTATCGGCTGGAGTTTTACTTTTCGCGTTACGGCCTCCGCAAGCAGCACCATGCCATCTCAAAGATTGTGTCCATAATGGGAGAGGATTTCTTGTTTCCCACAAACGTGGCCAAACGCAAGGTTCCCCAGCTGGAACTCTGCATGGTTCAAGAGGAGATGTACCTCTATAATTCAAAACTTAAATGGTTCAACCAAAACTTGAACAAGATACAGAAAATAGCAGTTTTTAATATTTTGCGTGGCGAAGCAAAGAATTTGCCGTACGTAATATTCGGCCCACCAGGAACTGGAAAGACCGTGGCCTTGGTTGAGGTGCTGCTTCAACTTGCGGAAAATGTCCCCGGCGCTCGAATCCTGGTGGGAACACCATCGAATAGCTCTGCAAATCTGATCACGAAGAGGATCATCGACAGCAAAGTCCTGCCTAAGGACGACTTCATTCGTGTCGTGTCGTTTAATCAGATTGAAAAGGAGCTGATACCGGCGGAGCTGATGAGCTTCTGTGCCACTGTGGAAATTGGCAAAGCGGACAGCTTCCTGGATAATGTAAGTGTGTCTACTCCTCCTAACAGAATATCCTCTAGTCCCCGCTCTGCTTCCCATAGATGATTGTCACCGAATCGGGACTGAAGATGCAGTGCCCGATGAAATACATGGGACGTCACCGGGTCACTATCTCCACCAACACTACTCTGGGTAATTTCCTGCAAATGGGATTCCGGGCGGGACACTTTACCCATGTTCTCATCGACGAGGCCGGACAGTGCACTGAGCCAGAGACCATGGTGCCCATCTCACTGCTCGTCAAGGACAAAAGCCAAGTGATTTTGGCCGGGGATCCGCGCCAGCTGCAGGCCATTGTGATTAACCGTTACTCCGTACAGAAGAAGTTCAGCAAGTCGTTTCTGGAGAGATTGCTGGATCGTCCGCCGTATAAGAAGGACATGCACATATTCCCCGATAGCTGCGGCTATGACCCAATGTGCCTGACCAAACTACTAAACAATTACCGATCACTGCCAACCATGATGTCCACTTACAGCCAGCTGTTCTACGACAATGAACTGATTCCGATGGTTTCTGATGAGGACTCAAGGGAAGTTCGATTGCTGGAGCGGGTGATAGAGGTTTTCAAACCCATTAGCAACCCATTATCGTGCAAGATACCCAAAAAGCAGGCGGCCTTCTTCGTTGGAGTCGATGGAAAGAACATGCAGGACAGCGATTCGCCCTCCTGGTACAATCCGGAGGAAGCCAAGGAAGTCTACTTCATGGCCATTTCCCTGTACAAGGCCAATGTCCACCAGGATCAGATTGGCATAATTACGCCATATGTGAAGCAGGTGGAGACCATCAGGAATCTGTTCACTAAAACCGATGTGACCCTGCCTAAGATTGGCTCGGTGGAAGAGTTTCTGGGACAGGTGGGTTTTTCTATATGGTTTGGAAGAATGACAAAATTATATTGTATGAGGTATTTCCCATATCCGCAGGAACGCGATATTATGCTGATCTCAACGGTGCGCTCTTCGCAGCCAATGGTCGCCAAGGACATCCAGTTGTCTTTGGGATTCGTTAAATCCAGCAAGCGAATGAACGTGGCCATTTCCCGCGCCCGTGCCATGATGGTCGTCTTCGGGAATCCGCATCTTCTTGGCCTCGACGTTTCCTGGCGGCAATATATCAGCTTCTGCGCCCAGAACAGTGCCTATTTCGGATGTGATTTACCAAAATGTATCCCTTTCAACCAGGATAAGGAAGCAACAGAGAAGGAGGAAATCGGAAAACTAAATCTCTAGTTTACTTTACAAAGTGGAATATGAGACCAACCTATTGTTATTTCTTAATTAATAAAGTCACTGCAAGCATTGACCTTAAATCTGCCGGAATCAATATTTACTTTCGAGGGATGAGAGCGGGCTTGTGTGGAATCTAATATGTATGTTTCTATGACTCCTTTTCCCGTAAGTTGTATTTTTCAGAAATCTACAAAGAATTTCGTATACCAATTCTTTCTCATGGATTGGCCATATTATACCATTGTATAGGGTATTAAAGTTTTTGTCAAATGTCATTTCTTTATATTCCTGATCAGCATTATGCTGTAAGGTTAAGGTTCCAAAACAGGGAAATGATGACTTTAAAAATTTAAAGCGATGTAAAAAAAAAACATTCCATCGGAGTTGCCAGACGGTTGAGAGAAGTTCGCACAATGCAAAGTTTTAAATTGACAAAACTATAGACAGTCACTCTAAAAAAAACAAAAAAAGCTATTTGGATAGTGTCAGAACAGCACTATTCTAATATAAACATAAATGCCGCCAAGGAGACCCTAAAGGTGGAAGATAAGACCAAGAGGCTGCGCAGAAGTTCAAATATTTTTGTTTTGGATCGCAGGTGGTGTGACTGTTCACGGTCAGTAGACAAAAAACACGCGGGAATTGTGAAGTATACCATTACAAAAATACTAAGAAAATATATACACTCCAAATCTTAAAACTGTACTAAAAATCGATAGCAAAACAATAAGCAAGTTAAAAAATAATATGAACGACCTAAATGTTGGAGTTTGCTGGTTTGTAACTATACTGGACCTCGTTTCCTAACCAAAATACTGTATTAAGGGTTCGATTTTATATGTGTAAATATCTGCTAGGAAAAGGACGCTATAGCCGATTTGTTCACATATTAGGTACTTCACTTGGAAATAAGAATAGAAAAAACTCATGGCTTTGAGCTCGAGCACACTCGACTTTTGCTTTCTTACTTGTTTTCAAATTCAACTTGCAGTCCCTGGAAAAGTACTGAAAGCGTAGCCTTATAAATACCAAAAGAATACCATAAAATACAATTCCACTTGCCACGCAATTTGAATTCAAAAAAGGAAAAAGTGCACGACGTCGCCAGTTACGGTGTCTATGTGTAGTTTATTTTATATATTATATCGCTTGATTAATTTTAGTAAGTTAATATTTATAAAATTGAGGAAATGGATCCTTTGGTCGACCGCTAACGATACACGTATAATAAATAAGTAGTCGCTCTCGATTCTCGATTCTGTCTTCAGTGTTTTGTTTTTTTCTCTAATTATTAATAATAAATTAAACTAAGTTCACTAAACTACTGCAATTTAAAGCTGCCGCTTTAGTAGTTGCGAGAGTTCCTTTCAACGATGCCGTGCCGTTGGGTGGCGTGGCGTGGGTTCCTCCTTAGGCCTTCTCCGGCTGCGCAGGCTGCGACTCCGGACTGGGCGCCGGCTGCTCAGCCTGCTGATCCACGCTGACTGTGCGCACAAACACGGCTGAGGCTTCGATCACAATCGTGGGCAACTCCTCAGCCGGTGCTGCTGCTGGTGCTGGTGCGGCTTCAGCGGGGGTGCTGGCAGGAGCCTCTTGTACTTGCTCTGTACTCTCCTGGGGCAGCGGTTCCTCGGCCTTTGGCGGGGCTTCTGTGACTACCACAGCGGGCGCTGGCTCTGGAAGGGGAGCCGCCTCCGCAACTGGCTTGGTCTGGACAGGAGCCGCCTCCTCAGCAACTGGCTTGGCCTTGGCTTCTTCGGGAGCTGCAACAGGAGCTGCCACTGGAGCGGCAACAGGAGCTGCCACTGGAGCTGCAACAGGAGCTGCAACTGGAGCTGGTTCGGGAGCTGCAGCAGGAGCTACAGCTGGAGCTGGTTCCGCTGGAGCAGGGACTGCTGCTGGGGCTCCCTCCTCCTTGGTCTTGGGCGCCGCCGGCGACTGCGACTTGGACTTGGGCTTGGGCTTGCCCACCGCCGGCGATGGAGTGCGCGACTTGAGGTTCTGCTCGTGGGCACTGCGATCCATCAGCACCGATGTGGACTGCGGCGGTGCCGGGCTAGCCGCCCGCTTGATATCCTCGATCTTGGCATCCATCTCAGCGCGAATCTCCTTGATGGGCTTCAGCAGGAAGACGGGCACGTCGTCGTCGCGTCGCTGGTACAGCATTTCGCCCTCGAAGTCCACCAGCTTGTGTTTGCGGGCGCGCAGCAGGATGCCCACCACCTTGTCGGAGATGTAGTTGTAGATCTGCAAGAGATTGGGAATTCCAGAGTCAGCGGGGATCACCAGAGAGAGGGATCGCATTAAAAACTCACATTGAAGAGCTCGCCGAAGGGGATCACACGCATCTTGGGCTCGTCCTTGACATCGTAGCCCTCCGAGTTGATGATCTGGCACAGCTCGAGCATCTCCTTCATCACATGGATGTTGGCCTTCTGGCCGCGCGCCTCCGTGAGGCTGCCGGCCAGCGGCTTGCCGTACTGATCCTTGGAGAAAGTCGGCTTCGGTGAGGCGGCGCGCCCGTCCTGGGAGAAGGGATTGAGTAGCTGGGACTGCTTGTGCTGCGTCGCCTGGTTGTTGAACATAGCTACCTTGGAGGACAGCGGTGAGTCCTGCAACGGATGCGGGCAAGAGTCGAAATAGGGTCTTAATGAATTCGAAAAATAAGAAAAGAATGGCCATTCAAATATTCAATCGAAATATGCTTAAAGGTCACACTCAAGCTCTAGATTTTATAGCTTTTTTATAGCTGTTTTCATCAAGCTAGTTAGGTTTCCCGCGTTGCCAACTACATACCATAATGGCGGGTAATTCAAATTTATGTAATATCAAGTCAAAAGAGTAAAATCGAGGTACAATGAAATTTACCCAAAATTTTGTCCCGTTAAAATTGTATTTTTTTTAATAATAAATGTTATTAGAAAAGCTGACTTGACTTACTATATCAAGAATTCCCTTGGATAACATTCTGAAACCATGGTAAGTTAAGTTTTTGTCTTGAAATCTGTTTGGGAACATTTAAAATTACTGCTTTTTGCCTTCCTAGCGCGTAATTAATCGCTTTCGAATTTAACGTTCGGCCGAGAAAATTAATTGGTAGCAATTAAATAACAGCGGTCTTACATTTTGTGTAATTTCTCATCTAATAAGTGCAAGATGCCAGCGCCGTGAGCCAGTACCAAAAGGAATGTACAAATGTCGTGGCAATAAATAAAAACAAAAAACGAGGGAAGACAGCGGCAGAGAGGCTTCTGCTTTTGACGAACAACCAAAAAAAGAAAAACATATATTATATACACTTCCTATCGTATGGCAAATATAAAAGGCAAGAGAAAAATAAAAACGAAAAACAGGAATGACCTTCACTGCCAATTTTCGGCACTAGAAGAGCCGTTCCGTTGACCACTCACTCGTCGCTTGCCTCTCGCCGCTCGCCCCTCGCCGCTTGCCACTCGCCACTGTTTATCCCATTTGATTATTATTTACGACCAGAAAGAGAGATAGGTGGCGATATATCCACAAACAAGAGACGGAGTCCCTGATCGAGTTGCCCATGAATGAATCGCAAGCAATGTTTATATAATTCGAACCAATTTATTTGGCAGCCGCAGCAATGACGTTCTGAATATTTGTCTCTTTGATCAATACTCGGGTCGTATCCAAAGAAAATTTCGTCAATCAAGTTGCGGCGATTTTCATTCATATATGAAGAGCGATTCGCTTATAAATAAATCCAACGATGAATGAAATGCGACCAGAATTCGCAGCGGTGTGAGAGTTTTCGAAAAAAAAAAGCGACAAAAAAACGCAGATAAAGCAAACAAGCGACCAGGTGAAAGTCTGGGAAAAATGCATAAATTCGTCCATGGAAATTAGTTTTCGTTTCGAAATTTTTCATTTCGATATTCGCAGGCAGCGCCTCAAGTGCTGGGAAGCCCAAGTCTCCAGCTGAGGGGGCGATAAAAATGAGATTTATATTGTAAACAAGGGTCCGACAGATCACTCAACGCAATGGAAATTAAAATGAATATGGAAATGGAAATGCAGAGCCAACGACCTTTGTGGAATCGAGAGTTGAAGGAGTTTTCTATTAGTACTGAGAGATATTTAGGGAATTTATTAATTTATTTAACCTAAGAGTCACATTTAAGGCTTAAAAGTTGAGATACCATTATTTCAACTTATAATTTCTCTTCAGACTTTTAAAGAAAGTAATTTGTGAGATTAAACATTAAAACATAGATTAATAAAGGATCATAATTTACATAAAATTAAACATAAACAGCCCGAAAATTGCCTTATTAAATGGTAAGTTCTTTGATTTTTGCACTTTAAAAAGTTGCTTACAATACATATGTATTTCCATCTGAAAAGTTCCCCAGAAATCGTGTAAACACTATTCTTTGGATACTACTCAAGCTTACAATACATATTTCCATCTGAAAAGTTCCCCAGAAATCGTGTAAACACTATTCTTTGGATACTACTCAAGTTATACACAAGTTATATGTATGTGGAACGACGACTAGTTCCTGGGGCGACATTTGTGTCAGCTGCAGCTGGTCCGGATCCGAGTCCGAGTCCGGCGCGAATTGGTTACGTGGCCTGGTCTTTTGCGGACAGATCTATTCGGGATCTATTTGTCGGCGCCGTTGTCAGTCTTGAGAAGTCTGCGCTATATACCTCGGGTGGGGGCTATATACATACATACATATGTACATGTATCATATAGTATATCCGTGCATATTCAGCATTGCTATTTCAACTCGAACCGAGCGATGGTCATTGCCAAGAATTTTTCCGTGTTTTGATCTTATTTTTTTCTGTTGCTTTTCGCTGTTTGCTGTGCGAAAATTTGTTCGTATGCTAAATGGGTGTATGTTTTGGCAATTCATGTGGCGACAAATTAAAACAAATACAACAAACTGTCCGCCACTTGGGTTATTGTTTTGTTTGGGACCGAGCAACGGGCATTCTTTATATCATTTCGATCCTAATGATTTTTAATCATGCTCGTTTGGAAGCGGTCCAGAGGCGGACACCGAAGGCAAACATTTTTCTTGCCAATAACAAAAGCCTGGCGAATTTCGCTTGACATTTATTCTGGCAATTTGCATTATTACGAGTGTTTCTTTCTTGCTTAATTTTTTCTTAAATTTTATTTTCCGTTTTTCACGCATTTCTTGTGGTTTTTTGCGCTGCGCATAAATAATTTTCGGGCATTTGTCGCACGAGATGTTCGCTGCGAAACGGAAAAAACAATACAATCTCTGTTGGCGTTGGGCAGATCTTTTTATAGTTTCGGTTGTGGCGGCATTCCAAAGATGCCGCCGAGAATCTTAATTCAAATCCCTTTGCCACATTCTGGCCAAGATTATTCCCATCCGCCTGCCTCCTTTTCGTTTTATTTCGAAATCTTTGCTTGGGAAAAAGTTCCTCAGAAAGAACGCGGAACGGGATCTTGGCTAGTTCTATTTCTCAATATGATTTACGTTATTTATACTATTTCAATAAATTTTAATTCATTAATTGAATACATTTCCTACATGTTTAATTAATTCTTTTAAGAATCCTAATACTTTGTGGTTCATCAACTTCCAGTTATATATTCAAAGTGGAGCCAAAGAGTTATCAATGTTTATAGTTTTATAATCGAGTTTTGCTTATAAAACATCGAGCATTGTTGCTTATCGATTTATAATCGAATTTTGCTTATAAAACATCGAACATGCTTATCAGTTTGGAATTGATTTTTGCTTGTAAAACACCAAAGACTTTGATTCTTTTCCAAGCATTATCACAAAGTCCAATAGAGAATCTTAAAGGATTACATAGAAAAGTTGACCAAGTGAAGTTGGTATTCCTTAATCTATATTTTAAAAGAGTTATTATAAGTAAAAACAGCATATACTTTAAAATCTTGAACTTGTATTTTCGATAATCTCCCACAAAGTGCAACTTCGAGAGTCGTTTTCTTTAAGACTCGCTCCTCGGGTGCCCTGCATGGGCATCTCTGACCTAAAGCCTAAATAGAAATAGTTGTAAATGCTAACATTTAAGCTCCCACAAGCTACAACTTTAAGAGTCGAATTCTCTAAGACCTACGGCACATGCGCTCCACGGGTGCCCCGTGTGGGCATCGCTGACCTAAGGCCTTAATGCGAATAATTATGAATGGTTAGGCTACTCACCACCACGAAGCGCAGAGCGCCCAATTCGTGCGATACATCCGTCATAATGCCGCTGGGATCTTGCAGAATGGTCTGGAGTGTGGCGGAGGCAAACTGGTCCGTAGAGCGGAGTGCTTCTGGGTCTGGCTTCGAGAGCTGGGCCTTTTGTCACCGCGAATTCGCAACACTTTTGCCTGGAAGCAGAGGAAAGAGAAGAGAGTTCGAGACAAAGGCCCGGGCGATGGGAAAGAAAACCAATTAAATTTTGCAACAAACAACATCGTAACAATGGAAATGTGCGGTGTGCCCATTGTTGTGTCTTCTTGTGTTTTGTGTGTTTCTTGTGCGGCGAATTGCCAAACAGCGTTTATTTACTTTTTACCATTTTACCATTTCTTTTGTGACCCAGACCCAGACCCCGGACTTCCAGACCCGGCCCAAAGCAGCCCCACGGCTAATGGCCAAAACAAAATTAGAGAGAAGATGAGCGCGCGGCAGAAATGAAAACATAGTGGAAAGAAATGGAAGAAAAAACAGGAGAAAAAACGTGGAAAACAGATAGAGAGATGGAGAAGAGCGAGGCGGGGCAGGGGGCAAAACCAAAACAGAAGCAAAACAAAGCGAAAAAAAAAAAACAGACCGTTAGACCTGAACTTTTGATCGCCCCTCGCCAGTTATGGCTCTACGAATGCGACCCCGAAAGACGAAAGACGAACCGGAATTCGGTATCTCGTGCCCATTTGCCGTTTTTCATTTTTTCCGTTTTTTCCCCATTTCGAATTAACTGGAAATTACCCGACACATTATATGTACATATGCATGAAGCCCCTCTCTGGTTTCCCATCGAGCCTTAAGTCTCCATTAACTTGCTACATCATTCATACCTCCGGAGCCTACATTTTGGGGACTACAAAAAGTGTTTCAAGCGAAAAGGGGGGCTCTTGAAATGTCTAGAAAAATAAGTCTAAGAAGTAAACAATAATAATATCTATCAAAAAGGTGTACGGGTATGGAATATAGATAGATGTAGGTATAGATAGATATACAAGTAATATAGTGTAGTTAAAACAGAAAAATAATAATAAGAGAGAGTGCCAGAGTTGTATTTAGACAGAAAAATGCTTAAGTATATTTTTAAAGCGGAGAGAATATATTACTTTTTGAAAAACAAGATTTATGTGTTAAAAACAAAAAATGTTTCAACAGCTAAACTGCTGTTTTAAAGAAAATTCCCGAAATGGGGAGAAAAAACAGGAAATCAATGTGACTTTTTAAGCACTCATCACTGATTACTGATCGCTGTTCAAAGATGTTGAGCCTGCGTCCCAACTAGATCTGGCTAAAAATTTGACTACCAAAAGCATTCCCAAATCGAAAACTTTCCTCCTTTCCAGCTCTTATCTTAATCTCTATACTTTAAACACCCATCACTGATCACCGATTGCGGATCACTGATTATAATCATATCTTAATTAGAGCTGTCAAAACATCGATTTAAAATCGATTTTCGCATAAAACAATCAAAAACTTTGATTCTTTTCCAGCTCTAATCTCAATCTACATTTTTTTTAAGACTCATCACTGATCGTTGCTCACTGATAACTAATTTTATGCCCACATCTTATTTAGAGCTGGCAGAACATTGATTTAAAATCGGCAAGTTGAGAAATCGATGACTTCGATTGCTTTTCAGTTCCAATCTTAATCCCTATATGAAGGTAGGTTCCCCTTCTTTTCCACTCACTTTTTATTTGATTTTTTGTGTGTGTGCTCACACTGGAAGTAGCTCCTCTCGTTGTATTCTTGTCACCTTAGACTGGATGGAATTCCTCGTTGATTCCTTAGCTTTAGATTCTATTTCCTTTTGTGTTTCCGTTTCCGTTTCTGTTTCGATTCGATTCGATCCACTCACAAATGCAAAATGCACACGATTGTTTTCTCTTTTTTCTTTTTTGTGATAGAACAACAACAACCAAAAAAAAAAGGCCAACAACAAGAAGAAAAATGTCTTTGAATTTTTTTATTGGTGATTTGCGTGTTTTGCGTTCCGGGTTTGATTTGAATCTGAGCTGTATATATAAACTTCTGGTGTATTATGGGGGTATTTTATATCTTAGAGGTGCACGCCGTTTGGTTGCTGGGACCAAAAGTGAGCGCCGAAAGCGAGCGCTCTTTCTTTTTATAGCCGCCGATCGCGCAGCGGCAGAGGCAGCTGCTTTTCAGCTTTTCTTATTTTTCTGCTTCTCTGCCGCTCTTCCGCAGCGCGCTCTCTGCATTTTCTTTTAATTTTAGACCGTTTTCCCAACTCTTGCCATCGTTTTCCCCATGCAAATCGCAACAGCAGCAGCAGCAGCAGCAGGGCAGGCAAGGTAGCAAAAAAAAAAACTCCCAGAAGTTGGAGTTGGCGAGTTCAAGGGAGCACCTGCTCCACATCCCCAGATCCGACGCGGAGTCGGAGTCGGGGGTCACTCTTCAATCAACACCAGCTTACGCGCTTCGCTGGTCCGCGGCTCTGACCGCAGAACAGAACGGTCAGGAAGCCGCAGGGCAGGGGAGCCCGAGAGAACAAAGAGCGAGAAAGATTTATACACTGAGCAAAATCAATGAAAATTAAATTCACAAAGTCTTTATAATATTTATGTTTGGATGCCATAAAGTTAACTGATGAAGAGAGCTTGCAACATTCAAAACTTTTTGCACTGAAAGGAACTTATAAGCTTATGTTGCTGCTTTGCTTACACTGCAGGCAAAGCGTGGAGGAACCACGTTTCTGTGATTTTGTATAATTATATTCCCATCTAGTCGGATATATTCCTTGGCAAACATGTTTCTACTTCGAATATGATTGCAAAAGGTCTTTTAAAATGAAATCTTTATAAAATGACATATTTTCTAGCATGTGGCACAACTTTTCTCCGAGTGTGACGCCGCAAAGTGTGAGAATTGGTCACCGCTCGTGCCGCTCTGTTCGGCCGGCGCGGTGGCGGTGGCATTGCTCTTGGGATTTCTTTTGGGGAAAAACCGGAAGCGGTCCGAACCGAGCCCCCGCTCCTTGGCAGCGGATTGGGGGGCCCGAAATAGACCGACCATCTAACGGCATGCTGATGGCTGGGTCTCGTTTCGGCCGCCGGTTCATGTAACGCGCTGATCGTCGGAAGGAATCTCGTATCTCGAATCTCGAATCTTGGATGCCATTCAAAAATCGCGCACAGCAACAGGCGGCAAAGGAAACGCAGCTTGCAAAGCCATAAGGGGTGGCGCCAGCACAGGAAGAAATTAAAATAGGATAGGTCCTAATAAAAGATAATAATAATATCGAGAAGCCAAGAGAATAAATATGAAGAGTAAAAAAACTCATCCTTCTTATTTATCCCCTGATACGCTTTTTAAAAGAGAGAGTTTTATCCTTAAAAAAGGCCAGAAGAAAAGGGCTTACTTGGTAACCAAGCTCCCTAACCTTAGGTTATGTTCCCTTTTAGCCAGGCAAAGAACAAACAAAAGAGTCAATAAATATTAAAACAATGTAATTCATATGACTTTGGCTCGGTGTGTGGGAATCTATCCCGCAACCGAGAATCCGAGAATCCCACAAAACCCAGTTGTGAAGTGGCATCGAAATGCGCGTGCCCAGCTGCCTTGGCTTGTCAGTCGGAGACTGGGTCCACCCGGCCCGCCAATCTTTAATATACGAGTTTATTCCGCTAATTAAACAAATTCGACTGCATTGTTCGCATACGAGAGGGTTCGGCTTCTGCTCCTGGGTCTTCATCGCTGGTGGGTATATTGGTTAACAAGTTTACCTTTTCCCGTATCAATTTGCTTAAAATTTGAATTTAAGTTCAAAATCTAAAGATATAATAGGATAATAATAGGAATTCACTCTAAGACCGAATTAGATATGGTTTTCTCTTTATCCGGTTAACTATTAACCAGAGTTCAAAGACTAACAGGTGCTTTGAAGTGCAGAAAGTGTGCTGTAAGCAATAAAGCACAAGTATGCTGTAAAGCGCACACAGTGTGCTGTTAGCTGTAAAGTATCCTGTAACATGCAAAAAGTGTGCCCAGATTCTTAATTCATATTCTCTTAATCTGGCTTTTTTATCAACAACTTTATCCTAACCCTAGGCGGTAACCCTCCGGTTAAGTTTAACTCCCACAAGAAGGATTCTGAGAGCTTAAAAATTGGGATATTTTTAAAAATATCTCCCCTGTTAAACTCTCGACTTCTTAGAGGGTATCCTGCCCCTCATCAGCTAACTGCATCTTGCCACTCGCTTGTTATTGTTGCATGTTTGGCTGACAGCCACAAGTGCATGGCGATGCGATGCAATGGCGGTGGCGGTGGCAATTATATGGCATGCCAACGGCTCTACTGCACGTGTATGTGCTCTGGCTGTGGGTGCCAATATATAGTCTTTGGGTCTGGGTTTGGCAACGGGCAGCACATAAATAAGATCAACTCATGAATGAAAATGCGTTCGCCTGAGCAATTTCCTGTTGCATCCCCAAAAACGACGACGAAAAGTCGGCTAAATAATCGCAAAATGCTTAGCATAAATTATCAGATAGATATGGCGGGGCGATGAAAGGTCTGTCGGCTGTCAGTAATGAAGAGTCAATCAGGCTTCACCGTGGCACTTGGTATTTATTTAAGCATTTTGCATTTTGCCAACGGAATTAGCCTGCCAATGAGTTCCGCATTTTCAGGAGAGATTTTGAAATGATTTATCGGATTTCCTTTAAAACTTAAAATATGATAAGTGCCTGCGATTTCCCTTAACGTTGGGGTTCTAAAATATATTCCAGTTAGATTGACTTAAAAAATCTTGCACTTCTAGGTTAATATATTAATAGAATGTTTAATTTAAATACCTAAAATATGTATCAGTATGATTTATCGATATGCATGTGCATAGCTATCGATTGTCAATAACTAGACTTGAGATATCGATCGCAAGCGCAGCCAACTTCACTTAGAATAAGGTCATATTACCCTGCAGAACTTTGATGAAGAATAAATATTTTTTAAATTAAAAATTTTATAATTAGAAGTTTAGTGTTCAAACTCTTCGGCATCTTTAAGTACCTTTAGTTACTTAAATTCATTTCAGATTTTTTATCAAAATAAATTAATAAAACCATTGAAACCAACTTATTTAATTTAATATATTCATTTGTATTTTCAAAAAATTTCAAACTGTGCCACTCCATCTAACATAGCCTGCTTTACCCTTTAAGCCCGGTTACCAGGTCGAAAACGCGACACTTTTAAATCACTTTCCGTCAGCGGCATGGGAATTCGTCGGCCGAGCAAAATAATAATGTGTAATTCAAACAATTAGTTGTGTTTATTTGTGAAAATAGCCAAGCTGAACACGTCAAAAATGAGAGAGCAACTATCAAAGCGCTGCGGGGCAGCCGCGAAGGGACCCTATGATTCATCCCATTCCCATTCCCAGAGTCATCATGGGGATGTCACAATTTATTAATATTTATTTAACATTTAATTCATATATTTTGCGGGCCAAGTAATGGGATATTGCCTTACTTGGTCATCAACTGGCTGGCTGTGTTTGCCTTTATTTATTAAGTTATTTTTTGGCAACGCGGCGTATACGTAATGTTGGGGGCCAGCAGGCCAGGAAAAATTGCGCATACGCGGCATCTGCTTAATCATATGTTTTATTATTGTTATTATGCTGTATTATTAGTCCGGGCATGCATTGTGGCGCAGAAGACGGGCGTCGACGATGGCTCATCCTTAGGTCTATATATAAACCTACAATAGGGGTGGAAATAATAGGAATTTATGGGGGAAAAGATCATTAACTAGGTAAGGTGTTGAAATATCAGCTACTAATAAATAATAGCAAGAATATGGAAATAATTGATGACAAATAAAGGAACAAAGGGTGTATTGTAGTGAAACAACGCACTTTCCTAATGAACTCAAAACTCAAGTACTTCCTGGCTACCGAATACTTTCCGAAATTACTGAAATGTCATCTATTTGGCCATTTAGACATTTCTTAATTACTATTATCCAGAGCCTGCTTGACACAACTGCGAAATATGTACATTTGTCTCTTTATTCTGGTGGAAAACGTGCTAATACTTTGGGTATTTCGGGCGCACGTACGTATTATATATCTGCTGCGGGCTTGGATCCATCGTATATTATTCTATATATTCTGTGTACTAGATGCCAAGTGGGCAAGTGCTCTTTTGACGCAAATTGTGCGCCGCTGCCAAATTGCCATTATTTTTATTGTTATGATGTAGTGCTCTCCGAAGTTGAGGTCGGTCCGTGTCCATTTATCCAATATCCATTATCCATTATCCATTTATCCACTTGTCCGTTATCCATTATCCCGCTGCACATCCCTTTGAAGTGCGCCATAACCTAAAATATGCATTCCGGATTAGGGATGGCAAACTGAAATGTAATTAATCGATTATTGAGTCATGCTATTAGTTGAATGAATTGCGAAACCGGCAATGTATAATATTAGCTTATATACCATTCGCATTACGTGTTTTATTTGCATTAAATTTATATTTTATAATCGATTAACGACTTTATTAATCGAAACCCATTTATCGATACAATTAAGTCTTTGACAATCGATTATTGACTATTCCTGATCTGCTCAACAATGATAAAGATATCCTTTTCACACATTTTATTATTATTTTATCCTTTAAAATCCATTATTTATTTTTCAATAATTTTTTAGCTGCCCCGCTTGTAACCTCATTGAACTGTCGACTGGCGGGAGCGATGCGCAATGAAAATGAACCAAAATTGGAAATGAAAATGGGCAAACTGTGAAATGCCAATGAAATTCCAACGCACACGAAGCCATAAGCTATGAGCTATAAGCTATATCCGACAGCGAAAAATTGCCAGCTCTTGTAAGACATGTGTAAATATTTACGTTCCGGAGGGCAGGAGGAGCTCCTTGCCTCTCCGGAGCGGAGCAAGTGACGTCGATGTCGACGACCGGCCGAGAGGCGACGCAAGAATTTTGGAATTTGGCATGGTCGAAGGACGCCTACTTGTTGTTGCCATTGTTGCGTATACTATATAGCGCCTATAACTGAATGTTTATTTCGGATATACATATGTACATATACATCTGTAGCTACGCAGCAGATCGTGTGGGCGAATGTGCATGTGTTTCTGATTGGCCGCGGATGCGGATTCCGTATGAATCAGCTGCGGCTGCCAAATGGGAATTTCTAAATATTCTCAATTCGAATTGGCCATAAAGGTCAGAGATGCTGAAAAAAAGATATTCGAAAAGTGCGGCCAAATACGGGAAAAAACAACTATATTAAATGGAATTTTACGGACAGTTAATTCGAAAGGAATGCGATGTTAATTAGGTTTACATTTCCTCAGATGCATAAACACATTTTTTAATTGCTTAAACGATTAATAAAAACGCAAATTGTAGTAAAATATTTATGCAAATGCGAAGAAGGCCTTACAAATTGGGGATATAAACTTTGGTAATAACTTTGGGAGAGCCTAAACACTAACAAAAATTATCAAAAGATATTTTATTTATTGCTAAATATATATATTTCATTTTAACTTATATAATGGGTATCTTTGCGTCTTTATTAATCTTTTATTTATATTACTGACTTTCATTGATTCGCACTCTGGGTATCTGTGCGAAGATCACAGTCTCCGCCGAGTCATCCTTAGCTGGCAAAAATCTCTCGGGCATTTTGGCGGGGCAGAGGTCAGCCTCTGGGGTTGACATCGCTCGCTTCCCGGGGGCGATAAGGAAAGCCTACCAGCCTACCCATCTACCGATCGAGAGAGATCCACACAGATCGCTCCCGAGATGATTGAGTGAGCGAGTGACTGTGTCTATGTAAATAAACCATCCTCTCGGGCATTCCAGCGTTAGTTGTTTACATTCAGTTCCATCCTGTCCAGCTCTGCTCCCTGATCTCTCTCTCCCTCTCTCACCTGATCCCCAGCCTGACGTCACACATGGCCACATGGCCAATCTATTTCTGGCCAAGTTGCTCTATATTTAGGCCATCCCACTCGGCCAGCGATGGCAGACAAACAACGATGACGAAGTCTTGAACTTGAAATGGATTTTCGTTGCGGTTTTTTTCTCCTGGGTGGAAAAGCCAAGGGAGAACTTTAGGTATAAGATATATTTCGGGGAAAAGTAAGAAAACCACATCCGGCGTTTCATTTGGATCAGTGGTGACCAAAGCCCTGACTCGCGAGTTAGCTAATTTCTTTGCCAGGCCTTTGCCGGAACGCGCTGAGTATACGAATGGATTCAAATTATAATTTTGTGGCAAGATTTAGATTTTTTTTAAACTTAAATAGCTATTTTATTTTTCTAGCAAGATGCTTTCAATCGATTTTAAATACAACCAGCAAGCTATCTCGCTTGCACTCTTTTCAAATGGTTAGAGTCCCGGCTAAGGCGATATAATATAAGAACTTGTTCGTTTTTAGTTTATTTTTGTTTGGTTTTTCAATCGATCGAAGCAATAGTTTCGGAAATAGAGCGCTCTCTTCTGTAATTTAAAATAAAAAAGATTAGAATCATGCTGCAGGAGAGGCTTGATATTATTTTCGGAAAAAACCAGATCTACATCTCTATATTTAGCTGCTGATAAGGAGCAACCGGGGCTTAAGCAAGCTCTCGGCTCGAATCCATCGACAGTTAATAAAGCATTCCCCAACGTATCAGATCGGATCCATCAGACAGACAAAATGTGGCTCTTCCTGACACTGCTCTTGCTCGCAGTGATCCTCCTTGTGGAGATGGTGCGCTTTGTGAGGATCATGAAGACGATTCCCTGCCCGCTGCCGCTGCCCCTGCTGGGCAATGCCCATCTCTTTCTGGGCTTGAGTCCGGCACAGGTCTGCCTCCGGATGGGCGAGCTGGCGGAGAGGTACGGCGACACCTTCGGCCTATTCCTCGGTCCCAACTCCTTCAGCGTGATGCTCTTCCATCCGACCGACGTGGAGCGGGTGCTGAGCAGCACCCGGCTGCTGGAGAAGTCGCATGAATACTCCTTCCTGGGCCGCTGGCTGAACGAGGGCCTGCTGGTGAGCAATGGACGCAAGTGGCATCGCCGTCGCAAGATCATCACGCCGGCCTTCCACTTCCGGGTGCTCGAGCCCTACGTCGAGATCTTCGATCGGCGATCCCGGCAACTGGTCCGGCAGCTAGGCCTGCGACGGAGGCAGGTGGAAGGAATCAATCTCGGCGAGGCCATTCACCTGTGCACCCTGGACGCCATTTGCGGTAAGTGTTGAATTTAAAATTTAAAATTCAATTTAATATACATATATAAAAACGATTTTTAAAAATTGCGAAATCTTTTGAGTGAGTTTATTATTAATTTAAATTGTAAATCTATTATTTTAAAAACCAATATTTAGTGCTTGTAAAAAAGGTAATTGATGGGTGTGCTTGCAATATCAGAAATATTTCTTTCTCAACCTTTTACCAACACTGATTAAAAAAGTAACTGTGCCACATCCGACATATTGCTTCTTCAACAGTTTAGCAACACTGATCCTGAGCTTAAATGAACCCTTAAGCTATGTTGATCCCCTAAACGACGTTTTCTATATTTTACATTTTAAATACTTATTTAGTAGCAATAACGTGCGGTAAGCGGTTTAGCCTTTTAAAAAAATTAATTTATGGGGGTACTTGTAACATCCGAAACATTGCTTTTACAGCAGTTTACCAACACTGCTCAAAAGGTGCTTGCAATAACCGAAAAATTGCTCTTACAAATGTTTACCAACACTGCTCTCGAGATAAGTCTCGCCCTATCCTTATGTAGTTCCCCCAAACGCTGTTTTTGATATTCAAAATTTTAAATACGCACTTGTTTCGTAGCAGTACATGTTTAAATCGCATTGATAGCCAAATACTGGAGTGCCCATATACTAATCCAAGAATCCAGGGGGTGAAACCTGCTCAAACACTAGGCCAAGGTTCAAATCTAACTCACCGCAATAAAAGACTAAATACAGCCGCACTTGTGATAAGATATAGGGGATCCGGTTTTTTTGGTAGTAAGTTTCCCTTTCGACAGAGCGATTAGATAATTCCAATGCGATTAGCATCAGCTGCCCATCTGCACTGGGAGAAAGAAAGTGCATAAGTAATCGCAGCTTGTTCTTTGATCTTAGAAAAATACTTTTCAGGTCTTTTTTGGATTTGTTCTCTACTATTATTATATTACATTGTATCTATAGTAGGGAAATGTAGTAAACTGGCAAAGAACCTTGCTCTTTTCCTTCCAATTATTTGTCTGAAGACGACACACTTTTCTCCCTGTGTAGCCCATTGTGGATAATCAATGTTTATGGACGTATCCGTGCTGGTTTTCATGTCCACGGCTACTGCACTGCTAGATTAGTAATTCCTTAGCGGTCAACGCGTAGAGTGTGATACGAGAGAATACACCGCAACCATGTTCCTGGTCATCGGAGCCATCCTGGCCAGCGCCCTCTTCGTGGGCCTATTGATCTACCAGCTGAAGTTCAAGCGCCTGATCGCCATGATCAGCTATATGCCGGGTCCGCCGGTTCTGCCGCTGGTTGGGCATGGCCACCACTTCATCGGAAAGCCGCCGCACTTGATGGTCCAGCAGATATACGATTTCATGGACACCTACGCCAAGGACGAAACCCTCAAGGTCTGGCTGGGGCCCGAGCTGAACGTGCTGATGGCCAATCCCAAGGACGTCGAGGTGGTGCTGGGCACGCTGCGCTTCAACGACAAGGCCGGCGAGTACAAGGCCCTGGAGCCGTGGCTCAAGGAGGGCCTCCTGGTCAGCCGTGGACGCAAGTGGCACAAGCGCCGCAAGATCATCACGCCCGCCTTCCACTTCAAGATCCTCGACCAGTTCGTGGATGTCTTCGAGAAGGGATCGCGGGATCTGCTGCGCAACATGGAGCGGGATCGCCTCAAGTTCGGCAATGCCGGCTTCGGTCTCTACGACTGGATCAATCTCTGCACCATGGACACGATCTGCGGTAGGAGTTTTGTTTGCAGATTGTCTTCTCCACATCCTGGACATTCGTTTTTTTAACAGTTTTCTAACACTGATCAAAAAAGTAACTATTGGGGGTGATTTTAATACCTGAAAAAAATGTTTTATTAACAGTTTACCAACACTGATTAAAAAAGTAACTGTTGAGGGGCTTGCAATATAAATATTATTGGTTGTTTTAACACTGATCACTTGCAGCATCCGAAACATTGCTTGTTTAACAATTTACCAACACTGATTAACAACGTTTATTGCTTTATAAACCGTTTTCCAGCACTTATCTCGAGCTTAATTCAACCCCATAGCTCTGTAGTTTGCCTAAACTCTATTTCCGATATTTACTCTTCCAAACTTACCATTTTTCATTTCAGAAACCGCCATGGGAGTGTCCATCGACGCCCAGACGAACGTGGACTCGGACTATGTGCAGGCGGTGAAGACTATATCGATGGTGCTGCACAAGCGCATGTTCAACATCTTCTATCGCTTTGACCTGACCTACATGCTCACCCCGCTGGCCCGGGCCGAGAAGAAGGCCCTGGACGTCCTGCATCAGTTCACGGAGAAGATCATCGTGCAGCGCCGCGAAGAGCTGATCCGTGGCGCCGCCACCGCCAGCGCCAGCGAGGCCGATGCCGATGTGGGAGCCAAGCGCAAGATGGCCTTCCTGGACATCCTGCTCCAATCGACGATCGACGAGCGGCCGCTGACCAATCTGGACATACGCGAGGAAGTGGACACCTTCATGTTCGAGGGCCATGACACCACGTCCTCTGCCCTCATGTTCTTCTTCTACAACATAGCCACGCATCCGGAGGCGCAGGCCCGTTGCTTCCAGGAGATCCGCTCCGTGTTTGGCCAGGACAAGAGCGCTCCGGTCACCTACGAGCTGCTGAACAAGCTGCACTACGTCGATCTGTGCATCAAGGAGACGCTGCGGATGTATCCATCGGTGCCGCTGCTAGGTCGCAAGGTGCTCGAGGACTGCGAGATAAGTAAGTGACACCGAAAGAACTGAGAATTGTAAAATAAATACTAATACCCTTCCTTTTTCTCGGATTCAGATGGCAAACTCATCCCGGCTGGCACCAACATCGGCATATCCCCGCTGTATCTGGGAAGACGCGAGGAGCTGTTCAGCGAGCCCAACAGCTTCAAGCCGGAGCGATTCGATGTGGTGACCTCGGCCGAGAAGCTCAATCCCTACGCATACATTCCGTTCTCGGCCGGACCGCGCAACTGCATCGGCCAGAAGTTCGCCATGCTGGAGATCAAGGCCATCGTGGCCAATGTCCTGCGGCACTACGAGGTGGACTTTGTCGGCGACACCTCGGAGCCGCCGGTGCTGATCGCAGAGCTCATCCTGCGCACCAAGGACCCGCTTATGTTCAAAATTAGGGAGCGAGTCTACTGAACCGCACACCATTGTTTATCCTTTGTAAATAAAATATCGTGAACTTTTGAAAATACGCTCTACAAACTGAAAATGTGAGTTTTATTCAGAGTTTCCATCGAAAACTATGGATTTCAAAGCCGTTAATGTGGTGCCTGAAAGTATGTTACTTTTTCTGTAAGTTTACCAAAAATTTTAAAAATCTATTAGTCGACTTATCGGTTATCGTCGTTGATTTTCTATCGATGTAGTCGATATTTTGAAAGCCCTAGCTCTCTTCAACACCCACAGAGAAGGAAATAATATTGTTTTTTCTCTAAATAATCCTGAATGAAATAAATTTTTTTCAAGAAGTAATGAATGAAGAATATTTTTGTTTAAATTTATAGAAAATACATGTGTGAATAAATAATTTTACTTTCTTTTCGATAATATTTTTGTTTTTAATAATTTTATTAATATTATTAATATTTGTAATATTTTTTCAACATCTATATGGTACAATTAAAAGTACTTAAAATTCAAAAAATCCCGCGTACTCGCGAGCGCCCCCTAGCGGACAACTATAGACGCAGTGCAACCCTGCTGCGCTGCCCAACACTTTCGCCGCAGCAAGAGGAAGAACACGTAAATTCCGCAGCCAAAATCGGTCCCACTAATTCGTAGTTTCTGCAAATAACAGAGAAAATAAACTTTTTCGTGCATTTCGTTCGTTCAAAACCCAAAAAAAGACCCCAATTGAGCCAGCGGCAATGCCCCGGCGCCCCCTCGCGTTAATTAACCCAGTGCGCTAGCCGGATATCGAGCAACAAACGCAAAATCAAAGATTCACAGAAGGAGAAGAAGAAGAAGAACGGACAGCAGCAGCAGCTATAATTGTGGCCGTACTGTTGTTGTTGTTGTTGTTCCTTCTTGTATTGGTCGTGTTGGTGTTTTGTGATTGTGTTGTTGTTTTTGTTGTTGGTGTAGCTGGCCACTGGGATGATGGTGATGATGCTGTGAAGCAAAGTAAAAGTGGTGGCAAATACAACAAATACGTGCGTGTGTGTGTGTGTGTGCAACGGGACTGCAGTTGCAGTTGCATGTGCAGCGAACGCGGGATGATTGGTCTGAGAGGCCTGGTGACAGTGATGATGAGGTACCATTGCCATCGCATTTAGTTCGTGCACTCGCAAAAATATCGAACAGTTTCGTGCGTGCCACAAAATTGCGCCAATAAGCAAAAGCAAACGCAAACATCGTTTGTTTTATTGCATTCCTCGCACACAAACACAACAAACACAGAGAGGGCCCGCGGAGAGACGCACACGCACGCAGTTGCACACTCACACGCATACATACATATGCGCTGCTGCGGCAACAGAGATTTTGACCACTCACACACGGACACTGACACACGCACACACACACTCACCCACATGCATCCACGCAGCAAACGGAGCACAACAACAAAACAACAAAAACAAAGAGCAGTCAAATGAATTACTTGAGGTGAGTTCGCCTGCGCACGCAAAAGATTCAGTAATTCAGTAATTGCAGCAGCCGCAGCAGCAGCAAAGTGCAACAAATTGTTTGTTTATGATTTTGCTCTTGACTTGATTTGCGATTGCATGTGAAAATTGGAAATCGCTCCCTCTCGCCTGTGTGTGTGTGCTAGAGCGCGCGCAGTATTGTGGGCTCGCTCGCACCCGCCGAGTCCTTGCGGCCGCGCGCGTTTGTTGTGTTTTGATGTTGCTGCACTTCTCGCTCTGCTCTGAGCCAAACAAATCGCTCACTAGTTTGCCTAAAAATACAACAAAACTGTCCTTACTGCGCGCTTAACAGGATTACTAGAATAAATACGCTGGGACATGGCTGGGATTATCCTGCTGTGCTCCTGCGAAGAGAAGGATAGCTGGCTATGGTCGCCACACAAGCTGGATTTAATGTAAACATAGAATTTGAGGCTCTTAATTTCACTTCAAACCTTCCTGCCGAGGTATTCGATGTGTATAACCTGAGATATGCCGCAAATCAACACAAATATCTAATGTTTTTAAAGATCTGTGGAGAGTTTGGACCGTTATTGTATAGTTTTACGTGAGTTATCTGCCTTTCTTGGGATATTTCTCAATTGGATGTTTGATATTTCAAATAAGAGTGTATAAAAGTCTATACTAAAAAGGATGTTAAAACTATTTGGACAAGCAAGCACAGTAGGATCATATTTAAGATCAAAAGCTGTCCAGTTTTCTCATTTGCTGATAGATCCTGGCTAGAGAACAACTTCTGGAGCGATATGTTTCTTCTTATCTTAAATTTTCCCCCGAAAAATAAATATTAATGCTTTCATCCATTGCAGTGATCTGGTTGCCAAGGATTAGAGCCACAAACCAGGAGTGACTGCAGCAACGAGCGACGAGCGAAGCACCGAAGCACCGAAGCCAACCGAAGATGTCTCGCTGGGGCAAGAACATTGTGGTGCCGCTGGACTCGCTCTGCAAGGAGAAGGAGAACACCAATCGGCCGACCGTCGCCCGATCGGTGGGCACCGTGGGCAAATGGGGCAAGATGGGCTTCACCTCGACGCGCACCTACACACTATCCGCCCTGCATCCGATGGCAGCAGCAGCGGCGGCGGCTGCAGCGGCCGCCAGTCCCGCCCAGAGTCCCGCCTCCACGCACGACCACGATCCCAACGACCTGTCCGTTTCGGTGCCGGAGCCGCCGAAGCCCAAGAAGTTCTTCAAGTCGCGCAATGCCGCGCCGCCGGAGGTCATTGCTCAGATCATCCAGCAGCTACCGCACTGCGGCGCGGGCGCATCGCCCATGCGGGATCAAGCGTCGGCTGGTGGTGGCGCCACGCCCACATCTGGAAGCCATGAGGGCGGTGGTGGACTCAAGCTGAAGCTGGGCAAGGGCGGCAGCTCCGCAGAGCGGAAGCGCAAGTCGCCCAAGAAGAAGGTAGCCGCCGCAACGCCCACGACGCCCGGTGCGTTTTTCGGCGGCTCCGATCGGGATCGGGATAAGGATGGGCTGAGCGATCCCTCGGACCAGCCGGAGCCGGGCGACGAGCCGCGTGGCAGTGCGTCGGCCAAGAAGAAGAAGCCCAAGGAGGAGAAGAAACTAAAGCCGGAGGCGCCGCCGTCGCGGATCCTGGGTCGCGCCCGCAAGGCGGTCAACTATTGCGAGGTGGACGAGGAAGAGCGCTACCCCACGCCCACCAAGGATCTGATCATTCCCAAGACGGCACGCGGTCCGGCGGAAGCCGCGACGGCCATCTCTGCGTCAGCCACCGCCACCGCCACCACCTCGGAAGCCTTCATCTCCTCGACGGCCTGCAGCCCGGACTCTGGACCGGCGCTACCTCCGCCCACATCGGCGCCCAGTGCGGCCACGGTGCCTATACCCCTACTGTCCGCCGGCGCGTCGAACCCGCCGAGCGCCTCCCGGACGCCGGAACATCCTCCCATTGTGCTGCGCATCTCCAAGGTGAGTTGCCGTTGCCGCAGGGATTATTCATCTAATTTCTCTGGCTAGGAGTCATATTTGCTGGGCTTAATTTGCTTAATTTGCACCTGTACTGTCTCTAGGATGTTACTTCTTTGACCTCCCATCGATGGCTAATACCTGGATAATACCTGTTTGTCTGATGAGAGCAGAAAGGATACAATCTAGATTTCTTAGAATGTCTTTGCTTACTTACTGAATATACTTTACTATTTCACTTTACTAGCCTTATTTATTTACTCATTTTATTTACCAAGGACTTGAAGAGTTAGTTCCGTTCGAAATCAGGACTAAATTCTATATTTTATTACGATAATGAAACCTTATACAAATAGGTTAATAAAATATTAGTCAAAATATTCTAATTTCTCTGGCTAGGAGTCATATTTGCTAGGCTATTTAGCTGTCATGTCCCTCTGAATCCTTAATTTGCACCTGTACTGTCTCTAGGATGTTACTTTTATGATCTCCCATCGATGGCTAATACCTGGATGATACCTGTTTGTCAGATGAGAGGAGAAAGGATACAATCTAGATTTCTTAGAATGTCTTTGCTTACTTACTGAATGTACTTTACTATTTCACTTTACTAGCTTTATTTATTTACTCATTTTATTTACCGGAAATCAGGACTAAATTCTAGGTTATAAAAATAGGATTCATTATCGTAATAAAATGATAATGAATCCTATTTGTATAACCTTGCAGGGGTTAATAAAATATTAGTCAAAATAGTCAGTGCGACGCAGTAAAGAAGCCTTTAGAGTGTATTCTTAGTCAGGATCAACATCCGAGTAGATCTAGCCATGTCCGTCTGCCCGTCCGCTTGTCAATATCTCTGTCTCTGTCTGACTCTCTCTCGCTCTGTCTCGATGAATTTCACCCAGCAAACAATTAGCCCAAGTGCAACCGTTAGTCTCAGTTTCCTTTCCAAAACAAAGCGGAACAGTCCAGATCGGACCGCTAGGAAGGATCGAGTAAAAAGTATAACAATATGAATTGCTTTTTTAAACTTAGTTTACTCCAAGATTTGGCAATTTTAAGAATTTGTACATATAAGTATATTTATTTTCTTTCTAATAAACAGATACATATAAGAATCCTCAAATATTATTTTCCTATTCCTACGTCTATCTCTGTCTCTGTCTGACTCTCTCTCGCTCTGTCTCGATGAATTTCACCCAGCAAACAATTAGTCCAAGTGCAACCGTTAGTCGCGACTCGAGAGGGAGCATATGTTTTTGTGGTGCGATCGCGCGGCGCTCTCTCTTCCTTTTCCCTACCCCCTGCCACTGCTTGGCTCTGCTTGTCAGAGTGCTCTCTCCCAGCTGCTGCTTCTGTTCGAGTGTGCGTGTGTGTGGGAAAGAGAAAGCGCGCGAAACATGGGTAACAACAAAAAGGCAGTGTTAAATTACGCGCGCTTTTACAACGGAGCTGAGGCGCTCTCCCTCTCTCTCTCGGTCGCCTCTCGCGCTCTCTTCCGCTTCGTTTTGTGAGTTGCTTCTGCCTACTTCTTTCCCTTTGCTTCGCTTCGCTTTTCTTTTCTTTTCTTTACTTTTCTTTGGCCTGCTTTTCTTCGGCATTCGTCGGTGGCTTGTAGCTCAGTTCGGTTCGGTTCAGTGGAGTGTTAATTAGTGGGAAGCGCGACATCGGCTCCGCTTCTTAGTGCTTCTTAGTTTCCATTCCGCTTCCAGTCAGTTTCCAGTCTCAGTTACCCTTGGAAAAGTCTCGAACTAAACTCCCGTTTACTTGCAGGGCACATCCCGCCTGGTCAGCACGGACAGCGAGGAGCCGCCGAGCAGCTCGCCCGCTCACTACAACCAGCAGCTGGCCACGGAGCCGGAGCCAGCGGATCGGGGCGCAGACGAAACAGTTCCTCCTGCAAGCACGCCAAAAATCATTGTGAAGCCACTGAGGCCGCCGGACTCGGCGGAGGAAGCAGCAGCAGCAGCAGCAGCCTTAGCGACGGGAGCAGCCACAGCTGCCGACTCGCAGGACAACAACGAGAACGAGAACGAGAACGAGGACGAGGAAGACGAGGAGGAGGAGGAGGAGGAAGAAGAGGAGGAGCCGCCGGAGATCAACTACTGCACGGTGAAGATATCACCGGACAAGCCGCCCAAGGAGCGCCTCAAGCTGATCATCAAGACGGACGTGATCCGCAACGCCATCGCCAAAGCAGCCGCTGCCGCGGAATCGCGCAGCGAGAAAAAGTCCAAAAGCAAGAAGCACAAGCACAAGCAGCTGCTGGCGGCGGCAGCGGCGGCGGCGGCGGGGGGAGGATCATCTGCTCCTGGGACGGGAGCCTCCACGCCCGCGGAGATTAGCTCCGAGTTCAAGACCCCCTCACCTCACCTGGCCCTCAGCGAGGCGCAGCAAGCGCATACGCATCCGCATCCGCATCACCATCATCATCTCCATCCGCAGCGGGGATCCGCGGTCATATCGCCCACCACGCGCTCCGACCACGACTTCGACTCGCAGTCCTCGGTGCTGGGCAGCATCTCCTCCAAGGGCAACAGCACGCCGCAGCTGCTGGCTCAGGCCGTGCAGGAGGACAGCTGTGTGATCCGCAGCCGGGGATCGAGCGTCATCACCAGCGACTTGGAGACGAGCCAGCACTCGTCGCTGGTGGCCCCGCCCTCCGACATTGAGTCGCGCCTGGAGTCCATGATGATGACCATTGATGGCACCGGAACGGGAGCGGGGGCGGCGGCGGCGGCAGCGACGGAAACGCCGCTCCAGGAGGACATCCTAGCCGTGCTGCGTGGCGAGGTGCCGCGCCTGAATGGCAGCACAGAGGCCGCAGCCAGCGAGGAGCAGCAGGAGCCGCCCAAGAGAGCCACACGCGGGCGGGGCAGGAAGGCCAACAACAACGTGGAAGTACCTCCTCCGGCCACGGAGACCAGAACGCGAGGCAGGGCCAAGGGAGCAGAGGCGGCGGCCATTTCACCGCCGACGCCCAAGAGGAGCACGCGAGGAACTCGGGGATCAAAGAAGGCCGAGACGACGACGACGGAAGCGGACATGGAAGTGGACGAGGCACCAGCGGCGGCGGCAACTGAAGAGCAGGTGGAGCAAGCAGCAGTGGCAGCTCCGCCTCGGCGAGGACGCAATGCGGCCGCCCGGGCCAACAACAACAACTCGGCCAGCATCAACAACAACATCAACAAGATAGCCGCCAATCTGTCGGCGAAGGCCAAGGATAAGGACGAGGCCAGTCGCCTGGCGGAGGGCAGTGGAGCGGCGGCGGCGGCGCCAACGCGCAGCTACGGCCGGAAGAGGAAGAACCAGCAGGTGGCCCCGCCGGACGAGCAGCAGCAGCAGCAGGCGGCGGCACCCGAGCAGGTGGAGGAAACCCCCGACGGCGACCAGGAGGAGCAGCCCACGCCCGCCAAGATCCCGCACAGAGACCGAGAGCACTCGCCGGCGGAGGATCACGAGCCGGATCCCGATCCCGACGAAATGTCCAACAACTCGAACAACTCGTCGCTGCAGCACGACGGATCCTCCTCCTCGCCCCCGCCGCGCGACTTCAAGTTCAAGGACAAGTTCAAGCGAACCCTCACCCTGGACACGCAGGTGGCGGCCAATGCCGGAGCGGCAGCAGCAGCAGCAGCAGCGGCGGCGGCCGCAGCAGCGGGAGAGGCGGGAGCGACGGCAGCGGCAGGAGCGACTGGAGCAGCGGCGGAAACGGAAGCCCACAGCGAGCAGCGTGGCGCCGTCAAGCTGGTCATCTCGAAGAAGAAGGGCAGCATCTTCAAGAGCCGCGCCCTGGTGGCCTCCGACCAAGCGGAGCACGCGACCGTGGCCAAGCGGCATCTGTACAAGCACAGCTGGGACGCGGCTCTGGAGGCGAATGGCGGCGGCACGGGCAGCGATGCCAGCAACGCCTCGGCCTCGGGCGCCGGAGGAGTGCCGGGCGCCAAGGATCATCACCTGCTGCATTTGGCGGCGGGCAAGTCCGATGGCGACTTCGGTGACAGCCCCTCGTCCAACAACAATGGCTCCTCCTCCAGCGGCGGCAGCAGCGTGTCCACGCTGCGCGGCGACAGTCCGGCACTGGGCAAGATCTCTCGCCTGGCGGGGAAGCAGGGAGTGCCGACCGGCACGGCCGCAGGTGTGGATGCCTTCGACCTGGACCTGGAGACGGGCGCAGAGGAACTGGGTGTGGAGCGATCGATGGCCAGCGGCGCTGTCAGCGGAACGGGCTTGCCAGCGGCGGGAGGAGCAGGAGGAGCTGCTGGCGGTGGACCCATTCGAGTGGATCGCAAGACCAAGGACTACTACACCGTGGTGCGGAACGTGAAGACGGCGCACCAGATCCAAGAGATCGGGGAGTACCAGGAGATGGACGACGATGTCGAGTACATTCTGGACGCCCTGCAGCCGCACAATCCGCCGGCGACGCGCTGCCTCTCGGCCCTGCAGCTGGCCGCCAAGTGCATGATGCCCGCCTTCCGGATGCATGTGCGTGCCCACGGAGTGGTCACCAAGTTCTTCAAGGTGAGTTTTCCTTCTTCATTTCCTCAGACAGCTGCATATCGGATGAGAAGTCTGGGAAAGCAATTGTTTATCCTCCGCACTTAACTTTCTAGAGTTTAGAGTTCCATATACTTAGTTGCCTCTGAAAATGAATAATGAGTAATGGCCAGATCAAGTTTGCCAACTACGAGGAATTTCTCGATTTAGATTCGATTGCATTGCGTATTAAGTTTGCTGAACAAACAAATTATATTATTCAGAATCCGAACAATTGTGAGTGCAGGCAGTGAGCTCGAAGTTGCATGGGTTCTTTGTTTGTCTATACGTGATACTTTTAGCTGAGAATAACAATTATAGATATTGAACTTGTGACAAGTTGGAAGCAGAGTTAACGTATAACATGTAAGCGCTTTTGGTTGTCCCAAAATAAGTATACTTTAGGAAAGAGTCCGATATGAACCTTTAAACGTTTTGAAGCGATGGAAGATAATGATAGCTAGGTCTCTGAGCTTGTCAATTAAAAGCCCTATTCCACTGCAACATATTCTGCTACATTCTCGAGGATGGTCCATTCTTTTATAGCCCTGTTCCAACATTCTCGAGATGATCCATTCTTTTATACCCCTGTTCCACTGCAACATTCTGTCACATTCTCTAGGACGATCCATCATTTTATACAGGGAACAGGGTCCACTGCAACATTCTGTCACATTCTCTAGGATGATCCATCATTTTATAGCCCTATTCCACTGCAACATTCTGCTACATTCTCGAGGATGATCCATCCTTTTATAGCCCTATTCCACTGCAACATTCTGTCACATTCTCGAGGATGATCCATCCTTTTATAGCCCTATTCCACTGCAACATTCTGCTACATTCTCGAGGATGATCCATCCTTTTATAACCCTATTCCACTGCAACATTCTGTAACATTCTCGAGGATGATCCATCCTTTTATAATCCTATTCCACTGCAACATTCTGCTACATTCCCGAGGATAACGCTCGATCTTTTTTTAATTAATGTACATTCTCCTTGCTCATATTCAGGCCTTATCCGACGCCAACAAAGACCTCAGCCTGGGCCTGTGCACCTCGGCCATCATGTACATTCTGTCGCAGGAGGGTCTCAACATGGACCTGGATCGCGACTCCCTGGAGCTGATGATCAACCTGCTGGAGGCGGACGGCGTGGGCGGCAGCACACAGACCGGACACACGGACCGGGCCGGCTACGAGCGCAACAAGCAGAAGGTGCGTGAGCTGTGCGAGGAGATCAAGGCCCAGGGCAAGGGCACCCACCTCAATGTGGACTCGCTGACGGTGGGCACGCTGGCCATGGAGACGCTGCTCTCGCTCACCTCGAAGCGGGCGGGCGAGTGGGTGAAGGAGGATCTTCGCAAGCTGGGCGGACTGGAGCACATCATTAAGACCATTTCGGATTTCTGCCGGCCGGTGATTGCCCTCGAGGCGGTAGAGATATCGTGGCAGCCGGCGCTGCTGGACAACATGCAGACGGTGGCGCGTTGCCTGAGAGTTCTGGAGAATGTGACGCAGCACAACGAGGCGAACCAGCGGTATATGCTCACCTATGGCCAGGGTAAGGCCGTGGAGACGCTGTGCCAGCTGTACCAGCTCTGCTGCCGCCAGCTGATGCTGCATCCGTCGATGGACTGTGCCGGCAGCCAGAACAACAAGGAGATCTCGCACCCGGGCGTGGCCATGCGCGAGCTCCTAGTGCCGGTGCTCAAGGTGCTGATCAATCTAACGCACACCTTCAACGAAGCGCAGCCATCGTTGGGCGCCGAGTTGCTGGGCCAGCGCGGCGATGTCGTGGAGACCTGCTTCCGTCTGCTGCTGCTCTCGGCCAACTACATTCCCGAACACTGCGTCTTCGAGCTGAGCATACTGGTGAGTGTCTCTGGATGGGCCTGGGATGTAGGATATAAAGGATACTAACCCCCGAATCCCCTAGGTTCTCACCCTGCTGATCAACTTGTGCATGCACACGCTGCCCAATCGCGCCGCGCTCATGCAGGCAGCCGCCCCCGCCGATTATGTGGCCGATAATCCGCCGGCCCAGGGACCGGTGAGCGCTCTGCAAGCTTTGCTCGAGTACTTCTACAAGTGCGAGGAGCTGGCCAGGTGAGAGATGGCACCAGTCACTCTGGGAACTCTTTGTTGAATCACATTTTTCTTAGATTGGTGGAGAAAAACACGGACGCCTTCCTGGAGAGCAACGAGAAGGGCAAGAAGAAGCAGGAGGAGGTCGAGGAGACGGTGAACAATCGTGAGTATCCTATTCTCAGCAATCCTTGCTAAGATCTCCTGCTAATCCTTTCGCCTCTCATAGTTCTGCAACGCGCCGGACACCACATGGAGCACACTCTAAAAGGCAGCTATGCGGCCATCCTGCTGGGCAACTTGATTGCAGACAACGACCAGTACGAGGCGCTGGTGCGACGTCAGTTGCGTGGAGATAGCTTCAAGGAGATTATTGGCGTGCTGGAGAAATATCACACATTCATGAACCTGACCTCCAGCGTGAGTTTTGCCCCGGAGATTACCTTTAATCCTTGCCTTTAACACCTTTCCCCTCATCCCTCAATCAGTTGGAGGCTGCCTTTGTGGCTCACATGAAGTCGACAAAGCGCATCATCGATAACTTCAAGAAGCGCGACTACATCTACGAGCACTCGGATGACACCCTGCCCCTGAATCTGGAGACGACGACGACGGAGCCAGTGCTAGCAGCTGGAGCGGAGGATGGCGCCTCCACATCGCTAACCGCCTCCTCGTCCGCCTCTCCCCCAGGCTCGACGAGGGTTCAACGGGTGTACAAGACGTACAGCAGTCACAGATAATCGGAATCGGAATCGGAATCGGACTGGGAGTCGGAGTCGGATTGGAGAGTCATCGCCATTGTCGTTAACCACACGGAAAGCCTGCCACCAAAATAAGTTCTGTTGTCTTGTGATTATGTATGTAATTGTTTAGGCGCTTAGACGTCGATATAGTAGCAGCCACTAACTATATTGTGTGTGTGAGTGTATAGTATATGTAATGCACCTAGTTTCGGTCCATCCCAATCGCAAGCGTATTTATATTACACTATATATATGCGATCTGTGTTTTGTATTAACCAAAAGTGATAGCGAGAATTCTGGAGCAAAACTAACGAGAGAGCGCGGCGAGAGCGACGAGAAAACTGAAATGAAGTAAGCCCGAACAACAGAAAAGATCCAAATCCACCACAACTGACATGATGTGTACGTTATATAGTCATAAGCAATATTTAGCAGCTAAAAACGACGTCGGCTTACACACCCGCACCCACACACAACAAGAAACACACCCATGTAAATATTGTTTAATCCAGCGATTTTATCGGACGCGTCCTAGGTTTATTTCGAATGTGTTTTTTTTATTACCTTGTATTCTTACCTTTATATTATATTATATATATTAAAACTATATTTTTTTCCTAAACTTTACGAGCGAGAAGGTTAGTAGCGATAGCGTTAGTAGCGAGATGTGTGTGTAAAGAGAGAACGAGAACGAGTAGTAGTAGCCCGGAGGAGGGAGAAGTCGTGGAGGAAAATAAAGTTATTTTATTGCCTAAACTTAAGCTAAAGAAACTCTACTTATAAAACTAAAAACTGATCAATAAATAAATATATATAAATATATATATAAATGGATATATGTGTACGTTTACAACCACAACAAAAATTGTCATATTTAGGCTACAAAAATCCAGATATAACGATAGAAAAAGCTAACGAGCGAACGTGCGCGTGCGCCGGGCGGAGAAAGAGAGAAAGAAACAATTTCGGGAACAAAATATATGTATATTTATTTTGTGTTTTCAACGAGTACATCATATATTGTTCTTGCAGAAAAAATCACAAAAAATAAAACTAAAATTGAAAAACACCACTGAATTTATTCTGAACAGGGGGAAGGCAAGGGACAAGTCAATACCAAACGGGAGAGCCCGTACATTAGGCTCATCCCATATATTCTAAATAAAACTCTCGTTCACTACTGATGGAAAATTAAAGGCTCTTGTTGCTGCATTGCTTGTACATTGCAGCCAAACCGTGGAAGAGAAAGCAGGAAAGAGATAGAAGTCCGGCGTGAAAATCGCTTGTATGCCGAAAATTGCTCTTGGATTTAAAACGAAAGCATGTTACAATTATTTAAGAAAAGTCTCATCGAGAAAGCCGTTTTCTTTTGAGTATTTTTAACAGTGCGGAGGGAGAGAAGTTGATGAGATTCCATTATATAATTATATTATGAATCAAAGAAGAGAGAAAATAATACTAACTAGGGATTAACTACCCAGCCGTTACTATTTCTGTAAAGTTTTCTTAAAGTTTTCCTATTTTACTTTAACTTGTTGGAATTTTATGGTTAATTATATTAATTACGATTTTTAGTGGGTAGCTTGAGTTTTAGTGGTGACAGCCGATAAATTTAGCGATTTTCCAACTAAAATAAATCCAGGGGAATAAACAATGTTTTCTTTACAAATATTATTTTATTTCGCTAAACAAACCCGCATTTCTCATAGTTCAAATTTTTGTAAAGTAATGTTTAGCCGATACTCAGGCGCCACCTTTTGGCTAGCTATCGGATGCTATCGATAGTGTAATCGACACTTTGCGAACACTAGTTCGCATTTATGTCATAACAATAAGCCGAATTGAAACCAGGGTCAACAAAAACGCCGGCGGTACCGATTATCAATTAAAAGCCGCTCCAATTAGCCGCACGCTGCCCGCTGCCCCCTGCCGCCACTTCTGCCATCCAGCTCGGTTCCGTTTTTGGCCAAGACAACAACACAGGATGTCGACCCGTCGCCAGGCGATCACGCTGTACAGGAATCTCCTGCGCGAATCGGAGAAGCTGCCCTCGTACAACTTCAGGTGCGTGTGGTGAAATAGCCCCAGTGTGTGTCTCGGTTGTGCCACGATTTTCGGTTACCTTTCCAGGATGTATGCTGTCCGCAAAATACGCGACACATTCCGCGCCAACAGGGCCATTCGAGACTATGAGGAGATCGATCGGCAAATGGTCACGGGCCAGCAGAATCTGGAGCTGATACGCCGCCAGGTGAGTTACTCCCCAAGAGCGCGCGGCATGTGCTCGCTTATCGGGAGTCCGACCCCGACCCCGAGCCCGAGCCCTCAGTATCTTCGCAGTTTCTGTGTTTACATTACCTTCTTGAGGCGGCGAACATCTGCCCTTAGCTTTGTAATCAAATGCTGATAATATTCCAGAGCAAGTAGTCACCTTTGTGTCTTTCGGAAAAGTTCTCGAAAACTACCGTAACGTGTTGCAAGATAATGAAATATATGCTATTACTTTAGGCCTCTTAAAATCAGAAAATAATAATAGCTTTCCCTACGAATTTCTTAAAAAAAACATTTGAAGTTGAAAAACCCCAAAAAAAAAAGATTAGGAAATACGTTAGAATGCGGTTATCTTTGATCTCATACCACATTTCTTGTAAAATATCAGCTGAAAGCACCGTTTTCTTGCCACAAACTGAGAAAACTATGCCCTTTAACCGTTTTCCATTTCCCCGGCACTTGCCTTTGCTTTCTCCTCACTGCTTATCGGCTTGCGGAGTTTATTAACCCCCATTTCTTGATTACCAACAGGTGATCATCGGCCATCTGTACACCACCGACAAGCTGGTCATAGAGAACAAGAAGACCCTGAAGCCCTCGGATGACTGAGGCGAACGGGAGCGGTAGCTGAAGAGAGTACAATGGCAGGGATGGAGGAGGAAGAGGAGGAGCAGGAGCAGGAGCAGCAGCGAAGACACAACTCGAAAGACTCGACCCACACACCACACTTTGTTGATTTTATTATAGAATGTTGCATCCATCAAAAACCAAGGAAACAAGGAAACCAGATCATTTGCTAGCTAAAAAACACCAATTTAATGTTATGTTTAACAACAAATATGAAATTATATATATATATTATTAATGGTATAAATAAGTACGAAAAGTACTCCGGGAAAAAAAAAAGAATCTGCTAAGGACACCGGCCGGGCCGTGACATGGAATGTGTGAGCGGGAAGGGGAGTGAGCGACGATCAACCTATGCCTGATAGGTGCTGGCGGAGACATTGCCGCCGGTGCCCGTCCAGTTGGTGTGCTGGAACTTGCCCTCCTCCCCGAGCAGCTCGTAGGTGTGGGCACCGAAGTAGTCCCGCTGCGCCTGGAGCAGGTTGGCGGGCAGCTTGGCCGTCCGATAGCCGTCGTAGAAGCTAAGGGCCGTGGACAGGGCCGGCACTGGGATGCCCCAGCGGAAGGCGTTGGCCACCACCTCGCGCCACGAGTCCTGGCCCCGGTCGATGGCCTTCCGGAAGAAGTCGTCCAGCAGGAGATTGGAGAGCTGCGGCTGCGACGTGTACGCGTCCTTGATGTTGCCCAGGAAGACGCTGCGAATGATGCAGCCGCCGCGCCACATGAGCGCAATGCCGCCGTAGTTAAGCCTCCACTTGTTCTCGCTGGCCGCCTCCCGCATCAGCATAAAGCCCTGGGCATAGGACACGATCTTGGCACAGTACAGGGCGTGCTTGATGTCGTCCAGGAACTTGGCCCGGTTGCTAACGGTGGGCTTGGTGGCGGGTCCCTTGAGCAGCCCGCTAGCGCGGACACGCTCATCCTTAAGAGCCGACAGGCAGCGGGAGAAGACCGCCTCGCCAATTAGCGTCACGGGCACACCGTACTGGAGGGCAGCGATGGCCGTCCACTTGCCGGTGCCCTTCTGGCCGGCGGTGTCGCGAATCCGCTCCAGCAAATGTCCCTTCGCGTCCTTGTACTTGAGGATATCGCGCGTGATCTCAATGAGGAAGGAGTCCAGCTCCGCCGAGTTCCACTTGCCGAATTCCTCGGCCATCTGGTCGGCGGTCAGACCGAGACTCTGCATGATGTGGTAAGCCTCGCAGATCAGCTGCATGTCGCCGTACTCGATGCCGTTGTGCACCATCTTGACAAAGTGGCCGGCACCGCCATCGCCCACCCATTCGCAGCAGGGCTCGCCGTCGGCCTTGGCGCAGATCGCCTGGAAGATGGGCTGGATGAGGGGCCAGGCGGCCTCGTGGCCACCCGGCATCAGCGAGGGTCCGTGACGGGCGCCCTCCTCGCCGCCACTTACGCCGGAGCCCACGTAGAGGAGGCCCAGCTGGGCCAGCTCGTCGCAGCGGCGGGAGGTGTCCTGGTACTCGGAGTTGCCGCCATCGATGATCACATCGCCGGGCGAGAGCAGCGGCACCAGCTGCTGGATGAAGTCGTCAACGGCGCTGCCAGCTGAAATGGGTCAAAAATCAAAAATTAGGATTAGAGATCGTGAGAAAGATTTACAACTTAGAAGTAAATGAGTTTAGAGTGCAGGTTTTACCCGATTTCCCATTGAGAAATCATTAAATTAGCCAGAAGGTAGAGCGTGCGATTGGGCAAGGTCGTTTGGTTGCTTTTGGAAAGTCACTGTTTGGATTTTGGAGGTCACCGTGAGTCGTCCCTTGCCGGCAGAGGCACGGCACTCACTTCGCCTCCAGCGGAACGGAACCGAAACGGAGCCAGATAAGGCCACTACTATCTATCCGATCTATCTAGCGGTCATTTGTATGTGGATATAGCAAAGGTTGAAATACAAGAAATGAAGTCGGAACTGGGGAAATTCGAATATAAAGAAACTACAAAAAAAGCTGGGTCACCATTGCAAGATGATCATTAAGTATCATTAATTTATGAACCTGACCAACAAAATATTATATGCTTCCAAAGGGGTATTTGAATATTTCCCACCTGGAACACTTGCTTTCCATAACGATCTCTAGAATATGGATTAAACCATAGAAATGACAAGGCAGAGATAATAATAATACTTAAATATTGCAACGAATAAATACGAGTGCAAAAACCTTGTTTTCAATTCCATTTTATGTGAAAGTTCGCACCACAAGTTGCCATGCAACTTTCAAATACAAATTTTGATATATAGAATCTGGAAATCTATATGTATGACCTCCACCGTGTGTGCGTGCAGGCCTGAGATCCGAGGACCGAGTGATTCATTGCCCCGACAATTTGCATGGAAGGTCTGCGGGACAAATGAGAAAACAACAAAAATAGAACCGAGACGAAGCCAAAGAATGGATCCCCGGCTAGTCCAATCCGAGGAAATCCCCTACGGTCCGGGGCTGATGATGTGGCCTAGAAGTCGCCCATTGTGTGTGCCTATGACCTATAATGAATGTCAGATCACAGATTTCTCTGCTCTGGCAGGTTAGGTAGCAGCAAGAAGCGGCGATAAGCCGGCACGCCGATTATCGTACGAGAGTCCCTAGATAGAGGAGAAAGCGTGAGCGGCGTGACGAGATCTCAGCGGGGGTTCGAAAATAAATGTGATTTTGCAAGCGAAACTCTTAACAGAAATTCCCTCACTGTGCACATTTATTGTGCAAAATTAAAAGCAAACAATTGTGTTGCTTGAAATTAGCTAATTTTAAACGGAAGCTGGGTTAATTTTAAAGGTTTTAAAAATAAAAAAAAATAACAATTTTGAAATGAAAACAATCAACAAATTCAAAATGAGATCGGTAGATGGTCGGTAGTCAAAATTGTATACATATTTCTAAGCTATTCCGCATAAATATTAATACAGTAAGCACAGTTTCAATTTCAGTTCAAGGAATTTATTATTCTATTCAACTTGTAGCAACCGCATAATTTGTTTTTTATTGATTTTCTCTACAGAATGTATTTAAAATCATTTTCACGGTAAAAAATATCGCACAAAGCCACAGCCCCCAATAAAGTACCATCTCTAAGTTCATTGAAACAGAACAACAACGACAACAACAAACCCAAGCTTTAATAAATCGCTCAAGGCAAAGTGGCAATCGATAGTCGCGTGGCGTGGATATCGCCTGTTCAATGATCTCGAAATGAGTGGGGAGAGGCAACAGCAGAAAGTTATCGTTGTTACTCTCTTTCCACCTTGCCTTCTGCACCTCACTCCTCTTCTTCTATTTTACTTTGCACATTGAAATATGAACTTGCGCGTCATAAAACGCAAGCGCACAGAAATCCGTTTGATTTGATGACTTTGCTTTGACTTCCACTCTCACAAACACAAAAAAACCGACACGATCGCTTACAACAGCAGGTTTTTGAAATTACACAGAAAAAAAAGACTACACTGCACAAAATTGAGATAGACTCGAACTGGACTTATAAAAAAAAAAAAAAAACAGATGTAAATTAATTCAAAAGATAAACGAGTTTAAAAAAACTCCTATACTTTTTTTTATTAAGTTTGAATAAAAAAATTCGACACGAAAATATTATTCTGTAGGATATTAAGAACTTTTTAATTTGTAAAAACAAAAAAAAACCTTTTTTTGATTAACTGTTCATCGACCGATCTTTGTTTTGCTTTCCTTTTCTGCGAGTGCAGTGAGTAACGCGTGTGTGCAAAACGAAGTGAATAAACAAGAGGGCGAAAAACTCACCCTTGACCAGCAGCATGACCTTGCGGGGCGTCTTTAATTTGGAGACCATGTCCTGGAGCGAGTCTGCGCCGATCACGTTGGTGCCCTTGGCCTCGTTGGCGAGAAAGTCCTTGACCTTCGCCACCGTGCGGTTGTAGGCGCAGACGACAAATCCCTTTTCGTCCATGTTCAGTATGAGATTCTGGCCCATTACGGCCAGGCCAATGAGTGCGATGTCGGCTTTTCTGCGTGACAAAAACATAACCATAATTAAAGACACCAAGGGAAAAGGGAGGGAAAACCGACACTCACCCGCTCATTTTGTGTGTTTTTTCTGCAAGTATTTTGGCTCGATGCAATTCGCTGCTTCTGTTTGCGGCGCTTCTTTTTTCGTTGGCTGTCTGTTTTTTTTTCGCGCTGTTGCCCGTGGCGTTCGTCGAGTGAAACTGCCGCTCGCCGGCGGACGCAAAACGATAAATGCAAAAACCAACGGGAGCGGAAGCTTTTCCCTGAAAGCTTTCCGTGAGCAACAACAACAACGATCCGCCAGCACTCCACCTTGAGCCGCCCTCTAGTCTTCATTTGCTCTTTACCGCATTCGCTCGATCACGCACGGGAACAGCTGATGCGTGGACTTGAGCACGTGTGTGTGAGTGGGGCCAGCGAGAGATCCAGATACTCCAGCTGAGCACGTGTGTGTGTGTGTGAGTAGGGCAAAGACGGAGAGAGAGGGACTTCGAGAGAGCACAACTTTACCCTTGACACTCAAAGTTTGGGGGCACGGAGTAAAAGCTTTGGTGAGCTTGTGCACGGATGCTTAACCCCGCAATGCCCAGATTTAACCTATTTTTGAAACTAATTTGACTGGAAAACTATGTGCTACTAGGAAACTTGAATATAGTCTCTTATTTGACGATGATTATTAAGGAAAATTAGTCAAAATACACCTAAAAAATCCTACATTTTAATTGTTTAAAAAATAGCCATTCCGTTTGTGTGAGTAAGAAGTAGAACAAAAATAAGCCAACATATTTTGAAACATTGTAAAAAACAAAACATTTACCTTTATAAACCTAGATTTAGCAACAAAAATAAAACTTGACCCCACTGAAGCGTTGCTTACTGTCTGTACGTGTGCCGGCAGAGGCCAGGCAGAGAAATTTGCCTACTCGCAAGTCACTGCTTTGGGCATCCCTGCTCTGCATTCAGAAAATGTTAAAAAATTGAAAACAGACAAAATTAAAATATATGTAATTTTGGAGCAATTTATTACGCGTACACTGAGATAAAAAAAAAACACAAAACACTTTTAAAGCTTAAACCTATCAATCAAGGGACCCCCACCTTCAGTTGAGCACCTTGTAGGGATTGAGGATGCCGTTGGGGTCCAGGAGCCTCTTCATCTCGCGCATGTAGCCAATGGCCACCGGATCCTTGGAGTAGTGCAGGTAGTCCTTCTTCAGGAACCCAATGCCGTGCTCGGCGCTGATGCTGCCCTTCAGCTTGGAGGTGTACTCGTAGACGAACGGCTCCACGCGCTTGTAGATCTCGTCGTTGAACTCGTCGCAGGAGACGTTCAGGTGCAGATTGGAGTCGCCCAGGTGGCCGTAGCCGCAGACGACAGTGGCGTGGGGGCCGCAACGCTCCCGCATCACGTCGACGATGTTGTAGAAGTCGCGCAACGGCAGCGAGATGTCGTACTTGAAGCAGAAGCTCTTCTCGATCAGGCCCAGCGGCACCATTTCGCGGATCTTCCAGATCTCCTGAACCTTGCCCGGATCACCGGTCACAGTGCCGTCCTGGATCTCGCCGCGCTCCATGCCGTCGCCGATGAACTGGTTGATCTTCTCCTCGTCGTGATCGCCGTTGCTGCCCGAGGTCTCGATCAGCATGTAGAAGGGAAAGCCCGAGATGGGTGAGCTGCGAGTTGAAGGGGGAATGGAGGTTACTCTTCTTTTCTAAGGCTTTCCAGGGGGACAATGATCACTCACTTGAGGAACTTGAACTGCTCGAGGGCCGTGTTGAGCGCCCGCTCGTCGATCAGCTCGCAGGAGCTGAGGATCTCGCCCAGATTCCGCTTGGCACTGACAAAGGTCTTCAGCACATCGTCGAAGGAGTTCAGGCCGATGAAGGCCACGTTGACGGCCCGCGAGGAGTGCGGGCAGAGCATGGAGAGCTTGGTGACCACGCCCAGTGTGCCCTCGGATCCGATGAACAGATGCTTCATGTGGTAGCCCGTGTTATCCTTCTTGAAGTTGGACATCAGGTCCAGGACCTGGCCTGTGGCCAGCACCGCCTCCACGCCGAGCACAGAGCCGTGCAGGTTGCCGTAGCGCACCACCCGAACTCCGCCCGCATTGGTGGACACATTGCCGCCAATGTGGCAGCTGGCCTTCGCACCCAAGTCGAGTGGCACCGTCAGACCCACATCGCGCGCCCGCTGATCGAAGTTCTCCAGGATGCAGCCCGCCTCGACGACGGCAATGCCCGTGACCTCGTCCACGGACAGCACCTTGTTTAGGCGCGCCAGCGAGAGCACGATCTCGTCGCAGATGGGCACCGATCCGCCCACCAGACCCGTGTTCCCGCCCTGCGGCACCACGGCCAGGCGCCGCTCGTTGCAGTACTGCAGCACTGCGGCCACCTCCGCCGTGTTGGCCGGCTTCAGGACCAGCTTGCTGTTGCCTGGAATGACAGATTTCAGATATAAGTAAAATGTAGAAAAAAAGTTATAATTAACAGAGTATCCTCCGAATTTTATCTTTTATTTTTGTATTTATAATTTTGATCTTAAATAAGATCGTCTTGAGCTTGCTTCTTATTAAATTAAATTTTTGAATAGTCCATTTGAATTCCAAACTTAAAATAATTTAACAAAAGATACGTTATTTGCCTTGCTTTATGACAAATTCATAGATAGAATGCCAATTTCATACTATAAAGCAGTGCGCCTTGGAAATTAAGAAACAGTAATACAAAAAAATGTAATACTGCATAAAAATATCTATGAATATACCCAAAAAAAAAACAAGGATTTAACCTTTGTTTTAAAATTATACTCAAGCAGTATAACGAGTTTAGTATACATGTAATACTTTATAATACCAAATGTATACTTAAAACAACTCGATAGTATTATTTGTATACGAACCTACATTGAAAATTCGACAACATATCGCGTTAGCTGGAATTTAGAGCTTTTCTGTCTGTCGGGATAGTGATTTTTCTAAAGGCTTCAACCAGATTAGTATAGTTTTTACACTTTCGTAGGATACAATTTATAAGCATATTTTAAAGAAATTTGTAATACTCAAGAGTATAGAATTTATGTAGCAATATTATATTTTCTATGACGATTTTTAATAATATACTTTTATACAGAGTGTAAATGTAAATAAACCCACAAAACTTTGGATAAAAAAACAGAAAGCCTAAGTATTACTAGTTCTATCAAGTTTCTAACTTAGCCTAGAACCCACCTCGTATCCTCTTGAGGAAGCAAATGTTGTATCCCTCCAGATCCTCGGTGAGGACATGGTTCTTGCCCAAAAGCTGCTCAAAGTGCGCCACATCCTTGTCGGTCAAGGTGGCATAGTTGCCCCGCTGCACGTTGTCCGTGATCTGTAATCGGAACAGGTATTAATATATACTGCAAGGTCCAAGTAAGAGGGAAGCTTGGGGTGTGTGGACACGCCCACAACTCGGCGTACCTGGGTGAGCTCCGGAATCGGTGCCCCGCTGCCCGCCATTGTGCGCACGGTGGTGGCTATGTGTGGAGTCGAGGTGGTGGTGGTGGCTGCCACAGCGGCTGTGGGCCCAGTGGTGGGTCGCCGCATCAAGGTGGTGGCCCCGGCGCTGGCCAATCTGCGCACTTGCATCAGCTGCTGGAATCTCATCGTGAAGGGCTTGGGTTCGGGTTGGGACTTGGATTGGGATTGGGATAGGGCTCGGGGTGGTTGGGCACAGGTGTGATGATCAGTCCGCTGCTATGTGTGTGTCTAGAAAGGAAGTGGAAATGGAAGGTTCTTTAATCACTGACACGATCTGATAGTCTAATATTTAAATACATATTCCTTTAGATTTTTAATTATTGGCTTACATTAAATACGCAATTCAGAAATTCCACAGATGTAAAGAGGAAAAGCTACTGTCAAATCATTTTTATTATGCTAATGTGACCTTTGCAGAATTCCAACGTGTATTTAAAACTTAATTTTATATTTTAATTTAATTTTTTTTATTTTAAAACGATTATTTATCGATCGTTCCTATGGCAGCTCTATGATATAGTCGTCCGATCTGGTGCGTTCAGACTTATATACTAATGGAAATAAAAAGAAGGCAATCTGCAACAAAGACGGACTTGGCTGGATCGACTCGTCTGTTGATGCGTTTCGGAATATGTATACTTTATGGGGTCGGAGATGCTTCCTTCTCTGCGTTGCTAACTTCTGACTAAAATTATATTACCTACAATGCCTCTTACTAATCCAAATGTTATCTAATAATAAAACACTTTTTCATATATATTAAGCTTTGTTTCTATATCTACAAGTAGTACGCCAATTGAATGTCAAAGATAGCCAAAACCAGATAGAAGTATGGGTCCGAGCAGGTTGAATACATATTTAACTTGCAATGCTGTTGAAATCGGTGTTTTATATTATTCCTTATTTGTTAAAAGCGTTAATTACATTCAAAATGGTAACACACATTAACAAAATGAGAGAAATCACAATTTAATGAAATAATCTTGCCTGATGGATCAGTTCCTTTTATATAATTTGTTTTGAAACGTAAATTTGAGGAATTTTCTTGCTCGACGCATTCACTTGCTGCGATCAGACGCAGACGGCTTCCCAGACTGCCGGACTTCCCCCGGAGCAGAGCGATACTTATCAGTGTGGTGGCCCCACCGCCCAACATCCAATCCACTCGACGCAATCTCCTCCCCGCCACGGACCGTATCGCACTGATAGCCCTCCCGATAGGCCCCCAGGAAACCGAACTTTTCCACTAGACCCCTCGCCTTCCCATACGTCGGTGGTTATCAGTCCGTCCCGGCTTTGCGCGTGCATAAAGAAATTAGCATATTTATTTTGGGCCACTCATGGCACACATATTATAGTCTAGTGTGGGTCTGGTTTCTGGTTTCTGCAGTCCGTAAAGTCAAGATCTTTATGAGGCCTCCGCGGCTTATCGTCGGCGCAGGTAGATTCCCGGACCGAGAGCGGTCGTAAAACCATTTGGCCTAGGATTCCGATGCAGATACAGATACAAATGCAGATACAGACGGGATCACGACTACCTGGCCTGGTCCAACGGACTCCGATTGCGGGTGCCACAGAGTCACCCGGATTAGCTGCGGTGTTCCCTTGACACTCATCCCAAATGGGTGATTATTTCGCTGTGTGATCACTGATCACTGGGCATCCCAAGCAGTTCGAAAAAGTGCACAACGAATGCTATTGTGAAACCGAAACAATTACTATGACCTATTTCACATAGTTTCTGCTAGAATCACAGATCGAATAGAAGCAAAGGGACATGTATAGATCGACTCGTCTGGTGATGCTGCTATAATTTATAGCAAGACAGCCAATTTCTCTGTTCGGTCTCTGTCTTCACACGCACAGTATGCTCAACGCATCAATGCGGTAAAATTTAAATTTTAAGGCGAAATGTAACCTTTTTAGCTTTTTATCTCAAACCTTTTGTTCTATTTCTTATTTAAAAAAATGCAACCTTTGTATTTTTAGAATCATATCTGGAAAAATCGTAACAATTTCCTGAATTTCCTTAAAAATAACGTTTTGTATAACTTGATCTGTTCTTTATAACAATTTAAAACATAATTAAAACTAAAAAGTTTACGATTTAATATTGAATCGATATTTTGAGCTTTCAAAAAAAGGCCATCTCTAATTGACTTTGTTTATTTTTCTTCCATATCGCTCTTTCTCTCCGGCTGGCCTGCCTTTCTATCGCAAGCGTATGTCTTTATTACGTCGAAAGATTAACTCGATTCGCAGGTTCGTGTGCGTGTGTGTGTGTGTGTGTGAACGCGTGTTGTGATTTGGAGACAAACAAAAAATGCCAAAAGGTTTGTGATAAGCGGGAAAGCGTTATCAACAGCTACTTGTACATGTGTAAGCCGGTTGTAAAAACAAATATGCGATATACACACATATAAGTGTTTATTAATAATATATGTATGTATGTATTTATTGAAGCTGCAGTATATATTTTCTCGGAAAATATTAGTTTTTACACACACACACACACAAACAAGACAGAACGCATAGTGAGAGCCACACGCGCTAATTACGCTCACTGGAATGTTGGAATGAGATGCCTACCCAAAAGCACTCAACTTATTTACATATGTTTCCCCCTAGTTCACACTCTTACTTCTCGGGTTTGTTTATGGCGATCACGTAGGATTAAATTGAGTTCCTTTATCCATTAAATACTCCAGGAAGTTGGCCCTTTTATGCAAATTAGCAGAGCGAAGCGTGTAACTTGGAATCACAACAAACCGCAACTAAAAAATTCAACGCAAAAGAAACTGAAATTTAATGGAAAGCTGAGCCAAAAAGCATATGATCCGAGTGAAAGCTCTCAACAGCTGATTGAGCTTTTTGAGACTACGAAGAAAAACAGACATAGAGAGAGAGAGAGAGAGAGTGTGTGAGAGAAACTTATCTACATGTAGCTTTAAGATCAAAGTAAAAATTGGCGTAGAAAACGATATTATTTTTAAGTTTAAAACGCAATTTCCATTATTTTATAAAAGAATGCAAATGAATAACAAAATGTTAATTAATTAGGAGAGTAAGAACAAATAATTAAAGAATAATCATTTTTAAAGCAGCAATCTTCTCACTATTTCTAGGTATTTTTTGAAAATCGGAATAGTCCATGTTATTATTTTGTTTAGTGATCTTTTAGAATTAAAAAGATTATTATTTTAAAGCCTAGTACTCAGATCGACGAAAATCGATCAATAGTCACTCTCTCGATCTCACACTGCTTAGGAACACTTTTTGTCGATCTGAGTTCTAGGCTTAAAGTTAAAACAATTTATTTTTCAGGCTATTTTTACATTTCATTTTATTGCTGTTTTTTTCCTCCTAAAATTTGTTTTTAGTTTAGTTTTTCTTAGCAATCAATTTACTTAATTTAGTTAATTAAAATTTTGGTTAATAAATAAAGATTAAATGAGAACTATTTAAGGTAATAAATCATCAACTATTTATATTCATTAAAACCTTAGGCTTTTATGTAATATTAGTAAACGAAAAAAAAAACACAACATCTTGTGATTTTTTATGGCAAGGTAAATCATTCAAAAACTGTTATACCACCTATACCGTATGGCATTCAAACTCACCACACGTGACTTCTGGCCACGCCCAGCCGAAACAGTGACAGCTGCGTGCTCTGCGCCAATGCTGCCAGATTTTGAGAGATAAAATAAGCTAGATTGAAGAAAAAAATAAGCTAGAATAAGCTACAAATTAAAAAAAAAAGGCTAAAAATAAGCTAACCATGGAAAACATTAAAATAGTTGATTTTTTTACTTTTATTGATACGATATTGATATGATATTTATATAACTATTATAGTAAAGAAATAATTTCATCAACTTCATCATTAGATTCCATATATTTATTTGGCGTATGATTGAACTAAAGCGAGGTATTTCGTTGGAAGTTGGTAGTCATGGCAACATTTGCCATGAACTCGCAGTCCATATCTATAACATTAAAAAGAAAATACTTAGTATATTTTAAATAATTTAAAATTTCAAAAACAAACCTTATTCTTAATATTGCGTTCAAGCTTTATAAACACATTTTGTTGCGCAACTTTGTTTTTACGATGTTCATTTGGCTGAATACCCTCTCAACCGCAGCATTCTACCATGGCAGTGAAAGTATATGCAAAGCAAATAACGCCAGTTGCTCGAAAGCTTTGTTTTGGCCAGCATCCTTGTACATCAAAACTTCTGACCAAAACTCTATAGTCCTAATTTTTCTAATTTTTCCTAATTGGGATACGATTTCATCAATATTTTCATATTCGAAATGTTCCAACAACGAAATAATTTTTTAAGCCGAAATTAGCTAAATGAAATTTGAAATAAGCCAGATTTTAAGCTATATGCATTTCAAGTATTTTTCAAGCTATTTCATTTTAAAACATGCTAAATCTAGCTTGAAATAAGCTAAAATGGCAACAATGCTCTGCGCAACATAAATGGAATCCGCCATCCCTCTCTTCCATTAGTTGTGCACAATAGTGCTGGCCCTGTTGCACCCTCAGACCGAAAAAAATATTGTTTGGTGGTGCGCCCATTTTTTATTTGCATCAATCTTACCGTCGGCATTTTGTATTTTCGTATATTGTCTATGGGCTGCTGGTTATTGTTGTAACTAGCGCGTGGTTGTTGTTAATACGCAACAAAATGGAGAATAAAGAATAAAGTCGTATTGCAACCAAAACCTTTTTCAAATATATTCGAAATGTAAATAAGATTGTCAGAACCTTTTTTGGATTTTTTGTTTTTTCATTTATGAGATTAGACCGAAAAAAAAAATTAAACGAATTATATTTTTTCCGCAATTTTTTAAGACTTCTTGACTTTTGAATGTCAATTAATAAATCCTTTTCTGATTATATATGTTTCGCAAATTTACTTCGAACTATAAACACTGTTTATATTATAAGGATAGTTCTGACTATGTTATACATATATATTATTTAAGAAGTGTTAAGTAGTTCATTAAACCCAAAAAAGAAAAGACTTGCTTAGTAATAGTTCATAAACTATTGATCAAATTAAATTTACATAAGAATAACGTTGAAAATTAAATATTTCTTAAACTTATAAATAGTTCTGCTTTAAGTTTAAACTATAACTAAATACATTAATATTTGAAAAAAAAAAAATATGTAAGATACATAAAAGAGATAGTTAGTACGACCTTTCTGTAACTAATCAATTTTTAAGATAATGTAATTATCGACTTTACTAACAACGCTAATAAAAACAAAATTCAAGGGTAATTTTAATAGAAATCGAATACAAATGTCTAGGGTAAGAGCCCCGACCATAAAAATATTATTACTAATATGCATCAGTTATTGAAAATAGCTCAATACTTTTTTAAGGGCGCTTGTTCCTACCCCTAAAGAGCTTAGGGGTTGTGCTCGTAGTATGTTCCATTCTCACATATCCGAATTGTTTCCCTTTTGAGGATAATTGTGTCCTGTTTGTTTTGGAAATCTGCTTCGCCAAGGATCCCGAAAATGGTGGAAAAGGGTGGGTTTTTGAATGGGCAAGTGTCATAGAGCTCAACCCTTTTTTCAGCATTTCCGCTTTGTTCCCCTTTTTTCGATGGATCGTATCGAATCTCACGTTTGGTACAGTTTTTTTTTTAGAGATGGGACTTGAATTTTCGGTTTTTCGATTAATTTCGATATTGAAGCTTTAAAATATAACTTTGTTATACGTTTTCTAATCCTAAATTGTTAGATATTCCAATGAACTCAATTTATATAAATTTGTTATAAATAAGAATATATCTACATATGTAAGTATAAAGACGCGTTTGGGGAATTCTACAACCCAAAGTACTCGGTGCATACAATGTGCAACTTTTTCCATAATTAATCATGTCGAGTTATGCAAGTTTCACTGTATTTGCAGGGACTGAAAAAAAGTACCCTCAGATAGCGAGCACAATTCGAGTACTTCCTGTGTGTGCGCCCTACAGCCGAGTTGACAGGTCAATTAAGTGCACCAGATGAAGGGGCAGGCAAGGCAAACACAATGCCAATGGGGTGAGTTGGCAACAATGGAGAATCCGGGGTCCTGGGGCGTAGTAGACCCTGAAAGATTGCATGTTCTGCAGACGTTTTCCCGCCAAATGTAAGCTATTAAACTAAGCATAGTCTAGAGTCCACAGATCCCTTTTATACTGATAAAACTGTTCAATATACTCATTAAAATTCCAGGTGACAATGTCCTTCTTCAAATAATTGAGATTGAGTCGGTGTACCCGGGAATGCAAAGCTTAGTTCGGTTCGCGAGGCCTTGTTCCAAAGCCAAAATCACAACCAATTTCGGAAGACAGTTGACAGCTTTCGCTCTCGCGATGACGTTCGGGATGACAATGCGTTTTCCATTTTCCTGTCATTTGCTGGCCACGCCTTTTAACAATAAAACCCCAGCAGCGAAACAGAGCAAAACGGAACGGACTTCATTACGTTTATTGTTGGGCAATAATTGTGAAACCAACAACAACCCACTTTTGATTATCACACAAGGCACGCACACCACAACATCAATGTCGGTGTATGGAGATGTGGATAGCAAACAGTTTTGGTCTTTTCAAAAATGGTGTAGGAAATTCGGACAATTGCCCAGCAGGTACGGTGGACAATGGGTAAGAACGGGTGCGAGCTATACGATGGGCGATAGAGCGAGCGCACGGTAATTTACGCTCATTAAGCATTTGTCATTTTTACGAAATGCAAATACACAAACGCACATGCACACACGGCCATATAACTGGCTCGCTCACTCCTCACTCGCCCCAACTACAGCAACACGATAAAGGCAATTAACTGAATCGGCGGCAAGAAGAGCGCATGCCCCGACTTATTGTACAGTTGAGCGTGCCCGAGCGAGTATAGAAGCAAGAGAAACAGTGGGGCGAAAGCAGCGGAAGAGAAGGCAGGCAACTAATAAGAAAAAAGCTAAGCAAAAACGAAAAAGCCAATACCACGTTGAACCCACACACTCGCAGTCAAAAAAAAAAGCAAAGCAAAGCAGAGAGCGAGAGAGCAGGCGTCAAAAGCACTTGGCGAGCATAAAAATAATATGGCGGCGGGGCAGCGAAAAGAAAAAGCAAGTGAGAAGAGACGAGACGAAACAATACTCTACCGAATACAAATCAACAACAACCAAAGGAATCGGAATGATGGACATTTGTGGGAGCGGGGAAAAGAACGACAAAAGCAACGCACCCAGACAAATACACACAAAGCACAAAATGAAAAATGAAATGTCAAATCACAGGCACAGTGGGACAAGTGTCGTCGAATGCGCAAGAAAATATTCAATAAAAAGGAAAAATTTATAACGGTTATGAAACTGTCAGTGAACATTAAAAAAATACTATATTTGAAATATATAAATAAATATTTAAAAATATACTTGAAATATTATGTATTTATTGTAAAGTGATGCATATGTATATATTTAATAAATGTTTGCCATGTTGTTTGTGCACGCTTTATTATTTACCCAAGCACAAATTTAACTTTTGTCACACCTCAAATATAAATAAACCTGTATAAGTTATTTAAAGTGCATTATACATTATTATACATATTTAAGTTAAAAATATTAAAATACTAAATTTGATTTCATAATACATATTTAAGTTAAAAATACTAAAATACTAAATTTGATTTCATAATTTTAATTTTAACATTTGTCACAGTTTAATATACATATTTTAATAATAAAAATGAATAAAACCTAATAAATCTAAACAAGAATTTGCGCCACTGTGCTCACGTTAGACGAAAACTAAGCTCAGCAGCAAAAACCGAACTGCATTAACTCCACAGCCAGGGAAAGAGGACGAACAAAGAATAAATGCAATCCAATAATAATGGATCGCATACCACTGTTCAGTGTTCGTCATAGTGAGTGAAAAAAAGTATTTCGCTCTGCCTCTGCGCATACGCTGCCCCCTCCTTTTAGCTTCTTTCCTTCCACCGTCTGTTTCCGACAAGCACAACTAATAATAAAGTAAAGCCGATCCGATCTGAACAGTAGGAGGGAGGGAAAAGGAATGAGAATGGGAGTGGAAGGAGGAGGGCGACGTCCAGGTAGGTTGTTGCCAGTGGTGGTGGAATGAAAAAAGAAGATGAAGTATAGCAACAATCGGGCGGTAGACATTCGAGTGTACAGACACAGAAAACTGGATTTGGTCGTGGTCGGTTCAAGGGGAAGGGAGAGCGTCCGATCAGTCGGGGTGGTTGAAACACATGCACACACACATATGCATGGGCAATACACATGCCCGCCAGCTGTAGCCTCGATTCTTGCTTTTTTTTTGGCTTGCTTTACGAACTGCTGCCGTTTCTTTCCAACCCCAAGCGCGCAGAGTGCATCCCGTTCGCACGCCCGCCGCGACGAGGGCTGCCCCTAGTACCATCGCACTCGCACCCGTGCATTTCGGTATAGAGAAAAGTTATCGCCTGCGCTCGGGTGCGAGAGAAACTGGTTTCGTTGCTGTTGCTGTTTTTCCCATGCCCCAGCTGGCCCGCAAAAGCAGCACCAACACCAACACATGCGCACTTCATTTTGTTTCGTCGGCTCGGCGTAGAGTTGTCGCCGTGTCGCGCGGTTCAGTCTGAAATTCAACTTGGCGGTGTGCGGTTCTTGCGCTGTACGCTCGTGTCCGTGCATGTGAACTATACGAAAAAAAAGTCTCGCGTCGACGCGACGCACACACACTTGAATACCCTTCTAGTTGTTTTTATTTTTTTTTTTCTTAAATAATGCCCGACGGTGCTAACAATTGGTGAATGCAAAGCAAAAAATTATGCCGCGTAAAAGTACCAGTATTTGCTGGCGGCGCGTCGCTGCCGCTGGAAAATGTAACGCGGCCGCAATAAAAACAAGCGCCTAGAGTTGTCGTCGGTGCGGTTTTTTTAATGTAAGATCGCGTGCACAGGTGCTTTGGCCCCTGAGCCTATTAATTACACTGCAAAAAAAAAAAAAAAAAAAAACGAACTGCAGCCACGAAAAGAGAGAGTGGAGTGAGTGTGAGTGAAGTTTGTACTAATTACTTTTGCCGCCCGTGCACGAAACACTCATTACACACATACAAAGAGAGAGACAGAGAGAGAGAGAGACGAGACTGCGGGAGAGACTTTCGTCGGATTCATTTCGTTTTTGTGTACATTTTGTTGTCTTGCGTTTTACAATATATGTTTGTTGTTGCCTGTATGTTTATATTTATTGCCTGTACATGTGTGTGTATGTGTTCGTTCGTCTTGTGTTTATTAATGTACAACACCAACAAGAGAAAAACAAAACCAACTAGAGGCCAAAAAGAAAGCGCGACAACAATAAAAACAACAGCAAAAAAGAGTGTTCGCCCGCCGCCGAAATCCGAAAACGCCGCCGTCGCATGCATACCTTTAATTTATTACACATATTGCTTTTATTTTGAATAATGGATCGTCGTGCATTGAAGTTTATGCAAAAAAGGTATTTTTAGTTTGGTTTCGTTTTTAACATTTACAATTTTTTTTTAAGCTCACTTTTTTGTTTGTGTGTGTGTTTATTTTTACTGATGCTGTTATGCCTGCACTTGCACTTGTGGCTATTTTCTACGATTTTTTTTTTTTTGTATTGCTTATTTTGTGATGCTGCTGCCACTCTTTGAATATTAAGTTTTTATTTCCTGGATCGTGACACTGTCGTAAACTTGCGCTCTGAAGAAATATTCTGTAATGTTGTCATAAAATGCGCTCGCTCGAGTGGTAGGCAGACAAAAAAAAAAAGTTCACAAGTCCCAAAACGAGTTTCCTCTCCTCTTCTCTACGGCCCCCTTAGCTGCGCCCCCGTTGGCCACCAGCCTCCTGCTGTGCGGTGCGGCGTGGTTCAGTGTTGTTGTTGCATTTTGTTGACAACGAATTTCGCAATGCATGCCTGCGTTCGTTTGTGTTTGTGCTTCGGCTGTTGGTGGTTGATTCCCCCTTCCCCATCTCGCTCGCTTACTCGACAACATTGAAAAAGCAAAAGTTCTTTGCTAAAAGGCAGCAGTTTTTGTTGTTGTTGCCGCGAAACTGCTCTCGACAACCCTGGCCGCGCTCTCGTCCGAATGCTCTCTAGTACTCTCAGCATGTTTCTCTGGCTATCTCTCTCTCGCAGCCGAAGTAAACAAAAACTCAAACAGAGTTGTCAACTAGGCGGAAATTTAACATTAAAAGTCATTGCTTTTTAATTCGAAAACTTGAAGAAGGGTTTAGGATTATACAAATTAAATAACAACGTTTATATTTCTTATAAATATGTAGAAATTCTGATAATTCGAGTGACACATTACATTATTAACATCAAAATATGTATATATGACAACAATTTCAAAAATGTGTGTATACTGTTTTTGTACTTTAGCCTTTATTTTTTAAACTGATTTAATAAATGGCGTAACAGTTTTCAAAATATAAATCAAATTTTCATTTTGTATCGTAAATATTTTCTGTATTTTTCAGATGTAGTTGACAACTCTGTTGACACCTACGCCATGGTATCATCTCGTTCCCTCGCACGTTTGCCTTGGCGCACATTTCTTTTCTCTTTTTCTGATTGCAAAACTCGTTTGTGTATCAATCAATATGCTGTCATGCCACCCTCTCACTCACTCCTATGCATTTTGCACGCCTGATTCCACTGGAACTGATGTTTGATTTGAATTTGAGCTCTCTCTCGCTCTCGCTCTCCCTCCGGCTTCTCTCCCCTGATGAGGGCGCATGCTCCCGTCATTGTGTTGGTGCGTGTGTGAGTGTTTGTTTCCCCCGCATTTTTATCATTCTTGCTGCTACTGCTTTCCCCCCCCCCTTTTGTTGCAACACACACTAACGGGAGAAACCAGTCTTCTTCTTGGGTTTTCTTTGAGCTGCAAGTTGGCTTTCCTCAAGAGGTTTAACAATATCATCCAAACATACAATGGAATACATACATATGTACACATATCGTTTCTCACTGCGGGTGGCTGCGATCTCGACCCACACTCTCGAAATACACACAATCTAGCATTCGATTATACACCCTGTGTTGAGAAATCCACCCCTCTAGACCGCCCACCACCACCACCACCCCTTTCGACTGAGGGTAGAGCAGCTCATGAGGGTTACCTTACCCCTAACCACCAATATTCTTGCTTTTGCCGGCTTTTATAACCCATTTCTCGCTTGTTCTTATGCCGTTTTTTTACTCTTCTCCCTTTATGCTCTTGCTTTTTATGGGTCTCGTGGGGCAGGGAAAGGGGAAGGGGGGGATCATCATACCGGCTGCTGGGATACACAGCTTGGGTCAACAAAATAATACCATTGATTGAAATATGCAACCCTCCACCATTAGTCACAATTCAGATCCGATTTAGCGGAAATTCGGTATTTTTGCACTCGAAAAGAATTAGATGACATTTAGTATGTCTCTGCTTGTTATTCATTCTCGTCTACATATGTAAATTATTATTATTATTATTTAACATTCTTAAAGGGGCTAAAAGTTCGACATAATCACGCGTTATTGAGCAGATTGCGACTTAACAGAATCGGCTCTCCCTCTCTTAGTCAAAGGTTAAAAGTGCTTGGCGTGGGCATCTCTGCTTTAAAGACAAAAATATTTTTGATATAAAACAATATAAAATGTCGCCATTAAGGAATTGCTTGTTTGTTTCCACCATCTTAAATATTTTTTGTGGATCTTTTATGAATTACAAATTATAATGCCACGTTTCTACTAGGGCTGCATTTGTAATTCTGCATTTTGAGCCAGATGCTTGTGCATTTATTGGTTAATCACGGGAAATCTGGATTATTTGTGTATTTTTTGTTACCGATATAGGATGTTGCAATACCACCACCACCGGAGTTTTCAAATCAATGAATTCTTCACCTTGCTTAGCCGTAAATAGTAAAATCAACTGTGACTCGTTCATGCTTCAGCCTGGGGTTGTAGATTCCAGGTGACAAATAAATAAAATACGAAATAGTTGCAAATTGCCAGCCGCGTCAACTTTCAGATCTATTATTTTGAGCGCAGCTGTATGGTGAAACAGTAACAATTTGGTGTTGTGTTCCCAACTGTCAGCATTTTGACGGGAAGGTCCTTGAACTTCGCATGCAATTCGCATTCGTCTTTATTGCCATTTTGCCATAATATCAGACGGTGCCAGCTGCCAGGCTGGATTCCTTTTCCCGGGCAAAACGCGGCTGGGAAAACGGCTGCGATACTTCACATGGAAATTCGGAAAACCAAAGATAAAGATCGATGCGATGGCAGGCAACCCTCAGACTCGGTCTCCGCCTCCTTTTTCCCTCTCTTTTCCTATTTATTTCAATGAATGCCAAAAGTCCCTTTTTGCATTTTTGGCCAACATTTTCTTTATTATTATGTTGGTTATTGTTGTTGTGCAGCAGGAGGTAGGCAAGGGAAGTGGCACAAAAAAGGTGAACGAAATGAGAAATTATTTGTACCGAAAACTAAGGCACAATCTTTCGAAATACATCTTTGGTCCATTTTCTTTTGTTGCCGTTCATAAATTGAGGTAGAAATTGAGTTGAAATAGGATTTAAAATGGAGTTTTGCTAATTTCAAGTTATAAGGCTTATTCGGTCCCGGCTTTTTGTTACGTTTCCCGTTTATGTATTTATTTTTATTCCTGCCGCTCTCATCTCGTCATCTTAAATATTTACCTTAAATAAATAATAAAATTCTGCTTGTGTGCTGGCTTCAGAAATGAAGGGTACCCAAAATATTTGCCAAGAATTATTATATTTAATTTGCTTAAGGTATGCATATAATAAGTCTGCAATGCATGGAAAATACAATAAAAGAGAATTACCAGTTAAAGAATATTTTTTAATTATAATTATTTATATTTAGCATGATGTTAGGTTACCATATTGTTTTTATTTGTATTTTTCTTTGTTGTTGTATATTTAATATATTTTTGGTGAAGGCTTAAGCTCTTTCGGTGCTTTTATCGGGGATGCGCTGGGATGCTGGCAACCTGTTTGCACTTGGCTTTGTTATTGTTTGTTGTTGGGTCAAGACAAGAGAAGCCCATTAGGGACAAGGGACGCCGCCGGGTCGTGCGTGTGGTCTGGTCCCAGATGATTCTGCGTTTGCTTCGGACAAATGTTTACTGATCCCCCACCTTCGTCTCCTCTTCTCTTCTCTTCCCTCCCCTCCCGATCCCACAGAGCGGACACAGAAAGCGACAATACCAACACCACCATAGCACTGAGCACCACAGCTTCCCAGGGGACAGCAACTTCAGGCATATCAGCAGGAACGGGCGGTGGCACTCTACCCCTGAAGGACAACTCGAATATCCGTGAGAAGCCGCTGCAGCACGCCCATCCGCATCCTCACCACCACCACCACCACCAGCAGCAGCAACAGCACCAGCACCAGCAACAGCAGCAGGCCGGCGGAAAGCAGCTAGAGCGGCCACTGAAGTGCCTGGAGACGCTCGCCCAAAAGGCGGGCATAACCTTTGACGAGAAATACGATGTGGCCAGTCCCCCGCATCCCGGCATTGCCCAGCAGCAGGCGACTCCAGCATCAGCACAAGGAACACCAGGAACAGGAACAGGAACAGGAACAGGAACAGTATCAGGCACAGTCATCCCCACGAATCAACGCCACGGAACTCCGCCTACTGCCCGCCGGCACTCCACCACCCCGAACACCACCCCGGGCACACCCAGTGCAGTCAGCACACCAAATTCGCACAACACACACCCCCTTGCCCGCCATACCAGCCTCAAGCTGGATAAGGCGCAGAATCCCGGCCAGCAGGTGGCGGCCGCCACCACGGTGCCGCTGCAGATCTCTCCGGAGCAGTTGCAGCAGTTCTACGCGAGCAATCCCTACGCCATCCAGGTGAAGCAGGAGTTTCCCACGCACACAACGGGTGCGGGCACGGAGCTGAAGCATGCGGCCAACATCCTGGATGTGCAGCAGCAGATGCAACTGCAGCAGCAGCTCTCCGATGCCAACGGAGGAGGTGGAGCGACAGGAGGAGCTTCTGGAGGCGCAGGAGCAGCGGGGGGAGCACCAAGTCCAGCCAATGCCCAACAGACGCAGCAGCAGCACTCGACGGCCATCAGCACCATGTCCCCGATGCAACTGGCGGCGGCTACAGGAGGAATGGGCGGAGATTGGTCGCAGGGCAGGACACTGCAGCTAATGCAGCCCTCGACCAGCTTCCTCTATCCGCAGATGATCGTGTCCGGCAACCTGCTGCATCCTGGCGGCCTCGGCCAGCAGCCCATCCAGGTGATCACCGCCGGCAAGCCCTTCCAGGGCAACGGGCCCCAGATGATCACCACCACGACGCAGAACGCCAAGCAGATGATCGGGGGCCAGACGCAGTTTGCAGGCGGCACCTACGCCTCCTGCATCCCCTCCAGCCACAACCAGTCGCCCCAGACGCTGCTCATTTCGCCGGTGAACGTGATCTCGCACTCGCCGCAGCAGCAGCAGAACCTGCTTCAGTCGATGGCGGCCGCTGCCCAGCAACAGCAGCAGCAGCAGCAGCTTACCCAACAGCAGCAACAGCAGCAGCAGCTCACGGCTGCCCTCGCCAAGGTGGGTGTGGATGCGCAGGGCAAGCTGGCCCAGAAGGTGGTCCAGAAGGTGACCACCACCAGCAGCACGGTGCAGGCGTCGACAGCGGGCGGAGTAGCAGCCACGGCAGCCGCCCAGGCCCAGCAGGTGCAGCAGGTGCAGCAGCAGCAGCAGCAGACCACGCAGACCACCCAGCAGTGCGTTCAGGTGTCGCAGTCGACGTTGCCCGTGGGAGTGGCCGGTCAGTCCGTCCAGTCGGTCCAGGCCGCCCAGCTCTTGAACGCCGGCCAGGCGCAGCAGATGCAGATCCCCTGGCTCTGGCAGAATGCTGCTGGTCTGCAGCCTTTCGGCTCGAACCCGATCATCCTGCGGGGCCAACCGGACGGCACCTCCGGCATGTTCATCCAGCAACCGGCCACGCAGACCCTGCAGACGCAGCAGAACCGTAAGTCTCCGTCTCGTAGTAGTTCCTAGTTCCTCCCACCGGTCCTAACTCTGTTTTTCGGTTTCCCCAGAGATCATCCAGTGCAATGTCACCCAGACGCCCACCAAGGCTCGCACCCAACTGGACGCACTCGCTCCCAAACAGCAGCAGCAACAGCAGCAGGCGGGGACGGCCAACCAGACGCAGCAGCAGCAGCAGCAGCAGCAGCAGCAGCTGGCGGTGGCCACTGCCCAGTTGCAGCAGCAGCAGCAACAGCTCACGGCACCCGCGCTGCAGCGACCTGGAGCCCCGATCATGCCCCACAACGGCACCCAGGTGCGCCCGGCCAGCTCCGTGTCCACGCAGACAGCCCAGAACCAGAGTCTGCTGAAGGGCAAGATGCGCACCAAGCAGCAGCCGGTGCGCCCAGCCCTGTCCGCCCTGAAGACGGAGAATGGCCAGCTGGCGGGTCAGAACAAGGTGGTGGGTCACCTGGCCACCGTGCAGCAGCAACAGCAGGCGACGGCGAATCTCCAGCAAGTGGTCAACGCGGCGGGCAACAAGTGAGTAAACCTATTACGCCTGTCGGCACATAGATCATCCACTCACCACCTCTGGTTCCCTGCAGAATGGTCGTGATGAGCACGACGGGCACTCCCATCACGCTCCAGAACGGACAGACCCTTCACGCAGCCACTGCGGGGGTGGACAAGCAGCAGCAGCAGCAGCAGCAACAGCAGCAGCAGCAGTTGCAGTTGATGCAGAAGCAGCAGTATCTGCAGCAGCAGATGTTCCAGCAACAGATTGCTGCCATCCAGATGCAGCAGCAGGCGGCAGTGCAGGCCCAGCAGCAGCAGCAGCAGCAACAGCAACAACAGCAGCAGCAGCAGCAACAAGTCACTCAGCAGCAGCAGCAAGTGAACGCCCAGCAGCAGCAGGCGGTGGCGCAGGCGCAGCAGCAGCAGAGGGAGCAGCAGCAGCAGCAAGCTCAGGCGCAACAGCAACAGGCTCTCGCCAATGCCACTCAGCAGATCCTGCAGGTGGCGCCCAACACCTTCATCACCTCGCACCAGCACCAGCAGCAGCTGCACAACCAACTGATCCAACAGCAGCTGCAGCAGCAGGCGCAGGCCCAGGTGCAGGCGCATGTCCAGGCCCAGGCCCAGGCCCAGGCGCAGCAGCAGCAGCAGCAGCGCGAGCAGCAGCAACAGCAGCAGCAGAACATCATCCAGCAGATTGTGGTGTCGGGCGGAGCGACTCCCCAGCAGCACCAGCAGCTCCAGCAGCAGCAGCAGAACACCGGGCAGCTGCAGCTGAGCAGCGTGCCCTTCACGGTGTCCTCGACCACGACGCCAGCCGGAATAGCCACCTCCAGTGCCCTGCAGGCGGCTCTGTCCGCCTCCGGGGCCATCTTCCAGACCGCCAAGCCCGGCACTTGCAGCTCCTCTCTGCCCACCAGCAGCGTGGTCACCATTACCAACCAGAGCTCGGCTCCCCTGGTCACCAGCAGCACGGTGGCCAGTCTCCAGCAGGCCCAGGCTCAGGCCCAGCTCCAGCAGCAGCAGCAGCTGATTAACGCCACCGCCATGGCAGTAGCCAGCCAGCAGCAGCAGCAGCAGCAGCAGGGACCTCCCTCCCTGACGGCCACGACGCCCTCCCCCACCACCAATCCCATCCTGGCCATGACCTCCATGATGAATGCCACGGTGGGACACCTGTCCAGCGCTCCGCCCGTCACTGTGTCGGTGACCAGCACCGCAGTGACTCCGTCGCCAGGCCAGTTAGTGACTCTCAGCAGTGCCAGCACACCCGCCAAGGAGACGCCCTCGAAGACGGCCACCCTGGTGCCCATTGGGTCGCCCATGACGCCCGCAATAGCCCAGGATAGAAGCGCCACGCCGAAGTCCTCGACGCCAGCCAATGTGAGTGCGTCCGTGGAGGCCAGCAGCTCCACCGGCGAGGCTCTGCCCAACGGAGAAGCCACTGAGACGGCGTCCACGCCGACGAGGGTCGCCACCACACCCACCAGCAAGCAGAGCAACGCAGTGCAGCCCACGAGCAGCAACGGCACCACGCCCAGCACACCCAGCGGCAAGGATGAGCCCAGCAGCAAGGTGGCCACCAGCTCCAGCTCCAGCTCCAGCTCTGCCACAACGCCCACCACGACGACGGTCAGCAATGGGATCGGAGCGGGCAGGAGCACGGCGTGCACCACAGGTAGCACCACTGTGACCACCACAACCTCCGCAACCTGCAGCAGCACGACCAGCACAACCACCACGACGAGCAGCAGCAGCAGCAGCAGCAATGGGGCGAAGGATCTGCCCAAGGCGATGATCAAGCCGAATGTGCTGACCCACGTCATCGATGGCTTCATCATCCAGGAGGCCAACGAACCCTTCCCGGTCACCAGGCAGCGCTATGCGGACAAGGACGTCGCCGACGAGCCGCCCAGTGAGTACCTCCATTACACCCTGCTCCTCTCCCTGCTAATTCCCATCTCCTTTCCGCAGAGAAAAAGGCGGCCATGCAGGAGGACATGAAGCCCAGTGGAATAGCGTCCGCTCCGGCCTCCGACATGGTGGCCTGCGAGCAGTGCGGCAAGCTGGAGCACAAGACGAAGCTCAAGCGGAAGCGCTTCTGCTCGCCGGGATGCGCCAGGCAGGCAAAGAACGGCATTGGCGGAGTGGCGACCGGGGAGACCAACGGCCTGGGAACGGGCGGAATCGTTGGGGTGGACGCCATGGCGCTGGTGGACAAGCTGGACGAGGCTATGGCCGAGGAGAAGATGCAGACAGAGGCCCTGCAAGCCATGTCCGAGCCCCTGCCCCTGCCCATTCTGGCGGCTCCAACGGAAGTTCTGGCGCCAATGCCCCTGCCAGTGCTGGCAGCCGCCATCCCGGCATCTCCAGCTGCTCCACTGGCACTTCCACTGCCGCTGCCACTGGGATTGCCGTTGCCACTGCCAGCTGTGGTTCCTGCCGCAGCGCCCGCATCCTCCAGCATGAACGGGTCGGATCGCCCGCCCATCAGCAGCTGGAGTGTGGAGGAGGTCAGCAACTTCATCCGCGAACTGCCAGGCTGCCAGGACTACGTGGATGACTTCTTTCAGCAGGAAATCGACGGGCAAGCGCTGCTGCTGCTGAAGGAGAATCATCTGGTGAACGCCATGGGCATGAAGCTGGGACCAGCACTCAAGATCGTGGCCAAGGTGGAGTCCATGAAGGAAGTGGCGCCCCCAAGTGAGGGCAAGGAGGCCGGAGGAGGTTGAACCGAGTGTGCATATGTGTCCAGTGAATGTGATTCACTTGGCAAATCCGTAACATGATATATATTGTAGCATATATTTTTAGCTCTAAACTAAAACTAAGTTTATTGTAAGAGAAATACCTGGGATCTGTTGACCTGTTGACCTGGTGAAGTCAGCACTGTCAGCACTGGGACAAAGGTCGCAGCCAGTAAATTGTACATATTTTATGCCCGGGCATAAGCATATTTATTTGAAAGTAAGTCAAACACTCGACAGTCACAACACTAATTGAAATACTTAAGTGCATCCAAGCTACAAAAAGATACGAAAATTATACAAGTCAAGTTTAATTGTGTAATAATAATAACGAGCATTTAGCGAGTAAGTAGAAGTCATACAGCCCTGCCCTCATTGTCAAGTATTTTAATCTAAGGAACCATTCCATTGCATCTGTAGAATCGAACCAGCAACTAAGAAATTTTAAAGTGTGTGAAAACAACAACTGTATATGTACATCTAAATGTGAATTCGAATTTTATGATAAAATGTATGCCTACATTTAAGTGATATTTTTTTTCAACATTACTTTTCTTTTTTTTTTTTTGCAATTTCTGACCAAAATAAAGATTTTCACTATCGATAATTGTGAATATTTATAACAAAAACCCTTGTGGCTTTTCCTGGGACCTTTATTGTTCAAAATATGAAATAAAAATCGAAAAGTTGGTCACGGTTGTGCACGATATTTTAAACTGGGAGCCCGACAACAAATACCTAATATGCGAGCAATGAAAAACGAAATTTGTTTTTTAACTTCTGCGCGCTGTAATTCTTCCAAAGGAGATCTGGGTTCAGCCACTACGCGCCATCAAGGGTTGTCTTTCTCTTAAGTCTAGTATTAACCTCGACGAAGAAATTTCGTGAGCGGAAAAAAGATCGAAAAGAGCATAACAATTTTCTGGTTTTTCGTTCGGTCGGGTACTAAAATGAACGGTTGCCAGATTAAAACAATAATCAGTTGTGGTTCCGTAAGTGAAATATATGAATTGAATTTAAAGCCTAGTTCTAACACATACGATAATCGCTTACGAAATTCCGTTAGGGTAATTGTGATATATTTCGTTTGGGGACCAGTGTGACCAAAGAAAAATAAAGAAAATGGACAAAAGGGGTCACACTGACTTGCATTTCCAGCTTTGTTTTGTAAACAAACTTTATAAAGGGAAAATAATTTAAACGCATTTGATTGGACTTATTAATAATGTTTTACGCCGCAATGGAGGTGAAGGCAAATAGTAGTGACGCCAACGCCACCATAGCCAATAATATAATTTCCAATAATATTGTCAATAAAAATACAATTAAAATATCTTGTATGTATGTTATATCACGTCTACTAGGCTTTATACATTAACAATAATAATCAAGTGCGTTTGAATTAATTTCACTTTATAAAGATTGAATTACGAGTAGGTTATTAAATGCACAGCTAGCGTACAAAATTCCAAACCTTGTCACCGATGCAATATTTCCGCCACCTGACGTTTATAAAGTAATGTTGTGTCCTTGTATTAAATGTGTTTTTAAATTCAACACTGCTATTTTAAGTGGCTTTTTAAATATAACGAATAGCGAGGCCCTCGTCCAATTTATTATCAAAATGCTTCCACACTTGCGCCATAGCTGAATGTGTACAGCCGGCCAACTCTACAAAAATAATTCTTTAGAACCATATAGTCAAATCAGATAAAAGTCTGTTCAATTTTTATTCGCGGCAGCAGTGGCAACAGCGACTGCTGCTGCTGCTTGGTTCTCGTAACTTTTCACTTTTCACTTTTTGCTTTTACTTCTGTTGCGACTAGTTTTTTTTTCAGTTCTCAATTAATTTTTTGAGAAAGGCCGTGGGTCTTTTCGCGATCAGGACCTAACATGTAGGGTATAGGAGAAATACAAGGACTTGGCATGCCTGTCTCCGTCCACGCTTACAACAAAACCGATATGTTGGCCCTTTGTAAAGGTAAATTGCGTTCAAAGCTGTTTGATTTAAGTTGTTTCTATTGTTGGCCAACTGCCGCCGCTTTACTCTCCACTCTCACTTTCCAGCAGAATTTAAATAATATGTTTTAGATATTGATAACATTGTTAATGATGTGCTACATTTTCTCACTGCCAACTGTTATATTTGAAATTCACCACACGTAAATTTTGCCAAAGGCCACGCCCACGGCGAACACAAAAGGCAAACGACCAAAAGAGAGCATTCTCGTGCTCATCTGCACCCGTCTTTCTCGCACAGCTAGCGACACACCTACCATTCTCGCCAAGGGGAGGAATTTCATGTCAAGCGTGCCCATTTTTTTTGTGCTACCAGCGTCGGCATTTTTCATTGGCCGCAGATTTACTCCGCCGCCCGCAATTACGCGAGCGGGAGCGGGACAGAGAGTTAACCGGCAGCTTCGGTTCCGAATCAGAAATTGTAACTGTTGCAAGAACAGCAAGTGTGCACGTTATAATGAAGCACTGAACCAAGAAGCGAGCGCAAAAAATACGGCCGTGCTATAAGTTATTGTCTCATGATTTTGTTGTTTTTATAATAATTATGATTTACAATATCGTTATTAAAAAGAGGCAACTCCCTTATTTAATTTAAAAAGGTCGTCGCCATAAGGCGAGGCCAAGGCGGAAGCTGACCAGTCAGGAAAGGCTTCCTTAGATTATGCATTTTAACTGTTAAACTTAAAAAATTTTAACTTAAAAATATTTATACTAATAATAATAATATTTATCTAATATAAATATTTTCTATAGAATACCGCGCAGCAGTGGTACAACGAGCTCCTCACAGAGCCGCTAAAATCTCGAATCGCAGAGAGCGGCTGTGACGGATGAATAAGGCTTCACGCAACGACATAAAGCGGCGCGCCGCTCGCACTAACCACACTCTGGGACTAAGGCGCGCCGCGGCGCACTAACCCCAATCTGGAATTAAGGTCCACTGAAAAGTAGAGCTGGGAACACTTCATTCAATTCAATTCTAAAAAATATCGATAAATCGATTTAAAATTGAAAAAAATTGAAAAAAAAAAAATATATGAATAAGGCATATTTTAGCTTAAAAAATGGAATGGAAAACATAAAATTTCGAATTGTTGTAAAAAAAAATAAAATTCAATTTCAGTGAAAATGCACACGTTGCTGCTGCACCTCGACCAGAAGAGAACCAGCAAATAAATAGAAATTTAATTTGCATGTGTGCCGGCAATACTTTTTTCGTATATGTTTTTTTTGTATTTTAACTCAATATATGTTTTTAAAATTATTTATTTAAATTTCAAATTAAAATGGAGAGAATTGAATTGCTCACCCCATTTTATATTCTTCTTATCTGTCACGAGCCTTGGCCATTGCCAATTGGAACGCAGCCGTTCGCCGGGGGACGCACCCGTTGCACCGCGGCTGTAGCCATCGTCGTCCCGCTGTGGTTGTTTCTTTATATTGGTATAACAGCCTCAAATAATTGTAACTCACAGAAGGGGAGAAAAAAAAATCATCATATCCTTAATTCAAAGTGTTACTCAACATGGGTTCTAACATCATGAGAGTTTAAACGGACCTTGGTATGTATTACCGTCCCTGCCCCACATTGACTGTGGTGCTCCGGGTGGATTACGTGGCTGGGCGTGTTGCCACTATTATGCTCCAGAGGAGGATAGATGTGCCAAAACGGCTGATACAATCTAGGAGCAACTAAAGTCTGCAAGCGTTCAAAAAAGGCTACCACCATGCAAAAAGTGAAATGAAGTTCAGTGGGAGCAACAGCAAGAGCACCAGCGGGAGACTTGTCAAGTGCTCTGTGGAAAATTTCAAAATAATTATTTATTTTTGTATTAAAAAGGATGTCTAATCCTTTGCTGATCAGACACTAATAAAATGTTTTGTGCCGCACTGATGCTGTAGTTGAGAACGGCTTAGGCACCATTATATTTTGGGAAAACTTGTGCCGCCAATTTCCTTTTCTTGAGCCGCAACTCAAATGATTCCATGTGAGCCATATACTTCTTTTTGGCGCTATTATTCATCATGTTCATTTTGTAATTTTCGTCGGTTTGTTTATCGACATCTAATTATTGGACAACGCTCTTGAGCCGTTATAATTGTTCAGATATTATATTATTATTATATTATTATATGCTGCTAATTGCGCAGACATCTCTGTAGTCTTTATTAGAGTATTTAATTGTATTTAATTGTGAACGAATTATTAGCTAGAGAGCTCCCATAGCATCAGCCATATTCCTATAGTTCCGCATTTCGTCAAAGTTGATAACTTTGAAAGGCATATCCACGCCCACAACGCCGCCACAGATCGCACGTGTTGAGTATGTATCGTTTCCTATGGCTTCACGTATACCCCTTAATCGCGTGACAAATCAGTTGGTCCATCGAGCAGCTCAGAAGACTCCCCTTGTTTTGCTCGAAATAGGCGTTGGCTCTATTAGTGTTTACTTTTACTTGCTACATGTTGCCATTTATAGGAACATTTTCGTGACTTATTTTAAGCATGGCTTTCGCATCGTCGCTCTGTATTCATCAAACGTGTACACTTTTGATGACTGATCTCTTTAGTTATCAAACGTGTACACTTCTGTCAGCTGGATTCAGTGTTACGCTTCATTGCAGCAGGTCGGTGTGGAAATAAAGGGACCTGCAGCGGAGACAAAATTATGAAGGATATGGCCCATTGATTTAAAAATAAGTTGCTTGTGTTGCCGCTGGTTTTTATAACTTTTAAGCACAATGTGCATTTCGCTGAAGTAGCTTTAACTCGGTATAAAACTCTTTCACAGAACTTATTTTTACAATTTACAATTTCTTCACTTTCTGGCTTAAGAGTGACCAAACATAAAATATCAGAAAAATATCATATGCCAAAATGTCAAAAAGACCGTCATTTTGCCTTACCTTTGAACGTACGAGTATTGGAACATCTGTATTTTTTATAAAATTGGTTCAAGCTCTCCTGGGCTTCTTCTGAAAGCTCTCCAATTGGTATAGAACGGTATTTAATAATATCTTTGCCATGCGCCAATATCCAAATCTTTTAGTGATTTCATTGTTTATTCCAGTGCTTCAAGCTAATTCAAACTTTTTATTTCCATTTTATTTTTAACCTCCAAAAATAACCCTGTTTTGTTTCAATGTTTAACATTTTCTTATTTAATTGTTGGGTATTAACATTTTAAAGAAATTCTCTTTATGTAGATCATTGTAACATTTTAGCACAAAAAACATTTTTGAAGGATTTCAAAAACACCCTTTGTGTTACTGGCAGGTAGGTCACGCGCCTTCGGCTATCGCAAAAGGACACATTTAATCGCTAGGGCCAGCCTCTCTGATAACCCTGAGCTACCTGGGGTGATAAGGTAGCCTAGACAGCTTTGACAGTCTCGTTTTGTGAGGTCAAACATTCATTTCTTTTTCTGTTTAAGTGTTTCTAAACAGTAAGAGAGAGCGGTTTCTGGAGGGGCAAAGTTAAGTTAGTCTGTCTAGAAGACGGATCGATGACAACTGCTACAAAATTTATATTTTCTGGAAGGACAAGTGAACTCATTGGATAGATTAAGAGCGTTGTGTATCATATTGGGAAATTTAGAAGAGATAGTGGTTTGAACAAATTAGCTAACTGAGTTTGAAACCAAGTTCCTCCACAGCATGTGCATCGGTCTGTTGGGTCTTGCTTTATGTTGCGTTAATATTGGTTCCGTGGATTTACTTGGCTCCTAAAGTACTGCCGTTGATCCTCCCATTCATTCTCAAAAGGCTCGTCTCTAGCGATGATGTTCCTCTGAGGCTGCATTATGGATACCTGCTGGAGACTTTGTGGATTTTCCCTTCAATTCGCTCCGGAACGCAGGGCTGGGTGATAAGATTCTGTGCTTCCGGGTTCGGGTAGCAGAACGACCCTGCCACTGGACTTATCGTAAGCCTCCTCAGCAAACTCAATGTAGTGTGGTTTTCGAATAGCTTGGTTCTTGTGTATCTGCTAGCCTTTTTTGCTGTTTTTTACAGTATTTCATTCTGCGTAATTTATATATTTTTGTAATCCCATAAGGGAGGCTGAGCTCATCCAAAATGGACGGTGGGTCCTAAAATGGGTCGGATATTTTTGAAGAGGACACGGTGTCGATGTCATCCAAGCGTCGCAAAAGAAAGCCTGAAATGACTGCTTTCGGCCGCGCTATGATGAACGCCATCCCAATTCAAATGTAAACAAAACCGGATCAACTGTTCGACCCATTCACATGTCGCCCAAGAATGTAGATGTTGCAGTGGAATCACCAACATTCAATTTGTAAAAATATGTTGCAGTGGAATTGCACTATAATACCCAAGTTTGGGGTTTTAAAACTTTGGAAAAACTAAGTGTTTTCGCCCTCCAACAGAAATATTTTTCTGCCACAGATCAAGGAGCATCGCATTATGCAGTTGCGACCACGAAATGGTGTGTTCGTGCTAGTTTTCATTCATCTTTAAGCCAAAAATAATCATAATTTCAAAAACAATCAGAAATTTGAGAAGTGGTGATAGGATTAGGAGAGAAACTTACGAAATATCGTCAATAATTGATATTTTTCGGAATTCTTTTTTCAGTATGTATGGAAACCTTTAGGTCAAATGGTAAATATTTCGTCCGTCGGTTTTGGATGACCCATTATCATTGAGACCTCGTAAAAAATGGACCATCCACGAGAATGTAGCAGAATTTTGCAGTGAAATTTCATTAGGATCGGACAACTATATCAACTATATCAACAACTATATAGCTGCCATAGATCGGTCAATTTATATGAAAATGTTAAATTGTAAATGTAAAATGAAAAATTTACAAAATTCGATATTTTTCCAACATTACTAAAATGGATAGATTTTTAATGATCCAATTTCAGAATGCAAGGGTATACAAACATCGGTTTACCGAAGTTAGCTATCTTGTTGAAGTGAAACTTCTTTAGGCACGTCATGGATTTTCGGGGACGGAGTAAAATCGAGTCAGGATCGTCACGAAAATCGGCGGGATCGAGCGAGATAGCAAGCTGTAACACCACCGCTCACCGTTTTTGCTTGCAAATACTGTTACAGCTTGCTATCTCGCTCTTACGCATGGGCAATTTTGTATCAAGCAATGGTGGATATTAACTAGTGATGACAGAATTTTAGCTGAAAATAGTTTATTCTAATGGAAAAGTTAAAAAAAAACTAACAAAATTAAAAATATATCGGAAAATGATATTAATTAATTATTGGCAATTACTTAATACATTTCCCAGGTGTAGATTTTAGGCTACAAAGAACCATTTCAAATAAATAATAAATTATTGTATATTACAAATTGATATAACATGATTTTATTTTAATATATTTATTATATACAATATATATTGTACATTAATTAAAAATCATAAGCAATGATACTTTTGGTTGTTGAATAAGGGATTAGTTATTGTTAGTTTTCTTAAGCTTTCCCGATAGAAAAAGCTAATTCCCGCCAAAATGCTGTCAGCGCTGATTCTTAAGTCCTGCATTCTGCCTTTGCCCATGAGTAAAGGCGAGATCGCTCGACAATAAAAACAAGATATACATACACACATTTATTTATACATATCTATTGTTAAGCGGAATCGCACCTTTATTTGACTGCAAACTATGAGTTAACTAAAACTTAATCTGTTACCCAATAAATATGATTTTTTACAATGTCAGGTTGACTTTTATCAGTGAGGTAAATTGTTGTTTCGGAGTAATTTAGTCGCCAAAAATCATGTTTGCTTTCCTCTTACTGACAAATTTTTAACTAGAGCTATTCCTCTAGACACTTGTCAGTCAGATAAAAAAAAAACTGATTTTGATGGGCTTGCATTACTCAGAATAAAATTTACCTCAACGACAAAAGTTAACCTGACATTGAAAAATCGGCAATTCTTTCTGCTAAATCTGAAAAACCGAAGAAAAACTTGTTAGGGTCGCAAGTCTGCAACAACACCCAAAGTGCGACAAAAAAAAAACAATAACAGTGGTTTTACTAATATCAACTCTAGCTGCAGCACATCGTCTAGTTGATAGTTTAAATCGACAAGCGATGGGCCAAACAAAGCTGGACTACTTGGTGTGGAATTTACCATTTACGCAGTGTGAGGGCATCTGCTGAGCCAGATTCGGTACATTTCTTTTTGGCAAATCAAACACTTTTTTATACAAAATTAAAATTTATTAATTTACAAATTAAGAGTAGTTCTTTTAACAAATCGTTGCATTTAAAATCTGAGTTATATTTAACTAATGAGGCCACCGGACAATGCCTCCAGCGATGGGACTGGTTATTTTAAACTTGATCTCGATCCGGCAAAAAACTCATCCAAGAAGTAGAAAGCTCGCTTAAACAAATCTTTAATTAATAAAGAATAATTTCTTATCGAAATTGTAGAAACACATCATCCGGTGATCAGGAAGCAGAAGATCCATTTATCTGGCAATGCAAATAATATGTTATTTGATGTAATAAAATTTCTAGTTCCAGCAGAATTTAAATAAATGAAATTAAATAATATGTTTTAGATGTTGATAACATTGTTAATGATGTGCTACATTTTCTCACTGCCAACTGTTATATTTGAAATTCACCACACGTCAATTTTGCGAAAGGCCACGCCCACGGCGAATACAAGAGACAAACATCCAAAAGAGGAGGAAGGGGAGGAAATTCATGTCAACGTGCCCATTTTTTTTGCTTCCAGCGTCGGCATTTTTCATTGGCCGCAGATTTACTCCGCCGCCCACAATTACGCAGCGAGCGGGAGCGGGACACAGAGTTAATCGGGTCCGAATCAGAAACTGTAACTGTTCTAGCTGTGCACTAGAGGTCTGCATGAATACAGTCAAAGCAGCATTTGGTACTCTCACTCAAAGTTCTGACTGACTGAGTGAGACATTGAGTAAAACGGATTTGGCAAATGTGGTAAAGGCATGAGTAAAAAATTTACTCTATCCGAACGGCGAAGCAATGCACGAATGACTTTCGCGACCGAGTACTCGGTTAGTTGTGCGCCGCATTGACGACGTCATATTTATTGCGTGTTTGTTTTTTTGTTTTTGTTTTGCTTTTCAATACAAGACATAGAAAAATATAAAGACATGGATTAATTATTATATATATGTATGTAATTTATTTATTTTATTTTCCAATGACTGAATGCCGAAACATAATTTTGTTTATTGTATTGTTGCAATAATACATCGTTTTTCTAAAATTAAATTTCTAGCATCTGAAAATTAATGTGTTATTCTATTTACACATATATTATGTAAGTACATATTGAAATGCAATTTACTAGATTACTTATCACTAAATTTGCTGCTCTGCTGCTTCTGGTCTGCAAGCCATGAATGACGAGAATGCCAAAATTTCATCCGAGTACTCGAAACATTTACTCCGCATTCACTCATTCTATTCATTACGCTTTGGTTTAAATTTCACTCATTTCGCATACAAAGAATACAACTCTAACCAATGCGCAATTCACTTTGTTGAAACCGTTTTGGCACGCCGAATTGCGACTCAAGCTGGTTGTACTCAAATAACCGAAAATTTTGAGTGCATTCGTGCAGACCTCTACTGTGCACGTTAAAATGAACCACTGAAGCCTAGTACTCAGACAGAAAAACTGTTCGCAACCCGAAAAAGATTTAATATTTTTCAAGTGTGACCGCTTCTAAAAACGCACTTTGGCATTTTTGGGAGGTAAATGGTGCGGTCATACCAATCTTAAATCAGCTGTTTTATATTTACAATTATTTATTTTATATTTGAAAGACAATTCGCATAGACTTGTAGTTTCGTTTTGGAATAGCTTATTTGCGCACAATGACCACCAACGCCGTCGCCCAGATTCTCTCGACCATGCACAACCGCCTCTTTTTCTCCCTATTACTTGTCCAACATTCTTTCCTGGATCGACGACCAGGACAAGGGCTACTCTACCGGCTGCTGCTGGTGATTCTGTTCTTACCAAGTGGAATTAACTACCATCTGGGTGGTGGCGGTGGTTGCCGCAGCTACTCCTGCTGCCACCAAATTGTTTGACTGGTGAAATGATTCAAAGTTACTTCGTTCTTGATGGATGCGAGACTCTGAGATCCTTGCTGGCATACATTTGGTTAGAGTTGGTACTCCTCCTGCGCCCGGTTCTGTCCATTGCTGTACATGTTCTTTTCCAGCTTGGCAATGAAGGATATGTCCACCCAGATACTGCTCTCAGCAGCTGCGGCCTCTGAATGTCCTTCTCGAGTTTGGCAATGAAGGATTTGTCCAGCCAGACACTGCTCTAAGCAGCAGCGGGCGGTGACCGTCGCCTCTGACGCCTTCATCTCAGAAATCGAACGTGACATCTCATAGTGCTCATCAAAGTCATAACCAAATATCGAGGGACCTATTTCCTTCCAGGCCTTTATTTATGCAAATGTTTAATATTGCCCAAATCCCTTATCATTGAATTGGCCTCTACCAATTTAATTATTATAACTTTATCTGCTCTTCTAAACGCCTGGACTGGGCTTTTGAAAACATTATTGTGTTTGGCGGGATCTATATTTTTGAATTGTGTGAAGAAACAGTAAGAGAGAGTGAGATGCCAACAGTTGAGAACAGGTCGTTTTATTAAATTTTTTATTCTCCCCCTCCCCCCGTTCTGGAAATACCGAAAGTCTCCCTTCGCGCCACCTGGTATTTTTCTGGTATGTTTCTGGTATTTCGTTCGTTCGTCTGCGTACCGGCCTTTAAAACAGCGCTGCCGAACACCGTTTCCCGACTATTCACCTCTCGCTCTCTCTCACTGCTTAGAAACGCTGTTCGCGTGTCTGAGTACTAGGCTTGAACCAAGAAGCGAGCGCAAAAAATACGGCCGTGCTTAAGATATTGTCTCATGATTTTGTTGTTTTTATAATAATTATGATTTACAATATCGTTATTAAAAAGAGGCAACTCCCTTATTTAATTTAAAAAGGTCGTCGCCATAAGTCGAGAAGGCGGAAGCTGACCAGTCAGGAAAGGCTTCCTTACATTATGCATTTTAACTGTTAAACTTAAAAAACTTTAACTTAAAAATATTTATACTAATAATAATAATATTTTTCTAATATAAATATTTTCTATAGAATACCGCGCAGCTGTGGTACAACGAGCTCCTCACAGAGCCGCAAAAATCTCGAATCGCAGAGAGCGGCTGTGACGGATGAATAAGGCTTCACGCAACGACATAAAGCGGCGCGCCGCTCGCACTAACCACACTCTGGGACTAAGGCGCGCCGCGGCGCACTAACCCCAATCTGGAATTAAGGTCCGCTGAAAAGTAGAGCTGGGAACACTTCATTCAATTCAATTCTAAAAAATATCGATAAATCGATTTAAAATCGAAAAAAATGGAAAAAAATAGAAAAAAAATATATATGAATAAGGCATATTTTAGCTTAAAGCTCTGTACTCAGACACGCGAAAAGTGTTCCCAAGCATTGAGCCAAAACGAGAGGTCAATACTCACCCTCTCGCTCTATCGTACTGCTTACAAACACTTTTCGGGTGTCTGAGTACGGAGCTTAAAAAATGGAATGGAAAACATAAAATTTCCGCGGCTGTAGCCATCGTCGTCCCGCTGTGGTTGTTTCTTTATATTGGTATAACAGCCTCAAATAATTGTAACTCACAGAAGAGGAGAAAAAAAAATCATATCATATCCTTAATTCAAAGTGTTACCCAACATGGGTTCTAACATCATGAGAGTTTAAACGGACCTTGGTATGTATTACCGTCCCTACCCCACATTGACTGTGGTGCTCCGGGTGGATTACGTGGCTGGGCGTGTTGCCACTATTATGCTCCAGAGGAGGATAGATGTGCCAAAACGGCTGATACAATCTAGGAGCAACTAAAGTCTGCAAGCGTTCAAAAAAGGCTACCACCATGCAAAAAGTGAAATGAAGTTCAGTGGGAGCAACAGCAAGAGCACCAGCGGGAGACTTGTCAAGTGCTCTGTGGAAAATTTATTTTTGTATTAAAAAGGATGTCTAATCCTTTGCTGATCAGACACTAATAAAATGTTTTGTGCCGCACTGATGCTGTAGTTGAGAACGGCTTAGGCACCATTATATTTTGGGAAAACTTGTGCCGCCAATTTCCTTTTTTTGAGCCGCAACTCAAATGATTCCATGTGAGCCATATACTTCCTTTTGGCGCAATATATTCATCATGTTCATTTTGTAATTTTCGTCGGTTTGTTTATCGACCTCTAATTATTGGACAACGCTCTTGAGCCGTTATAATTGTTCAGATATTATATTATTATTATATTATTATATGCTGCTAATTGCGCAGACATCTCTGTAGTCTTTATTAGAGTATTTAATTGTATTTAATTGTGAACGAATTGTTAGCTAGAGAGCTCCCATAGCATCAGCCATATTCCTATAGTTCCGCATTTCGTCAAAGTTGAAGACTTTGAAAGGCATATCCACGCCCACAACGCCGCCACAGATCGCACGTGTTGAGTATGTATCGTTTCCCATGGCTTCACGTATACCCTTAATCGCGTGACAAATCAGTTGGTCCATCGAGCAGCTCAGAAGACTCCCCTTGTTTTGCTCGAAATAGGCGTTGGCTCTATTAGTGTTAATAAATTTACTTGCTACATGTTGCCATTTATAGAAACATTTTCGTGACTTATTTTAAGCATGGCTTTCGCATCGTCGCTCTGTATTCATCAAACGTGTACAGTTCTGATGACTGATCTCTGTGCGTCGCTTCATTTCCTCACTCTTTAGTTATCAAACGTGTACACTTCTGACAGCTGGATTCAGTGTTACGCTTCATTGCAGCAGGTCGGTGTGGAAATAAAGGGACAAAATTATGAAGGATATGGCCCATTGATATAAAAATAAGTTGCTTGTGTTGCCGCTGGTTTTTATAACTTTTAGGCACAATGTGCATTTCGCTGAAGTAGCTTTAACTCGGTAATGAGGCCACCGGACAATGCCACCAGCGATGGGACTGGTTATTTTAAACTTGATCTCGATCCGGCAAAAAACTCATCCAAGAAGTAGAAAGGTCGCTTAAACAAATCTTTATGTAATTTATTATTCTTATCGAAATTGTAGAAACACATCATCCGGTGATCAGGAAGCAGAAGATCCATTTATCTGGCAATGCAAATAATATGTTATTTGATGTAATAAAATTTCTAGTTCCAGCAGAATTTAAATAAATGAAATTAAATAATATTTTTTAGATATTGATAACATTGTTAATGATGTGTTACATTTTCTCACTGCCAACTGTTATATTTGAAATTCACCACACGTCAATTTTGCCAATGGCCACGCCCACGGCGAACACAAGAGACAAACGAGCAAAAGAGAGCATTCTCGTGCTCGTGTGCAGCCGTCTTTCTCGCACAGCTAGCGACACACCTACCATTCTCGCCAAGGGGAGGAATTTCATGTCAAGCGTGCCCATTTTTTTTGTGCTACCAGCGTCGGCATTTTTCATTGGCCGCAGATTTACTCCGTCGCCCGCAATTACGCAGTGAGCGGCAGCATCGGGTCCGAATCAGAAACTGTAACTGTTCTTGCTGTGCACGTTAAAATGAAGCACTGAACCAAGAAGCGAGCGCAAAAAATACGGACGTACTATAAGATACTGACTCATGACTTTGTTGCTTTTATAATAATTATGATTTACAATATCGTTATTATAAAGAGGCAACTTCCTTATTTAATTTAAAGAGGTCGTCGCCATAAGGCGAGGCCAAGGCGGAAGCTGACCAGTCAGGAAGGCATCCTTAGATTATGCATTTTATATGTTAAGCCTAAAAAACTTTAACTTAAATATATTTATACTAATAATAATAATATTTATCCTTGTAATATAAATATTTTCTATAGAATACCGCGCAGCAGTGGTACAACGAGCTCCCCACCTCGACCAGAAGAGAACTTGAAGCAAATAAATAGAGATTTAATTTGCATGGGTGCCGGCAATACCTTTTTTCTTATATGTTTTTTTTTGTATTTTAACTCAATATATGTTTTTAAAACAATTTATTTATTTATATTTCAAATTAAAATGGAGAGAATTGAATTGCGCACCCCATTTTATTTTCTTCTTATCTGTCACGAGCCTTGGCCATTGCCAATTGGAACGCAGCCGTTGCGCCGGGGGACGCACCCGTTGCACCGCGGCTGTAGCCATCGTCGTCCCGCTGTGGTTGTTTCTTTATATTGGTATACCAGCCTCAAATAATTATCACTCACAGAGTTGCCGTATGTGCTCGAAACAATATCTGGCTTTGCACACTGCAGCCAATAAATTTGAACTGTATTCAGTGAGCTCCAGGACCCTCTGCCTAGGAATAATGACACTAAAGGTATGATTATTATTTGGCCAATATTTTATGGACTGCGGACCGACTCATCAGTGAGTCGGCAAATGATTATCTATACATTTTTTTGACCAAAATTTATATCTAAGAAGTTTCAAAATATTTCAGATTTTAAGGGGAAGTTCAATCAAAATAATAAAAAAAATTAAATTAGAAAATATACTGCAAAAAAACTTTTTTATTTGGTATTTTAGTCATACCCATTATTAAGACAGGTAGAAAAGCTAAAGTAAAAAAATGAAGACAAATGATGGCTAGGGACATTTTGAGCCACACGCATTGTCGCTGTCAACACAGAAGAAGAAGCATGCACAGAAACTTTATTGTTTAATAACTTCCATGCTTATCATCCGATATTACTCAAATTTTCAGAAAACGTCCGCACAATTTTTTTTATTTGTTTTATCTATTTACTTTTGCCCGAGGGCAGAATGGGCGTGACTAAGATTTATAACAAACTTGAACTGCGTCCAACAGATTCCAATGTTGTCACAAAATTTGGTAACTCTAGCTCTTGTAGTCCCTGAGATCTGTTGTTTCACACGGACAGACAGAGAGAAATGGCTAAATCGACTTGACTGGTGACGCTGATCAAGAATACCCTGCAGTACCAGCCATCAAAAATGCATCAATTCGCACTCGCAGCCAGATGTCTAGCCGAGTTTCAAACTGGAACGATTCAAAATGAAACTTTTATTTTTATTTCCATTTCTACGTAATTTTAGAACATTTCTTCGATCGGAGTTTTCGTTACAATGAGTCTTGAGAAGCTGCACCCTTGGGGTCATTATGCTGCCACTGAAAAACGAATTTGTCTTTTACCTATGCACAAAGCTTTGGGTATCGGGTATCCCAGAGTCGAGCACACTCTGCTGAAATAATGCTCGCTACCGAATCCAACATGATCCGAGCTCCATGTAACTCCCTGCCCTCATCACATTTTCAAATGGTATTCCCTTGTCACCTTTCACCTACTCCGTCCCCTTCCTCCATCACCCAGTCGCACCCCTAACAATATTCAGCTTAGGGGTTGAATTCGCTTTCCATCCCGTTCATAATCCAAAATAGTCGTGCTTTTGAGGGTAATTGTAGTTGCTTTGCTTGGGAATCGTTCTTACTGGGGCGCCTAAAATGGTGGATAAGGGTGCACGGAGGTCGCCCAGGTCCGCCGGAAGGGCAAGTGTCAGAGGTCAACCCTTTTCTGCTTTCCTGTTTGATTTACCCTTTTATTGTGAAGTACAGTTCGTTCAGGCTTAACTGAGTTGAATTGCCTGTGATTAAGGAAAAAAGGGTGAAGTAAGGAAATATATATATATAATAAAAAAATGCTCCCGAAGAGTGTCTGTTCATTGCATACTTTCTGCCAGCACGCTGGCTTGCAGCTTGTGATGGTTGTCAGGGGTGGCACAGAAATCGCTCTGGATTTAAAATCACTTGAAAATGTGTGCAAAAGTATGCAATACAATTGCATATTCTTTTTACCCGTGCAGATGGTATTATAGTTTTAGTCTGAAATTCCCTGCGTTGTTATTTTAGACACTTTAAAGTACATATGTATGTATATTCTTGATCACCATTAATAGCACAGTTGAGCTAGTCATCTCCCTGTCTCCCCGTTTCTTCACAACCTGGTCTCCCAGTTTTTTTTCTAACTACCCGAATTATACGTATTTTTTATAATTTAAAAATCACGTAATTAATTTTATCAGAATCGGATTACTTTAGCTCCCATACGATTTTATGATTTTATATAACTCAAATATATGATATTATAAGGTAAAATGTTTATTTCAAAATATTAGGACTATATCACTCTAGCTTCCTTCACATATTATCTATAAAGATAGGTACAGGACGCAGAATTCGATGTGGCCTGATCAAAGGAACCACAAGACAGTTTCATCCCTGCCGCTGACCCAACCAAAGTCAACTACGACTCGAGGACTTCCTGTGTGCACTGCACAATATTTGACAGATCAATTAAGTGCAACGAAAGGACATCGGGGAATGGGTAATCTTTAAAAAATGGGGCGATTCCGTTTCAGTGGAAAAAGCATATAACTTAAAAAAAAAAGACCTTACAATAGAAAAGCCTTTGAAGCTTATTTGCTCAAAAGTATAATAACCAAGCCGACACAACGTCGAGGACAAGAACTGCGCGCTAAGGATTACAAAAACACTAACATTTGCGGATGGCACTCGTTTTGCCCGTATATTGTGACTTTAAGGGTTGTTTTTTGCTTGTGGATTTTATTGTCGGACTTCGAGTTTGAAATTCGGTGCTCTATCCTAATTTAAGGAATTATTATTTACAAAAAAATTGTTTACGACTATTTTATTTGTTACGAGTATTTTAACCCATATTCTTAACCCATTTTTTAAGTATATTTGCAGCATAAGTTATTAAGTATAAACATGTGAAGAGTAAGTATTTTTTACTATGTCGCAATTGTGGTGGTTAAGGAAATGGTGATCCTGGGTGTGATCCATTTCCACCGTTAATAAGGCGTGGCCTTACGCCAATAAAGTCTCTGCCGCTGTCTCTGCCGCTGCCTGCGGGTCTGTCATTACGATGGCAACAACGACGACCGCAGCGCAGGGCAACCCACTTTTGATTATCATTCTTCACTCAAGGCACGCACACACACAACTAGAACCAGTGAGTGACTATGCGACTGTATGACTCTTTTGCTGTATGCAGATGATAATAGCTTCGTTGGGTTTTGTCTTTTCTAAAATGGTGTTGGAAATTCTGGCAATTGCCCAACAGCAACAACACAACAGCGAGAACGAGAGGCCTGTAAGTGCAGTTCAATGCGCGAGAATGAGAGGCGAAGTGTGAATAAAGCACGCGCACAGCAATTTACGCTCATTAAGCATTTGTCATTTTTACGAAATGCAAATACACAAGCGCACACACACAGGCATATGACTGGCTCGTTTGCTCTTCGCTTGCCCCAATAACAACATCGTCCGGCCCCAACAACAAGTTGGAGGCAATTAACTGAATCGGTGGCAAGAAGAAGAGCGCATGCTCGACTTATTGTACAGTTGAGCGTGCCAGAGTAAATAAAAAAGGAAGAGAGAAGCAAAGTGGCCAAGAAGGCAGCCCAACTAATAAGAAAAAAGCTAAACGCAAAAAACTCCAGCGAAGCCAAAGCGAAAAAAAAAAAAACAATACCACGCTGAACCCACACACATATCCAGAGTACAAAAAAGCAAAGCAGAGCGAGAGAGCGACGGCAAAAGCACTTAACGTGCATAAAAATAATATGGCGGCAGGGCAGCAAAAAAAAAACGAAATGAGACGAAGCGAAATGAAACCCACGGTTTCATCAGTCGAAGCGAATCGACAACAACAATTGGAATGATGAACGCGAGTGGAGCACCGCAACGTTGTTGCTGAGTGGGGGAAAGAAGAAGACCGACAAGAGCCCAAAGCAACGCACCCATACAAATACACGCACATACACACAAAGAGCACTCGGCAGAGACCGACATAAAATGAAAAATGAAATGCAAAGAAAGGCACAGTGGGACGAACGCAATTAGCTCGCGATAAAGGTTGAAAAGTCACATTGCAGCTTTATTTAATGCAAATATCAAAGGTTGGTTTTTACATTATTGTATATGTGGATAATTTTACTATAACCTAAATTGTAGTGTTTTTCTTAAGAATCTTATTATGTTAATGACTTAACCATATTAGTTTGATTTTATTCGTCCGATCGATACATTGAACTAATTAAAAAAAAAAAAAACAAGAGCATTTACAAATTGTATATTAAAATTGTTTACCTAACCGACTTTTTGGTCCATCGAGCATCAATGTATATTTTACATTTAGAATGCTCGATTTTAATAGTTTTATATCATTGAATATACAGGATTGAACCACTGTGCTGCTCCCTTAAAACAAAATGCATTAGAGACGACAAAAGCAAAGCGAAATTGCAAAATAATAATAATGGATCGCACGCCACTGTTCAGTGTTCGGCAGAGTGAGTGAGTGAAAAAAGCATTTCGATCTGCCTCTGCGCACAAGCTGCCCCCTCCTTTTATCTTCTTCTTTCCTTCCACCGTCTGTTTCCGACAAGCACAACTAATAATAAAGTAAAGCCGATCCGATCTGAACAGTAGGAGGGAGGGAAAAGGAATGAGAATGGGAGTGGAAGGAGGAGGGCGACGTCCAGGTAGGTTGTTGCCAGTGGTGGTGGAATGAAAAAAGAAGATGAAGTATAGCAACAATCGGGCGGTAGACATTCGAGTGTACAGACACAGAAAACTGGATTTGGTCGTGGTCGGTTCAAGGGGAAGGGAGAGCGTCCGATCAGTCGGGGTGGTTGAAACACATGCACACACACATATGCATGGGCAATACACATGCCCGCCAGCTGTAGCCTCGATTCTTGCTTTTTTTTTGGCTTGCTTTACGAACTGCTGCCGTTTCTTTCCAACCCCAAGCGCGCAGAGTGCATCCCGTTCGCACGCCCGCCGCGACGAGGGCTGCCCCTAGTACCATCGCACTCGCACCCGTGCATTTCGGTATAGAGAAAAGTTATCGCCTGCGCTCGGGTGCGAGAGAAACTGGTTTCGTTGCTGTTGCTGTTTTTCCCATGCCCCAGCTGGCCCGCAAAAGCAGCACCAACACCAACACATGCGCACTTCATTTTGTTTCGTCGGCTCGGCGTAGAGTTGTCGCCGTGTCGCGCGGTTCAGTCTGAAATTCAACTTGGCGGTGTGCGGTTCTTGCGCTGTACGCTCGTGTCCGTGCATGTGAATTGAACGAAAAAAAGTCTCGCGTCGACGCGACGCACACACACCCTCGCTCTGGCGGTCAGCTTATATTGTATTTATTTTTTTTTTGGCAACAACTGCATATTGCTTCGGTGGCGACTAGTGATTAGTGAATGCGATTCCGCAATACTCAATGAAAATGAGGAGAACAGCAACAGAAACCGAAATCTTGGCGACGCTGCCGACGTAAGCAGCGTGCTGGAAAGTGTATCGAGTGAAGTGTGCGGCCTGGAATAAAAACAAAGCGGAGGAGAAACAAGAAACAAGAGGGAAAGAAAACAAATTAATGCTGTGCGGCGTCTAGAGTTGTCGTTGCCGTTGCGTTTGGCCGTTGTTTTATGTAAGATCGCGTGCACAGGTGCCTCACGGCCTCACGTATTAAATATACACTTTAGTTAAAAACAAAAAAGAAAAGCGGGGGAAACTGAATGGAGAAGAAAACATATTTTCGAGACGCCGCCGCCACTGCTGCTGCCGCTGTGACATCGGCGCATGCCCGCTGCTGCTTGTTTTTTGCCCCGCATTGTTGTCATTCCCCTCGGTCTCTCTGCTTCTCTGCCTCTCCCTAATCCGTCTCTCCCTTTGCCTCTTCCGCTTGTTCGGTCTCTGTTTCTCCTGCTTCTTGCAACTCAATTTTGGTTGAAGGGAAAATCAAATTGATGATGGCTTTGGCATTGTTGTAAGCAGACTGCCGCCACACAAACGCACGCCACCACACGGACCAACACACACATATTCACTCGCATAAATGGAATGAAAAAAGAGGGAAACAAGAAGGAAACAAAACAAAAAAGCACTCGCACAGTGGAGAGAAACCAGTCTTTGCGTTGCAAGCCAAAGATGCTGCATGTTGCTTGATTCCGATTCCCTTTCCTTTATTCCCATTTCCGTTCCGGATCCGCATCCGATTTCGAGTAGCACACATCGCACCCACTGGTAACAGCCACCCCCAGGGGCTGGGAATCAACCCCGTTGTTAAGCCGCCCCCGCCAACTGCCACCCCTGATCGAATTTGCCCAACCGAAGGAACAACAAAAAAAAGCAAACCTTGCCAGGATTGGAGGAGGGGGCAAACCGTAACCGAAACCGTAACCATTTGTTACTCTCGGACATTAAGTGGCAACTGTCAGGATTTTCGCCTCGGACGAAGGTCTTTGAACCTTTCCCCATGGAGACCCACACCATTCTCCACTCCCAGTCCCCATTTCCACGGCTCTTATCACAGTTACTCGCTTTTTTTTTGGCCAGCGGCAAGAGACAATCCATAAATAAAGGTCGTCTCGCTTACTCCCACTCCAACTGCGACTCCGTCTGCTTCTGCCGCTCCCCCTCCTTTGCGAAGGACAAGGACAGGCGGATGGACAGAGAGCAGGATAGCTAGCAAGGCTATGCTGTGTGCGGCGGCGGCGGCGGCAGCAACTAAAAATAGAAGTTGGGAAAACGGGCAACTCTGACAAGTGACCTCCTTTGGATGCAACAATATATAGATATATAAAATACGATTGCATTGCACACACATGCAAAACAGTGCAATTTTACTAGGTCACAGCCCATTGTAAATTTAGGAGATATACATATACCGTAGTTCCAACGGAACTTTGATAGTAGTTGAATTATTAATTAAAAACTGTATACAATACCTACTGGTGGTTGCCTCATTAGGTGGACATTGCACAATTAATTATGTATCGCATAGATATGGTGGTGTACTGCACAGCTGAGCGCTCAAAATGATACAACGCTTGACTTGCAAAGACCCTTGCCACACAGAGTCCTGTGTTTTAGGCTACCTTTAATAAGAAAAAAGTCTAGCTAAAGCCCAAAAGATAATAATAAAGAACAGTTGCTCCCAAGCGATATCCACTGTAAATGATTTCGGGTGTGTGAATGATCCCGAAATGGAGTACGTCTCGTTTGTTCTCACTTTTTCGTCTCGGCTTTGTTTTCGTTTTCTGTTTTCGGTTCTTTGCCGCCTTTAGACCGCGACTGCATTATACGATCCCGTCTTTGTCTTTCTCAATGATTGTTCGTCTCGTTTTCACCTACGTCTCTCTTTTGCCTTTGCTAGTGTAGTGTAGTGTAGTATAGAGTGCATTGCTAATCTTTTTACCACTCTCACTCTCTCTCCGTCAATATCACTCGCTCCCACTCCGATCTCAGCTGGGGGAGCGCATTTGGGGGGCTGCCAACCTGTTTACATGGTCTTGTTGTTATTGTGGTTGCAGTTGCAGTTAAAGAGATAAAAAATAACATGAAGCATGCCCCACGCAATCGAAAGTGCCCCAAGTCTGTTTGTTGTTTGTGCCTCGCCGCAATGCTTACTAATCGTCTGCTGTCTCTCCTTCGTTCTCTTCCTCCAGAGCGGGCACGGAAAGTGAAGGATCGCACAACAGCACCCCAGCACCTGCATCATCACCATCAATATTACAATCACCGGCCTCCACATCTGCAACTGCATCTCCGGGAAGCACTACCCTGCCACTGAAGGACACCTCGAACTTGCGGGAGGAAGGCCAGCGACCACTAAAGTCCTTCGAGACACTTGCACAGAAAACGGGCATCTGCTTCGAAGAGGATTTGGCTAGTTCGTCGCCAAGTCAATCGCCCAGCAGTCAAGCACGTGGAGCAACCGGAACGCCGCCCATCAAACAGCGGCGCCACCCGCTCCTGTCAATCGCAACCAGTAGTTCACCAAGAACTCCCAGCTCAACGAGACGCGGCCGCACGCTGGAGAAGTCACAGAGTCCCGCCCAACAGGTGGCAGCCGCCACCACGGTGCCGCTGACCATCTCACCGGAGCAGTTGCAGCAGTTCTACGCGAGCAATCCCTATGCCATCCAGGTCAAGCAGGAGTTTCCCACGCACACATCGGGTGCGGGCACGGAACTGAAGCATGCGGCCAACATCCTGGATGTGCAGCAGCAGATGCAACTGCAGCAGCAGCTTTCCGATGCCAACGCAGGCGGAGGAGCGACCGGAGCTGCTGGAGGCGGGGGAGCAGCTGGTGGAGCACCAAGTCCCGCCAACGCGCAGCAGACGCAGCAGCAGCACTCGACGGCCATCAGCACCATGTCCCCGATGCAACTGGCGGCGGCTACCGGAGGAGTGGGCGGTGATTGGTCGCAGGGCAGGACCGTGCAGCTGATGCAGCCCTCGACCAGCTTCCTCTATCCGCAGATGATCGTGTCCGGCAACCTGCTGCATCCTGGCGGCCTCGGCCAGCAGCCCATCCAGGTGATCACCGCCGGCAAGCCCTTCCAGGGCAACGGGCCCCAGATGATCACCACCACGACGCAGAACGCCAAGCAGATGATCGGGGGCCAGACGCAGTTTGCCGGCGGCACCTACGCCTCCTGCATCCCCTCCAGCCACAACCAGTCGCCCCAGACGCTGCTCATTTCGCCGGTGAACGTGATCTCGCACTCGCCGCAGCAGCAGCAGAACCTGCTTCAGTCGATGGCGGCCGCTGCCCAGCAACAGCAGCAGCAGCAACAGCTCACCCAGCAGCAGCAACAGCAGCAGCAGCAGCTCACCCAGCAGCAGCAACAGCAGCAGCAGCAGCTCACCCAGCAGCAGCAACAGCAGCAGCAGCAGCTCACGGCTGCCCTCGCCAAGGTGGGTGTGGATGCGCAGGGCAAGCTGGCCCAGAAGGTGGTCCAGAAGGTGACTACCACCAGCAGCACGGTGCAGGCCTCGACAGCGGGCGGAGCAGCAGCCACGGCAGCCGCCCAGGCCCAGCAGGTGCAGCAGGTGCAGCAGCAGCAGCAGCAGACCACGCAGACCACCCAGCAGTGCGTTCAGGTGTCGCAGTCGACGTTGCCCGTGGGAGTGGCCGGTCAGTCCGTCCAGTCGGTCCAGGCCGCCCAGCTCTTGAACGCCGGCCAGGCGCAGCAGATGCAGATCCCCTGGCTCTGGCAGAATGCTGCTGGTCTGCAGCCTTTCGGCTCGAACCCGATCATCCTGCGGGGCCAACCGGACGGCACCTCCGGCATGTTCATCCAGCAACCGGCCACGCAGACCCTGCAGACGCAGCAGAACCGTAAGTCTCCGTCTCGTAGTAGTTCCTAGTTCCTCCCACCGGTCCTAACTCTGTTTTTCGGTTTCCCCAGAGATCATCCAGTGCAATGTCACCCAGACGCCCACCAAGGCTCGCACCCAACTGGACGCACTTGCTCCCAAGCAGCAGCAGCAACAGCAGCAGGCGGGGACGGCCAACCAGACGCAGCAGCAGCAGCAGCAGCAGCAGCTGGCGGTGGCCACTGCCCAGTTGCAGCAGCAGCAGCAACAGCTCACGGCACCCGCGCTGCAGCGACCTGGAGCCCCGATCATGCCCCACAACGGCACCCAGGTGCGCCCGGCCAGCTCCGTGTCCACGCAGACAGCCCAGAACCAGAGTCTGCTGAAGGGCAAGATGCGCACCAAGCAGCAGCCGGTGCGCCCAGCCCTGTCCGCCCTGAAGACGGAGAATGGCCAGCTGGCGGGTCAGAACAAGGTGGTGGGTCACCTGGCCACCGTGCAGCAGCAACAGCAGGCGACGGCGAATCTCCAGCAAGTGGTCAACGCGGCGGGCAACAAGTGAGTAAACCTATTACGCCTGTCGGCACATAGATCATCCACTCACCACCTCTGGTTCCCTGCAGAATGGTCGTGATGAGCACGACGGGCACTCCCATCACGCTCCAGAACGGACAGACCCTTCACGCAGCCACTGCGGGGGTGGACAAGCAGCAGCAGCAGCAGCAGCAGCAACAGCAGCAGCAGCAGTTGCAGTTGATGCAGAAGCAGCAGTATCTGCAGCAGCAGATGTTCCAGCAACAGATTGCTGCCATCCAGATGCAGCAGCAGGCGGCAGTGCAGGCCCAGCAGCAGCAGCAGCAGCAACAGCAACAACAGCAGCAGCAGCAGCAACAAGTCACTCAGCAGCAGCAGCAAGTGAACGCCCAGCAGCAGCAGGCGGTGGCGCAGGCGCAGCAGCAGCAGAGGGAGCAGCAGCAGCAGCAAGTGGCCCAAGCCCAAGCTCAGGCGCAACAGCAACAGGCTCTCGCCAATGCCACTCAGCAGATCCTGCAGGTGGCGCCCAACACCTTCATCACCTCGCACCAGCACCAGCAGCAGCTGCACAACCAACTGATCCAACAGCAGCTGCAGCAGCAGGCGCAGGCCCAGGTGCAGGCGCATGTCCAGGCCCAGGCCCAGGCCCAGGCGCAGCAGCAGCAGCAGCAGCGCGAGCAGCAGCAACAGCAGCAGCAGAACATCATCCAGCAGATTGTGGTGTCGGGCGGAGCGACTCCCCAGCAGCACCAGCAGCTCCAGCAGCAGCAGCAGAACACCGTGCAGCTGCAGCTGAGCAGCGTGCCCTTCACGGTGTCCTCGACCACGACGCCAGCCGGAATAGCCACCTCCAGTGCCCTGCAGGCGGCTCTGTCCGCCTCCGGGGCCATCTTCCAGACCGCCAAGCCCGGCACTTGCAGCTCCTCTCTGCCCACCAGCAGCGTGGTCACCATTACCAACCAGAGCTCGGCTCCCCTGGTCACCAGCAGCACGGTGGCCAGTCTCCAGCAGGCCCAGGCTCAGGCCCAGCTCCAGCAGCAGCAGCAGCAGCTGATTAACGCCACCGCCATGGCAGTAGCCAGCCAGCAGCAGCAGCAGCAGCAGCAGCAGCAGCAGGGACCTCCCTCCCTGACAGCCACGACGCCCTCCCCTACCACCAATCCCATCCTGGCCATGACCTCCATGATGAATGCCACGGTGGGACACCTGTCCAGCGCTCCGCCCGTCACTGTGTCGGTGACCAGCACCGCAGTGACTCCGTCGCCAGGCCAGTTAGTGACTCTCAGCAGTGCCAGCACACCCGCCAAGGAGACGCCCTCGAAGACGGCCACCCTGGTGCCCATTGGGTCGCCCATGACGCCCGCAATAGCCCAGGATAGAAGCGCCACGCCGAAGTCCTCGACGCCAGCCAATGTGAGTGCGTCCGTGGAGGCCAGCAGCTCCACCGGCGAGGCTCTGCCCAACGGAGAAGCCACTGAGACGGCGTCCACGCCGACGAGGGTCGCCACCACACCCACCAGCAAGCAGAGCAACGCAGTGCAGCCCACGAGCAGCAACGGCACCACGCCCAGCACGCCCAGCACACCCAGCGGCAAGGATGAGCCCAGCAGCAAGGTGGCCACCAGCTCCAGCTCCAGCTCTGCCACAACGCCCACCACGACGACGGTCAGCAATGGGATCGGAGCGGGCAGGAGCACGGCGTGCACCACAGGTAGCACCACTGTGACCACCACAACCTCCGCAACCTGCAGCAGCACGACCAGCACAACCACCACGACGAGCAGCAGCAGCAGCAATGGGGCGAAGGATCTGCCCAAGGCGATGATCAAGCCGAATGTGCTGACCCACGTCATCGATGGCTTCATCATCCAGGAGGCCAACGAACCCTTCCCGGTCACCAGGCAGCGCTATGCGGACAAGGACGTCGCCGACGAGCCGCCCAGTGAGTACCTCCATTACACCCTGCTCCTCTCCCTGCTAATTCCCATCTCCTTTCCGCAGAGAAAAAGGCGGCCATGCAGGAGGACATGAAGCCCAGTGGAATAGCGTCCGCTCCGGCCTCCGACATGGTGGCCTGCGAGCAGTGCGGCAAGCTGGAGCACAAGACGAAGCTCAAGCGGAAGCGCTTCTGCTCGCCGGGATGCGCCAGGCAGGCAAAGAACGGCATTGGCGGAGTGGCGACCGGGGAGACCAACGGCCTGGGAACGGGCGGAATCGTTGGGGTGGACGCCATGGCGCTGGTGGACAAGCTGGACGAGGCTATGGCCGAGGAGAAGATGCAGACAGAGGCCCTGCAAGCCATGTCCGAGCCCCTGCCCCTGCCCCTGCCCATTCTGGCGGCTCCAACGGAAGTTCTGGCGCCAATGCCCCTGCCAGTGCTGGCAGCCGCCATCCCGGCATCTCCAGCTGCCCCACTGGCACTTCCACTGCCGCTGCCACTGGGATTGCCGTTGCCACTGCCAGCTGTGGTTCCTGCCGCAGCGCCCGCATCCTCCAGCATGAACGGGTCGGATCGCCCGCCCATCAGCAGCTGGAGTGTGGAGGAGGTCAGCAACTTCATCCGCGAACTGCCAGGCTGCCAGGACTACGTGGATGACTTCGTCCAACAGGAGATCGACGGCCAGGCCCTGCTGCTGCTTAAGGAGAACCATCTGGTGCACGCCATGGGCATGAAGCTGGGACCAGCTCTCAAGATCGTGGCCAAGGTGGAGTCCATGAAGGAGGTTCCGCCCCCAAGTGAGGGCAAGGAGGCAGCGGGAGCGTCGGCGACAGCGGCAGGAGCACAATAGTGTCGGCGGGATGAGCCAGATGAGATGATGCTATCCCCATCGTATTCGATCACCCCCCCACCTTATTCGCCGGTGGGGCCGGCGCCAGAGAGCCTCGTCGACCCACAGCCACAGGCCACAACCGCTCCCGCCAGCACTCCGCCGGAGTCCGAGGACAGCAGCGGCGGCAGCCACCTGTGCTTCGACCTGACGACGCGCCTCTGTCACGACCTCAAGCTAGAGGAGGAGCAATAGCTCTGGACCGGGTCTAACCAGGTCCGTTGTCCAAGGAGAATCTGATTCACCTGGGCGAACCGAGGCGAATCCAAGCAATTTTAGGGCATTTTTCGTACGTAATCCAAAGATGACGGAGGACCTTAAGCATAGACTGTCCTCCGGGTCATTAATCATCATCAATCAATTCATCAACCTTGTACAGACTTGAACACCAACCTTTCGAAGCGCCAACGTATTTATTCAAGCTCGATGGGAGGAAACTGAGCAATCCTTGATTTAGTCGTAAGCTATAGAAAGATATACTTGAATAGTTAGGACTACGACCGCAGACCGAAGCCTGAAGTAATTCCTAAGCGAAACTGAATTGTATAGAACTAGACACTTAATATTATTCCTAAGCGAAACTGAATTGCATAGAGCTAAACGACTAATTTATAAACTAAATTAGGAAAAGAGAAGGAGTTCCACGAATATTCACCCTAGGCTTATTATTATTATTATTACACGCGCGTTTACGTAATTATACATATTAGGATTTATTTAAATTTTTTTCAAACTTCCGTGTGTATACTTTTTTTACAACAACCTTTTTTTTGCTATTGCTAAATGAAATATGAAAAGAAAACTGTCACTTCATAGTGTTTAATGGATGTGAAAATTGAATTTCGAGTGAGTTTTATTTGCGGTTTCGATGGGGTTGCTGGAAATTGCCTGAATGGGGCGAGCTTGGTGGCTCTTTCAGTTCTCAGAGCTCTTTCCCGGCTGTCACAAGGGACTTTACAAGGACAAAGCCATTGGGAGGAGTACACAGGAGTACGTAAACAAAGACTATGAGCAAAGACAAATATAATTACTAATAGTCCTGTTTCACTGCAACATGTTGCTACATTCTTGAGGATGATCCATTCTCTTATAGCCCTATTCCACTGTTACATTCTCGAGGATGATCCATTCTCTTATAGCCCTATTCGACTGCAACATTTTGTTACATTCTCGAGGATGATCCATTCTTTTATAGCCCTACTCGACTGCAACATTCTGCTACATTCTCGAGCATGTCATTGCTATACGGGGCTGTTTTCAGTTGGTTGTTGAGGCTCCCAGCTAGATATTCGGTGCCCGCCCATGTTTAATTGAATATGTTGAGCGCTTAAAAATGCGAGCGAGTATAAAAAACAGAAAAATGCTCGAAAGGTTATCTGTAATATGATTTATTCAATAATATATATTTATTTTTCTTTCAAATATTTGCAGACACAAAAATGTAGAATATATCTCAATATTGTTATTATCCGTATTATGTTTCAAACAGCTATGCCTCTTAAGGTTTCGGTTGTCGGTTTCTCGGTTTATCGGGTTTCCTTTTAATTTGCCAAAAGTTATCATTCTGTTTTGTTTTTTTTCCTTTCTGGATTTTGCGCGAATTCACATAGTACATATACATAGATTAGCTTCAACATTTACAACGAGGTTCTTCTATAATTTACTTGGTGTTTGTCTGACTTTTGTCTGATTCTCGCACGATCCTCGTCTTGATCTGGTTTCAATTTGATTCTTACGATCTAAAGCTACAAAACGTGGGCTTGTTTACCATTTTGTTCTCTGGGACTATATCCTATAAGTATCTCCTCCAATCTTCGATCTCCAATCTCCAATCTTCCTTCTTCGAATCTCCACTTCAATCGTCATCGTTCAACAATAATTGTTAGGTATTCTACACATATATCTAATGCTCGTTGGCCGATTAATATTTTTTTTCTTGTATGCAAAGAGAACTACTACTCGCAGTGTAATACGTTATACTTCTTACTTTTACGTCTTACTTCTTACTTTTTTCTTCCTGTGTATATATATAGATTCTTCAATTTTAAAAGGTTCTTTTTGGATTCTTCAAAGGGGAAATTTCGCATAGAATTGCGCTTCGTCTTTACTAAATATATATATATTCATACTTCATATACATACGTGCCGTATATATGGTACTATAACACTTGGATTATGCAATTGGCAACATTTGAACAAAGAAAACGTTCTTCCTTTTTCGGATTTTTTTGTTTGTGCTTTTTTCCCTGGTTTTTTTGCGCAATATCTAAGCCGCACCGAGGTTTCTCTCTAAAAATCGAACAACTCTTAATGTGATTATAAACACGGGCTGAGGTTGTATTTTGCGGTTAGCTTATAGATGTACTAGGGTTGGCGATATACGTTGTGGCTTGTGGGGTGTGGGATACGGAATGGGTTCGGAAAGAAGGAAGGGGAGGTTAGAGGTCTCTCTCTCTCTGGGGCAATCGGTATTTAAAGTAAGTAAGTCACTTGAGTGATTTCCTCTTGGTGTTTTTTGTGGTTACTACTATGGATACTATGGATAGTTGGTGTCCGGTTTATACGTCAGAGATCTTGACTATTTATCGCCTATATAATATGCATATATTGGAGTTAATATTGTATATATATTAATTAAGTTTAAAGCGTTTCCTTGCTCTCGGGGCATTGGGCTCTTGGTGTTTGCTCCACACCTCCTACATACATACGTCTATATATTTTGATTTTGGTTCACTCTTATTGATCTTAACATCGTTGTCTATGTTTATTTGTAAGTTTTAAGTTTATCTTCCTAATCTGTATACTCTTTTTTAAGATTTTGTAGTTGGTGTTTTTTGTTGCGTTTTTGGTTTTCTTTTCATTTTGATGAGGCCTATTGTGAAGAGGCATTATGTGGCGTACATTGGCGACTCTTTTTGTGCTTTGGCTGCTTCCCTGGAAACCCTCCTCCTCCTCCAGCTCCTTGTGCGTATCCGTTTCCGTTTCCGTATCCGTATGGGTATTTGATTTCCACCTCTATCTATGCTATAGAAAAATTCAACACGATTTTATCGTTGGGACCCCGCCCGAGTGTGTGGGGGCCTTAATGATCAAAAACAAATATGAATCCGCTTGGGGACTCTCGGGCGTACACGTACAGATTCACCTTCGCCTTGGGGGCCACTAGGTCGCCGCCCAGTCGAAGCCAGGCTTCGACATGCTCCATTTTAATTATCGTATCATAGGCTAACTATATAAAGTACTAGATCACGCACTTACATACACCTTTTGCTCTCCTATCCTCTCGCTCTGCTTCTCTCCTTCTCTCCATCTCTCCATCTCTCCATCTCTATCCTTCGTCCTCCAACTCCCTCTAGAGCTCTAGAGCTGGTGGTCTCTATGGTGGAAGATCGTGGGTCGGGGGTCAGTTAATCGTTAATTGTTAATCGTTAATTGTTAATCGTTAATCGTTAATCGTTAATCGTTAATCGTTATTAATCAGTTAGATTCGAGTAGGTGGGGTGAACACATGAGTACTTATTGTGCTAGCCGGGAGACGGGGGATCCTACTCCGCCCTCTCCCTGTGTGCGCTCCTTCGGTCAATGATGCTCCCTTGGCGACGCGACGCGTCGCCTTCGTCTTCGTCCTCGTATAGTCTAGGCATTTAAGGTTAAGGCTTGTATGAGTTATTGGCTTGTGCTTGTGCTTGTTCTTCTTTAGGGTTTTCGGTTATCGGTTATCGGTTATCGGTATAAATGGGGTGGGGTCGTGGTTGTGATTCTGGTTCTGGTTCTGAACTCACAACACTCAGAAGGCAAAGGAGGAAGGAGTGACAAGGCATTCAAGTGTGGAACGTGAACAAACATGCACCAGCAGGCAACTGACAATGGAAAATGGACAAAAAGGAAAAAGGATAATGGGTAACTGAAATTCGAATGGAAATTAAAATAAAATCAAGTGCTTCGTGGTATCGCATATAAAATGTTTTATTTTTTATGTGTATAAATACAAATATAATTTGTGTTGCTGTTGTTTTCTCTTTAGTTTTTTGTATTCGTTTTTTCAGTTTTCTTTTGTTTTGTTTTGCGTTTTTTTTTTCTTGTTTCGTTGCAAGATCAAGATGAATAATAACAATTTAAAGCACTTACAAAAAGCATAAGGTAAAATATGATAAAGTAAGGGTATATATTAAATATATGTATGTATATGCATGGATTACTTCTCTTAAGCAATAATCTAGTTGTTGGGGCTTGTTGCTTGTTGCTGCTGCTGTCTCTAGATTGTGAGTTCTTGAGTTATATATTCATTCCTGTATATAATGTACGGGGTATATGCATTTTTTCTTTCTATATTTTATTTCATTAATTTTTGTCATCGGTTTTCAAGGTACTGTGCTTATATATTGCATATAGAGTTTGATTCCGCTTCAGCGTTTAAAATAATAATAATAATAATAATAATAATAATAATCTTACGATATAAAGAACACACACTCGCACATACACAGAAAGAGACGACAGAGGGTTAGAGGGAGAGAGAGGGACAGAAGAGAAGGAAAGAGACACAGACAAGCACACGGATCAATGATCAATAGTTTCTAAATACAATTTGTTGTCCGAAAATCATTTGAAATGTATGTAACACAATAGGCAAAATATTCATATAAATAATTTACAATTAAGGAAACACACATAAAATCACTTAGTTTTAAGATTAAGAAAAATTATAGAAGAATCCGGAAGGAGGAAGTATAGAGATTGGGTTCCAGAGATATACACACACGCACGCACACGCACACACACAGATCCTGTCCAGCTTCTGTTTGATTTTTATTTTTTAGTTTTGTTTGTTGGTTTTTGGTTCTTATCCTAGGGACGACACGCTTAAGCGTTTCTTAGCTTTCCTACTCTAATCTGATCTGATCTTATCTCGATCTGTTTCTGTTTCCGTTTCTGTTCTCATCTGTTCCGTTCCGTCCTGTTCTGTTCTGTTCTGTTCTGTTCTCATCTGTTCTTCGGCCGCATCTGTTCTGGCCTGTTCCCACCTCCGTTCACTTTCTATCTGTTCTCGCTGTTACTCGAATCACAATCAACGCTTTTGTTTGTATCTCTATCGTTACGTGCCTACTAGTTCCAATAGTTTCTCAGTATTCGTTACTTTCAAATTTTTTTTTTTTGTCAACACTTAAAGGGCTAAAAACTTGCATCTCCTTCTAGCGCAGTTTCCGCCCCCTCCTCCGCATTCCGCCCGTTTTCCCAAGGCGTTGTTTCTTTTAAAGCTTCCGTTTCGAAATGAACACAGTTTTTCGCCGACTTCGAGCGGCATGCGTAGAGGGGGTGGAGATCGAACCAAAACTCTTCCTTCTTTCTTCTTTCTTCTACTTTTTTTTTTTTTGCGGCTCTGCTGCAGTTCCGCTCAGATTGTTATGCCTTAAACATCTATTACATAAATATGCCAGGGCTGGGGGTCGGTTTTCAGGATTGGGTAGTTTGGGAACACTTACAACATAAAGCGAGACGACGACGACTACATACATACGGTACAACTAAGCATTACACACGACTACAAAAAAATATATATATAATATATAGATTAAAGATTACAATTAATAATTATAAAAAAAAAAAAGAATTACGTACAACAGTAAAAAGGGGGCTGGGGCTGGGGTTCGGGTATTGGGTGGCGGGTGACGGGTATCGGTTATCGGGTAACGGGTTTGGAGCTGGGGTTTCGGGGTGACATAAATGAAAACCATTCGTTGTCTGTGTGCGTGTGGGTTTTGATTTTCTTGTTTTTGTTGTTGCTTTTGTTTTCGTCGGGATGTCAAGTGCAAGTTCAAGATGCAATATCGCCACTTCAGCCACTTTAGCATTCTAGCATTTTAGCATTTCAGCATTTTGCAGCATCTCAGCATTAATTCGTGCACAGCTTGGCCGCGTTCTGCACTGCCTTATCGACTTAGAAATTCATTTGTCATGTTTTGCGCGGCGGTGTCGGTGGCGGCGCAGTGGCCACTGCAGTGGCAGCAACGGCTGCTGCGTGCGGGGACGTTGTTGCATGGCTCGGCTGGCGCTGGCCGATCATGTCTTTGGGAATGTTTTTGTATTTTGCTGAAAGATGACGGGACTGGTGAGCAACTTGAGTATACCGGGCCGCGGGCGCATCGGCGGCGCCGGCTGCATGGGCTGCGACTGCGGCTGGGTCTGCTTACCTGCTCCCGTAGCAGGAGCAGTTGCCTGCTCCTCGCGCTGCTCCCGCTGATCCCGCTGCTGCTGCTGCTGCTTCAGCGAGTCGCTGTAAAAGTTCGACTTGCGCATGTTGCCCAGCCCCAAACCGATACCGCCCAGCAGGGCATTTATGTTACCATTGCTGCTGCCATTGCTGCTGGTCCCGTTGCTGATGCTGTTGCTGCTACTGCTGCTGCTGCTGTACTCCTTGGTGCCGTTGTTGGTGCTACCAGCTCCGGCTGCAGCTCCAGCTCCTGAGGCGGCATTATTATTGTTGCAGGAGCTGCTGGCACTGGTGGGCAGCGGCGGCTGCTGCTTGGAGGCATGCTTGTTGCCGCCGCCGCCGCTCCCGGACCCGGATCCGGCCATACCAAAGCCCATGGCCGTGGAAATGCCCGAATCCTGGCTGCCCGGCGTCGATGGGGCCTTAGTGGATGCTAAACTTATGCTAGAAATTGCTGGTGGTAATGGAGATCTTTGTGAATCGTTGCCAATCTCGCCGGTGTACCTGGAGGGAGGACGGAGGACATGGTAAAGGTGGCTCTACCAGGAGAAGGTGCTTCGCAGACACTCACTTGATGTTGGTGTACTCGCGGCCAACCTGCAGGCTCTGCTCCTCGGCCCGCTTCCTGGCGATCAGCGTCTGGATGTAGTGCTGAACGGCATAGTAGACGAACTTGTACTGGGCCTCCGTCTGGACGAGGCCGGAGCGCTGCGACCGGACCATCTGGATGGTGCGCTGGATGTCGATTTCGGTGTCCAGTCCTAGGGAGAGGCAGCGGACGGTTAAGCAGGGATTCGGGAGCAGGGAAGAGGACTCTTTTCCTTACCATTACGCACGATCTGGTCGAGAATCATGTCGATCACGATGAAGGTGCCGGTGCGGCCGATGCCCGCCGAGCAGTGGACACAGATGGGACCCTATATTTGAGGCAAGAAGTTAGTTTACATCCTAATCCTGGCCAGAGCTCTCTGTAATCACTCACCGGCTTCTCGCCCGCCTGGGCCAGGTTGCCCTGGCGCGTGTTCACGTCTTGCAGAAAGTTGAGCACGCAACCGGGATCGGCTGGCACGCCATGATCGGGCCACACCTGGAAGTGGTAGTGGTAGATGCGGCGCGCCGGCTGCTCGCGCCAGGAGACGAGGAACTCGCGCAGCGTATAGTCGCTGGTGGAGTTCTCCGAGACGCACTGGATGCGCGCCGGGCCAAAGTGCTCGGTCTTGCCCTCGTCGGGCCAGTAGCGGGCGCACTTCTCCTTGCCGCGCTCGTACTCCTTCGTGGTCATCACAATGACGCGCGTGTTCTCCTGCCAGACCATGTTCCAGAAGTCCGTCACCGTGTTCACCTGCTGCGTGAGCAGACATCCCTGGGTGGCGATGTATGTCTTGAACATCTCGCGCTCCCGCTCCCGCTCTCGCTCCGCCATGGACAGCGCTCCGCCGGAACCGTAGGGCGTCGTCTCGCCCGAGTGCTTCTTCAGCAACCCGAGACCCAGGCCGGCCAGACAGCCGGAGGCGGAGATGCCCGACAACCCCGAGACGCCGGAGATGCCGGAGAGCCCCGAGAGGCTGGTGGGTGTGCCGGGGCCGGTGTGGCCATTGGCCAGGGAGCCCGTCGAGGGCGAGGACGAGGCCGAGGACTCGGTGCGTTTGTGCTTGCTCAGCGAGTCCGATTTGCGGCTGCAGGTGGCACAGTTGCTGTACGGCAGCGTGGCGCTCTTCACGGCGCACTGGACACAGGTCTTGTTCAGCAGCTGGCAGTTGGGGCAGTTGCGCTGCGTCTGGGCCGCGGTGCAGGCCGGGCACGAGGGCACCGAGCTGTTCAGGCTCTCCGACGAGCTGCTCATATTGTACAGGTCGCCGTCGGTGGGCAATCGGATGTAGTTGGCGTTGATGTACTCCGCCCCGGCCACGCCATGATCCACATCCAGCAGCTTGACGCGAGTGTGGTCGTCTGGGGGAAGGGATTGGATTAGGATTCTAGTTGCTTGTACACTCTTTTCAAGAGTTGGAACACTCACATGGCAATATGTTGCGGTATCGGTTCTTCAGGCGGTTCTCCGACTTGTAGCCCTCGTTCCGCGAGAATGTGTCCCGACTGTCCTGCTGCAGCGACTCGAACTCCTCCCAGAAGCCGCCCTGGAGTTAACAAGCAGTTTACGCTAAAGATCATCCTCCAACCCACCCACGACAGGACACTCACCTTGACCAGCTGCTCCACCCGCGCATTGATCCCGGCCGCCGTTATCCGGGTGGCGTTGAAGGGCTGTCGCAGGTGCACCACCGTGCCGCACGTCTCCACCATGGGATTACGCTTGTAGTGCTCAATCAGCTCCGACAGAGTGCCAAATGATTCGCCGCCGCCCACGTCGTACTTCTTGTCCTGAAAATAAAAAAAAAGGGGATTTTAGAGCTGATTAAGGGACTTTTAATTCCTATTTAAAAGAACTTTAGTTAATACCTTTTTATGGGGTTTTTTAGCTAGTTAAAATACCGTTTTAAGGGGGGACTTTCCTGAGATTGGGTTTAGGAGTTATAGTATTACAATGCGGGACACGAGTGCATAGCAATGAATTCGATGGAGCGTCGAGAGATTAGCTAATAAAATCGAAAACGTGACTGCAATGTCAAATGCGAACAAAAAATGGGAAAAAGGCCAGCGAGACATGTAAATGGCATAATTGCAACCGCAAGCCGCAGCCGCAAGCCGCAAATAGACGCGCATAGCTAAAGTAATAGTAAATAGTGAATAGTAAAAAGTAAATAGTAAGTTATAAATCGTATTTCAATAATAGAAAACTAAGTCTGGGAAATGACTTTAAAAACTGGAAGTGCACTGCTTGCTCATCTCAATACAGCCTAGCTCCCTCATATTGCAAGCAGTTAAAGCATACACACTGTGATGTGAACTTGATATTACAGTTCAACTATTAAAAAAAACAAATTAAGGCAATTTAAAAACAAACAATAAACAGATTCTTATATTTTTGAAGTATTCGCAAATTAATAGTCAGTTATAAATCGTAATAAAATAATAGAAAACAAAGTCTAGGAAATTAGGCTAACTCCCTCACATTGCAAGCAGTTAAAGCATTCACACTGTGAAGAGAACTTGATATTACAGTTCAATATGTATAAAAACCAAGTTAAGGCGCAAGTCTTACGTTAAAAAGAAATAAAAAACACATTAATATTTTTATATGCTTAAAGTATTTGCATATTTTAGTCTTATTAAAAATATAAACCCTAAAATAACCAAAACTTAAGCTTGGAGTTGCTTGAAAACATTGACTAGATCATTTTTATATTTCTTTGTTTTTTTTTTTCTAAGCATTTGAGGTACCACTTTATGTAGTCTTGGCTAGCTAAAGTAGCAGTTATCGAGGCTGGACTGTGTCGTTTTAGCCACATTCAGTACAAATGCACACACACACAACACACGCACACACACACGCTTGACACTCGTCGACTTCGGTGAGCCAAGGTCAGGCGATGAGGAACTTTATGGGCAGTGCGACGACTTTGTTGCTATACTGCCATCGATTTGCATTTGCATTATGCACTTTTCCATAGGGGAAGGTGGAAAGGTGGAAAGTGGGGGTTTTCTTACTGGACTTGTGCTGGGGCTCACCTAGGAGCTAGGCTAGAAACTCACCTGCCATCGGATCATGACATGCGTTACTTTGTCGTCCGTTCGAACGGAGAGAACGAAATCGCCGGGCTTGCTCTGAGATTCACGGACGAGGAACGAACCATTCTTGCCTCGCTCCAGGATCAATTTTTCCGCTTCCTTGCCGGAAAGATTGCCATGAAACCATCTGCAAAAAAAAGGATAATTCAATGGGTTTAGTCGATACATAATGCTATTAAAGGAAACCCTGCATGTGCACGCAATATATCTACCGAGTGATGGCGCATCCAACACTGAACGAACACGGGACTCACTCACTCACTCGCTGACTGACTAACTGACTGACTGACTGAGTGGCTGAGTGGCTGAGTGCGACTACGTGCGCGCTCGAAATGCAATTACAAACTATACGAGAAGCGCGCAAAAAGCGCAAAATACTAGCACCAATTCCAAAAAAACAACAACAGCGCCAGCAACCACAATAACATGAAATAACAACAACCAAATACAAATCGAATATAGATACAGTGCAGCCTCTGTACAGAGACTTCGTTTCTAACGTTAAAATATCGAAAAAATACCATCGTTTTAATACTATGACGCCATGTGAAAATTAACTATAAATTTATAATTCTTTTACGTAAGTGTGAACATAACCAAATGTGTGTGATGTGAAAAAAATGCCATTTGTCCCGAAAGCGTTTGAACATATCTAGTATAAAATATCGACAAAAATACTATGCCTTTTAATACTAGGCGCCTTGTGAAAATGAACTATTAATTTATAATTCTTTTATGTAAGTGTAAGTGTTTAATGTTAACAAAAGATAACAAAAAGATGTAAAAAAAATGTTATTCCCCTCAAGATCGATTTATCAACCCAAATATAGTATAAAATACCGAAAAAATATTTTATAATTTATTTATTTTTGTTAAAAGTAAAATGGTTTCTGAGATGCTTAAACGAAAGTAATCAGCCCCAGAAATGGGGTTCTACTGTAGCAAGCAAAAGCACAAGCGCACAAGCACAAGCTAAAGTTGGAAGAAAACAGTCAACAACAAAACACGGCAACAGCAAATAGCAAATGCTTTTTGCTTTTGCTTTTCCAAATAGTATTAGCAATGCTGCCAGCACAACCAGCAACAACAACAAGAACAACACGCATACGCCGTGTGGAAAAGTGCAAGTCGAATCAAAGCCTGGCAGCTACTTGGAACTTGGGGCCGGGACTTATAAGTCGACCCGTCCCGTCCGTCGTCCGTCGTCAGTTGACTCGACTTGACAGACTTGAGACTGGCGGCGATTGCCATCGCCAATTGCATTTGCGACTGCTAGATGTGGCATAGAAAAACGGCAGCTAAAAATTAAGCTTACTAACTCTTAATACAGCATAAAAACCGCGAAAAACAAAAATGCGAATGAAAAAAACGCAACAAATTAAGCTTTAAACAGAGATGAACTGCTTGATGAGCGGCTGCTTGACGACAGCACTTTACAAAAAGTGGATACAACCCAAGCAAGCAGTGCAAGCGAAGGTGTTGTAGCTGGGCGTTTAATTCTATTTACTTATTTTCCTCGTTTTAATAATTAAATCAAGGATTTATAGCTAAGGCTGACAAATATTATTGCCCATTTATTTTGCTATCATTTGTTGTTAAAAATTTAAGCTAAAAATGGGAAATGTAATACATTCCTCATGGATGTGCAAGCAGTGCTTTAACTACTTTCTTGTCGGTATCCCAGCTTTACAGATTTTGCATTATTTTTAATTTTAATTAAAAATTCTACAAATTCGATTAAGATCAATCTTGATCTGAGTGTATTTCGCACTTCGATTTGCACACCTCAACGACGAGCGTTGATAGTTCATTGGTTTTGTTTTGCTTCGTTTTGCCTCCTCCAACTCACTATTTTGCATAAATAACACTAACTTAAAAAACTCGCTTTGAATGCCATTATCGACCATGTGCTTCATCTCTTAGCCCGCTTTCGAGTTCGTCGCCACCACGAAAAAAATAAATAAAATAAATAATAAAAAATAGAGAATATACGGAATTCGAGCAGAATCTAGAAAACAATTGACAACATTGAGTTGTCCTTAAGCCGGTTTCAATTCGCTGCCTTTGGGGTCAATAGATATCATAAAATATGTCATCGAGAGCGCGCAAATTTGGGTGTTGGGCAGCTTTTTAGCAGGTGACTCGATCTCGAACTCATGTTTTATGTATGCTGTATGCCGACTGCCGATCGGTTCCCCCCGGATATCCCCTCTCTACACGGAATACAAAAAGCCAATGATAACGGCATAGGAGTTTGAGATCCACATTATATAACAATATATTGATGGGAATGATGTTCTTGGGTCCTGTCTTTGGCTTATTTGTATTATTTATTATTTTTAATATCCACGGATCTTCTATTAAATTTAGGAGTCCGCTACTGATTCCAATTACATTGATACTTTTGTGATCAAATCTCCAGCTTATAACATTTATGATAGCCAGAACTCAGCCTTTTTCTGTGCATATTGATTGGTTGTGCCAGCCAAGTCAATACTTCATCTTCCGCGTGCGACTGTGTGTGCGGCTACAGCTGGGCTATTAATAGAAATTCATGTAGAAACAATTAACATTACATTAGAGCGTCGTGCATTTCAATGCTGTCTGTCTGTCTCTGTCTGGTATCTGGCTCTCTGGGCGGCCGGCCTGTTACAGATTCAAGGTGGCCCCCGAACCCGATCGCTGGCTAGTGATAAGAATGAGTTTTATGGGCTTATTTTTAGCGAAAACGGAAGTTGGCAAAACTATGGCGCGCCGGTCTGTGCTTGCACGTGTAGGCAGGACACAGCACTGCTTGTGGCGCGTCAACTGCTTGCCAGAGGCAACAAAGCTGGCTACTAAAAGGTAAATATATTTTAATTAGTTTATACTGAGAAATTATTTACATTTGCATCAGTGTATAAAAAAACTTTGACTGCCTATATACGTTCTATATAGACAGCTATTTCCGTTTGAACCGATCAGGGCCAAGATTTAAGAACTGCGCATTCTTCGCGATGATTCAACATTGTGTCGGTCGACTGTATGGAAAGGTTCTCGATATTTGCATAAGACAATTCACAGTTTTCGGACCACATCTATTAGCACATTTCGCCTTTAGCCGATCGTTTATTTGCGATCAACCGGCCAGCGATCGCTTCGTAATTCGGGGTCCCTCTGCGCCTGTTGTCTGACCCCGTGAAATCCAAGTTGAACTTGGCAATTATCATCGCCTCGAATCGAATCGAATCGGATCGGATTGCGTCGATCGTATATCATATCCTTAGTGGAAGCCACTCAACCCAACTGTCTCCACCCATATTTCGGTGTGTTGATATTTAATTTTAGCACTGTGACGATATAGCCCGCACTCACAAATTACTTTTACGGACTGGAGTTAATCGCGGGCAAGGCGACAAAAATATCACCAGAAGCAGCAGCATTGCCTCCAGAGAAAATTTCACAACTTTTTGCATCATTTACAGTTACACTTACACACCGTGCTATATTTGCATACGAAGGAAGCTGCGCGCCATTCATGAAAGCGCCGCCTAAGGTCAACAAACAGATTTACATGCAGCGTCGAGCATGTGCAATCTGATTCGGAATATACTCGGTGTTGGTGCTTTAATCGTTCCGTTTGTCACTGGTTTATTATACACTTTTTTTGTGTGCCATCGCACCTGGAAAGGCGGCAGCAAAACGCAAAAACGGGTCGGGACTGGGGCCCGCGGGTTGCCTTCATTTAATTAACTTGGCGAAACGGAAAAGGCATCGCTGCGCTGCTTGCTCATACCCTAACCGCCCACGCACGCAAGCAGGGCAAGGTACAGTCTAACCAAATGGCCAAGCAGTGTGCGTAGCATCAAGCAGTTCTAAAGAAGTATGATGAAATTTAAATTAAGTAGAAGCTTCCCCGGTAATTGCGGAAAACTTTCCGGGTAGTTTTTCCCCCCTGGTAGTCGGGGCTTTCCACGGAGAGCATCTTGCAGTCGGCCAGCTGCATGAATTTGCACAAATTAAAGCGTATTTATTTGATCAGCAGCAGCAAAGTAAAAGCACAAAAAGAGAGAGAATATTAATAATAATAACAAACACGGCACACAAGTTGATTTCGTTGTGCAATGGAAAAAACGGAAATATGCAAAACAGAAGGCAGCAGTCCCTCGCTCGAAAGCCATTACTTGAAATGTGATTTCATAAATTGTTTATCAGCCGAATGGGAATGGGAAAGGAAAACAAAGCCAGGCCAGAGCCAGAGGAGAGATCAATGCGAGAAACAGCCTCTCGGGGAGAGCTTCCCCATTGTTGACCTAGTGAAGTGACACAAGTGACAGACGCGTGACTTGCCATCGGCACCGGAAATCGGAGATGGAGATTGCCATATCATGCCCACATCATTTCGATACGATAATGGCCATAGGATAGACTCCTTTTTAAACTAAACAAACTTAAGAGAATACCTGCTAAAATCTTAGATTGGTTACCTTAAATATTAGCTTAATAGGCCGAGTTAACAAGATAATCAACACAGGCACCTATAATGAATCAAGTTCCGATTAGCATCGGCATAAAATAGCGAGCCAAAAAGCGACTATAATTCCCATTCAAGCTGAACTAAAAGTCAAAGATAATTTATTGCCTTGCATCTTATAAGGGGGAATTCTTGGGAAATGTGCGAATTCGAATCCGAATCCGAATCCGATTGGAGGGTTCTAAGACCGGGACAGACTCGGCGGCCCACGCAAACAAACAAATAAACACACGGGGCCCATGATAAAGCCTGGAGACTAAAGACTAAAGACTAAAGACCCAGATCGGCTGGCGGAATGTGGACAGCCGAGAGACATGGGTAAACATTCCGGAGGAGGAAAGTTGGCAGATAATAATTCCCAGAGATACAATGTCTGCTGCAGTGATTGTTCCCCTGAATTCCTCCAGCTTTTTTTCGGGTTCAGCAAGTGCGTAGTTCCCGAAACAACTCAATCTCCGCTCAGCTCTAAATGTAAAAATCAATAAGAAATGTGGCCTGACAATGGGTTAATTGAGTGAGGGGGTGATGTCTACCCATACCTATGCCTATGCCATATATGAGGCGATCTAAACAGGCCCATTTCGAAGCCGTAGCCCCCGACATTCATTCATATTAGAACGTCAATTTACGACTTTTTTCCTCTTGACCATTTTTTCTGTTTTCAGATTTTGTTTTTGTTTTTCTTGTCGAATGCTTTGCGTAAATATTTACTCATTTTGCGTGGCAATTTTGAACACATGACAATTTCAGTTGTGTGCTCGCCGTTTTTTTTCCTCTGATTTTTGTTTTTTGTCAGCTGTGATTGCCTCCCTTATTAGGGTTAATGCTAATGGGCACCGGATTGGCTCCAGACTTCTCTCGAATCGTTGCTACGCTACGGCTCGTTAGTGACCGGAACCTGGTGCCTGGGTTTCTGATTTACTTGCGAGGAACATCTACTTTTCACATCTACAGAACTAGTATATGTCCCCAAAAAGGTAGAAATAAAACAAAGTGGCTTGATTTGAGTAGAAAAATAGCAAACATATTTTGTAATATGGCACAACAAATATTTATGACAAAAATAAAAGCTATTTATCTCAGAAAAAGCTTAAATTTTGACCGCACTGGTGCTTTGAGCATGCTTTCCGGGTGCCCGTAGAGGTCGGACAGGGAAATTTCCTTATTTGCGTGTGGGGATCACTGCCACTAGTCCAGGGTATCACCTCGTTCGCATCCCTAACCTTATTAATAATTCGCACAATTAACGCTTCATTTCGCACGCGCCCCAAATCAGTTAATCGTGCTTTTTTGCTAGCTTTGATTTAATTATGATTTCTATGAACTTTGCTATTGAATTGTTTGTAAAATAAACACGTTCAATCTTCCCCAAAACCAGAGATCTAAGGATTAAGTAATTGGAGAAAAAAAACCTAGGAGAACTCTAAGGTTTAACACACAATTCTTGATAATAACCTTCAATCCTCCTATGCTCCTGGAAGGTTTTTTAATGGCAAACCATAGGGGCTATTTTTTCAGCCAGCTGCCATCCTTTTCTTGCTTCAGACTTACGTGTAGCCATGGAGCTGGACCCGCATGGTGGCCAGCAGGGACAGGGTGCTGGTGGAGCAGCTGGCTCCGCCAAAGGCCGCTGGGAACTGCGGCGGCGTAGCTGTCCACGAGGTGGGCGTGGCCGGATAGGAGGTGTGCTGGGTGAGCTGGTGCAGGGACTCTGTGGAGGTCGAAGCGGATGCAGAGGATGTGGATCCGGCGGCTGTGGTGGCGGTGGAGGGCTGGGCGGAAAGCGGGCGGCGTCGATTGAGGCGATTGTTGTGACTGTGGCCCTTGGTGGCTGCTCCCCGGATTATCTGGGCCAGCTCGTCGTGGGTCATGCACGAGGCCGTGGGCGGAGGCGAGGGAGCGGGCGCTGGGCTCTCCGCTGGCGGGGTGGTGCTGCCCCTGGACTTTTGGCTCTTGACCTTGACCCTGTCCTTGCCCCGCTCCCGCTCCCGCTCCTTGCTGGAGCCGTAGTGGGCCTGAATGGCCCGCTCGTACTCAAAGTTGCGCTGCTTGTTGTACGCATTGTTGTTTACGCTATTGTTGTTATTGTTATTAATGTTGTTATTGTTGTTGTTGTAGACTTGTTTCTCTTGCAGCTTGTGGTTGACCACGCTGGACAGCTTTTCCAGGCATTTGTTGAACAGCATTTTTCTCCGGCTTAACACTCTCGTTTTCACACTCGAAAGAAAAGTAAAAAAAAAAAAGCAGCGTCTAGTGGTAATATTCCACTGCGGAAAAATGCGTCTTTCTCGGGGTTTGTTATTACTTTGTTTTTTATGTAACAACTCGGCCCACACACTACACACGGCACAACACACTAACACACACTGGAAGCAAGAATTCTTGTTTTTTCGCCGCTGTTTGTTTTGTTTTCTATTTGCTATTTGCTGCCTTATTGATCGCGATTAAGGTGATCTCTGTCTATAACTTTAAGAGCAAATAGAGTGCTGTTTACCCCGTATTTTGTATTCTTTTGTATTTGTTTATTACTATTATTATTGCACAATTTTCTTGAGGGCCAACAGCAGTTTCTTCTCGTAGGACTTGGTGCTGATCGTGGTGATGGCGTTGCTCTGGGTGACCTTTGGTGCCGGGGGCTGCTGCTGCTGTTGCTGCTGTTCGTTGAGACGCGTTTGTGCCGCCATTAAGTGCTCCAGGACAAAGGTGGCCGAAGGCATAATTTCGCTTTTATCGGATCGGATATTACGGTATTACGGGGTACTACGAACTGCTTGCCGAGCGTAACTGAACGGCGCGCTGCTTGCAAGCGGAGCTAAGCTGAGAGCTGCCCTGCTTGTGTGTGCTAACCCGTTGGACCGCAACTCGAGAATGAAGCTCCAGCTGCCGCGTCTGAAGCTTTTTGCTCGGATTCTTGACGCCGTCTTCCCGCGCTCTCTCTCTCTCTCTCGTCTCTGCTGCTCTCTGTTCTGCTGGGTTCTCCGCTGTGGGTTGTTGCTTGGTGCTCGGTGCTTGGTGCTTGCTTGATGTTCTAAGCGCTGGGATATGAATGAATCTTGTCTGGCTGTGGGCAGCGCTTTTTGTTTTTAAATCCAGCCCAGCCCGCAGCCGGCGTTCCGTTTAACCCTTCCTGCTACAAAAAATCTCTCTGGGGGATTTTGTTTATGGCTTTATTTTACGTAAATATCAAAAGACGCACGCAAAACACTGATTGGCGGCAGAGTGGGTGTGTAAGCACTGCTTTCTGCTAGCTCCTGTTGAGGTTATGAACTGCTTTCTGCTAGCTCCTGTTGATGTTATGAACTGCTTGCACAGCTATGTAGACTAGCCTGCACTGCTTAGCTTAGACTGTCCCTCGTTGGGCGCCATAGAGCAGAATGAGAGAAAGAAAGAAAGCTTTTCTGCTTTCCACTCAACTTATAATTCCTTTCTTTAACTTTAACTTTTACTTTTCAGCTTTGCACTCACACAGGCAAAGTGAACCCACCCTCTCGCTCTATGCTTTTGAGTGATGACTGTACTCCTGGATGAATCACGGATTTCATCGCAATCAGAATCCGAATCATATACATTTCGAAAAACAAACACACTGAAAATGAATTCCAATCCGAAAATGGTCATTTCGTGATATGAGTGTGTGTTGTTGTCGCGCGGGCTTGTAAGAAAAAAAATATACAACAAAAATAAAAATACAAAAAGCAAAAAGCGCTTTAAGCGCCGTCCGTTGCCTGCCACCGGAAATGAAACTGAAACCGAGCACAGCAACAAATGTGGGGGCCATCTAGGCCAGGAGCCGGGCTGAGCGGCGGAGCGGTGACCAGGGGCTACCAGATCCAATCCAAAGCTCTCTTACAGCGCGCAGCCGCAGACGTCAGAGGAGCGGGGACGTGTTCAGCATAATTTTGGGCCATCCGAATGTGCCGACGTGCGCCCGCCAGCTAGCTGCTAGCTGGCTAACTGCGACGCGATACCTCTACTCCCCCACTACCCCCCGGGGCGGTTTATTTCTTTCCTAAACTTCGTCATTGGTTTTTCGTTGGAACCCTAACTGAACTGTAATCAAAATTAAGTAAGAATAATCAATTGAAAAAGTGAAACTGCTTAGATTTATGCTCAGAAGTGCGGCGGGAAAACCCCACAGCTAGATTTGCATGCATCAATGCAAACAGGATGGTGACCAGGCCAGACCAGACCCGACCAGATCCGATGGTAAACCACACTCGCGGGCGGGTCAAGAATATGAGATATGGCACTGGCAGCTGCACTTGGCATAAAAATGAGAAAAGATAGGAGATACTACCTATGAATAAGGTTGATAATACTCATAATGGAAATCAAGAGAGCTTAGAGAGTCCCCGCCAGCTCTGCGACCTTGGCCATCCCGAAATCGGGCCTGGAACTAGGGAGTAGGGGACCGAGATCGCATTTGGGCACAGCCAAAAATCAGGGAGAGCTTGCAGGGAACGAGGGAACGAGAAATAAACATAATTTATTGTTCATAACTTCTTGGCGCGCACACTTAATATGCCGCTCGCACACACATAACACACAACACACAACTATGAGTCGAACATTAATTGTTTGCCATTCCGAATTCGGATCCAATGGAGGCTCAGCCCGGAGCGTGCCAATCCCCAAAAATGGGTTAGCCAGAGGCAAGCGATCGAGGCGAGATGGCCAGAAAAATGTAGAATACCTACTCCTGTCATCTGTGATTAAGAAATAAACAAAATAACGATACACTCTGCTCATGTAAACAAGGTATTAATCATCAGATATTTGATTTACTTGAGACATCCATTATGATTTATACTAATCTCTCAGAGTCTTACTCATTGAGGGTATGCCGAAACTAAAATCTCCGCAAATGTAATCATTTTTAGCTACTTATTTATTGTTATTACGTATATGGCTAGGGGGTGTGGAGCATTTCCATTTCCTATTTATTTATTACTTATTATTTATTTTTAAGGGTTAGGAGGGTTGGGCCAGGGCCGAGCCCAGTTTCACTTGCGATGACTGGAGCTATTTGGCTATAGGACAACGCTTTTCCCATGATCCGAATAGCTGAAATTATAGGCCCAGATTTACGATCATCGTTATTATTTCAATATGCATAAATAGATAGTTTTTCTAGCGACGCCTACGTGAGTCCGTCCAGGTAAACCAGGTCAGCTGTCTCCGACTGTCTCCAAGTGCACAAAAATAGACGGGGGACTCACTCACTCACGGGATCGGTTAATGGCGGATAAGTTTTCCCTTTTGGAGCGGCTCGTTGGCCCAGCTCGGTTCGCGCTTTTCCTCCGATTCGATCACACATCCCTCTCCCATGAGAAGTCGGAGTCGTCTTTGTGGCGGGTCTTTGTTTTGGCGAGGGATTTACCTGAATAAATAATTGAGGAATCGCGGAATCGCGGGATTGAGGGATTGGGGGATTGGGGGATTAGGGGTATCGGGACGTACGCATTTGCGGTTCGTGCCGAGAGCTTTAAATTGTCGTGAGCTGGGCAGTTTAGGATGCCACCGAATTAATGGTCGGGGCATCTCGGGCATATGCGCACATTTACGTGCGTTTCAAATTTAATTTGGTTCAGGGAATCACTCGTACGAAAAGGGAAAGAACACTCTCGGAGCCATTAGTTGCCAGTTACAGAGTGTTACAAGTGGAATTTAATTGGATCAGAGATCGTAGAATAAATCTACAGAGTTACAGATGCAATAATTCACATTTAGGCAGATCAGTCTCGAATATTCTCTCCAAGTTCAGGTTCCTATTTCCCAGTTTCACTTTTAGGCAGATCCTATAGATCAACCTCCAATATTCCATCCAAGTTCTGGTTCCTATTTCCCCCCGTTTGGGTTTTAAATCATATTCGGAAGCACAGCTTAGCGGCCTGCCTTCTGATTTAGTTTTGCAATTAATATTCAATTAGTTTGTCAACAATTAAAGTTCCCGTCATGCTCCACAATCAATTTACGAGAGAGCTGTTGGCTTATATAATAGGCCCTAGGTCTAGCTCAGGTACAGTTGTGCATCATTAGGCGCGATCTTGGCTACTATTACTACTGTAACTACAAGTGTGCATCTGTTAAGAGGTGGAGGAGGCCAAGTACCTGCAGATGAGTACAATTTCATTTCATTTCGCGATATGCACAGGGCGAAAAAATGCATAACGACATCAATTTGAAATGGAAATTAAGCAGGTTTCATATTAAGTTTGGTAAAAAAGCCTAGGGTTAAGGCCTTACCTGTAGATGTAGGTATCATATTTAGTCGGAATATGAAATAAATAAATAAATTACAAATTATAGATACAATTTTTTGGGCGACACAAGAACCTTTATGTTAACACCCTTCTATATTGATATTTTAGGTAAATTTGATCCAAATATTAGGCAGCTGTTGACCGATTTCCCAGAGATTTTCCCCCGTGTACGTGTACGTTTCTATATAGACATGTTATTGCTGCTGCCTTAGATACAGATACGGATACGAGTGGAGGTTGGGGCACAGAGATCCACATACAGATACCGATACAGATACGGGCTATGGCTATATAGCTATATAGAGCTACGTGCACGGCATAATTTATCAAGCATTTGTAGGCTTGTCTTAATGGCGAAAATTGAAAGCATTTAGCATTTCAGGCACTTGAGAGTCTGTCAGATGGATGGATGGCTGGGCAAGGGCACAGGAGGCGGAGGCGGAGGAGGAGGAGCTGGAGCTGGAGCCATATTATTCATTATCCAACGCAAACAGTTTGAGAACTTAATTGAACGATTCTCCGATTTGTTTTCGTCGGCCAGGCAGTGGAAGAAAGTGCGCGAAACTAAAGCAATTAACAATTATCGTCTTTAATTGCAACGATTAAAAGTGCGGCAGGTAAATTATACATATATATATCGCTCTGGCTATAGCTATAGCTAAGGTAAGCTAACAAAAACAATGAGTGATTTGCAATTCGGTTGTCAGCATTCGGAATGCCCTCCGCTGGCGATTCTCTGACACGATCAAAGGTCAAGATCGATGGAAATGGAAGTGGGAATGGAAATGTGCATCGATGGAATGGTGAAATGTCGCGGGGAAATTGGGTTTCCAGAAGGTCGGAGAATGTCGAGTGTCGTCGATGGGGAAGGCCAGCATCTTTCACATTCCACGGAAGCTTGGCCTGGGACTTTTAATGGGTGTTTCTATTGATTATTTAATGATTCTTAGGCAAAAATCCCTTCCTAAATTCAATGAAGAGGTAATATTATCATTTAATATTATAGTTTCCTTCTTTCTTTGTCAACAGAACAGACTTATAAATAAAACTGCCCCTCATCTCGATCGCTTAAATTTTCCACAATCCACAATAAACCCACATTTCGACTGACGACTGACGCTCTCAACCCTAATTTGAATCAGCCCCTGCCAACCCCACAAAAATATATATAAATACGATCCCAACCCTTGTTTGACGTCATCGCCAATCAAATGATGATTTCTGCGCTCGCCAGATCGATTATAACGCACCACCTTCGAAGGGGGCCTAAAAATAAACGGAGCTCGGCTTAAGGGGTTTTAAAAATAAATCCAAACCCGAATGAAACAACAAAAAAAATTATAAACAAAAACAAAGCGCTGAAACGTCACGAGCTCCAGTCAAGGATAAGTGGCTAACGTCAGTTGGTCGGCGTCGATCGGCGACTTAGCACAGTTAAAAGGTTTAAAAAAAGGCCACACAGAGAAAATAATATTTAAATTATAAACTTTGAATATCAAAACTAAACTTTTTCAGGAGTCTTTGAAAATCTGCAAGTAATGCAATAATTTTGTTAGCTTTGATTTTATTATTTGAACTTATTTACCAATTACTTTGCAAAAAAAAACCAAATTAATTGCGCAATTTCTCACAGAAAGAAATAATAATGTGACCAAAGTTGTTTTTGATTCCTTTGTAAGAAATACCATCTTTGGTAATATTTTTGTTTTCTCTGTGCACCTGGCTTATATCCCTAATTAATAGGGGGCGTGGCAGGCGAGCAATACTTGGGGTGGCTGACCCGTTAGGATGCGGAAAATGCACGAAGCAACAAGAAGAAGCCGAAAGAAGAAAGAAGAAAGACTGAAAGACAGGCCGTAAAATATTTGATGGGTTCGGGTAGACAGCGGACACAAAAGCAAAAAAAAAGAGTAAAAAATTATTAATAAGCAAGCGAAGAAATACAATAAATAACGAATATTTTGCGCGTGTGGGTTGTAAAAGCCAATATGACAATAACAACAAAGAGACGCGGGCAGACAATAACAATGCACTGCTTGTATGGTCACTGCTTTGTGGGTGTACGTGTGCGTGAGCAACAGGTGTGCGGGTGTGTGTGTGTGTGCGTTCGGTTTAAGTGGAATTAGAAATTATTCACCCACAAATTTCATCTTGATATGAAAACAATAATAATGAGCCACAGAGCCAAGCCAGCTCAAAGAAATCAAGAAAAACAAACTAGAAACGTGAAAATTAAATTATTATTTCAAATCAATTGTAGAAAATCACAACACCTTAGTTATCAAGTGAGAAACTCAAAAATAGTATAGTTTTACTAATATTCTGGAAAGTGCCTATGACATCTTTAATATGAAATATTAACCTTCATGATCATATTTCTACTAAATAGAGCCGTGGTGCCCAAAGCCCTGACTCGCGATATAGTAAATTGATCTTCTCGGCCTCTGCCGGCACACGGACAGCATGCACAGAACGTAAAAAACGCACCAGTGCGGTCAAATTGTAATTTTGTGAAGTTTTTTTATGAATCGTTGATGAAACGTTGATGACAGGTACTGTTTCTGAACCACACAAATGCAATCCTTACATGCCTGGCCACCCCTGATGTAGAGGTTTTTTAATCTAATTATGAGTGGGAAATATTAGGAAATATGTACCTTTAATTTTTAATTTACAACAAATTAATAAGCAGAATTTGTTTCTAATCGCGCTTAGTATCATAACACACTAAAGGACACATATCCTATAAGTATATCTTCTTGATCAGCATCACTAGTCTAATCGATCTAGCCTTGACACTCTATTTCTAAAAGCTTGATTTGGCCCATTCTGTGAGCTAGGGGCTTATTTCTTAAGTTTTTCTGTATACATAGTTAAGAGTATTACAATATTTGCATATAGGTTTTTGGTTAACTATATGCCACATCTCTCATAGGAATAATACTGGCCGCAATGTTTTGATAAACAAAATGGTTCCATAACTGCAGGGTATAAGGGTATTGAAACTCTGACTTAATGAAGGTATGATTCCTATCTCCGTATCTTGATTTTCTTTCATTTTCAACGTAAATTACTTAATGTGGACTTTGAATTTTGATATCTAAACACCATTAAATTGACTAGTTTTCTTTATTTGCTTTCAGGGTGCAATATAATACATGTATATAAAAAAAAAACATTTGGCAAACGCCTGCTTGAAATCACAATGCCCCTGGGAAAGGGTATTCAACCACTAACACACACAAGGACAAGAGGAAGGCAACGGAATGCGCAACAACAGAATTTCTAACAGCAGTGCAGCGGAGCTGACAGCGATGTTAACAACAGCGCACGCATCAGCAGACAGCGCGTCGTCTCTGCAATCGCACACATACCAACACACACACACATGGGCGAGCGGCCATGTGCGTGTGAGTGCGCGAGGTGGTGTCTTTTCCTAAACAAAACAACATACAAAAAATTGCCAAATGTTTATTAACAAATCCGGGATCCGTCCCCCAGTTGTCAACGTTGAAAAGGCGCAGAGAAAACACAGCTGTTCTTCGTTCGGCAGCAACAAACAATCGGAGCAGGAGCTTGCATGGGCAGAGGGGTCCACGAGGAAGGGGCAAGGGGGATGCAAAATGTGGCCCTGCCCCAATTTCGCGGCAGTCATCGATAACAATTGGGGGAAAGCCCGATAAGCGAGGCGCGATGTTTAGACTTTGGAGATCGCTTCTGTAAACACGGTACACTTCCCACGAATTCCGCACAAAAGTAAATAAATACGATTTATCCTTGGGCCGCGACAAGGCAAGACAAGGCCAGGCAGGCCGGGAGCTAATGTAGGTCATGGCATTTCAAGGGAACAAGTAGTACTTCAGTTTATGGTGGTGACCTAATCTTCAAAGGGGGTCTCAACTCCAACTCCGCAATGATGTCACATTTTTGTGGGAACGCAATTCCACTCCCCCTTTATAGCAACGTGCTTCGAAGTTGGAAAATGCTGAATAACCCGGGAGAGGTGATCATTGGTTAAATCAAGTTGACGGAGCTCATCCTAATATTAGCAGATCACTCTGGTATTATGATGAATTCTAAAGATAACAGGTTCAGTCTAGGAGCTATGATAAAGCTCATAGAAATACATTCTTCTTAGAGTTATAAATCATTTTCGGTTGTGAAAAGGGAGATCAGACGTAGATCCTACCTTTCTGGAGAGGGTAACAAACATAAGCCAATGGTATTGCAATTCTAAAACTAACATAAACGTAAATTGTATCATAGATTTTATATTCAATCGAAAAAGGATTAGCTTTCATATTTCAGCCATAAATAACTCTTTTCAACCTTCAAAGGGTTCCTGGGAATATTCCAATAATAAGTTCAACATATTTCTAACCTAGGTATAACTATAATAGGGTTTCTAGGAACATAGAAAGATTACTCTGGGATGTATTATTCGAGGTAAGTTTCTTAAATTAATCTGGATAGTGCCACCATAAAGGGCTTCCTATTTCTAATGTATTGAAACTTTAAAACTGGAGGATACCAGATATCCCCCGTGGACCGTGGCCAGGTGCCCCGGACTCACCTTTCCGTGGTGGGCTCGGCGCAGATCAGCGGCTGCTTCAGCTCGATGGCCTGGCCGTTCTTCTCCTTCAGCTCGCCATTCTCCATGTAGTATTGTACCAGTTCCGGCAGTGTGGCAAACTTTTCACCTGTAATGTTGGGACGAATCGAGGATTAGCCGGGATAAGGTCCAAATGTGGGAAGCTCCTTACCGCCGTAGAGATCAAAGAAGTCGCCATTGTTTTGGATTTTGATGTGGGTCACCTCGTTGCCGCGGCGCACGGAGAGCGTAAAGGCGCCCGGATTCGAGGAGGATAGGCGGGCGAGGAAGGATCCGTCGAATCCCTGCTCCTGCAGCAGTTTCTCAGCTTCGATGCCAGATATCGTTGGGTGGAACCATCTGCGGAATGTTCAGATCTTTAGTCGCCAGAGCAGTAGTTCCCTCACTGGTTACCCGGTAGACGGCGCACACACCATCATCTCACCGCCACCGCCCCCGCCCCAGCAACAGCTGTAGGTGTAACAGCGAAGGCAACAGCGTTGCCGTTGCCGTTGCCGTTGCTGTTGCTGTTGCCGTTGCATCCACTCTTTCGCTCACGTTTGGCACTTTATTGCACTTTTTATCTCAACAGTTTTTTGTTTCTGTTTTTCTTTTTTTTTTCGCTCTGCCTTTGCTTTTGTATCTACTTATACATATGTAAATAGCCCAGTTGGGAGCGTGAGCGAGTATGAGTGTGTGTTGGGTGGTGGTTGGCCAAGGGGGCGGGGGGAACGTGTGTACATATGTGCCACACATACGCACGCACTCCCTGCTGCTGGCGCGCGTGTGTGTGTGCGGGTACATTGTCGAATTTCCTATTGGATTTACCTTCGCGATGACATTTTCTTATTGAATGCACACTTAAAAAATAAATAATGATTACACTTAACGGAAAAAAATGAAACTTATGTGTAGATGCTTTGTGAAACACACAAAATGAAGGTGGGAAATAATGCACTAAATATAATCGATATCAGGCGTATCGTTATCGATTGCTCGGTTCCATTGGACATATACTCGATTGTACGAGATGTATACTTGAGTACTCGATCTTCTGAGACGTATCTTACGGCTATCGAATAGTTTTGTACAACAAAAACTATAAAGTGACCGTAATTTGCCAGCAGAAAATACCACAAAAGTATTTATTTGCGGTATTTATTGAGCAGTATTTTCCGGCAACGATTACTAAATTCTAAGTTGTGACATACAATTTTTAGCGCAAAACTTTGCAAATATATACATAATAAAACATATAGATATATTAAACAACTGGCAACCAAATAAAACACGTAATATCTAGTAAAATGAATAATAGAAATACTAACCTAGATTCAAAATGTTTTCCAACACTTATGATCCAGAATTTCCGTTAAAATACATTTGGCCAAGTAAAAATTTTAGGAGTTTTTCTTAAAATGAAATTTAACATAAATCTAAGGAGTCAGTCAAGCTCCTAGGTAAAATAAAGAAATAATTCGACCAAAACAATAAAATATAAATTAATGCTTTAGAAAAACCAGAAATCTACATTTTAATTTAGTCTCAAGGACTTATGTAAATATCTTTCGATAGTTTTGATAGATAGGACTCTGATTGCCAGTTGCCAAACTTAACATTAATATTTGCGCTTAACAGCACAAGTGGTTAACAGTAATGATAACGGTAATTAATCGTAGCCTTTACTAAAAATTCCTGAAATGCTTTAAAGCTGCGTATCTCCGCGTAAAATGTCCAAGTAAAACATCGGCTATTTGGTTTTTCTTCTTTTTATTCAAGCAATTTAAAAGTTTTGTCGGTTTTTCCATTTGGTTTTGTATATAGCGCATTGCATTGCGTGTATACATAGAACTATGTATTTATATCGTGTTCTCTTGTTCTTCTCTTTTACTAATTTATCAATTTATCAAATAAATATATAATTTCCATTCTAGGCTCGTCGTCGGCAGCAACTTCTTATTTGGGTTTTTCATTCGATTTTAACATGGACTCTTTAAATAATTTACAAATACACATACAATTAGGGGATTCCTTCTTCTTAATTCTTTTTTGTATCATATTATATGATTTATATAGCCCTCGTCTTCTTTTTTATTTTGCTTTACTTTGCAGAGACCTAAAAAAGAGTCATATTCCATTTAATGTTTTGCGGTTTAGTAAATACGTTGTTTCATTTGTTTATAAAGCGCGACCATATCGATATACATTTATATTTGTATAATGGAGTCGTAAACATTTATGCATTTCTCTTGTCATATATTGTATTTGGTTTTTAGGTATTTATGCTCGCATATTGTTTACTAACAAAGGTACCTAAGATTTGCATTAGATGTGATTCAAATATCCTTTGGAAATTGCCCCCAAAGGCGAATTCGCGTCCATTCGCGACCTCCTTGGCTCCTTAGCAACTTTCCTTTCCTTTTACTCCTTTGGTTTTTTGTGGTGTGAGATGTGAAACATGATATATGTATGTGTGGTTCGTTTTGGACTTGACTTGGATGCAATTTATATATATATGTGTATATATATGTAGGGTTTCCTTTATTTTGTTTACTTAAGCTTAGTATTTCATTTTTCTTTTCGAGTTTTAAGTGTAAGTGTGACTGTAGCTTAAAAAGTAAAGGAAAAGTATCGATTTATTGGTAATCATAATAAAAAGAAGAGCAACTGTGCGCCTGACTGATTTTTTTTTTTCTTTTTTCTTTTTTTTCTTTTTTTCAGCTATTTTTGTATATATTTTTATTATTTTCGTATTATTATAATTAATTGTATTTATGCTTGTTTGGTAAAAGTAAATAACACAGCGTTTTCTATGCAAATTAAAATTACACTTATGTTTCTTCGTTTTTTGTTGTTGTGGTTGTTGTTTCCAGCATTTACATTTAACAAAACAGAACGCGTTTTATGGCCTCGAGCAAATAATAAACAATAAAAATAGTAAAAAACAATAAAACTGCGTAAATTATATGTGACAAAAACTTGGAGCGAATTCGGATCCTGACACTGATTATTACCGTGTCTCAGGTGCGAGAGTCCCGTGCCGGACTCGGAACACATTTGGAAACGGCGGCAGGCAGGGTTCCTTACAATCAAGTCATATATAATATATATTACACACAAGTTACATATTGTACAAACTATGGATTGGCTGCCGAACATAATGCAAGCAGTAAATGGCCCGATCCTGGCGAGCGATCAGGCGTCTTGGGATGACGATGACACACATAGCAAACATTTTGTTGTATTTGTATATTAAGCTTAGTTGGAGCTCGGCTTTAGAGTAAATGTCTTCTTCGATTGCCCTCGATTCGACTTATTGGTAGAGATACATAGGCGGCGAAGTGAGTATTATTGCCTTGGGAGGACTGGCCTACTAGCTATGGCTATTAGCGCGCTCTCCGTAAATATTTCGTTAGATATACGTATGTATTATGTGTCTATATAATATGTATTACATCTGTGTATTTTGTTGCATATTTGTTCTATCGGGGCCGCCCTTGGATTTGGAAAGCGATTTGAAATCGCCGCGATCGGCTCTTTCGTTGATTTCAAATCGCCAAACGAGCCCGCGTGTGAAGTTACACGGATTGCGTTTAAACGATAACATAAGGTACGAACTAATCATTAAATTAGGTGTATGTTGTGTGTGTTGTGTGTTTGCTTGTTGTGTGTGTATATGCAGGTTGTATATAGATGCACGGTATAATTGTATATAAACACAGACAGAGAGATAGAGCGATAATAGCTGGGATTCCTCGGCGACTATGGCTGCGGCGCTTACGTGCTTATGTGGGGCAGAGCACCTTCAGTATGTAGTCCGTGAGGAGGGCGGGCACCGTCGGGCTGTCCTCGTTGATGGCCTTGAGAACTGCGGAGAAGATCGGTATATTAGAGTTATCGATAATATCAAGCGATGCATCAGGTGTTTCTCAAATCTCTTATAGTTCTCAAGTATAGATTCAGCAAACATTTTTACCAGAGGTTTTTAAATATGCAAGTTCGACACTTGAGAGACTTGAGAAAGACCAGCTTTAGACCACAATATATTAAATATTTTCCATAACAAATACTCACTCTTGATCAGGACCTGCAGGGACTGATTGTTGGGCGTGCCGTTCTCCAGGTGATACGGAATGACAGTGGTCAAGTACTTGGGCTCGGGACCTGTTCAGTACCATTGAGTGAGTAATCCCCCCAAGCTTTAAATTGCACATAAAAACTTACCCTGGAACTTGCCGCGCTTCTTCTCCACATGGTACTGGCGCCGCTTGTTCTGGACGGCAAGGAGCAGTGAGATGAACGAGTTCTTCAGCTCCTTCTCGAACTCCAGCTCGTCGCGCAGGGCCAGCTCGTTGATGAGCGTCTCGCTCAGCTCCTGGATCAGCACCTCCATCTCCATGTACAGCTCGTTCAGCTGTGTCGTGGTCAGATATTGCAGTTCTGCAAAAGGAGAATATAATCCATAATCTCAGTGAGAGCCATACATTTATGTTCCCTCTTTTGCCATCGAACGATCCTTACTTTCCGCATACAGGGGCGCACCGAGGACCTCGCGCGCCTTCTCGATGACCTCTGACTCGCAGGTCTCCGGCTCGTCCAGCGGGCTCTCGGCCTCGTCCATGATGTCGTCAATCTCCTTGATCACCTCCTCGACGGTCTTGATCGGCTGGTCGTCGAGATCGCCATTCAAGCCGTTCAGGATCAGGGCGTGCATGTCCAGGTCATTGGCCACCGCCTCGTCCTCGCTGGCCAAATCGTTGAACTCATCTCCGGGGGTCTGGGCGTCCGAGCCGATGCTGTGTGAGTTCGCCTGGTGGCTCTGATGCAGCAGCTGCTGCTGCTGGTTGCGTGCCTGCTGCTGCTGCTTCGTGTGGCTCTGGCCCAGGTTCAATGTGGGCATGTGCATCTGACGGGTGTACGACTTGGACCAGTCGATGGGCAGAATGTTGCCGAAGTTGCCAGTGATGGTCCACCACATTCTGTAAGGAGGGAGAAGCCACAGAAGGGGAAGGGTGTTAGATATTGGATAAAAGTCATAATAATGTTTTAAAAATTAAAATAATTAATAGGAGGAAAGGGCGGTAATTGGTGTAAAATAACAGCTGCTGTTGTGCTCAATAAAAGATCAGTTTTTGCAGGCTACGTGTACTGTTATTGGAACAACAATGTTGTTGTGGAAATAATGTGCAACCAAATACCAATATAAGCACTAAGATGCCAAACCGCCATACATTTGCTTTGCAATATGCAAGCTACTTTTCAGCTGGCGACGAAAATCGCGCTCTCTCCGCTCGCACAAATAGAATAGCTTTTATGTGTGAGTGTTTGGAAATATATTTAAGCATGGAACTGCTTTCCTTGCTATTTTTTTGTACTATATTTTATAAACTAATAACTAATAACAAATATTAAGGCTTAAAAATCCCACAAAAATTACTCTTGAAACAATTTATTTTGCAAGCTTATTAAAGAAGCTTACAACCAAGTAAATAGACTTAAACTTTAAATAAAAAACCCTTTAAATTTATATAAAAAGAACTAGAGCTCAAGAAGGGGGGCCCCTCCTTAAGATTTACGCCCCAAGTGAAAGAAACGCCATCCATTCGGAGTGCCTTGGCAGCCAGTAATGAGTTTCTTATTCCTTTCATCGCCGTGCATTCTTTCCACAGCTCTTGGCACCTCTCCTTGCCCGCCGCCTCCCTCCGCTATTTTCCAGCAGTTTTTCGTCCTAGGAAAATATGCTCATTTGGACTCTTGTCGCCCGTCGCCACCCACAAAACTCGAGTGCTTACACTTATTGGGCAAAAAAAAAGAAGGAAAAGAAAATAAAAACTGTGGGAAAGAACTGGCACAATAAACTGCAAAGTGCGCTGGCAAAGCAGTGCCTCGGAGAGGGCAACCTGCCATCATGCACTGCTTGCTCTTAAGCTGCTGACTAATTGCCCGATTCTACGGTTCCCCGAGTCCCTGAGTCTCTGATTCTCCTCAGATAATAATGAGGCAAGCACACAGTTGCAACCCACAGATTGGGGCAGCAAATGTCAATGGGAAAGTTCCGCATAAAAGTACAGTAAAGCTCTTGTAAAAGCAAATATTTTCCCTAGTAGAAACAGAAAAGATGATTCCATGATTCATAGAAGAAATAGAAGATGATATCTACAATGATGGTAGGATGTCATATTTTATTGCCTAGTTTTAGACACAATATGAAATTTATCTTAAATCCATTAAGATTTTTAAGAACTGCAACTAGAGGTGGAAAAACATCGATATTAAACGATTTGAAAATTGAATTTTGCATATAGAATCATCGAAACGTTTAATTCCTTTCTAGCTTTAACTGTCCGAGTTTAACTGTTAAAAATGATCTAAGAATTCTTCTTAAGTCATTCCAATTCCTTGTACCCCAGCATCCACTGTAGTTGCCTTTGGCAATGGGCCCACATTAATGTCGGAAGAAGAGTTTGTCAGTCAGACAGTTTGTCTGCTCGCTCGACTTTGCTGGCACATTTGCTATCAAATTTCATGATCATTGCCAATCATTTAATTGCCCCTCAGCTTGGCTTCCACTTCCACGTCCACGTCCATCTCCACTTCAGCCTCTCTGTGGATTTACCCCATAATTATTCATGCTCTACATTGCCCGGCAATTGACTGCACTTTGCTGATTACTCAAAGATGAGTCACTTGAAGGGGGAAATGGTAAGCAGTAATTGACTGCATTGTGCATGCTGAGGAAAGGTAAATCTGGGAGGAAACCGTCAAATATGTGGAAGAAAATGTCATTTCAGTTGCTTAAAGAAGTCAAGGCGTAATGATGCATTTTATTTTTTAATTTTAAGACCTTGGCAATCACTAAAGACTAATTACTCTAATTACTCACTTTTTTTTTTTCTCAAACCCCAAACTAATAGTTTCTCATGAGAACTTTAATTAAAAAATGCATGTATCCTTTATTTAGAAAATTGAATCAACCCTTTGGTGAGCAAACTTCCCCACATGATTTCCCTCGGACAGCAGCCTTTTGTGCGAATAAAAGAACAAATATTTTTTATGACAACAGCGGAAATTTATTTTTAAATTCCGCTCATCATCATTTCGACTAGCTTTTTCGCTGGAATCGAATTAAAATGTTCCAGCTTGCGCTGAAAAAATCCACAAAACAAAAAAGAGCAGCAATAAGATGCAACGAAGCAGCCGAAGAATTTTTGTACTGAAGATTCAAATAAAAATAAATGAAAACAAATAGGCGGCGAATGGGCAGGGAAAACAAGAAAAAGAACGAAATAGCGGAGGAAAATGAAAACTGAAATGATGAAAAATGTGCGAAACAAGCAGAGCGCATAAATTGTTCGTGACAACAGGCGGGGAGATGATGACCCAAGGGGCGACTGCGTCAGGTAAATGAGTGTATCCACACATACAGTGCGTTTCACGAACGTGGGGCAATGTTAAGGGATCAGCCCTTAGATTAGAACAAGGAAATTATAAAAAAAACCTAAAGTTTTGATCTTTGGTGTCTTTGGAAAGATTTTAACCTAAGATGCAAATATTGGAGTGGTTACCTGTAATATTGCATAAAAATACCAATTTAAATATTTAAAAAAAAGCTCGACTTAGCCAAATAATTATAATGTGACCATACCAGTGAGTTGCTTACATTCTGTGCATACTGTACGTGTGCTGGCAGAGGCTGACCCACAAGTCAGGGCTGTGGGCACCACTGGTTTCGACCTTTTCTTGAAAAACGATTCTTTTGACGAACAAAATATGTGAATCCTAATATTCCCTGTAATGGCTGACCTTGTCTTCCAATAAATCTAGTATCTTGAATCCATTATCTATTACGCCATGGTCATACCCTTTTGTAACGCACCTTGTCACACCGTCGCACGTCCACACCAGCGAGTACACATCGTGCCCGTATGGGAATGCTGGGGCCGTATGCTGTATGGTATGTCTCGGTATCTCGGTTCGGTTTGTGTCGAGGCCGCTATATAATTTATATACATACATGTTTCATTGAATACTAAATGCGAGTCTGCGATGGATGATGTGGGCAACACTTATGGAGCGGACAATGACGGAGACGGGGACGGACACACACATTACGGATGAATGTTTAAACTGCCATCGGAAGAGCAACTAATTACGCGTCACAACTCTTTTTTTTCGAGAGCTAATCTAACTCGGAAGCGGCTGTGCATCAAGTGCCATGATACGCACTCAAATTGACACATCAGAACTGTGTGGGGAATCTGGGTCACAGAAGGGGTCCCCGTTTCCATTTCCCTAGTGGAAAATGTTGGGAATTTTTCCAAAATGATTAAATAAGCTTATTAGGCCTTTATTGGCTCTTTGAGGATGAGAAACCTAAATAGTTCCTAGTTTCTAACTTTATCCCTATAGATTCTTGGCCTTACATGGATTCTTCTCCCTCGCAAGAACATCTGGGCAATTCATTTCCCTATCGCTGACAACCAATTCAGATTACAGCCATCGCCCATTGCGGGAGTGAGGCTTCCATCATCGCCGACTTGGGCAATTAATATACACCCAGAGACTCATTCGCACCCGGCGGCAATTATAATGATGGGCTCCATATACCACACATATCCATGGATCTTGGGCAGATGAAATCTTGCCGCTGACCACTTATCATAAACGGTGGAGCGGCGGCCCTCCCACCCCATGAACCCTGAACTCTTTTCGGGAGCGCTTTGGCTTCGGTTTAATGCGGGCTCTTATCTTTCCGAGGCGACCCTGACCCGATAACTCGAGGCGTGGCCCCTCGAATATGAATACGAATATGGGAACAATAATAATAATGCGGGGGAATGGTGCCACATGTTCAAATGTCCGACAATTAGCGGTCTTAGGCTGGTGGCAGATTCTCGAAAAAAAAAACAAAGAAACGCCCCGCGAAACATGAGCTCATCATTTAGACAAACATTTAATGAACAATAACAAATAATAAAATGGGCGGGTTATGAGTACCACGAGTTCTAGCAGCGAATTTGTACCCACTCTTTCTTTTTACAAATTGTAAAGTTTAATATTTATTTCTCTCTGTACTAATACACTTATTTAGTGTAGAAAAAACTATTAGTTATTAGTATAATATTGTTCAGATTTATGTTTCTGCAGATTAATTTGAAAATGAAAAAAAGAAACACAGAATATGCCACCAAAATTTCTATACATTTTAAATCATTAAAAAATTTACCTAAAAGTATGCTATGCTTAATTAAATTCTATCGAGGGACCACAGAAATCAATAGAGTTTTAAAATCTCTTCAAAAGGGGTCTAAAAGTACGCAATAAAAATATGTTTTTTTTTTTTTTTCTTTCAATTTTGTGATTTATTACTGTGTTAACTTACACAGTGTATATTGTATACTGTTACTATATATAGTAACTTTTACAATAGTGTAGGCAGGTGTTCAATGGATTTTAAAATATTTTGTAGTAGTAGAAAAGTGTTATGGGTAACGAATTTGTGGAGTGATTTAGGTCGTGTAACATTTTGTAGTATAGCTTTGGAAGACCTTTCAAGGGAATTCAAATCTCTAGTGATTTTCTTTCTAAGGTATACAATTTTATATTATATTATTATACATTCTGGAACAACATCTGAGGTGATTTCGAAACCACAGCTATTACAGTGGCATTCCTGAAGGTTAAATATTTATTTAAAGGTAAGTATCCTGGATTGCTAAAAGCTATAAAACAGTTCCTAAGGGAAAATGAAAAAAGCAAAATCACTTAAAATGGTGTCTAAAAGTATGCAATAATATATCTAAATCCCACTTTTGGATAGTTTCTAAACCAAATTTCAAATGAATAGAGTTGTATCACAGAGAGTGACAAAATGTACCCACAAATGTGGCTCCTTGATGGAAATTTATGATGAAAACTAACGAAAAACATTTTAATGAATTTTAATTGCGTGTAGTTAGATAACCAAATAAATGTTGTGTCTCTTTTCCGACTGATGACTGATGAATCAGCGCCGCACCAATTAGCTGATGGAGCTAATGATGACGATAAAGCCGATGATGATGATGATGATGATGATGATGATCAACCATCAGTCAGTCAAGCTGCCCAAGCTGTCCCCTCAACTTGCTCACGTTTCTTCGTCCACTTTTTCACTCAATTGGCTTCATTTCGTCGCCCACACTGAGTTGACTTATTATTTAGTTTTTTTGTTTTTTTTTTATTATTCAGTTAATTGTGCTTGGCATTTTTCGAGTGCTGCTTCTTCCTGACTTTTCGAATGTCTGCGGTTTCGGAATTTCGGCATTTCATAGGAAACGAAATATTCGTCGGCGGGTCTCATGAAAGACATGGAAACGAGAAAAAAAACTTTCTAATATGGCTGCGGGGGTATTTTTGTTGTGTTTTTCTATTTTATTATTATTTTTATTGCAGTCGAAGGGAGACGCAGCTGGAGTGGTTGGGAGATTGTTGGCATGGAAATGCCGTAACGGTATGCCAATACCTTAAGCTGCAGGTCGCAACCCAGAAATTCTTCGGATATCTATCAAGCTGGGAATGTATCTTATAATATACATAATCTTTAAATTTAACTGGGCTTTCTTACCAACTTGAATCAGCCAAGAAAATGCGTTCAAGTTTCAGCTGCCTTTATATCTTATTACATTTTTTAGGAAGCTAGTTTAGTTTTAATCCTAATTGGAACACATATTTTTTTATATATTCCTTACTTTATCTTCAGCTGTGTGCCTTGATCCATATTGTTTTTGTTTGGTTTTTAAAGACCATATCAGGTTTCCCCGGACGATTTACACTTTTCAAATGTTTTTATATATATTTTTTTTCTACTGCCATTGTTTTGATTTTTGTGTTTTCTTTTTGGGCTTGGGTTTTGTTTTTTAGGGTTCGTTCACACGTATTTTCACTCAAGCGCGCAGAGCGCGTTTCAACATTCACACATTTAATTTTCGGTAATTTACTGGCTTTAACTTAGCGAAGACTTGATGCCCTTAAAAAAGGTTCATTAAAGGTTATTAAATTTAAATATAAACAACAAAATAATGCCCTTTTATGCTTTATTGGGAAAAGAGTATAAAATATAAATCGTAAATTAATCATTAAAATGGAGTTTTGTATAATAAGAATTTATATTTATTGGAACATAAGTTTATAAATTTATTAAACTCCTCTCTCTCTTTCATTTCTTTTTTTGCAAATCAAAAACTATAAATTGATCGAAATACAGGTGGACATAGGTTTGAGTCATTATACAGGTAATTTGTTTAGATTTTTGTCTTTTATTCGTTATTTTATTTCCTGCATTGTCCATTGTGCGGAGTGTGAAAGTTTTCACTTTTCTTTTGCTCAGTTTGTTTGCTTTTTTTTGCCTTTTGGTTTTGACTTTTCCCTTTGACCCTGTGCCGCTTATTTTCCAAACATTTTTAGTGGCGACACTAGGGAAAATGTATAGGAAAATGCCACCTCAAACCTCAACGAAAATAAAACAACGGCGAGAGGTGGGAAATTCGTGTCTTGCACACACTTCAAAGTGCTTCTAATTTTAGGACGTTCACACTTTGCGTTGGCACAGGAGCCGCCACACATATACTATATAGTCGCAGTCTCTATAGTATATAGATCGCGAGCCCTGTGTGTCTCTGGGAAATGGGATGGAAAATTGGGGACACGTCAAATGACAAAATGGTCGAAGAAGCACAAGGGGGAGTTGCCTTTCGCTTTTAGTTTCAAGGCTACACAGGGGAAAAATATGCCTAATTACTATACCTTAAGATAATTAAATTTAAATGAACAATAAAATCAAATAAGAAAATTGTATTTCAAACCCAAAGGGGGAGAAAACTCAGAAATGTAAAATTAAAGAGGTAATATCTGATCAATCAGTTGATTCTCCATGCAAATTTGTAATGATTACCACTTATTTTGAACCAATTTGGTTACAAATTAAACTCAAGACTTGGATATCTCCATGTTGTAAACAAACAAAGGCGAAAAACACTTAAAAATGCAAGCTTTTGAGCGAGGATTTTCTGGCGTTTTGTTGCTATTATTTCAGTTGCGTGCCTGAGCAAAATCAATTTATAATTAATTTGTATAAATAGGCCATTAACATTAGCCGAGCTTCTCTCTGTTTCTCTGTGCCTATTTCTTCGCTTTTTTCTTCGATTTTCTCCAACAGAGAGGCATCATCTATGGCTTCCATGGCAATCGAACAGCGTCCGAAACCGCAGAAGAAATTGCTGGCAGTTATGTGGCCCATAAACAAATAACAGCGGATAATAATAATAACAAATAAAAAGAAGGCAACACATATAGATGGAGGAGAAGCAGCTTACTGTGAAGCGAACAGGCCAACAACGGTTTACTTGTGAGCTCAATTTCTGCCCAAGATGTGGCTCAAAAATGTGCTGAAAAAATGTACTGGAGTCAGCTTTTCATATTTCAATGATTTAACTTGTATTTTCCTCGGTTTTCCCACTTGGTTTTCCCTTAGTTCGGCCATTGTGCCATTCATTTCCCGAGTTGACAGCCAGTTGTGGCAAAAGAGTTATTTGAACAAGAGGCAGACAGTCGCCCCCGCAGGCGACAAGGACTCTCTGTTGGCGGAGCATCCACTAGAGCATCCTTCAAGGAACACCCACTCGCAGAAGCCCAATTCAATGCCAGAGTCACTGGCAGATGCAGATGCAGATGCAGATACAGATACGTAATGCAGGGGCTTGAATATGAGGCAGAGATACACCGCAAAAGGAAGGCTTTACTCTCAAAATAAACGCTTTTAACTAAGCAACTTATGGTTATTTTATTTATTAATTAAATACGGCAAAGTGTAGACTTTTTAAAAGGCAAATTATGTCTTTCAAGCTCGTAGCTCCCAACATTTTCTCGAGTGTACAGAGACAGCTTGAAGACGTTGCCGGCTCACTTAATTATACAACTTCCCTCACAATTTGTATCGCTCAGCAGTGGACTTTTTAGCATTTTTTCTCTCTTTTTTCTCTCTCCTGCCAATTGTCCTTGACTGTATTCCAAAAGTTATTTTGTTTGCTCGCCCCTGTTATTTGTTGATGATGTAATATGCCGCAGGCAAGAGCCCCGCTCAGCCGAGAGCTTGTGCGGATTAGTCATCAAATATATATATATGTATATATATACAGCTGCGGTCAAAATAATAGTAGTGCCCAGTAAGGCTATATAAAATCCACAAAAAAATAACTTTGTAAGCTCTTTAAAAAAATATTTTAATTTTCATTAAAGCTTAACTAATAGTAGATGTTAATAACACATAACAACTTGAAATTACTCAAAAGAATTATTAAGGAAAAATATAAATGTTGAATTTGACGAAAATTGAGTCGGTCAAAATAATAGTAGTGAAACTTTTGAAAAATTACCACATCCTAAAAAAATTATTTAGGAATACCTGATTGATTGATTATTATAGATCCATGGATAAGAATTTTTTTGAGTATTAGTTAAATATCCTTTATAGACAATAAGGACTCCTCAGCGATTTTCCCTGGAATCAACTGAGATTTGGCATATTTTCATAGAAAAAATTGTTCCACAACTTGCAAATGATAAAAAATTTTGTATGGTAGTATTTTTAGGACTTATTTCTGAATGTCACACCAAAAAATCTCAATCGGATTGAGTTTGGGTGACTGTGCGGGCCATTTTAAGACGTTTACCTGGTTAGCTGCAAGCCACTCTATGTACAATTTACTCGTATTTGCTGGATCGTTGCCCTTTTAAAACATCCAAACAAGTGGCATATCCTTTGAAATATATAGTAGCATCACGCCGACTCAGAATTTGACATATAAATGTCGATCCATTATATTTCTGAGCCAATACACTGGCCTACCTACATGGTACGCAAGGCTCGCCTAAATCATAACTGACGAAAAACCCGTACCTAACGGTTTTGCAAGTATTTTTAGGAAAAAGTGTTTTAATTGTGGTCGTTTTCAATACTTTCGAGACCCACGGCCGTAAAAATACCTAAGTTGGGCTTTTCCGGCAAAAAAAATGTTCCTAAATTTTTTCGAGGGCCAGCTTAGATATTCTGAGGCAAACGTTAAGCGTTTGACAAGATACTTTATTGTTAGATAAGGCCCTTTTTTGGAACTTTTTGTCATGAGGACATTCTCTCTAAGGTTGCTTCTTATTGTTTCCAGATATGCATAGATTAAAAAATTTTTTTTTTAGGCTGCAGCAGACATGAGTGTCTTATGCATCCCCTGCCTCACTTGGCGATCCCCTGACTTTTTTGTCAATATCCTTGGTCGGCCACTCGATTTTTTGAACATATCGCATATGTGATCATTTTAGATGAGCATACAATAATATATACCCTTTGAAGTAGGTTTTTCTTTCAGATATAAACTTTTTAATCAGATTTTGCCTCTTGGCAGCAATTTTTTTTCCACATTCCATATTGCCAGGACCAAATATAAACGAAGGATATAGAAATGCTAAAAACTGTTTGATAACATCCTAAAGTAATGTTTAAGACCAAAAATCTTAAGAAAAGTTTAGTAAATTTAATCATAAAAAAAATTTATCTGACACTACTATTATTTTGACTGCGCCAAAAACGTGCTAAATTGGGAAATAATGCAAAATAAAATAGAAAGAGATGTGATAAGACGACATCACTTCATATACTGGAAGAGCAGATATTGGTAATTACTAATATGAAGAAATGAATTGGATTCGTCAACCCATTGGGAAGATACAGCCGAAAAACTTTTCACTAGACCAGCACTACTATTATTTTGACCGCAACTGTATATACACGTATCTATCGCAGTCGCTTCAGACATTCCTAATATTCGAATGGCGCCAATATAGGCAAAAGTCTCGTCCCTCCTTTCGGAGCATTGAGTGAGGTTAGGTCGGGCCAATTAGCATTTGGGGCTGGGTTGGGAGCGACGAGTGGCCAGGAGCGAACAGCGAATGGGTATCCCCGGGCGACGCCTCACAACAATGCCTGCACGGATAAAAAAGATTCGGGATTAAAATGACAAAATAAGCCTGAACATTCTGGATTGAAGCTTCAAAATTCTTAAAAGCGTCTATTTTTAGCTGAGAGCGAGAGATATATTCGCTTTAGTGTTCTTTCTTTGGAATTATGGGATCAAAACTCGGCTTGTATGATTTAATAACAACGAAGTATAACCAAATTTTAATTTAATAATGTTTAGGATCAGGAATTTAAAGTCTTGTCTGTGTTTAATTACCACTTTTCGGTATAGTTTTTATGTCAATATTTCAGGATTTTCGGGATTGAAAAATTAAGCATGTTCATACTATGATTAAGAAAGACCCGGCATCAGCCCGACTTCAATCCTATTTCTGATTAAATTTGGTAGATTTATCGACATTTTTTTATCTGTGCAAGAGGTTAACGTCCTTTGGCCCCTTCTACTTCGCCCTTAGCTTTTTTCCCCCCTTAAGGTGACTGCAGTGCTCCTCGCCTGAGGCAACCCCTAAAAACTGGTCGAAGGGTCCGAAAAAGTCGTGGCCGCCAGGAAGTGGCACGCTCATGCAACTATGCTGACTCCACGACTGGCAACAGCTACCCCGCAGGTCCTTTAATGCATTCAAATTGATAAGTATCCGGCGCAATCCCACCCCGTAAACACGCATACGACACGTTGGCGGCATGACTCATCCGCCGCGCCGCCTGGCGAACCATACACGGCGAGAAAATGGGCCTAACTTGAGCTCTATTTCGGATGCGGCTGCGGCTGCTCAAGGCTACAACCCGGGAAATTGCTAAGGAAATATATAACAAGTATTTGAAGCAAAGCTAAACTATTTGCAGCTATTCTCGCAGTGCCCTTAACTTTATTATTGTTTTTATGTGCCACTCATGTCGGAGGGCTGTTGCCTTGCCTGCCGCTAGGCCGTGTCCTGGTGTCCTGTGAACCAAACAACCCCCAATTCCCGGGCTAAGCGCACACCCCCACTATCCTTGCAGCCCTCGCATCCGATTATTTATAGCGCCGAGACCCTCTTAATTGATTACCATGCAGTTCAATGGGCTGCCCCGGAGTCAGGACTTTGAAGGAAGCCCGATCGCAGCTTAAGTTGCAGGAAACCTCCCCCCACAGGGGTTAAAAGTGCCAATAATAGCCAGTGAATCCGAAGAAATTGTCCTGGAGTCGGCTTTCATCTGGGATTCTTTTGGGTATTCCGAATAATGTTCTGCCAGTTGAAGTTCTAAGCATGATTCTCTGAGCTAAGAACAAGCCACCTCCGGGGTCCTATTATAAGTCATAACTTGTAACTAATGTCGCCCCGATTCAAAGCTGTGGAAGGCCGCAAACTGGTTACGGATTCCCTAACCAAATACCAATTAAGAGCAATTGAGAGATGCAAGTGATCGAGTGATCGAGTGTCGAGTGCTGAGTGTTGAGTGCTTGAGTGCCTTGCGTGTGGTCAATTAATAATCGAGGCCTTAATCGATCTGACTGAAGATTGCGAGCGATCAAAGCCCGACTTCCTCCGATGTGGCAACCGAACAGATGCACTCCATCTCCATCCCCATCCACCTTGGCTGCAAGAGTTGACCAGGCCAAAACGGAGCGGCTTTTGGCATTTGCCGTAAATGGCTGTGAACAAGTTTTTTCAACTCACACAGGCATTAGTGCTTATAATAAACCTAGAAAAGGTGGGTTAGACACTAAACAAATATGAAATAATCATTATGCAATGATTATGTTCAAGGTTAAGGTTTAACCGGAGGTTAGGAATATATTTTAGATTTAGAAGGAAATTAAAGTCATAGTTAAAGGATTAAACTCCCATTTCTTCATCGTATACCATTATTTTTAGCTCATGGCTTTAACTGAAGGTATTAGTTTTAATTTAACTTTATGTTAGCGGTACCCGATGTTCACTGTACCCGCTTATACGAAGGCTTAACAGTGAGGTAGGGCTTATAATAAACCTGGAAAAGGTGAGCTGGTCACTAAATAAATATGAATTAATCAATATTTCTTGATTAGGTTCAAGGTTAAGGTTTAACCGAAGGTTATGAAAACATTTTACATTTAGTCGAAAATTATAAACAATCTTAAAGTTAGCCTGTGGACGGAGCTGCAATTTATGTTTAGCACTTTTTATCAGATACACTTTGTATCAGATATCAGTTTTAAGTTATCTTCCGGTTACCATTGTTATCGTCATTCGATGTTCACTGTACCCGCTTATACGAAGGCTTAACAGTGAGGTAGGGCTTATAATAAACCTGGAAAAGGTGAGCTGGTCACTAAATAAATATGAAATAATCAATATTTCTTGATTAGGTTCAAGGTTAAGGTTTAACCGAAGGTTAGGAAAACATTTTACATTTAGTCGAAAATTATAAACAATCTTAAAGTTAGCCTGTGGACGGAGATACACAGATACACTTTGTATCAGATATCAATTTTAAGTTATCTTCCGGTTACCATTGTTATCGACATTCGATGTTCACTGTACCCGCTTATACATAGCCGTAACACCTATGTTTACTGAATGCGACAACCGGCAGATGCCGCCGATTCTGCGCACCCAAAGTTATGTACCGAAGTTATGGCAGCAGGATGCCACAGGACATGGCCATTGAACCCCGCTGCGAAACAGGAATCGATTGGGGTCTTGGCATTTCGGAATCCACTTGGCAACCGAACTGGGTCGCCGGCAACATGATTCTTCCACACATTGCGGACACCTTTTCGGCCCATGTCGCGTGTTTCACTGCCAGCAGAGCCAAAAGAAACCGGAAGACGCCGCTCTCCATATGGAGAGCATGTCAAATATGCATACTCCGCATATGGCCAGCTCGATGGCGATGGCGATACGTGATTTTAATGCAACGTACTTCGTTTATACCCTAACGAGGTGGCTGTTATTATTACTTTTGAAAGGCAGCGAAGACCCTAAATTAAAATGCAATATTTTTCCTTAAACTTTACTTGAACAATTGATTACATAGGGGAGGAAATGGTCGCTTAAATTCCCCTGCTAAAGTGTACCTTTCCTCGGTGCTATTAGCGTTTTCGTAGCCATCAAGCAAGTGCTTTCCGCTTTTCGCGTTGACGCAACTTTTCCGCACGTGCGAAACCGAGAACTTCGTCCTTGGGGCAGCTGCAACTAATCAGAGCGGAATGCAGTGTCCCGGGAAATGGGGAACGGGAGACGGGAGGCGGGAGGCGGGAAACGGGACTGGAACAATGGAGCGACCTTCGGGCCCAAGCAGACTCACTCAGCACAATTTCCACGACTTCCACGGAATCGTTATTGAGTAGCGTAAATATTGACAACAGGCGTTGACGTCGGCACCGACAGACAAGAACAAACCGAAAAAGGAGGAGGAGAGAACTAACATCTACAAATGTAGTAATCAAGGGCGACTCGGCGATACCCTTTTCTGAAGCACTCGAATTATTTATTTACACGAGTAAATATGAATTTCCATTGAAGTTTCAAGAGGCGTTTATAAAGAATCTGCCGGTTCTCAGCTTTGCTGGATCTTGAGTTGATTTCGTCTCAACAGACTTACTTGAAACACCCTGTGATACCCTGTATCAGTCCCTCCTTCCTAAGCGAGTAGAGAACAAAAGCAGTGACAGTAAGTTGGGGAACCTGTGCGGGTGGGAGCGAGAAGAGAGAGAGATTTGGAGAGACGGCCAAGGTGCAGCAGGTAGAGGTGAGAGCGGTGGCAATGAATAAAAAGAAAAACGCAATTAAGAAAAACTGCAGCAGAGCGCACAGCATCGGTTGACTGCGCTGCCGCAGAGTTTTGTCAATGCTACGATTGTTTCCACAGGGGGGCGGGGCGAGGAGGCTGCAGCATCTTTGGAGAGGTCAAAGAAGAAGCACGAAGCGTGGAGAGAAAAACAAGAGTGAAGATTGCGACGACATGGCAGCGCCCCTTCCAAAGTAAATCAATTAATTCAGATTTTCAGGAAAATAAGTATGTCTGTATGCATGCTCGTGTGTGACTGTGACTGTGACTGCGTGGTATGCATATGAATGATTATTCATTCAACCGTTGCAACTTTTAGTTGGAATTTTAATCATTGCACTAAAATGCGATCCAATATTTTGGACACACACACAACCTCCAAACATTTTGGCAACAGTGAATATAGTCTATAAGGAACCATCGGATTACCTCTTTGCTTTCAGAGTCTTCAATAAGTTTCCAAAATAATTTAAGCTTTTAATTAGAGAAGTATAAATGTTGCTGTGAGACTCATTTTGAGTTATAAAATTCAAGCAAGGCTCCACTGTATGTTTTTTATTTGCACAGGATGTGAGTGAGTATTGGCGCTCGTAAACACACACATGGACCGCGAGTGTGCACGCGATTATCAAATTTATGGCTGATGTCAGCAGCAAGGAAAAGAGATGGAAAGGCAGGGGGACGTACATAGTATTATTATTTTTGTGGTTGTCGACTGTCGATTTTCGAATTTCAATTTGCATTCCATTTCGAAAGTCGCATCTCTGAAGTATTTATTCGGAAGTGAAGCTGTCACCGTTTCGTTCTCTTAAGCCCTCTCTTCCGTCCTCTTCAGACTCATCTCTCCCCTCACCTTAAATGGACATACGTATGTGAGTGTACCTCTTTAAGGCGAATTACTTATAATTTTCCTAACAAAGTTGTAGGTAAATGATTTGCTTGTCATAAGGAAACTAAGGGTGCAAGCTGGCACTGCACCTGTGACTTATTTAAAGTTCCAGGAATGTATCTAAATTGGTAAACTAATCTAAACCGTGCTTGAAGATATTTCAAACCCTAAATGTGTACCTTATATCGCATATATAGTAGGTACTTTTGTAGTAACAGAGCTGTAGGTACTCTCCAAGACAGATTCTCCGCTGCCATCCTCCTCTCCACTTTTCTCCACTGGCCAATGCTCTGTGAAGTGTTTATCTGTCCGTTTCATGTAAAATGATTTATTGCCCTCCATTTGCGCGATTGCCACTTCCCCCACGCAAGTGGATCAGCATTATAATGGGGTTATAACTACGTTCACGCAGTGCATCTATATAAACAAGTGCAGCGACGAAGCGCAACAGTCGAGCGGCCGAAAAGCGAATGGAATCGGTCGGCACAGCTCCTGCACAGCACTTTTATCGATCCAACAAAGAGGCAGGCAGGCAGGCAGGCAGGCAGGCAGCAGCAGCAGCACCCACCCCTCGGTCCGGGCAGGATTACGTCGCTATGTGGCGCCGGGCCCGGTTCGGGGGTGGGTGGGTGCCAAGGGGTCACGGGGTTGCGGACTGCGGACTGCGGACTACGGGCGACGGGCGACGGGGTCCGAGTCCAAGTCCGGAGCATGCGCACATCGCACTCAAAGCGTCGTAATAGACACGAAAAGCCCACAAAAACATCGCAGAATGCACTTTACATAACGCGGATTGGAATTTGTCGCATGCTGCACTGCACCATTGGGCCCGGCTTGCCACCGCTTCTGTTCCAGATCGAAATTTCGGTGGAACTATGATACACATTCTTCCCTCCACACATACCCAATCTTTGCCATGCCAAAAGTCACTTTCAACATGGAATTTCTGTATTTTTTAAATTACAAATCTATCAGATTATATGTATGTACCTAAAACTTTTGGGACTCCCCCTAGGTAATCCTTATCTTCGAATCTTTTATATTCTTGGAACTACTTAAATCCAGATTTACGGTCTACACAATATTCGAAATAAAAGCCCCATAAGTAATATCCTTTTCAGACTTGACTGAAGATGGATTTCCCGGTTAAGGACTGTGTAGTTGGGACTCACTGGCATTCGTTCATGATCTCCTCCTGGCTGCGCACCTGCACCGGAGCCAGCTCCTCGACGTTGGCCTCGTAGTTGCCGAAGCACTTGGTGATCTTCTCGTCGAACGTGTTGACCAGATCCTCCAGGCTGCCGCCGAAGGTCTCTGTGAAATTGTCCACATGGTCGCCGCCGGCCAGGGAGCGCTTGTCCATGCCGAGCACCTCGCCCTCGCCGGGCACCAGGCCCACGTCGGAGAGGCCCAAGTCCAGCACTGTTCCGCCCTGCAGCGTGTTGCAGTTGGGACTGATGGAGCCGGAGCCAGCTCCTCCGCCATTCTTGCTTACGTGCGCATCGCGAACGGCATCCTCGAGGAGGCGCAGCTTGGCCGCATCCGGCTTGCCGGCGGCGGCACCGACGGATCCCTGATCCTTGAGATTCAGATTGAGCGTGTCGTTGAGGGCATTCTGGTTGGAGATGAAGTCGCAGCCGCCCCACTCGTCCGTCTCCTCGAACTTTGCCAACGGAGCCTCGAATTTAAGCTCGGCCATTTTGGTGCCGAGGTCACGCATGGCACGCGCAAAGGATTCTCTCAAGGATTCCCCGTCCGTTCCGATGCCGCTCTGCTCTGGTCTGGGAGGCAGCGTTTACTCAGCGGCAGTTGGGAGCGGGGAGCTTGTGGAGTGGAGTGTGCACTTTTCTTCGACTTTTCCTCCGCTGCTACTATGGCTACGGTGGACGGCTACTGTGGCTGCGGAAATTTTGCAACCCCTAATTCTGGGGGTGGCGTTGGCGATGGCTTTTCCGCAGCGGCACAAATACGAAAATACGAAACGGAATGGAATGGACTAACTGGTAGGAAGTCAGACAACGAGAATAACTGCGACAACGACTTTATCTGCACACAACAAGCACTAAACCATAAAAAAAACAAATCACTTCGGCACTCGCGTGACTTTTCCCGTTTTCCGTTGCAGCGCACAGCGATTCGCACTTCCAATTGGGTCTGATTTGATTTCGAAAAATAATCCAATCGGCTCTGCGACCGAACGACAACACAACTGAATTGGATGTGGCTGTGTGGCCAGAGTCTGCTCGCGCAAGAGATGCCGAAATATACCAGAGCTGTACTGTAAACACAGTGGATATCATGTACATATAAGCAACAGTATGTACCTACCTATATGCAAATTGCTGCAGCTATTAGATATAGTTTTTAACATTTTTATCTGTTCTTAGGTCAATGTGGGGTTATAATTTTATTTATTTATGTAGCTATTTATAAAATGCATTGCTTATAAGGTACAAGGTATCTAAGAAATAAAAGTACGTAAGATACATACATAAAAATTAACAAATTAGTTTTAAAAAATAATTGGAACCATTTATACCAATGTTGCTTAAAGTTAATTAATTTTACATGTTTTAAGACCCGCAAATATGAACTATTTGCATATAGGCTGTACGCACTGTGCGACTCAACTTAACTTTGATGGTACATTTTTTAGTATTTCGATCGCTTTGGTATATTTACTGAGGGCCAGCGAAGCCTAGCATTTTGGTATGTTTTAGCGTGCACGCCGCGGTCACACTAAATTTAGAAATTAAAAACTATAAAAATTTGGTTCATTTAGCCAATCTTAATTAAAAATCGAGGGCTTGCGACGTGGATATCGGACACGAATGGCCAGTCGTGGAGCCGGCGCCTCTGTGGTCCACACGACGGTGACGTCGTCTTCGCTGACGACGGTGGAGACGATCACCAACGTGCTGACCACGGTGACCTCGCTCCACTCGAACAGCGTCAACATCTCCAACAACACAGCGTCCGCTGGGGCGGACGGCGCTGGCGGAGATGGAGGCGCACCGGGCGCCGAGGCGGACGCCAACAAGCCGATGTACCCGCGCCTTTTCAATCGCATTGTGCTAACGCTGGAGAACAGCCTGATACCGGAGAGTAAGATCGACGTGACGCCGTCCAGCCAGGATGGGCTGGACCACGAGACGGAGAAGGATCTGCGCATACTCGGCTGCGAGCTCATTCAGACGGCGGGCATCCTGCTGCGTCTGCCTCAGGTGGCCATGGCCACCGGCCAGGTGCTCTTCCAGCGCTTCTTCTACTCCAAGAGCTTCGTGCGCCACAACATGGAGACGGTGGCCATGAGCTGCGTGTGCCTGGCCTCAAAGATCGAGGAGGCGCCGCGACGCATCCGGGACGTGATAAATGTATTTCATCACATCAAGCAAGTGCGGGCGCAGAAGTGAGTTGATGGGGAATCTTTGGGCCTCAAGAACACTCTCATTTGGGGCCTGGAGATGCGATGGATGTGGGTTACGATCTCTGTGGCTGCCAAGTGAAGTTCATAGATTTTGCAGCTTTAAACACTCTACAGAACACCATATAATGACCAGTATCCCCCCTTAATCTTCCAGGGAAATCTCGCCCATGGTGCTGGATCCGTACTACACGAACCTTAAGATGCAGGTGATCAAGGCGGAGCGACGCGTACTCAAGGAACTGGGCTTCTGCGTTCATGTGAAGCATCCGCACAAGCTCATCGTGATGTATCTGCAGGTGCTGCAGTACGAAAAGCACGAGAAGCTGATGCAGCTCTCGTGGAACTTCATGAACGACTCCCTGAGGACGGACGTCTTCATGCGCTACACGCCGGAGGCGATTGCCTGTGCCTGCATCTACCTGAGCGCCCGCAAACTCAACATTGCGCTGCCCAGCAGTCCGCCGTGGTTTGGCATCTTTCGCGTGCCCATGGAGGACATCACGGACATTTGCTACCGCGTGATGGAGCTGTATACGCGCCCCAAGCCCGTGGTGGAGAAGCTGGAGGCCGCGGTCGATGAGCTAAAGAAGCGGTATATGGACGCGCGCAACAAGACAAAGGAGGCGAACACACCGCCGGCCGTGGTCACCGTGGATCGCAACAATGGCTCGCACAATGCCTGGGGTGGCTTCATTCAGCGGGCCGTTCCCCTGCCGCTGCCCTCGGAGAAGTCGCCGGAGAAGGATTCGCGGTCGCGTTCTCGCTCCAGGACGCGCACCCAGTCACGGACGCCGCGCTCCCGCTCGCCACGAACCCGTTCGCCGAGCCGCGAGCGCACGAAGAAGTCCCACCGCAGTCGCTCCACCCGCTCGCGCTCCCGCACGCCGCCCAAGCACAAGAAGAAGTCGCGCCACTACTCGCGCTCGCCCACGCGCTCCAGTTCGCCGCACAGCAAGCACCGAAAAACGTAGGTTCCCCTGGTACCCCATTTCGGCTCCCAATTTAATGTCTTTACATTTCAGCAGAAAATCCTCCCGGGACCGCAATGACTATTACTCCAAGAAGGATCGGTCGGGCAACACCGGCAGCAGCAGCAACAATATGGGCGATAACGACAAGTATCGCAACTCCAGCTCCAACTCTGGCAAGCATGGTCGCTACTCCTCCTCGCATCGCAGCAGTGGTGGCGGTGGGGATGGACGGGGCGATGGCCGAGGCGGCGGCGATGGACGAGGCGATGGTCGAGGCGGCGGCGGTGGTGGCGGTGGTGGCCACGGCGGCAGCCGAGGTGCCCACAAGCATCGGGAGAGCGATCGCTCCAGGGATCGCAAGCGCTAGCAAATGAAACCCACACGAGACACTCCGCTTTGATTTAATTGCTTTTGTATTTTACAACTTACAGATCCTGGCATTAGTTCGATTTAGTAACTGTAACTTGTAATGTGTAATGTAAAAACTGAACTCGGGTAAACAATAAATGTAACTCCTCAATCAAGCGGCTGCCCTCCACACACGCACACACTATACATTTTCACAGATATCACAGCAATCCGACAGAGAAAGGCGGGGGCGAAAGAGAGCGAGAGCGAGAGGGAAGGCAGGCCGAAAAGATTACATTTTGCGAAATAGTCGAGGTGGAGAAACATCGATGAAAATATCGATGTTTTGTGGGGAAACATCGATGTTTTTGTCACATCTCTAAAGTGAGGGAAGAAATTCCAAATTTGTAATGGTTTTTAAAGCAACATTTTTGTTTTCTTTTCTCTTAAAAACGTCCATGTTTTTTTTTTCTTTAAACACCGATGTTTCTCGACCTCTAATAAAAACGGCTAATTAAAACCCGCCTCAGCCTACTTTCTTTGTTTCGAAAATCGAGGAATATTTACGGAAACCCCGAGGCAGGGAAGGCCAGCGGGAATTAATCATTCGATAAGACCCAGACAAATGCATCACGGCCTTTATCCCCGATCCACGGCCTTGCCCCAGGGGATTAATCGGAAAATGTTGTGGCTGGCCGAGGAAAGACGCTGGCTAATCCAGCCTAGGATCGCTACACTAATACTAGCTGGCTAAAGCTAAAGCCCTTAGAATCTTAGATGACGGCGGTGTAGGACATCAGCGAGATCTGGGGGTGCGACAGTGAGACATCGCGGAACTCCTGCGTGAAGGACAGGATGAAGAAGCTGAAGATGGTGGCGATGATCCACTCCGAAATGGAGCTAATCACATGGAAGTACCAGCCGCCATCCGAGGGATACCTGTAACGAGGCACAGAGATGATTAGCAATCATAGGGGAATGCTGCCTGGGCCGGTGGACCCACCACTTCCTCGGATTCTGGCCCTTGAACAAAATGTGCGACATCACACCGGTGACCGCCAGCAGAATAAACAGAATGGTGCAGACCACGGACATGCCCAGCCGCAGGTGGGCGTAAATGCGGGTGCCCGACATCGGTAGGATCAGGTACGAGATCAGCGCCTGCATCCAGAAGTACAGGGTGCCGCAGCCGAAGCAGCAAAAGGCGCCAATGAAGTGCACGATCCGAACGTTCGTCTCCTGGAAGTTGCCCACGAAGCTGATGCCCAGGCAGGACACCAGGCCGCACCACAGCGCCAAGCGGTTGTGCCGCAGAACGGCGGTGTCCAGATCCGGATGGTGCTCGTACAGCTGCAGCACCTGCCGGTAGCGCACGTAAATGGTGATTCCCACTGCAAGGCACAAAAGAAGAAAATTAATAGGCCGCATCTAATCAGCAGATGACTCATCCATCATTCAGTTCCCTGGAGTCTGGAGATCGGGGTCGGGATCGGTCAGATACTCACGGAGCACGCTCCCTATGTTGATGAGCTGCCCAAACACGCAGCTCTCCGGCGAATAAGTGGCCGCATCGCTGATGTACGGAACCGTGGGCACTACATGTCCCTCCAAAACGGCCACAATGTAGCTGCAAAGCGTAGGAATCAGTCAGAATAACCGGATAATGGACCAAGAATTCGGCCACTGCGTACTTACGTGCCGATAAAGGTCACCTGGAAGACCAGGAACACGGCCACGGGCAGCAGATAGACCTGTGACATCGCGTCAAAGGCGGGTGAGGATCCTACTTGCCAGGGTTTAACTGGCCACAAACTGTTTGCAATTGCGCTGCAGGCGAATAAAGAATAAACTGCGCTCTTTCCAAAGAGATTGCAATGTTTTTAGCAGTGTTGCCAATTTAGCTATTTTCCCTTTAAATCTAGCGTTTTTCGATTGACAAATGCGGCATATATTGGAAAATAGCGGATAGCGGGAATTACATCAAGTTTTTGTTGTACATGTTTCTCGGCGCTCCAAGCTCCTTGCAACAACTGAAAACCCTCGAGATGGGTGCACCGGAAACACCGAAAAAGGATCAAGAAGAGCCATAGACCCCTTTTAAGTGCGGTGCTGCCATACTTTTCGAGGAAAAAGTCTTGTAGCCTGTTTAGCTATTTTATAGCTGTGTGCAGCCAGATCAAGCAGTCCGGCAGCACCAATGTCAAAAGCGTTTCAGTGTGACCAGTTGCCGTGCTGTGCGGGCACACTAGCCAAGCGATAGCTTTCGAAAAATAATTTAACGTTGGCGCTTGTTCTTTTTGTTTTTTTTTTGTGCGAATCCCAAGGAAAAGCAAGCAATCGGATGGCTACGCTACGCAACCACACGACAGGCAGTGGCGGTGGCGGCGCCAACAACCACAGCAACGGCCAGGAATTGACGCTGCAAGGACCGCAGCAGGATGCAGGAGCTACGCTGGCCATCGGCTATGTGCGAGAATTCTGCACCCGGGCGGCTACCTTCCAGCGCCAGCGCTCCGAGGAGTCGCTGGTCTACGTGCAACGCAGCGTGGCCCTGCTGGGCACCAAGGTGCAGCCTCACCACTTCGCGCCTGCGCCGGGCAACCTGGAGCTGGCCCGCTTCTTCGTCGATCTGCACGCGCTGATGGGCGCGCTGGACGCCGAGGGCAACCAGAGCGAGGGCGATGTGCTGTGGGGCTGCGTGGCCCTGGTGCAGCACTGCAGCCGCAATCTGGAGGCGCGCCGCGCCATTGTCGACAAGTTCTGCTTTGTCCCGCTGCTGGGAGTGCTCATACGTCGCACTCAGAGGACGGAGCGCGTGTACCGTTTGCTGGTGCTGCTGCAGGACCTCACCTACGGCATTCATATTGCCTGGGAGGAGCCCTATTTGGCGGCGCTGCTCGAGCATCTCGTGGAGATCGTGCACGGCGTGGACGGCGGTGAAGGCGGGGCGGAAGTAGCGGACGACTCGCACGCCCTGCTCGCCCTCTCCGTGCTGGTGAACCTCTGCTACAAGAACTTCGCCGTGCTGTTCCTCTTCCTGCGCAGCGTTAACATCTCGGCCTTCTGCCGCCGCATCCAGAACTACGGCCTGCTGGCCTACAAGATGCTCATCATCCTGTCGGAGGACGTGCACGCCTTCGAACAGCGCGAGCTGCACACCTTCCTGCGCACCGCCTTCTCCGGCATCGAGGATTGCCTGAAGCACTCGAACGTGGCCCAGCTGCGGCACATTGTCGACTTCCTGCTGGACTCCCAGTGCCATGCCGGCCTGCACCGGGCGATGCTCTCGCACAGCCACTACTGCGAGGACGTGGAGCGTCTGCTGAACGTAAGTCATGTCCCAGGTACTTCCTTCATCAACCTGACCTTGCTTTCCTTAGCAAATCGACGCCCGCAATGGGATGGACGACTCGCAGGAGGAGTCGCGCAAGCACCTGGCCCTCTGCCTGGACTTGGTCTTCCGCCTCATCAGCTACATTCTGCAGCTCTCCGGCGGCGACGACAACAATCCCATCAGCCTGGACGCCATCACGCCGCGCCTGCACGAGATAATCGCCGACTGGCTGTCCTCGGAGCTGTGCGGCGTGGCGGCCATCGATTTGCTGGCCACCATGATGCGTGTGGGCAAGCAGGCGGCGGTGGCCAAGCTCATCGCTCGCGAGCCCACGCACGTGGTCAACCTGGTGGCCAGCGCCGAGCGGCCGGAAACGAAGCCAGGCCAAGTGGTGGCCATTCTGCGCCTGCTGCTCGTTCTCCTCCACGAGTCCAAGACCGAGAAGCTGGTGCTGGCCAAGATCTCCGAGTCTTACTTCGACAAGATCCTGGCGGCTCCCCTCGCCCTCGTGCCGCTTTACCTGAGCACCCAGAGCCTGTCGCCGGCCGAGGTGGAAAAGGCCTGCTTCTGCCTCCTGCTGCTGGTCAATGTCGCGGGCATCGCGAAGAAGGCGTACTTGGACAAGTGCTGCGCGCTGCTGGAGCAGCAGCAGCTGCAGTATTGCCTGGCCCGCGGCATGGTCAGCCGGCAGGAGTCTCTGGTCTCGGCCGTCCTGCAGATCGCCCAGTTCGAACACTTTCCCAAGGCGGCGGTGGCCAAGCACGTGGCTGGCATCAGCAGCAGTAGCTCGCTGGCTGCGGCTCCAGCTGGCTGCTCCACCGACCAGGCCGAACAGTGGCGCAATCTCAGCTCGATCCTCAAGGGCCATCGCACCTTCACCGACAAGGAGATGGCGCAGCGGGTCAACGCTCTCCTCGACAGCATTGGCGGCATTGTGCGCCGCAACGAGCTGGCCACCGCACCCATCTCCCAGGTGATTGAGCTCTATAACCACCGCATCGACAGCCTGACCGGGGCGGCCGTGAGCCTGGAACAGCGCCTGGAGCAGGCCGGCCAGCAGCTGATCAGCGGCAGGCAGCTGGCCCACGTGCAGGGCGCCGAACTAGAGCGCTTCCAGACCACCAACTTTGAGCTGCTCATCAGCCAGGAGCGGTGAGTACAGGCGGGAGTCCTCCTGGCTCTACTCAACTCTTTAACTCTCTGTCCAAGCAGCCTCCAAACCCAGTCCAAGGATCTCAAGCGCCAGACCAACGAGCTGAAGAGCAACATGACCAATCTGCTGAAGCAGCTCTCCGAGAACTCGGACAGCCTGCAGGCCAACGAGCGCCGGCTGACGGTGAAGAAGTCCGAGATAGCCAGCCTGCGCAAGGACTGCGAGGAGCTGCGCCAGAGCCTGAGTGCCAAGAGCGAGGAGTTCACCAAGCTGGAGACGCTCAACAAGGAGAACGTAGGAAACCGAGGAGTACTGACCTGGCTGAAACTAATTATAATTCCTTGCAGACTTCCCGCATCGACAAGCTCAAGAAGTCGACGGTGGCCTACGAGCAGGACATCAAGGAGAAGGTGCGCACCCTCGACGAGCGCGAGCGGGAGCTGGCCAAGACGCACAAGGCTCTGGAGGAGCAGCGCGAGGCGTGCAAGAAGTCCGAGGACCTTATATCCGTGCTGGAGACACAGCTGCAGGAGCGCAAGCAGCAGATCGAGAACCTCGAAATGGAGCAGAAGGAGACGGAGGACCTGCGCACGACCATCATGAGCCTGATGGAGAGCAAAAAGCCCAAGCGAAAGGCCTAAAATTAAGACCTAAGTTAGATAATTTTAAAATACAAACACATTTTTTAATATATTTATATACATTTATTGCGTCTTGCACGTCCAAACATTACAATATATAATCTATGATAATGCGAGCAGCCGTGCAAGGGTCCATTACGAAATCCAATCCAACCGAAGGTACAAATCAAGGGAGGAAGTTCGAAAGTTCGAAAGTTCGGGGCTTGTGCGGCATTATCTGTATTGTATATTTTCGTATAAATTTACTAAAGGGTCTCGGCCAGGTCTATCTTTGCGCTTACATCTCTAACACCAGCTCAGCGATTCGCATCGCGGGCCAAGGATAATCATAAATGATAAATCATAATTATTATTAGGTTAAAACGGAATAAAATGTGGAATAGCGTTAGCGTACAAAGGGAAACAATCACAAACGAAGCAAGAAACGCGAGTCCGACTTGGATATATACATATCTCGGTATATACAGTGCACCAGAAGGAAATGGAAATGGTAGCCGGAGGAGAGGTAGCCAGAGCGCACCAGAGTTTCAGGCGGAAGCGGGAACTGGGATCTGGGTAAGTGCACAGAGCGAGCGGAGGAGAACCTGGCGGCCACCCCTTATGAGCCAAAGTGCTCCTTATCCTGGTCAATGGTCGCAAACTCGTAGCTGCCACGGCCATCGAACTGCAGGTAGTAGTCGTGGTGCACCCACAGCGACTTGCGATGCGAGACCGTGAAGAGCGTGATGCCCACCTCCCGGCAATAGCTATACATCTTGCCCTCCACGTCCACGGACACGGCGCTGGTGCACTCGTCCAGGATGGCGAACTGCGGCCGATGGTAGAAGAGCCGGGCCATGGCAATGCGCTGCTTCTCGCCGCCGGACAGCACGTCAATCCAGTCCTCGATGGCATCCAGACCGTTCTCGCGCTGCTCCAAGTACGTCAGCTGCACAATGTCCAGGTAGTGCATGAGATCCTCGTCGCTCTGTCCCATGCGTCGCATGTCCTCGCGCGTGTGCGGATAGATGATCTGTTCGGAATGGAAAAATACAGAATTCCAGGGGTTAGAAGAAAGACCAGAACCTACAATCTCATATCTTAAAAAAAAAATACTCATAGAAACTACCATTGTTACATGAATTCTATACTTTTTAGTATTAAAAATTTCGTAATAAGATGCTTTTTCATTTAATACCTTGAAAGTATAAAAACTATACTAATTTGCACCAAGACTTAAGAAAAGTCAAATAACGTGACAAATAGAAAAGCTCTAAATTCCAGCTAACGCGGTATGTATTCGAATTATCGATGTAGATTCGTATAAAAATATTACTCGAAAATACACAATTAAAACTATAGAGTATAAAAACTATACTATTGAGTGTACATTTGATTTTTGATTTTTTTTAACAACTCTTAGAAAGGTTAAACTATTGGTTTTTTTTGAGTGTACATATTTGTGAGTACAATTTCCGCATGGAAACAATCGTTAATGCTATGAATAAACATTTGATAACCCCATAAAGGTGGGCCTCACTCAATAAGTCATTAGGGAAGTGCGTTGAGCAACGATTAAGTCACTCTAGGCGAAAGTAATGGCAATAACTCTCATTTAGCTCTCATAACTCATTTAGCTTAATTATCCACCAGGTTTGCCTGATAAAGTATTAAACGTTGTTTTAAACACTCAACGTTATCGTTTTGAAGATAATACAATCGCTTTTTAAGACCATGTCTGCGAATCGAATTTCCTGGTAAAACCGAAGTCATACATCTATTCTGGGAAGCGTGTACACCACTCACCTGGTCGCGCAGTGTTCCCAGCGTCATGTAGGGCCTCTGAGGTATGTAGAACAGCTTGCCGCGCGAGGGCTTCGTCACCTTGCCGCCCCACGTGGGCCACAGTTCGCCGAGGATGCGGAACAGGGACGACTTGCCGCAGCCGTTGGGACCGCACACCAGGACATTGGTGCCAGATCTGTAATGGGGGAAGTCTGAATCAAAATAGGGCCACAAGGGTCAATAACGTCTATAGATTGTCCAATTACAGCTGTCTCCCTGCTTGAATATTCAATAAAACCAAATGTAATGCTCTTAATGACTCCATTAAAACGGAATCGCGCTTATAATGCGTGACTTTGTGATCTGATCTCCCACAATTAAGCAATTACTGTGTCAGCTGGGACTGGAATGTCACAGGCAGATATATACAGATCTTTGCCCTCACCTGCCTTCGTGAGATTGTTTGGCTACCGTTAATGGCAATGATAATAGGGAATTCCTGCCTAATTTCTAGAAATATTTATGAGTGCGGGGTTAGGGTCAAGCCCTGAGATCGTTCATCAAGCGGACGACAACGCTGCAGTCGAGTAGTCAGTCAGCAATTAGTACCCCTGTTTCACTGCAACATTCTCGAGGATGGTTCATTCTTTTATAGCCCTGTTCCACTGCAACATTCTCGATGATGATCCATTATTTTATAGCCCTTTCCCACTGCAACATTGTGCTTCATTCTCGAAGATGATCCATTCTTTTACACGGGGTCTCCCATATGGAAGTATGGTCTATCCAAAATGAACGTTCACCATTCACCTTCAAGGTTTCTATACATACTTAAAAAAAATACCAAAAAATATAGATTCTTAAGCGATATTTCATAAGTTCCTGCCCTAAACCTTCTAACCCTTCTCTAATTTCTTATTGTTTTTGAAATTAGAGGCTCCTGTCCATCACACCTCAATTAGAGGCTCGCTAACTAATATTAGTCGCCTCCTAGGACAAGCTATGGCTTCTCTCAGTTACTTACTTCACTTCAAAGGTCAGCTCCTTAAGGAGCACGTCCCCGTTGGGCGTCACCAGCGGCACCTGTTCGAAGCGGATGATGTTGTCCTCGAAGCACATGATTCCCTTGTTCGGCCCAAAGCTGCTGGCTGCTCCCGAGGCTCCGGCGTTCTGCGTGATGTTGTTGCCATTGACCATGGTGCGCTCGTAGGTGCCCTTGTTGAGGTCGCTGAGCACCTTGATCAGCTCGGTCATGCGGGCGGTGAAGCCCGCAAGGCGGGACATCTCGCGCCCGGCCAGCACCAGGCGTCCAATGGCTTCCGCCAGCTTGACCAGCATGCGACCGTAGGTGTAGTAGGCCTGCAGCCGCTGGCCGCTGTGCTCGCCGGACAGCAGCGGATGGTTGTCGGTGAAGAAGGGAATGGACACGGCATAGAAGCCCACAATCGAGGCAAAGTCTGTGGAGGATACCTTGGGGTTAGAGTAAGGTGCCAGATGGTGGCCAGATGGATACGTACATTTGCCAATGATGTTGTCAATGATGCCCATGCTGACGCGGAACTCGAGGAACTTGCGCAGATGAGAGCGCAGCTTGGAATAGCTGGCCAGCAGGGTGAGCTTCTCGCGCACGTTGCCCTGGTAGAAGGCCACCTCCTCCGAGTTGGTGATCAGCCGGCTATTCACATACCGGAACTCGCCCTCCAGCTTCTGCTCCTCGACGGTGAGGCGGCCAGTGGGTCGGCGCAGGCGGGTCAGAAAGACGCCGGCGAACAGCAGGTAGAGCATCAGGATCGAGGGCGTCTTGCCGCCCAGGTTCACGGTCAGGCGGTACACGTAGATGAAGATGTCCAGCACGGGCTTGCTGATGTTCGAGTACAGGTCCGTGGCGCTCTCGCAGAACTTGTCGATGTCCGTGGTCAGCAGCTGGTCGGCGTTGGCTATCCTGTTGTCCAGGTTCGACATTTTGTAGTACGTGTAGCCACTGGGGGGAGGTGGGAGGTCAATTAGGTCAATTAAAAATTCGATCGGGGAATGTGGATTGTTAGCTAAGATACGAGTATGCATCGCCTGCATGCAATGCACGGTCTGTTTAATTCCGCTTAAATCTTGCCTAGGCAAAACCGCATACATTAGCCATGTAATCATTAAAAGTGATACATATTAGCATAAAGTAATAGGGGGGCGAGAATTACTAGAAGAAAGTCTAGGAGTAGCCCCTAATTTGCATTGTTTATAGAAAGTGAGAGCAGTTTTTTATTTATATTGCACGCTTCTCCATTATTTACCTTTTTATATAATAAATAAGCACTCGACAAGTTAGACTTGTTTCGTATATTTACATATCGAAATCGCTGTAGATAATAAGATATATACTTACTTTAGGTACTGACTGTACAGGTGATGTGTGAGGTTTGTGCGAAAGCGAAGCTTCAGCTCACCCAGACTCCACTTGAGGACGTTGGTCACCACGGAGATCTGGCAAAGAAGTCAAGTTCAAGGATGTTCCGGGCTCGATTTATATAGCCTTACCGCTGGAAGAGCTGTCAGATACTTGAGCAGCGCCGTCTTGAACTTGGCTCGGTTCATGTGGATGATTGTGCTCTCCACCACGGTTGCATTCTGGATCATCCAGATGTCGCTCACGGAGCGTCCAATGAGGGCGGCGGCCACCAGGAACAGCAGTCCCGTCTCCACGCTCCAGAAGCCCGGTATGAGAATGGCTGAAACGAGCTGTTAGCTAGACCTGGCTACCGGCAGAAGGGGATCTCTATGAACTTACGAAGCAGCTGGCGAAGCTGTTTGAAGAATACTGAATTGACATGGGCCTTGCCCGCCTTCTTCTCCTTCTTTTCGGCAATTGTGTACTGGATCTTGTCCTCATAGCCGGATTTCCTGCAATACAAATATAAAAGTCAACGTTGATGGATGGATATATGATCAGTTCCCCGACCCGTTTTGCTCGCACATATGAATATTAACCCTTGCCCTTTGCCAGCAACGAGTTAATTAATACGCGTTGTTGGCTTTTATCGCCTACTCAATAATTCGCCAATAAAGACGCGACATGTTTTTACGGTCGCCATAAACTCTTTTATTTGCACTTCGCCGAGAGGGTTATGTAGATGATCCATGACAGGTGGAAATTCCATTTTCCAGACACCCTTCTGCAGACCCGTGGCAGCCGTAAAATAGAGGAATTCAATTGCGGGCACTATCTCGGATAGCCCCAACCCCCAAGTCTATTTGAACGTTAGACCCGATGGCAGCAGCTAAAGTATATCAATTTCCTTTAGCAGACATGAGTCACATTAAAGCAAATGCCAGGGAGAATGAATAACACAATCAGACATGCATTTGGTAATGGCAGCCCAAGAAAGGCAATATCAGAGGTTATTTGGCTATTTTAATAAGCAAAGGGTTTGGTAAAAAAATATCCAAGCTAAACCAATAAAAAGAAAACAAAAATATTCTCAAGCAGTATAACGAGTATAGTATAGATTTTATACTTTATAATATCAAATGTATTATTATTTTAGTATCTACATCGAAACTTTGATAACATATCGCGTTAGCTGGAATTTAGTGCTTTTCTGTTTGTCGCGTTAGTGATTTTTGTCAAGGCTTGGTGCAGGATAGTATAGTTTATATACTTTCGTAGTATCAAATTAAAAACCACCTCATTAAGAAATTTTTAATACTCAAAAGTATAGAATTAATGTAACAACAGTATAGTTTCCATGAGTACTATTTTTTGGTGTACAAAATATCTAAACTAGATATGGATCCATTGTAGGATTCTTATTTTGAACTCTACAGTTCAGTTTCTGATTGTTTGTAGGTTTCTGATTAATAGATAACCCGTAACAACTCATAGAACCCCTTCTACGATAAGTACTAAGCACTTCGGATTACTATTAACCCAACCGTTATATGGATATAAACAGTAAGATTAGATTCTTCTATTTTTGAGAGTTCAATTTCTAATTGTTTGAAAATTTCCGATTGATAGATAACCCGTAACAACTCAGATAACCCCTTCTACGATAACCACAAATTCCATTTACTTGAACTAAGTACTTCGGATTACTATTAGCCGGGAACGAGTATAAAATACTATAGCTATATGGATATAAGCAGTAAGATAAGACTTCTCTCTTCTGTAGAGATCAGTTTCTGATTGTTTGTATGTTTCTGATTGATAGATAACCCCTTTTACGATAAGTACTAACCACTTTGGATTACTATTAACCCGAACCGATCATAAAATACTATAGTTATATGGATATAAACATGCTATATGAGCTGACCAGCTCAACACGGATGTCTCCCTCCACCTACTATAATGAGGCGATTGCTTCAGAGATTCAGAGCCGGGCAAAGGGCAATTACGTCTACGGATCCACGGAAACATCGATGATCGGCCAAACGAATCGCTGCTGGTGCAGTCTTGAGGGGTGGTGGTGGTATGTGGTGTTGGCTGGCGTGGTGCTGGTGGTGCTAGCCCCAAACAAAGTACAAAGCTCGCGCCTTGGTTATCTGGCGGGGGAAAAAGCGACGAGTCGCGATGACTTGGCCATTTCTTGGATTCCGCAGCGCGACGACTCTCTAAATTATTCATAGTGCTCTTGTATTTATTTATATATATATCTATCTATCGGTTCGTCTGCCTGTCTGCCCGTCTCTCGTGTGCTTTTCCTTATTTTGAAATTCGTATATTAAACTTGTTTTCACCGCCTGCGCGTGGAACATGTGTTTGGGTCCATAGGTCACTCTAGTAGTTCCCCGACACCTCCGCCTCTGTCTCTGCCACTGCCTCTGCCTCTGCCTCTCTCCCGCTGTCCCGCTCTCTTTCTCTTTCTCTGCCGCTCACTCTCTCTAGTCTCTGGTGCGGCACTACTGTCCCCAATCTGGACAGCTTATCGCCGCGATCGCCTAATGGGGGGGCACATTGAACCCAAACACGAGATGATCGAATCGCTTTGAATCGGATGGGCGGCCGGCTGACTCAGATACAGTTGGTTTGGGCAAAGTCCAACGGTTCTTGTGCCAAAACCAAAACCAAAACCTAGACCCAACCCAACCTCAGCTCTTATCGGCCCGATAAACACACTCATTACCTGCCGGCAGAGATCGCCTCGGTAACGTGGCAGACCCACCACCAGACCAGGTGCAAATGTCAGGGAATCTGCATCCAAATAGCGATCTCATTTCACGCGGCAATTATACAAATTGCAACTGCATATATTTGGGCCTTTTCCAGAGGGCCAGAAGAGCGATTTAGCAGGGCCAAGCGTTGCCGCCGGGTCGGGGCACAAGGTGCAGCAATCAAGTCACAGCAACTCCCGCTGAATGAATCTCTTCTCGGTTCTGCGTGCTCAGTTCTCAGTTCTCCATTCTCCCATCCCCCTGCCACTATTGCGCAACACTCGCTCGCGAAGCGGGAAATACCTGGAGCTACCTGTGGAGTGCGACGGCACGGTAAACACCAATTAACATTTATTCTCGCCGAGTGCGATCCACAGTCACAGTCGCCGCCCTCAATCCCGCCGCCTTTAAGGCGAAAACAAAAGAAATGGAACAAGAAAGCTGGGTTCTTTCAAAGCCGAAGTCTGGATGCTCTTTAGATGTCGTTTTACTCGAATATGTATCTATTATGTTGTAGATACTCTTTACGAACTACCTTTCTATGAGTTACCTCCCAAACCATATTATCAAATCCCCTGAGGTTCCGTTTTCTCTTGCCCAAATCATAATACCCTCTCCGCTGGGTTATATACGAAACGTAACGTAACGAAACCTGAACCGGAATTTGTCGTTTCATGGTGCCGGTGGCAGTGCCCGTCCCCGAGTCATTAAAAAGTACGGCTATAATGTTTATGTTTGATACTCGGGTGCCGGGTGTCGGGTGTCATCAAATAACGACATCCATTGGGCACGCTGGCTACTACTGTGAGTACATCCCAACCATGTGTGTGAGAATGTGAAGTGTGTTGCAACGACGAGGTAAACTGCCCACCGGTTAAGTGCTGCTGGATTTCCTAGTTGCTGGACTTTCGGACTCGCAGATTTGCATAGGTGTTGTTCAACCCTTGGGAGGGAATGCCAGACATGTATCGGGGATACCCTTCAGAGGCACTCGCACTCAAGTACAATCAATTATCAATATTATTGAAAGCTAATAATGCGGAACTAATGACCTACCTGTATTCCTGTACATATAAACGGTGAATGTTGTTGGTCAACATGGGATACTGATGGGAGAGAGGTGGCTCTCTCTCAAACACCTTCTGGTTCTTGTCTGGAGTGTTTTGCCAATAAGCTTTCTAATAAGTTCTTTTGAGCATTTAGTTCTGCATTTCTGTGACCTTTTTCGGTCCCTCTGCTACGCTTTGCCTGCAATGTACTAATATTTGTGTAAGTAGCCTGTCTCCCTCTTCCACGCTTTGCCTGCAATGTACAAGCAAAGCAGCAACAACAGCTTATAAGTTGCACTCAGTAGGGATCTTGTATTCTCTTGGTAGCAAAACCGAAAGAATATATTATAATATTCCCTAAGATTATGGAACCGGGCACCGATATGCCCCACACCGTCCAGTGGAGGGCACTCGAGTATGCAACGTCGCATAAATTTGCCGGTTATCCACACAAGTTGCGCTACCTCGGCCACAGCAGCTACAGCAACAGCGGCAATAATAGCAACAATAGCAATAATAGCAATAGCAACAACCATTGCCACAATAACAATAACATGTACCGCCGACAGCCCATTAAAAATCTTTCATTTCGATTGCTTTCCAAAGTGCAGAGCACCGCACCGCACCGGAGTGCACGTTCCGATATACACGGTGCCCACTCCGAGTACGAGTACACCGCTGGTGCTGGTGTTGCAATGCAGACGAGGTGCGGACGACGCTGGCTAACAATTCCGATTGCTGCTATCGGAATAATCGCAGCCATTATCGAGTGGCCACTAGATGGATGTACTTACCACCACCACTGGCGGGGCACTCGTCCACAATCTCTCTAATTAATTGTTTCTGTCATGCAAATGGACTGGCTACATGGAGAGCCATTCGGTTGATTCAATTAGACCGGCTGGATGGACGGATTGCCTGATTGGGTGGGTGTTTTGGGATGGGCAGGGCGACGGGCCCAACCCTGAAGTGGGTCACATATAGTCGGCAAGGGCGCGTTAACAACATAATCGGCGCTGCGAGCGGGGCGCCGATAGCGTGGGTCTGTATGGTCTGTCGCGATACCGATTAGATTAGCGCAAGTCCGTCCACAAGACCAAGTCCATCCATCCATCCAAGCACCGAAACGTGTCCCGCACCGCCGTAGCTGGGACTGTAAATTGCCGATTGGGAAACTTTGAACAGCCATCAACGGGCAGCGGAGTGACGGTCCACTTCTTGCGACACCTGTCCGCATCCGCCGCAGCCACTGAGTGGTGGAGAGCGGAGTGTGCAGTGTGCAGTGGAGCTCGGCGTGTGCTGGTGCTCCAGTGCAGTGAAAGCCTCTCTAATCGCTTCGAAACAATGTCTTGGGGCACTATTTCGATTTGAATTGTCTTTAACTGGGATTTGGAGGGGACAACGCAAGAGTTCGATGTATCTATCTTTTGTGTCAGACACGTATTACAGGAATATCAGCACCATATAAAGCAACATCATGCACTTATATCGGCTGGTATTCAGGCTCATGTAAAATAGTTATATTAGGAAGAACGAATATTAGAAAGACCTGTTGACTAACCCATTTAATGTTAATGGAATTCATTTTGCAGAAACCCGCGTTCTTCTGCAGAGAGTTGTCATAAGAGAAAGCATAGTGGAATTATAGGAATTATAAGAGAAATAAAAGTGATATTAAAGACATCTTATCAATTTCAATTGAGATATACCATTGAAACTGATATTTATCTCTTAATTTGGAGGAGGAGATTTTAAGGCTAAGGTCAAGTATTAACCATTTTTTTATGAATATCGCTTAGATCGGGCTTTGGAGAGCTTTCGCCGGTCAAGCTCATAACCCTTGTGGCAGATCTGAGTGCTTCTTGAATGCAAACACTAAGAACCCACAGAGTTTAAGTGATACTTTGGCAAATATAAAATATATTCATATATAATATATAATTTAATAAAGGCCAAAAAGAAAGCACATTGATATTTCTTGGCAAATGTGAGGTAAGATCCAAAACCGGAATCCGAATAAAAATCTGCTATGATAAAGCCGGGAATTATCTCTCCTCCGCTGGTTATCCTTGGCCGGGAGTGGAGGTGGAAATGGAAGTGAAAATGGAATGGAAACCGGAATAAAGCGAAGGGGAAGCGTGCATCCAGTGTGAGAAACCAGTTTGGAAGCCACCAGCTTGGCGGTGACCCACTAAGGCATCGTATGATCCACGCACATCTGTGCATACGAGCCAGCAGCTGGAGCCTAGTGGAGCTAGTGGAGCCAGTGCAGCTGTGGGTCGGGCCAGTGCCAAGTGCAGTGCGCAAATAAATCAGACACTGACACTGCCACAAACACACACTCTTCAATGTCAGGAGAATTTTCGGAGGCCATGGCCGCAAACACGAACGCGAATGCAAACGCGAGTGTGACCGCGACCGAGACCTTCCTCAACGTGGCTAGCGGGTCAGGAGGGAGTAATTGAATGAACAAACTGAGCAGGCAGGGAGGGAATGGATCACAATTACCATTTCAATTGCGACTGCGATTTACGATTTACGATTTACGATTTACGATTTACGATTACTCACCTCTTCTTGTTGGACATCTTGCCGTAGGCAATTATCCAGAGGGCCGCCGTCATGCCCGCCACGCCGACGATGGCGCTCTGGTTGTTGGCCAGCTTGCTCAGTGCCGGTGCCATGTTGATGATGTTGCTCGCCTCGCCTGCGACTCAATTTGGAATTCGCGTGTGCTTTGGGCTTCCGCTTTGCGCAGATTCGGTTGGAGTTGGCAACGATACCGAGATACCGCACGTGGATACCGCACACAGCGAAAAAGTACACACAAAAAAAAAGCCAGCGGCCCTAGATTCGCACTAGTTTTTGCCTATTATTGTTTATTGCTCGAATTTCGATATGGTGACGAGTCACAAACACGCGCGCACGCACACGCACACGGACACGGGACTCGGCGGAGAGCAGGATGTAAACACACCTGGTTCGACTCGTCCTCTCACTAGCTCTCTCTCTCTCTCGCTCGCTCTCACTCGCTGGCTGCCACAGCCTGCCTGCTCACACACCTTGCTGCTGCTGCTGCTGCTGATGGTGCTGCTGCTGCGTCGTCTTCTGCTGCCGCTCCTGTCCTGCTGATCGAAGGGGGAGGTGGACTGGGAGTGAGTGTCATACACTGCGGCCGCTTTTATTTATTCAATTCTCGCCAGGCGCATCGCTTTGTTTGGTAATTACACGCCAAGCTCGCTCGTTCCCTCGCTTCTTTTTCTCGGTTCGCTGGTCCGATACCGAGCCAACCCTTCGCTTCAACAAAAAAAAACCGTTTGAACTAGTGCTGGGTGGCTTAGAGGTTGGCTGGTCCGATATCAGACCAACTAGCGATGTGGAGGTATATCGATATTTTATGTATCGTGCTATCGTTTTGCCCAACTATCCGAATATCGCTCTTTTTTTTAATGTTCCTGTATTTTGTCTTTGATTGCGCTTAGGTCTGTTTCTACTAGGTCCGCTTTTTCCTATTTCTAGATTTCTAAGAAGAATTAATAAAAAAGAAGGCTAATTTGTTTCTGAAACATATAAATTTAGCGAAAATAATATGGCTACCAAGTCAATGAATGTGTGACTCATTTATAATTCAGCTTGGTGCAAGGATTGTGGGATCTAAAATAAGCTTTTTAATTATTTATTACAAAAGAGATCACTACATTGTTCCTGTTGATACGCGATAGTCAAAAAATATCGATAGTGCCGGCCATCGATAAGCCATCGATGGTGCTACGGTGTTTTCAAAGCACAAATTCTTCCTCGGCCTCTAAAGAGGCCCTCAATTTCCTTTTTTTCTTTCGCAAAACCTCGCAAGTTGTAAGTATTAACCATTATTAACTACTCCTCTTAAAGGCGAATGCAGACTTTGTACTTGCACTTTGCCAGGCATCCTTTACTGCTTGTGTCCCGGCCTAGTTGCGAACGGAAAGAAAGCCAAGTAGAGAGAAGTCCTTTCGCATCTGAAGATAGAAGCAAAAGTCGAGTATTCGTGATGTGTGCCCAGCCTAGTCCCCTCATGAATCCCCAGCAGCAACAGCAGCATCAGCAGCAGCAACAGCAGCAACAACAGCAGCAGCAGCAGAGCGAGCAGGAGAAGGTGAGCCACGTTCGGGATTTGCAGTTGCCAGATGGTCAGGCTAACGCTCCTCCTCTTTCCCGCCAGGTGTACCAATGGATTAACGAGTTGGCCCACCCAGACACGCGCGAGAATGCCCTGCTTGAGTTGAGCAAGAAGCGCGAGACCGACTTGGCCCCTTTGCTGTGGAACAGCTTCGGGACGGCCAGCGCTTTGCTGCAAGAGATCGTCAACATCTATCCGTCGATAACGCCGCCAACCATGACGGCGCACCAGTCGAACCGCGTGTGCAATGCGCTGGCCCTGCTGCAGTGCGTCGCCTCGCATCCGGAGACGCGCACGGCCTTCCTGCAGGCCCAGATACCGCTCTACCTGTACCCGTTCCTGTCGACCACCTCCAAGACCAGGCCCTTCGAGTACCTGCGCCTCACCAGCCTGGGCGTCATTGGAGCGCTGGTCAAGACCGACGAGCAGGAGGTGATAACGTTCCTACTGACCACCGAGATCGTGCCTCTCTGCCTCAGTATCATGGACAGCGGCTCGGAGCTGAGCAAGACCGTGGCCACGTTCATAATCCAGAAAATACTGCTCGACGAATCCGGCCTTTCGTACATCTGCCAGACCTACGAACGTTTCTCGCATGTGGCCATCACCCTGGTAGGTATTGGATATCAGATTCTCGAAACACTTGCTTACTTGCTTCTGTGAATTCAGGGAAAGATGGTCATCCAGCTGTCGAAGGACCCGTGCGCCCGCCTGCTGAAGCACGTTGTGCGTTGCTATCTGCGCCTCTCGGACAACACTCGGTACGTATTGGTGGACGGGATTTAGTAGAACATGAGCTGCAACTCTGCTCTCTCTCGTAGCGCTCGCAAGGCCCTGGGCCAGTGCCTGCCCGATCAGCTGCGCGACGGCACCTTCGCCTTGTGCCTGCAGGACGACAAGTCCACCAAACAGTGGCTGCAGATGCTCCTGAAGAACCTCGAGCTGGGCGCCACCCCGCAGCAGATCGGCATGTCTCCGCTGGGCTCCTAGATCTCTGCCCACACCCACTCACATGCGCGCTCCTCTCAAGTATTGCCCTGACATCCGTGAGGCCCCCCAGCCCTTGTCAAGTCTCCATGGGATTGTGGAGACTTTCCATTAAGTTTGCTCTGAATTGCACCTGCCTGAGTCTCTAACAGAAGCCGAATTGTAAATTATACATATATTTAGTAATGATTATATTAGTTTATCCCCTGATACCATTTAACTTACAAAGTAAATAAAGAATAAAGTGTTCAAATTCGTATTTTCTGGAGAGCGTACTTGAAAATTGTAAGCTGTGGTGGCTGCTTTGCTTGTGCATTGCAGGCAGGGCGACAAAGAGAAACCGAGATAGAGAGAGATGAGGATAAAGGGACCAGAATCAATGAATTTGCGCCAAATTTAGAATAACTTTATTAACAACAAAAATAAACAATTAACTAAATAATAGAAACATGTTTCGAAAGAGTGGTGTCTAAACCAAGATGGCAACAAAGCCAGGCGGCACCCTTTTCAGCTTTGGGTGTTCCTTGTAGCCAGGGTATCGATGATTCCAACTTCTATTTCTTATGATTAGCCTCCTCGCTGGATTGAAATCGTGGTGCTCCTCCCACACCCGCCCCTGGTGCTTAAGTTTCTCTCCTTGCGCCAAGGCGGCGACACTTTTCCTCTGGCTCGGCGGTAGTTTCCCAAAGGAGAAGTCCATTGGCTGCTTCCATGTTGGGTATTTTAGGGGTTTCTCCAGGCGCTCCGGCATCTTTTTCGGCAGAGGTCGTACTCTAAACCGAAGTGCACATTCCTGCTCGGGGCCCTGAAGCGGATAGTCATCATCGTCCGAGTAGCCCAGCACTTCGTTCTCCATGTGGTTTAAGATTTTTAGAGTTGAAAGAACGTGTTGCTTGGTGTCCATTATAATGTCCAACAGCTCTTTTGCCGCTTCCGGACTCAGGATTCTTGAATTCTTGCGGCATTTGCTGTGTGTTGGCTCCGAGGTATCTGGAGACTCTGTTGGCTCTGTTGGCTCTGTTGGCTCTGTTGGCTCTGTTGGCTCTGTTGGCTCTGTTGGCTCTGTTGGGATTCTTGGCGGATCTGTTTGCTGGATCGTGTCTGGACGGCGAGGTGGGTAATCAGACTGGCAGAAGGTCGGGGAGCGGCTGTCTGAGGTTAAGGGATGGGAAACAGGAAAGCTTGGAGAGTCTGGCCAAAGTGGACAGTACGGTTCCTTAAGCTTTGGTGCCTCATCCCGTTGTTTGCCCCAATAATAGGCCATCTTCCGATTGGGCTCTTGAAGGCCTGCCGAGTGTTCGTTAGCTTTCTCTTTCTCGTTCATATTTCCCAGTTCCATATAGTCCGGTGGGTCGAGAAACTCCTGATCCGTGCTTTCGATGGGATTGTGGGGGAAGGAATCGTCGAGCCTTAGGTCGGATCTAATTACGGGTTCATCTTGATGGTTTCCGAGTTGGGGGAAGGAATCGAGCCTTAGGTCGGATCTAATTACTGGTTCAGCTTGAAAGCCTCCGAGCTGGGGGAAGGAATCGTCGAGCCTTAGGTCGGATCTAACTACGGGTTCAGCTTGAAACCCTCCGGGCTGGGGGAAGGAATCGAGCCTTAGGTCGGATCTAACTACGGGTTCAGCTTGAAACCCTCCGGGCTGGGGGAAGGAATCGAGCCTTAGGTCGGATCTAACTACGGGTTCAGCTTGAAACCCTCCGGGCTGGGGGAAGGAATCGTCGAGCCTTAGGTCGGATCTAATTACGGGTTCAGCTTGAAAGCCTTCAGGATGAGGCCAGCTCTTGGCCCAGCCCGCAGCTGGAATCTGGCCAGGAATCTTTGGCTTATCTTCCATCCGCTCGAGGTCGTCCAGCTGCTTGAACAATATCTGGGGATCGGGTGTGTAACGTGTCTCTGGCAGCGGTTCATCTCTCCACCCCTTCTGGTCTCTCCTTTCGCTGGTGTAGTACCGTCCAGGTCTCCAGGAAACATCCCAGTCGGGGGCCCCGTTAGCCTGGTAGTGTCGGGGTAGGCCAGCCGATGGTCCAACGCAGGTCGCAATAACTATTGTCATCAGTGAAAGTACGATAGTGACGTGGATTCGAATCCGCATTTCCAATGTGCTTTTTAGCATCTTGACGAATTGTTCGCTCAGTCGATCTCTGTAGAATTCGATTTACTTCTAGTCACTTCAAGGAGACATTTTGGTCTGAGCTAGAAACTCGAACCTCGGCCGAAAATGTATGTGACAGGGAGAAAAAGGCACCTCGGACCCCATTTACAAAATATATATCCTTGATCAGCATTACCAAGTGGGTTTAACCTTGTTCGTATGAACACCTCGAACTCGGAATCTAAAAGAGATAGAGCTACCAAATTACCCTGAATTGAGTAAATATAAATATAAATATCAATATATTGTACTTAATTCGGATATATACATATATAAAATTGCGTAACATCGGATGGTAAACATCGGAGTTATTAAACAATAAAGTTGCAGTGTTTGGAAACATGGGCAACATCGGGGTGTTGCCAGACCCAATAGATGTTGCTAAGCACATCTCTAGCAACATTTGCCTAGCAGCACTCCCCTAGCAACATTGCATATCGTTGTCTGATTATTTAATTAAATTAATATAAAGAACATGAAGAACGCTAAAAGTGACCTAAGGTATCGAAGGGTTAAGTTCCCATAAAGTGCCTGCACCTCGAACTCTCTGATTAATACAGATTTTTCTTAAAACCCGAACATTCCCTCCAATCCTAAAACGAGCATTCTAGCATCTTTCCTTAGCTTATCGAATTCCAGGTCCCCTTGCTTATCGAGGTTTGGGGCACCGTCCCAGGGGGTTCGCCTCGAACATTATTCGACACAAAAGGGCTAGCCGTCGCTGTCCCTGTCCCATTCCATTCCACGCTTATCTGGTGGCGACCAGCCGGCAGATAAGGCGGATAAGTTGTGACATCCGCCCACACACAAAGTGCACAAAGCCGCGAGGCGAGGGTATATAACAAATGTGTGTATTTTCTGAGTTATCATAGCCAACGAAGCATTAACAAAGGACCTTTCATGTGTCGTTCTACTACAATTAAATTTGATCTCACGCCGACGCAGGCCCCGACCGATCGGATCCGGGCGCTGGAATGCGGGAAGAAAAGATAACCGGCGCCCGGGAACAGGTCAACGCATGAGCAGCACACCGCCGCCGAGCAGGAGTTGCGCCTTCCATCCTGGAACGCAGCTTCCGTTTCCTCGAGTTAGTTGGTGTCGAGCAATAAGTGGGACAAGTCTGGTCAACATGGGTAACGAGGACGCAATTCGGCTGATTCTGCGCTGCCACAGCACCTGCGGCTCTGTCGGGGCGGTGCGGCGGGTGCGAGACAGTCGGATGCGCCTAGTCGCATGAACCGTCCAGCCAGCCGTCGCGCCACCGCTCGTTCACCTTGCTGCAGTCGAATAGCGGCTTGCCCAGCTTGTCGTTTACCCTGTTGTGGAACTTGCACAGCCACAGCGATAGCTCCTTCTGCGAGCTAACGTTGATGGGGTTGACGTCCAGGCTACACAGCGCGGGGAGTAAGAGGGTCAGAGCCAGGCGGATAGGCAACTCAGGGGCACTTACTCTGTGCGAAAGTCCTTGGCGCAGAACTCGCAGGGGTAAAGCCGCGAGAGCACCTCGAAGAAGTTCTTCATGTCGCGCTTCTCGTTGTCCGTTGGGTTGTCCGAGTAGAAGGCGGCCATGGTGTGGAGCAGGCCCCAGGTGGAGATGCCCAGCCGCACCTTGTCCAGCGGGCAGTCCTCGCGAGGCAGCTCCTCGGCCGCGTTTATCACCTTCTCGGCGGCCGCCATGTGTTTCACCTGGAAGGAGGAGGAGAGGAAGGTCGTGTTAGCATGGGGTGACAGCTGCTGCGTCATGGTCACATGCTTACCTTGGCGCTCTGCACGTTCGAGAAGAGGCGCTGCTGCTTGGACCAGGACTTGAAGTCGTTGCAGGTGCGACAGTTGGAGTCCTGCTGGCTGCTGGCCTTGCGGCTTGCCCCAAAGGTCGGCTCGTCGTGTGCCTGCTGTGGAGGCGGAGGTGGTGGCGCGTCGGCGCTTTGCTTGCCTGGAGTTGGTGGTGGTGGGGGTGCGTGACGCTGGAACGAGGGACTGGGTTCGGACATGCCGAATTCGGGGTCCCGGATGAGGCGGAGCACGGTGCGCTGGAGGCGTCGGATTATCAGGCGGGTGGCCTCCCGACTGAGCTCTATGTGTGTGGGGCTGATATAGTCGTAGCCGTAGCTGTGGCTGTGTCGACGCAATAGGTGTGTACTGGAGAAAGGCAGCTCTAGAATCTTGAAACTTCGCTCGGCTATTGTGAAAATCATAAAAAGTATGCGCATGCTTGCCACCTTGTTTCAAAACGACATAATTTGTAGAACACGAGATTGACGGTTATTTTGCGGTTAACACAAGCTGGAAGCGGTGCTAGAAGCGATCTGCCTGCTCCCCAGAATTAATGTCTCTGAGGGGGCGTGGCATGGTGTGTAATTCGTAGTGTTTACGGATCCAGGCGGCCGGGCTTTTATTTAAAATGTATTCAGTATTCGATTTAGTGAATCGGATAGGGTGGCAACTCGAACCGACCGCTGCTGTGATCGAGTGATCGATAACCAATCAATCGATAGGTGCTGGGAGCGCGCGGAAATGTCACTATTTGAATAGGGCTAGCTAGGCGGAAAGCAACTAACTACGAAACACTCAAAATACGGCGCCGGGCAACGAAACTTACATGTGAGTCAGCGGTTCAGCCCCAGGTAAATTTAGCGCCTTGAAACTTGGTAAATTAGAATAACACATGTGCTGGTCTGGGCAATATTTATTGATTTTTCGAATCCAAACTTTTTTTTTTAACGTTTTAACGTATATGTACACAATACAATTTTTCGAAAACTCTTACATTTACCAGTTTGACATCTGTGACATAATGTGCAAAAGTTCCGTGTGATCGATCTGAAGGCACATGTTTATTGTTTGTTTATTGTGTATTAATACAGTAAATTCATTTAGTAACAACTACTACGGCTGGTACGTGTGAGTAAGACAAGTTAACAACTGGCCGTCGGTTTGGGTTAGCTGCGCTCCACTCCACTCCGCTCCAGCGTCCCGGAGGGCAGGGGGCAGGGGGATTGGCGAAGCGCAGTGGTTAGACATAACATACGAATACGACATCGACATACATAAATAACCGTCCGTTAGAAGGCACATAAATTACGCGTGTAAACATTACAAAAAGTTAATATAAAATGTAAGATTGGCGCCGATCTGGCTTTGACTCAGGCGTAGTCCCTGAACATGGTGAACAGGCTGTAGAGGACGCGCAGGGTGGACTTCAGATCCATGTTGACAATGTCCTCCGGCCGCGCCTTCGGCTTGGGCAGGCCCACGTCCTGCATGAGGTCGAAGGCGAAGGCCACGTTGCTCACCATCTGGTCAACGTCCTGGGGCGTCAAGTGGAACTCGTGCAGCGGCACAAAGAAGCCGCCCAGCAGGCCCATCAGGAGGCACAGGTAGACGCCGTCGCGGAAGTCCGTGTTCAGGTCGTTGATCTCAAAGTTCAGCTTGGCCAGGTGCTTGTTCACGAACGTAATGAGCGACTTCTTCACCACGGCCAGCTTGTCGGGCGCGCAGTCGATGAGGGTGTCGAAAGCGTCCTTCTCGCACCGCATGCCCAGGTCATCGTACTCGGATGTGATCTGCTCCTGGAACTTCTGGGCGTTCAGCACGCCCGCATTCTTCTCGGCAATCACCACGGTCACGAACACGTTCTCCGGTAGGCGGACGGGCGCCCGGAAGTGGCGAACCAGGGCCACCAGCAGATGCAGGATGGCCACAATGTTCTTCGAGTGCACGCTGGCCACCGACCATTTGGGAATCTTCTGATGGAAGCCCAGTGTCTGCGGTGGGATAGAGATAGAGAGATTAGAATGGAACACAGAATGCGTACCCGTGCTGGAGCACTCACGTGATTGACCGCCTTGAGGACAATGTTGAGCTTCTCGTGCTGACCCTGCTCCGACTGGGTGACCTCCGGCACGTCCAGCTTCTTGCCGGTGAGCTTCTCCCAGAGTTTGTGCAACACCTGGCCGTCGTACATGTCCTCCTCCAGCTGCTGGACGATGATGCGCTGCTCGGCCAGCTCGTCGTTGATCCAGTCGACGAGAATGCGCTGCAGCTTGATCACCTCGGGCTCGTTTATGGACTGCGGATCGATGACGGCGCGCTGCTCGTGCTCGCCTGCAAGGATATCAAGGATAAGCTATGACTGCATCGTATCCAGATGCAGGTGCAGATGCACTTACGCAGGGCGTAGTCCTCGGGCGGGATGTCATACTGACTGGGCGATCCGGGCGAGTCGATGGCGTACTTGCCCTCCTCCTGGACTTTCTTCACTGCAAGAAGGAGGGACAGAAGGGGGTTAACAACGATGGTAAACAACGATGACGACACAAGGCCGCCACACACACACACACACACACGCGCGCGATCGCATTCAGCTCTTTGTTTGTTTGTGTGCGTCACCAGTGACGCAATGTTCTGATTTAGCAGAGCATCCGCGCACATCTGTTCCCAGAAACGCTCCCGGAACGTCCATAGGGGCGTTTCCGGATCACTTTTCGGCCACATTCCGGCTGCCGGAGGCACAACTGTGACCCTGGGCCAAACACACCGCCCCTGCAGGCCACGAATTGAACCCTTTTGGGCGCTTGAAGAGCAACGGCGGTCTACGAACCTTCGCGGGTGCCGCGTTTGCGTCCCAGGGTGCTGAATTTGTCCCAGAAGCTGTCCTCCTTCTCGCCCTTCTTGATGGCCGTGGGCGTGTGCGGGGACTTTGGTCGGTTCAGCGTGGACATGGCGCAAAACGAAGGCGAGACGAGCAGTTAGTTGCGTTGCTAACAATTAATTTGGGCAGGCACTCTGTGTTATTGTTTCTGGCTGGCGATTTCCCTTGGGGCTGCCACCTGGTCAACGGCCGACCGCCGGCGTTGTTCAACACTGGAATTGGGATTCGCCCCCAAAAACGCAAAAATCTCTGAACGAATGATGATCCCTGTTTCAAGGATTACTTACTTTTCAAGAATGCCACCCCGTGTCCCCCTCCCCACACTAATCCAACTACAGTGATACTATAAAGATATCTTATTGATCAAATCAGATACTAGGGGGGGATACTAGGCTATATGCTTAAATGGAGTTGGGCAGCTGGCAGGCGCGCACCGCCACGAGCTGCAGCAGGACGAAGATCGGCGAGAAGACCTCCGAGTACTCGAGACCCATCCTGCTGGAGAGCTTCAGGCAGAGCAGGTACTTGAAGATGACGATCAGGACCAGGAAGTAGGTGCTCCACATGAAGCGGTGCAGGGCCTTGCGCTTGTTGTCCGAGTCCAGGTACATGCGGATGCCCACGATGACGCAGAAGTACGCGTTGCAGATGTCGATGAAGAACAGCGGACTAAAGATGGTGAACCAATCCTCCGCCGGCTCCGGCGGCATGCCGTTGAGTCCGCCCAGGCTGTTGCCTGGGTTTTCGCCCGACAGCTTAAAGGCCAGCGTGATGGTGAACACCAGCAGGCCGCATAGGTTCACCAGAATCTCGAACTCGGTGAGCCCGAGCCACCGCACCAGCTCCGATAGCTTGAACATCCCGTCCCGTCCCGCGTCTCGTCCTGCTGCTGCCTACTGCCTACTGCCTACTGTCTACTGTCTACTGTCTGGGTTTCCCCGGCTTTCCCCGGAACTGCTGCGACTGCTCTGGAACGACGATGTCGAAGAGGCTGCGGTTGAAGACCTTGATGTGCAGGGCCGAGTTGTTGCGCTGACGGAAGGTCACGTCCTCTGCATCGCACAGCGGATGCAGCTCGTCCACCAGCTGGATGGTGGAGGTGTTGATGGCGTAGCTGAGGGCGCCCTCAGAGTTGTGGACGAGGCGCAATGCAAGGTTGAGGCCGCGTGTGATCGAGAACCCCATGCAGTGCAGGAAGATTTCCTTAACGCCGGCGTTGAGCAGGTCCTCGCATCGCCGCTGCTGGGCCTGCGGGAGGAAGGTACGAGCAGAAGGTCAGAATAACTGTGTGGTGGACACCATGAAGCGAGCACTTGCCTTGAAGTCTGTTTTACTGGTGATATAGATGTTGTGACGGTCGCTAGTGGGACGCGGTGGCTGCTTGCGTACTACTCGGTGGTTCTGGCCTGGGCGGCTGTCTCGCTGACGGTTGGATCTTGGCTTGGCCCCGTGCTCGGGTGGATTGCTTCCCATTATCGGCGTCGGCGGAGACGAGAGGTCAGTTCTCCATTTGTTGCCTGCGCGTGTGTCACAGATACGGACTCCACTATACCAACCAACGGCACTCTCCAACACTGAAAGGCGGCGATCTGGCAGCCCGGCGCTAGCTGTCAAACTGACACTAGGCGATAGCTACGTTTTACCACCACTATTCCTATCGTCAGAGGCTCGTGAGATTCTTGGCAGTTGAAAATTTTTCGTCGTACTCTCGGAACAACAAAGGTATGTTTTTCGCACCGAAAACGCAAAAGCTTGCATTTGCAAGCACACCAGACCGTAAGCCAAGGCACCGATCGACTCGAGTGCTGCCCTCTTGCCACCCAAAAACAAATATACCCTCGACGGCCTCGCCATACGCCATATTCGTTCGTAATTCGTAATCCGCAATTCGTACCGTAACTCGTAACCACACTCACACAAGCATACACCACCACTCGCACACACACACACATATACTTCCGCTGGCCAGGCTCTTTTCGGGCAGCAGGAAAGAAAAAAAGTACAAATTACATAACTCGTTGGTTCTGAGGCATTCTAAGTGGGGCCACTCGGCGCTCCGTCGTCCGCCGTCCGCATCCGTAAGCGTAAGTTGCCCCCTAGTCCCCCCTACCGTGCGGATCCAAGCGGTGCCGAGTGCGCCCCCGGGTTACATAAGTCTCCATAAATATTGCCCGTCTGGGGGCGGGTGGGAAAGGGCGAAGGGGGGGCGTATGTATATCCCTAACCACAATCGTAGCAAGAAAGACAAACCAAAAACCCCTGCACCGCGTCCTGGTTCGAGTAACGTCTTGTATTCATGCGTTCAAGTCATTTTTCCATGCAGGCGAATCCGAAAATCCGATACGTTTCAGAGTCCCCAAGTCAGTTAAGCAAGCAAACAAGCACAAAGCACAAGAAATCACAAGATCGGATTCGATCGGCGAGGAGCGAGGAGCAAAGCCAGGCGCCATCGCGGAGAAACAGCAGCAGCATCGACACAGCGCAGCGGACATCGCAAACAAGTAAATTACCATTTCTCAAACATTTCTATCAAACAGATAACTGCAAGCCAAAGTACCGTACCGATCAAATCCAATCCAATCAAAGCATCCAAATGCGAATCTCAATCCGAAAGTATCCAAATTGCATAAGAATCGGGTGCGTTCGGCTCCTGTTCGCCTTTCTTGTCGCCTGGCCACTTGGCTGGAGCCGCAGCTCTAATGTCCAAGCCCGATACCCGTAACCCGTTACCCGTTACCCGTTACCCGTTACCAGTTATCAAGAATCCGATCATGGAGCCCCGCGCCAGCCAAGACAAGTCAAGACAAGAAAGCAAGCACTTTCGATTTTCGATTCTCGATTAACGAATCTCGATCATCGATCATCGATCAGCGATTCTCTATTCAGGCAGCAGCCAAAGCAAGGCTGCCGTAGCTCTCAATGCAATCAAAGAACGGCAGGCAGAACATATCATCAAAGGTACTAGAGAAAAGAACAGAAAACAGAAAACAGAAAACAAAAGAAGGCAAAGCAAAAGCCAAAGCAAAAGCAAAAGCATATAATGTTTTGTGTATATAGGTATTCCGTAAACGCGCCTCTGCCAACTGATCGATTTAACGCGGCACAGTTTCGAATTGCAGATCATCACGTCCTCACCCGACATGTCGGCAGCCCGCTTGCCCTACTATCAGCAGGATCAGCAGGACCAGTCGGACCAGCACCAACAGCAGCAGCGACGCGTCGCGCGGGGTCAGCATCGCGGCTACTACGAGCAGCGCGGCTCTGGATCCCGGCGTGAGCGCAGCCGCTCCATGGACCGCTTCAGCCGACGCTACAGTCGCAGCCGTTCCCACTCCCGCAGCCGCAGTCGCTCTGCGGAGCGCTCCTCTGGCCAGCGTCGACGCCGCGACGATCGCCGCCAGCAGCAGCAGCCGTCGTCGCGCTATCATCGGGACCGCGACTCCAGGGATCGCTCTAGAGACCGCTCTAGGGATCGCGACCGCGAGCGCGACTACTACAGGCGTTCGAACAACAACCACCGCCGCTCGGAGTCACCGGGGGGCTCTGGACCCGGCAGCAGCAGCCAGCGTAGGGGCCACCACGGAACATCGTCGTCTGTCGGCAGAGCCGAGATGAACGCCGTGCATAAGGCTGCCGCAGCCGCAAGCGCCGCTGCCGAGCAGGGCCAGGGCGGTTCCAGTTCCGTTGCGTCCGCCGTCGGCGCCTACTACAATCTAGATATTGACGAGCCCTTCGACAAGGAGCGCATCCACCGCGAGATGGAGCAGAAGCTGCGCGAGGCGCTAGCCCGCGAGGGCAAGGTGTATCCGCCGCCCAAGCCGGAACCGCCATCGCATCCCGTATTCGCCAACGATGGCTCCTTCATGGAGCTGTTCAAAAAGATGCAGGAGGAGCAGAAGCAGCAAGCGGGCGGTGCACAGTCCGGAGACCTCGCCGCCGCCGGTGGTGGAGCGGAACAGCTGGTCCTGCCCCAGCAGTTACAGTTTTCTGTACCGGAGACGTCATCATCATCTTCGTCGTCGGCGGCTCCCCCGCTGCCGTCCATTGCGGTGGGGGCCGCCAGCAGTGCTGCCGCTCCTTACATTGCCGCAGCGGCGGCCGGCAAGCTGGCACCGCCGCCGCCCATCGTGGGACGCCGACGCGGCGGAAAGATCCTAAAGACCGGCATGGTGGCCAAGCTCAAGACGCCCAACGAGCGCGACGTGGATCCGAAGGACTTCTGGTCGCTCTACCTGGCCGAGGTTAACAAGTACAAGAGCAACGCTTGTGACACGGACAACGGCAAGCGGCCGCTGGTCAAGTAGACGGCGCAACAGCTACCAAAAAGCTAAAGCTGCCCATTGCCCAATTGGAACATGAACTTGAACGCAGGCAGAACAGCAAACGTGAACTCCCCCAGCTCCACGATTACCCTTCCTCCCTCCCAGACATGGCACCGTCAGCCATCCGCCCTCCGCCCTCCGGTAACCCAATCCCCTGAAGACTTTTACGCGAGTCCTAGAAGGAGGCGCAGACAGGGCTGCGTGCGAGCTATGTAATTTGTATTTTTTTGTCACGGGTCTCGAGGGTTCAGCCGCAGCGCATCGAAAAACACACATATTAATCATAGTCTAGGTCGTAAGCCGTAGACCGTAAACCGTAGATTTATACGATATGTATCTCTATATATAACATGATATGATATATGATATATGATATATATATACCGCTCATTCAGCATCGACAAAAGTGAAGAACTAACCAATGTGATTTATATGTCTATCTCTTCCCTCTCCGTTTGCGCACTGAAATTGTACTTTTCATTTGTATTATCTCTCCATTCCACTCCCTTTCGCCTTTTGCTTTCTCATTCACATCCCACATCTCTTTCTTTTCCATACCCACTGTGTACCGCTGTGACCCCACCACCACCCCTCTCTCTCTCTCTCTCTCTCTATTTAACTGTCTATCTCTATCTCTGTCGCCTTGGTTTACGATTTGGTTAACTCCTTTTTTATTTTTATGATTGCTTCCCCCGGGTTCTGTTCGTTTTTATTTCCTTTTCCCAACTAAAGTCTATATGCAATTTTTCATGTCCAAAAACAAAAGCAGCGACAAGTCGTCAGACAGCAGCAACATGTCCGCCTACAAGCTGGAGACCGCCCCCTTCGATCCGCGTTTCCCCAACCAGAACGTGACCCGCTACTGCTACCAGTCGTACATCGACTTCCATCGCTGCCAAAAGAAGCGCGGCGAGGACTTTGCGCCCTGCAACTATTTCCAGAAGGTCTACAAGTCGATGTGCCCCAACGCCTGGGTGGAGAAGTGGGACGATCAGCGCGAGAGCGGCACATTCCCCGGCCGCATCTAAGTCCGTTACGTTACGTTTCGGTCCGGTCCGGTCCGGCCACCTCATCCATAGCAAAGAAACCCGAACCCGAACCCGAACCAGACACAGAAGCACACTCACCACACAGAGAGAAACAACCAGATCGATGAACGATGGACGACGGAGGAGCAGGAGGGGGACAGCAGGTCGACGACGTCTAACATCCCAACCAGGATCCGGCGATTGCAACAATTCCTAGAGAGACTAGTTTCATGTTTGTGCTTTCCCGAGCGGTGAATGAAGACCATCATCGACAAATACTAAAACAAATACACAATTGTTCAATTCTGTGAATTCTGAACCGATCCTTTGATCCTTTGTTTCTTCTTATCGATCTTGATCTTGGTCTGGATCTTGTTTTTTGCCGTTGTTGTTGGGCACGTGGACCTGGCCGAGACGCAACTGTATTCCGATCTGTTATTAATTAATAAAAACTTAGTCACGAAGTCGCCAACGTCTCATCATTTCATGGCTTGGACGAGGCCACGCACGTGAACGTGCTAAATTATCCAAAGGTGGTCCACACTTAATTTGAGATATAGGGGATTTTTTGAGGCAAGCTATATTTATATATCAATTTATTTCAGTTTAGTCCCAAGTTGCCTAGTTTAAACGGATCAATAAGTCCGAATTTATCTTTATCACATCTTTGATGATTTTGGACATCTCCCTATGATTAGGTAATCATAATAATTTTTTTCACAAAACTTGATACAAAATAAATATATTTTAAGTATATTTTGATATAAAATGATTACGTAATCAACCAATACGTAATGCAAAGTACAAGGAAAGCAGCAACAATGATTACGTAATTATAATATTTTTTTCCCTAAATTATGATACATTTTCCCTAAATTATGATTGCAAGTATATTTTAATATACAAATGATTACGTAATCAACAAATACAATCAATACGTAATGCAATGTACAAGGAAAGCAGCAACAACAGATCCCTTCAGTAATGAGCGAGAGATTTCTTTTAGCTGCACTCTGAGAGAGCTTCGCATATTTTCTCCACGATCACAATTGAGAGGAATCTCAAGATTTCCAACCCTTTTCCCCATTTTTCAAATAATCCTTCTGTTAGGAAACGGGTCTCAGGATGATCAAGGCCTAACAGAAGCTCCCTTTTACACCACCAAATACACCAAGAAAAACCAACCAGAATGGCCTGCATCGTTTATTTAATATGTATTTTCTTTGGTTATTACAAGTTCTATATGTTTTTTTTTTATCGCGAAGTCCATTCCCAGGCTTGGGCTTAACCTTTTGCCATCAGAGTTTTCAGGGAGAAGCCGCAGCTTCACATGACGCTCTCTCTTTGCTCAAAGGAAACCCCAAGGCGGGAATAGCGCCGAATGGCGCACGTTTGGCCTTAGCATTAGTTCTTCATTTAGTTAATCATTGGATTTTCAGTGTATACATATTCGTACATATGCGACTTTAAGATTTCCACTACTTTAGTTTGCTTAGTTAGTTGTTGTTATTATCCTTATGTGGTAAATATTGAATTAAACGGAACGAACCCTTGTCTGACAAGCGTCCTGGTAAATGCAGAGCCCAAGCCATTGATCTCCGATCGATCAGACATTGCTGTTGAACATTAAAACATGGACACTAGAGGAACGGAAATAACAACTAAGTTTGAGTAGAATTAAGATAAATCAACGATTGCGGACGGCAGCAATTCCTATACATTAACTTAAAGCAGATCAACTTAGCAGGTAACATGAAACTTGATAGGAAAATGTGGAACCGGAAATGGGAATGGGAACGGGAACCAATCGATACGATAGAAAAGCGTCTGCCTGGCAATGTCCAATCCCCGACAAGGCTCTCTGGGCCCTATTTATTTTGTTTTTTATATCATATATATCACTAATTGGTAATGCCCCAGCTGGCATTTATCGCGTGAATCGGCTTCGAATTCAGTTGAGTTTGTACCGCAGTTTGCATGGATCTCGGAGCTTAAAATACATATATTTGCTTTGAACGTAATCTTACGGATATATAGTGCTAAGACTGAGACGGCTAATCGAGCGGATCCTCCTCAGCTGTGACTCGTGCGATTGTGAGTTACATATATCGACATGTCGAGTGTGTATATTGTATCAATTACAGTAAGTGGCTTAACTTTGGCTAACTCTAGGTCTAACTCTAAGCTGGCCATGCATGTAGCTCCAACTGTACAGGTTTCAAATTCAAATGCATCTGCGGATTGCATATATATTGAGTATTGGTAGTACACATCTCCCATCTCCGCTCCTCCTTTTATTGTACTTAGTAGGTATTGTAGTATGGTATCCTCTGGGGCTGCTTCTCCGGGAGTGTATAGACTTTTAAACGTAATTCTTAGGCCTACTCGATAGTGGAAATGGAACGAAACTCGCTAGCTGCTGTACGTTACTACTTGAATCTCCGACTTGTCCGGTCTCGCATCGTATAATTATAACACAGATATGAACTGATTAGTAAGGGCGGCGTGTCTGCCTTGCGATATTTGAAGTGGGAGAAGCGTAACTAGTATTAAGTAGTTGGGCTTAGTATTAGTTTAGCAGGAATACGACGTACCCGTGACCCGTGGGCCACTCATCACTCATCATCCCTCGTTTGTGTTCCTATATCTGTAAGTGTAGTAACATTCGAATATACGTGTGGAGTGGAGGAGAACAAAAGCTTCCGCATGTCGGATGTCTTGGGTTCTACCTGTGCCATATTAGAGTAGCCTTACACCTACAATTTCGCTCTCGAAGAGTTGTCCTACCAGATCCAGATCCATTCATATCGACTGATATATTTAAAGCTTCTCCTTCTTCTCCTTCTTGTCCTGCCCGATCCATCCGATCTGTCTACCTGCTTCCGTGTCCAGTGTTTGGCACTTTGTGCCCCAACTACAAATTCTACATGCAACCGTACTTGTCTTGTCTCCTCTACTGCCCGCCGGACTCTCTAGAGTCCCAGTGCCTGTGCCTGTCCTTTAACCCCCGACCTGTGATCCTTCCGCGCCCAAGTACCGCAGCCCGTAGCCCCCTTACGGGTATAGTTACATGTAGCTATTGCTTGTTTGTTATCCAATGTCACGGACGATCTCGATCTTGTCGCACAGCTCCGACTCGGGGTCGTGGATGGTGGTGAAGTGGGTCCGGTCGCTGCGGAACGTGTTCCGCTCGTTCGAGCTGCTCTTAATGGACCGCTCCGAGGGCGTCTCTGTGCCGCTCAGCTGGATGCGCTTCTGCAGGGCCGACACAAAATTCTGCAAGGAGATCAGGCCTTAAAAATCTGCTGCCAGTGGATCGGCGGCTGCAGCTACTCCTTCCCCTTCCCCTCACTCACCTGCGATATGATGTCGCCGCGGGCCGTGCGCACCTGGTAGAGGTAGCGGAACTTGCGCTGCCTGGCCTCCTCGCGCGTCTCCCGGGTGCGGGACTGCGACCGTCGAACGGGGGCATGGGCGTGTCCTGGCCCCGCCTGCTGCTGCCCGCTGTTCGGCAGGTGGGCGGCATGGGAGTGGCCGGGATGGTTGTGGTGCCGCATGTACACGCGCTTGCGATGATCCACTCGCCAGGCGGTGATGAAGCACTGCACCATTATGCTGAGCACAATAGTGATGGGCCAGGCGGCGATCAGGAGGCCGCCGTAGCAAGGTGGCGGCGATGGATGCGGCCGCATGCTGAGTATCTGTTGCCAGGACAGGATTAGAACCAGAAAATCGTAGACATCGTCTACAACTCACCCAACTGATGGTCTCCAGGCCGTGCATAAAGAAGTCAATGGAGCCCAGGATCATGGCGGTGCCCACGATGCTGGAGGTGAGTATGGTCACGTACTTGACGCAGCACAGGGTCAACACCGAGCAGATGACAGCGCCGCCCACCACAGCCACGTAGATCTCGCGGTACTGTGGACACGTAAGAGAGGTAAAGATGGAGGAGAGTCAGGAAAGGTGCTTTGCCGCACTTACCCCGAACTCGTTGTCGGGCATGGTGGCCACGCACACAGCCATGGCGGCGCCGGAGAGCAGGGCGCCGGCAAAGGCGCTGATCAGGACGGACGCCACCGGGTATGTTGATCCCAGGACGGCGCCCAACAGCCCCGCCACAATGGCCAGCGCCGAGTCCGCCGGCTTGCCCAGGAAGGTGATCTGGAAGTCCTGCAGAATGAAGATGCCATTGGCGCCCACCATCAGGCCGCTGAGGAAGCCGACGGCGCGCAGGCATCGGTAGCCCAACAGGGCGTACACAATGCCGAATACCGCAAAGATGGCCCACAGGATGGCGGCCAGCGGTTCCGGTGCAGTCGGCGTGCACGTCTGTCCCTCCAAGATGCCCTGCGGAGGCACGAGTTATTCGTTAGAAAAGGATTCTAGGTTGGAGGTGGACCATTGCAAGGGTAATTCGATCAAGGACGCTGACATACATTGCAATGGGGCCGCGACGATGGCCCCACTCTTGGCCACTCCCGGCCACTCCTGGCCACTGGCAAGTGCAGTGACTCATTCATGTCAAATGCATGTATGTTTGCGATGGGTTTATGCGCAGCTTAGCATAAAAAGTTTGTTTTACGAACTGTTTCAAGTAGCATTCAATGCCTAACTCTGTCAATGTGCGAGCGCCCAACTGAATCGCTCTCTAGAGGGTTTTATTGAAAGAACTTTAGAAGAAGAGTTCAGCTGAGAAAATTCAACAAAAGACCGAAATAAAGAATCACGAAGTGTAATACATTTTAGACAGAAAGAAACTCCCAATTGGGTTTACAATAAATCTAAAAAAAGTGAGTATGAGTATGGGTAATTTGTGTAGATAATTAAAATCATGGTGAAAAGTGTTGGAATTGCAAAGGAAATTGTAGAATATTTTATAAAGTAAGGAGCTACTTGAGGTTCCTATTCAGGTAGTGAAAATTCAGTTTTCACATTATTACTTTTTACGGGGATACCCCAAAATTAAAGGTTGAAATACGGAGGATACGGAGGTGCTAAACAAATCACTAGCGTATTGAAATCACTTAAAAATGTGTCTTAAACTATGCTACAAAATGTGTCAATGCAAGAGAAAAACTAATTTTAACTGAATTTGGGGCCTTAAATAATTGATTAGTATTAGTAATAAGTATGGGTGTACCTAGCACCAAAGAATATTTTCAAAATTACAAAAAATAGTTAAGTAAGCCTCATTTGTTGTACGGAGCCATCTTTTTATAGGTACAGTTGTATCTATCCTATTTCGTAGATTACGACTTAGGTAAGAATAAACCATAACTAAAATAATAATAATCACAACTAAAGATCGTAAGGAACCGTGTATGCTAATTTCTGTGCAATCAATAATCTTTTTTCTCAGTGTGCATATGTATATGTAAATAGTATTGCAGTGCTGCTATCTCGTCGTCCTAAACAGCTTAGACTCCACGACCTTCGTGTGGATGGGAAGTGGAGCAAATTCGTGAAGTGGAGCTCATGCAGCGCTGTTCGCGCACTTGGCGCCGCATGAGCGCAGCTCCAGCTTTTGACACACAAACCCCACTTATACACATTACACTCGACACTCGACACTTTGCATATTGTCTCGACTTAACCTAAAAACCGTGCAAATATGCGCGCATGTGTCCGTGTGCGGTATTTACTGCAAATTGCTGCGAGCTTTGCGCCAGTATGGGTATGGGCGGTACGCACCTTGATGAGGAAGGGCCAGTCCAGGTGAGTGATGCCCATGGTGTCGTCGGAGCCATAGTCGTGGCTATCGTAGCCCGCGTCCGGGCCCGCGCCCACTCTCATTGCGGCGACGGCTCGAAGATCGTAACTGTGTTATTGTTTTGAATGCTGTTGTTGTTGACGCTGTTGTTGTTGCTGTTGGCAGTGCTCTGTATGATTAGCTGGCTGTTGTGGTTAAGTGCTCTTCACTGGCGACACTGTTCTACGAGACCAAAGTTTCCGCATTCCTGCACTGTTTCAGACATGGCTTCGCGCTCCTTCTCTTCCTCCTCTTACTCCTACACCTTCGCGTCCTATGCGTCCTCGTCCTCTCTCGCTTTGTGTGTCAACCTGCAGAGGACCTCAAAATAGGGCGGAGCACCTCAGGGCAGCCTGCTGCTGCGCCAGGCGCCAAGTCCTGCCCGAGTCCTGGTGCAAATCCTTTCTGCCGCTGCCTGCGCCTGCCTAATCCCTGCCAGCGCTGCTGTCCGGAGTACACATTTTCGCTCGATTTCGCACTGCGTCGTGGGCGGACGGCGGACTCTTGCTGTTTCAATCGGGGCCAAGCCAAAATCGCTTGTGGTACCAACAAAAAATACGGTCCTGCGGCCAAGGCGAAAGCGAGCTGCGGCGCCAGACAGGGATGGCTAGACGACGGCGTAGGGCGCGCGCCCTTTCGCCTCTGCGGGTTAGAAAGGGAGCGAGCGTGAGCCCAGGCCAGCCAGCTTGCGTAAGCAAACAACCCTCGTCGGAATGGAAGCTCTAAAGCTCCATAAAGAGCTTTGTGAAGCTCAGAAGCGGAGCAGGTGCGATGCGGCAGGACGCACCTTGCAGCACGGTGTCCGTGTCCACTCCACCCCTTAGCGGCGAATCGGAAAATACACGGCTTTTGGCTATCACTTCCTTTTTGGCTATAAGAGGCTCTTAAGAAGACCGTACTTTTCCACATTTTATATATATATTTTTTTTTAAATCTAAGATAAAAACCTTCATAACTAAGCCAAAACAGCCTTAATTTCAATTCGGAAAGCTTTTCTGTGTCAGTTTTTATTGGATTAATAAATCTGCTTATTAAGATTAGAAATTTAAGCAAAAAAAATTTTCAAACAATTTTTTCGTGCTTTTTGGAAAAAATAACTGGCATCCCCCTTATCACATTTTGAAAAATGGACACTTTTTTTTTTCTGATATTTTTCAATATTTTGGTTTTAAGTGATTACAATTTTAACGACGAATCGGAAAATACACGGCTTTTGGCTATCACTTCCTTTTTGGCTATAAGAGGCTCTTAAGAAGACCGTACTTTTCCACATTTTTTGAATCTAAAAATGTGTCGAAAAATATTTTTATTTTTTTTTTAAATCTAAGATAAAAACCTTCATAACTAGGCCAAAACAGCCCTAATTTCAATTCGGAAAGCTTTTCTGTGTCAGTTTTTATTGGATTAATATATCTGCTTATTACGATTAGAAATTTAAGCAAATCTATTTTTTTGTCTTTTTTTGAAAAAAAATTATGATGTAAATGATGATAAATCGATAAAAATTTTGTTTCTGATATTTTTTAATATTTTGGTTTTAAATACTTTTAATGACGAATTGGAAAATATCGCGGAAAAGTCGCGAAAATATCGCGGAAAAATCGCAGAAGTATATACAACAAAAAAATCGTAGTTTTCTATAGCTAAATTTGTTCATTTTTCCTGACTTTTTTCATAACCTGTATAATGATACATCGGTTAGCTAAATTGTTGTCTTTCTTGTAAAACTTTAAAAAATCTTTACAAAAATGATGTATTAAAAAAAATATGTTAATGACATTTTCGTAATCTGGTGGCCTCTACAGCATACAAGAATACATTTCGCATTAATGGGCTTGGAGCAATTAATTATTTTTGTTTTGTAAACTCATGTGATATATATAGCAGCCAACTGAGTAATGAACAGTGAACAAATGAGCAACGGAGCAATGAGCAGTGAACAAGTGATCAATTGAGCAATGAACAAGTGAGCAATATGAGTGAGTTGACTCTTTTGAAAAAAAAGAACAAGCTAGCATGTTCCCCCAAATTAGCAGTATTTACCTACACTAGTATGAATATTATTTTAGAAATTTGCCCAAAAAATAAAGAAAAAATTCTAAATTTAAGAAAATTTATCTTTAAATTTAAAAAAAGATTTATATCAATTTGCCCTAATTTTAAATATAAGATAAATGTTAAGCTTATCTTTATGGTGAGCTTTTCTGGAAGACAAAAATAGAACAAATTTCTTGATTTTATGGTTCATTATCGTCACTACGTGGACTGTTGTCCACAGTGATACCCTGAAAGTAGAGCTGGAAAATTATCTATGTTCATCGATGTAACATCGATGTTTTCATACTAAAACTTCGAAAACTCCGATACTTTTTCAGCTCTACCTAAAAGGATATAAAAAACAAAGATAAAATCGTTATGCAGTTTTTTATGCAATATATACGTTTTTTTGCTCGCTTGCTGTGCTTTTCAGTGTCAGTTTGCGACACTTTTGCACGATTCTCGCTACTTGCACGTCCAAAACTTCGCGCTCGATTTTTAGCTTTTTAATCGCAGTGTGACCGTTTCCATGCTCTGGGAATATTCCCGCGGTGGTGGATTCACCGTGGTGGATTTCGCAGTTAGTATTTTTCCCAGGGCTAAATGGAGGTTTGTGTCTTTGCTGGTGCTGGCCTTGGCTGGGCATTTAGCTATTTTCCTGGCTTGATACATTTTTCATCATTTTCTGATGGCCATAGCGGCGGGAGGTGTATTTAATATTCCTCTCATTGGGCCTACATGTTAAATCTTTAAAATATTTCAGTATAAACATTGTTAAACAATAAAATCGAATAAAAATAAAAATCTCAATCACCTTCCTCTCCAATAATCTCTGATTTCAAATTTTGTAACGAATAATACTTATATTATACTATACTAACACATTACATGGCTAATAACTTTCAAAGTCGAATATTCTCAGATGTGTGTTGTACTCGTACACCAAAAGTTGAGCAATGTCAAGGGCTATACTGTTTCGGTTGACCCTCAAAATCTTTAGCGGGATTTTTAAAACAATTGGCAAAAACGTAAACAAAAATAAATTGTTGTTATATATTCTTAATATTTTATTTAGACTATGTGAGGGCAAAGTGATTAGAAACCCAATTTTTCTGATCCAATTGATTTATCAAAAATCTAAATATGCACAAACCTTTCCTTTCTATTACCTGCTTATCGGTATATATCAATCAATCCGAGAACTAAAACAAAATACATTCAAATAAAAATCGAAAAAATGAAGAAAAAAAAAGAGAAAAAAATGTGTTTCTTCACACACAACGCCCAGGAAAATCTAGATATTAAATGTAGTAAAATGACCTAAAATTTATTTATCCAAGACTAGTTGGTTGTGGCTAAAACCCGACACTAATCCACCTCGCTCATATCATGCTTCTGGCTCTGCTCCTCGCTAGCTCCCTGCGAGCTCCGGGGGATCGAATCCTCTGTGAAATAATGCTCGCTGTCAAGGTTCGGGAGACTTGTAGCCTGTACAGCATAATGTCCCGACGAGGGCCGCTCCAGCTTGGACAACACTTCGGATTCGAAAGATCTCAGGTTCGGCATGAAATCCATCATAACAGTTTGCTGAAGGCGTTGGCTTAATGAAGTCTGCGCAGATGAATTTCCCCAAACAGATGAACTTCCCTCAAGCGATGAACCTTCAACAGATGGATAACCAGAAGACGAAAGCGACCTGACCGAGCCGAGGCCAAGAAATATTCCATTTAGGAATGATGGAAGCTGTTCGAAAGGGTCCTCCTGGCCAAGTCGGCAGGGACGAGCCCTGGGTCCCCTCTTGTAACTGGCTGCTGCCCGCGGCATTCTCTTCCTTGGCCTTGATTTAGGGACCCGGCTGCGCTTCGTCGAGTACGCGGTTGTCTTCTTCATCGCCGCCTTGCGTTTGCGGGCCGCAGCGCATTGTTTGGCTTTTGGAGACTTTTTAGCGACACAAGTCCTCGGCTTTCCTCTGTTCGCCTTTGGTGGCATAATGAAAAAAATGTACAAACAATTTAAAAAAATTTACTGCAAATATTGAAAAACATAAAATTTTGTACTGTAGATTTTGTAGAAAGTTTGTGTGCTCTATTTGAGGCTTCGACTGATTATGAGTTTGAACAGGCCCAAGGGCTGGGATGTAGTAGCAAAGGCCTACTGTGATCAAAATATTTCGAAACTCAAGGCTACCGAGGTGCTTTTCACTCTATTTTATTTCGAGAGAGCTTTCTGCTCACTCGACTCTGTGGAGATAATTATTTTCACCTAGAAAAATTATTATTATTACTTGCGGATTTTAAGCGGCTTTTTAAAGTGTTCAATGGTTACATTGAAAACCAGCCCCTTTGGCTGGACGCCACTGCTTCGAAAATTCACACCATGTCAAAGGAAGAGAAGTTGGAGAAAGAGAGAGCATCGGCCAAGCGAAGAGCGTGCCAAGTTCCGATATGAACAAACCAAGAGAGCGAAAACCCGCTCTCTTTGTGCGCGCTTACATCGCACAGCAAGCAGGGGCGGTGGCAAGGGGGTAATTCGCATAGCTCTTCTCGATATTTAAAAGTAAAAATGGAAGGTATTATGCATTAGAAGAAAGGTGTAATGTTTACATTTGAACATTCACTCATATGTTTTTTAATGAACCGTCAGTTATGAGTTAGTTTTAATTATACCCTTGCAGAGGGTATTATAATTTTGACCAGATGTATGCAACGCAGTGAAGGAGGCATCTCCGACCCCAGCATCACCAGCCGAGTCGATCTAGCCATGTCCGTCTGTCCGTCTGTCCGTCTGTCGGTTTCTACGCGAATTAGTCTCTCAGTTTTTGAGCTATCGAGCTGAAACTTTCAGCATAATCTTATTTCTTTAGCACGCAGTATATATGTCGGAACGACCGAAATCGGACTACTATATCCTATAGCTGCCATAGGAATGATGGCGAAATTAATGTAAAAAAAATGTTAACTTCTCTGTTTTTCAACGTATTTCTATAAATTTTGAGATATAGCAGTTTTTTATGGTTCTAGAATTACGGTTTTAATTTAATTAAGATCGGACCACTATATCATATAGCTGCCATAGAAGCGATCGGTCGATTTATATGAAAATGTTAAATTCTACATGTAAAATGTAAAATTTACAAAATTCGATATTTTTCAACATTACTAAAATGGTTCGATTTTCAATGATCCAATTGCAGACTGCAAGGGTATACCAACTTCGGTTTACCGAAGTTAGCTTTCTCTCTCGTTTTTATTTCATTTCTGAAGGAGTAAAGCCATCTGTAGAGACCAAAAAATACATAACCGGGTAAGAAAATCTTGCAAAGACTGCCAGAGAAGATACAAAGGATAGTCATGATCCCTATGATCACTATGATGATGATTGCAGTTCTATTTGGTTCCAGTTCCAATCGGAAGCGAACCATGGGTATAGCTTGAAATTAATATATCCCCCGTAAGACCTCGATATTTAATTATTTTTTTGCATTTATTTACAGATGATCCACACCCAGTACTAAAACGATCGTCGCATGGTTTTCTTAGAATTTATTCGCAAATTGTTCTCTTATGTTTGCTTCGCTAATGAATTATCACACTAAAAGCAACTCATAATAAATATGTACGTAATATCTATGCTCTGTATATTTAGTTCATATGTCGTTTGTTACTTGTTACTTGTTACTTGTTACTTGTTACTTGTTACTTGTTACTGGCCCACATCGTGAGCTGTTACTTCTCTGTGTTGCGGTCTTTATATATTCCATTAAAAAGCACTTATGTATCCTTAACTCCTACTCTACGTGTATATACTCAATATATATATATATATATCTCTATATGAAGTTAAATCATTTCTGGAACATGGAAATTAGAAAACGAAAGTGGAGGAGGCTTCCAGCTTTGTAACTACAAATCAAGTTTATATATTTAGTTACATATGTATGTATATATATGTATAGGTATGTAGTGTATGTGCTAGAGAGACTGGTCCATAGATTAAGAGGTATTATTCAGTTGGCAAATCATAACCTAAACCGTTCGTATGTCTTACTTTCTGTTCCCCCGATCATTATTTTAATTTTAAGTCAAGATTTAAATCAAAAGTTTTCTAATAAATATCTGGAAGTATTCCCACGAAGTATAATATTAATTTTTTTAGTTTTTTATAACACTAAGATAGGACTAAAAGAGCTCTGGGAGCCTTTAGAGCCGCTGAGGGCCCATCTCTGATTTATAACGATATATGGAAAACTATTGGGTTTACCAATAAATAAATATGATATAGCTTTGTCATTTCACCGAATCTAGAAATCATAAGAAGGAAATAATAATGGGGGACTTCTCAAAACTCTTTTGGGCCAAAAAGCTCCAAGGCCGTAACCGAAACTTGCCGATCGAATGGGTTCAAGCCCGAGCACCGGAGCCCCGGAGTCGTTGAACGAGTGCGGCATTGGCCAAAAGCCCAAAGTGTGCTGGCTTGCCATAGACCCATCTATGAGCCGCAGAGCCGGAGAGCTGGAGAGCGTCGCGTCGGTCCAAAAAATTTGGCATTCAAAGCGAGGCGAACGGACCGGAATGCAGCCAACGGAACAATTTCGAGTGTGAGCTCGCTTGCTTGCTTGCTGGCTGGCTGAGTTGCTTGTTGATCGTTTTGTGCTTTCAATAAATTTGACCCCCAAAAAAGTGTATAAACAAAACAAAAGCCAGCGGCCTAACCCTGGGCTAGGTCAACCCACTGAAACATAGCTCATAGCTATAACGATGATGATCTCACAGAGCCATCGCGGTGATTGAGCAATCGTTATCGATAACGGGATGGGGAGTGGGGAGGGGAGAGGAGGATAGGGTTTTGGAGAACACTCAAGGCCAAAAAAAAAACTTATTCAAAGAAAATTTAGAAAATAATAGAAAATATAAGAGAAAAAAAAAAAAAAATGGGAAGCGATAATTAAAATCCTATCGATAACAAAGACTAGGAATAAACAAATATCGACTATAGAAAATCATAAGCCAGAGACTGCGGGAAACTTGCCGACTAAAAAAATGAAATCAATCCACAAATCGAACTTCAAGTCGATAACAAAAATGCAATCGATTAAGAAGATTAAGAAAATATCGACGATAGAAAGTCATAGGCCAGAGACAGCATGGAATTCTACATATTAAGCTCCGTACTCAGACACGGGAAAAGTGTTCCTAAGCATTGAGCCAAAACGAGAGGTCAATACTCACCCTCTCGCTCTATCGTACTGATTAGAAACACTTTTCGTGTGTCTGAGTACGGAGCTTAAATAAAAAGAATCAAGGAAGTCCATTAAGTTTCCACAAATCGAACAGAAGCGATAACAACAACATATCGATTGCTTAGAAACAGGAACAAATATCGACGAGAAATAAAAAAAGAAATGGAACCCAAGATATCGGCGTGGTTCCCACAAATCGAACAGAAGCGATAACGAAAATCCAATCGGAAGCACATATCGACAATAGGAAATCATAAGACATAGTCATAAATAAAAACGAAATAATGTGTGTACTTTTTTTTGTATAATTTATTGCTGCCTTTGTTGCATAGCTTTTTGTTTTTTTTGTTAATTTTTGAATGCTTAATAGTTTCGGTCTGCGGGGCAGATCACACTATACATGTATGTATATTGGTTTAACTATGTATGAATAAATGTAGGAATATTAACTAAAGTGGAAATACATATGCGTGTAAATGTTTCGCTAAAACTTGTAAATAATTCTTCTAGTTACAAAAAACATACAATAATAATTACGACGTGCACTGCTTCGTGGGGAAAAACATAATCGCATCGAGTAGAAACTTAGGTATACGTATAATTAAACAAAATGTGTGTTAATTGGTAACAGTAAAGGGTTAATGTTATCGATAAAGGACACCCGCTCTCCTCCGAGTCTTTGACTTTCCCGCCCTGCGTTCGAATCCATTCTTCGCCGCGATCTTCGAGGGAACAGAATAAGTAGGTTTCTTCGGCGAACGACGGACGAACGAAAGCAAAAGCGAGAAACGTGGAAACGTGAAACGAAAACGAAAACGAAAGCTTAGGCGAGGCGAGGCGGCGACTTGTAGAAAATGCGCAAAAAAAAATAAAAAACAAACATATTTTTATATCTGTTTATACATATTTATATGTACGTAGGTGTATATGTGTAAGTATATAAAATCAATGAAAGCCAAAAAGCGAGCGAAAGTTGCACGCGGACGGGGCGGAGGGGAGGCAGAAGATTCTCTCTTTCTCCGCGCCGAAGAAAGTGCAGCTCTCGCGGTGCGGTGGCTTCTTCTACACAATTAGTTTTTGTTTTCTTTTGTTTTGTTTCGTTTCGTTTTGTTTGGTTGTTTTCCTCTTACTAATACTAAAAATGTTTGCTTTTTACACATACATCCATTGATCATAATATCCATGATTTCTTCTTGTTATTGATTTTTTTTATCTTTTTTCTTTTTGCTTTCTAAATTGTAACTTTTTTGTTTGTTTTTTAGCCAAAAAAAACTTAAACTTAAAATTCTATCACAGCCATAAATTTTTTTGTTTTTCGAAGAAAAAATTTTTGTTTTTGTTTGTTGGTTTTTTTGCTTAAATAGTTTATAATATACACTAATTATTACCTTTATAACTTGTTAATTTTGACCGATTTGTATTTAAATCTTTTTCAATGCACTTTTGTTGGATTTTTTTTTTTTTTTTTTTTTTGTTAAATTTGTTTTGAGGCTTGCTTTCAATATTTTATAAAATTCTAATTGCACTTTTTTGTATAATATTTTTGTTTGTTTGTTTTGTCGCTATTTTTGAAAAAAATCAATTTGCTTTCATGTCTTCAGTTTTTTTTTTTTTTTTTTTTTTTTTTTTTAAGAATGTGTTTCTTGTGCTTGAGGTTAAAAATTGAATTTTAAGGGGTTACGACATTCGCCATAAAATTGGAACTTTTTCAAAAATCCTCTAGAAATTGAAAATATTTCCAAAGGTTTCTATACCTTCTTTGGCGTAACGTAACCCCTTAACTGGATTTTGTACAAAATAATATATGAAACCTTGTATAAAAGTGTTTTTTTTTTTTTCTGCTGTGTTCTCTTTCGTTTGTATATTTTTTTCTAGTATTGACTAGGAGAACTTCTGGGGGTGGCTTTAAAAAAATATAAATTTAATTTTTGTCTGTGAGATATATAAAAGAAAAAATCTCAAATGAAGAACAAGTACGAAAAATTCGTTTGCTTTTTGGATTACAGGCATATGTACATATGTACTATATAGTTTAGAGATATATAACGTACGAAGCTAGCGAGCTAGGACCCTGGAATGTGCCGCTTGGCCTAGAATTGTGGGGGTTTTTGGTTTGGTTTCTTGCTCGTCTAAGTTTTGATCCTTCTGCGAAACCGAAATGGAAACCAACTGAAGTTTTTGCCTGGATGTTGTTGACTTTCTTTGTGGGTGTATTAATTACATTTAACTTATAGATTGATCTGGTTTTTGTTTTCTCTCTTTTTTGACTACAAATTCTTTGATTTTTGTTTTGCTTTTTGCTTTCGCTTTTGTCTTAATTTGTTGTATCTGCTGCTGTTTTAAATACTAATATTTTGTTTGTTTATCTTAAAATGAGTAATGCTTTCGATCTTTCCTTCTTATCTTTCTTTTAATTTTAAAACTAGCTTAGGGTAAAGGTTTTGTCATAGCCTAAGTTTGTTTTTTTCTTTATACTTAAAATCTAAACGCTTTTTAATCTTTGTCTGCCTGCTGCTGCTGCTGCTGCTGCTGCTGCTGCTGCTGCTTACTGGTACTTTCATGTCTCCAGCGACGTGACCACCAGATTGTGGAACACGCTGGCCGACTCGCTCATCATCGCCGCCTGGCCGCACGAATCGCTACTGGCGCCGCTCGGCGGCGTCGGCGTTCCCAGACGCAGTGCGTCCATGATCACCTCAAAGTCCTTTTGATTCTGGTTCATATCGAAGTCGACCAGCTCCAGGTGATGGTGATGGTGCAGATGGTGGTGATGATGGTGGCCGAGGTGATGATGGTCGTTGCTCAGCTTGCTGCGCTTGCTCATGCTCATGCTCATGCTCATGGAACCCATCTCGACGCCGGCGCCAGCGCCTGCTCCTCCGCTTCCGATTCCGATTCCCATGCTCATGCCGCCGCCCATGCTCATGCCACCGCCCAGGCCAACCACGTCCAGGGGGCACTCCTCGATGGCGGAGATGAGGCGCTGCGGCGGTATATAGAACTGGGACAGGGCCTCGCGCACCAGGCGATCGCTCTCGTCCTCGCTGCCGCTGTTGCTCCGCAATCGCTTGCGGCTGGCCGAGAGCGCCGCCTTCTCCAGCTGCTCGGCACCCTGGGTTATCTCCGGATCGATCAGCAGCATCGGGGCATTGATGGCGCTCAGCTCCCGGTCGAGTATCTCCAGATCGTTCACCAGATTGCTGCTGGACAGGTGACGCTTCCGTCCGATGCTGGCCGAGGCCGAGGCGGAGCCGGAAACGGATAGCGGCGCCGAGTTAGCGGCCGCCGGTGCGGATGCCCCGGCCGGGGTCATCAGCTGACGCGACGAAGGCGGTTGGTTTTCCAGGGAGCAGACGCCGCCACGCCCCGCGGAGGAGGCATTCGAGGAGGAGGAGGAGGAGCAGGAGGAGGATGAGTTGTACGAGGACGAGTCGCCGTAGGACAAGGACTTGCTGGCCGGCTTGGCATCGTCCATGTTCGGCTGGAAGAGATTCTCACGCGCCAGTTCGGTGGTGGTGGTGGTGCTGCCGCCGCTGTCGGTTCTGCAAAAAAGAGAGAGAAAGTGAAGGGAAAGTTAGTCAATGCCGGTCAATGGTAGCAACAGCAACGGAGAGAAATGCGGGGTAAAACGGGGCAACGACCAAAAAATATTCAACTACTTAAAAAGGTTTAATTGCGAGCAAGATGGGAATGTCTACTGTGCTCTTTGTATACGTTTTGTTATCGATTAAGCCGATAACTAAACACATTTTTAAATTAAATTGATAATAAGTATGGCCCTTAAAAGCCTTTTCATAATCCCAGATAACCACATATTTACGCTTTTATCGATTAAAACGATAACTAAAGAAATCTTCGAATGTGATTTGTACATATGGGTATTAATTAAAGCGATAACTAATATACAGATTGCCATAATCGATTAAATAATCGTAGAAAATAATTCAATTCAATTTTTGCGGATTTGCAGGTTTTACCACATTTTGATCAAATCGACAACAAATATGGCAAATAATCGTTCAAAATTGTAATGTGCTATTTGGAAATGTATAAATTAAATTTGATATTGTTATCGATTAAAACGATAACTAAAATGGCCGAAAATCATTTAAATTTCATTACAAGGCCTTGAAAAAGGTAATTGTTAATTCCTTTGTTAATATATGGATATACTTGTGTATAACAATAACTCAAAGTACCAAGTAGTTATATTTATCAATACTCGCAATGACTTGAAGGTTGTTACCAAGGGAATTTCTTAACCCTTACCAAGCAATCTCAGAACCTTGATTGCCATCTATATATGGACATTCCTACATACACATGTACATATGTACACGTACATGCATACGCCCAATCACAAGATCCATCCCGTGAACCGTGAACAAATCCCCAACACATCGTAAACCCCTATATATCCCTTCCTTCCTTCCTTCCTGGCTTTATTCCACCTTATCGACGTCACGGGCCCCACAACAAAGCTGTGTCAAATCAGTTAACGGTGTAATCTCGCCATAAACATTTCAACGCCCATCGATAATATAGTATAGCCACCCCCTGGCCCCCCCATCTGGCAAACCCATCCGAAAGTTAACTCAACTCTGACTGACATCGCCGAGGGTGTGGGGTTCTCCTTGCTTGGCTTTCCTGCGCGGGTGGCATGGCCTGGCAAAGGGGGGGGTCGCTTTTAATTAACTGGGCCAACAACTGTGGCACCGGAGCGCTCTCTTGGCTTTGGCTTTGGCTTCACTTCGATGGTGACCAGCAGCGAAGTAAGTTTCAGTTAATTTCTCTTTCAATAAAGCCACCTCCACCTTCGGTTACATATATTTTCTTGTTGCTTTTACAGCCAATAAGGGCAGCAAAGCCATTCGGAGAAGTAAAAAGCCAGGAGAAGGGGCAGAATAACAAAATAATATGTTCAAACAAAATGGAAGGATACAAAATAGGAGAAGTTACTTCCCATCTAGATATAGAAATTGTGTGTGATTAGAGAATAAAACAATGAGGCTAGATATTAGAAAAAAAAGAGCTTGAATGGTTTTTAATATTTATATTTATTTAACTCTAAAAATTACCAGATTTAGTCACCAATTTGCAAATTGCTTTTGGACGGCACTGATGCATTGCTTACATTCTGACCGGATTCTGTGGCGTGTGCCGGCAGAGGCCAGGGAGAGAAATTTGCTGACTTGCAAGCCAGGCCTTTAGGCACCACGGCTTTAAAGCTTTTGATTTATAATTTCGATTAGCTTACTATCTCTTTCTATAATTAATACGTCTTATGCTTAGTTTTGAATTTATGCTAAAAAGTTGCATACTTTCAGGAACTTTTTGAATTGATTTCAAATCCCCAACATTTTCCTTTCTTCTTTTCTTGCTTTTCATGTACAGGTGGGGGGAGCGGGGGCACACATTAAAAAGCGCAGCTCAGCATGTCAATGTTGACTATTAAACGCTATAAACAAAGAATGGCAATTCGAAAAGGGACTGCAGCATACATTTATATAAAAACAAATAAATACAACAAAAATAATAATAAAACAAAATAAAAACCAACAAAAAAAGCGAAAGTATGCAGGAATCTGTACAAAAACAAAAACAAGAAAAAGTAAAAAAGAAAAACGAAACGAAACTCAAACAAAGAAGAAGAGGCAACTTATGGATAGAAAAGAAAAAAAACAGAAAGCGCACACAGAAGGGGAGCGCCAAAGGAGGGGCGGCGATGAAGAAGAAGACAAAGAGGAGCAGCAGAGGGGGTTGGGCAAAAAAGTGTGTTAGTTTCGTTGTTGCTTTTAATGCTCGTTGGCTCTGTTCGTACGCGCAACCGTTAACTTGAAATGATGGACGGCCAAAAACGAAATGGGAGCAGCGCAAGCAAAAGCAACCAACAGAAGAAGAAGCCGAGGAGGAGGTGGAGCAGCGGAGGAGAAGAGGAGCAAGAGGCACGAAATGAGGTGCCAAAAGGCAAAAGCGGCAACATTGCACAAGTGGCCCACAAACAACGAAAACAAAAAAAAACACAATAAGCGAAGACGGAGTTAGTTAGAAAGGGCCAAGAGAAGGGGCCGAAAGGTGTTGGCTGAAATCAGCTAAGGTTAACTGCATTTATCAGAAGACCCCAAAGGAAGCCTACAACGAGAAAGAAGGCTAGCTTCGGCAAACCGAAGTTGGTATACCCTTGCAGTCTGCAATTGGATCATTGAAAATCGAACCATTTTAGGAATGTTGAAAAAACATCCAATTTTGTAAGTTTTACATTTTCATATAAGTCGACCGATCGCTTCTATGGCAGCTATATGATATAGTGGTCCGATCTTAATGAAATTAAAACCGCAATTCTAGAAGCATAAAAAACTGCTATATCTGAAAATTTATAGAAATACGTTGAAAAACAGAGAAGTTAAACTTTTTTTTACATTAATTTCGCCATAATTCCTATGGCAGCTATAGGATATAGTAGTCCGATATCGGTCGTTCCGACATATATACTGCGTGCTAAAGAAATAAGACTATGCTGTACATTTCAGCTCGATAGCTCAAAAACTGAGAGACTAGTTCGCGTAGAAACCGACAGACGGACAGACGGACCGACGGACAGACGGACAGACGGACATGGCTAGATCGACTCGGCTGGTGATGCTGATCAAGAATATATATACTTTATGGGGTCGGAAGGGTATAAAAACGCCTTACTAGTTCTGGTTTAAAATATTCGAAATAAACAGGAATGCCACAGAAATTGCTGTTGATGATAAAAGCAATTAAAAGAGGTATTGCAAAGTATGAAGGGAAATATTTAAGATTTTGTTTAAAGTTCAACCCAATTATTAATGTTTATTTAAAACCTAATTTTACAAATTTAAGCTCCCTTCCTATGACATTGGTTCTCTATTTTATTTGTTGTTCTCTGACTAACAATAAGAAGGTATTTTCCCAGTACAAGGTGCTTTTCATTGGCGGGCCACGTCAGTTCCGGTTTAGTGCAAACTTGATAAGAGTTAAGGTGGTTCCAGTTAACAGGTTAATACCCGGTTATTCTTAGATTATATCAATCAAGAAATAGGTAAGTAGATAAATCTACTTCCAAAGCATCTGAATAATATCGTATCATATATTTACATTCTACATTTCCCAGAACTAACTCATCAAACATTCTGAGTCATATGGAATGCAAGCCACACTTAACGATTAATGCAAAACGCTCATATCCACCCTCTCGTAGATGATGCATATGGAATCCTGCATTAATCAGAACTGGCGACCCACATCTTAGGGCTATTAATAAAGCCGTATTAATCATGAACCTAACAAATTAAATGAGCAATCTCAAAGCTCGGGGTAAAGTGATCTGTTCGTGATGTCATATAAGTTTTGGGGTGACGCTTTATTCTTTCGAAACAATGAGAAGAAATCGTCGCTCCGCTTTCGACATTGAGCCATGTGTTTCGAGTGTATAAATAGCTATATATGCATATATATATTCCATGTGGCAGTCGTCCGATAACTGGCCAACGTAGCTTGGAAAGATATACATACATATACATTAAAGTGCGCCTCCACTAAGCTTAAAATATAATGTTGAATACTTGAAAGGGGGGAATGCCTTTAAAAATACTTTTTGAGAAAAACAAAGTCTGATTTGTGTAAACTTTGGTATGCAAGTAGATACTAGCTACAGGAACTTATCCCAATTGAAGACACTTCTTTATTCCTTATAGTTCCTGAGTTCTAGCTATAGATGCATACAAAACTTTCCCTAAAATTAACCGATTGATGTGAACTTTGGTATGCAGATAGGTAATAACTGTATATACTGATCCCAATCAAAGATTATCTTTCATCACTTGTAGTTCCAGAGATCTAAACCATTATATTTACAATATATTGAGTTGAAAACCCCTTTAGTCTCTCCTACAACGTACCCACCCTTGGGGGGGGACGGGCTGTCACTTTTAGTTTTCTTTCTTTGTCCTTCGTCTGGCTGTCTTATCTGCGTTTTCGTTTTGCGCACGTTTTCGATGGTTGGCTGGGTGTCTTTTTTTCTGTATTTTTTTCTTCGTGTGCGTGTGGCGAAATATGCCGTTTTGTTAACCACCCCCCGGTCCACATTAAATATGTGGCGACTTCCTCGCTGAATTCAAGCTGAAATTGGGGCACACTTATTACGCGTTAATCTTTCTTCTCTCTCTCTGGCCCCGCCGTTGCCCGAAAAGTAAACTTGGTCAACCTTTGGTTTGTTATTTATTTGCTACCCACAAACCTCCGCCCACTCATATTTTTTTTAGGGGTTTCCAGTTCAAGGCTCTTTAACCAATGGGTTTATGTATATATACATATATATAGATGGAGGAATTACAGTTTGACTCGGCAAGTAGGGCTTTGGGGTTTTACCTTAACTTTCCTAGGGGAATCCAATACAACAGGAGATTTTAATGAGTTGAAATTGTAGACCTGCTAGCCTTCTGACTTTATATTATAATTAATTAATCAACCTTTAAGTTTTAGCAAAAACCAAATAGATTCAAATTATTATTCAAATTATAAATCATATTTACACAATTAAAAAGCCCGTTTCTATGCCAGTTCCACTTATCTTTCGATTTAAACCCGTTGACCTGTATTTCATCTTTGATTAATCGAATTGAAATTTGGCGGAGGCGAGGGAAAAAGGATTTTCCAGCTGCACTTGACAGGGAAAATGTGGGGAGTGTGGGGGTGGCACAAGCCGGGGAAAAGCGATGAAAACGCGCAGCGAAATCGGCAAAGAAAGACGACAACGTTGTCAAACGACAAGTGCACACAAAGCAAGGCAAGGCAAGGCAAGGAAAAGAGGAGGAAAACAACGCAGCGGAAAAAAGCGGAAAAAGGGGGAGCCAGCGCAGGGACGCAGGAAGGGGGGGGTTTGAACCAAAGGGTAGCAGGGGCTGGCGATAAAGAGTGGGGCACTTTTGGGGCTGTAGCGGGTGCAGCAGCAGTCGCGAATGTAGGACGCTGTTGGGGGTCATTGAGCGCGCTTTTCAACGGGGGGCGGGCGGAAAAGAAGGGCGCACAAGAGGGGGCGTGGCAATGCCACATGGGGCGATGGCAGTTTCGTGTCAAAGACAACTTCATTCTGTGCAATCTCCGTGGGAAATATGTGAGAAATAAACCAAAAAATCAGAAAAGACACACACTTTCCTTCCCGTTGCTTCCTTTTTTTCATTTCGTAAATAAAAAATTAAGCTTAAAAAATACGAAACACACCTCAGTTAACTTGAGTTCGGTGCGGTTCGTTGGATTGTTCAGCGTTCCGCTTCGCTTTTCAGCGCTTTCCAGCTTTCCTCAGCGTTGTAAATTCAATTACAACAACAACAAATAAATGCGAAACCTTGGCACCCTTGGCTCGACTTTATCATCCCATCCGCCATACGTGTATCTCTATCTGCCTTATCAGGCTCAACTTGTGCATATATTTCTCTGATAACTCACTCGCAAATCGCGATTCGCAGAACCAAAACCGACCGAAACATGCAAATGAAATAAAACTAAAAAGAAAAGGAAAAGCGAGGGAAAAGCGAGAGAAAAGCGAGCGCGTGTCGCAAGGTTCGTGGGCGGCACAGAAAAATAATTAAAAATAATATGTAGAAGCGGGTAAACAATAACAAGAGAGGAAACCAGTTGCTACCAGTAGTAGTAAGCAGTGCAGCTGCTCTCTGTCAACATTGTATAATCGAATTGTTCTAAATATTTCGCAAAAACAATAACCGCATCAGCAGCCGCAGTGAGAAACATGCATTTCCAAGACGCAGCGTTGCTTCAAGTCGAGAAACCGAGAAATACAGCTAATCGATTGTTGCCATTTGTTCACAAAGTACTAATAAATATTCCTTAAGATGGTACCTATATTAACCAGAACTATCTTATGGTTACTAGGATCAAATTCTTGAATATCAATATTACCTCAAGATAGATAACGATTATTGCGATATTATTAAATAAGATATCGATAAAAACCATCTAATCGATATATATGAAGCAAAAAACATTTATCGGTATAATAAAGACTAATCTAAATAAATCATTATCGATAAAATATAGATAAATATAATAAAGAATAATCTTTCTATCGACTCGATATTTATCGATATAATCTTTTTTATACGAATTGGTATCGATTTTATAAGAAAAACGTTTCTTGATAAAGAAAACCCGGTTTTAAAGATATTCCAATAAATAAAATAATACAAATGATCATATATTTATGATATAGTCACATAAAGAGTCTTGCTAATTCTTAATCTTTCCATACTTATTAAGAACTAAATTTACATAGAGTTTATATTTCGTTAATCATCATTTTCACCACACCAATTTCAGACCTTTCTATGATAAACTCTTTGGACTACTATCTCTCTCCGTTTTCCCTTTGATGTTTAAACTCTTTCTGCATCAAAATTAATCAAATAACGTTAAAAAAAAATAAAAAAAATAAAGAAAATAGTGTGTAGGATGGCTGAGAGAGGCTTGCTAGGGAAATGCTAAATAAATTGTTGGTGGTGATGGTGCAATGCGCGCGTTACCGAATAGATGATGAGATGAAACACACGAATCGGAATCGGAATCACAACAATAAAGAGCGCACAAGAGCGGAGGGGGGGGGAGAGACAAGATAACAGGCCAAAACAGAAAGAAGCAGAAGCAGAAACAGAAAGCCAAAAGGGGAAAGGGGAAAGGGAAGCGAACGAACAAAAAACTATAAAAACGTCGTCGCAGTCGCGAAATTATTACGACGACGCCACAAAATGGGGCGGCCTGAGTATCAGTTGAGTTAGTTTAGTCGAGTCGAGTCGAGTCGAGTGGGTTACACAAAATGTGCATAGTTTGTGTGTTGTGTGTTGTGTGTGTGTGTGTGTGCACGGGGAAGAGGAAGCAGAAGAAGAGCTGGGGATGGACAACGAAGGGGTGTGGAGTGTTGCTGGGTGCAAGGGGTGGTCAAATAGAGAAAGAGCGAGAGGCACAGATTTTGAAGGGGAGATTCGGTAAGCGATTGAATAAGAGCGCTTTGCGGTCGTTGTTGTTGCTGGTAATTATGTTTTTGGTATTTTTTGAGATGGTATTTTTTGTGTAGTTATTTTTGTATTGGTATTTTTCATTGTTGATATTATTCCATATTCGCTTTCGTCTAGTGTTAGTGTTCTTTGTACATATTTTATGGTTTGTTGTTCATATTGTTGTTGATTGTTGAATTTTATGTTGTTGAACTTTTTATTTACTGTTGTTGAAATTGTTATTGTTATACTCTTAAAGCTGCCACAATTGTGGTATGTGTTGGTGTAATAATTGTTGGTGTAAAATGTGTTGATGTAATAATTGTTGGTGTAAAATGTGTTGGTGTAAATTGTGTTGGTGTAATAATTGTTGGTGTAAAATGTGTTGGTGTAATTGATGTAAGTTTTACTGGTAATGCTGGTAATATTGTGCTATTTGATGGTGTTGGTGCAATATCTATTGGTGTAATATACATTGTTGGTGTAATAATAGTTGCTCTGGTATTTGTTGGTGTGATATTCCTTGGTAGTATGAAAGTACTTCTAATATTGGTTTATATTGTATTATAAGATTATTGGAGTATTGTTTTTCCAAAGTTTATAGTTTCTACTTTGGGTTTAGTTTGCAGCTTGTAATCTTTGTGTTGGTGTTTCACAGTTTCTACAATATTCAGTCCTACATTGAAATCAAAGGAGCGTGTCTCTCTTCAAGCTTATTTGTATTTCTAGCTAGCCTTTATTGTTTTCTTGTTGCCGTTGTAGCTTGGATATAAGTGTGCTGTTTCTGTCATAGTTAGTCATTAATGTTCTTGCTGTATCTGTTGCCTCTGCTGTTGGTTATTGCTAATGTTGCTATAGTTTCTACTTGTATTGTTATAACTGTTGCCTTGCTGTAAGTTGCTGCCAGAGTTGTTGCTATTAGTCTTGTTGCTGCTTGCTGCTTTTCTTTTTTTATTTATTTTTTTTCGTACTAGACAATTGTAGTTGTTGCTGGCAATGTTGCTGTTGTAGTTTCTCCTGTTATTGTTGCTGCTGCTGGTGCTGGTGGTGGTGCTGGCTCTGGCTCAGAGTGAGTGGCAGCGAGTGTAGCTTTTTCGTAATGTCGAGAGTGTTTAAAATGCATAAAAAAGCGGCAGCAGCAGCAGCGGCAGCAGCAGCAATTTGTATGGATTTCATTTCAGCGAGCGGATGCATAAGCAATGAGCAGCACAGCGTGGATATTGTGCAGATAGATAAACTTCCAAACTACCGCCGCCGCCAACTTATTCAGATTCAGATACAGATTGCCATAAAACAAATTGTAATTTAAATAATATTGTTGTTGCTCGTTTCGTTTTGTTAGATTTGCTTGCTAAACATTATCAAAGGCTTTCGTAATATCTAAAATGATCTTCTGGCTTCTCTCGGTAGATTCTTGGGTCTAGTAAGCGAGTGTGAGCAAGTTAATCAAGCAATTTGATAGCCACAACGATAAACTCGTGCCAAAAGCCAGCGATATGTTATCGCTATCGCAATAGCCATGTCCTCATCCCCAATACCGCAGACACGCTCATTTCAATTTCACCGTTTAACATATTTTCGTTGTAATTAAATTATCGATTGCAACAACAGGAAAGGCTGCAGAGTAATAATAAGCACATAAGCATAAAGTACACCGCACATACATATGGTACACAATATATGTATGTATATTCCAGAGAAAACGTGTCAGCCAAAAGCCAAAGCAAAAGCAAAGGCAAACGCAATGGAAATGGCCAAAAGCAAAGCAAAACAGGCAACAAAACACAGTGGCAGCAAACACACAAAACGGAAACGCAGAGGCAACACACCACAACTTGGCCAAAAGGAAAATCGGCGATGAATTAACTCTCCGCAATGAACATACAACAAAAGCAAAGCAAAGCGCATAACGGTATGTCGAATTGTTCGTTGTTTGTTTGTTTGTTTTCTCCTTTGAAAGCCGCTGAAAGAAGAAAGCAAAGCGAAGAAATAAAGAAAGCAAAGTAAGCCCCGCTGACGATAGACAGATAAATAGATTATTCATATGTACAATCATTCGTATATGGCCAAGAGCAGGTGGGCAAAAATATAGAGAATACAAAAAACAACAACCCAAAACGGTTAAGGAAATGCACATCATATCGACAGAAAATTAAACAGAAAGAACGAAAAAAACAGATATAATTTAATCCTCTTTATTTCAGCCAATTAAACACATTTGCATAATACGATTTGTAAATAAAAGCAACACACTTCTCTCTTCTTTTTTTTTTGTAGGCTGCAACTGTGTTTTGCTGACTTAAATTATTAAAGCCTTTGGCTGCAGATACTTTTGTATCTTGAGCTACTTTGCCTTCATAGCCTTAATTGGTTTTCTGTATCTTTGCCTTTTCTGATTCAACCTATGTTTCTAGTTGCTTAGCTTTGCTTATTTTAAGGACTTGCTTCCTTTATATTTCCCAAAAGCAAACACCAGATGAAACTGGCTTGATTGCCCACACTTTTATGTTCTTAAATGTACGACAAATGTTTATAGATATTTTAAAAAATATATATATTGTATAAGATAAGGGATGAGATAATGCGTCAACGTAGTTGCCCACAATATCCTCCGCCTGCACAGCTCTTGCAGGAGGTTGTCACCGTGGCACGTCGCTGCTCACGGAGTTGTTGGTTCTGAAGTCGGCGTTGCTGCAAGTTGCTGCACACAACGACCGGTCACTTTGGGATCGCCTCAGTAGCCGCAGGGTGATGCGGAGTGCAGATCGAGACCAGGTGGTGGCCACGATCAGTGACAATAGTGTTGCTGACCTCCCTCTTGTAGGCTGATAGCTGGGTCGTAGCTTCAGCAGCGATTGATAAAATGGTAACGATCGATTTAGAGGAAGTGCCTTTATTCATTGGCTGTCAGCTCAGAACTGATTCACTGAGTAAGAGAGAACTTAATTGTAACCCTAGCTCGCACAGATCACGGCCGCTGACCAGCGTCCGTCGTAAGACTTCGTGTGCCGTCCGTCGTCGTGCACTTATTCGTTTTTAGTGCAGTTAACCGTTGTATTGTTAACTACTCCCCTTCTTTTCAAAAATGGACGTCCTCGGCCATGTCCATGTTAGCAAGGATTTGCGTCACCGCTACCGAGGCTCTGCTTCGCCGCCTGTAGGTGAGCCTGATAAATCGTTATCATTACGCAGAACGCGAAGCAGGTTGACACTGCTACAGCTGGCATCTGATTGTTAGCAATTGCATATCCGTTATATGCTGCAGGCTTTCTTCGTTTAACTAGTGAAGAAAGGGCAGGCTTGAAAGGGAGTGGAGTCTGTTTGCGTTTCGTTGCGGTGGCGACCATGCATGGTGGATCGCTAAGTCGACCATTCCATGACGTGACAGCATGTCTGGCTGTTGTGTGCGATTGGAAAAATTCGTATTTTCTGTCATACAAACTAAATATTAATTGTACAAAATTAAATGATATCTTAATAGCTAGTATTTTTATCTTAGCCACATTAAGCAGCTGTCTAAGGTATCCCTTGTGAAACCTTCTTTCAGAATCGCCGTTGGGTCACTAGTGTCAACTTGAATGATTCACAACATTTACTTTTGAAAGAGTGAAGGCAGATAAGTTATTTTCACTTTAATTTTAACATTTCACGACTTCGCTGAAAAGGTACTGCATAGATGACGAGATTCAATTCCTTAATTTGTAGGTATCTTCATAATTTTTCGACTATGGTTGTGTGAGCGTTCTTCTCAGCCTGCATTTTGGAATCGAAGGTAAGACTCTACCACAACTTGGCACAGTAAGCCTAGGAAACAAATTTTTTAGGTGGCTCCTATCGAATATTGTCTTTATGGACCTCTCTCCCCTTAATTAAGACTGTTGTCCCAATATCAGCATCGATCCTGTTCTCGATGTACAGAGGTGTAAGTTTATCCCCCAATCTCTTGTTGGTTTTTACCAAAACTTTCTCACCCACATCAAATACCCTATTCTGCCGAGCTGGATTGTTCCGATCTAACTGCTCCTGCTGTGCCTTTTTAAGGTTCATAATTATATCCGGGGCAAAATCAGCACTAGCATGAATGATCTCAACAGGTTTCCTATTTGTGACAGAGTGAAACGACCTATTATACTCTATGGTCGCCTGAAGAAATAATTGCGTGATATCATCTATTTTCCTTTCCAATTTCAGACACCTGGCAATTTCTATAAGAGTACTATGGAACCTTTCCACCTGACCATTTGACGTACTGTGTAAAGGTGGGGCATTTGCTATATCAACATTGTACTGATTTTTCAGCATGGATCGTATCGTTTCGGAGTTAAACGATGCCTCATTATCGCAATATATCGATTTAACATTAGGGAAAAGGTTCACCAGCTGAAGGATCGGGATTTTTACATCCACTATAGCACGCGATGCTATTGGCTGGATCACCGCAAACTTGCTAAATTTATCGACAGCCGTGAGGAAGTACTTTCCCCCTGTTGAGAAGATGTCCATGTGTAACATTTCTCCCACCCGTGTTGGTATTGGGGTAATTCCTAGTTCCTGCTTTAATGGGTGCCTATTATATTTTGCCATCTGACAAATCCTGCAGTTTAGAACGATTTCGGCCGCGATCTTACCCATTTTTGGAAAATAATAGTCAAGCAGCACTTGTTTAATATTCTCCTGAGCAGCCCTGTGAGCCCTGTTATGCTCCACAACTAATATTTCTTTTTGTTCGTCCGGCTTGATAACGTCCGCCACCCAAGACTTACAATACCAAAATTTAGTGGCAGGGAAGAGCCGAACCAGACTATCTTGAATACGGGCCAAAACTGGAAGCTCACAATGTATGGCATTCACGACGTTGGGCGTTACTACGTCTTTTACTAAGTCCAGTAATGTCTCCCAGTCAGAAAAATCAATTTGATGGCGAGTTTTAGTACCAAACACTATAAATAGTCGCTTATTTGGCGTGGACGCCTCCTCCAATACGATCTGGTTTTGAAAACAGTTAAGTGGCTTTTCCGTGGCCTCAATGACAAGTGTTGATGATTCTTCACTGTGAATAGTGGCTTGAACTGACTCTGCTGAGCTTTGCAAAGCATAAATATTTTGACGCGACAAAGCGTCCGCCACACAGTTTTCCTTCCCAGGCTTGTACATAATCCTTGCACCGCTTTCTTCAATGCGGGCTTTCCAACGCTTAAGTTTTGAATTTGGATTCTTATCAGAGACCGCAAATATAAGGGGCTGATGGTCCGTAAATATGTTAATGTCACTTTTTCCATAAAGGTAGTGCCGGAGACTATCCAAGGCCCATACGATTGCTAGTAACTCCCTTTCATTCGTGGCATAATTTAATTCCCTATCCTTCAGCGTTCTGGATATCATTGTTATAGGCCTGTTTTCCTGAGACAGGACTGCACCTATGCCAAAGGATGAAGCATCAGTTGTTAAATCAAATGGTCGCGTAAAATCTGGGTAATGAAGGATAACGTCCTCTGAAGCAAGGATATTTCTAAGCTTGTCAAATGCGCTTAACTGGGGCTTATCAAAGCTCACCGAAATGCCTTTAGAACGGTATTTGCTGACCCTGCCACCTTCACCCTTCAGAATATTTGTCAAAGGCCTCGCTATCGATGCGAAATCTTTTATAAAGCATCGATAGTAACTTGCTAAGCCCAAGAACGATCTCAGCTCAAACAAATTACTTGGCTGTTTAAACTCTTTGATGGCTTTTACCTTGTCCTGGCTTGTCCTAGTACCGTCCTTTGTGACAACAAAACCAAGGAAGTCGACACTTTCTTTAAAAAAATGTGACTTTTGCCTGGACACACGCATGTTGGCATCCTGCAGGCTCTTTAAAACCTCTCCAATATGGAAAATATGAGACTCTGCAGTTTCTGAAAAGACAATAACGTCATCCACATAGACGTAACAGATCCTTCCTATTTTATCCCGTAGAACATCATCTATTGCCCTTTGAAAAATGCTTGAGGCATTCTTGAGCCCGAACGGTAGGCGGCAGAACTCATATTTGCCTCCGTTGACCGAAAAAGAAGTCTTCTCCCTGTCCCATTCCGCAAGTTCTATCTGATGATATCCGGACTTAAGGTCGAGGGTAGTGAAAAATTTGGCTCTCCCCAGATTCGACAGTATCATATTTATACTCGGCATTGGGTATCTGTCGGCAATAGTTTTCAAATTTAATTTTCTAAAATCGACTACTAAGCGTTTATTAGGTAATCCCGAAGCGTCGGTGCCTTTTTTTACCTACAACCCATATAGGGTTATTGTAGGGAGAACGAGATGGTCGAATAATGCCATTTTTTAGTAGGTCTTCGATTTCCCGATTGACGAAATCGGCAGCACCCATAGGAAACGGATACAGCTTCGAGTATACTGGCTCATTATCCTCTGTTCGAATGGTCGCTACGACATTTGTGTTGAACGGTAACTTCTTGTTTGGGTCAGCGAAGGCCCCCGAGTATCTAAACATCATCTGCTGAAAACCTACTTGCACTGTTGGGGGCACGACAATATCCTCAATCTTCGTAAAGTTAACCTGGGCGCATTTTTGAAAGTGCAGATCCTCTCGTCCCCCATTAAACCTAATAGAATTGCTTTCAAGATCAATGGTCGCACCTACTTGCGCTAACAGGTCAAGGCCAATTATGCCGTCAAACGTTTTAAGTCCGGGTAATAAGAAAAAAGGGCTTTCTACACCTAAAATATCAAGCTGGCATTTGAGTTCTATTTTTTCAAATCCATGAAGAGACTTAACAATGAAAGGAGAGTCGACGGAAACTGAAGTCGGCAATCCAATCTCTCTCTTGATATAGCTTTTAGAGGCCCCCGTATCTACTAGAAACTTACAAAGCTCCCCCGCTACTGTTCGTTGGACGAACGGAAGCAGGGATGATCCCCTAAAAAATGCACAGAATCGCTTTCATAGTCCGTTTCTTCTTCACCGTCTATATCACCTACAGCATCATTAGCAATCTGATTATAATGATCCTCAGTTTGACCACCCTGATCCTCTTCAAACAGATGGTTAACTCTTTGACGCCTAAAGTCAGACAATCTTTGAGAGTTAATCGGTCTCTTTTGTGTAATCTGTTGCTGTGCATCGAGTGCCTGTAGCGTGGAAGAACCCTGAGGGCGCTGGAAATTTGTCGGCTGACGTAATTTCGACGATGTTGGATCTACGTCCATCTTCTCGAACGGTCTATTGTCAACAACGGATCGTTGACCTTGATCCCTGGTAAAATACGGATTTTTCCACCCCTTTTTAAATGTCTGTTCGTGGTTAAATTCGGGTGTCCTTTGTAATGGACGACTCTGGGCCTGTTTGATATGTTTCTCTTCGACGGACCTGGCATACTGTGTCGCAAAGGCATGCCTCTCGTGGTTTGCCTCTATTTCCTGAGCCATTGCCAGGGCTGAAGGCAAATCCCTAGGCTGAGCAGCAAAGAGCACATCGGTTAAGTTTCTCTTCAGGCCGGAAATAAATACACGCAGGGCATCAGCCCTATGCTTATCATTCATATATCGGGCATGGTCAGTCTCATATGTCATAGTTGTCTTATTTGTAAGGAGTGTTAGCTTCTTCTCAACCTCCTCATAGAACTGTGTAATAGACATTTGTCCCTGCCTGAGTGTTGTGAGCTCTTGCTCGAGCAAGTGTAATGGGCGCTTATCGGAATAGGTAAAATCAAGGCGGCTTATAATAGCATCAAAATTAAGAACTGTATTAAAGGACGAAAGGACAGAATCAGCAGATCCCCTAATTTTGTTACGGATTATGAGAACAGCCTGATAATGTCTAGAACTACCGCTAAACCCTCTGAACAGCTCATATGCCGCTAGTGCTGCCTGTCGCCAAGAAACATATTTTCCCTGTGACCCATCAAACTCTGGCAAAGATTTTACCGCATCAAGGCCTTCGTCACAAGGCACATTACCTGATACAGTAACAGGCAAGTATATTGCAATCTCAGGAGCAGGTACTGTCGCAGCGCTAAACCTATCTGTGACTTCCTTCAATTTTTCTTCAAATTCTTGTTTCTGCACCTGTAATGCGGCCGATACCGCTGCATTTATGACTGCCTGTAGTTGCTGTGAATCCATACTCTGTCTTTTCTGTTTTATACGTTCGGCGGCCTCTTCTGATAAAGCGAGGTTACTCAGCCGATCAACCAAGTCCTCAGACTCTGAATCGCTCATACAACCGCTGTCAAGAGAACGGGCAGTCCCGCACTAATAACAAAGTCCGAACGCAAGCGGGCGAAAAATACAAGAAAAAGAAGTCGCAAAATATTGAACCGTCGCCAAGCTAGGCGCTAAGCTGAGCGATAAGCTAAGCGCTTATCTATTTACCGTACTCTTCTCCGCAAATCGGACTTTACAAATTTGTTCAAAAACGCCGCGACACACAGAGTAGCCGTGTGCTGACCACCGCTCTGTATGCACAGAGACAAATTACTTGAACTTATTTACCTTAATGCCAACACTGTTTCCAAAAGTAAACGTTTATTTATTTTGTATGTTGAAAGTTTTGAGTTTAAGTTTAATTTCTTCAATATTTAAATATATTATTTTAATACCTTTCCTTTTAATTTCTTCTGGCAATTCATAAAAAAGGTTTCACTCACATGAATCTATGAAGGTTTTTCTTCCTGTGGCGTTTTGGTTGCCTTCTGTGCTGCCCAGAACAGTCCGTCCTTGGGTGCCAATTTTAAGTTGATTTTATTTTTACTCGTGTCCTCGAGGCTTCGAGATCTTGTCGGGGTCTTCGACTCGGTCGGGCGCCAGATAAGGGATGAGATAATGCGTCAACGTAGTTGCCCACAATATCCTCCGCCTGCACAGCTCTTGCAGGAGGTTGTCACCGTGGCACGTCGCTGCTCACGGAGTTGTTGGTTCTGAAGTCGGCGTTGCTGCAAGTTGCTGCACACAACGACCGGTCACTTTGGGATCGCCTCAGTAGCCGCAGGGTGATGCGGAGTGCAGATCGAGACCAGGTGGTGGCCACGATCAGTGACAATAGTGTTGCTGACCTCCCTCTTGTAGGCTGATAGCTGGGTCGTAGCTTCAGCAGCGATTGATAAAATGGTAACGATCGATTTAGAGGAAGTGCCTTTATTCATTGGCTGTCAGCTCAGAACTGATTCACTGAGTAAGAGAGAACTTAATTGTAACCCTAGCTCGCACAGATCACGGCCGCTGACCAGCGTCCGTCGTAAGACTTCGTGTGCCGTCCGTCGTCGTGCACTTATTCGTTTTTAGTGCAGTTAACCGTTGTATTGTTAACTTATATATACAATATGAGCATTAAAACAACTGGGAAAATGGAGTAAGTAAGAAGTTAAAAGCAGCAGACGCAGCGCGAACGTGTGGAAAAGACAAGAAAGACAGAAAATAATGATACAACACACAGATACTCTGCTCATGCATATGTGTGTGTGTCTGAAGGTTTAGTGCACCGATGTTGTTGTTGTTCTTCCTGTGGTTGTTGTTGGCATGTGCCTAGCCGAGGTGCACACAAACAACAACAATGGGGCCTTTGGCTATCATCGCTGCTTGCCGCTTGTTGTTGCTTTTTGTTGCAAGTGGAACGTGATTATTTCAACGAGCGCTATTTTTCCTCTTTTTTTTAGCGAACAAAAAAAAATATGTGTACATATAAAAAATAAAATCAGAGACAGACCAACAAAAAACAAAGAGACGCGCATTTGTCTGTTTGTATAAATAAAAACAAAACAGACAACAAAATAAAGAGCTCACATATATGTATATAAAATTCCTATTTGCTGGCTTTGATTTCTTTCTGCTGATTTTTTTCCCATTTCCATTTCGTTTTTTGTGCTTTTTGTTTTTCCTGCTCGAAGGTTGTTGTTGCTTTTGTTGGTGCGTGTGTGCAATTCTGTTCCTGTATCTTTGTTGTTGTTGATCTTTTTTGATTGATTAAGTGGAATGTTTGCTGTTATCTCTCGGTTATCAATTAGTTATCGACAAGCTGTGTGTGTGTGGATGATGAATATATATTAGGCAAATCAATTGGATATTATGCGAATTTTATTCTCTTTGTAATACAAATGGTATTAGATATTTGTATGATTTATTTTATGATGTAATTTTTATGACCAAATTAACCCAACTGTGCATTAAATTGCCGATGTATCTCTCATATCTTTGTGTCTCAATCTGTTGATAATCTTTAAATATTCGTAATTGCATTTGAATGGCAATTAAACATCGCTAATTACCCATTGGATTTTTCTTGGCTTTTCTGGCCCTTTACCCAATGCTGCGCTACTCTTGGAAAAATCCCAACAACACGGTGTGTGTGTGTGTGTAAGTTTTCCCATTGTTGTTGCTCCCCACCTCACCCTTCCTGCTGTTTTTTAGTTTGGTTTCGTGTCGTTTTTATGTCTCTGCCTATCTGCGTTTAGCTATGCTTCGTTTTGCCTTGCTTTGCTTTGGCTCGTTCGCTTTGCTTCGCTTTGCTTTGGCTTGCTTTTTCTTTGGTTTTTGGCCTGAGCTTGGCCTGAATATTGTAGTTGTTGCTGCCGCCGTCGCCGTCGCCGCTGGCTATGAAATATGCCGCTTTCCTTGTATCCGTATCTGTGTCCGCTCGCTGCTTGTATCTGCATCTGTGCATCTGTGCATCTATAGCTGTAGCTGTAGCTGTGGCTGTAGCTGTATCTGTTGGATTGTTGCTGCAACATTGCGAAGAGGAAAAGGCAAAAGAGACAGCACAGACGGCAAGTCCTTATGGAAGCCATAGAAAACGCTGCTTAGCATTTGGGGGCCCCCAAACACAACAATTGCATCATCGTTGGCACTTAAAGCCAAACACTTTGGACTAGTTCAGAAGCAGAAAACAGCACAGATAGCAGATACAAGGGAGGACGGGACAGGGGCCCAGGGGTGTAATCTTTAATATAAGCTTTAAATCGTATTTAAATATTATTAAAATGTGATTTAGGGTTTATTTTATTTCCGTATTTCCTTTGCTTATATTTTACAACAGAAATCTCTCCCTCAAGTGATGAAAATACATCTCTATCTCTATTTGCAAGCGCTTTCCTTTATCCTTTGCCGAGTGTAGATATCGCCTGAAGCCCTACAGTCCGGAAAATTACAGTAAACCAGTCGTAATTTTGGCAAACTCAAAGGGTTCTTTGGTCCCTGTCTTCACACCCTACAATTAACCGGCAGTTATTATCTGTCAACAATCCATTGTTGGTTGCATCACACACGACGACGACACCTTGCATTAATCCCAGCCAGGTGGAGCTTACTGTTCGGTTTTCCGACTCCAACTCCGACTCCAACTCCGACTCCGATTCGGTTTCGGAATTCGGAATTCGGTTTTTAGCCGCCGCAAATGCCACGCAACTGGGAAAAGAGCAGAGAGTCGACAGAGTCGCCCACTTGGCACTTGGCACTTGGCCTTTAAGGCCCCGGCAGTCAACCGCAACGATATACATGCGATACACATACATACGTATCGGATGTACACGCAGCACCACGCACTTTAAAGGGCAAAAACAAATCAAGCATCCGCCGCGTGGGCGTCGCCCCCCCAAGTTCACAGTTCAGATGACACAGGCAGCAGCAGCGCCATTGTTACAATCATCATCATCACCATCAGGTTGAGATAACACTGAGGAGGATACGAATATGACTTAATTTATTTGGCTAAATTTACATACGTGGCTGGCTGGCTGGCTGAGTAAGTCAAAGGGTTATTCAGCTGTAATAAGGCGGCTTTGGTTTTGGCTGTGATTGATTATTTGCAGCAAATTGTTGCAATTAAAATGGGCCAGAGCGATTGCCACTAAATAGTTGCGTTAAATTGCAATGGTTTGAAGCCACATTTGCCTAATTTGCAAATCTATTTCATTGTCTAGCCCATTTTCAAATATATTTTATTTGTGGCTCTGGAGTTATGATTATGAAAGCTTTAATAGCTGCGCAAACCTATCAATTAACTCCAGTAACTACTCGAAAGGGTTTTATATTTGTTGCTTAGCTGTTCCAAGCGAGATCACATATTGACTGCATTGTAAAATAGAAGCCAGACGGGTCAGGTAAAAAGTGCAGAGATATTGCAACTAATTAAGTCAGGGGCTATTTATCTCCTTTTTTGGGAATATATATCAAGACATCACCGATTAACTTATAATTATTCTCTTTAAATTTATTTAAATATTTCCTAGGGTTTTGAAATACTTCTAAAAGGTGTCTAAAAGTATGCAATCAATTGTTTCAGGTACCAATTTCAGTGCAAATCCTTGATTTTACAATATAACATTTTAAAGCTTCATTTTAATAGGGTTTTAAAAACCTAATGGATTTTGTAATATATTTTTGAAAGAGTAATTAATGAGAAATTAAATCTCTCAAGCTTAGTATTTATCTATAAATATTGTCAATTAATTTAACCAGTGGGATTTCCCTTTTATTGTTCTTAAGTTTTGGTCTTGGCTCCTAATTCAAGTTATAAAATATGTTCTTAACTCCTATTCTCTAAGCATTGGCCTAATGGCATATCACAGCGGATTGCAAAGCCATAAAACCTAAAAATCCTGTACGATTTCGTTGCTGTTTTACCCTGAAGAGAACACTCACCTGGGCAGATTCTGCAGGTAACGCATCTGCTTCTCGCGCCGCAGCTCGTCGGTGAGGCGGCAGTAGGTGTTGTTAATGCACACGCTGCGCCGCAGGTTCGCCTCAGAGTCCTTGATCCGCTCCAGCTTGTGGGCGCACAGCTGCAGGATGCGCTTGCGTTCCTCGCGCTGTCGCAGCTTCGGTGAGATCATCGGGACGCGGGAGCGGTGGTGGTGATAGCCAATCGGTGGTGAGCAGCGGGGCGGTCCAAAAATGTCTGAATCTTCGTCGCTGCTGCTGCTGTTGCTGCAGTTATTATTGTTATTATTGTTATTACTGTGATTGTGATTGTTGCTGTTGCTGTTGTTGCCACCGCCGCTGCTCGCATTTGTGTTTGTTGGCAAGGTCATTGTGCGCGTTTGAAGCGTATGTAAGTAACAGAGTGTCTGTGTCTGTGCCTGTGTCTGCTTGCTGTTGTCGCCGCTCGCCTTGCTCCTTTGATTTGTTTTCTGTTGCCTCGCGTTATTGGGAGAGTTGCAATATGTATATATATGTAAAGATATATATGTATGTATGCTTAAGGCCCAATTCGAGGTTGGGGAAATGCAGGCTCCTCTAGAATTTTGTTTCCTAGTTTTTCTTCAAGAGTTTTTGTAACGCGCTCTCCTTTGAGCTGCTGCTCTTTACAGCGCTTTTTACAGCGCTTTTACAGCTCTTTTTCTCTTGCACTTGCTGTTGCCTCAGCCGCTGCTTCCTCTTATTCTGTCTGCCTTTGCTTTTTCAGTTTTCTGTTTTCGGTGCGAGTGTTGTTGTTTTTGTTGTTGTGTTTCCTTTTTTTGCGTGAGATTTCACTTTGCTGTTTACCGTTAGATGGTAGCAGAGCTGCCGTTTTTGTCTTTGCTCAATTTAAAAACAAAATTCAAAATAATCCAGGACTTTTGAATTTTCGGTCGCTTCCTTCTGCGTATTTTTGCACTGGTTTTTTCGCTTTGCTTTCGTTTTTAACAATAAAAAAATTCAACAAAAAATGCTAGTTTTGTTTTCTTATTTATTATTTTCATTTTTTTAGGCACACAAAAATTGCAGTTGTTTTGTTTGTAGGAGGGGGGCAGGGGTAATTATCATTAACAAATTAGGTCTCACATTTAAGTGTTGTGTTCTTTGAGGGTCTTTGAGGGTGAGAGGGGGTGGTGGGGCAGCGCGCTTAATTGGCAGCGCGTGGTTGCAAGTTCACCGTGCGCCTTCAAAGAAAATCACACACAGAATGGAAATGGAAATTCACAATGAAGTTATGCGGCCGAAGCTTGGACTGTGTTTATTTCTCTGCTTATTTTAAAATCTCTTTTTTGTTTTGAAACCGAATTTCAGTTTTAACCGGCATTAATTTATTATTAATTTTTTATTTTATTTTTTTTTTCAGTTTGTTCACCACAACAAGCCGCTGTCTTTGAATTTTTCTTTGGGAAATCCCGGCATTCAGTTTCCAGTTACGACTTTTCCGTTATCCGGCGGCGGAACGGTACCGAAGTGATGTTAATTTTGAAAAAAAATCGAATGGCTCGGTGCAGTCGTATTTATAGGTTTCCTCAAAAACCGAATAACAGCTACAGAGTAAAATGTTAACAGTTACAGTCGACATTCTACACGAGTTAACAGAAATGTGGAAACGAATTTCAAAGGTCTACATGAGTTAACAGAAACGTGCGGTCGAATGCCAAAGTTCTACATGAGTTAGCAGGTAAATGATGTCAAAACCGGAGGAAAGAGCAAAGTTAACAGCGATTTTATGGCGTTCGGGAGAGTTGAAAGAAAAGCCGAGGCAAGCCGAAGGCTGACGAACGGCTCTCTGTCCGTGTGCGCGCCGCTCTTTTGTGTTAACGAACATCTGTGAGTCGAAGCAGCCGAGACACAGGCACAGATGTTCGGAATAGAAACGGAAGTAGCGGCATTGTGCTCTCCCCTTTAGCCTAAGAGAGAGCAGCGAAGAGTCGAAGAGCGCGGCGGCAGCAGCAGCAGTTGTTGGCCTACGTGCCGAGCGCTGTGTGTGTGCTAGTAGCGCAAAGATTTTGGCACCGCGGAGAGCGCCCCCCTCCACGCTCTGGCACTGTCATTTGTAACGGAAGCAAAACGCTGGTCAGTGGGTGGTGTTTTTGTTGCGATTGCTGTGCCTATGCCTGTGCCGTTGTTGTTGTTGTTGCTTTGGCTTTGTGGGCGTGCGAGCATAATTTGAATAGTTGTTGCTGCTGCGCCTCTTTATTATGTAAAAAACAAACTAAAGCATCCTCACTTGCCGCGCACTTAAGTGGCATTTAAGGTGCGAATAATAATCGCTATATCCCAGGGATAAGGTTAATTTGTGTCCCCAGGAATCACTTAAATTCATCTTATTGAAATAGCCTTTATCTTGATCTTGATTTATAAAAGCATCCTTACAAAAAACCAACTGGCAAGTTTCTGTATTTATTCGAAACAAAACAAAACAAAAACTGAAAGCAAAGCCGGACTCTCTTTAGCCCCCAGCTCACCCCGCTCCTGCAACAAGTTCACTCAATTTACAGTTTTAGAATGTTCCAACAACTGTGAGGTCAGTTTTGGCAGCTTAATATTTGTAAGTGTGCGTGTGTCAGTCAGTCGCTCTGTCTGCATGTGTTCGAGTGTGTGTGTGTGTGCGAGCACAAAGAGACAATGCAAATTTGGCCGCAAACAAAGAGAGCAAGAAGACAGAGAGGGGGAGTGGGCAGAGAGCGAGGGCGATGGGCGATGGGCGGCCAGTGGCGGATCTTTGTTTATCATTGTTATACTATTATTTAGGCGCTGATGATTATGAGGCCGTTAATTGTTGTTCTTGTTATTTACGGCGACGCTACATTCGAAAATTGCTTGCGCAAAAATGTTTAACCGAAAAAACTAAATCATTTTTATTCCTCGAGCCCCAAAAAATTCCCCGAACGAAAACGGAATGATTCACATCAAAACACGGAGATGCTGCTGCTGATGGGGAAAAACCTTTTCTGGGAACACTATGAACTATGAAATAAATTGTAAATAGTTGTAAATTCTAAATTGTACGAAATAGTTATGGTTTCAAGAATTTAGAGTGTGATATCGATTAGAAATCTATCTCGATTGCTTTCCCCTCGATAACTTACTTTGCCCGCTCTCTTGTTCTCTCATTTTCCTTTGCACGCTTCCACCTTTTTGGCGCGCTCGTTTTTTGCATTTCCTTGCAAGTCGCAAGCAGATAAATTCGAATTACGTAATTAAGCGGCGGGGAAAACAAGAGCGCGAGTCGGAATAGCAACAACAACAACAACAACAGCAAAGAAGAAGCTAACAATTAAGTATTTATTGCTTTCAATTTGCTGTCCGATAACAGAAGAACCCAAAACAGCAGGAAGAAGAGGGGAGAAGAAAAAAAAGCAGAACAAAGTAAATAAAACCCGAAGCGGACACACACATGCATAGATGTGACGCACACGCTACCTGCGGCAAGCAGCGACGCCGGCATCGAAATCAGCGCCGCGCGTTCGAATTTTAAGATGTTTTTTTTTTACCCCGTTTCGGCATGGCTTTTAATTCTTTCGCCGCCCGCGATTAGCGGAGGCACGCGTTTTTGCGTTTGGCTTTTATTTCGCAGGTAAACGTAAATCGCACACTCCACAAACACACATTCGCCCCTAAAATAAACTAACAGGAGCGTAGAAGAGCGGCATCTAAGGGAGAAGTGAAAACGAAACTGTGAATGCGAATTGCATTTCACAGAGCAAGATGGAGCGACTAACAGGCCGCTTTAATTATCAATAACATATTTAAGTTCCCATTTCCATATCTACATAGGCCCTCCCCCTCATCCGCCTCCACCACAATCGTCATCTAGCGGCGCTCTTTTTCGCTCTCTCTCTCTCTCGTCGACGACGCCGCTCTTTGCATTGGGCTACTTGAAGCGGAGGGCACTGTGGGCCCGAAAAGCAAGTTTCCGGATATCAGCTCGCGAACTATTGGAAGAGTTTATTTAATGAAACTCGTTTGGCCATGTTAAAAATATAACAATATACAAATGTTTAAGATTTTCAAGAAAAATAACCTTTTTGAATCAGCCTAAACCCTTTTGAGAGTATCTTATTAGGGGATTGTGCTTGATGGTGTGATGATCCAACTTCTTAAAGAATTGTCCTCATAAATGTGTGTATGCGTGTAAATATGTACCTGGCCAGAGTGTTAAGCCACAGGTATGTATGTAAGTCGACTTGAAAACAACCCTAGGTCAACGTCAACCCGATTTTACAGCCCATGGTCTGAGGTAACGAAATTTGGCATTTTAATTATCATGTAACTCCTTTTCACTATATGTAACAACAAAAATATAGAATAAACTTAAATTGTTGTAATATGTACATATATTTATTTATTAACTTTTTTTAAATTGCAATACTTAACTTACTTAATAATAAATACATTTAAAATATTCGCCTATTTCGCTCTTTTGGCCCACTGTGCCGCGTGTGAATGAACGTATAAAAAGTGAGAGCGTTGCCTGCTCTGCGGGCTTCAGCTCATAAACGAAAATCAATGACTCCCAATGCTCCTTCCCCTCGCGCTGCCCCTGTGCTGATGCCCCTGTGGGCTTCCCCCTCGCACACTCCCCTGCTTTTTGGAGTGATAAATGCCGCCTTAGCGTCGTCAGCAGATTCAGCCTGCGCATGTTTGTCTGTATGTACATGCGTACATATGTATGTATGTACATATCCCTTCATAAGAATGGAAGTATGCATGTTGTGTGTTTGTCGATTTGGCTGCATTTAAGAAATGACTTTTGTGCTTGCAGCATTGTTAGACTTCTTGGTGTTGCTTCCTTTTTTGACTCTATTTTCTGTAGACTTTGGCACTCAAACAAACACATCTCTCTGGAAAAAATAGGAAAAATTACAACATTCATATATTTATATGTACATATGTACATACTTCCATACATATTCAAGCAAACGATTGCCATTTTAGGTGGTTGTTGTTGTTCCTCTTACATTATGACACATGTTTGTTGTTGGTCAAACCGAAAAACAGAGCAACAAACAAGAAAAAAAAAAAGGGTAACGTGAGGCAGAAACGTAAGGTCCAACTAACGTAACGGTAGGCATTTGCATTTCTCTCTTGTCTCCCTACTGCGCGAGACAGCAGCAACAACAACAACAACAACGGCCACAGTGACAGAGACTCTTTTGGGTCTCTTTGTGTTTTTATGCTTTCAACATTGATACGTGCCACTTTTCGCATACACAGACACTCAGGAGAAGCAAAGAGGCAGAGGCAGAGGCACACACCGAGTGGTGTTGCTGGCGGGCGGGGCAACGTGTGGGGACAGCTGGGTAAGTTTGTAATTAATTGCGGCCTTGCCTCCCCCTCTCGCTTCGCTTCGCTTCGTTACCTCTCTCGCTCCCGCTCCCGCTCACACAACTCGCCGCTGAGAAAGCAGCCGCCAACAGTTTGTTTTCTTTTCTCCGTCCCCATCCCTCTCTTCATCGGGATTTCCGTCTCATCGGGGCGGCGGTGGTGCAATGGGGAGGAGATGTATGTAGATGTAGAGGGGGGTGCAAAACATTGCTGGGCCATCGGCCTAGTCTCACTCGAGTCGCCAACCCAAAGCAATGCCCGTCCAATGCCTCTTCTTCTCTCGCACTCCATTCATGCCTCACACTCACACTCATACCCATGCTCGTGTATTGTTCGGCGCACAGTGCTCACTGATTACAAGGGAAACAAGAATTTCAAGGAATGCCTGTGAACTTGCATATTTTTATTCTTTGTACCATATATTATTATGGTATGAACTTGATGTCCTCCTTTCCCTATGTAATCAATAGTTCATGTGAAGATCTAGTATTATCTTTCTACTTTCAAAAAATAAAACCCCCCTTTATTAAACTAAGAACTCTGACTTCCGTACGTCGAGTGATTACTTTGGTTGTATCCTACATTTCCATTCCCCGAGTGGTCACTGTGATTGTACTGTACCAGTAGTAAGTAGCTCGCCCGAAAACGGACAGTGAACGAGCAGAGCAGAGCAGAGCAGAGCGGAGAAAGCGCGCTAGTTACAGTTACAGTTACGTTACAGAGGGCCGGCCAAAGACAATGCTAAGTTCGGTTAACGGTAATTACACTGAGCACTAGGCGGGCGCGGGCGCGGGAGTAAAGGGGCGCCCAAAACAAGGGGGGAGGGGGGTCTAATTGAGTGGGATGAGCCGCCTGCAAAGCGTATGTATGGCTAATTCCGATACCACTTGCAGTATCCAATCATCCAAGCGCTTTCCTTTCAATTGGCCCGAAAGGGAAAATGGAAGCGGGGGTAACAAAAATATGGGAACTCGCATACCCTTGGATATTTGAACCCTAAACGAGGTACCTTTTTTTTTGTGAAACCCTTGCCTTGGCTCATCGGGTACAGATAATAATGTACCTCTTTCACAAATCGTTTGGCATTTGCCAGGGAGAGATACATACATACATACCAATATATACATATGTACATTTAACGAATAAGGTAAACATTTTTACAAGTCAGTGTTATTCAAGTCAACCATTTTGAAATTAGTGTAATTCCCTCTTCATAAATTAGTGGAAAACTCAATTGTCATGGAACTAATCCACCTAAAAGAATCCGTAACGCCTGAAAACTTTTGATTTAAGCTCCGTACTCGGACACACGAAAAGTGTTCCTAAGCATTGAGCCAAAACGAGAGGTCAATACTCACCCTCTCGCTCTATCGTACAGCTTAGAAACACTTTTCGTGTGGCTGAGTACGGAGCTTGAACCAATAAGTAATCCTCATGGCGACTAAGAAACTGAGCTTGCACTGAGGTTTTGACATTAAAAAGTAATCGTAGCATTACTCTTGGGGTTACCATTCTTATATTAAGAAAACCAACATGCTTTACATAAATTGTACGTTCATACATATGTAAGCACCTTCAAAACAACCCCCAGTGAAAAAGAGACTATATTTCTCATACGGCAAAGTACAAACATTAATTTGTACATTTGTATTCATCTACATAAGTCATTTTAAGTACTACAACCTAAAAACAGAATATAACTTCTACCATTGATTTGCTTCAATGCAAAAACCACGGTAAATTGCAGTAGATTTACAGAGATCTGATCCCTTAAGTGGTGTCAAAAACCACAAAATGACAGAAAAAAAAACTCTATTTAGATTATAATTTTGTGAATTGGGCCCCTTTGTCGGGCATGGTCACATTTTATTTATTCAAAAACGTTGCCTTAATTGTTTTTAGAGTACCGCAACTTGTTTGGAAACAAACAAGAAACCGCAATATACAATACATACATACGTACATACATATGTACATTCGTTTTGCGGTTAGTGTTTTTTAATACATACAGACATTCATATGTATGTATCTGAACGGCAATAAAATGAATGCATTGCAGCATAATTTAACCTCAAAAAGCCTTCAAATATTTAGCTACCAAAAAAAAAAAAAAAAAAAAAAACAGCAGCAACAACAACTGCTGCCCCAAGGGCATTCTTCTGCTTCAGCTTCTTCTTCTAAGTCATCGTCTTCTTCTTCTACTGTTCGTTCGTCATCTTTTTGTTGTTGCTTTCGTGTGGCCCGCGATCGAGAAATACAAATACAACAACAAAACTGCAATCACTCGAAGTCGAACCAAAAGAGTCGAAGTCGAACTCGAAGTTTCGTGCGCTCTCTCTGAGTTTTTTTTTTTTGCTTGCTGCATCTGTCCCCCCTCTCGCTTGTACAACTTATCGCATAATCACCGAACGACGACGTATTGTCAAGCCTGCCTGGTGTGTATGTGTATATATATGTATGTACAGTGGTGGCCACGAATTTAGCACACCATTCCTTGTCCAACTTCATTTACATTTTTCTCCTCTCCCCGAAATATTACTATACTCAACTTTTTTGTGGATGTAAACCACATAATTAAGAATGTGTATCGTTAATTTAGTTAGTTTTTGTCCAATTTAAGTGTCTGATACTTCATTTTGTTGGAAATTTCATTAGTAATAGAATACAAAATTAAAAATATAACAAATATTTTTTTTTAATATTTTAAACTTTAAAATGGGTACATAACCTCAAAAATATACCTAACTTTTCGAGGATTTGAGCTGTTTTTTCACAACTTTTAATATTTTGTACTGCTTAATTTCGTAAAGAATGATAAGATCGAATGAAAAGGAAGCGTTTTTGATAGTTTCGAACCCAAAATGCAATGTTGTGGGTGTTAAGAGACTGCCTGTGCATGGTACTCTCATATCGTCCTTCAGAGCACCAGGACCTCTTAGCTATAGCAAACACAATTTATTGCTTCCATTAGAGATACATTTAGTGCTTTGCATAAAAAAACACGAAGTTTTTTAAGAAATCGCAAAAATAATTATCAATTTGCTAAAGTGTGCTAAATTCGTGTCCAGCCAAAATGAGAGGTGCTTCCATGCAACGGGTCCTCAAACGAAAACGGGTAAAGCAAGGACGATGAAATTAACGGTAGACATTCTCAATTATGTGGTTTACATCCACAAAAAAGCTGGGTATCCTAATATTTCGGAGAGGGGAGACAAATGTAAATGAAGTTGGGCAAGGCATGGTGTGCTAAATTCGTGGCCACCACTGTATGTATGTGCTGGCCCGCATTTACGTATGTTTTTTTTTTTGTTTTGGTCGTACGAGTGAGTGAGTGAGTGCAGCAAATGCAGTTTTCTTTGTTATTGTTTTTGGTTTGGCACGTTTTGATTTTGATTTGCGTAACGTAACGCAATGTAACGTAAAGCCATGCGGGCATGTTTGCTTATTTTATCTAAACTATCATTAATGCAAATAAATTAAAGGTCAAGATTACCAGGGAAACATAAGAGACTTAAAGAAAAATTACAAATTGTAGAAGTTACAATTAACAGTAACGCCTGTAAGCACTGATTATTCAATAAACTAATTTTCAAACAAGGCCAAATATTTGCTTTTTTGTTGTTTGTTGTGTTTTTGCCTAGATTGTTTGCGAACCAAATATGGCTCAAGGTTTCGTTTTCTTTTCTTTGCCATCATTTTTTTAGAAGCGCGTGGACTTTGTTTTCGCGCTGATTGCGGTTACTCGTGGCTAATTATAGATTTAAGGGTGTACATAATGTATTAGCGTGCTGGTTTCTTTTTTTTCTTCGTGCTCTTCCTGATTTTTTTTATGGCTTTTCGGTTAGCTCTCCGGTTGTTGTTGTTGCTGTTGTTGGTTTCCGGAATGCTCCACTTGAGTGTCAAGTTTGTTTACGTTTGGCAATGCTACGTACGGAATCGAAATCGGCATCGGAATCTAAATCGGAATCGAAATCTTTTAGAGATACTCCGCAACGATTTCCATTTTTATTTTTTCGCGTCGCTTCTGTTATTTGTAGTTTTATGTTATTTTTTATTTGCTCCGCTTGCGTAGTTCAAACCTGTTGTTCGCTGGTCTCTCTCTCTCTCTCTCTCTTTTATTTATTTGACTTTGAAACGAAGCGAAAAGCGGCACAGCAACAACAACAAAGAGGAAGAGTCCAAAGAGGAAGAGGCATACAAAAAATCACCAAAACATAGGCGACATCTGCTTTGATTTTTCTGTTGTTCGATTTTCATATCCAAATGGCAAGTAAAACAAAAAAAAAGTCGCCAAATTGATAAGGCACTTGTGACGTCACAGCAGGTGACGTGCTTAGAAAATCAAAGGGGAAAAAATAAGAGGCTAGACAAAAACAAGAACGAGAACTCAAGCAAAGAAAGAGCCGCACTTGACTGCTTGACTGATGTGCAACACTGGCATATTAAAGGGTTAAAGGTTTCGGGAAACTTAGCTTTAAGATTTAAATTAAAAGTAAATGTCCTAACATTTCCCATTTTCTGATGAAATGCGATTAAAATGGAAATAGCTTAAATAAATGTGAAATAAATAATTGTATTAGAAACTGTTATACAACACAGATATTTTAAGGGGTTTATACAACACTGGTACTTTAAATTTCATACAAGGATTCTAGTTTTAGTTAGTATCTTCAAGTAAAGTATAAATAGGCAATAAATAATTGTATTAGAAACTGTTATACAACACAGATATTTTAAGGGGTTTATACAACACTGGTACTTTAAATTTCATACAAAGATTATAGTTTTAGTTAGTATCTCCAAGTAAAGTTTAAATATGCAATAAATAATTGTATTAGAAACTGTTATACAACACAGATATTTTAAGGGGTTTATACAACACTGGTACTTTAAATTTCATACAAAGATTCTAGTTTTAGTTAGTATCTCCAATAATTAGTTAGTTATTTTAGTTTATACACTTGATGTGACTGATGTGCAACACTGGCATATTAAAGGGTTAAAGGTTTCGGGAAACTTAGCTTTAAGATTTAAATTAAAAGTAAATGTTCTAACATTTCCCATTTTCTGATGAAATGCGATTAAAATGAAAACAGCTTAAGTAAATATGAAATAAATAATTGTATAAGAAACTGTTATACAACACAGATAGTTCAAGGGGTTTATACAACACTGGTACTTTAAATTTCATACAAAGATTCTAGATTCTAGTTTTAGTTAGTATCTCCAAGTAAAGTATAAATATGTAATAAATAATTGTATTAGAAACTGTTATACAACACAGATAGTTCAAGGGGTTTATACTACACTGGTACTTTAAATTTCATACAAAGATTCTAGTTTTAGTTAGTATCTCCAATAATTAGTAAGTTATTTTAGTTTATACACATCACGTACATATGTACATAATTGAATTCAAGCGCTGACCGATTGCAGCTTATCTTTGGCATTTTCCATTTTCCTCTAGCATACTTTCCCCCTCTTTCTATTCGCTTAATTGCCGACAGAAATGGAATTTCCGAAAATCATAAGCAATGGACGCTGACGCTAACGCCGGCGTTGAAGTCGACGCTGGCTGCGCTGCCGCTGTCCGGAGCAAACGAGCGTCGACCTGTATTCGCGCGCGCTTTTTACGTTTGGTTTTTTTTTTCTTTCGTTACCTTTGCGCCCTGCGCTCCGCTCAAATGCTCGTGTGTGTGCATACCTGTGCTGCCGCTGCATTTGTACGTGTGTGTGAGATATAGGCTTGCAATCAAGCCGACGACTACGGCGGCTTGTAAGTCTGTGCATATGTTGCCATTTAGCTACTCGCATTGTTGCTGCCGCTGCTACTTTTGGCCAACAACAGCTGGCGGCCAAAGCGGCTTTATGGCCATAAAAGCCATAAAAAAGCGTTGAAGATGCCAAGAAGTCAGTCACTCAAAGCCAAGCCAAGCCAAGCCAAGCCGAGCCAAGAAAAGAGCGGCCGGGGAAACAGCGCATAATCAGCCGAAGAGAGCGCAGTGGCCGCAAAAGAGAGCAGCGGCGTGCCGCCGTAAAAGAGAGCGCGAGAGCGTATCGGCACGGCTGACAATTTTATTTGATTTGTTCATGGGCGTAACGAGGGGATGTGTGTGTGATGTGACACAGAAGCGCAGGTCGGAAAGCCTTCTAAATTGGTTGCAAATCATTGGGACATTTGGGGACAGTTTTCCATTCCATTCCCGATGCAATTTTAGTTTTACAATTACAGGAGTAGGTCGCTTCACTTGAGAAGTTCTTGATTCTTCTTCTTTTTCACATACTTGAATAATAATGCTAATAACATGACAATTATGATCTTTAATTACACTTAAAACTTGAGGTTTAGCGTGGAATTTTAAAGTGAACTTGTATACATACATATGTATGTATTTGTTGATTAATATAATACTGTTATTTTACATTTATGCTAGAAAACAATTTGTGAAATATGAGTACTGGGTTTTTTGTCCGTTTGGATCTTTGAACTTAGGGCTTGTACTTCTTTGAAACCCCTCTAGAGAGTCATAAAATAACAGCGCTCATATATTCGAAATTCAATGGAAGAGCGTTAAAGAGAGGGGGTCGGCGGGAGTACGAAGTGGCAGATGCCGAGCGAAAGAGCGGGGAGGGAGCGGCTGAATTGGCATGTGGGAGTGGATTTTCGAGTGAAGTGTGGAGCCCGAGTGACGCCGGCAGCGACGCTGGCCGCGCGGCCTCTTAACGGACAAGGTTGTAAGCGGCATGTGGCGCCCGCTAACTCCACACCCCCCCCATTACCCTCCACTCTCCGTCACTCTCCATTTTTCGTATTTTGTTTTATTGGCACTTGCGTGTGCTGCCATTTAGCGCATTTAATTTAATAATTAAGTTGCTGATGAAGACGACGCGACGCGCGCTCTCTTTTGTCTGACTGCGCGCGTATGTGTTGTTGCGTGTGTGTGTGTGTGACTGTTTGTAACAGAGCTGACAACAGAAATTGAACGGCAATACGTGACATTGAAAATGTATGCTACGCCGCACAAAACTGATATGTAGACATGCATGTATAGGACATACACACACCCAATATGTCTGTGAACTTCTTTGTACGCTTTTCATTTCTCATTTCAGGGGATTTACAGCAAAAACAAGCTAAGAATAAAAAAAAACTGTCCTTAAATAAAATGAGGAAAAAGTTCACGAAAGTTTCAGCATTTTCACAATTTTCCAGCAACAAAGGAGCATTGAAAGAGCATTATAATAGCACCTTGACATTACCCTATCAATGTTTAAGCATTTTCAATAAGAATAAGTTTTATACAAAGAAATGGCTAAAACTGATGGCATAATACTCGAAGATAACAACGATGGGCACTAAAGTTGAATGTCGGAGCCAGACAACAAGTAATCTAGAAGAACAAGTAAGAAAGCTACAGTCGACTGTGCTCGACTGTGAGATACCCGGTACCTAAACGTTTGCGCTTCACACTAAAAGGCAATTTAAAATTGTACATACATTACATTGTACATACATACATTGGCGCCATTATATCGCACGGCCAAGGCTTAGGGCGGTGTCTTAAAATTCTAACCTTATTGCTAATATCTCCCATGTTTATCATCCGATTTTACTGAAATTTTCAGGAAACGTCTGCTCTATTTTATTCATTTATTGTATCTATTAACTTTAACCCGAAAATAACGAGTATAGCTTATTTTACGTTTTTTATGATTTTTGAGGGCGCAAGTGGGCGTGGCCAAATTTTAAAACAAACTTGATCTGCGTGCAACATATTTCAATGTTGTCACCAAATTTGGTAACTCTAGCTCTTATAGTCTCTGAGATCTGTTGTTTCACACGGACGGACAGAGGTTGGCACTAACCCATGATACCCTTGTACCCTATGGGTACCGGGTATAAAAATCATTTAAAAGTAGAAGTTGGGCATAACGGAAAGAGCTCTGGGAGCCTCAAGAGCCACAGAGTGCGCATCTCTGATTTAAAGTGAGAAAAGGCTTACAATTGTTCTATTAACGAGATTATTAAATCACTTTCCAATATGACACAAATTGTTTGATACAAATCGAGGCAAAACTGATGGCACAGCACACTTGCAGTACAGCTACGAATACCATCAAATGATTGATGGTCGTTGGCCACCATTGTCGAACTACTATTGCCTTGACCGCCGCTGTGGATACACAGATACAGATACAGATACAGATACAGGCACGTAGTCAGCCATGTATCCGTATCTCAGGCATTTGCAGTGGCGGCAAAGACATTGATGAAATTGTCTGGTCGTCTGGGGAAGAGCACTAAAAACACCACAAAGCGACGGAAAAGAAACCCAAAATCAAAAACTGAAATTGAAACTCAGACTGAGTGTTTCCATTGTTTTTGTTGCTTTGCCGGCGATCCAAACCGATTCAAACTGAAACACAAATTGATTGATGGTCACGTCACCATATACCCAACGCCATCGCTCTCTTTTCATCCGAATTCTACCGAAATCTTCCCGATTCTTTCAACTCATCAGAGTTTATGTCCTTAGCAATAATGGAAAGATATCCCAAGTAAATACCCCTGTTTTCGATATTTTTGATTCATTTCTTGCAGGGCTTTACCCAGCTTAAAGCTCAAAATACTTATATTAACAATATGTATTCGCAAGCGAACCTTTTAGAAATACAGCAAACGCACCGAAGAAAGTGTCCGGCTAGAGAAAGTGTCGAAAAGTTTTGGAAAAATCCATTAGTACGAGTATCTCGGCGAGTGACAAGGCTTCCGAGGCTTGTCTACATTTTGTTTCTGGCCTTTGAAAACGTGGCGAAATTATCTTGGAGAGATAGGAGGTCTACGATTGAGGGGGTTAAGGGGATTAACCCATCATGGTCGCGAGCGGACAATGCCCCAAATAATTTGCGGCCGAAATAAACACAACCTTGAATAATGCCAACCTTTAAAGCGCATATCAAACAAATATCTAGAGGCTAATGCCCCACAAAAGTATATTTATTGTTCGAGTGAACTGCGCGATGTTTGTGCGAGTTCGTGTTTCGGTTTCGGTTGCGCGCTCTGTCTATCTGACATTGGTTTTAAAGTGCTGAGTCAAAATATTTTGGCCGGCGGTTAATCGCACTGGCCACTCACACACTCACACACTCGCACACTCACAGCGAGTCCGAGCGGATCCCCGGGTGCGAGTTCGAGTCCACAGGTGCGACAGTATCCAATGACGATGACGCTACTTTACTTGTTTTGAGCAACTGAATAATTGAAGGAGCAACTGAACGAGCGAACAACTGAGCCACCGAGTGAACAAGTGAGCAACTGAGCTTGTTCCCTTAAGTGACCAGTTGTTACCCAACACTACTAATTAAGGGTGCGACGGTATTCGATGATATTGGTATCCACTAACTGAGTGACCAAGTGACTACCTGAACAATTCACCCAAAAATAAGCAACAGAACTTAAGTAATCAAATTCTAGGTAGTAATATTATCCAATGACGATGACGCTACTTTATTTGATTTGAGCAACTGAATAATTGAAGGAGCAACTGAACGAGCGAACAACTGAGCCACCGAGTGAGCAAGTGAGCAACTGAGCTTGTTCCCTTAAGTGGCCAGTTGTTACCCAACACTACTAATTAAGGGTGCGATGGTATTCGATGATATTGGTATCCAATAACTGAGTGACCAAGTGACTACCTGAACAATTCAACCAAAAAAAAGCAACAGAACTTAAGTAATCAAAGTTTCCAAAAGGTATCATGAGGTAGCATACCAAATTTGATTAACCCAGCTGTAATATGTAGCTCCCAACATCTTCATACTTTGGAACGATTTGGAACTCTTACTCCAGTATTTTTCGTATCGCCTCTGAAAAGAAAAAAAAAGCAACAAAAAATGGGTTAATCTCAAGTCAGAGATATCTAAGCTAGAGATTTGAGTAAATTCATTTTTCTTTTTTCGATTTTCCCGCGAAAAAGAGGTGACGTAATGGTTATGTAATAAATAAGGTACACAGGTTCTCGATAGTCCGCATTTCACGCCTTATTGGAACCTCTCCCCGTATGGAATCCCATCTCACTTTCCAGTTACATAATTACAGTTACTTAGCTTAATGCCAGAACGGTAGGCGGGTGTGCCGCCTTCCACTTGCAGTTTTTCAGGTGAAATCTAATATCTGGGGCCTTTTCCAATTCACAACTTCCAATTTCCAGCGTGGCCTGCTTAAGTGTCCGAACGGCGAAAGGGGGAAAATAAAGAGCGGGGCCGAAGCGGAGACGCTAGGCGGAGAGAGGGAGAGACAGACAGAGGGCAACAATTATCTTGTCAACCATCTTAGTTGGGTGGTTATTTTGCAAAGTAAATACACACGCACGAACTCGCACACACACACCAGCATAACTCACTCATCCGCCTGCCACTCCCACCCCGCCTCCTTACTATTTCACTCTTTTTACGGTTACACGTGCGCCGTCGTTGTTGCTTCTGCTGCTGTCTTTGTTGCTGTTGCTGTTGCCATTCGCCTCTGTCGCTGTCCCTCCCCCTCAGCCGACCCACCGGACGCATGGCCGCATGGCGAGAGCTCGCTCTCTCCCACTCCCATTCTCTCTCCGTCTCGCTGTGCGGTGGCTTTCTGCCCTCGCTCTCGCTATCTCACTCCCGCGCGCGCGACACAAGTTTGTCGGCTTCGATTTTGGGCTTCGCTGGCGAGAATTTGCCGTTTTCGCTTCGCTCGCGTAACGAATGCCCTTGCGAAAGATAACTAGGTAACGAAAGAAAATCAGATGCAAATTAACATGGAGATACAAATTAAAATGTTAAATATATTTCAATTTAATAAAAATAAAAATAAATCTGTTTTAATTCCATAATAATATTATTGAGTACTATTTATTATTATCTATTGATTCTAATCATATGTTATTACCAGGGAAAACCAGAAATAAATAAATACATTAAAAAGAATGTTATTTATTATTAGTATTATTGATTTAAGAGACTTTAAATAAGTATTAACTTGTAAACAATCGTTTTTATAGAAATTATCTACATATATTATTAATTAGAAAGAGCATTAAATTTGCGGTTAGTGATTTTTATCCATCCAAATAAAATGCATAATTGGTTAACTTTAAGAACCCAAGCATCGGCATCGGGTGTTGTTTGTTGAATAAAATTGGCTAAATACTTAAACCCGCAGAGCATTCGAGTTCTTGTGTAGTTTTTGCTTTTCTGTTTTTTTATTGCGGTTTTGCATTTAGAAATTGATGATGAAGGCGCTTGTGTGTGCGTGTGGGAAACGTTTTTCCTTTTAAATTGAAACTGTAACACGAAATGCTCAATGTGCCCCTCCGAACCCCCCCCCTCCTATCGACGTTCTCTTTCTCGCCCTGTTTTTAGTGCCGTGAAGAAAACATTTAATGGTCTTCTGTTTCAGCTTTTGAGTGTCTTTAAATGCGTTATTCGACTGATTTTTATTGGTTTCCACAGCCTTAGCTCCTCCCCTTCTCCTCTTCTCTCTCTCTCCGCCTCCCGTCTTCTCCCTATTCGAGAGTTACTTCAACTCCTTCCTCCATTAGGAAAATTCTTGGCATATTTTCGTTTGATGATATCTCTGGCCCATAGTAATGAACAATGTACACAGCGAGATGTCGAATTCGAATTCGAATTTCAAACCCGTTACCAGTTACTGAAATCTCTCAACCGAAAATACCAATTGGCACAGATTTAAATTCAAGAAATTCAGTTTTTCGTATTTTTATTTCAACTATTGAAAAAATATACTGACTTTCAAAACGAATTTACATATGTATGTATGTGTATTTGTTAAAGGTTTCTTTTAAAGCTCCGTACTCGGTCACACGAAAAGTGTTCCTAAGCAGTACGATAGAGCGAGAGGGTGAGTTTTGGCTCAATGCTTAGGAACACTTTTCGCGTGTCTGAGTACGGAGCTTAAGGAACGAATGAGAAGTTGTTCTTCTTTCCCAAAGCCAGATAATTAATGTTTATATTTCTCTGTGTGTATTTGTATGAGCAACTCTATGAGCCTTGTATGATTAGTATTTGCCTCTAATTATGTTTCTCATTTTCCTTAATTTGCCGCCGCTTTCCTCTCCCTCTCGCTCTCGCTCTCACTGTCCCTCTGTCCCTCTGCCCCTCGGTCTCTTCTCTGGCTCTGTCGTTGGTGAATTCCTAACAGGTTTTGCGCAAAACGCATTTCCAACTTTGTTGCAGTACGTGTCGTGTTAACAATAACAAAATAACAACAAACGTAGCAGCAAAAGTAACAACAATTTCTGATGAGCAAGAAAATGCCGGAAGTTCAGCGAAGACAACGAAAGCGACGGCGACTCTGCTGCTGCTGCGCTGCCACCGAATAAGCAGTGCTGCCAACTCTCGCCACAAAAAAAATTAAAACTCAATTGAATGTTATAAAAATGATTATTAAAATAAATAAAGGATTAAAACAATGAGTTATTCGTTTCAGACAATAAGAATTAAAACACAAACACACGAATTTGGGTGCAATAAAAATAAAAGTAAAAACAAATGTATGGCACATTAATTAATAGTAAAACGGTTATATTCCTCAAGGGCTATTTTATGGGAGTTTTTTGTATAGTTAATTGTAAAATTTTCAAAACCAAATTGACATCGATCCAATTAAATTTGTTGGCTAGAAAATATTTAAAGCTAGCTAGAAATCTGCTCAGCTGACAGCACTGAGCCGTTGATGAGCAAAGTTGTTTTATTTTCCCCTTTTGTTGCTTTTGTCAATTTTGATTTCCATTTCGTTATTGCAAAAGTACACAGAAACAACAACAAATTTACGAATAAATTCCACTGTTTGCGCCTTTTTGTATGTGTGTGTAATTGCGTTTAAGCATAAACAAATTCAATTTTTCTCGCATTGAGCGTGTGTTTTTGTTTTCGATTTTCTTTTTTCTTGTTTCGTATTTTGCGTCTGGGATTTCTCAAGATCAGCTTGGTTAAGTTTTGGAGGTTGGAGTGAAAAAAAAAAAAAAAAAAAAAAACTGAAACGGGGAAACTGAATATATCTTGATAATTCCAAAGGCAAACACAAATGGCATAACACTGGAATCTCACCGAAATCTTCGGTATGGGAAAGTATTATCTCTTCTTTCGCTTTCTTCAGGGTTTTTTATACCCGGTACCCATAGGGTACAAGGGTATTATGGGTTAGTGCCAACCTCTGTCCGTCCGTGTGAAACAACAGATCTCAGAGACTATAGGAGCTAGAGTTACCAAATTTGGTGACAACATTGGAATCTGTTGCACGCAGATCAAGTTTGCTTTAAAATTTGGCCGCGCCCACTTCCGCCCTCAAAAATCATAAAAAACGTAAAATAAGCTACACTCGTTATTTTCGGATTAAAGTTAATAGATACAATAAATGAATAAAATAGAGTGCACGTTTCCTGAAAATTTCAGTAAAATCGGATGATAAACATGGGAGATACTAGCAATAAGGTTAGAATTTTAACACACCGCCCTAAGGCACTGCTGTTGCAAGCTGTAGCCGACAGGTGGCGCATTCGAGCCTTGGCCGTGCGATATAATGGCGCCAACTGCAGAAGAAATGACAAAAGAATAGAGCAAAAAATGACAAAAAATAACATCATTCATTTTTTGGCGTCCTTATAAAATGTATCATTCATATTTAAGTATGACATTAAATTGTTTAGGTCGGGAGCTAATTCGAGAGGCGATTTATTTTAAGAAGTATCGAAATAGACTATTATAATGTATGTACAATTTTGAATTCCCTTTTAGTGTGAAGCGCAAACGTTTAGGTACCGGGTATCTCACAGTCGAGCACAGTCGACTGTAGCTTTCTTACTTGTTTGTATTATCTGTTGCGACTTTTGCGAGAGTTTCTAATAATGGCGAACTCCCCTTTTAAAGGGGAAGCCTACTTTTTCCTTGTCCTTAATTGTTTTTTCTCCTAGTATTATGACACTATTTTGTACACACAGTACATTTTTATATGTTTTCCATATTATGTGGTTTTACTCTTCAATTAAAAACTAATTTATATACATACATACATACATATGTATTACCTAGCACTATCCATCTTTTCCTTGATGTATTCTTATTATTAAGCAATAAAAAACAGGATTTTCTTTCTTCAACAAACGACTTGCTTTTCCTTTAGTTCCTTCACTGGAATATCCCCTGGAATATTCCCCCAACTACTGAGTACATCGAAATTGATTGGTATTTCCTATTTATGGATCATTTCTTTCTGGCTTTTCGCCTTAATTTTTTTCGCATTTGGGTCAAAACCTGTTGACACACACGCTTTTAAAATGGGTTAAATACAATTTCAATAAAAGCAAACACCGAGAGAAAAAAACACAACAAAGCAAAACTAATAACATTAAGCGGCAGAAAAAAAGCATAAAACTATGACAACAACAATAGCAATGCCAACCGCTAAATTACAATAACACGGAAAGTCGGAGAGCCGAAGAAGCAGAAGAGGAGGAGGAGCGGGCAACTCATTCGTGTGACGATTATCTTGAAATGAGACCATGGCACACACACGCACGGTCGCAAACACACACACACACACACACACCGGCACACAAAGTTAAACGGCCGCGCAACAATGACGATGCCGCTGTCGCTGCCAGCGTCGCTGCCCGTGTCCCACAAGTCAAATACCCCTCTCTTCGCACGCACAAGCACGGGGCGGAAGCCAGAGCGCCAAAGAGAGCGCGCGCCCCAAAAAAAGAGAGCCGCGGCGACGAGGTCAAACACACAGGCAAAATAAAACAAATGAGCGAACAACATATTTTTGTTCTCTCTCCCCTCGTCTGTCCGCGTGTGTGTGTGAGTATGCGGCGATGTTTTTTAGCTTCCCATTTGATTATTACTTTTTTGTTTGTTAATTTTGCTGGTCTGCACAAAAAATAAGTATGTAAAAAAAATAAAACAAAAAGAGAGCGCAGCGCCCTTCACTCGATCCGAGATGTATTCAACTCGCCAACACCTGCGGTCACTGTAATAACAATAATAATGAAAATAAACATAATAGTAATTAAACGGGGGCCCACTTAATCCCGTAGATACATTTTGGGCTTAGTATCAGTGTTTTTAAGGTGTTATCCCTTAATTGAGTGCTTTTTTCCTTAAAGCTCCGTACTCAGACACACGAAAAGTGTTTCTAAGCAGTACGATAGGCTCAATGCTTAGGAACACTTTTCGCTTGTCTGAGTACGGAGCTTAATATAATTTGCGGCTAAACCACAGAGCACAGAAATTATGAAAATAAAATGAAAATTGGATGAAATACATTTTATTTAAGTAAGTTAGGGGTCGTTATGTATTGAGTTCTCACCAATTATGCTAAGAGACTAAGGCAGAAGATTTCTATAATTGTTTTTATACCCTTGCAGAGGGTATTATAATTTCGACCAGATGTTTGCAACGCAGTGAAGGAGGCATCTCCGACCCCATAAAGTATATATATTCTTGATCAGCATCACCAGCCGAGTCGATCTAGCCATGTCCGTCTGTATCTACGCGAACTAGTCTCTCAGTTTTTGAGCTATCGAGCTGAAATTTTCAGCATAGTCTTATTTCTTTAGCACGCAGTATATATGTCGGAACGACCGAAATCGGACTACTATATCCTATAGCTGACATAGGAATGATGGCGAAATTAATGTAAAAAAAATTTTAACTTCTCTGTTTTTCAACGTATTTCTATACATTTTCAGATATAGCAGTTTTTTATGCTTCTAGAATTACGGTTTTAATTTCATTAAGATCGGACCACTATATCATATAGCTGCCATAGAAGCGATCGGTTGATTTATATGAAAATGTAAAATTTACAAAATTCGATATTTTTTCAACATTACTAAAATGGTTCGATTTTCAATGATCCAATTGCAGACTGCAAGGGTATACCAACTTACCGAAGTTAGCTTTCTTTCTCGTTACTTAATATTTTAAGCAGAAAAGGTGGAAAATTGTACATTTTTGCTTTTTGCTTGGAATTACTTAATCATTAAAAAAAAAAGTCCAATTCATGTTATGTTATGTTGTAAATAACCATATGTAAATATTTTACCAAATTATGTACATATATTTGATAAATGACCCCTCGGATCTCTATTGCATTTTTGGCACAGCCCCTCTCTTTGTGCTAAAATTGCGACCTCCATTGTGCGTGTCGGTGTGAGCCCGACTTCTGTCCGGCGTGTGACTGTGTCTGTCTGCCTGTGTTTGTGTTTGTGTGTGCAATTATACTGGTTTGGTGTGCACGGCCGACAAATGTTGCTTGAGCTCGGCGTCGTTTCTCTGACTTTTGTCTTTTGTCTTTGCCCGCCTTGCGTTTGTTGTCTTTGCGTGCCTTTGGTTGTGTTTGATTTTACCAAAGAAGAAGTGCAATGGGTGTCCCCCCCTCTCGCTCTAGCCGCCCGCCGCCCATCTCACAAAAAAAGCGAAGAAAACGAAGAAAAAACTGAAGTTGTACAACTTAAATGGATTTTGCACGCTTATTTCTTCGCTTGCTTCGTTTTGGACATTTTTTTCTGTTTGCCGCTGCTTCCTCCTTGCGCTTCTGCGTGTTTTTTGTATTTTATTTTATTATGTTGGTGTTGGGTTACTCCTGCTAATCCAGCAGACTAAGAAATGGCCAAAACCCCCACAGAACCCCTAAAAAAAAGGAAACTTCCTAGGGCTTCCACTTGAGCTTCGGCTCCTTTAAGGAATTTTTTATCGCAGGTATTTTCAATGAATTTCTTTACTACACCCAAAAAAAAAAAAACAGGAGTTTAACCTTTCTGCGCGTTGTCTTAAAAGTATACTCAATCAGTATAGTTTTTATACTCTATAAAGTTTAGTTTTTATACTCTATAGTTTCAATTGTGTATGTTTGAGTATTTTTTTTATACGAACCTACATCGAAAATTCGATAACATATCGCGTTAGCTGAAATTTAGTGCTTTTCTGTTTTTTGTCGCGTTAGTGATTATTATGAAATATTAGTGCATATTGGTATAAAATGTATACTTTCGTAGTACTAAATTGATAAGCATCTTATTAAGAAATTTTTCATACTCAAGAGTATAGAATTCATGTAACAATCGTATAGGTTATATGATAATTTTTTTTTTTGGGTGTACCAACTAAATAGGTTAATTAATTTGTAAAAACTTCTAGCAAATACTAGCCATAACTGGGGAATCGACCTCAAAAATTCCCAGTTGGGAATTATAGTACAAAACAGGTCAAATGGAATAAGATAGATAAAAGAGGATATTAATCGAAATTATTTGTTTAAATTAAGCAGTAAAGTTAACTTTTTGTAGGTATTAGCTAGTATCTAATAATACAATTAATAGGTATTTGAATTTTAATTCAAACAAATAAAGTTCACTTGAGGTTCAAACCCAAAGAAGTGGACAACTCTAATTGTAATATTTCTATTTCTGTTCCTAGGGCTCTATACTCTCGTAATAACTAAGAAATAGTGTTATATGGCCAAGACCACTCCATAAACTATTGACTGAAGTTCAAAGTAATTGAAATCCATGAGAGCCTCGTTGAGGTTCAAGCCCCGAGGAACAGATACAAACGGTGAACTACTTTTATGCGAATGTTCTGTGCCCCGCTTTTTGGGTAGGCTTCGGGTTCGAGCCCAGTGAATGGGTAAATGGTGAACTAGCCCACAGTTATCGGCCTTAGCGTCTCATAATTAATAATCAACGTTTTCTGTATCTCTCGGTCGAGTCGAGACAGGCGAGACAGGCGAGACAGGCGAGACTTGCCTCTCTTTCGCGCGCCCGTCCCGTTCCCGTATCTTTCGGTGTCTCCATCTCTGTTTCGGCCTGTGTGTATCTGTGTCCGTGCCTCGTGTAGCTGTAGCTGTAGCTGTAGCTGTATCTGTATCCGTTTGGCAGCCACGACGAGAGGCAATAAAATAAAGGGCCAAAGGCTCACACAGGCAAACAAAACAAGCGACGACAGTGGCGGGGGTTGCGATGGGGAGGAGCAGGGGTTTTGTACTAGCAGAGAATGCGTTCTTGTGTTTGGTTTGTTGTTGCTTTTGGCAGGGTTGTCACTGGTTATGTCCCAAAAGCGGGCAGCAATTAAGCAGGGATTATATTATGCGCCGAAGAGGGTTTCCTCCACCTCCTCCTTCTCCACGGAGCAGAAAAATTAAATAAATGGGGGGTTGGTTGTTCGGAGAGGAAGTGGCAAAATCGTTTAATAGCGATATGGTCGAATTTTAGGTCTGTAAGTCAACAAGAAAGCGTCGGTTTTAATTTTTATAATTTCCTTGAACACCCCCCGATGCCAAACGAGAAGGGTAATACTTTCTTATTATTCAGGAATTAGAATTCATTAGGTAGAAGTGTGCATATTGATTGAATCGAAATGATTTTGGCATTAGGTTTGCGTATGCCAAAAAATTCGTTTGTAGGTCTTAAGATCGTTGGGTTTCGATAAGTAGGGGTTTACGATAGGGGTAGTGAAACTCCTTCATTTGTTGTGACTTTTTATTTATTAAATCCATGACCCTCAAGACCACTTTCTTAGCTAAAGCTCCGTACTCAGGCACGCGAAAAGTGTTCCTAAGCATTGAGCCAAAACGAGAGGTCAATTCTCACCCTCTCGCTCTATCGTACTGCTTAGAAACACTTTTCGTGTGTCTGAGTACGGAGCTTAATAGGGTAACATATTCAAGTTATTTTCTATCTCTAAAGTAGCCGCGGTTGTATGATCTTGCGGGTGATTCATGCTATTAATCTATGTAAATATGGTTCTACTTCTGGGAATCCAGTAGAAATAAAATGTTTGCTAGCGAAATTAGATAAGAGGAATTAAACAAATGCTGAAACTGAGAAACTTGGAACTAGAAAATGTAAAAATAATCGTATTAGCATTATAAAAATGATATAATTGCAAATTTAATACTAACACAGAAGTAAAGCTACTAAAAACTTGAGCATGAATATTTAATAGGCAAGATTAAGGTCAGGTAAGGTCGGATTAAGGTAAGTTCTAGGGAAAAAACTTTGTAAATACAATGTGTCTGCGTGCCAAATACTCAAAAATATTAATTTGCCTAATGACTTTATTAATTATTAATAAGATTGAAGCTAACTCACACAAACTCTATTGGAATTATTATTATTTGCAGTATTGTCGCATAGTTTCGCAAGTGATTAATTAATATAAAAAGCCGAAATGATTTACCTTATAATAAACTAGCAGGCCGTTGTAGGGTTAAGGCGTCGCTGCCTTTTGGTAAGGGTTAACGAGCCCCGAGCAAGGATCTTCTGGCATTGACCTCTCTCTCACGCTTGTCCGCCTGCTGTTCTCTTCCCTCTGCCTCTTTGTCCTTGCTCTTCTTCTGGCATCTTACATGTGCAGCTGTTCCGTTCGCATCAAGTCAATCACAATCACAATCACAATCACAGGTAGTCAGCCTCACACGCACACGCACACGCACGGTTGTCAGCTGTTATCAATGCAAGAACAAAAACGCTACATGACAAAGCGGGGGGCATAAAAACACAAAAACGAGAGGCTGAGGGGGCGACGATGACAGCAGCCGACGAAAAGGGGAGGCTGAACAACTGTTACTTGTCTGTCGATCGGCTCCCGCTCCCCCATTTATCGCCCTCTCCCGCTTACTCGGAAGTGCCAGGCAGTGATCGAGAGCAACAGAAAGAGAGAGGGAGCGAACAGCAGCAGCAAAGAGTGCGCTCTAAGAGAGTCCAAAGAGCGGGACTTAAGAGACTGTTCACTATTTGTGCGATGGTGTGTGCTCGACGTCATCATAAATTTGGTATGCCATCAGCTGTTAAAAATTCATACAGCTGCTGCTGCTGCAGCCTCTCACCACAAAAAGAAAACAACGACAAAGCAAAAAAAAAAGTGTCATTGGGGTTGCTCTCCCGCTCTTGCGTCCCCCCGCCCCCACTCGCAATTGTGCTCTCCTCGAAAACCAATTAAAGTGGGAAAAACGCATTTTGATTCCACGCTCGCCTTATCGACTTCCTTTTCTCTTTCTTCTTATTTTTGATGAAATCATTTTCTCTGTGTGTGATTTGTTAATTGAAAATCACTTTCAATTGCCACTGCCATTTTTCCCACGAAAACTGTGAATTGTGTGGTTTGGAAAGCAATCACAAATTCCATATTTCCTCACGGAAAACTTGCCAGGGGCTGAAATTCCAACAAAAAGAATTAATAAACAAGTAAAAAAGCTACAGTCGACTGTGCTCGACTGTGAGATACCCGGTACATAAACGTTTGCGCTTCACACTAAAAGGCAATTTAAAATTGTACATACATTGTACATGGCGCCATTATATCGCACGGCCAAGGCTCGAATGCGCCACCTGTCGGCTACAGCTTGCAACAGCAGTGCCTTATGGCGGTGCGTTAAAATGCTAACCTTATTGCTAATAACTCCCATGTTTATCATCAGATTTTACTGAAATTTTCAGGAAACGTCCGCTCTATTTTATTAATTTATTGTATCTATTAACTTTAACCCGAAAATAACGAGTATAGCTTATTTTAAGTTTTTTATGATTTTTGAGGGCGGAAGTGGGCGTGCCCAAATTTTAAAACAAAGTTGATCAGCGTGCAACAGATTCCAATGTTGTCACCAAATTTGGTAACTCTAGCTCTTATAGTCTCTGAGATCTGTTGTTTCACACGGACGGACAGAGGTTGGCACTAACCCATAATACCCTTGTACCCTATGGGTACCGGGTATAAAAACATGGGATTTGAAAATATTAAGTGTAACCCTTAAGCAAACGCTCAAAATAACTTTTTAGAATAATACAAAATAATGTAAATAGTTTTTTCGGGCTTAGTTTCGTTAAATTTGGTAATTTGTATGACGTTTGATAAAGTTTAATTTCCTTTCTCTTTCTAGAAACAGCCTCTGGCGGACTATGTTACTGATGACAACCCTGGCAAGGTCAGAAAGAGCTGTTTAGCCAAGCCTGTTAATTGTCTTTTATCAGATCCCTGTGTGTCTTTTGTTTTGTTTATTATTATTTATTTTACAACTAAGGGAATTGTTTGTGACTTTTAAATTATTCATAAAATATACAACGCAATCTCTTTTCAATTGCAAAAGTGCGCATTGGCTTTTATTTTGGCGGGGTGTGGGGGGCTGGGATTTGACCGAGAAGTAATTACGTCGCAACTGGCGCCCAGCGGAGTATGTGTTGATTCTTCGCACTCCAACGCATCATCAGGCCAAAATGAGGCGTAGCGAATCCACCACCACCCACTCGGGCATTCCCCACCCTATCCACCCTATCCACTCACCACTCGCCCACTCATCCCCTTCAAAAACACACACTCAGACGACGGCGGCGGAAGGGAAAAAGTCCACCACGCGGCGTGGACAAAAATCCACTTGGACGTCAAACAAACCCTCTCTTTTTCGAAAATTCGAATGCAAGCGACCCCCGCTGAGCGAGAACACGAGAAACTCAGGAGAGGGAGGGGGAAAATCGGAGAATCGGAGAATCAGAGGAAGAAAGGGCAGGGAAAACACACATTGGGAAAATGCCCATCCCCCAGAGATCCGAAAATGTGATACTCTTCTCGAAGAAAGAGCGTTAATTGCGGGATAAGAAAGAGGCTTAAAAGTAGTAACAATAGCTTAGGGATATCTGGTTGAATCCTATTTCTTAGCTTATGTTATTTATTAATTTATATACAAATATTTACAATAAAAATAGTAATGGGAGAATTTATAAAAAAAATAATTATTCCAAGTCAAGTTATGGTTCAAAAAGGTATACCTATTAAAGACCTAAAATTATTAAACTTTGGAAGGACATCTATTTGGAAATATGATACCCTTTTATGGCTTAAAGTTTATCAAGTTTTACTACAAAGAATTTACTTTCAACTTTGAATTATAATCATAATATAATCACATAACTCTACTTTCCATGATCCTAGGCATTACTAACTCAAAACCAAAGTAAATTTGATAATACACTATAGATGTTCCTTTCGAAAAGAGTATTAAAACGCAGAAGATGAAGCCTGATGACGCTGTTCGATGCCAATACGAATTGTTGCTGTTTTCCATCCACTGATGGATTTTAATGCAGCAGCCCGCAAAACCGTTTACGGGCGGCTCTTTCCTATGCCATTACACCCTGTACTTAGCAGGCTCTACCTCTAAACGCGCACTCCCGTTGGTACTCCTCGAGCTCTCGCTCCATTGCATGCTTTTTTCGCTTTCTGGTTGCCTGGCAATCACGGGCTTAATTAGTTTAAGTGCGTCCCGTTGTACGGGTTCCATACTCGATATATGTATATCCATGGGCCGTACTCCGTCCGGCACTGGCGATTGTTTGAAAGCATTTTAATTGATCTAATAGGAGCGGTAACCAATATGTTTACGGTCACTCTTTTTTTTTGGCCGAAATTGAATTTGGGTTGGCCTGTGAACGGGTCAATAACTGTTGCTTTTTCTGTAGGAAAGGGTTTAATATTTAAATCATTGAAATAGGTTCCTTAAAATGAGTTCCAGATAGTAATTGGCACAGAAAACACTTGAGAAGAAGAATAATTTATATAGATATCTTTAGTTTTCATTGGCAGTGCCATAACCCAATAACAATTATAGTGGACTATTAATTTGCAACTTTCTTTAAGGAAAGACTTTTCCAACTTGTGTTTAAATGCAACAAACCAATTAAATATAAATAGTTAAACAATTGGAAAGAACAATTGTTGCTAGAGATAAGTCACATATACCTTTAATATCCCTTGGCAGTGCCATAACCCATTGAGGATTATAGTGGAATATTAATTTCCAAGTTTCTTTAAGGCCAACATTTCCAACTTGTATTTAAATACAACAAACTAAGTTAGTTAAATATTATTATTATTTTAATCCTTCTGGTGGTTGAATAAAAGGTGAGAAAATCGTGCATAATTAATTTCAACCCCTCTCGTGTATATGTATCTTGGAGATTATTTTTACGGTTAAAGGGCTTTATCATTACGCCTCCTGGATGGCATGTTGTCGGATTACTTTTCTGCGGGGGTTGAAATATGTTTAACAATAATAACAATGAATAATTAAGTCAACCTGAATAATTGTATTATTCAAGGTTTCACTTGCCTGCAGCGACGATTTTATTTTGCATTGTTGTATAGCATACATATAGATATGTATATATGTATATCTGAGTATTTCAACAGATTTATATTAAATAGGGGGAATAAATACGGCCTTTGTTTTAAAAAGAACGCTTTCTTGATTAATTTGTGGCGGTTGCTGAGTAAACTTTAGACACGTGGCCATCTCAAGAAGTCACCCGGCGGATTGTGATTGCTTTAGGTCTTATTTGGTAATCTCCAGAGGTCCAGGTGTTCAAATAGAGACGCGGAACAGCTTCTTTCCGCAATATGTGTGTCGTACACACACTCGTCGTATATTCCCAGAGTTCTTCAAAGTCTGTGTTTTTTTTTTTGTCAGGGTGATGACGATGATTATGATGAGGTTTGGTTGGTGGCTGACGTCGTTCCGTGACTGCAGCAGAGCAGAGAAATGGAGGGAAACCTCCCTCTTTTCCCGGATTTTGGATTTCCCTGCTTATATTTTTTTGTGACTGACAGGCGGTGGCGGTGGACGTCATCGTCTCCCGTCGCTTTCATTTCCATTACCATTACCTCCGGGGGCATTGTCGTCAGCACGGGTACGAGAGTACGGGTGTGTGTGTGTTTGAGAGTGGAAAAGAGGAGGAAAAGTGGAGGAAAAATAGGAAAACTCCCTTTCGGCTAGGTGCCCTTCGAGCGATGCGATGCGATGAGATGAGATGCGATGTCGATGTCTATGTCTATGCCTGAATACCGGCAATGGGAATGCGGGAATATATGGGTTATGTGGCAAATTGATTCGATTAGACGTCATTTGTGTCATCGATAAACGATTCCGAATCGATCCCGGAAATGCGATTAGCACTCGGATTTCCAGTGAGTGGGTGCCAAATGCATGCAGTTTGTATGCTGTGACTATGAATGAGTTAATTACCGGAATGAGTCGGCAAAACGTACATCTGTATGTATATTACCTAATGATCCATGATTAATCGGTAAAGAACGAATTGTTTTGTCAATCGTGGAGAACTTGGCTTAGATTTTTGCATGGTTCCATAGGCAAATATTTATAATTAGATCTTAGACAACCCTAGGCATGATGTTTGACATATTATGGATATCGATATGTTTTCGTAATCGGGAAAAACTTAACTTTCTTCAAGTTTATAATTGCATTGTATTTAGAAACAAGATTAAAAATTGATAAGAACTTATAAATGTTGGGATATATGTATAAACCCTAAGCATATTTGATATATGTATTATCGATATATGGTCGATATGTTTGGTTAATCGGGCGAAATTAGGATTTTCTTAGTTTATGATAGCACTAAACTTTGAAACATGATTTTAATTAGAGTAAAAGCTTTAAATGTTTAGTAATATAGTCCCTAAGCATGATCTTTGTCATACTATGAATATTTGATCGATATATTTTTTTAAACGGCAAAAATATAATTTTCTATTAGTTTACAATTGCATTAAAGTTTAAAACACAAATATATTTTGATAAGAATTTCCAAAGGTTAGGATATACATATGTATGTATAAGCCCTAAGCATAATTATGATATAATATATGATATCGATGATAGGTTTAGTTAATCGGGAATAATTTAGCGGTCCTTAGGTTTGAAATTCCATAGAACTTTGGAATAAGATAATAATAAGATTAGAAGTTTCAAATTTTGGAATGTATAGAACGAACTATAATATGAAATTTGATATCGTTAAGTTTGGTCAATTGGGAAGCGTATTGGTGTTGTTGTCTCAATTATTTCAATTAACCCTCAGATATTATGACTAAATAAACATAAACTGCTAATGCATGTGAATACCCTTTGTACTTTCACCAATCCTTTCTTAAGCGATGTGTACACCATTATTAGCAATGGCAAACACATTAAAACATAATTTGTTCATTGCACTGTTAAAATACGAAATCCGAACGCCAGCTCCGGAGTCCGGACCTCTTTTTTACTATTGTTTCGAAGTCTCCAGAGAGAGGCTTTGGGAACACCCTCGAGCCCTCGAACAAATCCCAGCCATGCTGGGAAGTGGAATCCTTGGAAGGCTGGGCTGGGCTGTAATGCAAACCAGTTCAGTGGTTGCTATTTTGTGGGATGTTTTGTATTTTTCACTATTCACACTCCTTGCTCGCCTTTGTAACATATTAATATTCCGAGTTCTTTTTTTGTTTGACAAAATATGACTTATTTCAAGGGGGGTACAACTTATAACATATTATAAAACATAATAATAAATCGTAAAAGTGTATGCGCTTTAATGCAGTAAAAACGTCGTAGAGTAATAGTGTTTATCCTAGTCATATAAAGTTACATATTTGGAGATGACTTGAATCGTTCTTGGCAAATAATTAAATATAATTCAACTTACATGAAGATGGTTTTCTGACTTATCTGCGATGGATCCATGTGATAATATGTAATGATTTAGGATTTCAGGAATTATTCAATGATTTAGGGTTGTTTTTATACCCTTGCAGAGGGTATTATAATTTTGAAGTGAAGGAGGCATCTCCGACCCCATAAAGTATATATATTCTTGATCAGCATCACCAGCCGAGTCGATCTAGCCATGTCCGTCCGTCTGTCGGTTTCTACGCGAACTAGTCTCTCAGTTTTTGAGCTATCGAGCTGAAATTTTCAGCATAGTCTTACTTCTTTAGCACGCAATATATATGTCGGAACGACCGAAATCGGACTACTATATCCTATAGCTGCTATAGGAATGATGGCGAAATTAATGTAAAAAAATTTTAACTTCTCTGTTTTTCAACGTATTTCTATAAATTTCGAGATATAGCAGTTTTTTATGCTTCTAGAATTACGGTTTTAATTTCATTAAGATCGGACCACTATGTATATCATATAGCTGCCATAGAAGCGAAAATTCTACATGTAAAATGTAAAATGTACAAAATTCGATGTTTTTTCAACATTACTAAAATGGTTCGATTTTCAATGATCCAATTGCAGACTGCAAGGGTATACCAACTTCGGTTTACCGAAGTTAGCTTTCTTTCTCGTTTTTTTATAGACTTCGGGATTCTGGGGCATGTATAATTATCTTTGAGGTGGACCCAAGTTGCATCTACCAATTCATTCCAATTTGGAATTCTTAAGTACGATTGGAATCGCGTAAACACGAGTCAGGATTCCGGGAATTAATTAAATCCATCCTAGATCAAAAATGTACAGAGACGTCTTCGTCATGTTTTCTTTTTTCGTGTTTCTTTCGGGACAAACGTATGCAGATTTAATGATCCAGAATCTACATAGATTCCGGAATTCCTGATTCCCGATTCCGGACTCCGATTTATGGATGCATGTGTCATTGTTTTTCCTTTTTTTTGTTGATGGACCCAAATGGAAGCCGACAAATCCGTTTTAAATACACATTTATTCCATGGGCCTTCTTCCGCTTGTTCCTGCAGTTTACCATTCATTCCGTTCTCGCCCCATTTCTTTGCTCGTTCCGTTCGCTTCAGTTGGCTTTCCCTCCTGCTCCGTCCTCGTTCGCGGTTCGAGCTCGCCGTCTCGGTCCCCTCCTTTGTTTCGCTCGCCGCCTTTGCTGCATGCTTCTTCTTCTTCTTCTTTCAGTTGCCCTGGGGGGTCGTCTTCTCTTCTCTTTTCTCCTCCTCTCCGCACTGCGCTTGTGGCTGCTGCTGCTGCTGTTGTTGTTGTTGTTTTTGTTGTTGGTCGAGTGGCTCGATTTGTTTTGAAATTGAAATGGTAAAAAGATTGATGTAATTATTGCCACCCTTAAACGCCGATGGTAGCGACAAATTCGATAAGTTCAGCCTCTCGTTCGATGTGTTAACGCGCGCGCGTGTGTGTGTGTGTGTTTGTTTTACAGAATTTTCAGCATTATGTAGGTTTTTCTTCGCTCTCCGCTCCACTTCTCCACACACTTCTCTGCCTTGCGTGTACACAATTCGAGTTTATTTCCATTCCTGTGCCACCTCCTCCTCCTTCCAACGCTCGCCTGCTCCTCTTCCTTCCCTTTTGGCTGCTCTCGCTCGCCTTTTTATCTTTTGTAAAACGAGTTCTTTAAACCTAAAACAGAATTCAAGACACGTCAAATTGATTTTCATCTATTTTATTTACAACAACAAGAAACAAGGAGCAGAGCGCTGGCGGTGAAAAGGAGGAAAGTAAAGCGAATTACGTGGAAGAAGAAGAAGCAGCGGGAGAAATGTCAGGCAGCTTGTCTGTGAGTGTGTGTGCGTCCGTGCGTGCGTGCGAGTGTGTGGACTCTCTGTGCATCCCCTTCTATACCGATTTGCCATCCCTATCCGTACGTTTTGTGCCTAGTTTGCATACATACTTTCCACCTCCCCCATTTCCCATATTCGTGGAATCAATCAGCCGCCCCATAAAGGGGGGAGGTTAGTCCCGTTATCTTTGTGAAAACTAAAAGATTATTGGGATTAGCCTTGTCGCATATGTGTGTATGTGAGTCGTGCTTTTTCTTCACTCCCTTTCCACCCGGCTTGTTACCGTTTTATTTCTATTTTTTTGGTTGCTCGTGTTCTTTGCTTCCTCGCTCCTTTCTGCATTCTGCTGAACGTTATCGCCTTTTGGCTAAAATACAGTGAAGCCTCCCCTAAGGGATGACACAGGGTTTTGTTTATATTCTATTAGTTCTTTGAACAAGGAATATTGTAGTTAGTTCATTTGCGGTTTGTACTGCTAGAATTCAGTTTAATAAAATGACCATAAATAATTCAGGTGTTCCACTGTACTCCTGTTGCCTCTTGGTGCCCCGTTACTGTTGTTGTTTTTATAAGCATTTCTTTGGCTCCTTGTTGCGCTTCTTCGTGTTGCTCTCGTTGCTCGCGTTGTTGTTGTTTTGGTCGCTGCTGTGAGTGCGAAGGAAAGATTTTTGGTGGCAACTCCCATGGCAACTTGTTGGCCTTTGTCTGCAAACATTACATTCGAATGGGAATGGGAAGGGGAATGGGAAGGGGATTGGGAAGGGGAATGGGAATGGGAATGGGTGAGTAAGCAAGTGTGCATGTGTGTGTATTCAATGCGAGGCTGGTGTTTTTGTTCTCATCTTTCAGCTGTTCAAAGATTGTTAAATATCAAAGCGAACCTTCCTTGTTCTTATTGAAGATAAAGCTGAATTTGTTTACTTATCCGTCTGGCACATCCCACCTACGGACTCGAGATGTGGAGCTGAAGCTGGAACGCGGTGTTTGGAAAGTGTAAACAATTTGGGGTTGGTGGGGTTACAACGGCAAGAGCCCTCTAATTATTTTCTCTTTACTCCCTACAGGGATCTTCCGTCAAATTCATTGGGAAAAGCTAACATAAATCGAGGCGAAAGCTGACAATATGGAGGAATACTTTTTGGTGAAATTTTAAATACAAATTAATTCAGGATGCAATGGAATTATTTTAAAATATTCATCAAATTAAGGCAATAAGGCTAGAACTTGCGGTTCTTATTTAAAAACTAGTAAATTGTTATAAGATTTCCAACATATAAATAAGGATATCACAAATTATTAATATTTTGTATATATTTGATATATTTTCGTTAAAATTCATTTCAATGGTAAAGAGTTTAATTTTTCTGACTAAAATAATTATAAAACAAATCATATTACATATATTTAGAAAGCGCTTTGTAATCACTTAAAAATGTGCCTAAAACTATGCTATAAAATGTGTCCTCACTATATTTGGTAGCTCAAACATTTTATTGCATACTTTTAGACACATTTTAAAGTGATTTCTCGGTCAACAAATCAATATTAAATATATTTAGATAGCGCTTTGTAATCACTTAAAAATGTGCCTAAAACTATGCTAAAAAATGTGTCCTCACTGTATTTGGTACCTCAAACATTTTATTGCATACTTTTAGACACATTTTAAAGTGATTTCTCGGTCAACAAATCAATATTAAATATATTTAGATAGCGCTTTGTAATCACTTAAAAATGTGCCTAAAACTACGCTAAAAAATGTGTCCTCACTGCATTTGGTAGCTCAAACATTTTATTGCATACTTTTAGACACATTTTAAAGTGATTTCTCGGTCAACAAATCAATATTAAATATATTTAGATAGCGCTTTGTAATTACTTAAAAATGTGCCTAAAACTACGCTAAAAAATGTGTTCTCACTGCATTTGGTAGCTCAAACATTTTATTGCATACTTTTAGACACATTTTAAAGTGATTTCTCGGTCAACAAATCAATATGAAATATATTTAGATAGCGCTTTGTAATCACTTAAAAATGTGCCTAAAACTACGCTAAAAAATGTGTTCTCACTGCATTTGGTAGCTCAAACATTTTATTGCATACTTTTAGACACATTTTAAAGTGATTTCTCGGTCAACAAATCAATATTAAATATATTTAGATAGCGCTTTGTAATCACTTAAAAATGTGCCTAAAACTATGCTAAAAAATGTGTCCTCACTGTATTTGGTACCTCAAACATTTTATTGCATACTTTTAGACACATTTTAAAGTGATTTCTCGGTCAACAAATCAATATTAAATATATTTAGATAGCGCTTTGTAATCACTTTAAAATGTGCCTAAAACTATGCTAAAAAATGTGTCCTCACTGTATTTGGTAGCTCAAACATTTTATTGCATACTTTTAGACACATTTTAAAGTGATTTCCAGGTCCCAGTGATTTCTCGTTAATGCATTAATATTAGAAATAGGGAGCAGACATCCGGAAGTGGAAAACTGCGATAAGACCAAGCTCCCAATCGCTTTCCCCTCCCACCTTTCCACTTTCCACCATATGGCTGGCTGACCATAATGTTTTTTTTTCTGTTCCTCAGGTCCCTTCAGGCTCGGATTCCTTGTGCCGTTCTTATCGTCATACAGGCATCATCATTCATCCGTTTGAAACCTCAACTTTTCCCCTGGGACTGCGTAAAGGAACTGGGCGAGCGTCTTATCAGTGACACGCCCACTCACCAGGACACAGGACACAGGACACAGGACATGCGTGTGTACGCACACCCACATGCGAAGAGCACACGCACTGCGTACATATCAGTGGTGGGCAGGAAAGGGAGGATATTTCGCATATTTCGCATATTTTGATTATTTTTTTAACCAGAAATGGACCGACTGTAATCAGGAATCCTATAATTATTTCCCAAGCGGTATTCCCTGATCATAGGGTTTTTGCTAGTGCAATTCTCGCTATATTCCTCCTCTATCTATGTAACTGTCTGGCAAAATGAGGGAAAAACTGAGGGAAAGTAATCAGGGTAGAGTCGTAGTACATACCTACAAAAGGGACAGGTGTGCGTACGGCAGAGGTTCAATGAGGGCTTGTCCCAGGACTCACTCACTTCGCTCTCGATTCTCCTACCTTCGAGGACTTGTCTCCTGTTTGTCTTCTCTTACTTGGCTCTTCCTTTTTTTTTTCTTTTTTTTATTCACCCCGCTGGCGAAGTTTGAAACTCGCACTTCCCCAAACTGAAATCTTTGAGTAACTTGAACATAATTGAGTGGCATTAGCGACCAAAAAACTTCACACAAAATGTTATCCCCATAGCGCGAACTTTGAACTTTCCTAACTGGAAATTTCTTTATAACTTTCCAGCTCACTTACTTACTTGCACTGGCTTCAGGTAAATTTTTAATAGAAATTAATTGTTTTGTGAGTACTGGACTGGACGGGAGTTTTTGAATGAATAAAAGATTAATACAGAAGATAATTAGTTAATGGGGGGACATAAGTAGGTAAGTTAGTAAATAATACAACTTATAGATATAAGCATTCATTTCTGATTTAGTTTAGGAGTTTTAAATAAATATAGAAATTTGCACAGAAGATAATTAGTTAATTGGATACCTGATATTTATTTATTTTAAGATTTAATTAACTAACATTTACTTCTTTACAGCTAAGCTCCTCTTAATAACACGCCAACAGGACTTAAATCAAAGTATTTCACTTCGTTAAAAGAAAAGCATAAATAATTCCCAGAATAATTGCTCGCCAGCAGATGGCTCTTCGGGTTACAGGAGCTGGCGGAGCTTTGGCATTTAATTGCGCAAGGACCTTTAATGACACGTTAAAAGGACACCGAACGCATAGCCCACACACATAAATCGAATTGTTATAATCTATATGTATCTGTGGCTGTATGGGGCAAGCGGTGGTGGTGGCAGATACAGATACGCACGCCTAGGGATGCGGGGATTGTGGCAAAGTACGTACACTCTCGTGCACAGAGGGCGCCCCTATATCCACAGACGCAGACGGACGAGGGACGGGGGGCAGGTTCTCGAGCAGGACGAGGAGGCACATACATACAGAAAAAGCCGGTCAGCCGGCACACCGAGAGATACAGATACAGATACAGATACAAAGATACACGAGGCAGCACTCGCTCGCCGGAGCGAAGAAGAGTTCGCGCTGCTCTTTCCGCCGGCCCAAAGAGCACCGAACGCAACATCTGCTCCGGCTCGGCGGAAAATGAGTAGCAAAACTTTCCACAAAAAAAACAGCTAAAAAATAATAGGAAAATTGACTCTGGACGCCTTACGCACGTACTTTTCCACGCTCTGGATTTGTCATCATCGGAAGAAGCCGCGCGAGAGACCCGGTTGACCCTGTTCACTGAACCCGCGCCGCCTTGACCCCGCTTACTCGGCGTATCCCCAAAAAAATGGAGGGCAACGATCCCCCGAATCCGAGAGCAAACTCCTCCGGGAGGTCGTCGGGGGCAAGAAACTCCAAAGCGGGTGCCCGATGTGACCTGATTTGTGGACATTTGCCGCAGGGAATAAATACATATTGTCTCAAGTCTAATAAGCAGGACAAAGTTTAGGGGAAACCTTAGAAGAGACTCAATTATTAAAAGGAAAACCTACTTTTCTCGAAGTTTACTTACTTTGTGTTTGGTATTCTTACATGAATTCGATTTAAATCTTTAAATTTGGATTCCTTTCAGTCACAAATCACACTTAAACACATAAGGTTTTATGGCATAACTGATTAAAATATATTCAATTAAGTGCCTAGTTCATTTTGAAGCAATATATTTAACTTCAATATTGTTTTATTTATTCTTCAGAGAATTAATTAACATTACTAAATTTAATGCTTTTGGTATTCTCTGGTCTTGTTTTATTTTAACAGAAACACCTCCAAAGTGCAAGGCAAATTCATATCTTATATCCTTTTGATTTAAACTTGTAACGCTAAGAAAGGGGAAATCATTAAATTAAATTATTTTTTTGAATATTATTTAATATGAATAAGAAAGGTTTAATTTCTGATAAACCTTGGTGTTGTTATTGCTATGATATTGTAAGAAAAAGCCGCCATGGGAACAATGGAAAAAACCAATAAGAAAATCAGAGGAAAAAAAAAATTAAATAAGGTGTGAAAGATCTTAGAAAAAACAGAAATAAATGTTAACCAAAACATATATATATATTTTGTATAAATTCTTTAGCTTTTGATTTATTTATAGTTAAGGATATACATATTACGACTTATAAATAAAAACTTTATCTCTATCTCCTCGCTCTTAAAAGTCCGAGTCATCCTTTTTGGGATCCGTCTCCTCAAAGCAGCCCATATCGGCCTTGTACAGGATCTTGTTTATTTGGTACTGAACCGTGTTTTTCGTGTGCGACGAGTACTTGCTGAGCTTGTTGCCCAAGTACTGCAGATAGAAGGCATCGTCGCTGCTTGGTAGCCCGGTATCTGGAAGCCGAGCAGGAGGTGCCACTGTCGTGACCGAAGTGGAGCTGGTTGCGCAGTTAATGTGCGGCCTTATCGGATTGACAGTAGTAGTCGTATTCGGTGTTTCTGCCATCAGATCGTCGCAGTCCTTGTCCCCGGACCCGGACTCATCGTCCGTCGGATTCAGATCCGGCATCTCTGACTTCCCAATGAAGACCCCATCGAAGTGGCTGCCCGAGGCATTGTCCTCGCTGTCGCCGCCATCACGGGACAGCTGATCAATCAGGTTTATAGTCGGCGCCGCCGTACCACTTCTGTCCTGCAGCTGAGTGGGGTCCTGAAAAAAATAATATAAAATCGAATGAATTATATTAGATTAAACAGATTGAAAATTGTTTAAAAAGATAAGGATATCTGTCATATAAAATACCAAAAAGCTATGTCTGAAAGAGCTAGTTTTAGCTACAAAATGACACTATGGCCACACTGGTTTGTTGTGCATGCCGGCAGAGGTCGGGTAGAGAAATTTGCTAAATTGCGAGTCAGGGCACCTCTGTTTTAGAGCTATCTCGATTAAACCTTTCCCAATACTCTTCATTCTATTGCAATAATTATATAAAAAGTTCGAAACTGGCCAGATCGAAAGACTATATCAAAAAGCTGCCTTAGAAAAGATCGAAGGACTGTATGTATGATCGGAGATCGCATTGACCCAATTCTTTTGGCCCGTTTACCTTCACAACCAGAGTCCGAGTCTTCGGGTAGAAGAATCTGGACGCCTCATCCGCCTCCGTCGTCTCCTCCTGGCAGAGGAGCTCGCGGATGCGCAGCTTCTCGGCGAAGACCTCGTCGTAGGTGTCGACGTGCTTGCGCTTGAGGTGGCGCATCAGGTTCTCCGAGTGGCGGCCGGCCATGTCGAAGAGGCACTTCTTGCACGTGCTCTTGCGCGTCTCCTCGTTGTAGACGAAGTGCTTGGCCACCGGATTTCTGTATTTTTTCGACATTTTCCGCTCCGATTCGTTCGATTCTCGAGCGTTAAGTGCCTCGTTCCGATACGCCTTACACGAGTTACGTTCGTTTACTGATCCAAAGAGCGGCGTGCTCTGGGGATTAACAAAACGAAAACACAACAAATCGCCGAGCGAAAAACCGTTCTGTGAACCAGTCGATCGCAAGAGAGCGGTTCGGAGAGCCGGTTCGGAGAGCGGAACACAAGCACAATCCAAAAACCGCACCGCACTCACACATACGGAGCACGCGACGAACCGGTTTCCGGCTGATTTCGGTTTTTCTTTGGATTTGGGATTATTTTCGCGATTAAAACAGTTGCAGTTATGGTTAGAAAATATTCTTTAGAGCATTCCTAAACAATGTTTGAAATCAAATTTAACAACATGATCACTGATCACTGATCACTGATGGATTTCTTTCAACAGTTCTGCTGAACGCTTATCATCACGGATTATGCTGTAAAAAAACCTTCCATCATGATCAGTAAAAAAAGGATTGCCAAAATAATAGTACGATCCCTTTTCGCGATACATGATGGATTGCTGCTGGCGTATATCGATGGTGGAAATATTGATAAAAAAAAAACAAAGGAAACTGTATAATATATGTACATATGTATAGAAATGATTTCTCTCGTGTTATTTACTATTATTTTTAAAGAGCACAAATAAAGCTTTAATATTACAATTCCGTTAATTTATTTCAAAGATTTCCTTTAAAATGCTCAAGAATATATTTTATACCTTAAGCCTAGTACTCAGACCCTCGAAAAGTGTTCCTTAGCAGTGCGAGAGAGCGAGAGGGTGACTATCGTCCTCTCGTTTTGACTTGCTGCTTAGATACACTTTTCGTCTATCTGAGTACGTAGCTTTATGAAAGATTGGAAAGGTATTATTAAAACTGTATAAGTATCTAAGCTACTTTAAGCGTACATTAAAATGTCAAGAAATAAAACAAGTAAAATTATACAAGTTAAAATGAGTTTATCTCAGCAAAAGAACAACTAAATTAAAGAATATTATTACGCATAATAATTGCACTTGCGGTATAATTTTACTGAATCTTCGAAGGCACATTTGAAACCCCCAAAGCCATTTCAAATTGAATTTTGTACATATTTCACTCGATGAAAAAGCGATCCAGCTTGCGCTCGCATGTAAATGCAGCTGATTAATCTAAATTAATCTAAATTTGTTTAATTTATTTAAGCTTGAAACTCTAACGCGGAACGCGGCGTTCCTCCCTCGTTTTCCCCCACATTTTTTTCCCACTTGGGAATAAAGCGTGAAATGTGTACATAGCGAGTGTGTATGGTGACCACTCTCTGCTACTCACCGGATCCGGATTGAGCAGCCCGCGGCGATTGGGTATCATTTTGTCCTCGTCGATGTCCCAGCGCTTCGGCGCCAGCTGGACGATGATGTGCGGATGGAAGATGCCGTAGTGCCGCCTCACATTACCCGGCCGATGGTTTAGCACCTTCTCGCAGAGCTTGCACCGGCACCGCCTTCCATCCGGCAGCTCCTCCGCCAACTTATTGGTGTCCACTAACTGTGGGCGTCCCAATTTCATATCTGCTGGGAAAGATTTGGAAGAGATTTGGTCAATATGGGGATTTTTGAACAATATTATATGATATATGATATTAAGTTAAGAAGTCAAATCTTAATTTAAAAGTATATAAAAACAAACTATTTAAAAATGGAAATAAAAATAAATTTCTTATTTTTTAAAATATGTATTTCTTTATAAACCAATTTAAATATAACTATTTTCCATACTCATTGGCTGTCTGGGGTTAATAAGTGGCATGTGTGAAAAGGCAAACGATGGAAACAAGCCACAAAAAGAGAAGAAAAACACACATAAAGCGATAAGGGATTGAAATGCAAATAGTAATTCCCAACTACAGTGTTGAATTTCCGAACTGTATTTAGGGGAAGAAGTAAGATCGTTCGAGTAACCCCCCTGCGGCGCACGCCTCTGAGCACCCAAACTAGTGCTGCAAGTGGGCACCGCTGGTTTTTAGATAACAAAATATTAGATATACGCTGTAAATTCGATAAATGAATTACTGAAACCCTTGTTATCTCCTAAAATCCCGAATATAATAGCAGTTTCCTTACAACCAAAATTAAAGAAAAACGAGAAAGAAAGCTAACTTGGATCATTGAAAATCGAACCATTTTAGTAATGTTGAAAAAATATCGAATTTTGTACATTTTACATTTTACATGTAGAATTTTAAATTTTCATATAAATCGACCGATTGCTTCTATGGCAGCTATATATATAGTGGTCCGATCTTAATGAAATTAAAACCGTAATTCTAAAACCATTAAAAACTGCTATATCTCAAAATTTATAGAAATACGTTGAAAAACAGAGCAGCTAAAATTTTTTTTACATTACTTTCGCCATCATTCCTATGGCAGCTACGTATAGGATATAGTAGTTCGATTTCGGTCGCTCCGACATATATACTGCGTGCTAGAGAAATAAGACTATGCTCAAAATGTCAGCTCGATAGCTCAAAATTGAGACTAGTTCGCGTAGAAACGGACAGACGGACAGACGGACAGACAGACAGAAGGACATGGCTAGATCGACTCGGCTGATGATGCTGATCAAGAATATATGTACTTTATGGGGTCGGAGATGCCTCCTTCATAGCATGGCAAAATTATAATACCCTCTGCAAGGGTATAGAAAAAAACCTTAGAAAGTTCAAAGGCTTTTTTAATTTTGAATGGAAGTGAATTTGAAACTAAAAGAGAACGAAATATTGGAAATTTTAGTCCTAGGAATACTTACTCGATCGGTGGTCAGCGGAGACCGGCGATTGCTTCGGCTGCTGCTTTTGGGGCCGAGGACAGCGCTGCAGGACGATGCCAGGATGGAGGCGCTGATAGTGCCGCTTGATGTTGCTGCGCTGCAGGCCGGCCAAAATCTTGCCGCAGGCGATGCAGCGACAGGTGTTGTTGGGGAGCAGGACCACCAAATTGGAGGTGTCTACCAGCTTGGGCCTGCCCATGTAGTCTTTGCACAAAGTGCGCGTATCTTACAAACGAGCAAAAAAAAAGCAACGAACGTCACGTGCGTTTCTCCTTTTTGGCAAGGTTGCCAATTCGGCTTTCTTTTTCTTTATTTTCCGCGGCGCACAATGGGCTCTTCAGAACAAATGGAGTATAGATTATAGTTACACATCTTACAGGAAATTTTTAAGGGAAAACAAATACAAAATGTCAATAAAATCCGAATTTCTTCTCAATGAAAAGTTGGCAGCGCCACCAACATCGCGAAAAGAATGAGCGAAACGAGCTAAAAGGAAACGAACAAACGTGTGAAACGTGCGCTTTTCGTTCCTCCGTGCTCTCTTTTTCTGCCAGCGCCTCTCCAGCTCTCTTGCGCGCTCTTCGGTCGTGGTGAAGTGCAGGCGCTTTTCTCTTCGCTCTCTTTGGGCAACATAACGCGTGTGTGTTAAATGCTTGTTTACTTCGGTGTGTAAACAACGTTTGAGTATTAACCCCTCGATGGCCGGACGGACACTTGGTCAAGTGGATTGGATTGGGTAATAAAACCGTATCTGAAGTACACATGGGATACTACATTCTTGACAGGGAGTGTGTGTGAATCAATGTTTACAATTTAAAAGTTTGGTAAAAAGAGCATTTTTTGGCTGTACTGATAACAAATTAGATATTAAACGCTTCTTATTTTTCTGCTTAAATAAAAAAGTGAGCTAAATTTGAATATTGTTCATTTTTTATACACTACAAGGCCTTGGGTATAAATATTTGTAACATTTTTATGATTAAACTATCGAACATTATAATTTCTTAATGGAAATTTGTCTTTAAAATGCAATAGCTTTGCAGAAAACTATTTTTAAATAGTAAGTTTATTCCTGGTTTGACATAACAGAAAAAATTTGAAGTTCTTTTTTGAAGGAATTTTTAAAAAACATACAACAGCTTTACAGGGTTAACGTGCGTCGCGGTTTTTATGTGCGTGCTTTTTGTGTGCTAAAGTTTTATTTGCTTCTTGGCGTGGATGTTGCCGCGGCGGAGGGTGCACTTTATGGTTCCTCTGGGATTGCCACCCCCCGACTTTTCCTTTCTTATTGTTTTTTTTTTGTTTGGGGCCGTAGGGCAACAGTTTCGCTATTTTTTCCAACTTGCGGGCAAACAGTTCATGTTTTATTAAAAAATTGCATTTACTTTTTATTTCTATTGTACCAGGTATGGCATTTATTTGCATTTCGAATATTTAATTAAGGTCTTTTATTAAAATTTGTATTTTGTGACTTGTTTATCAGTTGTAAAAATATGAACAATTGAATAATACAATGCATTTATGTGGGCTATGTTTGCCCCAAGGCGTTAACATTCCAAGATTATCCTAGACAACAACCATTGAGAGGAGCGAGATCAAAACGACGAGTAAAGGCGAGATGAGAGCTGAAGAACGAGTAATGGCCGATGATCGAGAAAGCTTTTCTTATCACATTTATCCCAGCTTAAAGTCCCAGCAACCCTTGAAGTTTTCATTGAAGTTGTCAGAGTCAAATCAGGCTAGAATCCATTCAGTATAAACTTTTCGGTATACAAGCGCACAAGTCTAGTCTTTCCATTTAAAAGAAAATTGTTGTATAAAATTTTTCAAAACAAATCACACATAGAGTTTTCACTTTCATTTGTTAAATTTTGAGTATTAGTCCAGTCCCAAGAGAAAATTTTCTTATAAATTTATAAAATATGGCTGATTATCAAGTGGAAACCATCCCCAAGGAACCATCGCTAAAGACGATGGATAACCTGAAGATACTCGGTAAAAGGTGTATGGAAATAGAAATTGAACAGCTTGACATGATGGTAAAGCATCGGGAAATATATTTCAACTTTAAAGATATATCAATGCTCGACAAACGGGACTCGCTGGTTAATGTAGAAGTTTTTGACATGGAGCTGAGCCGCATTATACGATTAGAACAGCTACCGAACTTGGAGGACTTCACAGGACTCTTGTCTGAGAACAGAAAGCTTAATGTTTTCCAAATCTCCCAGAACGTGGTGGAGTTCATAACATACGTGGAGACCGTAGATCATTTCGGCCTACCTCAGAGTGATCTTGCTACCTGGAAGTACTTGGTGAAGAATAACGTGCAGAAGACATTTAAGGCCCTCTACATAAAGGTCAAACCACATGCCAAGGATCTTCGCTATCGTTCCACGCTGACCGAAATCCGGCCGCAGGTGCTATTGAGCAGCTCCCTCCGGTCCTCCCGCCGCCTTCTGAAGGAATAGTCCAGGTGCAATGCATTATTATATTTTTATCGATAACCTTTCGATACAATATATACAAAGAATACTATATACACGGGTTTATTCCCTGTGAATCCCTAAAGTATGTTTCATTATGTAGGTAATCTTTGGTTATATCAGTTTAGAGTGGGTTTACGAGATTTCACATTAATTGTGGGGCTGCGACAGCGAGAAGACGCTTCAATTATTGCTCAGCACCATGATACGGAAGAGTAGTAAGCAGCCGATGGAACACCTACTGTTCTTCTGCTGAGCTCTCTTTAAGATACAAATTAAAGCTCTCCGGATGGAGTCTACAGATCCAAGTCGACATATAATTTTCCAAAAGTCGTTAGGGAGATTTAGAAAAGGAAATTCTTGTTGATTTACAAACTGACATTGGCTAATTATTACATTGGACACGATCGATTGAAAGAAACGGATGCGGCCAAGCTACTGGTATCCTGGTAATTCCCGTACTCTTTGTCTTTTCTCGTCGTCTTTACTCTTTACGCTTTTACTCGATGTCTTAACTTTACGTCGTTACTCGTCGTCTTTACTCGTCGCTTTTACTCATTGTCTTAACTTTACTTCGTTACTCGTCGTCTTTACTCATCGCTTTTACTCGTTGTCTTTACTTTACGTCGTTACTCGTCGTCTTTACTCGTCGCTTTTACTCATTGTCTTAACTTTACGTCGTTACTCGTCGTGGTAGTCTTAACTAGTTGTCTTTACTCACCGTTTTAATATTTTGCCTTTTCTGGTCTTTACTCTATCTTTACTTAATTTCTTTACTCGTCGTCTTGACCTATTGTCTTTATTCTTCGTCTCGTCATTCCACTCACTCACTCTCGTCGCCTTTACTCGTCGCTTTGATCTTCGCTTGCTCGTTCTTTGATCGCTCTAGTCTCCGTTGTTCCCGAGAAACCCATTTCGTAGTTGCTTAGCTTCAGGCTTCTGAAATGCCAGACGCCATTCGAAAATCATAGCAAAATTTGTCAGCGGCAAATACGACGAGCGAGCGAGCGAGCACAGTTTTTGAAAATTTCCAAAATTACCACAATCTGGCAGCGCCGAACATGGCCGCACTGTGTGTCCTTATGCGACGTCCTGGCCGCTGCCTCGTCGCCTCCTGCTGCTGCCTGCGAGTGCTGAGCACCGACCTGGTGGCCGCCCTGCGTCCCTTCTATCTGGCCATCAAGCCGGATCACCGCATGGCCGAGCGGACGCCGGCGGAGGAGCAGCGCGTGAACGAGAAGTCGCTGCGCCAGCTCAGCTCTCATCTGGAATCCCTGGCGGGACAGTCCGGTGGCAGCACCAGCTCCTTGCCCGTCGACGGCCAGCTGGAGTTCTACGTGTACTCCGTGCCAGACGGGGCCGCGTCATCGTCGTCAGGTGGTGGTGGTGGTGGCAAGGTGGTGAGTCGCCTGGTAAGGATCAAGGTGGACCGGAGTCTGTTGGATCCCAGAGCCGTGATCCGGAGCATACTGCGCTCCTGCAAGCTGCTGCCCAAGGAGGAGGAGCCGGTGAAGCAGGTAAGTGAGCAAGGATAACCAAGAGCAAGTCTAACCGGCTTTCCAGGACAAGAAGGCGGTGAAAGAGCTGGAGAAAGTGCTGAGGCGGCAGGAGCAAAGGCAGCGAGTGAGACCGCCGCAACGGCAACAGAGCATACTGAAGGATCAGCCGAAGGCCAAGGAGCACTCTCTGGACACCTGGATGCGCCAGGCCCTGGCCCGTGCCCAGGCCGCCGAAGTCACAGCTCTGCGCTCGAAAATCCAGGTCCTGGAAAGCTCCCTGGTCCAATCCCTCGGCATCCGTGGCACTCGCTACGACTGCGGCTGCAATATGGAGCGCTACCACGACTGCCTCCGCGACCTGCAGGACCTGGTGGCCCAGGATACGGCGGTGGCATCCCAGCTGCGGGTTCTGGCCAATCGCTTTGTGGTCTTTGCCCCCTACACCGGCATCAGTCTGGAGGGCGACGTGATGCTCTTCTCGGGCGACGCCCCCTCCAGCTGGCTGGGATTCCTCTCGGAGCAGATGCGGCTGCACGAGGAGCAGCTGCGCCTGGTGCCGCTCTACGAGAAGGCCCTGTCCGCCGTCCTCCTGGGCATCCAAATCGAGCGGCGGCGGGTGCCGGAGCCGGGCTGCGAGGCGAGGGCCTATGCCGAGAGCCTGAGGCGCGTGATCCGTGCGGTCAGCGAGCACCTGAAGCTGGAGGAGAGTGTGCGGGAGCTGCCGCCGACGCTGCAGGATCACCAGCTGGTGGTGATGCCCCACAGCGATGCGCCCAAGGTCAGCCAGACGGGCCTGTTCCTGGCGCCCGCCTCCTGCCCGGGGCCCGATCTGGTGGCCTTCATCTGCCGCAACCTGGACGTGGCCAGCGGCCGGGTGAGTCGCTATCGCAAGGACATCGAGGTGGAGCGCCAGCTGTGGCGACAGTGCCAGGATGAGCTCGGCCTGCAGCGCCTCAGCAAGGACGACTCGGTGACGCCGGACAAGATGGTCCTGGCCCTGCGGCATCTCCTCCAGAGCGGCATCAAGTCCTGCCGCGGCCTCAGCCTCCACATCACCAACTATTGGTCCGTGCCCACCGACGGCATTGTGTGCATCCCCTGGAACTTTATGTCGCAGCGGGAGTAGGGAGAGTAGGGAGTCCTGCCGCCTAGAAAAAAAAAAACATTTCAAATAAATTCATACATTTCTTTTTGGCTTTAATTTGAATTCGTATTGTTTAGTCCTTTTTTTTGTGGCCACATTAAGTTCTGATGAATTCCTTTCTCTTTTTTATGTTTGGCTCATTACATTCCTGGGTCCTGCGAGGAGGCATCCTTGTCCAGCAAACAGGAGATTCCTTCGCCAAACCAAAGCTCGCAACTCTTGCCTGGGATGACTGGGATTTCGCTGTACTGTGTTCCGTTTTGGGGTCTCCTTCGGGGGTTGAACCGAGTCCTTATACGACTTCTGTGTTGACACTGCGACAGCCTTTGCCAGCCTCCACAGGGAGAAAATTACAGGGATATTGGGACTTTATATTTCATGACAGTATATATAAAGGAAAGGAATTTAGAATGCAAAATATGCAAATGTTGTATTTAAAATAATTAAAAGTACAGAAAGCTTTAAACTTAAACATCTCCTGTGACCTGAAATGTGGTTCGATTGATCTGAACTTTGGTGTGTGCGTAAAACTTTCAAAAAGCAATGCTTTCTCCTCGAGGTCTATAATCTTTTAGGTTGTCCGAGATAATCAACGTTTTAGTATAATATCAACCATTTAAAATTCAATTTTTTATCTGTACAAAATTTGGTATGTAGATAAAGTATCCATGGAGCAATACTTTCTTCTCAGATCTAAAATCTTTAGCTTCTAATTGTCCGATATAATTATAATATAATATAAACCCCTTAGATTCCAACTATTTAGTTTTAAGATCGATCTGAAACTTGGTATGTGGGTACTACTTTCAAGGTACTATTACTCCTTCTCAGACTCAAAAGCTCTAGCATTTAAATTGTCCGAGATAATCTGCTGTTAGTATAATATCAACCCCTTAGATTTCAACTTATTAGTTATACAATAGAACTGAAATTTGGTATGTGGGTTAAACTTCCAAAAACCAATGATTTTTCCTCAGACTCAAAACATCTAGCTCTTAATTTGTGTGAGCTATTTATCTTTAATTACAATATCTACCCTTTAAATTCCATCTTTTAGGCACAACTTACTTGTAAAAATATTCATTATAACCGCTGATGATGATGTTTTCGTCTCTGTAAGGAGCGTTGCAACCCCATGAACCGATGAACCGGCGGCTGGAGTGGGCTGATGGGAAGCTTGAACTCCCTCTATGTAGTGCGAAATTTTCTGTAAGATTTAGCTAATGTTCCATGGCTTCGCTCCATCAATGTCGGGCCTGATGGGAAAGGGAGCGGGGATGAGAAATGGCCACGGGGATGGGGGGATGTGGGATGGGGATGGGAATGGGAATGCGGAATGGCATGGTGAACCCGGAAACTCCAAACCCAAAGCCGGCGAAGTTTGTCTGGTGTCGTTTATCCTTCCCCTTGTCTCTCCCTCCTTCGGCAAGTCCCTTTTCCGTTGTGGCCCAGACGTTGCCTCCTCCTCCACACGTGGCCTTCGAGTGTCCGTTGGGGGCGAGGAGTCGTCCTTTGCCAGTTGTCGCATATTGTTCCTTGTCCCTTGAAGTTTGCTCGCTCTCCAAGTATCCGTTGTAATTTCCAAGTATCAAATATCTGCCCTTTTGGAATACATCAATGGACAATGGCATTCTTTAAATAACATATTGCTAGCCCTAAAATATTCAGACAGTTGTCTATAAAAACCATGATAAATAACTAAGCCATAAGAGATGGTGTAGAAGAATAAGAGGGAAATGCTAACTGTACTACAATCTGTGTGCTTATTATAATTTTTTTCTTCAATTAAGACTGTTTGTTTATAAATGAAGAACATTCAGGAATTATTGCGTAGCTCAGGGCTCTAATAAGTTATTTTTTACTAGAACATCAAGGTTTTTATCTGGGTGTATAATCCGTATAATCTTTTGGTTCCGCTCTCTCTTCGCTTACTTGTATCCGGAGAAAAAAACTTCCCAGCTCTCTCTTAAAAGAAACTCTCTTTCTTTTGCTATTGCTTGTACATTGCAGGCAAAGCGTGGAAGGGAGTGCGAAAGAGAGGTATGAAAATCAAGCGGCCTCAAGAGAGCGAAGACTGAACATGTATTTTTCTCTCATAGCTCAACGACAAATTGACCGATCGCTTTCAAATGTTAACTGGGTATTCTTAGGGATATTCTCCATACAATGACCGACCAATTTTTTGATTGGATTAAAATTGTAATTTTGGCATTAAAACAAAGAAACAAATTTGAACACAAAAAGCAAACTTTTTTTTCAAAACTCCGCCATTTAGCCAATTTTCGATATCTTTCAAATATCCTCGGTCATTGTATAGGAAATATTATCTACTTTAATAACCTTTTTGAATTTCTTCGTTTCAGCTACTTATTCGGCCGAAATCGTCTCAGCAGTTGGGGAACTTTTTTTCTTACACCTCCGGAAACTGCGTATAATACCGTTATATTTCAAAATTTTTGTGAAAAAGAAAATCTTTAAATATAGCCGAAGATATACCCTATTATGTTAAAAAAAGTTCAACACATTTTACCGAGTACTTTATTTTTAAACTTTTTTTGAAAATGGCCATGTGTTAGCCCCTGAAATTAGCCAAAAAAAAATATTCACAGCCAACTTGGATCAAATTTCACAAAAATCCCATTTTTTCCAATTTTTCCAATCAAGTAGTCCTTGGATCGAACAAATGGAACTGTCAAAGTCGTGTAGCCCTGCTCTGTAGTTTCTAGCTCAGTACAATTCGAGTCGGGCTTCAGAACACACGTATAGAAGTATTCCTTAGTGTTTTGTAAACTATTCTCACAGCAATTTACTAACTTTTCTAAAAAGAAAATCTGCTCCGAAAATTTCTCGCTGAGAATTTATTACCAAATTCGTAAAAAAAAAACAGTCTCAGCTTAACGCTTTTACAATGGCGAAAAACAAGATATTCCAATGGATGGATCAGGTGAAAGGACTAGTCCAGATGATACCCAAGGACATGTCCTTCACCGATACCGCCAAGATGATGATTCACTGCTTCTGGGTGAGTTTTGTTCAGCGATTTTTATTGATTGGAACGTTGTGCTCTGATCTATTAATTCCAAATGCAAATTGTTTTCAATCTCTATCTCCTTTAGAAGACCCGTAGTGATATCCAGAAGCCAGCCTTGACCAACATCAAGAACCCGTTAGAGAAACTGGAGGAAGATGCCTCGAAGGTAGCTGAACTCAAGTCGGATGCCAAAAAAGTCTGGTTCAATGCCATTCGCGATCTCCAGCTACCAACATTGACCTCCAAGAAGCCAAATGGCGAATCGAAGTCGGCTTGGCCCTTTGACGGGTTCCTCAGCAAGGCTCTATTCTTCCGCAAAATGGGCCCCAAGGAGTAATCCAGAGGGAGCCAGTAACCAGTATCTGTGGCCTGAACGAGTGCTAAATTTTAAATTTGCAATCTACAATCCAAATTCTATATTCAAGGGAGATGTATCTCAAAGGACCTTCCTCATAACGCTGTTTACTACATATCTAACTTTCAAAATTTTCTTCGTACCTTTTCAAACCAGAGGTAACGTTCAGTGCCTGTCAAGTATTTTTATCGGCAATTTTTGTATTAAAAATTCAGAATAATAGTATATAGCATAGTTTTATTTATCAGGATATAACAACGAGCTCTAGGCTACCTAGATAATCTGTTCGCTCTCAACTTTGTGATAGAGAGGCACTCAATTTCGTCGCTCGCTGAAAAATGTCTTGCATATTGCAAGTCAAATGAATGGCCTTTCGTCTTTGGTTTAACCTATTTATTAGATCGAATAAAGGCACTATTAAGGGGGTTGAATGAACCTGATTAAAAGTGACCAACAGCCCAGTTTTCGATTTAACTTCTTTTCGAATTTGAATAAAGCATGCCGCCGTCCTGTCTCCATGGAGACTTGCAGCGTGTAAATCGAAGGGTAAGTTGGGTTAAGGGATACTCGAACTTGTACTCCCATGTGTGGCTGATTTGCACCATCATTAAAATCATCATCGTCAGCGTTTGTAATCTAATTTGCAGTCATCGTCATCATCATCATCGTTGGGTTGGGTTTGGTCCTGTCCAGCCTGCGTGTGTCCTTTTTGAAAAGTTTTACGCCGGCACTTCAATTTGAATGGGGTAGCTCTGGCTCTCCTAGGAAATACCATGCATATTGTATGGCGAGTCAATGGAGTGACCCAAACCCTAACTCAAACCCCTGACAATCTTGTTGAATGTCACTCCGAATAGATTTCGCCTTTGTGGGTTACTATAGTGCACAATATATAGAGCCAACAATAGGGGGATCTAATGAAATGGGGTTATAAGAAAAGCGAAGGGGGTTTGTCTCGGTGGCGAAAATTGAAATGAGCCGAGCTGAGGGCCAGGGTTTGAGTTAATAAAATGTTAAAGCCACTACAAGGCAAGTTATTTGATAGTTTTGTGAATCTAATTGGGAACTCAAGTCTCTGATTGCCTTATTCAAGTGAATTGGGTTACATTACTGGAATTTTTAAGAGATTAATATAGCAGTTCCTCGAGATCCAAGCAAATAGTAATTTAATTCTCATGCTTTGATTTATGACAATAAAAGGTGCTACATAAACCACTAGCGTTTTGAAATCTCTTAAAAAATAGTCTGCACTAAACTTGGTGCCTTACAAATTTATTGCATACTTTTAGACACCTTTTAAAGTGATTTCAAAACCCCTGTCCCAATCTAATCTACATTGAGTATCTGTCTCATTTAAAATTTGTTTTTATTGTACAGAATTGAGTTAGTGCATAGTTTAAATTAGTAACATATAATTAGTGTAACTCTAAGGGGAGACTGCTGCTACGGCTTCTGCTTCTGCTCTTGCTTCTGCTCTTGCTCTTGCTTTTTTTGTTCTTAAGGTTTACGAATGATGACTGAGTCCGTGTGTGGAGTGTGTGGAATGGGTGCTGCGGAGGCAGGGTGTAATATGTAAGCCCCAAGAAGAATGTAGTTAGCATATACAAATATTTATAGATATATTTCCTATGGCGAACAGAATTGCCTCATCTCCGCTATGGAGCAGGGATCCTTGCAGCACTGATCGGCGACATTGAAGAACTCCCGCTTCTTGCGCTTCCCAAAGCTGCCGGCTGTGGAATATAAATTGTTAATCAAATCGGTATTCAGCGGGGGGATGGACTTCATTACACTCACGATAGACATCTCTGTAGGACAGCGTGTTGCCCTGGCACATCAGCTGGATGATGTCGGTCAAGTCGGTGGAGCAGATGCGCCGCCTTGTCTGGTCTGTGGGATCTGGACTGGGCGCCACCACGGGAATGGCCCCCACCTGGGGCACCCAGCTGCTCATCAGGGCCAGCACGGCGACGAGGGTGGTCAGAAGGAGCAAGAGTCTGGTCGTTGGCACCGCGGGAATCATCTAAAAAAAGATGGAAAAGGTCAATAGAAATCATTTTATTACAATTTCAGTTGAGTTTGTAATTTTTTACAAATATATTTCGTTTAACTTTTTGACTCTTTAATTCTTTAACTTATAAAATCTTTTATTCTTTAACTCTTTAACTCTTTAACTTGTTAACTCTTTAACTCATTAAGTATTTAACTCTTTAATTTTGTTTTTCTTTAATTCTTTAACACTTAAACAATTTATTTCTATATTCTTAAACTTCTTACAATTTTATTTTTTTAAATCGAACTCTTGTTATGTTTTCTCTATAACTCTTTAACTTTATAATCCCCAAAATCTATTAAACCTTTTTAGGGCGACTTGAAGTGTTCCTTTTTCTTTTTTGTTAGATAAATATATTAAATAGATATCTTTAAAATAGTAATTTAGTTCTAAAGTATCATAAGATATTTCCTCTTTTTATCTTTTGCAAATATATATTTCCATTCCAAACTAAATTTTGGGTAAATCTATGAGATACCTACAAGTATAGTACTTTTCTTAGGTCTTGCAGGTCTTCTTTTAATAATTTATATACTCCCATACATAGATGGAACTTACTTTTATAAGGTGAAGCCAGTTAAAATAAGTTAAATAAGTAAATAAGTTCCTTATTAAAGGTTGGTTCTGAGAATACGATTCTCAACTCCCTTATAAGGAGTTTAATTTAGAAATCTGTATGTTTTCAAAATATAAAGCTAGAATAAGGACACCAACGTACCTTGTGAAAAAATACCATGTAACGAGTATAATCTGGAAAGTTAGTCAAGTCTTTTCCTATTATTATATGTTTTTAGAGGGATAATGTTTTATAAATGTTGGATTTAACAGTTTTAAACTTCAGACATTTAATTAAAGACCTTAAGATCACTTGTAAGAAGAATTACCTATAAGAAAAAATCAGCTTTAAGAAGAATTACTTATAAGAAGAAATCAGCTCTAAGAAGAATCACCTATAAGAAATGATCACCTATAAGAGAACCACCTATAAGTAGGATCACGTATAAGAAGAATCGCTTAAGGGAAAGTAATCTAAGAATAACTTTCTACTTAGAATTGAGATTTCCTCGAACCTGGATGATAATAACTCCATCCCCTAACTAATGCCTCTCTTCCGCCTTCCCCACACGCGATGTCTGGGGGCTCTTGGTCGGCGGGGCGGCTGTTATCAGCGTCAAATATTATTGTATTTTCCATTCCCAGATGCCATTCGATTCTGTTTTTGTTTGCGTCTGAGGCTGGGGCTGGGGCTGGCGCTGGGGCTGGGGTTGGGACTGCGGCTGGGCCAGGAAATATTTACATAAACTTCAGATGTGTTTAAAAATAAACCCGCTGCGTGCTGCTCCGCGCTTATCATTTGGAACATGAGTTCTTTTTATACACACAATCAGAAGTCGTCGGCGGAGTGTGGCTGCCGCTGCCCCATGTGGCTGGCTTTGTTTTTGTTATTGTTTGTCTTTGCGAGTCGCCTCTCCTTAGGAAACTCGGTTTCCAGCCACACACTCTATATATAGTATGTGGTTCAATGTTTTTCCACTTTGGTCTCGCTTTCGCTTTCGCTCTTGCTTTTGCTGACTCTTGCCAAGTGATATAAACAATGGATCGGATGGCTCTATTTATAGATCTCGAAATACCACTGTCTAGATTTCGGTCAGTTTGTTATTGCATCCCCCTGGGAAGGAACTCTAATTAATGAAGTTTTTAATGCAGTATCATAGCACCATAAAAGCTATACCTGCTCCTAGAAACTCGAAGGACTTTACTTCTATTGAGGCTTTGTTTATAGGAAAGACCTCTCTAATGTATAGCTTAATTTGAAAAACAAACCTGATAAGGAATTGCTTACCATGAACCTATTTTCGAATCTTTGAGTATTTCTTGAGTTATTTTAATATTTCTACAAGTATACTTTGGGGGGGCTTACACAAATTTTACTCTGATACCTAATCTTTTCCCTAGAACTATGACTGAACCTAATCTTGGGAAATTCTGGAAATTGCACTTTATGTACTTACATTGGCATACTGTTTTCTCTGCGCTTTTATTGAAGATATATATGGTTTCCTTTGTAGTCCTCGATGTGTACGGGATCAAGGCCTTTGATATATGCGTGTTGTGGGTATACGTGGTTTATATAGCGCTTATATTGCGTGGATATTTTGCTGTATATAGTTTAGTGCGTGTGTGTGTGTGTATATAGTATCTAGTTTTGTGCGCTCCGTCTTTAGGGTTCTATCGGATTATCACTTGCTTTTAAGGAACTTTCTTTTTTGCTAATTTGCAGATTTTCTTTTGCGATCACACAGTTTCAAAATCACAATCAATTGACGAAAAAAACAAAACAAAACGACTAAAAATACGCTAGTTCCTTTCTCGTCCTGGGTTACGGGTAAACTTTTCTTTTTTTTTTAGGTGGGTTTATAGGATCATAAGTTCTTTTTTATGTTTTGTTTGGAGTTTTAGGTTGGGTGTTTTTAGTGTTTTTTTTTTGGTGGGATAATGTTTTGGAGTTGGCTGGTACGTGCACAAAAAAAAAAAAAGGAGGCAAATCGATTACAGATCGATTAGGGTCCTCTCGCTATCGATAAACGATGGCTGGCGGCGAGCGTCGGCTGGTGCGTATCCTACGGCTGCTGCGTATCCTGCTGCTGCGACTGCTGCTGCTGCGTTTTCTGCTGCTGCGGCCGTTACTAGTTGGTGCATCGCGCGACGTGTTGTGGCAGGAGCAGAGGAGTCGCAGGAGAGACAGAGCGAGAGAGAGAGAGAGAGAGACTGTGGGTGCGAGTCTTAATAGCGGTATTCCGCCCGACGTTGCGACTGGCTTGGAATTGGAAACGCTTTTGGGAAGCTGGAAGCTTAATGCTGGAACGTAAAGCTGCCGTTTCTTTGCAGAGTCGAGTATCTCTCCCGAGATCTCGCTCGCTCTCGCTCTAGCCTCTCACTCTAGCTCTCACTCTCACTCTTTTCTTTCACCGCTGCGCTGCGGCGCTGCTCTGGTTCTGCTGCTGCTGCGCTTGCTCTGTTCGTCCTTGTTGTTGTTGCTGCTTCTGCTGGTGCCGCGATCTGCGAGAGCGGATTTGCCGTTACTCGGATTTGGACGACGCCTCTCTTCCCCCCCCGCGAGTGTTTGCCTGTGCTTGTGGGTGTGCCTATTTTTAGCCGCCAGTGGGGTCTATAATTAGAGGGCCTGCTGCTGCCGCTGCTGCTGCTGCTGCTGATCTTGTTGTTCTTGTTGTTGCCAGCTCCCCCTTTCTTGCGTTGCACTTTGCGAATTAGCGAACTCTGCGGATTCGCGACTTGCGAACTCTTCTCGCTCGGCAGAATGTTCTTCGTTGCTTCACAGCCGAATGGAAAAAGAACCGTTGCCGCGACGCCAGCGCAGCTCGAAGCCCCAAGCGGCGCTTCAGTTAATGCGAGCGTGCGAGCGAGGCGGCGCCAGTGCGAGTGGGCCAGTGCTCCCACCTCGCGAGTGTGAGCGAGTGCACCAGTGTGCGTCACTGCCCGTGCGTGTGTGTGTCTGTGTGCCACACTGCAGCTGGGTGGGTGCGTGTGTGCGAGCGAGTGGCCAGCACGTGGACTGCAGGTGAAGCGGGAGCGAACGGGACGGGGACAGTGGCTGTGACAGCGCGGCCGAAGCAAAGTCCAGCCGTGTCTTGCGAAAAAGGAACGAACGTAAAAAACGTAAACGCAAACGCAAACAAATGCTTAAAATTAAACAATTTGCCGGCCATGACACATTCAATCAACTTTGGGTCACCGTGGGGCCGAGTGTTTGCGGGTGCGTGGGTGTTTGGGAACGTTAATACAGGCCAACACGTCTATAACGGCACCTCTCTCTCTCACACGCTCTCCAGCGGCATTTTCTTTCTCGCGAAGGAAGTGATTACAATTATGACACTTCGATTGCTTCTTAGCTTGATCTGATGATATTGATCTTAAAAACAAAGTTTATATGTTCAAAATCTTGAAAACTATGGAACTAAAGTAATTCTACAACTCAAATCTATAAAAAAAAGGGTTTAACTTATAAGAACTTAGTACTACTAATGCTACTAATCAAAACCCAATTGGTTAATTTGAAATCTATAAAGATCTTTAGATGCTATCATATAAGATCATAAACACCGGAAAAAATGCCCTTTTCTACAATCACAAGACAATCATTCTTTAGAGTAGGACGACAAGTATTCTTCTATGCCTTTAGAGCAGTGGTGCTCACAGCCCTTACTCGCGTGTCAGCAAATTTCTTTGTCCAGCCTCTGTCGGCACATGGAGAGCCTTTTTTAGCTTTAAACATCCCTATTTACAGCTATTTGGAATATGGCAAAAATGTGAGATATGAATGTATTTAAGTTTAAAAACTAAAACCGATGGTATATCAAAGCAAAACTAATATCAAACCCGTTTTACTCACTCAAAATTTAAACCTAAAACAAAAATGCTTAAAATAGAAAAATCCAGATTGAAGTATGCTTCAGAAATTCATAAAATAGTCCCTCTTTTTTTGCGGATTACAATGTTCTTAGTTAGGAAAGTCAAACTGTATAAACCATACAATGGAATAATCATATTAATAAGATCGCCTTTGAACAAGGCACACACAAACATCGCCTGCACACACTCGGGCAGCTGGTCACATTCGTGTGTGTTTGCTGCGTGTGCAGCACACACCGACGAAATCAATTACAACAACAGCATCTCAGCATCGCCATCAAGCATCATCAGCAACAACAATAATAATAATAGCAACAATAGGAGCAGCAACTAGAGTAAATCCATCAGTGGAAAGGCAGCAGCATCCACGCTCTACATGCACTTGTTGATGTTCATTTTCCTTATTAACGGTAACGACAAAGTTCAGCTTTCGGGATCGCTCCAAAAACTATATGTTCCCCACATTCTAACACATATTTCCGCGGCCACTTGCCCTCAATTTAACAATTATAATTGATTATTGTTAAATTAATTGCAATTGTTCAATTGAAATAACCCGTTAAGAAGGCACTCTATTTTTTCGAAATTTATTATTTGCAAACATGCAACGTGATGTTCAAGCTATGTATCTTTCTGTCGGTCTTGGTTCTTTTTTGTATATTTTATTATTAGGTTTACGTCCATATTCCCAGAGCTTCATCTTACAAAAACAAAGCCATTGAGAGCTGGCTGGCGCCACAGAGTCGGGGGCAAAAAGTATCAGATCGTGCGCTCTTAGGATTACACAAGCACAAAATATAAACAATAGCTTTTGATCAACGAAACTGGCAAACACAAGTGAAATTTGATCTTAACCAAAACTTACTAAAATGCTTACGTTGTCTTTAGGAGAATGTTATTATAAAGAAACTGAATCGAAGGTTGGTTGCCTTAGACCTGACCTAAATAATAGCAGGGATGCCACAGAAACCAGATTATTTTAAGGATTTTGCTTAAAAAAATCGAAAAACTAATGCATAACGAATTGGAACTTTAAATATATAATTTCATATATTTTCAAATGATTTAGGCTGGTGCTTGCGAGTCTGCAAATTTCTTTGCCCGGCCTCTGCCGTCACACGCAAGGAATGTAAACAACGCACCATTGCGTATAATTTCTAATTTTGCGGCTTAATCTAGCATTTTTTTACAATAAATAGCTATTTTTTAGTCATAGATATTTATTCTAAGTATTTATTTCTCATATTTAGCTACCTTGTTCTATTTCTTACTGTATATAAAATCTAACTAAGATCGCGTTGAACTAAGTCTTTTACCAGGGTTGCCACCTTATTTCGTGCTGAGATTTCGGGATGAGTTTTCGACAATAGAACTCTAGGTCCCTATGCCCGTTCCCCCTTATATACATACATATGTATACGCCCAGAGATATACCCTACATACGGACACGCTGCGGGGTCTTGGGCTCGGCTTGGCTTATAGATAATGGGCGGCGATAAGCTTGTTGATGTTTTTGTTGCTGCCGCCGCTGGCGCTGCCGTGACTGCGACTGCAGCCCGATGAAGAACGGAAGCCAATGGGACAGGCCCAGCTGACACAGCTTCGGAGACGGGGGCGTTACGCGCTCCGTCCGTCCGTCCGTCCGTCCGCTTGTCCGCTTGTCCGTCTGTCCGTCAGTGAAAAAACCGTAAACAACGACAACGTGAATTCGACGTGATCTAGTTTCGATTCAAAATAAAATATCCCTATTTTTAGCATTAATCTCGCTCTCCGCCGAGGAAAACAACAGAGATGGAGAGAAAGAGAGAGACAGAGTGAGAGAGAGAGAGAGAGCCAGAGAGGCAGAGGGAGAGGCCGCTTGTTCTAAGTCATCGTTCCGAGATAAGCCAAGGCTTGTACTGAGAATAATAATAAACAATAATAGAGTATCTGCAGTTAACAAAATATTTGCCTTTTGGTACAAGAACCTAAATAATCCTTAAATCCACGATTCTATCGAAAGAATCATAAATCCGTAATATTGATTGGAAAATAAACAAATCTATAAGATATATAAATTATTAGAGTTTATAAATAAATGAAGAATGTAGCCTAATCTATGCTACAAAGCTACAAACTTTACACTGGATTGTGTATCTCAAACATTTTATTGCATACCTTTAGGCGCTTCTTAAAGGGATTTCAAAACCCTTTTGATTTCTGTGGTATACATTTGAAATATGTCAAAAAATAGGCAATAAAATAGTTTCAAACCCAACGTTATAGTACAAATGTTCATTTTTTAATTTAATTTTACATTTACATATTTTTTTGACACTTTTTTAATTGGTTTTGAATTTAAAGCAAATTCTGTGGCACCCCTGCAATTGTTATTCCTAACATTAAAAGAAAGATAATAAATATAAATATATATTTGGGGTTCTAGGGATATGACTTAGAATATTGATAATATAAATACATATTTTTTATCCCTAGAACCCCAAATACAAATTACCCTGAATCGCTAGAAATATAGAGATTAATTTCAGAAGAAACAATAAGACCTATGTACATATATAGGAATCATTAGAATTCATAAATTGAGAACTTGATAAATATATAACTTGAGGCTTTATGTTAAATCCAATTAAAACTTTTCTCAAGAATCCGTAATCTTTGGCTAAATTTAATGGGAATTTTAAGGGGAAAGAAATCGATTGTTTTTTTTGCGGTGTGATTCTGTCATCCGTTGATTTGGGAGAGACCAAGAAGTCGAGAAGTCGAGAAGGCGAGCAGACAGGGGCAGATTGTTGTTGGTTGGACGAAGTGCCTCCGGCGAGATAGGAGGCGGTGGTGAAGGAAGCTCGGCGCCATGAGCAATACGCAACGCGGTCCAGAGTCCAAGGTGGGAAGTCCCACACGGGAGGCGCGCTACGTCAGGGTCAACGAATCGAATCGAGTCAAATCGGCTTGAATCGATAACAGATGGGTGAATGAATCGATAGGCAGAGCCCAGATGGCACGGGTCTGTATCAAATGTTATATAAAATATATTCAAGCTTTAAGAAGCAATTAAGAATTATTTTAGACATTCTATTAATAATCGATAAATCAAGAAAGGTACCTCGATTTGTTCGATACATTCCGATGACTAATCAATGTTCCCGATGACAAGTCATCGTCGACTGTGCGCTCGCTGGGAAAACAAGAGCAGGCTCTTGGTTTTTTCCTCTAGCCAGAGACCGAGATAAGCGGCCTGTGGGAGGCGCCACAAATCTGTCCACTCGTCGCCCCCACCACCACCGAGGGGGCGGCCCAGGAGCGATCGAGCGAATATTGTTTACTTGTGCTAAAATTGGATCTCCATTGATTGACATGACATGACGGCAATCAGCAGTCCATCTATATAGCTATGGCTATAGCCCAGAACCAGAACCCGAAGCTATGTGCATATAGTCGCTCAGCTCTCCTCAGCTCAGACGCAGATTATTGACCCAGAAGCGTGGAGGAGGTGCCTCAGCCTCAGCCCCAGTCTCAGTCTCAGTCTCGCTCTGGTGTTTGTTGTTGATACCAAAAGCCTAGACGACATCGACATCGGCGACAACAGTCTGCAATCGTAATATATATGCAACAAATAGCAACAACAAGAGCAATTCAACAATTGCCATTCTAGCGAATTGAACTTTGCAATACGGTTGAAAGTGCCTTGGGACTAGGCGCTCCTTAACGTTCGCTTTTCACTTTATTAAGTATTAAGTATTAAGTATTAAGTACTAAGACAGGATGTTTATTTTCTAAATCTTAATAATATCATAGGTTTAAAAAAAGTTTCAGGGATATTTTAATGGAGTTCTACTAGTTATAATGCAATTACTTTGTAATCGAATTTTCAAAACCAAAATAAGAACTTTTTAAGAAAATTTAAATAAAGTTTGCCTTTTACAAAATTAAGTTAAAACAACCTTATAAAGGTGGCTATTGTTGCATATAAGTATAATATATACAGTAAAGAATTATTTATTAAGTACCATAAAGTACCACCATTGACATCTTTATTTGTTTCAGAAAAATAAGAAATAAAGTTGTTATTTAAGATGAAAGCTGATTAAAATCGTTCTTGTTTCCAAGAATTTATATAAGCAAAAGTCTTGTTATTCGTTCGCGCCAAAATTGTAAACAATAGGTCAAATAACAATTAATAATTGAGTATTTTTAGACCAAATACGGTCAATATTAATAAACAATAGTAAGAACTTGTGATATTTTGTGTTTTTATGAGGGTTTCAGTCGGATTGTTATTGTTAAGGCAAGCGCTTAATTAGGATTAAGGTTAAGCTTGAAAAAAGACAGATAAAGATAATAATCTTTGGTTCTTTGATTAAATAAATATGAAATAAACAATATAACATAAATAAATAAATAGATGACTGAATGACCACATAGTGCCCTGAGCTAAACAATAGTTTTGGAATGTTCTTCATTTATGAATAAGTGGTTTTAATTTAAGAAAATGGCCCTAAAAATATTAAATAATAATACTAATAATTATAAAGCAATAATAAGTAAGTAAGGGTTTTGGTCTTAGTTTAAAGCTGACCTTTTTATTAAATAAAAGCTAACTAAATAATATATGTAAAGAAGTTATTGGTAATAATGTCCAACTAAATACATCAGAAGGACCCATTAAGGAGTGCCTTATCATCATCATTTATCCCAATTTAATAGACAAATTTAACTTTTAAATTATTCCAAGCGCTTCCAAGTGATTTACCAATTATTTCACTCAAGTATTCAAGTATTCCTTCTTGTTTCCCCCGCTTCATTTTCCGTTCTAATGGGATTCATTGGTCTTGTGCTGTTTCTCTCTATTTTTGGGCAGCACACACCTTTGCATATTATTCCCATTTCCACTCGCATTTAAATATTCAAGAATCTTCTGTGTATTCCCTCTTTTTCTTGTATTTGTTGTATTTTTTGCTTTGGAAAAAAGAAGCAGCACACGAAATTATCGCCCGATGTCAATAAACTGTCGCCGAACGACCCCAAAAATAAGAACAACACGTCGTTGCCGGGGGGTGGCTTTGGTGTAGATTTTGGGGGTGGTGTGGCGGTTGGGGGCGTTGCAGAAAAAGCGAAAAAAAAAAAAGCAAGCACCAAGAGCAAAGAGCAACAATCGAGAGAAAAGGCAGCCAGCGAGCGGGCATAGACACACATTTTTTCGGGCTCTGCTCCTCCATGTGGCCTTCGGTGGGCGGTGGGTGGTGGCTGGTGGCGTTGCCAGCTGCCAATGAACTGCAATCGGTTAAGAGGGCCTCAAGGTCAACGTCTGGCACACTCGCCTGTGCCTGAACTTGAATTGAACCTGAACCTGAACCCGAGTCCGCCTAAAATGGACCTTGAACCACGTTTAGTGGCAGAGTGCAAGTTGATTTCTAACTAAGAATTACCCAATCAGCCGGCGAGCGAAAAGCCAATAAAATATATTTTCTAAATGCATGAATTTAGCACATTTAAAGGCATCAAATCCCAAGCCCAATGAACTTTGATCCCAAAATAATTGAATTATGTATTAAGTATTTATTATTTGTTTAATTTATTTGCACGCCATAGGCTTGCTTAATTATGAAGAAAGACAAGCTAAAGGATAAGTAAGTAAGTTTTTTGGCTGTTTTTTAAATATATTTATTAATAATCATAAAAAGGAAATTATAACAATATTTAGATATTATTTCAAGGGAAGTTGAAATGACGCTAAAGTAGATCTTAATAATAAATAAGGTTTCCAGTTTAAATATTAAAGTAAACTCATTTATGACAATCTTGAATCGGTTTTACCTTTGCATAATAACCAAAAATTAACTATACTAAACCAAAAACGATTTGTTTATCAGTTTCACCTAGTACATGAGTTAATTAATTACATCATTTAGTAGCTTATATATTATTACAATTATTGTTCCCCTAAATAATACTGAAAACTTAATAGCCAAGTTAATTAAATGTAGTATTTAATAACTATATTTACTGCACTAATTGCTGTGACTAAAATCCCATGATTAACACTTACGAAGTAAGCTGGAAAAAACGATTTGTTTACGCCAACTATTTCAAGGTTCGGCTGGTCAATGAAATGAGGTGAGGAACCACTGACCCACAAAGCCCAGTTGCCAGTACCGACCGCGTAGAGTCATCTCTAATCTCCCGGACCCGTATCCGCACTCGTTCCGAATCGGAATCGGTGGCCGGTGGTCGGGATTTCGTTATCGGGGAGTTGGGGATCCTGTCTGCACTCCGTCTGGCCGTCTGGCGGCGACCTTGGGCAACCCCTCTCGAGCCCCGAATGCCGGGGACATTGCACCCCCGAATCGAATCGTGCGAGTGTGTACCGATGACCTTTCACCCCGCGGCAAGTCGAGCTTTTCCACTTTCCATTTGCCATTCGCCATTTCCCATGAAGCAGAGACAGAAGCTGAAGTTGAAGCTGAAACTGAAGCAGAAGTCAGCAGCGGAATCACTTGGATGGCGCGTGGTCCCCCGACTTGTAAACAGAATCGTGTTTACTATAATGCCACGCTTCCACTATAGGCCACAGATGGGGTCAGAAAAAAATGGCACTGCTTACCAATTATAAATAAAACCCAAAGTTTAGTATAATCATTTTATTAATGTTAGACAGGTTGTAAAATAAAATATATAAATTATATAAAGAGTATTAATTGCTTAATTTAATTATAAGCCTCTGCTTCAATTTCTTAATAACTTAAAATGGTTTTAATACTTAATTCGCATTTTTCACTTTACTTTCGAACCAAAACAAATCAAAATACATAATTATAGTGTCTCCAGTCCTATTGTCTTGACCCCAACTGTTGTCACCCAAGTACTAAGGGTGAGTGGTGCGATTAGGAGTGCGATTTCAAAATAAATCATTAACCGCATTTCAATCATTTTCATCAATTAATCATTGACCAAAAATAAAACGAAAACGAATTAAAACGAGATTTGAAATTGAAAACAAACAAAAATGTGACACACATAAATAGCGCTGAATAAAAATACTATGTAGCATCCGACACCTACACACAAACACCCCCGATCTTGTCACTCCCTGCATGCATATTTTATATAATTATAGGCGGCGATTGTAAACAATTGTACAAATAGTCGCAATAACAATTAAAATTGATTTGCTTGCGATTAGCGCTCGCTCGGAGATTTCGCAATTTCCGAGAACGCATCGGGGAGCGGCGGGGCGGGCAGCGAGCGAGAGGAGCGAAGGAGCACAAGGGTATCGGTAGCTATAGCTGCAGCTTTGGCTGTATCTGATCTGGGTGACCCGCTTCCAATCCAGCCGCAATCTGGCCGATTTCCCACGTGGCCACTATGGTGTGTCCGGTGTGTGACCTCAAGACCCTGTTTGAATGCAAATTGTATTGTCGATTTTCAATTTTGCGATATGGGAAGCCATCTTATCTTATCTATCAGGGAATTTCCCCTATAAGAATGCTTAAAAAGGGGTTTCTATTACAATTTTTTAAAGATTGTTTCTAAAGATGAAAGAAATATATTTTATTCATATTTTCAGTATTTCAATGGCTTAAATGCCACTTTTATGCAGTTTTATTATAAATTTTACAAATTATTTAATTAATTTATTAGTTATTAACTAACAGTTTCTTGGTCTTACTAATTTAAACAAGAATTTAAGCGCTTAACAGTGGTTATTTCATTTCTGCCATTTCCCGCTGTTAATTTAGCGCCTCTGGTTATTTGAATTTCAACTGCTACCTCAAAGTGGCAAATAACGGCTGCCAGGGGCGCTTGTTTTCAGGTGGCCAGAAGAGGGCGATAGTGTTTATGGTTTGCGTCCAGGATTTGCCGCGATAGCTATCGATAACTATCTAAGATTATCAAAAATGCTATCGATTAGACAATCCGCCATTTCAAGAATGGGAGGCGCCACATTAAATCAAATGTTTTTTATGAAGTAACGGTCAGCTTAGCCTCATTTAAGAAGAATTTTAAAATTACAATAACACAAAAAACGTTTATGTATTAATTTTTGATGTATACAATTTTATACATTTTTTTCCTTTTCTACGTAGCAAAACATACGTACACTTTCCTTTCTTAGCAAAATATACGTACACTTGCCCATTATTACATTGCCAGCCCTTTATAAGCATAACCAGCTGTATCTGCCGCAGAACGATTATGTTTACAGCGACTTAGTGTATAATGAGTTCTGATACGATTTCAAACTTGATCTTGATACTGGCAGATAGCTGATCAACATTTGTCATTGTCGGAAACAATCAAGGGTGCACTAATATTATCGATAGTTCCATCGGTACAATTAATCAGCTGTTAACTTCAGCGTGGAAACGCGACGTCGGCAGAAAATACGTTTTTGTTCTTACGTAAAATCGTTACGTTATTGTATACTTACGTGGTTTGGTTACATTTCAATAATTTGGTGCGACCAGTTGCCGTGGAGCCACTTTCTGACGAGTTTTAGCTTGCCAGACCTGGCTAGAAAATAGATAAAATCCTTACGTCGTAAATCGTTACTTTTTAGTTCACTTACGTAGTTTTCTAACGTCCTTGTTCATTTGGTGTGGCAAGAGGCCGCGGAGGAGAAAATCCTCAAATCTATGCTGGATTTTTCTTATCGCTACTGTGCGGTTCCACTGGCGATCACTGAAAACCTTACGTCGTAAATCTTCACGTTTTTGTTCACTTACGTTGCGTCCCGTTCGGCCAGTGTGACCAGTTTCCGGGTAGGAGAAAATCCGCTCCTCTGCCGACGAACTCCATCCGAATAGATAGCAAGGCCCTTTGGCCACACTGCCCAACACCAACAATCGGTAAATTAAAACAAAAATAGTAACTTGCAGCGGACGACAGACTCGCGCACAGCCGTACCGCAGACGCCGAAACCGCCCGTCGAGCTCCGCCGCCCACTGGTAGTAGAAGTAGTAGCGTAACTCCGAACATAACATTAACCACCCCCGAAGCGGGAGTTGCCAGGTTTTCCGGAGTGGAGCGGCAAACCAAACGCGTCCGCGTCGCTAGCATCGCGTCGCGTCGAATTATCAAAATTAACCGTTTTTCCAGTGTTTAGCGCGAAAGCCTCCCGAAGTAAGTGTGAAATGGCTAGGCATTAAAGCAGCATCTAAGTGCAAGGCACTAAGTGCCAGTGTGTGTGTGTTTTAGTGTGCGGTTTTAACAGTTACGTCTGGCACAGATAGCCGTCTTGCTGTCTTCCTCTTTTTCTTTTTTTTTTTTCCATTGCCACACGCTGCACTATTAGCTAGCTGTACATTGTGTGCGAGCGAGAGAGAGCGAGAGCGTAAGCGTGAGCGCACGGCACGATCTCCCTCTCCCTTGCTCAATAGGAATAGTGGCAGCAATAACAATAAATAGTGTTAGCAGCTGGAGCTGCAAATTGCTAAGTTAAATATCTTGAAGGCAGTGTATTTTAGCCGATTCGATGTCCTTGACATAATTTTCTTCGGCTCTGGCCATCGATTATTCTCCAAGACACACCAGCACACCCTCTCTTTCCTTCCTCTCTCCCTCTGTGCCTCACGAGGGGGTTGAAGGCTGAGACTGCTGCCTTTTGTTGTTGTCTGTGGTCCGTTATCATGGCTGGGCGGGCGGGTGAGTGTGTGTGTGTGATAAGGAGTGAATAAGACGAGGTAAAGAATCAACTTGCACACCACATCCCCTTGCGGTTGACGCTTTACTTTATTTATAGTCTCTGGAATTTTCTTCTCCCACAGAGCACACATTATCTTCTTGACCTTCGGCATGTGTTCATGGGAAATATAAAAGCAGAGATTATCGATGAATCCCCAACTCTTGGAAGTCAGGCACCCTAAAAATAGTACAAGCACAGGCGCGCGCACGCACACACACTACTAAAGAGATTGTCATAGATCGGCAGAGGGAGAGGGACGGCAGCAGCCAAGTTCATTGTCCTTGATCAGTGCATAGAGCGGGATAGAGCGATTGAGAGAGAGAGAGAGAGAGAGAGAGAGTGTGTGTGTAACGTGGGAGAGTCTGGCGGAGTGAGCGAGGGGACAATATCTGCGGGTCATATGCGATTGAAACTGACTCTCCCCCGTTGACGTGACACCAAAGGCCATAAAATGCACTGGGTGCGAGAGAGAGGGGCGAAGTCATAAGCGTGTCAAAGGGGGTGGCTGGCACTGCACTGCTGAAGCACCAACCCCCCCCCCAAAAAAAAACATCCCGATTCTGCTGGAAAACAGTGTTAATTTGGTTACTATTTAATTTTTGCTTGGAAAAACTTTTATTTTGTTATTTTTGAGTTTAGAATATTGAAATTTAAGTAGTTTTAAAAGAAAAGGCTTAAATTTCCCAATGTGGTGTAAGAAATCAATCAAGAAATCGTAAAATAAAATATTTTCTTTATAATAATTTAATTTAAGCAGTCATTTCTAAATTAGAAGAACTGGGACATGTTCAAAACATATTAAAATTGTTTTTGCAGTTTTAGGTTTAAAAAAAAAAAAAAACATTTAAAAAAATTACCTAATTTTCAATTTTACTGCCACTTTTGATCTTAAGTTCATGGTTTTCCCAATATTTTTTTACCTACTCCGTTGGTAATTTTATAAATACAAGCCCTTAATTCAGAAAAGGGCTTCCTTATGAAATCAATTACCGGAAACTTGATATAGAAAGATACAACAATATTTCATTCATAGATATTTTATTACACATTTCCCAGTTTCCGCTGAAATAATAAAGTAAATAAAGTGACCAACAGTGGTCATCCATCGGTCACCAGTTCGACTTCTACGAATGCAATTACCTCCTGCAATTATGTTTATTTATTGTAGAATATTCGCAACGAACTTGAGGCCCCTGTGAGTTTTGTTTTCCAAACAACCCGAAGCGAGGTGGGGCGAAGCTCTAATCAGCGACTTTCACACGCCTCTCAATAAATGCATGACCACCGAAACGGGGGCTGTGATGCAACCCGACCCCAGCACCAACCACAAGACCCCTCCCGGCCGGCTCCCTGGTTTATACATTATTAATAATAATAATATCTGGCGACTCGCTTATCGGCCGTCGCTAACATGTCCAAGCAGGCTTTAATTATGTATTTCCCGGGCCTTGAGTCATGGATTATTCGTACTCGAGTGCGGTTTGGGAAACAAATGTTTACTCTGAGCCCGGGACTTATCAGCGTTCCCAGTACCTGCCGAACGAGGGCGGTACCTGCGAGTCAACACACAGCCTTATCTACACCCCTCAGTGGCTCGAAAACTGGGTAGATCGGAAGGGAAACCCGGCCGGCGACCGATATCTGAACGTAGTATGCCGGGTCGGAGAGCAGTAACCTGTCGTTTGTCTGTTTTCCGGCTGTCATACTCAGTTTAGTTTCGTTCTCGAAAACATTCAGTCGTCATCAGTTCCCCCATATATACCATATATTTTCTATATAAATAAAAAACTGCTCACCAAAATTGATATAGCCAGAGAAGTCACGAAGGAAAATCAAGTAACTAGTGCGGCATTCGTAGCATTCGCTGGCAACCTCAACGCGGAAGTGTTTGGCCTGAGTAAGTTTTCTGGTTACGCTCTTGTGGTCAGCGGGAAAAACAGAAAATAATAATGAGGGGAAGAAACACCTCCCAGAGAAAGGAGATCTTGCACCCGCCGCAAACAAGCAACACTTAACGCCCATAAATTAATTACCGGCAAGCACGAAGGGAGCATAAAAATATATATTAATAGAAGTATGGAGAAATTTGGTTAGGGAATTTGCAATAGATCGCTAATTAGCAGCAGTATATCTGCTGGCTTTTACTAGGCTTGTTTGCAGCCATAAAGTCATGTACTTCTAACCTTTTCTGTACTTAAATAATATATAGATCCCTGGGAGTTCCTTATGTATCTTTTTACTGCCTCAAGGGTATCTCTGGCTTCGATCCAGACTTTTTGCTCTCACATTCTTCGGTATGCACAGCGCAACGGAGAGAAGATACATCCAAAATACATGACAGGCAACAGGGGGGCCCCTATTTCTGCTCTGTGATTGATACGCCCCCAACGGACTGGGTGCGAAAAAGAGCCGAAAATAGAAAGGCAATTGCCGGGCTGATTAGCCAGGCCCAAAGCCCAGAACCCAAAGCCCAATCCCACTGCCAGACGTTGATTAATGGCCTTAAAGCCAAACTGTCGTCGTAGCGAAAAACATAAGAAACACGAAAAACACCCCAAATAAATTACAATTTTATTTAAATTCGAAAAGAACACCACACCAGATTCGTAGAGGAACCATTCCAATTAATTATGTTGTATCTCCTCTTTTATTTGCAGCTTATATATTTTCTACTCACATCGGAGACTAACTGCGGCGCCTAAAAGCAACTTTTCGGAGTTCAGTACTTACATTTTTTTGTTTTTTTTTTTCCCTTATATATATTTTGTTACTATTGGTGGTCAGTGCTATTCGCGATAATCGATACCACACAGTTTTGTTCGGTCAACTTTGTGTTGCGTTTTTTTTTTTGGTTTATTGTTTCGGAGAGTCACACACGCGACACGTGGCTAGCGTTACGCGGCCGGTAAAATGTTCAGTCCCGAATATGAGAAACGCATCCTGAAGCACTGCAGTCCCGTGGCCCGGAATCTGTTCGATAACCTGGAGTCGTCCACCACGCCCACGTCGCTGGATCGCTTTATACCCTGCAGGTGAGTTTTTAACTAATATTCCTTAAATTTCAATTTGAAATTTAAATCTGTGGGTTCTTAGTAGCATATGAGTCTGTTTAATGTTTTATTCCTGCTTAAAAATCTTTGAAATATTTAATCCATTCATTTATATATTAGAATTGCATTTGCGTGAGTAAGAAATTTAATGAAATGGTTAGATATGAGAACAACAATAGCTATGACTAAACAAATTTAAATTTAACTCTGACTAAGCCTAGATTTAGCCACAAAATTACAATTTGACTGCAATGGTGCGTTGTTTACATTCTGTGTATACTGGGTGTGTGTCGGCAGAGGCCGGGCAGGGAAATTTTATGACTTGCGAGTCGGGGCTACTGATCTTTTTTTTGTAGTAACCACTAAGCCTTGATCTAAAATATATATCTGCTAAATACATTTATAGACTCTGTAATATTTTTGTAATTTTAATTGAGAAACCGGTCAAAGTGCATTGAACTCTGCCCGCAAGCCGTTATTCATTCTGGCTACGTCATCTTTTCCGCTTACAAGGCGAGAAATACAACAACAAAAATTCAAAGAGCAAACAACAGCAACAAAACCCACTATGAATTTCCCGCCTGGCTGGGCCTCGTTTAGCTAACGGTAATACAATGTCCGCCGCAAGCAGCAAAGGCAATAAATAGCAACACACCGAACAAAGAACAAACAAACACGAACATCAAACATTGCCAGCAAACGTTGTATTTTTTTAAGGGAGAATAGTTGATTTTGTTATGAAAGGAAACTGTTTTTATTTGTCAAAATATGCATATACATTTTATATAAAAAGTTATTTGGTATTTGCCAAGTTTATATTATATTCTTTGCCCGGAATATATTATATCTCCTTCATTCGCTGGCTAATGAGTCCAAAGAAGACGTGAAGAGAAGAGACCTTGTTAGTTACGAGACAACTTCATGGGAAAACGAGGAAATTTGAACTTTGTGGGCCAACTCTTTGGGGTTCAACGCCGAGCCGTACGAGTACGAGTTCCGTGGAAGTTGAAAAAGATACATAACGAAACATTTAATTTGCGTAGAAACGTAATTATACTTCCGGTTACATGTGGAGAGAGAGAGAGAGAGAGAGGAGAGCGTGGCTTCCTGTCACAATGAACCTTTTTTTGATTGAATTGTCATTCGTGGCCGCCCGCCTGCAGTTTATAATACAATGTGCTTTTATATTTAATTTTTTCGCGCTCAATTCGCGTCCCCCATCCGCCTGTGAAATTTGATTTATTCGAGGTGGAAGTGAGCACTTCAAATGCGTTTGCCAGATAATCAAAAAGGGGTGAGGTGAGGTAGTAGGTGGGCATGGGTAGGTGGTGGGTTAAGCAGCAACGCTTGCTGCATTCGTAAGCAGTTGCACTGCACAAATGCCGCACAAAAATTCTCTCACACTTGGCCAAATTTCATGGCAAATGCCTTATTATTTGTTCACTTGTCACTTTTCGGTTTTTTATTTCATTATTTTTTCTGTGCAAATTTTGCACAATATTCGACCGTCAATAATTTTTTTGCACGTTGCACACGTTTTTTATGTTTAATGGGGTAGAAATAATAACAATTGTTGCGATGGGGCGGAGGCGGGGAGCCGCCAGACGATCTGGCTAAATTGAATTTGAACGCGTTTGCATAAATTTATATAGTCTGCTCCGTTCTGCGCTCTATCACGCTTGCCTTTTTTTATATATAAATTATTTATGTAAGGCCAAAGTATTTTTTGATGTTCTTTATATTCTCATTGCTGCAACAAGCCCAAGTCATGGACATGGCCGGGCTAAAAAGGGTTAAGTGGGGCCTTTTTATACCAAGTACTCATAGGATACCAACGAAAAATGGGTAACCGGAGTAGGGAGAACTGTCCGATTATAAGAACCTTAATGTGAGACCTGTAGCCTTGAATTTCTAAATCAGTAGAGCTCAAAGCCCTGGCTGGCGAGTCTACCCAGCCTCTGCCGGCACACAGAGAAATGGAAGCCACACATTTACCCCTTTCAGACCATACTATTTCCTTAAAAGCAGTGGTGCCCACAACCCTGACTCAGAAGTCCGAAAATTTCTCTGTCTGGCCTCTGCCGGCTCACGCACAGTATGCACAGTGTGTCAGCAAAGCAACAGTGCGGTCAGATTGTAATTATGTGAATAATTCTGGCATTTTTCAGAGATGAATTGCTTTTATTTAGTCATAGCTATTTTTATGAAATACTATATATTTATCTCTTATCTAGCCACTTTGTTTAATTTCTTACTCACACAAATACCATTCTAACAAGTCAATGTCCCACCACTAGCTATAAATATTCTTATTTTCCTAAAATCTTCCTTCTTTTTATTAAGACAAATGCTCCAATTAAGAGCCCCTCTGGCTACGCCCTTGCCTGGCTAAGTTTTCCCTCGTTCTGGCCATAATTAATGGCATTTTCATTGCATTAGCATTAACATTTTTCGTGTTTTCCTTCTCCAACTATAATATGTATATGCTATCTTTTATTTATTTTTTTTTTTCGCTTGCAGAGCGAACAACAACTGGCAGACGAACTTCGCCTCGATCAACAAATCCAATGACAACTCGCCGCAGACGAGCAAGAAGCAGCGGGACTGCGGGGAGACGGCACGCGATAGTCTCGCCTACTCCTGCCTTCTCAAGAACGAGCTCCTTGGATCGGCGATCGACGATGTAAAGACCGCCGGCGAGGAGCGCAACGAGAACGCCTACACACCGGCGGCCAAGCGGAGTCTCTTCAAGTACCAGTCACCCACCAAACAGGTGAGTTCTGTTCCCTATTTTGTACTTTCTCTTGGTATATATCTGTGTTGAGTCTTGGGCTTGAAGAAATGGACAAATCTGGAAGGAAAACAGGCAGACTATGAATATTTATATGAAATTAAATGGGATTAGCTTTACGAAAAGATATTACATCATTTTGCAAATTTTGGTCACAATAGAGCCATTCAAGGGATGTTAAGACTAGAAATAGCTTCTTGTAGAAGATCAAGGTGCCACAAGCAGCGTCTAAATCTAGACTTGGGAATTCTAAGGCAACGCAAGCCTTACTTTCAGCAATATAAAATGCTTTTAGCCCAAGCAAAGCCAAATAAAATACAAATAAATATAAGAAAGCAAGACAATTGCAATGCTTTAATCGAAAAAAGATACGCCTCAAGGGAAGTGAGGGAGCTCTCTCTCAGTCTAAGCTAAGGTCACCGCATTTGACTTTTGATTGAAGTTCCATGGGACCCATTGTGTGCTGCAGAATGCATTTAATTGAATTTGCAGTCGGTGCTAATTGAGGTTTTCTTGTACGTCTTTCTTGCTCGCCGAAAAGCAGAAAAGATCACAGACAGGCGGGAAAGAAGGTTGAATGAACCGCCAAGTTTGGGATCGTGGGATCTCTTTCGATTTCTTCAGGCTTGAGTCTTTTCAAATTTGAAATGCTATTGAAGTCGTGAATACAATTTAAACTAGGAGTTACAGAACATCAAATACAGAATTTATGTTTATGAGTTTCTTTGATAATATTTGTTAAAGAAACACTTGCTATTTGCTCTAAAATAGCCTTTAAATTGGGGACTACGTTTCTTGATTCTTCACAACAATTTCCCGGCTGGAAAAACTCTGTACCGGCTCTTAGATCTCATCTTTTCTCCCCTCTCTCCATACATCCATCCATCTATTGATCTATCCACGGAAGATGGAAGGAAACCGGTTTGGTTTCTGTGAAAACTCATTGCTTTTTGGTCTAGGCCTAGGAAAGTTGCCGGACCAAAACTACCGAAGGCGGCCTCGAGGTTAACACACTCTCTTTGATTCCGAATGTGCGCGCGTGACGATGATCGGCAACGTGTTCCTCCAAGATCTCTATATAATATAATGGTCCAAATGCGCTATGTATGTGTGGCTCCGTTGGCCATCTATGGTCTGATTGTTCAAGTGTCGCTCCAAAAAGATCAAACAGCACAAACAGCAATGAAATGTGAGGAAAGGCAGCCCGAAAAAGCCATAAAGACAAATAAAAATGGGGGAAACTATTGCCACTTGTCATTAGATTCGTGGCTTCGCCGGTGATCTCTCCCATCATCGCATCATCGTAATTATTATTACTGCCGCTCACCTGACATATTTGCTTGCTTATCAGATTTATGTTGCCTCAATTGCCGGCTCAAAAAAGTTGAAGAAGGAGCAAAATATTATATGTAAATAAAAAAGAGGTAAACGTGTGGGGCACGTCCGTCCGCTGACCGCTTCGCTCGTCTCCGCTTGCCCTTCTATTTTTGCTTTGACTGATTTTTGACAGTTGACACGTTGCCAGCAGAAGCCAAGGAAGCCAACAGAAATCACAATAATAACAAAAATAACAATGGCAGAGTCGAATTCCGCCAGTTTTGGAAACAAATAAATGAGCAATGCCGAGAGACACACACACGGCACAACCAACCCGGCAAACAAACGCACTTCAGATCGAGTCTAATAATCATAAATCAGTTTGGGCAACGCCAAAGCGGCAAATACTCTTTCAATCAACCGAAAAGGTATTTTGGAAAAAAACAAATTTATTGGAACCCTCATTTATTTGTTTGCTGAGAACCCAAGAGAGTAGAAAATCCAGGGATGCGGGTATTTTCCTGGAAATAAATACATTTATTTATTTTGTATTTCAGTTTTTCCAAAAAATTATGGAAAAATATACAAGGGTAAAGTAGATTCGATTTTTGTAAATAGTCTTGTTAACAATTATTTACTTAGCTTTATTATTGTCTTAAAAAGACTTTAAAATAGGATCTGTTCTTACTGTTAAAATTTCTCGGACAGCTAAGAAAATTTTAGTTTCTCGACCATTAATGTGGAAGCTAAAATTAAGAGACCCAGACTCCCTGTTAAGTCTTTTTCGGCTCGATAAAATTACAGCTGATTCCAGAAAGCCCACTGATGAAAACAAAATGGCATCACTGCTGATTTAAGTGGAGAGAGAGTAAAAAAAGCAGCCCTGTGCTTGCGCTTTGCAGCACAGTTCGGCGCCTAACAGCACCCTGTTATTCTTTCTCGTTCAAGTACATTAAAGGCGAGAAAACCAATTACCTTTTCCGTACAGGTATCTATTTGGGATTTTAACAGTGAGAAAATATTTTAGGCTATTAAAAATTACCTTTATAACAAGTTTTATAATGACTAAATCCTGTTGAAAGTAAAAAGCCAAATAGGATTCAATAGTAGAGCTGGAAAATCATCGATATACTGTAAAAACATTCCCATTATAAATATTAACAGCCAGATAATCATATTACTTTCACATGAAATACTTCACAAATGGTTTAAAAAAGATGATTGCCCTTTTGCCACTTGATTTCACATTGATTTCTGGAAAAGGGCATTATGCTGGCATTTCAAATGCTGCTCCATTAATATTAAGTGCAATATAAATGCAAATGCATTTATTCACTCGACTTGCCATTAATTTCTGGGGAGATGACCACCGTAAAACGCCCGTTTAAATGTAAAGTGGAAATAACTGATGGTTTTTATGCCCGACTAAACACTAGAGGTGTAGACCCCATAAAAAGGGTATAATATAAATTATGGAAAGCAAGAGACGCAACTTGAAGTGGTCGGAATGGTTCGGACCGGCCGGGACCGGACCGTTCATCTTCAACTACTACTTCAGTGGTCTAAAACGACACTTGAGTCAATAACTGTGGTCTCTGGGATCTCTCTGTAACCCGAAAGAGCTGGGTTATTTCCCTCTCCCTCGTTGTTTGTGCTGATTAATTGCGATCGTAGCTTTGCTGGCCTAATGGTGGCTTGCCAATTGGCCAAGTGCTTCGATTTTGTGTCCCCCCGGCCATTACTCACCCGCAAATCGGAGGTAATTCATCTACATCACGCCCCCACAATTAACACGCAAACATATTGGGCCACTCCCCTCGACTCCCTGCTCTTTTCCATTCCCTGCCTGTATTTTTTGTGGTCACAACAAACAATATGTAATTCAATTATGTGCGGTCGCAAAGTTATTGTCATAAATAATGTGGATTGTGCTGTGCGGGGGCCCAACCCCCTATTATTTAGTTTTGTCTGTTTCTTTACCAGTAGTTCAGCGGAGGAAGTGGCCCGAAATATATGGTCTCAACACTTTTGCAGACGTTTTGGGGATTGGTTTCTCGGTTTTCAGTGTTCGGTTTATGGGTTCATTGACGAGTCAACACAGATCTATGATGGAATTCTTTTTCATTTTTCAAGTTTTCAATGAATAGCTGACCATTGTGTGCGGGGAATTTGTGGGAGAAGTTATAAGTAGAATTTATTTTAATTTTTGTATATTTTTCACTCAAGAAATGTGTGTGATTTTCTGATTTAAGTGAATAATTAATATGAATTAAAAATAAATTGTATGAGAAATCGACCTTACTTAAGGGAAAACCCTCTTTATAACTTAAGTATCCAATCAAGGCGTTGCAGCAAGGCATTTTCTATTTATAATAAATATTTAATTTATATTTTTACCTTTTTTCAAGACCTTTGTAGTGCGAGCTCTAGTTTAAATACTCCTCGTCTATCTTCTAGTTTGTGTACTTCGTGCCAGCACATGTTTTTGTTTTAATTTTTAATTACAAAACTCGAAAAGCACCTGTTTCTGTGCCTGTGTCTGGCCATTTCGAATAGCCATTAAGCAGAATTATAGAAAACTACGAAGACGGAGTCGGACTCTTTGCCCAGTTGTTGTCTCGTTTTATTGTTATTATAATTATTAATTTATGCAGCAGACATTTGCATTAGCATCGCATTAGCCGCTGAGTAGCGATGACTATTTTCGTGGCAGCAAAGTGATTAAGTTGGTCCGATCCGATCGCAGCGACAGGTTCATGGCTTAACCCTTTTCCCTGCCCGTCGAACCTCTCTATCTTCTCACTCTCTTGGTATCGCGCTTTTATTTTTTTTTTTTAATTTTTTCTCTGCTGTTCTCGCTGCTGGTTGGTTGTTTATTTGTTTAATTTATAAGCTTGCCTCCAAGCGCCGCCCACAAGCCAGAAATAAATAAAAAGAAAGAGTAAAAATCTACAAATGAGAGAGATGAAAACCACAAATGCCGGCCGGCAAGTTGTTTTTTATTTTATTTTTTGTTTTTTATATACATACATTTTTTAGCAGCTCGTATTTTTGTCTTTTGTTTGGTGTTGGCTGAGCGGAATGAATGAATCAATGATGATTGTACTGTCCCGACAGAGACATACTGTTTTGCACCATACTGTACTGAACTGTACTGTACTGACGGCTTCTGGTTATTTAACAAGTCATTGTTAATTAAATAAATAAATAGGTTGACAGTCAACATGACAATTCATATCATTATTCAGAAATCCGTTTACAGAGACAGAAATAAGCAAAAAAGATGTTAATTGTTTTAATTTTTTTAATAGAATGCCGATCCAAGAATTAGGATTAAATAATGCTCCTAAAACAAAGTTAAAGACTTGATGCAAATTAAATATATAGAATTTATAACAGATATACAAGTAGGATTAACAAGTAAGGAAGCTAATAACCACCAAAATAAGACACAATAAAATGTAAAAATAATATAAAGAATTCCCCAAAAACCGGGTAATGTTTTTAACGAAAGATAATACAAATATAAACTGCGGTGTTTGTGCGATTTTAATCAGTTTACAAGCTGACGGATTTCCTCTTGTCATTTGTCAGCGGTCGTTGTTGTGCTTTTAAGCGTTTTAACAATTGAATTTCTAATGGGCTTACGCCTTTTTTATTATTTCTTTTTTTTTCGGGTTTACTCTGCATTGAAAAGCATTTAAATTTAATGGCAGACCACGCTGGTATTTTAACTGCCTTCATAAGTGTCTCTCGCAGCAGCAGCATTCGCAGAAAATGGAAGCAAAGACCCGAAAGAGCCATTAAATTTGTTGGATTTGTGATTTCTTGTATAATTTTATTTCCTTTGTCTTGGCCAGCGAGGAGAGCCAAAGTGTAAAGCGATCATTAAGGGCTCCGCACACGCACACGCACTCTTCTATTAAAACTACGAAAATACGAGAATACGAAAAAGAAATCCCCAAAATCCCCATGCCCCACGGTTGTAATTAAGTTCTGTTCTGCCCCGCACTTTTTCGCCGTCTGTTAATTGAATTAAATTTTAATTTGCTAAACGAATTAAGAGAGCTGCGGCGGCATGACGTCAAGTGCTTTTCGGAATGGAATATGACCCCCTTTGAGGCGGGTCAAAGCACACCCCACTCAACCGATCCCGATCCACTCCACAAAAATATATATGTGAAGTGTACACATTACCCAGAGATAGCTACGTGTTCCCTTTTTATCTTCCAACGGGCCATGTTTGCCGGGATGTTTGCCCTCGTTATCGGAATCGATACGAGTCATTGGGAGAACCTGGAACCTGACCAACCCAGAATGACAAATGCTATTCCCAAAAACTTTGCCACTTATGCCGTATGTTTAACTAATGTTGGAAATGAAATTAAAAACGGAGTGAGTCGAGTTATTCGTTAAAATCATCATCAGATGGACTAACTTTAGAAGGAGATTCTTAAGGTATTTTTACCGTACTTCTTTATAGATTATGTCACGGGAATTGGTGCAAAATATTGATTTTAGCTTCTTTCTTGATATTTTAAATATAATATGTATTCATATTTTTAATATATTCCTTGACAGTTAAAAAGTAGTATTAAAAATTTTAAAATTACAAATCAAAGCCTTTCCCTTTTGGCAATTATAATACCTTCTCAACGCCCATTAAATTGGATCTTCTCCAGCTTTTAATTATAGTTTCAATATTGCTTAACACAGATAAATATTTATTTCTAAAATAAACAAAAAATAAAGTAATAGGCCAATGAATTTATGCAAAATTCTTCCTACATTACAACCTCTCTCTATTTATTTTTCAAGCAGTAAGAGTTCACTTCCTGAATAAATTTCTTTCGCTTGAATGGAAATTCTCACACATCTTCGAGGGAAAAACAAATGCAATTAGAATGTATTCTTTGGTGTTTGTATTCCGGAGAAAGCTATTCTTCCGACCCTTGAGCACACTCTGCAGCCATTTGATTTGCATTTTCCAACTCTTTTTCATGGGTTTCCCCACAGCAACTTCCCGACTTCCACATTGCATTTCGTTGGCACGCACAATTCCGCGTGTCGGACTCACGCATTTTTAATGTAATTTCTTGCGTAAGAAAAAAAAAAAGTACAATAAGAGGGGGTGAAAAGGTGTGAAGCTGAATTTTTTGCTGCTGAATTACTGGCCTGTGGCCCCTAACTTGCCTCTCGAATACTATAAGCATACGCTTAACACACTTCCCTGCCCGCATTTTCTATGGCAACAAAGAGGCCCGGAGCTGGCAGCGAAGCGAAATGCGTGCCAAATGCGAATTGTAAGGCTACACTCGACGAAAAGGGCAGCATTTAAAAATATGGAGTTTTGATAAATTGTTAATCTTTTAAATTAATTTTTCTTAAGGAAATTAAGGGATTAACAATGTTTTAGTATATTGATTACCAATTATTAACTTTTAGGCAGAGCTCGCAATAGGAAGTGTTGCTTCACTGAATGTTTGCAAAAGATATTTTTACCACATTTTGCCTGCAATGTACAAGCAAAGCAGCAACAACAGCTTGTAAGTTACAGTCGGGAACAAATGCTCAATATACATATATCAATATGCGTTGTCTTAAGGAAAGATCTTTTGCGTTTGTATATAGGGTTTCCTATATATTTATCGTTCCCTCTTTCACGCTTTGCCTGCAATGTACAAGCAAAGCAGCAACAATAACTTGTAACGAACTCGGCTGCAGCTTGAGAGAGCTTCGCATTTTGTTCCCACCCTTTCCCTCAGAAATCTGGAAATAAAAGAAATATATAAACATAGAACTTATATTTTTTTGTTAGTGTATATAGAGTAGGGTTAGAGATTGGAGGAGGCAGCATATGAGTCCAAGGCGTAGGGGGGCGTAGACGCGGTCGCAGCGTTTTAACACCGTGGCGTTAATTGCCGAACGCCAAGTACGCGGCGCGCAAACAAAAACCAAACTCCCTTTGCTTTTTTCCCACCGAGGAGGGGCCCCGCGCCAGTTGAGGCAATTTCTTGGTTGGCTGGAGCAACTGGAACGGTCTAATTGATGCGAGTAACTAACCCCTCTCTCTCTCTCTCTCTTTCTCTGCAGGACTACAATGGCGAGTGCCCCTACTCCCTGTCGCCGGTCAGCGCCAAGAGCCAGAAGCTGCTCCGTTCGCCGCGCAAGGCCACGCGGAAGATCTCGCGCATTCCCTTCAAGGTCCTCGATGCGCCCGAGCTGCAGGATGACTTCTACTTGAACCTGGTCGATTGGTCCTCGCAGAACGTCCTTGCGGTGGGTCTCGGTAGCTGTGTCTACCTCTGGAGTGCCTGCACCAGCCAGGTGAGTGTCTCTATTACCTTCTTCCAGACTCTGGTCGCTAATGAGTCCTTCTTGTCTCGCAGGTAACCCGCCTGTGTGATCTCAGTCCGGATGCAAACACGGTGACGTCGGTGTCGTGGAACGAGCGCGGCAACACCGTGGCGGTGGGCACCCACCACGGCTACGTGACCGTCTGGGATGTGGCGGCCAACAAGCAGATCAATAAGCTCAATGGCCATTCGGCGCGCGTCGGGGCGCTGGCCTGGAACAGTGACATCCTGTCCAGTGGATCGCGCGACCGGTGGATCATCCAGCGGGACACGAGAACGCCGCAACTGCAGTCGGAGCGCCGACTGGCTGGCCATCGCCAGGAGGTGTGCGGCCTGAAATGGTCGCCGGACAATCAGTACTTGGCCAGCGGCGGCAATGACAATCGGCTGTACGTGTGGAACCAGCACGCGGTGAATCCGGTGCAATCGTACACGGAACACATGGCGGCGGTGAAGGCGATCGCCTGGTCACCGCACCACCACGGATTGCTGGCCAGTGGCGGGGGTACGGCGGATCGGTGCATCCGCTTCTGGAACACGCTTACCGGCCAGCCCATGCAGTGCGTGGACACCGGGTCGCAGGTGTGCAATCTGGCCTGGTCCAAGCACTCATCGGAGCTGGTCTCCACGCACGGTTACTCGCAGAATCAGATACTGGTGTGGAAGTACCCGTCGCTGACGCAGGTGGCCAAGCTCACAGGCCACTCGTACCGCGTCCTTTACTTGGCCTTAAGTCCCGACGGCGAAGCAATAGTCACTGGCGCCGGCGACGAGACGCTCCGCTTTTGGAATGTATTTAGCAAGGCGCGCAGCCAGAAGGAGAACAAGTCGGTGCTGAATCTGTTTGCCAACATCAGATAGAAGTAAGGACAATATGCAAGGACGAAGACTGAAGCGAGGCAAAAGGCAAACCAAGGCCAAAGGCAAACACCACCACACACCACACACCACACACAAAGCACACACAAACCAACCAACCAATCAGCAAACCAAGCAAACTAACTAACTAAGCTACCAACCAACTAACTAACTAATCAAGCAAGCTGTTTTCTATGGAGAAACGACGTTCGTTTAGTTAATTCTGCAGGCAGTCGCAGCAGCAATAGTTTAAACAAATCTAAGTTAAGTCTAGAAGGTTATTAGTAACATTTAACTAGGAAACAAGAGCATCAGCTGAACTGAACGAAGGAACCCGGAACTAAGTCTACGTTAAGCCTAAATTCTAACTTTTAATAACTTTACACCCACTCACTCACTCACTGTATAGTAGGTAGTTGTGTAAAACTAAATTTTTTTGTTCCATATATACTTATATATATATATATATATATATACATAACCTTTTTTTTGCGTACTCTTAACTAAAGCAAATGTCGCATAAATATATATTTTTTTGGCTTAGTACATAGGAGAGACTTGAATAATTCACTCAATCATACACACCCACACATTCATCCCTGAAGATACACACAAATATGTATATTTAATAAATTTATACAAGTTGAAAATGTGCCCCGCAAAGGAAATGTTGCATTTTTATTTATTTATTTAATTTCAACTTAAAAACTAGTTGAGCTTGGCCCTGCTGTGCGGTTGCGACCTCCACTTAGCGGGGACCCGAACCACCATGGGTATCAGAGCGGCGAGCTTTTGTCTGGCGCCACCCACTAGCCCCGGAGCTTTTTGTCGCTTTTCTTCTGCACTTTTTTCGGACGCTGCGTTTCATCTTCGTCTTCGATTGAGCATGGGCGTTGGGCAAACACTTAGAAATGGGGGTCTGAAGGGAAAATACAAATAAATATTGAACTTAGCTGAATTTTGCAGACTTAGTCTTATGCAAGAAAACTGAAGTTGTACCGAACAATTTGGGGGAAAAAATTAATAATAATTTTAATATTAATTTTAAGAATAAAATAAAAATAATTTTATAACATGTGCATAATATTAAATATATCTCCGTGAGATAACATATTATATAACAAATAATATTTCATTCTTAAATGTACAATATAAATGGGGCTTAACTCAAATAAAAAATGAATGAAAATGGTTTTTTTGACATTATATAGTTAGATTTGGTTAAAGCAACCGATTTTGTTATGCAGTTATTTTTATTGTCGAAAATATTTAGCTAAACTTTAGTTTTTTGCTTAAATATAAGCTCTAAAATTTAAAGTGTTTGATATTTTTCTGATTTTATGGCCATATCTTAACTTATTCATTACCATAGCACAACAAAATAAAGAGATACAAAGAACATAAATAGTGTCCAAAAATATACAATTACGTCGATATTTTGATAATCGGCATTTTCAAGCTTTTCCGTTTTCCGATTCATCTTATCCTGTAAGTAAACGGTTTGAGGACTCAAAAGACCCCCCTTTCTTTCTTAACTAAGCCCCTGGCAGATGTGCAGCTTCCGTTGGCAGCGACGCCGGCTGAGCTTCGGCTTCAGCTTCTAGTCCGGCGGCAGCCGCTTCGCCTGTGTTGTTGTAATTCGGCTTCTTGGCCTGGCCAGCAGCAGCAGCAGCAGCGGCAGCGGCAACAGCAGACTGCTTTTCAATTTTTGTTGGTTTTGGGTTTTGTGTCTTTTGCCTGCTTTTTTTTCTTTCGTTTCTTTTTTTGGCTTTTTTTTTGTTTTTGGCCAAGTCCAAGTTTAACAGCGCTCGACGCGCCAGAATCAAGTTCAGTTGCGCCGCAAACGCGTCGCGGAAATGTTTCGCTGCTGCCACCGTCCCAAAATTACAGAAATCGAATCAGAAATCGAGCAATTATAAAACCCGCAAAATAATCGAGCGCGCTGCCGCCGTCCTGCATCCGAGTCCTTCTGTTGTTTTTTTGCCAATAAAAGTAAATTCCTCCGCCCTCGGGAGCTCGGAAATAATAAGTAAATAAATAAGGAAGCCGTTTGTTTATTAATTGGCCGTAACCGTTTTCAGGTAATTGCAGGATAAACGGTTCTACCTTATTATTCCTTTAGTATCCTTTTTTTTGTTTGTTGTTTTTGTTAATGTGAAGTGCAGACACCTGTCCTTGCGATTGTTGTTGTTGTTATTCATTTTTTGCGGCTGCTGCTGCTGCCTTTTGAAGGTCATTTTACGCACGAAGGCCGCGCCGAGGGTGTGTTCGTTCCCAGTGGGCGGCGGGCGAATGGCGGGTGGGCGGTGGTCCGCAGTGGGCCAAATGTCAAAAGGTGAAGGCTGCCAGGCGGCCTTGCGATTAAAACGCAGCCTTCCCTTCAAACATCCTTTCTCCGCGCAGGATTCAAAAGTGCGAGAGCAGAGAAGGTAGCACCGAAATCGAATTAACATAAATATCTAAATCGATTAAATAAGGATCCCTGATTTATCAAATAATTGGGGATAATGCCTAAAGATCAAGGAGAGTCAGAGTTCTTATAATTACATACAGGAAATCCTTAAAGATAAAGACATTCTTTCAGTGAGAGACAAGTGAAAGTGTTAAGAATTTATGGATCCTGATATCGATAATTTGTTACTAACATTAATAATCGGTAAAATATAAATAACTTCAGAATTTTTGAGAAAGCGCAGTGCCTACAAATGCAGGAATTCTTTAATTAAACAAATATATAGAAAAACATTGACATTCAGTTAATTTGTTTTGCCTTTAAATAAGAAATATATCAAAAAGTGACATTAAATCGGAAATAGGCCTCTAATTCCTTAAAAATTGTACATTTCGGTGACGTCGGAATCCAGGAGCAAACAAAATGCATTATTTTAGTGATCAGTAAATTAGACACTAACTTGATGGATGATATGGTGTTATTTAATCAAAATCATTAAGTAACACAAATATCAGTTTTTATAAATATGTAGTTCCTTGTAAATGACAATTGTTGTAGTATTTAGTATTTAGGAATATTGCTTTAAACAGCGAAAAGTTGACATAAAAGAAAAGGCAACCAATTCTACAAAAATCAGAAATCAATTCTTCAAAAAGGGAATGAGTTAAAGTTGGATGAAGTCGAAGTCCCTATTTACAATTCATAATCACTTGAACAATTTTCATTCTTTCACTGAATAGTTCCTAACTATTTAGGCTCTTACACTATTTAATATATGTATATATTTATTTATTTAATTATTTATCGTTACAACTTGTTTATTAATGTTTTACTTTAAAACCTTTGTGGATTTTCCTTTCTTGTACTTAAGAAATGGGGGAAAATGTGATAAAGGTAAAAATGTATACATTTCAAAACATTTCCATCTTTATTAAGTTCTTAGAAGACTCCTTTAGATGGAAACAAGATGGAAAAACTTGAAAACTTGACTTGCTCCCCACCCAATGGCCCAGAAAGGGGGCTCTTGACCAGAACTTAGCCCCTTGGCATTTTGGCCAGCATTTGCGTGTCCAAACACTGGTCTCCGTCTCCTCGGACACTCTAGCTGTGGACATAGAGACGTCGGTTAGGCTATCTAGCGACATGGTTAAATATTTGAGTGGTCGATAAGCACGATTCCGTCGTCAGGCCGTCAGCATTTTCGCACATTCATCTGCGAGAAGACATTACCTCGACAAGCCGCGAAATTTGCTCAGCGATTAGCACACGTAGATCCACCGTGGGGCAGGGTGTAAGCCAAGGTCACGCCTCGTTTTGCTCGGATGGCTGGGCTGGGCGCTCGGTGTTCGATTCTAGCCAATTGCGAAAGTCAATATAGTGTGTACTTGTGTTCTTGACATGGCTAACTTCCGATCGGTTTTCCCCCGCCCCAAACGATCCTCTGGAGCTGCGAAGCCGCGGAGAGTCGCTTCCTCTATTTCGGGCAATTAACGCCTTCATCTTGGCTTTCGGTTTTTGGCTATTGGTATTTGGTTTCGAGCTGAGTTTCCGCTGGTAGTACCAAATACTATGTGGATCTTTTGTTTTTCTTTCTTTTTTTTTTGGAGCCGGCACGACCTTGGCAGGGGCGTTCAATGACCGCCACTGTCCAGTTAGATTTATGCATATTGATCCGCCTTTCGATCGATTTGAGCCCAGAGACAATGACAGGCCTCTGTTTGCCGTTCGATTGGCCCTAATTCGATCGCCTCCAGATGGCACCACTTTATGATCCCAGTTTTATTGGGGAATTGTAACTAACGGGGGTAACTTTCCAAAATATCCATAATATCGCTTGGGAAAACTAGGGAAATAGCTGAAATTAGTTATAAAAAATACAAAATATCTTACTTGTTTTAAAAACTAACCAAATAACTCATGATTAAGGTGTTTCATAATACATATATCTCTATTTTTAATATATAAATTATAATATTTGAGATTTTTATGGTATATTTTAAATATATTCTAATATTTGAGAATATTATGATATAACTTTTGTTATCTTTAAGATATACTTTATATAGATATAGAAATATATCCTAATTCTGCTAATTAAATAAGAACCTGTGGATACGACAAGAAATATGACTTATAAAGATACAATGGAAACTTATATGGGGACTAAAAGACGATATATGAATTAGAATATAAAAATATTTGCATTTTCCCTTAGATTCAGATACCCTATCTTGGAGATACAAACATAAATAACTTGACTAGTTACCTAATCATCAAATAATAATTAAATAAAAAGAAATGCAAGAGCCTGAATGAGTTATAATTATATATTTGTTCAAGAAACCCTTAAAGAGATTCCAAGCTTCTTCTGAAGTATTCATTATAGGTAAGAAGATATTTCGGAACAGGTATCGCTTATAAAGGTCATGGTAACTTTATTAATTCTCATACATGTACATAGAATGCCGGCTTTAAAGTCGCTACAATGTGCTCCGTATTCCGGCGCTCTTAAACTTGACCCCATTCACCAAAGGGACAAGGACAGAGCTTCCTTTATGAACGGGGCACGTCGGAATCGGAAGGTCTGCGGCAATTACAGCGATTATCGGCCGGCGGTACACTTGCACGGCGGCGCACTGTGACAGTCAACAGTCGCAAGTCGACAGTATACAGTCCGGCAATTACCACGTCTCAGGTTACCCCCAAGCGGCGGGGGCTTCGGGGATTACAACTTGTTATTGCTGGGGGCCGCCTCTCAGAACCAGCATCTGCGTCCGTCTGCAGCGTGACATTCAAAATGCAAACGAACCGCCAAACCAGTTTCGGATGCGTCCAAGTGAAGGGCCGCCCAAGATATTGAAATATACAAAAATATCGAAAAAAAAATCGACATAAACAGGAGATGGTTGATTGATGATCGGATCTCGGACCCGCCTGTCCACGATTAAGATTTTCTTTAGTATACGGCCCAAAGTTCGGGCTGTGATCAAGGTGCACAAACATTCCCTGGGGTTTAATGGCATCGCCACAGTAAAACTTCCATAACTCTCTTTTAAGGGGTCACCAGCATTTGCCAAATAAAAAATTACATGCGTTGGTATCGTAAAAAATGTTTATTCTTCATTTTTATTGAACCGCAAAAAGGGTCTTATAGGGTCTTTAAGTTTGTTTCTACGCACCGAAATAAAATATTATTTTTGACTTGAACTTGGGAATTTTAGTAATATAATAACACTGTTATTTTAAAGCAATGAAAGGAAGACTTCTTAACTTCTTAAAACTGTTAATTCAAAACTACACAAACAAAAAATCATCATAGAACCTATACGATTGTTACATGAATTCTATACTCTTGAGTATGAAAAATTTCTTAATAAGATGCTTATTAATTTGATACTACGAAAGTTTAAATTTTATACTCATCTGCACCAATATTTCATAATAATCACTAACGCGACAAACAGAAAAGCACTAAATTCCAGCTAACGCGATATGCTATCGAATTTTCGATGTAGGTTCGTATAAAAATAATACTCAAAAATACACAATTGAAACTATAGAGTATAAAAACTGAACTTTGTAGTATACATTTGATATTTTTAAGTATAAAGTTTATACTAAACCCGTTATACTGCTTGAGTGTACTTTTAAGACAACGCGTAGAAAGGTTAAACTCTTGTTTTTTTTTTTGGGTGTAGCTTTGACACCTCTTTAACTAGGGATATGTCAATAACTCAATAAGAACTCAAATAAGTTCTGGATATTTGTATAAATTTTATGCAACCCTTAAAGATTCGAATGAAGATATTTTAAAATGAACCTAAAATGTATTTCGTAGCTATGAAGAAAATTTAGCACAAATTTATACATAATTTTGACCTTCCAATTCGAATTTTAAATTTAACTAAGCGACAACAGCAGTTTTTCAAATAGACTTTAGACTTTAAGACTCCAACAAGTTCGCGTTGTAGAAGCTCGACTGTAATCGCAACTGATTTGATCCGATATTGTTGATCTCCTTCTGCTGAGTGACAGTTTAGAGCTAAAGTTATAGAGTCAAAAGATCTATAAACGGTTTAAGTATTTTTTTAACTATTTTTTATACAAACATAGTTGTTGGTCTTTATTTTTTGGGAGTTGGGTCATTGTACTTGAGGTGCACGCACACACACACACACACACACACACACACACAGGCACCAACGAACTCTGTTCGCTTTTGATTTTGACTTTGTTTTCGTTTTCTTTTGCACTGTCCGGAAGAGAGGGAGTGCGGGCAAGCGAGAGAGGAAGACTGGCTTATTATGCCATGAAATTAAAAAGCCAAAAAAGCAAAAGCATTGACATTGAAAATTATGCGAACAAGACAGAGATCGCTAGATAATCCACAAGAAGAAGAAGCGGCGCAGCAGATGATTGGATTGTGCCTGTGCATACATAGGTGTCAGTGTGTGTGTGTGTGTGAGTTACGTTCACCGCTAGAATAATGGCCCGTAGGTAATTGATTATCAATTGTTGTCACTTGTCGTGTCGGTGCGAATTATTGATGCGAATTGGGATTGATCGCTTCGTTGTGCGCCATAAATAAACCGCAATTGATCTGCGCGAAAAGAAACAATATTGGTCGGCTGAGTGACAGGCAAGTTCACTCGCTGACAGAAGAGCAAGGCTCTCTAGACAGGACAGGGGCGCAGGTGGGCATAATTCGGGATATTTTCAAGGGGGGTCGCCTTCGATGGGGGCATATATTTCGGGATCTTTCTCAATAAGTTATCAATATTCACTTAAGCATTAAATATTATTTTCAACAGGACATAATCTGGATAATTGTAATATTTAATAATTAAAATCGTTCTTGGTACAAAATACATGAATTTGATATGAAAATGACCAAGAATTGTATTTAATTTTTTTGTTTGTTTTTATAATTTTATTAATTTTCCTATTGTCTTCAGTTTATTTTGGAGTTCCTAATCATGGCTTAAAAAAAAAGTTTACGATTTCTGCTCAGCTTTAAGGCCAGCCAGACAATGACAATTAAATGTCTCGAGGAAACATTAATTTTTTTAAGGAGTTAAAAAACTGGTAACCACAAAGATACATTACATTTAAATGACAGTCTTCAAGAATATTATTATTATTATTTATTTAAAGTCGGGCTCTTTAGACCCTTGACCCCTTGCTCCGCCCATGTCGTTCGCTGTCTCCTTGCATCAGGTCTTTTGTGCTCTCTCTGTCTTCCCCTGACAAATTGACTCCTTCTGGCTCACTCGCACGCACCTTGAACCAGGTCTCGCGTTCTCACGCTCTTCCCCTCCCACTCTGGCTGCCGCTCCAGTTACATGACGAGTGACAGTTGGCGCACCGCCCCTTCCCCTCGCACTCACCCGCGCAAACAACGAACAATTGGGCAAACAACATAAATAATACTTATATTAAGCGGCGACAGAGTGTCATCATTAATTATTTTCCAGCTTTACAACCTGTGTGGAACGTGATGGCGTTAAATTGTTCCTTGGCCTGGCATTAAAAGTATCCAAATAATAACGTACAGTAAACGCAACGCAAGCACACTCTCACACTGTCACACACACACAGGTGCACAGGGAGAAGAATCAAGCGCGCGTCATCTCTTATTTTTTGACTAATTAACAACAGAGTTGGCCGAACGGTGACCTTCACCTTTCGCGCGTTGGCCAAAAACAAAAAAGAAGTAAAACACATAAAAGGCACAAAGATGAGAAGCCAAAGAATTGGTAACACGCCGACGCCTCCACCTTCAACTGACCCACAAAAAGCGGCGCCGCTCTTCCTGACTCCGCCGTTGTGATTTTTGTTTTTTGCTTGGGGTAGGTCGCTGGCGCTCTCCCTTTCGCACTGGCATGCGGCTGTCCCACTCCCACCTGAATACCGTTCATCAAAAGCCATCGCCTTTTATTTTGCAAATTGTTTTCGCCGTTTTTTCCTTGTCTTTGCCCGCGATCATTTGTTTTGTGTTGCCTTTTGTTTTGATCGTTGGCTTTACAGTGGTCTCGGTCACGGGTCGCGACAGCGAAAGGGAAAATAACTGAGAGAAATTATATTCGACTTATTTTATAGGTATTAAAAAAATATTCATTCCCTATTTATTGTTGTCAGTATTTTATGATATCCACAATATCCTGAGAATTCTTTAAAATTGTTTAAATGTTTCATTTCGTAAATGATCTTAAAAACTTTCTTTTTAAATTCAGAGATTAAAATAGAGATAAAAATATCCCTAATGGGCTTCTAAACTAATAATGATCATTAAATATAATACTTTTAATGGCGACCACCACGACCTAATTAAATTTTTCTCTCTGTAACTGTAGCATAACAAAATGGCCCAAAAATGATCATTTGCACATATTAAAATGTTAATTTTCATAACAAAATGTCAAGACTCCATGCTACTATGTAGTATGCATAAATTGATATAAATTTGGATTAGATTCGGTGTAATGATTGAGATGGTTTCCGATGTGACAGTATTGACACGACGACGCATTGTGAATATGTTTTGGAAATTAATTTAACGACGCGGGCCCACTGTGCACAGTTATGGATATTTGATTCTGTCTGTGGCCAGAGGTCACCGAGCGGTCCATAGAAATGCAAAATGCGAGTGGCTAGTGGCTAGTGGCTGGCTCTGGCTGGCTGGGGCTCTCGGGGCTAATGATGGCCCACATAACATGCCATATCGGATCGGCTCATTATCGCGCCGGCAGCTCATCGGAGCGGATCTCCGATCACCCACCGGCCACGCCTCTTTCTTCCACCATTCCACCATTCCACCAACCGATCCTCATCCGTTTCCGCTCTTTTACCGATTCCCTTCCCCCAGTTGGCGCCATGAGGGACCCGCTGCCCGTGGCGGTGGTGCTGCTCCTGCTGCTCCTCGGCTCGGCGATGCCACCCGCCGCCTCCGGATCGGCGGTGCTCATCTCGGACATGACCATGACCGTAATGGTGGAGCTGTCATCGCGCCATCCCTTCTGCAAGATGCACACGGACCGGTGAGTTGTAGAAACTATTAATATAAAGCCTTAAATTAATGGTAATCCCCTCCAGCGGCGACATCCAGCGCATGCTGTTGCAGTCGGATCCGCGGCGCATACGGCAGGTGCCGCGGGAATCGGTGATGGAGCTGGAGGAGGTGTGTCGCCGCCAGGGCTCCTATGGCCACGAGTTCCGCGGCGGGCTGGGCTTCATCTATCCGGGAACGAAGTGGTGCGGCCCGGGTACGGCGGCCACCAGCTACGATGACCTGGGGCCGCATACACGCGAGGATCGCTGTTGTCGGGAGCACGACATGTGCCCGGATGTCCTCAATGTCGGCGAATGCCGGCGGGGACTGTGCAATCGCGGCACCTTTACGCGGAGCCACTGCGACTGCGATGCCCGGTTCCGGCGCTGCTTGCAGGCGGCCAACACGGAGACGGCCAACACGCTGGGTGCCATCTTCTACAATGTGGTGCAGGTGACCTGCTTCCAGGAGCGCAGCCCCTGCTCGGCGCACCAGAGGTTCGAGGACTTCTACTACCGCACCGACCACTGTCCGGCCGAGTTCCGCCAGGCGGATCTCTATGTGCCGCCGCACGGCGACAATCTGATAGCCAAGATCCTGGCCCATCCGCAGGGACGCTCCCTGGCCGCCGTTGCGCCCGCCAAGGTCACCGCCCGCCGTTGGGGCGTCAAGTTGGCCAGCGTCGGCCTGGCGGCGGTCAATATATTGCGCGAGGTGGTGCAGCGACCGCGTCTCCTCTGGGACAGCCTGCAGGCGCCAGTCAGCAGGGAGCTGCCGCCACCGTCGGCAGGAGGCGGGGCCGGCGGCTATCACTACGAGCGGCCGGGAGCGTCGTCCTACGGATACGGCTACAGCAATCGTGGCTACGGCTACGGATACGGAGCACCCGACTCCCGCTGGAGCTGAGAGCAGCGAGAGCCGAGAGACCCGGAAGACTGTTGTCCCGTCCACACGTTCGATTGGGCACGATTGGCGACCAGCGACGGGAAGTAATCTTTGGGGCAGGAACTCAGGCAAATATTACCATTTGGGGATTTTTATACCAATCTAAAGGCCAAGTTTTTGAAGGAATAGTGAAGAAAACTCATCCCCAAGGGTTACCTATACCAAAGACCAATATAACAAGATGAGTGAAGCCATACCATTTCATGGCACTCAAATTATATGGGTCTTTGGGCTATACTATCTTGAATTCGACCAAATTATAAAAGCCCATATATCATAAGAGCATTATTTCCTTTATAAAGAGAGAATATTTGAATTATCTCTTAAAACTTGATATATATTTAGGTGATAGGTTTTATTTTTTGTGAGTTTAATTCAAAGTGTTAATACCTTGTAAAGTTGTTTCGTTCATACTATCCATTAGGGATCTGTTATACATGTTTGCAATTTTTTCTCCTTAAATATCTAGTCTCTTTTGAATATAGAAGTCTTATGGATCAGGTTTATACATTTTGTAGACTTTTTTGCTTAAAAAGAAACTTGTAGAGCTTAATTCCCGATTGCTTTTAGTCGGCAGTGAACGTGATGTTAAATTTAATGAGTCGGTAATCTTCGTTATATCCTGTTTTGTTATTTATTTCGCAAAAGCTAGCCGAGTCACTTAATATTCTGTAAAAGCCGCGTAGTTATCGTAGTTTAGTCATCTTTGCTTGGGAGAAACAGAGTGGAATCGTTAAGTTCTGGGCACAATGGACATTCATTTCAATTAAATACCTTAAATGGGGTTTTTTCGCCGCATTAAGTGCTTTAATTTATTCCTGTTTCTTCAGGTTTTAGTCTCAGTTTTATTACCAAAACTATAAAGATTAAGATGATTAATCATTTCAGATATGCACGATTCCTTTAGGTGTAATAGGACCTATTGTTTCTGTGTTTGCCCCCAAAGATTACTTTCCGCTCGCGAGTTACTTGAGCCCTCGAACTACAGATCGAGCACCTATCACTGTTCCCGTCTAGTATTAATAGTCCTTAAGCCTTACACTTACGTTTACTCGCCTGCATGTCCTGCATGTGCCTTGCTCGTAGTCCCAATGCCATTGCAAAAAAGCAACATCAAAATAAACTCACTAAGAATCGCATGCCTTCCTCGCTCTTGCCGCTACTCCGCTTGGCTTGTTTCAGGGCCGGCTATAACCAAACGGAACAGGAGGCCATCTGCGCCCAGTGGCAATACCAGCCATCGGAGAAGTATGTGCCCAGCCAGCCGAGAACGTCCTCGTAGGGCGCGAACGGAGGATCGATCAGCCGGATGACGACGACGACGACCTGCTACAGACAACACTTTAACCTGATGCCGAACCTGAATGCCAAAGATCAACAAACAGACGCTCGGAACTAGCAAATGGAAAATATATACATCTATATTTTCATATATTGAACGCATACAAACCAGATCTATATATAAATATATATACACACGCAAAGTACATGCATATAAATAAAAATATTTACCGAGATCAAGAGCAACCAAAAGTGTCTCTGCTTTAAAGGAGACTTAAAACAGGTGTCAGTTATTTGTTATCGTTCTTATTGCATATTCTTGGTATGGCAACTCTGCTGGCTCTGAAAAGTGGCCAGCATGCAGTGTGGCCAACTTTTCCTTAAAAAAAAAACTGTTTTTGACGGGAAGAACGATAAAAAAGCAAAAAAAAAAGTTGAAAAAAAATCATTCATAAAGCCAATTTTCCTATACTTTTATTTGGCCGAGAAGGGAAAAGGGAAACTAAAAAAAAAAAAGGAGAAACGCATTGAACAAAAAAAAAATGCCAAAATTCCCGCTACAAAAAGTCCTTAAAAAAAGCCAGATTTGACGGAAAATAAGCGACTCTGGCAACACTGCCAACATGTCAACGCGAAATTTGATTTGTAGGCACGCAGAGCCCTGGACTTCAGTTCACTTCAAGACCCCGACGGGGCCAGTACCTTATTTCTTTTGTTTTATTTCAATTAAATTAATTTGAATTTTATTCTTTTTACTTTTTCGTTGGAATTCCTGTTTTTTTTTTTCATCTTTTAAGTAGCATGGGGAATTTTAAAAAAGCAAGAGTACACCTGCAAGTTCAAGCAACCCAGCACCTGATGTTTTGATTATTATTTTTCCAATTTTTGTTTTCATCTTTTAAGTAGCATGGGGAATTTTAAAAAAGCAAGAGTACACCTGCAAGTTCAAGCAACCCAGCACCTGATGTTTTGATTATTATTTTTCTAATTTTTTTTCATCTTTTAAGTAGCATGGGGAATTTTAAAAAAGCAAGAGTACACCTGCAAGTTCAAGCAACCCAGCACCTGATGTTTTGATTATTATTTTTCCAATTTTTGTTTTCATCTTTTAAGTAGCATGGGGAATTTTAAAAAAGCAAGAGTACACCTGCAAGTTCAAGCAACCCAGCACCTGTTTTTTTTTTAATCATGTCTATTTTTATTTTTAACATTTTCATTATTTAATTATTCGATACTCATGGAAATGCTTTTTTTTTGAGATAGGTTCTGGCTCGGCGGAAATATTAACTAGACCCTCTGGCGAATCTAGTCGTAGTAACCACACCGCCCGCGCCAGTTTCCGCTGCAACATTGAGCAACAAGTTCAAATGAAATTAATTTGCTTGCCCCCTGGTCCAGTGGAAGTCCATTAAATCAACTCTCAGCTTTGTACTTTCATGTCCTTCTGGCAAAGTTCTTTGCCAAGGCAAAGGGCTTCCGCATTCGACTTTATTCGTGTAAAAAAAAGTATCGCTAGGTTCAAGTGTGTTCGAGTGTGTTCCGTGACCTTATCAGGACATGCACTTTACATAATCAGCACGCATAAGGGATACAAAAAAAAGTATAACGAAACAGACTAAGGGATGTTCAGGCACGCAGGGCCACAAACTGCTGGAAAACCTCCAATATATGCGTGTCCAGGTCGGACGTGAAGAGCAGCGTCTCCAAGGTGCTGCTGTACTTCTGAACCTGCTCGTGGTGCTGCAACGGAAGAGAGATTCCAATGAAGAGAGGCCTTTAGGAGCCAGAGGTGACCACTCACCATGAGGAAGACCTGCTGCAGCCGCCCGATGGTCCAGCGATACCAGTCCGTGTCCGGATCACGGCCATCCGTGTCGGAGCGCAGCAGATGCTCCGATAGGATCATGATGAAGCGCTGGAAGACGATGAGGAACAGGCGCTTCTGGTTGACATTCGCCGCCTCCAGCTTCTCCTCCATGCGCTCAACGACCTGGGGAAATGTTAAGATTTTAAATTTAAATTTAATTTACAATAAATAAGGGAAAACTCTCGGACTCACCTCCTCGGAGGGCTTGTCGGCATGCGTGATGGGCTTCTTCCGCTTGTGCGAGGAGTCCTCCTCCGAATCGCTGGACGAGGAGTCCGCCTTCGATAGCTTGTCCTTGGCCTCGCTCAGCTCAGTGTCTACAGACAGAATTCATTAAGTTAAAGATCTTTGAGCAAGCTAGAACAAAGGTTAGAAACTCACTCAGCTTGATCACATGCTTGTTCATCTTCTTGATGGTCAGGTGAAGGATCTCCCACAGATACATCTTGGTGAATTCGCCGGTCATCTCCTTGGAGAAGATCCAGGTGGCCACCGCCGAACAGTCGACGATCTGCAGCTTCAGCAGCTTGTCAATCAGCACGACCATCATCTGGGGATGCGAGGACCACAGCTCGTAGATGTTGTGCAGAATGCAGATCTGGGCCTCCTCCGTCTCGGCCAGGGCGCGGAATACCGTGTGGAACTTGGAAATGGCCGCGAAGCTGTGCGAGAACGACTTGGAGCCCAGGTTCAGCAGCGTCTGCACGAACACGTCGATCTTCAGGGCGTTGAAGCTGCCATCGGACATCTCCTCGCCGCTGTAGCCGCTGCTGGGGATCTCCTTCAGTATGTTGACCACCTCCTCGGGCGTGCACTTCTGCCGGATGGCCACCACCAGCTGATGGGCCACCGTTGTTCCCGGCAAATTGGCTAAAAGAGAGAGAGAGACAAATCACAAGGGGTGAGGCATTCAGTGAGGAAATGATTCAGATAATTTGTGTGGGTTTACGAGGTATATTCGTTTCGTTCGTTTTGCCTTCGATGGGGTATGATAAGCCTTTCTTTTCTATATTTAACTAGAAATAACTATAAATAAATAATAACTTAGGTGTAGGTTTTTTATCGAATTCCTCGAATAATTTATTCTTTTTTATCACCAACCTGACTCACAAATCAACAAATTTCTCTGCACAGCCTCGGCCAGCACACGCACAGTATGCACAAAGCACCAGTGCCATCAAATTGTAATTTTGTTGCTAAATCTAGTCTTCTTTAGACCTATTTTCGTTATATTTCTTTCAAAGCAGTGGTGCCCACAGCTCTGACTCGCAGATCAGCAAATCCCTCTGCCCAACCTCTGTCGCCACACGCACAGTGCTGTAAAAATTTAATTTCTTTGCTCAAAATAGCCTTTTTAGAGTTAAATTCCTATTTTTAAAGTTTTAGCTATTTTTTTATGGAATATTACAAAACAAAATACATATTTTTCCCCATTCTTACTCACACAAAGGCCATTCTAACACGCTTGCTGCTTTAAACTCCAAGTTTTTATGGGGTTTCCGAATGTAAAACAATGCATCAAGTGACCGTCGAGAGTGGAGCCTTGCCTGGTGTCCCTAGTTAGGTGACACTTTCGTTGCAATTCGCATTTTATTGCTTGCTTTTGGTTATGTGCGGTTCATGGCGTGGAACCAAGCGGCACCGCCATTCCGCCGCCTAAAATCCAAGCCCAGAGAGCTCTGCGTGGCGCTGCGTTACTAATGACTGTTGTGCTGCTCCAGCTCTGGCTCCAGCTCTGGCTCTAACTCCAGCTCCGAGAGCCACCTCCACCTGCCCCTCCATTACATTACATGCAGTTTATTGGCACTTGCGTCAATTATGTCAATTATGTGTGGATCGAAAAGGGTGGCTAGCAGCGGCGGCAGCGAGGAGGGCTAATTATGCGGCCATTTGGCAAGCATTTTGCATTGGGAAATGCGGAATTCAGGTGCGAATTAAGAGGATAACAAATGAATTTACAGGGAAATAATATCTTAAACTTGCTAGCCTATGATTTAAGATGGAAATGCATAAAATGTGTTTAATATTCTATCAAAAAGTATGATTTAAACCTTCTTAAAAGCATCTGAACACAGGAAATGAATTATCCTAAGCACAACTTAAAACAGAAGAGATTTCTTATTGAAATACTTGAAAAGTGCTAAATATTCTATTAAAAAATACGCTTTCAACCTTCTTAAAAGCATCTAAACACAAGGAAATAAGTTATCTTAAGCTGCTTTTAATTCCTGAACAATTTCTTATTTCTTAAAGAGGAATATACATTTTATATATTTAAAAATAAATAAAGTTAAGCCCTTTTTTAAGTCAAAACCTTAAAGCACAAGAGATAAAAGCGCTTAAAAGGCGTAAAATCCATGTACTCCCAAGAAAAGTCTCCCTTTATTTAATACTCTTATACAAATTAAAGACAAAACCCTTGGTATATGTGGCTTTAAACTGATTACAAATGAGACTTAATTCAAGTGAAACGACTCGCCAAAGCAAACCATTCTCTTATGAAAAGAAAAATACCTTCCCTATGAGCAGCATTAACCTTTAGCCAAATCTCCAAGAGACTCTAGACAATGTCAATGGTTTGGGAGTTGTATTTGTTTATTTTTGCATGTGTCAAGATCATTATAAGCCGTTGTTGTTGTGGAAAAATTCGCACATATTCCGAGTGCACATAATACTTAATAATACTGTTCATTGTTAGCCCTCCTCCAGCCATCGTCCATCGCCTCCCCAAATGGCTTCAGTTAAAAGCCGGAATTAAAGATGTTTTCACGGGAATCTGCTTTCTGGTTTCCCGCTCAAATTGAGCGTGTCCAGAGAGTAAGTACGCTCGGGGAAGTACTCGCTGTGCTCCCCGTCGGAGTTCAATGTTATCGAGAGTATCGTTCCGTTCCGTTCCGTTCCGTTACGGGGTTATCTGCGGCGGGTCATCTGCTTGGGCTTGGGCTTGGGCAGGAAAGAACCCCGCCGAAGGTGAACCGCCGCCGCCAGAAGGGAACGAGGCACAGGCGGTGGGTGGCGCCCTGAGAGGGAAACTCCAGCGAAGCGAGCCACGATAGAAATCTAAGGCAACGTTTTTGGGGCCTAAATGGAGGCTATATAGCCAAAAGCACAAATGAAATCAAAAATCAAGAGGCGACCAAAGAGAGATAGGTGGCTTGGGGATATACCCTTACAAAGGGAAATAAATATTAAGAAGAAAGAGAAAACTTGATTTATGAAATTCAAGAACTTAAATATTTCAAGATTGAAATTTCCAAGTGGTTCCGGTGGGTTAGAAAACGGTTACTGATGGCAGACAAGGAACAGCTGAAAACAAATACAAAGAAAACAGTAGAAGACCGTTTTATGAACTCCAATTTAAATTCAATAACATAAATAGCCATGAAACATTATAATTCCCAAGTGGTTTATGTAACAATGTGGATACTGATAATAGACACTGCCTTTGTTAAGAAAAAGCAGAAAAAGAAATACGAAGTAGACCAAAAAGGATCGATATATATACTTGAATTATATTTAAGAGCATACGAGTATATAGTTCTACACCTTTAAAATTCCCATGTGGTTCTTGTCGCAACGTGGATATAGATGACAGACATGGCTTAAGTTTAAAAAACGGCAGAAGAAATTCTTATTCTTTGATTCAAATTCAAAAACTTCTTCAAAATTCAACTTCAATTCAAAAACGTAATAATTCCCAAGAGGTTTTTTTCGCAATATGAATACTGATGAAAGACATGGTTTTCATTTATAAACAACATAAAATAAATACGAAATATACCAAAGATAATAGAAATACCTTAAAGACATTAAAATTCCCAAGTAGTTCTAGTTGTTATACGGATACTGATGACAAACACGGACTATGCTTAGAAACACCAGAAAAAAAACCGAAAAATACAGAGGAAGATGGCGTTTTTAAACTTGAATAATGTTTATGATCATAATAAGCTTTGAAACACAAAAATTCCCAACTGCTTGTAGTCGCAACCTATACTAATGAAAGATTTGACCTCTGCCCAGAAACAGCTCTGTATCAAGTTTAAAAGTAGAGTCTAAATACTATAGTTTTCCAACTATAAGCAATCTAGCTTGGCCTGAAAAGGGTATCCAGCTCCGTGCTCTACATCCACATCCACATAAGCCACACATCCAACCGAGAGTGTTGCATAAATGACTCCAATTCCGACTCCGACTCCGACTCGGGGGCTATGCAAAAAGCCAAAAGAAAATGAAAAGCACACACACGTCGGGCCTGCAGATTGCGCAAAAAGCCTCCGCCGCTGGCAACGCATCGCTTGGCTGCCCCAACGAAAGCAGCAGTGGCAGCGGGGGCCCAGAGAAGCTACAGAAGCCACACACGGCTCCCCAGACGTCGTCGGTGCGGACGGATTATTAGCGAGCGCCAGTCGCGGGCGCGTCTCAGTCGTTGTTACAAGCGCGCGCAGCTCAAACGCTCCCAACGCATCCAACCTGGTGGTTCCTCTTCTCGAATTTATTTTGTATGTTATTTTTTTCTGGTGCCCATGAGTGAGTGAGTGAGTCCAAGACAATGGGGAATGGGAATCGGAATCTCTGCTTCAGCCTCTGCGGGCTACTGGCAATCGTAAGTTTTTGTCGGACTTCGCTCAGCATCCCGAGTGTTCCTCACCTTCCTCTATCGATCCTTCAGCTGCCCTTGGGCGGGGCCATTGTGGGCGCTGGCAGGGATCTACTGCTGACGCCCAAGCCGGGACAACAGCTCAACGGCAAGCGCATCTTCTACGAGGAGCAGAAGGAGGAGGAGCCCTTAAGGGGTCGCAGTCAGCGTCCCTGGGAGCGAACGTTGAAGCATGTCACCTATGTGACCCTCTTCACGGATGCCGCTGTGAGCGCAGCAGCTGGGAATCTCAGGTAGGTCATCCTCCTGCTCCGCCTGATCCGCTGGCCTTAACCCAAACCTTGATGCAGCCAGCTGCATGAGTATCACGATTTCCTGCAGACTCCCTACATCCCAGCGGAAGCCCAGAGCGGCGCTGTGGCGGGCTCGGCGTCCTCGCGTTTCGGCGACATCGTTACCCTGGCCAAGGGCTATCTGGAGCAGGTCCAGGGTCCAGGGCCTGGCAACGCCACCTATCGCTTCCTCGAGGGCGGCACTTGCTTCCAGCTCAAGTGCCCCCAGGCCAGCGCCAATCAGCGGCGGGCCCTGTGGCAGGTGCAGCGCATCCGGCATCGGGACGGGGAGAGCGGCCGCTCCTTCCACTACGAGATGAAGTTCAGCGTGACGCCGCTGGAGAGCCAGGCCTGGCAGCCGCACCAGCCGATGAGCTACATCCAGAAGGAGTCCGACTACCCGGGCAGCTTCGGGCGCTTCACACGCGATCCGGGCTTTGCCCAGAGGCGCCAGGATCGGGAGAGAGAGCAGTCGCAGGCCACCTTTGCCCATGGCATCTTCCAGCCTCCGCCGCCGCCGCTGCCGCCCGCCCTGCCGCCCAAGCTCAATATCGGTGAGTACCTGAAGGGCAGCCCCAAGATCGAGCTCTTTCCGGGTCTCTTTAACCTGGGCCTGCGTCCCAATTACGTGGCCCCCACCACCTTTCGTCCCAACTATCCGGCGGCGGTGAAGTTCGTGCCGGAAACGGAACGCTTTCCCCAGAGCCACAAAAATGAGTTGGCTGGCAATGCTGGTGGCGACGCCACACCGGGTGCCGTGACCCATCACTTCCACCACCACTTCTATGTGGCCCCTGCCAAGGGGGAGGCCGAGTTGGCCTACCGACTGCCTGCTTCCACACCGCCGAGCCATCCCGCCACGGGTTTCTATCCGCAGCGCCAGGCCGTGCAGTTCCCCAGCTCGCACTCGGCCTCCTTGGAGTCGGAGGAGGATCAGCACGAGCTGCTGCGAACGCCACAGATCTATGGGCAGGCCTCCAAGTACCAGACGGCCAAGCTGCCGCCGCTGCTGATCTACGCGGGCGCCGAGGAGGACAGGTCCTTTGTGCAGAGCGAGCCGCTCGAGGAGACGGTGTATCGGTACTCGGAGCCGGATCCTCTCTATGTGCACCAGAATCCCATTGATATTCTAAGGGAGAAGCAGCAGGAGCAGGGACAGGAGCAAGGGGAGGAGCAGGAGCAGGGGCAGGGGCCAGGACAGGAGCCAGGGCAGGAAGAGGAGCAGCAACAGGAGCAAGAGCACGAGCAGGAGCACCAGCGGGAGCCAGAGCAGGACCCAGGACAGGACAGGAAAGGAGAACATCCCGCAAGCAGCCTGGAACAACCGGAACTGGTCACCACAGCAGGACCAGCGCCCACTGAAGCCACTGAAGCCACCGAAGCCTCTACCAGCTCACCAACGACTACAACAACCCATCCCCATGCGATCCCCACGACGAGCTCCAGCGCCAGCTTCGTGTCCACCTCCACGCACTTCAGTCCGCTGCGCTCCATTAGTCGCTATCGAACCACGCCGCGGATAACCGCTGGCAGGTCCACCACCACCACCACGTCCACGACCACGGAGCCGCCGCCGTTCGGCAAGTGGGCCAAGCGGCGCAAGGAGCAGGACAGCAAGGCCAAGAGCAGTCTGCGTCACGAGGCCATCGTAGCCACCAGCAGCACCACCAGCACGACGACAGCGACTCCGGAGGCAGCCACTCCGCCGCCCAGGCCAGTGGTGGAGGTGCTCACCCAGAAGTCGGTCAGCCGGTCGGTGAGCATCAAGGTGGGCGAGAATGGCGAGGAGATACCCATCCTCGTGGACGACGAGGAGAACGAGGTGAAGCCGGCTCCCCCCAAGCTTAAGCTATAATCATAATCCTAGCCACGTAAAAATCGATTAAACATCGATACTATCGATTCTTTTGATTTTGAAAGGATCGATGTATCGTCAGACATTTTCAAGATAAATTCCACTAGTACGGAGAAAGCGAGAATAAGGAGTTGACGACGAATAAGAAAATGTAAATTAAAATTAAGCTTTTAAATATTAAAATATATTAAATATAAGTTTTTGTCATTTACTTAGAGTCGAAGTTGCATAAGCATATAAATCCGGAAAAGTTTAAAAAACATCCAAATTCGATGCTTTTTTACGATTTAATCGATTAAATCGATTTAATTTTTTAATATATCGAAAAATATCGATGCGCTTAGGATCGATTAAATTGATTTTACTTTATAATATATCGAGAGGAAAAAATCCATGTCCTGAGAATCGATCTTCTTCACTACCACGTAAGCCCCATTCCTGAATCTAATAAGGAAACTCCAAACAGACTCACCTGCCTCCTCGTTGGCATACTTGTAGTTGGGCACGGGCGTCAGCGGGATGAGCTTGGCGTACGTCGTGGGCATCATCTCGGTGATGCGCTGATGATACGAGAGTCTGTCGATGGGGGATGGAAGATCAGGGATAAGGTTTAGGTTGGGAAACAGAGGAAGTAAGCAAGAGAACCCACCTTAGGCACTTGTGCAGCACCTCCTGGATGAACTTGGGACGCGGATGCTCGGCGTCCAGCAGCAGGCAGCTGTCCCACTCGTCCCACGACCACGTGAACTTGAAGTTGCTCAAATGGTACGAGAACCAGTTGACGAATCGATCGAAGCACGAAGTGTTCATCGAATCGATGCGCATGAACAGGATCTCGGTGGCCTGGGCGAGCACCTGGGGCAACGTGGCCGGCTGCAGCTTGCACAGCTCGATAAGGATGGAGCCGTAGCAGATGTCCAGGTAGCGCGGCGTCGGCATGTGGAAGAGCTCGGCGAATATGACCTCCACGATGCAGTACTCCAGAGGAATCTTGTGCTTGAACGGAAAGCTCAGCAGCTGGGCGGCACAGTCCTTGCGCTCGTGATGGTACGTCTCGATGATGTGGTGCAGATGCTCCTCGATCAGGAAGCGCTCGATCGAATGGGCACCGGGCAGATTGGGCCCATCCGGGCAGTCGGTGTAGTCGAACATGCGATAGACGACCCAGGGCATCGGGTACTCAAAGTTATCGTGGTGCGGCGGCGGCACAATCTGCGGCAGATTGTGCTGCAGGGCCTCGCACAGGATGGTGTCGAAGGTGAGGTAGGGGCGCGGTATGTGCTTCTCCGCCCAGTTGTCCTGGCGCAGCTTCCGGATCTGCGCCCACAGGCAGTCGAGGTACTCCTCCTGCGGATGCGGCGCATCCGAGGACCACACACGCAGCGCATTGTGGTGCTTCTTCGAGCGCTTGTTCAAATAGACCTCGATGCGCAGGAGGAGCGACTCCAGGGCCGACTCCTTCTTCTCGTACAGATCGCGGCCGACCCAGGGCAGGGTGGAGAGGACGGCGAAGACGAACCAATCGCGACGCACCTGCGGCACCGTGTCCTCGTTGGACACATCGATCATGGTGTCCAGCAGCTGGAGCAGACTGGTGGCCGAGATCACGTGGCAGTTGACCAGGTCGGCGAGAAACCGCAGCGAGTAGCGGGCGGCGTCCCAGCGGCACATCTTCAGCGACTCCTTGAACGTCTTTACCATGTGGTCGACGAACTCACCGCCGAACTTGTAGTTCTTGGCGTTCAGCAGACCCACCAGCGTCGTGTAGACGGTGCACTTTTCCGGCATGCGGACGGCACAGTCCGAGAGGATGCGCAAGATCTTCAGGCGAAAGGTGCCCAGATCGGCCTCCAGCACGGAGACGAGTCCCTCGAGATTCGACTCCACCGACGACGTGCTGCGCTCGCCCACGCGCAGAATGAGCGACTCCAGGCGGTCCTCGATCTCCTGGTTCTCCGACACCCGGCGGCGCTTGTTGCGTCGATGATCTGCATTTGGGATTTCCGCTCGATTTACCGACTCGAATCTCTAAGTTAGACCTCAAACACCACTCACCATAGCTCTCGTCCTCCGTGTCGTGCGCCCGCCTGCGACTCATCTTTCGGCCTTAAACGGATCTGTAAACTGCGCTTTCACTTCGCTGGCGTTTCCTGCGCTAAAAACTGGCCGCCTTGTTCCACCGGCACGCGTTGTTGGAATGCCTCCTGCGTGGGAGAGGGGCACCTGTCTCTGCTGCTCTGCTCCTCGCTAGGAGTGGAGGGGTTGCTAGTCGCTGGCTACGTGTCGTCTTCGTTGGTTGCGAGCGCTTATTAACGTGCCAATTCTTCAGTTGCTTTCGGGACAGTTTTCCTGCGGATGCGGCGCTTGGTTTTCTTTTTGCCAGAGACTAGAGATGCAACGCCAGCGATTACCGGCTATATCGATAACAGCGAAAGGCGACGGGTCGCAGCATTGCACCCACACTCACGAGGACTGGTACACAGAAAGAAATGTTTTTAATTGCCCCTCTGATTAGCATTTTTCTGGTTCTCATGTTTCAAAAGAAATAATGCTCAATGTACCTTAGTATTACTTGTAACTGGAAATACTTTTATTGTGTATTTATGAGTATTGAGTGCTGCACAGAAAATGCAATTTGCATAAATGCAAAAAATTAAGCAAGACTACTACAAAAAAAACGAAAAGCTTAAAAGTAATAATTTTACGATAATTTGCACTGGAACGAGATGGAAGATGGTCAGCCTGAAAGCCAAGAATTTGCCAATTCATTGCGAAAAGGGTTAACTTCAATCGATAGCACCTATCGCGGTCAAAATCGCGATTGAGTCACGAGCTTTTGTCGTCCCTAATAGCTATAAGTTAGTAAATTCCCATTAGTAAGACCAAGCTTAAGCGGACAAAATGAACATAGCATTGCCGCTGTGCCTTAGCTTCCTGCTCATCCTGCCTGCGCAGTCGATTGAACCAATCTCCACCACCATTGGCATTGGCCTCCTCAGCTCCGCTGCGTACTTCAGATGCCGGTTTTACGAGTGCTGCGATGACCGGAGCATACCGGGCGACATAAATGGTGAGTGCACCGTGAGGAGTGCGTAAGTGATCGTTTCTAATTTCGGGGAATTCCCCGTTTAGCCCTCAGAGAGTCGTTGAGGACAACGCTGTTCGGCCAACACATCGTGGCGCAGCATGTTGTTCCCGCCCTGGTGGCCCACTTCAGCGCACAGAGCAAGTCGCGCAAGCCGCTGGTGATCAGCTTCCACGGGCAGCCGGGAACGGGCAAGAACTTCGTGGCGGAGCAGATCGCACAGGCGCTATACCTGCAGGGCTCCAAATCCGGCTACGTGGCCAAGTATTTGGGTCAGGCCGACTTTCCACAGGCGCAGCTCGTGGGCTTTTATAAGGAGCGGATCAGCCGGGAGGTGCGAAAGCAGTTGAACAACTGCCCGCGCTCGCTGTTCATCTTCGACGAGGTGGACAAGATGCCCAGCGGCGTCTTCGACACGCTCGCCTCGCTGGTCGACTATAACGCCTTCGCCGATGGCACGGACAACACGAAGGCGATCTTCATCTTCCTCTCGAACACGGCCGGCAAGCACATAGCCGACCATCTGGGCGATCTGATGAAGGGCGGCAAGTTGCGCGAGGACACCCGGCTGAGCGACTTCGAGCAGCTGCTGAAGAAGGCCGCCTACAATTTGGACGGTGGACTGAAGAAAACCGCCTTGATAGACTCGCACGTCATCGACCATTTCATTCCCTTCCTGCCGATGGAAAAGGCGCATGTGATCAAGTGCCTGGAGGCAGAGTTTTGGCGCTGGAACAGACGGCCCAACAAGGGCATCATCGACGACATCCTCGACTCCTCGATCAGCTTTGATCGCACACACGGCATGTTCGCCATCTCCGGCTGCAAGGCGCTGGAGAAGAAGGTGGCCATGGCCATTAGCAATTAGTTATCAGCCACATCGAATGTCTGGTAATTCCCCTCAACAAATTGTTCTTTTTTTTGTATTTGGTTTTGCGTTCTGCAAAGACATATTTTAAGGAATAAAGTTAACAGGGCTTTTACTATTATCTTGTCCGACTACCACGGGTTCAGCCACTTGAGGCGGGCGTCCTTGCGCAGCAGCTCGGTGTCCAGTCGGCGGGGCTGCTGGTCGAACTGGTCGCGCGCCTCCAGGCGCACCTCCACAGGTCCGAGGTCCTTGGTGACCAGGCACTCGCCGTTCTCCTTGAGTATCGTGTGCCGCACGTCCTGTGCCGTCGGTTCGCCGTAGGGAAACGTGATCGGGGTGACCTTCACCAGGTGCTTGATCTTCCACAGGCGGGCATTGTTCTCCGGTATATTCTTGACCACCGTAAAGTCGCTCTGCTTGCCGTCCAGCCCCAGATCCTTGAGAATGCGTTTCTCCCAGTACGGATTGCCCTTCACTGGCTTGATGCGCTGCACCCGAAACAGCTTGGACGGCTCCACCGGTGGATCCTGATGATCTGCCGTCCTGCGCACCGGGTGATTCAGTGTCAGAAACATGGCGTAAAGTGCGGTAGCCGCCTCTCACCTGGGGTAGTATGTGATGCCCTCGAATTTCTGGCCATCCTTGTACAGGAACTTCTTGTTGTGTTTGCCGTAGGTGCGCACGGGGCATGTGCTGCTCCGCAGGGGCGCAAGTAGCCGTGACAGGTTCATTTTATTTGACTATTTCGGGAAAAACAATTCACATGAAGAAGTTGTGTTATGAAATGCAATGTGTAGAGCTATCGATACTATCGATATTCGACACGAGGTGATACATCGATGTTTTCACTTCATGGTAGAGCGCGAGGGATTTTGCAAAAAGCCGGGGCCAGGGCGCTATTGTATTACAATTTGGAGAAATATCTTAAATGTTTACTTTGTTAAAAATGTTTTCGGTGTTCTTAGCGATACCTCAATCATTAAAAACATCGATATAGTCATTGTCGATGATATCGATAGTAAATGTTGTGGTCTAATCGATATCGTCGTGGGTATCGGTCGCAGAGAGAAACCCGCGCGTATTTGAATATGAAATCTCACCCAGCATCCCATCCAGAGGGTGGTTTCTGCGACAGAAAGGGGCGGTCTTTCGGATCAACCACCGCCATTTTGCTGTTCCTGCAACAGGCCGCTTTAATTGGCGCTTGCTGGCAAGGGTAGTGCACTCCCCATTGGTTGTTCTTTGTTGTGTCCAAGGGTTGTTCCGATTTTCGCTATAAAGGAAGCTGCAGCCGCGTGACCGGAAGTCAGTTCGACGTGTGTGTCCTTCAGGCGAACAGCAGCATCAGCAGCCGAGCCCCAGTGGATAGCAAGGATACCTTCCCAGCCAAGCAAAGGAACACGGAATACTCTGCACCTGTGACTGCTGTGAGTTAGTGTTTAAAAAAGCTTCAGAATACTAAAACATTTAAGAGGAAGTTATTAAAGCTGAATGGGATGCAAAGTGATTCAAGGAAGTGTTGAAATTACTTTAAAAATAATAATTTTTATAATAGTTCTGACGAAAATTAATTTTTTGTTGTGTGATGATAAGTTATGTGATACAAAAAAGTGTTTTACATGTTACAAAATTAATCAATAAATTATAAATATGAATTATAATAGTTATGTAATACTATGGCAGGTTTTGATTTAAAAAAAAAGTGTGCATACCTAAAAAATTATAAAAAGTTGGGATTAAAAAAGAGAATAACACAAAAACAAGTTTGATCTTGTTATAACATTTTGTTTTCCATATATTTTCGATATTATATTTTCGAGGTATAGTTTAATTCATTGATCTTCTTTTAAATTAGTTACCTAATGTATCAGTTTAAACATGTTTTAATAAGGCAATTATCTGATATAAAATGCGACATTCGTACGCATTTAAAGTTAAAAAGAAACATGTGCCAAAATTTTATTTTATATACACAAGAAGCAAAACTTGTAGCTTTGGTTAGGACAATATTTTGTGCTAAGATTGATTTCAGGCATTCGCATGCACCTCAGACTTGCACTCAAAAGTCAGCTCAAACCCTAATTTCAGCCAAACCTTAACGAAGATTTTAAAGCAGTTAATTTTAAATTATTACTTACATATTAATATCTCTTGATCTCTCTCTTTTATAACTGCTATAACTTTATTTAAACAGTTTAGGATAATTCGAGTTATATAATTGTTCACTTAAAATATTCAGTTCTCTTTAAGGCTGCCTAAAACAAAGCCAGCAATCGTGGTTACTTTTAGTGCATGGTAGATACATGGTAGTTAAAAATCTCCAGAGACTGAAGTGTCAGCCACGTAACCCATCGAACTAGATCAGATTTCGTTTGATCCCATTTGGCGACCCCAGAGGGCAACAATGGCCACTTTCACGTCCTTGGCCCGATGCAATTTGTGCGACTTTTCAGAAAAGCCCATTAAATAAATTCACATAAAATCATACGTAAACCAAAAACCACAAAAGGGTTCCGGGTTGCGGGGCTTCTGATTCCTGGTTCCTAAGGGGTTGAGGTCCTTCCTTGAGATGGAACCCAAACTCCCGTGGGCAAATAAACGTGCCGATTGTTCGGCTATTTGTGTAGGTGTGAAAATATGTTGCGAATAAACAATAAACACAATAAGTACAATAAAAATAAATGAAAATAATAGGAAAGGCAAACAACACAAAGGGGTGTAAGGGGTGTAAGGGGTGTAAGGGGTGTGTGTGTGCGGCACACTCGCACCACCCTCCACAACAAATGCACACAAATGAACCATAAATAATGCAAGTGTTTGATTTGCGGGGTTACGCTGGCCAGGATTTAATTCGGAAGGATTAGACAGCAAGTGTCCTCCTTCGGCATTAATCAAGGAACAAAGTATATACATTTCGGGTTCGATTTTAATTCTGGGATAAATATTTATAAGTTATATTTTGCTTGCCTCTTTTTACCTGCAATATGAAAAGCTTTCAATTATTTTATAGTAATTATGAAATGATTCGCCAATTACTCACTACTACGGATTATCTATGTATATCTTTCCTCTCACAGCAATCGGCGGCAGCAGGTCCAAGTCAAAGCACCAGTCAATTCTTGAATCGAGCAGAAAATGGTCTACGACATGACGCACATGGCGGCGGGTCCGCCGCAGAGCATCGCCTTGAGCCGCTACTACCTGCCCGAGGAGGACGAGATGGTCGTCGGGGCGAACAATCCGCATCTGGTCAGCGAGGACTACGCGGCTAGCACCACGCTGGATATCGATAAGCGGTTCCAGGCACGAATGGCCTGCGAGACGGCCGCCCAGCCGGCACCACCGCCGCCGCCCACGCCGGCACCGCGGCGCCGGACCACGCCCATCGCCCACCTGGATCCCTCGGAGCTGGTGGGTCTGTCGCGCGAGGAGCGACGTCGCCGGCGCCGGGCCACGCTCAAGTACCGGACGGCGCATGCGACGCGGGAGCGCATCCGGGTGGAGGCCTTCAACGTGTCCTTCGCCGAGCTGCGCAAGCTGCTGCCCACTCTGCCGCCAGACAAGAAGCTGTCCAAGATCGAGATCCTCAAGCTGGCCATCTGCTACATTGCCTACCTAAATCACGTGCTGGAGACGCCCTGAGACAGCGCCGGCGCCTCCAGCTTCGCCACCAGCTGCCTCTTCAACGAGGCCAACTTTTTCGCCCCCCCGTAGGAGGTGGGGGGGCGGCAGGAGTGCTACCAGGATCCGTGGGCTTGGTCGGAATAGCATGGGACTGTTCCGTCGAAATACGGGCTATACGGATATTTATATCGAATAACTTGATAACCCGGAGGGCCCTTGCACCATCAATCCTGGTGCTTCACCGTACATTTACTTGTTTAATGGTTATCATTTTTAACCAGAGGTTAGCCGGGCAACGAGTTCCTTGACAAACAAATAACCTGGAAGGATCTATCCGTACAAATCCTAAACCTTTAGCCTACAATTTGTATCATGGCTACACTGGTCTCGCTAACCTGTTAACCTTTGATTACAATGTTTAACCAGCAGTTAACCTGGCAACGGTCTTTCCATATTAGTTATTCTAGGAAGGCCCCTTTCCCACCTATCCTGCCAGTTCAACTTGTAACTGCGTTTGCTAAGCTATGATTATAATATTTAACCAGATGTTAACTGACTTTCTAGCTAACCTTTGATTGGAATATTTAACTAGAACTTAACCTGCAACGGGTTCCCTGAATCAGATACTCAGATAGTCAAAAGGGATCTTTCTCCACACTTATTATTGTGCTTTAGATATTTTCATGGCTATCCAGGAACCGCTAATTTGTTAACCTTTAAGTATTATATTTAACTGAATGTTTGTATAATGCATTTAGCTTTTTTCCCATTTTTGTTATTTCCTTTTACTTAACCATAGGTTAACCTATTTGAGCCTCAGTATTTCAATGATTAATTTTATTTTGTTATGGTGAATAATCGAATCTGCTAACAGCAGTTTTACACTTTTAACTTTAAGATTAAAAAAGCATTTGTATCTTGTTTTCATGCCAATTTAAGTTAAATTAACCCAAGGTTAGAGTTCAACAAGTATGATTTTAATGATGATTTTCTAAGCTGAAGATTTTGTTTCACATAACTTAAATAATGAACGCATTTAACCAGAGGTTACAATGTGAGCAGAAATGTAATGTAAACAGATGAGGTGTCTAAAATTCAATGATTCGGATAATGCGAAATATGACAAACATGACTCAACTCAAATATTTAAAGCGTAATTTTAGGCATCTTAAGCAATATTTATCTTAAATAGTACTTAGTAATTTAATCCAAAACCCCTTAGATCATAGAGGAACACTAGTAATAATCAAACCTTTTTTTGTCTAGGTTGTAAGTCGTGATATTTGTTTATACTCTAACTAAACTGCATGTATGTGTGTGTGTATGTAAAAAGCAGTCAAACAATAAATACATATAAACATATTGCAAAGTGTATGGAATGAGTCCTTTTCCGAGTGTTTCCCCAGCCTCCATCTCTTGGCTCTGCCATCTCTCTTCGAGTCTCATCTGCTGTGTCTGTGTTTTCCATTTGCTTGGACGTTTTCCTCGGGAAAGCCAGCTGCTAACCGACCCCAAAAAACCCCACACTCCCAATCCCCTTTATTTGCCGACCCCCCTTGAAATAAAAAAGGAAACGCCCCTTTTCGAAAACAGGGTCACCTGCGCGGTGCTTCCATGTGAAGCTCAAATTTGTCAAATAGAAAAATATTGAAAAAATTTATTTTATTTTAAAATTAAAAAAAAAAATTATCATTTTAGTTAGGGCCAGCGAAAGGAATTCGACATCGAAAATTCGAGGGTGTCACCCTGTATCTGAGCGGGGGAGGCTGTCGCCAGAGCTGTCAACTTTTTGGATCTCTCTCTCTCTCTCTTTTCTGTTGAAACAGCGGCCTAATTTCCACAGGATGATGAGCAGGGGAAGCGGGGGCGTGGCAACGCGGTTGGTAACACGACTAATACAAAATATATGTACATTGTATATAATTTTCGCAACGATATCAAGCTGGCCGTTATAACAATAATAACAACAACGTGGCAATGGCAACCACTTCGACGCTCTGTCTCTGTCACTTTTCACCTGTCTCCCTTTTGCTCCTCTGAAGGGAGCCCTGGCTGCATTCCGACAGTGTGCAGCTTGTGCCTGAGTGGGAGGAAGAGGGAAGTATAAACATAAACAAGCGGTGAAGGCGACCAAAATGTTCTCTTTCAGTTAAGTGAGGCTTTAAATATATTTAAATTTTAGGTATAAAATCTGTTATTAAGAAAAAATCATGTTTATGGTAATAATGTTTATAAAATAAGATATAATACAAATAATATGTCACATTGTTTTCCAGAATTTTTGTCGCCTGTGCCAGGCATTGGTTTTCGAGTGACGTATGTACGCATCCCGTAAATGTTACCGTTACCGTGATTGCTACCTTTTAGCTCCACCCCGCTTCCCACTCCTCCCGCGATTTGCACATTTGCAAATAGCGACAGTTAAGTTTATTTACTTGGTAACGGTAACTTTGGACCAGAAGCAGCAGGCGCCTCCTTTTTTTCGGCCCCTTCGTCGTCGATTGCCACGCAACTGGATTCGGAGCTCCGGAGTTATTTATATTTCCGTATTCCATTCCCAATATACACACACAATCGGTTGGCTGAAGGAATTTGCACGAGGATTGGACGGATTGGAAAATTGAATTGTTTCTGAATCTGCGGGAACTGTTCTGGCGCTTTGAATGGTTTTCCAATTGGCCAGGACGACAGCTGCTGGTAAATTGATGAAAGGAGCAGGAACTGGGGGCCATGGACAGCGGTAGAGCGTGAAATTAGCTTAAGTGTTTGTCGCCTCGACCAGGACACAGAAAAACAAGGAGGAAAAGGAGTCTCGGAGCAGGAGGAGTACCTTACCACCCGTAAGTTTCAAGTGCAAGGGCCACAACATCCTTGCACGTGTGCTCAACTAGCTTTTTGACTGTCTCTAATCCCACGGACTGCACCATGTGATAAATTGCACCCCAGAGGGTTGCCATAAAAATCATCGCTTCCGCCAAGGGGTGATCCCTGCACAAGGCAGGGAGGAAGTGCTGAAGAGTATCTGTGTCTATCCGGGAATACGAACACAATGCCCAACCATCCATCCATCCATCCATCCATCTGGGCCCATCCAAGTGTCGTAATCCGCATGGCATTGTGTGTAGTTTCGGTGTCCGCTTAAACGCCTCCACTTTTGCTGCTAATTGAGTTTAAAATCAATTTGTATTTTACGCCGGAATCTGGAGTCCGGAAAGTGTGGAATCCGCCACCCATGGCCTCTCCTCCGCCGGGAGATGTTGTGTAATTGCCGTGCAAATTTAATTACAGTGCCAACACCATCAGCTCATCCATTGTGGTGACCAGACACGCGTTGCGAACGTGCGCCGGTCGGTCACTCCCCCGCCACAAGGCAGCTCCCACTCCTCCCCCGATCGATCAAGGTCTCAATCAAGTGCTGACATCCCGGCCAGCGCCCGGGAGTATCCAGTTACCAGCGGCTGCCCATTTGCATTTGTTAATTGAATTCCGCCTGCGTGGGAATCTGGAGTCCCCGGGAAATCTTTTCGAACATTTTCAAATCTTTTCGAGGTTCATAAAAAGCTTAAATCGGGAGTTTCGGGAATTACAGCTCTGGTACAATCGAAAATGTACACCCAAAAAAAAATCATCATAGAACCTATACGATTGTTACATGAATTCTATACTCTTGAGTATGAAAAATGTCTTAATAAGATGCTTATCAATTTAATACTACGAAAGTATAAATGTTATATATTTCATAATAATCACTAACGCGACAAACAGAAAAGCACTAAATTCCAGCTAACGCGATATGTTATCGACTTTTCGATGTAGGTTCGTATAAAAATAATACTCAAAAATACACAATTGAAACTAGAGTATAAAAACTAAACTTTGTAGTATACATTTGATATTTTTAAGTATAAAATCTATACTTAACTCGTTATACTGCTTGAGTATACTTTTAAGACAACGCGTAGAAAGGTTAAACTCTTGTTTTTTTTTTGGGTGTAGCTATACGAAGAATAAGGCACCTCCGAGCATTACAGTATCATGTCTGTCTGTCCGTTTGTCCGTCTGCCTATATAAGACTCCATATCTCAGAGACTAAAAGAGCTAGAGCTACCAAATTTGGTGACAATATTCTTAACGGTTGCACTTAGAGTAATATTATTTAATTAAAAAGGTATACATTTTCCTACGGCTTATTAAGACTGCCTAAAGTCCTATTCAAATATTCAAATTCGTTTTCACTGATAATTTCCAAACATGAATTAATCAAAGAATTAAACGAATTGTATTAAACAATTTTATTTGATTAATTTTAAATAAAAATATAAAATATCTAAATTATTTACTGAGTACTATAAACTATCAGTATCAATTTATTCTGCCTTATCATTAATAACCAATTATATAATTTTCAACAATTGAGGACATATTGTTAGCTCTGAAAAGGCAGCTACAGCTACCTGTTTTCTGCGGGATAAGTCCCCCTGATAAATGAGCCCAGACCGGCGGCTTACAGATCAGGGGGATTGTCCAGTTTTTTAACGCGCCTCCGGCCTTAACTTTCGAAGGGCAAACACAAACAAGGCATTAAGTGGCATTAGACAAATGCGTTTCTACACATGTTCCGGCACAGAGATTACGCCGTGTAATTGGCTCCCTTTCCGGGGTTGCTCGTCCTCCTCCTCTCTCGCTCTCCAGACCCGGTCTCGGGGTGGGCTTTTTTTTATCAATTGGTTTGTTTGTCCGGGGACCATAAATAAGGGAATTACTCGAGACGCCGCGCCGGGAGGGTTTTCCTAACAGGTGTCTATCGAGTCTCCTGGCTAAGCTCTTAACCCACGCTAACCCCTCGGCCCCCTTCGGCTCTGTTGCAGTTTGAGGGCGCCCCTCAGCGATTGACAGTTGCCTCCACAAGAGCTTCAAGGTCGTCTACGCCAAGAATGGACACCTGCTGCCCGGAGTGGTAGAAGGTAAGTTGGAGTAGGAGCTGAGAATCTGTTTAAATACATATAAATCCCTTGGTTTATACAAATTTAAAACTATTTATGTTGTCAGGCCAAAAAAAGATAACATTTTTATCTGGCTTTGTTTTGTTTTTCGATTTCAGTTTGAATATTGGTAGATATAAAAATATATAATGATACTCATACTTATTCTATTTACATTTCAATATATATTAAATATAATAAATGTACACATTTGATTTAAATCCGTAGGAATGCCTGCTTGAGCGGGCACTACTAGTTTGCCGGGTTTTCGCTGGATTTGGATCTCTGGGTCACCAGGAGCACAAGCCAGGACTGTATTGAGGTGAGTTGGTTTAAGGCTTCAAAGAGATAAAACCATAAAAGTCTAAGTACAATTTAGATAATAGAAGAAGAACACAATAAGTCCAATCATCATCATCAGGACACTCTTTATTCTATTGCTAATAATAAATAAAATCATAAGCATCTTCATTAAATCATGCCCTTAGCCTTTTTCATACAAACATCTTCCTTATTTATTTATTTTAAAATATTTATCGATTATTTCTTAGCAATAACATTCCTTAAAGCTTTAATAAATATATAATTTTCCATTTAATTTCATATCATTTAAAACTATTTAACTTAACAAGCCAACTTTGCTTTAACCGGAATAAAAAGCTAATGTTAAAGTAAATGATAATTTCCCTAAAGTATAGTTATTTTTAATATGAACGTTAAAGTAAAAGTAACATATTTCCTTTAATCTTTTTTTAATGTTCGGTTAAAAGGTTAACCTTTACTTTAATATTTAACAAGGCCAATTCTACACCTTAAATTGTAAAATAGTTTCGTAGATAATCCTGATGTCATAACTTTTACTATGGTTTTGTGTAAATATTAAAGTAACTGTAACCGATAAAGTACCTAACCATTTAAGGTTAAGGTTAAGAGGAATTGAGAAAATACCTGTTACAAGTTTGATATATTTCTTATTTAGTTTATTTAAGCTTTTTATCTTGACATCAAAGATTTCCTAAGACGAGGTTTCCCAATGCCCATTTAGAGTGACACTTTGCCAAGTCCCAGTTAGTGCTAACTCTCAGATTAAGCATTGAGAAACGCGGTTACTTCAACTGACCCACTAAAGCCCATCTGTACATATCCATAACTCATTCTCATCGGCATCTCATCTCCATTTCCATTTCCATTGCCACCTTGATCTCTGCTCCTTTTTAATGCAAAGTGAAAGCCAGATCCAAACCCCTTGAACCATGTCGCAAGCAGCCATTCCGGACCTCACCTACATCCCGGGCGAGTTGACGGAGCCCCAATACCGGCTGCCCACGCACCAGGAGCTGCTGGACCTCAACCGGAATCCGACGGAGCCCCTGCCCCTGAGTCGCCTCACCTTGGACACGCGGGAGACGCAGCCGATCAAGTACCGGGAACAGAAGCTCGACTCGGCGGCAGGTCGCCAGTTTCCCGCCTTGGCAGCTGCCCAGAATCGGTACTCGGATCATCTGGAGCGGAGCAGCGAGCTCAGCCTGACGGCCTTCGATCCCGGCAAGGATCTGATCTCCCTGCCCACGGTGGCTGCGACGCCCGGCCGCTACAACTACAACGACTCGGATCCGGATCTGATCAAGAAGATGCCGCTGCACTCGATCACGGAGAAGCCCAACGAGCGGTGTCCGTCGCCGGTGGTGCCGGCCTATGCCAACTTCGAGCTGGCCAAGCGGATGCACCAGGACAACCTGGACCACCAGCCGCTGCCGGACTGCGTGGCGGACCTGGCCTTTCGGCGGGCCCAGATCTCCGGCGGCCATGCCGGCCTCTCGCTGGACATCGATCCCATTGCCACGGGCGTGGGCGTGAAGACGCACAACGCCGGCCCGACGCACTGCACCAAGATGAAGGTGTTCCGCCCCAAGACCGGCGGCGGCATAGTGCCCAAGGCCCTGGGCGGCGGCGATCCATTTCGGGGCGTTGGCTCCGCACCGGCCAAGAAGATGGGTCCCATGGACCTGGCCATTTGCTGGGACTTCAAGCCGGCCAATCCGTCGGACGAGCCGCGTCTGGCCCGGCACATAGACGGCTCCAACGACTCTGCCGGTCCGGCCGTCTTCACCTGCGTGAAGACACCGCGCGAGGAGCAGTCCGCGGATCTGGGCCGATCCGCCGGCGTCTTTACCAGCACGCTGGGCGAGGCGGACTTCTTTGACAAGGACATCCTGCGGCGACGAACGGACTTCGGCGGCGCCCGGCTGGACCGCGAGGATCCCTGTGCCTGCGACTACTCGCCGCCCGCCCGCCAGAGGGCGCGCAGTGTGTCCCGCGACTCGAGTGCCGCCTCCCACTGCCGCCGGCCAGGATTGGGCTCCGGCGGAGGGGGCGGCGGCGGCGGTGGTGGAGTGAGCTTCGGCAACTTGGCGGAGCTGCCGGGACGAGGCATGCCCGACCGCCTGGCCAAGCAGTACCAGTCGTCGCCTCTGCTTGGCGACAAGACCTACCAGGCGCTGCGGGAGAAGTACTTGGGTCCGGACTCCGCCCAGGAGTGCCAGCCGATGGACTGCCGGCCCTCGGGCGGACCGCCTTGCAAGCGGGATGCCCTGCTCCGGCGACCGGCCCGCCGCCTCTGCCACAAGGTGGGTCCCGCTCCGCGCTGCTGTCCTCCAGCTTTTGGCCATGGCCACGGACATGGTCATGGGCATGGCCACTGCCTGACCAGCAAGGCCGCCTTCCGGGCCGGCGTGCCCAAGCACAACGCCTCCGGGGACTTTGTGGGAGTGGAGCCGTCCTGCGGCGGCGGAGGGGGAGCCCGGGTCCTGGTGGTGCCTCGGCCCCGACAGCCGTACTCCAAGAAGAACTACGACATCGATACGCTGGTACCGCCGTTCCAGAGCCAGGCCGGCGGCGCGGGACAGGGCGGCTATCCGGAGCACTGGCGCCTGGCCAGTGTCTACCAGCACGCCTACAAGCCCCTGGACCAGCGAAGGCGACCGCTCCTTCAAACGGTGTACAAGTAGTGAACCCTGGACACCAAACCCTTGCACGAAAAAGGAGAAACCAATCACTTTTTGGGGAAGTCCTTGAAAAGGTACTGTTGTCCGTAAAGAAATCGTTGTCCGCTTAAGGGAATAGTCTTAAAGTAATTTAAAATTTAAATCCCTTTCTATCGTGTATTAAGATGTACCCAGAAAAGCATTGAGTTCCATCCAAGAGAATAGGGTTAAAGTCAAGTTGTCCGCTGCGGTGTCCGCTCAAGAGAATTTGGTTAATGTGAAAAGCTTGGGGAACTGCCATTCCTTTTTAATTTAGGATCAGCTGTACGTGGAAATAAGGTTGATATGTTAATTCCTTAATATTCTAGGTTTAGTTGTCCGCCGAATAAAAGCAGCGGTGTCCGCTCAAGAGAGTTCGGTTAGGGTAAAGAACAACTTGTCCGCCAAAAAAAAATCTTCTTAGGCTGCAAGGACCATAAAACCATTTCAGCTGCCTATTCTAGTCTCATTTTCATGCCTAAAGAAGCAAAAAGTTTCCGTCCAGAGAAACACTTTAATATAAATAATAACTTGTCCGCCAAAAAAGCAACCATGTCCGTCTAAGATGTTGATCTGAAGAAGCAGAAGGAGCATGGGAGTTCCTTTTTTATTTCGGGTTCAGCGTTCCCAGAATATATGTGAATTCCTTTCTATTTTAGGTTTAGTTGTCCGCCAAATAAAAGCAGCAGTGTCCGCTCAAGAGAGTTTGGTTAAGGTAAAGAACTACTTGCCCGTCCATAAGAAATGCATTAAAATGAAAGAAGCTAGACTTATTGAATTCCTTTGAATTTGTAAGTCAAACAAGCAGACCGGTTTTTATATAAAAAATAACTTGTCCGCTTAAGAGAGATTGGTTGATGTAAAAATCAAGGAGGATGGGAATTCCTTTTTTTGTTCCAGGTTCAGATTGAGAGATAACTATCGAGTTGTATTGAGTATTAAGTTTACCCTTTCCCAACCACAAATTATAAAAAGGCACTTCAAAAATGATCCATAATACAAGTAACTAAATTTCTCCGCATGGTTGCTTGTTTATCTGTAAGATTTTAAGTGGAAAAGTCTTAGAATAATCACTAATCACCGCACTGTGCCTAGAAAACTTACTTGCCTAGAATTAAGGACATAAACTCCATAACGTACATAGATCTCACCAAGCATATCGTGTTAAACATTTTACCAAAAACGGTCCAACAAATAGATTTAAGAAAGCAAGGCAACCATGTAGTTATCCTTAAGATAATACCTGAAATTAGTGGGATTTCCAGCGGATTCTGAGTTATGAGAATGCAAGGGTTTCCTTAAGTTTCGGTTAATCGAAACTACACACATATTTCCCCCAATAACATTCCATACAAAAAGTTGATGTAAAAAACAAATGTTATATTCAAAAGGACATTGACAAAACATACAAATATATAGATATATATATAAATAAACGTGCAAACATCAAGTTCTTAACATCCAAAAACATTGTGTGATAAAAGTTTGTAAAAAGTTAATTGGGTTAAAAAAAAATCTCTTACTGCTAGGTAAAAACTCTCCATCCATCGATGAAAAAAAGTGATATGATGGAATCTGATGTTCCTCAGGTGAAAATGGTGACCTTTCGGTGTGCGCTGGTTTTTGTGTGACAATCTTTGGGTGAATTTTTTTTGTTGTAAAACTTATCTAGGTGCTAGGATATTGATTAAGTAAAAAGCAAACAAAAAGCATGAAGACTTAGGGTAAACTATGGTCAGTTTCAGTAACTTAATTATTAAGAACAAGGAATTTATGGGAGTTACTAAAGGCCTTTAAATCTTCAAGATGAGTAACGCCATACGATTTTTTAGCACTTGAATTTTTCGCTCTTGCTTGCGGAGGGAGCGGGAAATTCGTCGCCAGCTGAAAAATAACTTGCATATTGCAAATCAAATGTATGGATGTTCGTTCTCCAGAGATTACAAAATGTCAGGCTCCGAGCTTGAAATTCTGTGCCCAGCCCTGCTTTAGATTTTTAGAATCAACTCCAAGTAAGATAGAGATTTCTGTGGCAGCTCCAGACCCGGAGATAACATAAAATGAAGTACCTTTGACCATAGATTACTCTAAACTCCCGCTTCACTTGGCGGTGGCGTAGGCATCGTGACTCTTGTGGAACACATGGCGCAGCACGTCGCGCGTGGACCGCCGGATGCTGTTCCTCAGCGTGTGCTTCTTCTCGTTGGTCAGCTGCTCGATGGTCATGTACTCCGTTTGGGCGATGCTCGAGCGCAGCTTCATTGTCCGCTCGCTGCTATCGATGATGGATATATCGGGCAGGCCGGGTTCCATCTCAGCCTCCTCCTCCGCCGCCGCCTTTTGGGGCCTCCGGCGCAGGCTGTGACGGATGCTGCTCAGGAGATTATGATGCTGGCTGGCTGGTTCCCGGACCTCCTCTGGCTTCTCGGGCGAGGTGTGATGCGTGGGATGCATCAGACGTCGTATCGACTTCCTTATCATGCCCTTCATGCCTCCGCCGCTGGTCGTGGTCTTCACCTCGCCGGACTTGGCGGACTTGCTGGATCCGATCGAGTGGAGCGACTCCTTGCTGGCTGCCTTGGTGGGCAGAGCGGCGGGCCGGTAGGCCCTAACAAAGCGGACGGGAGCCTTGAAGTCCGCCAGGTCATCGGGCTCTTCGTCGGACTCGGAGGCGTAGGCCACATCGGCCTCCGCCTGAGCTAGCTCCTTCCTTTCCTCGAGGAGTTTTTCCTCCTGCTGCTCCAGGAGCTTCTCCCGCTCCTGGAGCTCCTCCTGCAGCTTCTCGCGCTCCATGAGCTTAACCCTCTCTTGCAGCTTCTCCCTGAGCTGCTCGTGCAGCTTCTCCTGCAGCTTCTCCCGCTCCAAGTGCTTCTCCCGCTCCAACTGTTTCTCCTGCTCCATCTGCTTCTCCTGTTCCATCTGCTTTTCCTGCTCTATCTGCTTTTCCTGCTCCAGCTGCTTCTGTTGCTCCATGTGCTTCTGCAGCAGCTTCTCCTCTTCGCCTGGCTCATCCTCCTGCAGAGCCACCTCCTCCGGTGCCTCGCTTATCTCGGTGAGAGTGCGTCGCCGGGTGCAGATCAGGCGCCTCTCCACCTGCGCCTCACCCGTGACCACCTGCTGCATCATTAGCTCCTGGGAGTCCGTCTCCACCACCAGCGACACCTTGTCCAGGCTACTCCTGGGCATCGCCTCCCTCTCCAGCACAACGCCATTCTTCCGCAGCTTGGCCTCGTTGATGCTGTTCTCCAGCTCCAGCTGATAGCGATCCAGCTCCTTGCCAATATCCATGGTGGACGACTCCTCGCTGATGGCGCCCAGCGATCTCTTGGGCCCGGGGACGGGCGAGAACACCAGCTTCTCGGCCAGCAGCTTGCTGGGCGTCAACTGGGCCAGCGAGAGGCCATGGAAATCGATGCGACAGCCCACATTGGGGGCAAAGGGCAGACCGATCTTCAGGCTGGTGGGCAGCGGCTCCTCGGCATCCCGCTCGGCCAGAGCGGGATTGGCCACGCCCGCGGGATTACAAGCGGCCGCCGAAGCCTCACTGGGCCGATGAATCTCGAAGGGATTGAGCGAGGCGGGTGCATCGCTGCCGCGCAGATTTAGGGCGGGATTAACGAAGCCCTTGGAGGGTGTGGTGGCCAAGCGGATGACCTGGGAAGTTAAAGGAATTGGTTAGATTATTGGGTTGGACTGGAAAATATAGAAAAATTTGGCCTAGAAAATGTAGATCTAAGGCAGCTTTGTATGTTTGAAAATGATGATGCGAGCATGCTTTTAGCTTGAAAAGTGCCTTAAAACCTATTATTAATAACTAATTAAGATGTTTTTCAGGTTAAAACATAAGCTAAACACCTCAAAATAAAATAAAACTATATAAAATCAATAAATTTCGGCGACAACATTCAAAAGAATGAAAAATCATCATTTGGGATGAATGCACTATGGCACATAAAGAATGCTAGTAAGTAGATAAATATTTCGGATGCTCACCAGTAACTTAAGCTAACTGGTACCTTAAAAACTAAGCCTTTACATTTTTAAGAAACCCCTTACCTCATACGGATTAAACTGCTTCTCCGGCAACTCCAAGTTCAGGCCAGGATTCTCAAAGCAGGCTGGGTGTTGCTCGCGCTTCTTTTTCTTTGGGGGCTGACGCAGCACCTCGAAGGGATTTGTGGGCAGCTGTACCTGCTGTACCGGCTCCAGCTGCTGTTGCTGCTGCTTCTCGGCCAGATCCGCAATGGACTTGACCTCCAGTCCGGGAAAGGGATTGCTATTCTCCTTGGCCAGCCGTCGGCGGCCAATCAACTTTTTCGGCGTGGAACTGAAGGCGGCGTTGGTGAAGCATGACTCTGACGCCACAACAGCGGCAGCTGCATCCTGTCGCACCTGGGCGTCGTCCCTTTCCAGGGGTTGCTGCGGCGTCGGAGGCGGGGGAGCATGAACGGTCTCCCTTTTGCGCTTGCGCGGCGTCTCCGTAAACGCCAAATCGGCTATGCTCTTGGTCTCCAACATGGTCCTAAGTCTCCACGGGCTCGGCTTTTCTCTTTTTTCTTATAATTAACTGGACACTGGGTTAGGATAATGACAGCAGGCAAATTTAATAAACAACGAAAAATCAATTTGTTGTTTGGCTGCGCGTCTATTTGAAAATTCTGACACACTCGTTAGCCAACACTGGACGAAAACCAGTTGGATCGATGGTGGAGGATATCGATATCGATAGTTACAGCAAGTACGAACTCATCACATAAATAAAATATTTAATATAAAAAGAAATAGATAGATAGATAATAAATGATTAATTTACAACAAAGACATATGAAATCACATTTTTATTAATTTAGAGCTCACTTAGTTTATCATTTTTAAATTATTGCAGTAAGCAAACTAAACAATTATCAAAACTATTTATTTATTATATCACGTTATTTTTCATTATTTGTTTGTGTATTAAGCGACTAAGGTCGCTTTATTTTGACAGTCTGAAAGAACTCTCATAATAGTACATATTTATACATATATTAATTTGAAAACCAACGAACTATCGCACCGCCTATCGATATAATTTGTTCCATCTCTAAATTCAGCGCGTCCTGTGTTGCCAACCAACAACCCGCTTGCGTTTACCAACACCGACGCCGCCGCTGCTCGAAATTCCTCGCAACATTTGAAAATCCCAGAATTAAAACGCAGCTGCTGTGCAGAAAGTTAAATTAAAACCTCCAAATAAACAGCTGAATCTTTGATATCTGTCCTTGGCGTAGCCGCAAAACCCGTCCAGATGTCCGGCTGCAGCTCCAGGCAGCGGAAAACAGCGAAATCTTCGCGCATTCCGCCACAGGCCAGGGAATACATTACGGAAATGGCCGAGGATCGGGAGCTGGAACGCTTCATGGCCTTGTCGTCGACAGCGAGCAGCGGAGCGAGTGGCAGCCTCCACACCTGTGCCGTGCGTGTGAGTGTTACGACAGAGCCTGCTGGGAGCCATGGTTCCAGGCCTGGAACTGGCCGCAGAGCCCGCCATTCCAGAAGCAAGGAGTGCCAGCCGGCGTCAACAGAAGAGGCCCTCTTGCAGCTGCCACCTTCTCCCCCGGTGCAGCAGGAGAAAAGCCCAGCGGATAGCTACCGCATCATTCCGATTGTCCTGGTCGAGGATCAAGCCAAGCCTCGTCCCGCCGCTGCCACCCAGACCTTGTCCCTGTCCGTGGAGGATCTGCGTACCCCCACCAAGCCGGCCACGGAGATGCACACGAAGAAGACGCAGACGCCGGAGTCGGCTCTCAAGTCGCACAAGCGCCTGGAATGGGACCCGGCGGCCGACGTTGGCTACTACAAGCGCGCCCTGTCCACGAGCAACATCAGCACGCTGGAGCGGTCCGTGCTGGAGGAGTGCGGCTGGCGCCAGCCGATGCAGCAGCAGAGTTCCGAGACGGATTTGGACAGATTGTTGCAGCGCCAGGAGAGCGAGCATAAGGCGGACACGCCGATGCAGGAGAAGACAACCGTGCCGCTGGCCTCCAGTACCATGGTGAGCCGCCAAGTGGCATCCGCAGGCGCCTCAAGAAAGGTGGATTCGCATGGTAGCTCTAGGGGAGAGGTGTCTAATAGTAGCTCCACGGGAGAGGGTACGGAAAGAAGCTCCAAGGGAGAGGTGTCTAAGAGCAGGTCCCAAAGAGAGACGTCGCAGAGCAGCTCCAAGGGAGAGGCACCTAGCAGGAGCTCCAAGGGAGAGGTGTCTAAGAGCAGGTCCAAGGGAGAGGCTTTCCAAAGCAGCTCCAAGGGAGAGGCTACGGAAAGCAGCTCCAAGGGAGAGGCACCTAACAGGAGCTCCAAGCGAGAGGATTCGTACAGCAGCTCCAGAAAGGCCACAACATCCCAGAGCAGCTCCAGAAAGGAAACAACATCCCTGAGCAGCTCCAAAAAGGAGACTCCCTCCTGCAGCAGCTCCAGAAAGGAGGATAGCTCCAATGTAGAGGCTCTGCCGGCGCAGGTCAGCTCCCGCAGGTCGTCGCTCATCAGTTCCCGACGCGAGTCTCTAAGCAGCTATGCCCTGGCCGCTTCAAGGGTCAGCTCCCAAGCAGAAAACTCGCACAGCAGCTCCAGGATGGGCTCCGAGATGAGCTCTAGGCGGGAATCGCAAGCCACCTCGCTGTATGGCAGCTCGGCGGCCAGCAGCTTTGATTACCACATCAACAGGGAGGAGCAGGCGTGGCTCAAGTCGCTGCAGAAGCCACAGCAAAAGGGCAAGCGAGGAGAGGAGCATCCAGATCAGGTGAGCCATGAGCAAAGCGAGAAGGAGCCAAGCCAGGCTGACCACTGCCAAGAAGAGGATCAAAGGAAGACGGAGCACAGGGACAGAGATCAGAAAAAGGTAGAGCTAAGGGAGAAGGATCTCCGAAAAGCGGAGCGGGAGAAGGAACTCCAAAAAGCGGAACAGCGGGAGAAGGATCTCCGGAGAGCTGAGCAGCGGGAGAAGGAGCGCGAGCAGGAGCGCCAGTTCACAGCCGCTCAATTCGAGAGAGTCCTGGGCAGTCGCCGGCGCGAGAACAAGGAGAACCAGCTGCCACCAGCGGCGCCAGCTGCCCAATCCCACATGTCCGCAGCTGGGACTGCCGCTAAGGGCGACCTCGACCTGGGCATTGATCTGCTCTGCTCCCTGGTGGAGGCGCGCAGCCTCAGCCAGAGCCAGAAGAAGAAGCTGGTGCGGGACATAGCCAGGCGGATAGCCTGCCTCGACCTGACCGAGTCCAGCAGCACGGCGACCTCGAGCAGCCGCAGGGAGCGGGCTAGAGGTGTGCCTGTGCCTCTCCAGCGTCAGGATGTGGCCACAAATACATCAGCTCCCGGATCCCGCAGCTCCTCCCTTAAAGGGCAGACTCTGCCTGTGCCGGCGCCGCGAAAGCGCAACGCAGATGGCACTCCCTCGCCGCTGCCCAGCACCAGCTCCTACTCGGCCATCAGCTCCAACACCAGTGCCTCCAACGAGGTCATAACCCAGAAAACGAACATACCAGCACAAGAGGCAGAGGCAGAGGCAGCCTCTGCGGATGCCACGGATGTGGATGCCGAGCCCATGTCGGCCATACGGGAGGCCCTGAATCCGATGACGCAGAGCGAAATCGAGTACGAGGAGCGCATGAAGGCAGGCATGGACCCCGAGCGCCGGAGTCAGCTCAACTGGATCGAGGCGGAGATCGAGCGCCTGCAGTCGCTGAAGGTCTTTCTGGCGGAGATCGAGGCCCAGCTGCCCAGCAGATCCGAAATTGAGAAGGAATTGATAGTGGCAGGGCCAGAGGAGGAGCAGGAGCAGGAGTCATCTTCAGCGGAGGGCAGAAGACGCAGGAAAGCGGCCAAGCGACTGGCCAAGGCTGTGCAAACGGAGGATCTAGATGAGAATCCAACTCCCAAGCCGCCAGTGCGGGTTGAATCGGTGCGCGTGCCACCTAGGACAGCCCGTCCAGCCTCTGATTTGCAGGCACCACCACCACTGCCGCGCACTAGGATGGCCACACCCGTCCTGGCCTCGCACAGCTCCTCCAGCGGACGCAGCGAGAGCGTTAGCTCCTTTGTCCAGCAGAGACATCGTCGCTTCCGCGAGCATTACCAGAACCAGCAGCAGCAGCAGCTGCTCCTCGTCAAGCAGCAGCAACTGCGAAGTCTGCAGCAGCAGAACAAGCAGCAGCAGCACAAGCAGCAGCAGCAACTGTACCAGCACAAGCTGGTCCAAGGAGAGCAGCACATCGTTCATGAGCCTCACTGCCCGGTAAGGAACCCATTTCTAAGCCCAAGTACATTCATCCCCGAGCTTATTTATAGCCTTGTTCCACTGCTACATTCAGCTCCATTCTCGAGAATGGTCCATTCCGTTCAAAATCACCATTCGCCCCGAAGGTTTCTATACTAACTAAAAAAAATACTGCAAAATATTGATCATTAAGCGATATTTCTTAAGTTCCTTCCCTAAACCTTCCTTCCCATCCCTAATTTCTTATTGTTCTTGAAATTATTAATATTTTTTGCAAAAAGATAAATGAAAACTAGATCCTGCGCAGCATGTTGTTGTCGCCACTGCATGATGCGTTGCTCCTTAAGCTGTGGCAGGGATTTTTCTTTGATATTCAAGAGTTCAAAGCTCTAAGCATAGATATTAATAAGTCCTTGAATGGGTCGGTTAAGTTTGAAGAGGACGTCGTCCGGGAGTCGCAAAATAAAGCCTGGAATGACCGCTTTCGGCCGCGCAATGATGGACGCCGTTCCAATTAAAATGTTAACAAAGCCGGATCAGCTGTTCGTCCCATTCACATGTCGCCGGAGAATGTAGACGGTCCATTTTCGAAATAGCGGAGCAGTGGGACAAGGCTATTACACATTCAGCAAGCACCTCTCTCCCTCTAGAGACCAGACTCAAGCCCTCTCTTTCCTTTTCGCAGACACACGGCAAGCTGCGTGGGCAGCAGGAGCAGCCATACATGCAGATGATGCAGTACGACCAAACGACGGCGGCTACTGCTTCTGGCAGCGCCTATGCCACGCCCCACTCGAGTGCGAGTGCCAGTGCCAGTGCCAGCGGCTGCTACAGCTGTGCGGACAACGAGAGAGCCATCTACTGCCAGGTGGTGAACTCGCCGGGGGCCAGCGCCAGCTACGTGCAGGCCGAACCAGCGGCAGCGGCAGCAGAGAGGAGCACCACCACAACCTCCTCCTCGCTGATGTGCCTCAGCTCCGAGATGTCCATACCCATGGGCAGGGTGAATACCTGTGAGACGACCACAACGACGACGACCACGACGACGCATCAGTATGACGAGGTGGCCTGTCAGCGGAGGAAGGAGCGGATGCAGCGCCAGACCCTGCAAGTGCGTCCGCGCGGCATCGCCTACATGATCCAGTTCACCGGCGGCGGCGGGGAAGTGGTGCCCGAGACGCAATCCCTGCAGGACCAGCTGCAGCTGGCCCGACCCGAGTTCTGTGCCAAGTCCAAGCAGCGCAAGGCCATCCTGAATCAAATGCAAATGATGCGCAACCTGCGCCGGCGGGAGATGGAGGAGCTGGTGGCCCAGAACAACTGCAGCCTGGAGACGCTGGACAGGCGGCTGAGGCAGCTGCCCCCCCCAGCAACTTGTGAGTGCCGGCCTTGCCTTCCATCAAAGCCATTCTCTTGATTTGAGTTCCTTTCAGCGCGCCTGCGAATCTTTACCACCAAGGAAATGAAGGCCCTGACCTCGAAGCGCTGCCAGAGCCTGCCGGAGGTCTTGGATGCTGTCAATCGCGAGCTGGAGACGCGCAGGCGTCGCACCAACCGCCTGATGCGGGATATATTCAACAAGGTAGGTGTGTCCCGTGTGTATTTATAGTTTCATGCACTAATTATTTAAAAAAACTACTTTTTCCCTCGTTGAAGCGTATGAAAAATCGTGTGTCCCATGGACAAATCTCGCTGAACCACAGCAGGACCATCATCTAGGAAAAATCACCCACAAAGGACACTCCCAGTACAAAGTTTTGAGAATTTGGACATTTAGAAATTAAGAAATTAGGTTTTTTTTTATTGAGATATGTTGAATTTTAAAGTAATTGTTAATTAGGGTTAAAGAAGTTAACTGGAAAACTTGAAATGATCTGGCGACTATAGCTAAGTGTCGATCCTCAGGAAAATTACGACGAAAGCTATTCCTTTTGCTCTCATTCCATGACTATTTGATTAGTTAAGCTTTCATTTTAAACCAATATTCAGCAGGACTTTGTTAACATAAAGAAATATGTTTTAAAATCACAAAAACCAGACAGATTTTAATAGATTTAAGCGCCACAACGACCGTCGATTATTTCAAATTTTCCATGACCATGAAATTTGTTTAATTTTTAACCATGGTTATTAAGAAATAACACAAACAACTTGTGTTCAAAATACACAGAACTAGCATTTAATTAAATGTGTAATGTTTATTTTTTATTCAATAAATGCAACAAAAACATCGAACAAATGTCAGGGAATTGTTAAAAAAACAACCAACATGAACAGTAAGCCAGAAAAACAGCATTTACATTAGTTTGTATTGTATCAAACAAAAACACCTCTTAACGAGGTGAGATTAAAGTGACGATGGCACCTTCAACTTCAAAAGCTTCTGATATCAAATTTTGTTACGATTAATAGTAAAACGTTAACAAAAATAAATTACAAATAATTTAAATAGTTTCTAATTCGACCCGCTGCTCTTTAGTTTCAAGGCTAGGTATTTTACAGCTTAGTGCCGAAAACGAAACTAGTTGAATTATTTGTTATTTATTGTTGTTGATATTATTATATTAACTAATTTTTTTCAAGGAGTATAATGAAAAACGTCCTTAAATTGTTGTATGTTTATATTATTATAATTTTGTTTTTATTTATTAGTTATCAAAGAGTTTTTTTTTAATTAAATACAGTTTTAGTGGCGTCCAAATCGTTATTGCACAGCTTCGCGGCCATTTCCCAGTTCCACCCGGTGTCAGAGGGTTTAGTTCGAGGTAAAGATGTATTCCCAAGCAGCATTGCAGTTACGGAAGAACCTGAACAGGATGACCGAGCAACTCGATCTAAATCATCAGGGGCTGGGTTCCGTGGGTTTCCGGCTGGTCTCGTAGAACGAGGAGATGAGGAACCCCTCTTCAAAATTCAGCAAGCTACTTAAAGGATGAAGAAAATGAAAAAATAATATAAAGTCGTTTTTATTTAGTAAAATATTAAAATTGTATAGTGAATTTATAAAAAAAAAAAATGCCAAAAATAGCAAAGTCCAAGAAAGTCCAAATGAAAAGTAAATACAATAAAATTAAAAATAAATAAATAAAGAAAAAAACTTTATTTTTAAAAGAAATCAAGAGAAATTAAATTACTGTCCCCGACGAAGTCTTGAAGTGAACTGAAGTCCAGGGCACGGCGTGTCTACAAATTAAATTTCGGTGGGACAGAGTCAGAGCCAGCAGAGTTGCCATACCGAAAATATGCGATAACAACGATAACGATAACGATTTCCCGCTTGTCTTTGGCTTGGGGCGCATTTAATGGCAAGGAAGGAGACACTTTTGGCTGCTTGATCTTGGTTAATGTATATATTCTTATATGTAAGTACTTTTGCGTGTGTAAATATATTTATATAAGGTTGCCTAAGCTTTATTGCTATCTAGTTGTGGCCATAACTTAAATATATTTTATGCGCGGCCCTAGCGTTGCCATACTGTTAGTATTATCGATGTTCGATGAATCGATTGCTTGTAGAAATATCGATAGTCAGGCGAAGTCGATATCTATCGATATCGATATATCAAGGCCACTTTGCGCCAAATTTGAATTGGATATTCATTTGAAAATTACAAGCGCGCTTTATTTTGATTTTCTATAAAATATAAAGTGAAAATCGCTTCATGTAAATTTTATTCCTGGAATTAAAGAAATCCCCCAAAGTAAAAATGCGCTCTTTGCCAGATAATTTGTTCTTTCATCGTTATTTTTTATTTGAATTCAATTTGTAAATCCATTCTCGTTGCGTGTGTGTCTTTTTCAAGAGTTTACAATTAAGTACACTTTTTGCGGGGTTGCTTGTCTTTGTCTTTAAGTACAAGTACATGTAAACGCTAAGTACATAGTTTAATTTGTTCAATAGTTTTTTTTTTCGTCGCTGTTGCCGCCTACACTCGCATTAAAAGTATTACTTATATATTTGATTAATATATAGTTGTATGTATATAATAGGCATGCATTGGTTGGGTAAGTTTAATTTCGTTTATTTTCCGTTTATTTTTAGCTTAAACAACGCTACATACGCGAAATGCTTTGGTTATTGCTGTAAGAAGTCCACTAAATAGTAATTAAATTGTAATTATGCTTTTCGTATTTTGTATATTTAAATAGCTATAATATTTAATATTTAATATGTGTGTTGTGTGTTTTGTGTGGGTGCCATGAATGAGTTTCGTTAAATAGGTTTATAGAAGATCCTAAACAAAAAATGCCTAGAGTCTAGAGAGCTTACAAAATACTTGGTTTTCTATGTTTTCTTGTTGACTAAACACTTGGTTGTGTTTTTTTTGGTTCTTAAAAACTAAAGTTTAAGCCACGCTGCGGTTTCTCAAGGCCTCTCTTTATAATGTACATTCTATATATTTTGTTTTCTAATTTAGCTGTGTATTTCTTATTTTCTTATTCCTTTTTTTTTGTTGTGTGTGTTTGGTGTCAAGTCTTTTCTTGTTGTTGTTGTCATGATGCAAAAATGTTCGTTGTTTTTTTCGTATTTTTTCAGCTACTTAATATTAGTTGTAAATTAATTATAATTTGTCTTAGGGCTAGAAAAAAAAACAGTTGTTGAAAAAAAATAAGTATTGGTATTTTGCCAAGGATTTTGATTAGCTTTTAAGTTGTTGTTTTGGTTAAACCGCTTAAAATAAAGGTTGGCATAAAAAAAGAGGTCTCAACAAAAAAAAATGTTTATGGGGGAATGTTTGAAAACTTTGTTTCGGTTTTTTGTTTTTCGTTTTTCTTTGTTTTTTTTTTAAGACTACAAATTACTGAAAACTATTTAAGCTTTGGTATACGTAAGGCGGTAAAACTCCTTTTCTTTGCTTCCTTGCCTTCCTTCCTGCTTCCCCGGAATATATGGCTCTTGGTGCGGTTTCTCAGTCCTGCTCTCTACCGCTCACTCCACCTCACTTGTTGTCCACGCCCAGGAGCTTGGCCGCCTCGTCGGCCGAGGACAGCAGCTTGTTGAGTATGCCCTGGTCGCTGATCCCCAGCAGGTTCCCGATCAGATCCGAGCCCGCGGCCGCTGCTCCCGAGGGCGTGGCCTCGCCCAGGTTCTCCTTGTGCTCGCCCAGCCGACTCGCCCGCCACTCGTTGGCCTTGTCCAGCAGCTCGTGCAGCTTGGGCAGCTTCAGGCCCAGCTTGTTGTTATTATTATTATTGGTATTGTTATTATTATTGTTATTATTATTATTGTTGTTGTTGTTCTGGCAGCTGTTGTTGGAGGGAAGGGGCATGGGCGAGGGCGCGGGCGTGCCCGGGGGACTGCTCATGGCCTGCTCGTCGTCGGAGCAGTCGGAGCCGGGCGTGTCCCCATTGTGGGCCCTGCCACTGTGCTTCTTCATGTGGCGGAGCATGCTGTGCTTCAGGGTGAACTTGCGCAGGCAGATGTCGCACTGGAAGGGCCGCTCGCCGGAGTGGGTGCGCATGTGGCGGCGCAGATCCTCGGTGGACCAGAAGCGGCGCACGCAGAAGGCGCAGATCACCTTGCGGTTGCTGTAGTCCGGATACTTGCCCCGTCCCAGGCACCCGTTGGTGGCCTCGTCGTCCGAGTGCTGGTGCTGCTGCCCCAGCTGGGGATTCGAGGCGTCGGCGTGCAGGGACTCGTTCTCGATGGCGCCCTTGGCCAGCAGCAGGGCGAACTCGTGGGCGTGCGTCTGCTTGATGTGCTCCAGGCACTGCAGCCGCTCGGCAAAGGAGCCCTCGCACAGGTGGCACTTGTAGGGCAGATCCCCGCCGGCCGAGGGATCAGAGGAGGAGGAGCCACCATTCCCTGGGGAGCCGGCACACGAGGCAGCGGAGACGGCGGCCGCGGCGGCGGCGCTCATCTGGGCGGCCAGCTTGTGGATGAGCTGCTGGCGCTCGCGCTCCTTCTCCTTCTCCAGCTCCCGCTCCCGCTCCAGCTCGCGCTCGCGCTCCAGCTCCCGCTCCCGCTCCAGCTCACGCTCCCGCTCCCGCTCGGCCTCCTGGCGGCGACGCTGCTCCTCCAGCTCGATCTCCTCCACGGACTTGGGCACCGGGATGGGCTCGCTGACGTCCTCGGTGGGCACGTAGACGGACATGGCGGACTCGACGTTGCCGTGCTTGCGCAGCAGATGGCGGTCGCAGTTGCTCTTGGTGGTGAACAGGAGGGGGCAGTGGGAGCACTTGAAGGGCTTCTGGCCGGTGTGGGTGAGGATGTGGCGGCGCAGGGAGCTGCTCCAGGGGAACATGCGCTGGCAGTAGGGGCAGGAGACGCGGTTGGGTGCGAGGCTGTAGGCGGACTTCTTCTTGGGCTCGCTGCCGGAGCTGGAGCTGGTCACGTCCTCGGTGCCGCTGTTGTTGCTCTCGCTGGCGCTGCCGGAGGCCACCAGGCCCTCCTCGTCGCTCTGCTCCATGTGGTTGGCCACGTCGCTGGGCCGGAAGTAGCTGTTGAAGCTCATGTTCTGGCTGGTGGCGTTGTCCACCAGCTTGGCCACCGGCACCAGGTCCTGCGACTCGTCCTTGAACGGCGAGCTGGCCACCTCCTTGAGCGACTTGCCCACGGACTCGGCCTGGGCGATCATGGTCTTCAGGCTGCTCGGATTGCTGCTGGGCTCCTGCATGGCCAAAGGAGGGGTGGCCACTTGAGGGGGATGCTCCTCCGGGAGAGCAACGACAGCGGATGGCGAGGGCTGCTGCTGCTTGCCCGCCTTGATGGCCTGCTCCAGGATGGTCTCCGCCATCTTCTGGGCCGCCTCGTTCTGGCCGGGACTGGCCCGGAGCTGCTCCAGAGGCTGGGGCAGCTCCTCCTCGCGCTCATCCTCCTCTGCCTCCTCCGGGGGCTCTTCCTTCTCCACCACCACCACGTGAGGCTCGTCTAGGATCACCTCGGGCTCATCCTCGGGCTCGTCCTCCTCCTCATCCTCCTCGTCCTCGTAGTCATCCACATCCTCGGGCTCCACATCGTGCTCATGGTCGTTCTCATCCTCGTCAATGACCAGCTTGGGCTCATCATCGTCGATGGCCATGGGCGTGGCCCCGTTTCCCGGGCCACTCACCAGAGGAGCGCCCGGAGCCGGGCCCAAAGGGTAGCCAAAGTGCAGGAGGGGATTCCCCGCCACGCTGCTGGAGCCATGGGCCAACGCCTGCTGCAGGAGATCGGTGTTCTTGTGCGCCTTCAGCTGCTGCGCCAAAATGGCGTACTTCACCTGCTCCGAGATGGGAGCGTGTCCATGGCCATGGCCATGGCTGTGACCATGACCATGACTGTGGGCATGAGCATGATGATGGGAGGAACCTCCTCCGCCGGGACCCATGGCAGCGGCTGCAGCGGCGGCGGCAGCAGCAGCGGCGGCAGCGGCATTGGAGGCGCCCCTGCCCCGCATCACATGGTGGCCACTGCGCTGGCGCTGGGCATAGAACTGGGGATGCTGCTGCTTCACGTGGCGCTCCATGTTGGAGCGGAGCGTGAACCGGGCGGAGCAGTGCTCGCAGGCGAAGGGCCGCTCGGTGCGGTAGCGACGCTGCTTCTGCTTCGGCATCAGGACGCCGTTCTTGATGACCATCTTGACGGGGCCGCCAGGGGGAACGGGCACGCCCACGCCCACGGGCAAGGGGTTCATCCGCGAGGGGGACTCACCAGGGGCGGCTGCTTCTCGGGATTTGCCTGCTGCTGGGGCGGCGGGGGCGCCATGAAGGGGAAGAAGGAGAAGCCCGGCGTCTGGGACTGGAACACGAGGCTGCGGAACAGCTGCTGCATGTACTGGGAGGCCGCATCGCCCCCAACGCCGCCAAAGAGCTGCTGCTGGGCCAGGAGCAGGTGCTGCTGCTCCAAGGCGGCGGCCAGGTCGGCAGCGGGCGCGGGCGCAGGCAAGGCAGCCGCCTGAGCCGCTGGGGGAGCCGGCGTGGGCGTGGGAGTGCTACCCGTTGGCTTCTTGCTGAGATCCAGCACATCCATGCTAAAGTCCAGGGCGGAGGAGCTCTTCTCCGAGACTGCCTGCTGCTGGGGAGCTGGCTTCTTGTCCACCAGCTGGTCCAGGCTCTTCACCTGGATCTTGAGCGGCGGCTGGGGGGCAGGTGCCACGGAGTGGTGATGCTGCTGCTGCTGCTCGCCCATGAGCATGTGCTTCAGCTGGGAGGAGGAGCTGCTGCCTCCGCTCTCGGCCAGCGTCGGGGGAGGCGGCGGCGTGGGACTGATGGAGCGGAAGCTCAGATCGGCCAGATCCTCGCCCAGGCGGGACTTGCTGTCCTCGCAGCCGGCGTCCTCGGCCGGATGGTAGACAATGGCCCGCTTCACCTCCTCGCGGCTGGTCTTGCCGTGCCGGTTCCTCAGGTGCCGCTCGCAGTTGGCCTTGGTGGTGAAGGCGTAGTTGCAGACGGCGCACTCGTACGGCCGGTCCCCGTTGTGGGTCCGCATGTGCCGCACCAGCGCCGCCTTGTCGCAGACGGCGTAGGGGCACATGTTGCAGCGGAAGGGTCCTGCCGGACCCACGGCTCCGAGATGCACCCGGTTGTGGCCCTTGAGGGCACGCAGATTGGGAAAGACGGCGGTGCAGAGCTTGCAGGGGAACTCGCCGCGCAGCTTCATGCGCCGGAACTCGGAGGTGAAGGCGTCCTGGGCCTCCTCCTCCTGGTCGCGCCCATCGAGGCTGTACTGGCTGGAGCTGGGCGTGTTCACCGACTGCTCGAAGTTGCGCAGGAAGCTGCTGGTGCAGCTGGAGCTGGTCATGTTCAGGATGCTCTGGATGTCGGCCAGGTCCTTGCTGTCCGCCGGCTCGTGCTTGATGGGGGACGGGGGATGCGAGATGCCGCTGGGGGCTGCGGTTCCCTTGAGATACAGCTTGTGGAAGAAGTCGTCGCGCTTCTGCTCCAGCTCCTCGTCATCGGCCTGCTCCTCCTCGTCCTCGGCATCCTCGTCGCCGTGCAGCGGCGAGCTGCTGGAGCCCAGCATGGGCGGCAGACCCACTCCCAGGGCCGAGCCCCGGCAGCAGTGGGCCTGCAGCTGGCGGTGGCTGGCGAAGATCACCTCGCAGTCGCGGCACTTGGCTGGAATGTCCGAGTGCCGGGCGTCCAGGTGGGCGCACAGCGAGGGCAGGGTCTCGAAGTCGGAGGCTCCGCAGGCGGGACAGCTCAGGAGCAGGCCGCTGGGTGAGCCCGGCGGCGAGGGCGAGGGCGAGCGGGAGGCCGCTCCGGAGGCACTGGCTCCGGCCAGCAGCGTGGCCACATCGGGGGTGCTGGTGAGCATGGCCACGTCGTCGGCATCGTCGGCATCGTCGGCTTCCTCCTCCTCCTCCTGGTCCTCCTCGGCATGGTTCGGATGCTTCTCCGCCTCGATCACGTTGTTGTTGATGGTCGTCTTGAGGCGTCGTAGCTGCTGCTTGTTGTCCTCCAGCTCCAGCTCCTCCAGCTCCAGCTCCTTGTTGGTTGCCTTGTGCGAGTTGTTGTTGTTGTTGTTGTTGTTGTGGAGGGAGCTGCTGCTGCGACTGCGACTGTTGCCGCTTGAGACATCCGTGGAGCAGCTGGCATCGCTCTCGTAGCTCTCCGCCCGCACGGGCAGGGAGCTGGCCAGCGCCTGCTGCTGCTGCTGCTGCTGCTGGGCGGGATGCGTCTGCTGCTGCTGCTGCTGCTGGCGGCGCTGCAGCTGGGCCTGGGTCTGGGACTGGGACTGGGAGTGGGACTGCGACTGGGACTGCGCCGTCTGGTGCTGCTTGTGGGTGCGCATGTGGCGGTGCATGTTGCCGTTGGTGGTGAAGGTCAGGTGGCAGTAGCGGCAGTTGAACGGCCGCTCGCCCGTGTGCACCAGCACGTGCCTGTCCAGGGATGAGGCCGAGGACAGCACCTGTTTTCCAGAGAGAAGAGAGCGGGAAAGGGGGAGCACAGGTGAGTAATTGTGTGAGAGAGGGGAGGAGTGTCATTAAGAGTCCCCTAAGACACCTGTCTATTCGAGGAAAGGCTACTTAAGAAGAGGAAACTCTTAAAGGAAAACTAACCCCCAAGAAGGAAACCTATTCATCTCCAAATGAGATCTTGATCCTGACTTTTCACAATATAATTAAAGTAAAATATCACCCTGAACTAATATAAAATATATACCAAAAAGATACCATATTTTGCAAGTTCTCTTTTTATTTTTACTTCTATAATATAAGCAAGTTTATTTGGAACTTTGGCTTAAAGTTGTAAAGTTTTTCATTTCATTCATTCATTCATTTTTTATTTGCATTATTTTTAATTGTTTACTTTGGTAGGTTTCCCTTAAAGACATTCTATTCTAGCTTTTTAATTTAATACAATTTAAAGTTTTCCAATCTGATCATATACTATATTATTAATTGGAAGAATTATGGGGTGGAAATTGTCAATCCTATCTTTTTTGGTTTGCAAATTCGATTCCTTAAAATCTATTAAGACTTCGCATAGGCATGGGAATTGAATTAGAACTCTAATTACATTTAATATAATAATATAATTAAATATATCAATTATATCAGGTTTGTGCAAATTTCCCATGAGAATTTGTCGAACTTGCATTGGTTTATCAACTCTAAACTTTCACACTTCTTTCAGATTGCCTTTGCTTTCAGACTGCTTAAGATTTTCAGTTTGTCTTTAACTATCTCAGGTTATTTAAGATTTCCAATGAGAGTTCCTAGAGTAAGAATTCTTACTGGGCTTTAAAGCCTTGTCTATATTTTTTAAAGATTCTTGAAAATTAAAAAAAAGTACTTTATTCTTCTTTGAGATTTCTGACTTCGGCTTATGACAGGTTTTTAAAGGTTCTTTAAGAAGATGACTAAAACTAGTATTAGGCCTTAATAAACTCTGATTTTTTTAATAGGAGATATCAAAACCATTCAGATCTTTCTTTTTACGGTTCTTGAAGATTTGGGAAAAAGAAAATGTATAATTTTATAAGATTCTGTAACTTTATACTTGAATTTTAGAAGTTTCTCTTTAACTATTTCCGGTTCATGAAGATTATCAAGGAAAATTCTCATTCTAGAAATTCTACTATAAGTTCAATATTTTTTATTGTTCATCCAAAACCTCTATATTTTTCCTTAATATATTTGAAATAAAAATAACCCCATTCTTTCAGATTTCAGATATATATTTCTTTAAGATTTTCAAGGAATATTCTCTTTCTAGAAATTCTACTATAAGTTAAATATTTTTTATTGTTCATCCAAATCCTGTATATTTTTCGTTAATATATTTGAAATAAAAATAACCCCATTCTTTCAGATTTCAGATATATATTTCTTTAAGATTTTCAAGGAATATTCTCTTTCTAGAAATTCTACTATAAGTTAAATATTTGTTATTGTTCATCCAAAACCTCTATATTTTTCCTTAATATATTTAAAATAAAAATAATCCAATTTTTTCAGATTTCAGATATATATTTCCCATTACCAGCCCCCATATCATTTTTTCCGACTTACCTTGGAGCAGATGCGGCAGGTGAAGTTCTCGGTGTCGCCGTTGGCATAGTTGTGGCATCGGATGTGATTGGTGAACTCGTGCGGGGTGGCGGAGACCACCTCGCAGATGGGGCAGAGGTACTTCATGTGCTCGTCGCCCGCCCCGATGCCCGACTCGCCGCTGGAGAGGCACAGGCCCTGCGGCGAGGAGCCGCCGGAGTTGCTGCTGTTGCTGCTTGAGCTGGTGCTGCTGCTGGAGGCAGCTGCTCCTCCGCCGGCGGATGTGGAGGCAGGAGGCACGGCCAGGCTGGTGCTGGCGCTGGCGCTGGCGCTGCTGCTGTTGTTGCCCAGATAGCCACTGTGGGCGGTGCTGCTGGCGTCCACGAATCCCGACTCCGAGAGACTGGCCGCCGAGCGGTTGAGACGGAACTTCTTGCGCAGCGAGCTGGCGTCGCCGGCGGAGTAGTCCACCACAATGGAGGCGGAGGCGGAGGAGGATCCCTGAGTGGCGGCGGCGCCGCGTCGCTGCTTGTGGCGACTGAGGGGCCGTGCCGCCTCCTCCTCCTCGTCCTCGTCCTCGTCGCTGAGCGGATCCTGGCTCTGCTGGTGGTGGTGGTGCTGCTGCTGCTGCTGCAGCTGCTGCAGCTGGCGCAGCTTGCGCTTGCGCGACGTCGCTGCCACCGCCACCTCGTGCGGCGTCGATGTCGACTGCGCGGCGCCGGCGCTGCCGCTGAGCTTCTTTGGCGTTCGGCCGAGGTCGAGATGCTCGAGAGAGGACTCGGACGTGGTGGACTCTCTCCGCTTCCGCTCCATCTCCACCAGGTCTGTCTTTGTGTGTGTGTGGGTGGCGGCGGCTGAGTTGTTGCTGCCGCTGCCGCTGCCGTGCTGCTGCTGCTGCTGCTGTTGTTGCTGTGTCGCGAGCATTGTTCCCGGTTTCTTCTTTGCGTTGCTGTTCTTGGGAGAGGGAGAGCGCAAGAGCGGGAGAGAGAGAGAGCGAGGTTAGAGAGAGCGGTAAATGGCGGAGCTTGTCGCTTATGTTAAACAAACAAGAAAAGTTAATAACATTTGCCAGAATCGATAACTTTGGGCCTCTTTGTTCCCCTTGCCACAAGTCCCTGAGAAAATATCGCCTAGTGATGGGAGTGGCAGGCGTAAGGGATGGGAGCATTGCCAGGAGCAAATAAAATAGCGCCGTGTCAGGTGCAAGTAAGAAAGCTTTATTAACCTATTCATTATTTATCAATTGGAATGAAACCAATTAAAAAACAAATATTTGTACAACAAATATAAGATAAGGATATTCATCCGTTGGAGAAACAAGTAAATACAAATTAACAATAATAAAGTAGAAAAAATGATACCATTTCTAGCTGCGAATATACAAAATATATTTATAATAAAAGGGCTTAAATCCCTTAGGTTTCCTATTATACAGTCATAAAAAACCATTAATAAAATATCCAAAAAAGACTCAATGCATTTAATGCATTTTAACAGTGCAAATTTTAGTTAAGGCAAGCTAATTTAATTTTAGTTAGGGAGTGTAAGCAAATATTAAGGCAAGTTATAGCTTAACGTTTTTTCCCTTTTCTTCCCTAATACATTCCCATTGCCCTTCCACGATAACATTGCAATTTTAAACATTTTATCGGCTGTGTTTACTGGAGATGCCCAAGACTATAGTCTTCGTCTTCGGCTTTCAAATTTCAAACGACAATATCCTCGCCCACGACAAAGCAATGCCGCCGCCCGGCATTCCTCAGTGTCTGATTGCCGTGTAATTCTAGAACGCATCTTGGCCCGGCCGCCCCGTAAACAGCTGATCGAACAGCCACGCACAGCAGAAGGCAAGTGTGAAAGACGAGTCTAAGAAAAATAATAAACAATGCTGCTGAAAACAGAAGCGAAATCGCTCTTCGTGCGAAACTCCAATAAGAAGAATTCGCGGCTGTGGCAAGTGCACTCGCTGGGCCAGGGAGGGAATCGCATCTGGCAATGCTGCCCTGGGCACACACAAGGAGGCGGCGAATCCAATATGCATCTGGCAATGCCCCCCGACGACTGTCGCTTATCTAATTTGCGCTGTTTGCCTTTCGGTGGTGAAAAATGTGGGCACACTCATTAACATTTTACCGTTATCAAGGCTATGACTATTAGCGATGTACTAATTGCCGTTGCCACTGTCGTTGTCGTTGTTGTTGGATCAATTTTGGAAATCCTACCAACTTCCCAGCGAAAAACCTCAGAGGCTGATCAAAAATATCTACCGATAACAGCGAACCCCCAACGTTTGTACATATATTTCCACACATGTACTTATACACTTCGGTTCAGTTTTTTTTTTTTTTTTCCGCATTTGTACAAGTGTTAGTTGTTTGTTGTCCATTGGCTTTTCGGTTTGGCCTTTCATTTTGGTTGGCTGATTTCAATTTCGCCATGAGTCATGACAAGTCATTGAGATAAAGACTTTGATTCCCTTCCTTCCTTTTGGGCGGGGAATCAGAGTCGCACACCTTTATGACCGCGGGATTTATCAATGAACGAGTGCTGGTCAACCAGTTAGTGGTAGAAAAAAAAGAGCTGGGCTAAATACACAAGCGAACGAAATAGGCCCGAGTGAAGTGAACCGTTTGACACATAGCGCCCCATATTAAACAGATCATCAATCTGCATTAACCCTCAAATCTAAGCTCGCGCTCTAAACTCTACGGGGAACGAGACTCATCATCATCCCCTGATTCTGGTTTGTTTTCTCGCCTTTTGGACTCTGTGTGTGGGTCAGGAGTTCAAGGGTTCTTCGGCCATCGGTCATGGTTAATTCTTTGACCGCGCTAATTGCAGGCAGAACTTGACCCAAAAATATGGGTTCTATCGGGGAAAGGACTCGCAATTATTAACATGGATTGAAATATCAAGCGAAATAAAAATATCAAAACGAACTTTGAGATTAGCAAATTGGTTAAGTTCAAAATGAGATTTTTTGGTATATTTGTAATATTTATTTTTAAAATAACTATTAATCGTCACAAAATTTGGTAATTCCCTTTTCTCTTACCTCGTTGAGAGGCGTTTTTGTTTGGTAAAAGTATCAAAACAACATTTGAGCTCATTGCAAATTGTTTAAGTTTAAAATGAGATCATTATGCAGGTTAAGGGAGATAGATTTTTTTGAATATGTAGATCATATTTAATTTCTCTTTGAATAAATTAAATACTAGAAAGATTTTACATTTTTTAAAGTTAAAAGAAAGCTCTTAAAAGATAGAAATCAACCTCACATGAGTTGTAACTTTAAAAAACATTTGTAGTTTTAATTATAAGCTTTATTTCTTTTCAAGAAGCCTCTTATAAAATGGACATTTCTGTTTCTCTGGGCAACTTTTTCCCTTCAAAAGTTATATTCTAAAAGGTATCCTTTCGATAATCCATATTCTCGGCTTGACTGGGGCCTTTTATCCAAATAAATAAATTAAAAAATTAACCATCACTCACACACGGCACAGAAACAAAAAAATAAATCGGGGCAATAGCTAGGATCCAAGACACAGTAAAAAAAATTACCTTTGTGGATTTTTAGCTGTGATATCTTTTCAACAGTTGCGACGGCATTCCAACTCACGGATTTCGCATCAGCTTGAGCTTCGTTTACGATTTTTGGTAGCTTTTTGGTTGGTTTTTTGCTGTGTTATTTTTAATTGTGTGTTTTCGTTGAATTTTAGCTAAGTTTTTTGTTAATTTACTTGTAGCACTTGCGTTCACACTGATCACACTTCTTTGGTAGCTTTAAAAAAATTAGTTTTGTGCTGTCGTCGTCGTCGGTAATCCAAATTGCAACTTAAAAAAAATATTTTGTGTAGCACTCAGAGTGTTTGTTGTACTTTTCGTTTGTTTATTAGTTGTATCTCTTTTCGATTTTGGAGAACTCTTCTTGTTTTTTATTTGTGTTTGGGTTTATTTTTAAGCAATGGCTTTTTCGGCTCTTGGTTTTTTTTAGGAGGCCACAGATGCTTTCGCGTTGACGCGCACGAGAGTTCTGAGCGCAGCCGCAGCGCAACCGTTAACCGTTCGGATGAACGACTGTGTAGATGGCGTATCTATGAAGTTGTATTTATAAAAGCGCACGTCGCTCCGCTCTGCGCTGCTGCTCTGCCGCTCTGCCTCCGTCGCTGCTGCGACGCTCTGAGCTGGCCCGAGAGCGAGCGCAGTTATCTGCCTTGCTCTGCTCTGCTCTGCTCTCTCCTTCCTCTGCTCTGCTTTGCTCTGGCATGATGTGTGCCGTGGTGTGCGTGCTTTCCCTCTGTGGTGTGGGTTAGATAAAACTGCAGAGAGAGAGTCCGCGCGAGACGCTGACTGCGCTGTCGACGCAATGGCAGCTTCTGCTTCTTTGTTGGATTTTTCTTTCTTGCCTCTTCGTCGTTTTATTTTTGGGCGCAAATAGGATTACACACACACAAGCTCGCGTTTGGAGGGGCGCACGCATGTGCGTGTGAGCCAGAGCGGGAAGGCAATACCTATGCTTTTGCTCCTCTCTCATCTTGCAGGAGAAGAGCAGAACAGAGCAGAGAAGAACAGAGTAGAGAAGGCGTTGACGCAGCAGAAGACTTCTGCTCCGTCTTTCTCATCCTCCTCCTCTTCCTATTGTGGCTTGGCTGGCGTACAGTGGTCACTGAGAAACTGTTATTTCTCGGGCTTCAAAGGAAGGGTCAATTTTAACTGCGTTAAGTTGCTGTCGAAACCACTAAAGCCCAATTGGTTCTTCAATTTTTTATTGATTTTTTGATTATATTAATGATAGTTTAGTGATTTTTTAGAGCAAGTTTTAAGAGTAATTCTTATTGAAAAGCTTCACAGGATTCTCCATGATTTTTGTTGTTTATGTATTACGACTTTTAAAATAGTTCTCACACTTTTGATTTATGTTAAAACCTTAACAGATCATAAATATTGGGATTTGAACACTTTTGATTTATTTTTCAACTTAAAGAGTTTTATAAGTCTATTGAAAGATTTTTGAATGAGTCTTCATAATTTCAGAAAGATTCTTAATTAAGTCGACCATTTTCAAGTTTTTCAGCAATATTATTTTCTTCCAACTAAACTCTAGCCCTAAAAACTTTTCTTTGACGCAATGTCGATAAAAACTTCAAACGAAACTAGATAAGAAACAGGAATTCAGGCTAAGGCTCAAATTAAGTACTTGAAAACCCATGTTTATTTGCATTAAGTTCAAACAAATAAAAAACAACTTTCTCAGGTTCAAAGTCGATTGGAATAAATATTCTTTGATGAATAATCGCTCAGCTACTACAGAGCTCAGAGATTTTTATAGTTGTATTAGCATCTTAGCCTTGTATTAATTCAATAATAATAATAATATAACAAAGTTATACTATGCCGTGCATTATAAATAGCCTTGAATGAATGGGCTTAAATTGTTTGTCACTAGAAGAGAAACCCAATAAATGTTTATAACTAAGATAAGGCTGTTGCCATTTCGTCAGTTAAAAAAATATTACAATTAGCATTCAGATCGAGCAAAACAAGGGTTAATGTCAGCGTCAAATTGAAGGAACTTCACTGTACACAGCACCCACACACACAGACGCATTTCTGTTTGGATGCATTTTAGATTTTGGGTAAATCCCGTTGCCATTGGTTCCCATGTTTGTTGCCCTCTCGCTCAGATGTTTGCGGGGGGAGATGATTTCATCTAGCGGTGAGCACATCACAGCCACAGCCAGAGCCACACATACACAGACATGTACATACATCCAAGTGCACAGTCACATCCATTCCATTAACCCCCGTGCGGAGCGGACACTTCCTGGGCAGTTCCTCAACCTTAACCTCAAACTTTGCCCAAAACGGAAGTCGGAGACGATCGGGTCTCTTCTTTCCCGGTCCCTTTTCACATTTTCACCTCTGCGCCTTTTCGGGGTGCGTCATCGGCAATCAGCGAACATTCAAATTAACATTAACGCACTGAGGGAAATTCGTAATCAAGATAATAGATAATAAATAGCCAAGTGTTCTTCTAGATCATTTTGTTTTTCTGGAAGTTTCCAAATAATGTTCTTATTTAATATTACAGTACGACAGTATTTTAAAATTCGCAGAGAAAACTGCCTAAAATCCGAGATAAAAAAAGTGTCTCAAAATAAAGAAGGTGACGAAATTCATATTAATATTTGATGACTCGATATGAAAAAAGATATGTTTGGGATTATTATTAAGTAATAATAAAACACACATTGTTAATCAATTATAAAATTACACATATACATACTTGTTTTTTAATAATCATTAAACCATATTTTGCACGTTCTTTCAAATAATAATAATCACCGTGAGTTTTCTCACAGTGCCTTGGCAGAAAGAGAAGAGCAACAACTTTCGGCGTTACAGTTGACCGCCTTAAGAAGAGGAAGAGACAGAGGAAGAGGCAGCGGCGTAGGGTCAAGAGAGCAAAGAAGAGTGTCAGCTGCCCTGCCGAAGGAGTGTTGTTCTTGATGTAAATTGGGTGACCCCCCAGCCCTTTCGGTTTCGGCAGCTTCCCTTTTAAATCCATAAATTCGATCGCATTGCGACACTCGAAACAATTGTAACAACAGGGCAGAAATGTATAAATAAATGCAAGAAAACACGGCGACGCAAGCGATGAAAAGACGGCGAAATTGTGCAAAAAATGCAGCAAGAGTTCAATACACTCGCCCATCGCTCACTCACACTCGCACAGTCACACCCACGCGCACACGCGCCCCTACGCACACACACACACGGCCCGCACGTGCAACGCGCTCTGTGTTTGCACACAATTTAATAATATTTACGTTTTATTTATAATGAACTTGAAAAAATTCGCACAGTGGATCGTAATCACACGTACAATTATTAAACCCAATGGAACTATATTGGGTTAAAGAAAAATGTGTTAAATATTGAATAATAATAGTATTAAATAAAATTTTTAACTAAAATTTAAAATTTTTTTATTTTTAAATTTCTCGACTTATATTAATTGAATATCTACAAAATATGATTCATTTTAAAGAATAATAATTAGTAAACATTTTCTAAGTCTCCAATCCAATCGATTGAAGCGCCAAGGCTCGAAAAATTCTTGTTCAATTTCAACAAAAACCAATTGGAAAGTTCAGTTTCAATCGGCGCACGCGCCACTGTATTGGTTGAATTGTTCATAGGTGTTGGTGTTGCGCTTGCGCGTGGGTGTTTTGGGCTAAACAACAATAATAACAACAACCATATATTTATGCCGCTACTGTTACCGTGCTGCCAATGCGTGTTAAATAAACATTAAGGCAACAACAACAGCAACAAAATGGCACCAACAATTGCATTTTTGCCATATGCAAACAGCTGAGAAACCGTTACAGTTCCAGCTGTTCTTGTTGTTGCTGCCTCTGTCTCCGTCTCTGTTTCAGTTTCAGTTTCAATTTCCCTTTTCAATTTGCCGTTCAATGGAGACGGAAAGTGCAGAAAAGTGTAGAAGAAGCGCCGCAGCCGCAGCAGCAGCAGCAGCAGCGGCAACAGTGGCAGCATTAACATTAACATTAACATTTAATTGCCCGCATTTAGTTAGCATTTAAGTTAGCATAAAACAAATGGCAAACAATGCTAAAACAAACAACAAACAAAACAAAAAGATCCCACGCTCTGATCTTCAACATTGAAAATGCTCGCCCCCCCCCCAGTCCTTGGTGTCTCTTTCTTGGTGCTATTTGTACACAGAGAGAAACTTTGATGTATGAAAATGTATTTTGAATTAAAAAGTCTAATTGTATTTAAATTAAAGTTTAAAAAAAAGCAACCATAAGAAATACTGATGTTTTCTTTTTAAGATAACAATTTAAAGTAATAAATAACAATCCAGTTTTGTTTAATTTTATTATAAATAAAGAAATAAATTTGAAATAATAAATAATAATCCATAGTTTTGTTTAATTTTATTATAAATAAAGAAATACATTTGAAATCAGAGATACAAATCAAAGATCGTTAAGAAACCCATATTTTTGTACAGTGTCTGGGCCACAAGTGTATTATTTTCTAGCCAGACAGCAATTTCTGAAATTCACTTTCGTTTTGTGTGATTTTTGATTTAATTAAAGCAAAAGCCAAAGCCAAAACCATAATTGTTTTTAATTCGCACCACTAAAGGTTCAGTTAACGCGCTTAATGGCTGTGAGTGCTGGTTTTGTGTTTTTGTTACTGTTGTTGCCGTTGTTGTTATTGTTGTTGCTATTGCTATTGTCACCAGCGACATGTCAAGGTGACTGAGCAGCCGCCACTCCACCCACTCCGCCCCACTTGCAGCAAGGGCTGGAATGTTAGCACTAATTGTAGGTTTTTAATTATCAATAAAATTAGCATTTAAACTGGACCAAGTCTTAAATTTATTATATTTATAATCGTAATATATTATTGTTTAATTATATAAAATTGATTTCCCATTATTTGCTTTAAACAATATCTTTTTTTATTAAATCCGAAAGAGTAAGTGTTTAAGTTTACTTAAAATTAAAAATATATTTATCTATGTTTATCTAAATACATTTTCAAAGAGATTTAAGGCGTTAAAAATGGATTTTGTAAAATATTTATGGTTACTACTATTTTAACCGCAACTATACACCTTCGAACCCAAGCACACACACACACGCACACACACACTGGCCAGCTGATAAACATTATTAAAAAAGGCGCGCGCCGCATTTTTGTTATTTTCCTCGTATTTTGCCCCTTTTCTCGTGTGTGTTTTCTGTCACTGACTCGCTTTTTATGCTTTTGCTTAAACTTTGCACCCCCAACCCCCGTCCCGCAACGGCAAAGAACAATAACTATGACCAGCCAAACGGCTTGTTTAATAATAACAATAAAGGCTGGAAAATAAAGGCAGCACCAAAATCGTAAAGAAAGATTGGGATAGAGCGAAGAGAACTCAAGCATACCCTGGAATATTTTCAGAGACATTTTAGGTACAGAAAATGTAAAAAATATATTATATTAAAAAAAAAAAAAAATTTCAAAAGATTTGTCATATTTTGATCTTTCAATTAAATAACAACTTAAAGTATTTACAAATATAAGTAAGGTCTTGAGCTGGTTTGAAATTTGTTTAGATCATGTAAATAATAATAAATAAATTCTACGTTAAAATAGATAAATGCCACACCAAAATCCTTGTTTGCTTGGGAAAATCGATGTATTTCTTCCAATAGTACAAATCCTTTATATTCATTTATTTCTTAAAATAAATTCAAGTTTCTTGTTGGAATCTCAGGAGGTAAGCCCTAGTAATACTTCTTCGTTTTTTATTTATTTTTTATCACAACCAATATACCCCCTTATCGTAGGGGGTATCCCGCGACTTGTGGCCAAACAAATGCCGTTAGCTGGTAGAATGCGTCAGTTTACAGTTTGCTTTTTGGCGAAATTCCCCGCTTTTTATGCACGGGGGCCAAGGGAGTGGGTGCAAACTGTTTACTGCCACAGAAAAAAAAAGGAAAATAATAATAATATATGACACAACAAGTGGGCCAACGTCAACGCCAACAACAGTCCAGTGCCCGTGCCAGTCGGGCCCCCAGTTTATTCACCGAAAATGAGAGGTAAACTATAGTAAATGGCACTCGGTACGGCGGAAGTTCCATGAAAACAGATTGGATCAGGTGTCCGCAGGACCCATGGCCAATTCTCTCTAAAAACTGGTACAACACAGCTTTTACACGTAATTTATATTTCTTGGAACAAGTTAAATCATATATAACCCTGCTTAGGAATAATATGAAATAGGTACTATATATAGTATTTTAATTAAATACTGCCTCCCATTTCTTAAATAATACAAAGCCAGTAACTTTTTATAAATTATGTATCATATTAAGTATTGATTTCATATTATTTTCTAAACATATTAATAACCACTTGTTTCATATTTTGCATATGATGCAAAATTTGATAAACTTTGGAAATTGTTTATCTTGAATATATGATTTTGATTTATTCAAAATGTCATGCTGAAATGCCAAAGATAAGAAGTGGTGAATCAATGAGTGATTACTTAAGTTTACAGTCTCCCACCAACTGATAATAACAGATTGATAATCGAAAAGGGATTGAACCCGCTTGTGCTCGGAAATAAATGATTGGAGAAGCCATAAGTGGTCTATATACTTCTTTATCTATAAACTATGGTCTTAAATTAACAAATTTTCTAAAAATAGTAAGAATTAATTTGCAATGTGATGTAAGCAAGTAAATGATTTTTTTTTTTTGGTGTGGGTCACTCTGCTAGACACTTTGCAGTGTCATACCCCAATAATATTGAATAAATGTATTATTTTTTATATGTAATACAATAATAATGCTTCTAAAAACATAATACGTATTTTCAAGATTTATATAGTTTCTATTTTGATATTTCTATGATGATCTCATAAGATTTCGAGAAATTAAAGATTTAAATGAAATTAAAAACTTTTGTCTCGACCATCTTTTGTTATTATAATGAGATTATATTTTACAAGCACCTGATAATAATCTAAATAAATTAAGAAATATTAACAGCTATAGGATGCCAAATTTCAGATCTTAATCCTTCCTGACTTGGCTAATATTGCGTCTGTTCCTGAGCCCTTTTCAGACGGAGCTCGGGCCTCGTTAGAAACCAATTGACTTTGTCGGATCAACGACACTACTCTTGGGACTCGGTCTGCGAACAGAGTCTGGCCATAATTTGGGCATTGTGTGCACCCGGAAGGCCTCAGGATAGTCGCCGATTAGCGCACGCGCCGCCTTTCCTCGGGTGGCCGCAGGTAGAGATCATATGGCCAAAACACCATTCCTCCAGATACAGATACAGCCTGTCCGGGGTTTTTATGATACTGCGGCGTCGGGAATTATGACGGCGGCGCAATCAATAGATGGATGGTTGATGCAACACCGGGGCCGCTCTGTCACCAAATTGATTGCCCCGTGATGAATAACCCGTAGCCGTACCCCTGTCCGTGCACGCACCCCGAATCCGGACCCCGCACTCCCACGTACTCCACTTCTTGACGGGGCTGCTCTGCGATAAGCAGGTCTTAGTTGGCCAGCGGCCGGGCCTCGCAGCGTATCTGCGTTTATTTTGGGGGTTTTCCAGCGTAAAAGACCTCGTGCCGTGGGCTAATTTCGTCAGGCGCCGAAGCATCGCTGCCATCTCTAATCACCCAATCACCTGGCCTGGCCGCCGCCTCTCCATGCGGAGGACTGCTGCGCTGCCATTGTGCATCATCACCATGGTCAGTGGGTTTCGGGGGCTGCTACTCTCCGCTATCAGCAAGGAAAAAAATTAAGACAAGTAAGAAATACCCAGTAGATACCCGGTACTCAAAGCTTAGCGGGTTAAACTAAAAAAATATATATCACAAGGCTTTATCACCAGGATTATTACTTAAAAAACAAAGGTTAACATTCTAGAAAATTGAAAAAAATGTTTCCAAGACTTGAACCCTTTTTGTGGCGAGTGCAAGCGAGATAGATAGAAAAGGTTAGAACTTTATGGTCTTATAACTTCTATGTTTATTATGCAATATTTCTCAAACTTTCAAAAAGCATTTGCTACAGATTAAAGAAAATTTAATACAAATATCAAATTATAAAAAAATATTTAATATTACAACTCAAATTAAAAATGCTTAACATAGAAATAGCTTTGATTGTCATTTTCTTGGTGTATAAGGATGCAAAATAATTTATGTTAAATATAACTTAAAGTTTAAATATAAATGTAGATTTTTTCCTAAGTGTATTTATGAATCAGAATCCATCCAGCGGATACAAGTCAGCAACAGGGCAGCACCACATCTAGAGCCAGAGCTAGAGCCCCTCGAGTGGCGGCGTCATCGCCATCGTCAGACGCCCTCCATTGAGTATCGAACCGAGAGCTCCAGCCATCCAGCCAGCCAGCGATCTAACCATCTAACCACCTCCATAAGCGATAAGCAGCTGGAGAGCGCAGAGTCCCCTATACACCACATATAGCCTATATATACATATAGTATCTGGTGGATGGGGCGGCAGGGGGCGGCAGGGGGCGGCAGATAGGAGCCGTTCGAGTACTTCGCTCGAAATCGTTGTCGAACACACTCACTACCGAGTTCTGCTAACTCGATTGTGGTTTCACATTATCTGGGATCTTTGGAATTTTGTGAAAAGTATCGGTGCGCCGCAGAAAGGGCGTGGGGGGGAGTATCCGAAAAGCGCTTTGTAAGATCTATCGACACAGTTAGTCAGCGGATAAGCAAAGGTGTGTGGGCTGCGATAAGAGCGGGAGTTTCGCGATGCCTCCTCCTCGCAGGTGATCCATTCCAGAGTCATTGTAGGATTATCCAAACAGGCTTTCCAGTGATGTTCCAAGGAAGTTCAATCTTCTGGAATGACTCATCTGGGGAAAGAAGGGTTTCCTCCAGGCAGCTGTAAGGCTGGCTAATGGAGATTCTTCGGGGAAAGTCCCCCGAAAATCGTAGCAATTATTAAATTATAGCAACTTTAAGGCCAGGAAGAAGATCGATCGTATGTTTGGTGAGTATTTCAGAAGGTCCTAAAAAATTAGCTATGAAACTTAATAAGGTGCTATGAAACCTTAAGGTGATCTAAAGCTGATCTTAATGTGATCTTACAGTGAGCCCAAGGTGATCTAAAGGTGATCTAAATGTAATCTAAAGGTTATCTAAAGGCGGTATAAATGTTATATAAAGCTGATCCCAAGGTGAACTTAAGGTGATCTAAATGTGATCTAAAGGTGATCTAACTGTGATCTAATGGCGATATAAATGTGATCGTAAAGTAATCCAAAGGCGATCTAAACGCGATCTAAATGTACTCTTGGTGTGATCTAAAGGTGGTCTAAGGGTGATCTAAAGATAATCTTACCGTGATCTTAAGGTGATCTTATGATAATTTTAAAGTGATCTAATGGTGATCTTACCGTGATCTTAAAATGATTTTATGGTAATCTTATGATAATTTTAAAGTGATCTAAAGGTTTTCTTACCGTGATCTTAAGGTTATCTGAAGGTAATCTATAGGTGATCATAATAATATTCATAATAATAAGTGATTCATCTATCTATTTATTAAAGTCATCTATTAAGTTATTTAAAAAGTAATCTTGAATGATCAGTGGCTTGATGAACTCTTTGTGAAAACTCTGAAGAATTGCAAGTAGAAGATCTTTTTTGGTCTTAATAATATATCAAATCTTCCGTGTGTTCAATGTTTTATCTTAGTAATAATTAAATAAGGATTCAAGGAACTCTAAGCTCTTGTCTTAAGGATTACCTAAGTCATAATGGTTTATTAATCACTGATCATTGAAGGTAAATACAATCTGAGAAGAATTTGCCTTAAATATTATGCTTCTTAAGAAAAAATGCACCTGTTATCGAGTACTTGAAGATGAGTCACAGTTTCCAGCTCCGAGATCATCTCAGTTTCATTTTCCGTCGAAGCTCCAGTTTCTGTGTTTCCGCTTTCATTGTGGGCCTATATAACCGTAGACTCTGCCCCTATCCTAAGCACTTTCGGCGCGGCTTTGGCCTTGACTCCGATGATCGTGTGGATCGGATTGTTTGGCCAGCGTTTTTTTTGTTTTTCCTTTCTTTGCTGCTTTGATGTTTTCGTCTTTCCCACAGTCACAGTGCCAGTGCCAGTCGCATTCGCGGTTTTCGCAGAGAGCGAAACACAAGCCGGCCGCTTATCAGGCAATAAAATATAAACTCAAAACTCTGCGAGCGGCGTCGATTGCAAGATTTATCACAGCGCAAACGGAGACGATCACGGCCCGGCATCGGCATCGGCATCGGCATCTCACGGAGTCGGAGTCTGGTCGCTCGTCTCCGCCGGAGAGTCGCGTCTATACACGTGAAGAAAAAATAAAATATTACATATTATACTAAGGTTGTGTGAGAAAAATTCAGTTTTTTTTTTTTTTATTAGTTTCTAAATAATATTTCGTAATATACTCGTATTTAGATGCTAGAATAGAACCAAGTGGCTACATATGAGACGAAAAATAGCTAAAATGTTTGTATTCTTGCATAAAAAATAGCTATGACTAAAAAAATAGGTATTAAACTCTAACAAAGTCTAGATTTAGTCATAAAATTACAATGTGACTTTCCTGGTGCTTTGTTCACACTCTAAGCATGCTTTGCGTGTGCCGGCAGAGGCTGACTCGCGAGTCAGGGCTTTGGGCACCACTGCTTTAGGAAGATAGCAAAAAACCCATGTACAATTTTTTCGAATAATTGTTTCTAAGTAATACTTTTCCCTAAGTGCACTTCGCGTCTCGTCTTCTCATATTCCTCTGCCAAAATACATTGCTCATTAGGTTTTGGGTTATTGTCACCGGCGACAACAAAAGCAAAGAGCAGAAACAGAAACAGAAACAGAGACGAGGCTGAGACTGAGACTGAGACTGAGGCAGCATAGCGATGGGGTTGGGGACATCATCGTCTTGGCTGGGTGCTGATGTTGATATTTACTCAAGTGTAATTGCGAATTGTAAATGCGACAACACAGATGCTCTCGTAATTGGGATTGCGATGGGAGGATGATGGTGATGGGTTCGGAGTATGCGAAATGCGAGGCGATCAGGGACGGATTCGGGGAAGATCTTTGAGATTTGGGGTTTTGGAAATATAACTGCTTCCCCCAGATTATTAATAATAATTGTTAAAATATTTTTAAAGACTAAATAAACTTATTTTATCCCCTTATCTTTGCTTTTATTATTAATAAAATGCTATCAGGACTTTGGAAATATTAAATAAACCTTAGAAAACAGTTTAACCTTTCAAAAAAAAATTGCTAAAATATTTAAATTCCTTAAAATTAGTCTGAGAAAACACGAAATCCCCCACTGAGTCAGATATGATGCCTATGATCTTTTTGGTCCAAACAGGAAAGGTGGCTAGTACCCGAGAGATATTGACTAATGAGTATCTGTATCTGTGGCTGTATCTGCGGCACTGCCTTGCGCTATTTGTATCTTTTATCTGTGAAAATAAACGTTCAAAGTTTTGTTTTTTTTCTTAGTTTCGACTTTATTGTTTGAACGTTGATTGTCAACTGATCGGTATTTACCATCCGAGCCATCAGAGCTTCGCTGTATCTGTATCTTCGATTTCAGCCGCATTCAGATACACTTAAGCAAATAATCGCATGTGGCGGAATCTCTCAGTATCTCTATATCTCTCCCGAAACGCTGTTTTCTTTTGGGCCAAGCCAGGCCTTGGATTTCTCGGCTCTCGGCTTTGTTTTTGTTACCTTTATCGATTATTGCATCTCAACCTGAGTTGTATTTTTCCCGTGTCCCCTGTCCCCCTCCTCTCCTGTTGCCAGTTTGTTTTCCCAGCGCCAACACAGACATCTCCATCTCCATCACCATCACCATCATCATGATGATAAATTATGGCGATCATCGACATCGATGTCGATGTCAACCTGAACGGAGTTGAGCTGGGCTGAGTGACTGATAAGAATGTTTGCTAATAAGCTGGGCAAACAGTCACCTTTCACCAGCACCCACCCCTGGAGCACCTAACAGATACTCCTCAGAGACAACTCACCGATTGTTGACACTCTCATCTTGGTGTGTTTTTGAGCAACATCCCAGCATTTGTCGTTAGCTGGGTTTTGGTGTTACTTACAGATTTTATAGGGACTTCTTAAACTACAAAAATGTATAAATGATTTAAGGTTGCTTTCTTGCTTGCTTTCTTCCAGAACAGTGGTGCCCACAGACCTAACTCGCAGGTCAATTTTTTTTAGGACAATTCCTAGTATGTAAACAAAACACCAGTGGTGACAAATGCTAAATTGAAAGCTAAAGCTAGCCCTTTCCGAGGTTAATAGCTTTTTTTAAAGGCTTGGCTATTCTTTATGAAATTTTACATAAAATGTTTCTTATTTTTTCTATTTTTAAGCCACTTTGTTCTATTTCTTACTCTCACAATGTTTGCAAATACATTTATATTGTTGTTTTAATGGTTATTAAAACATTCTCATCGGACGGTTCCTTATATTTTCTAGTATATGTATTATATCTGTACAACCTGCTTAGTCTTTTTCTTGGTGAAAATTATCATCTCCACAGAGTCGAGTGAGCAGAGAGCTCTTTCGAAATAAATTAAAGTGAAAAGCATCTTGGTAGCCTTGAGTTTCGAGAATTTCTGATCACAGTAGTCCTTTGCTGCTACATCCCGAAAGGAATTATTTTGGCGATGAGTTGGCTTAATAAACCAAGTTCATTTCTATGCCAGTAAATAATACATTCCATATACTTATGTTGGGGTCTTCCTTTCAGATTTATTTGGGGTGAAACACTGAGACAACAGAATTTTCTTTTTTGTATGATTAAACAGTGATTAAACTTCGCAACGTATATTTAACATATGTGTCAACTTCGGCTATCTTCGGGTTTTGCTTCCCAATTTAGTTTATAAAAAAGCCTTATATAACCCATGTGTAGCTTACATCTGTAAGAATGTATCCCTCTTGCAAAATACCCCTCCAAAATAACCCACTGATAAGTTATCGATGGAAGCATTTAAGAACATATCTTCAGCACACATAAGAAATCATTCGGGGAGAATTTATTCATTTCTGGCTACTAGTCAATTTTAACCCTCTATGAATGGCGGAATCTGGTCTTCTTTCATGTGTCCCAGGGGAGAGGCCTGCCCAGGGTCCTCGATGCCCAGTCGGCAGCGAGCCCTGGCTCCCCTCTTGGTGGCCGTCTTTCGAGTGGGCTTTCTTCCTGGCCGTGGCTTTCTTCTAACTGGGCCTGGCCTCATCCTCGGGCAGCGTTTGGTCGAGTACCTCGTGGGCTTCCTCATCGCAGCCTTACGTTTGCGGGCCGCAGCACATGGCTTGGCCTTTTTTGACTTCTTCACCAAACGTTTCTTCGCCAAGCACGGCTTGCGCTTTGCGATTTTCCTCTGTTTATTCATCACGAAAATTTATAAAAAAGTTTTGGGGAAAAACTAAAAGAAATATAACTTGAAATTTTGTACAGCTCCAAAAAATTTGGTTGTGCTCTCTACGAGACTTGGACTGATTATGAGTTTGAACAGGCCCGAGGGTTGGGATGTAGCAGCAAAGGCCTACTGTCATCAGAAATTCTAGAAATTCAAGGCTACCGAGATGCCTTTTACTTTACTTTATTTCGAAAAAGCTTTCTGCTTTAGCTGAGGCTTCCTGCTGAAACTCACAGCTAATTCAAGCCCCTATTTCTTGCAGTGTGTGCGCGATATCTGAGCCGCCATCCTCACCGCACATCGCCACCCACTGGCGGAGGTGGAGGCTTCAAAGGCGCCGCCTGGCCGCAGATAACGCGGATGTAGATGCGGATGTGGATGTGGATGTGGATGTGGATGTGGATGCGTAGGTGTAGCTGTGCCTGGGTGTGTGTGGGAGGGGTGTGTGTGCCAGAGGGGTGTCGCTCTCGAGTACGCAACGCGTGTGTATTTGCACACCTCACACTCCCTTATCGTGGGCCATATTTTCACAACTTTGGGTGGGTGTTGGCCCCACAGATGTACCTCTCTTAACCCCATACACCCCCCTATATCTTTTTTGTAACCCCCCTTTTTTTGTTACCCCTTCATGTGTCATTAGCTCTCGACTCATTAGCAGCTCCAGCGAGATAAGACCACGCTGACAGGAAAAAAATCAGATCACAGCCATGGGTTTTGGGAATAAAAATATATATGTTATGATATATGAAATATTTTATAATATTTGCATACCTATTTTTTATTTTACAAAATTAATTCTTATGTAAATAAGGTTTTCGGAACTATTTTTTAGTGTTAAATATTCCCCTAAAATATTCATTAAAAGCATAATCATTTCGGCCCCTCTCTTCAGACTTTTCAGACTTTTCAGACTCTTCTTTCTTTGTTTTTCGTCACAGAGTTAATCACCCGAAGTTCCTTATATATCAATCATCTGACCAAACCGGAGGCGGAGGAGGCCTTCCAGATACGACTCAGAGACTCAGGTTTTGGGGAAATCGAACTAAAAAATAGAAATAGAACGCGTTCTGGCTGCCCTGATAAGCCACGTCCATCGCAGGTGCTCTAATTGAATTTCTGTTCTGGGCATTAATGAGAAAAATCATTCCCAACCGCGCCGACTGGCGGCGATAAGAGAGCAGCCCCGAAAAAAAATATAAGAAATATATATATATATGTATATATTTATATAACAAAATGGGCGGCGGGGCCAGTTATCGGTTTATTTTTGGCAGCGAACTTTGAGATGTCCGAACGAAGATCAATCAACGGCGGGCTTCTCCGGGAGAATTACGCAGGGGGAAGTACCTGCCATTATTGTTTATGGAGCTTGTCAAGGGAAACTCTGAGGAATTAAGGACTGGCTGAAAGGTATTTACCAATATTAGAAGGCATTTTTCTGCCTTAATTTTTAGTAATTTTTCCCAAAGCCCAAAAGACGTCAGATGCCTTTATTATTTTTCCATGGAACACTGGAAAAGGGAGTTCCGAGCTCCGGACTATCCCCTAGCGCACTTTATCTGGGATATATTCTGGGGCCGACCTCTAGCTTTACCTATTTCCTATCGATGATAACGCTGGGATCCACCGCCGATCCGCGATATCTGAAATGAGCTTGGCCCTGGCACTGGCACTGGCACTGGCGCGTCATCCGAAAATTTTCCCCCAAACTGCGACAATATTACGTACGAGTTCGAGTATATATAGCCATAGCCCTCGATCGGTTTACATTCGTGACTGGGCATCGTTGTCATCAAACAGCAAACAGAAGACGACAGAAAACACAGAAAGCCGTGAGACTTCTAAGCCATAAAGCCGACAGCTTTATGGCCAGACAGCGAGAGAATCGAGTTGGGGAAATATATAGACTGGCTAAATATATATAGAGCAAGTTATCGGTGCAAGTTACAGACCCTCAAAGTTAATGGCAAACCTATACTGTTTCCCCTTCAAACTGAACAGAGATATATGGAGTATAGCTTACAATTCTTCAGATACTTTCCGTAGAATCAAAGAATAGTTTTTAATTCCAACTCCCTAACATTGAAGTACCTCAAGATCACGTAACCCGCAGATCCCTCCGAAGAATCGATGACGCCAAAGACTGCGTCTGCGACTGCGATTCCGATTTCGATTCCCATTCTTTTCAGCCTGTCCTCTCTTCCGCCGATAAGATATTTCGCTTTGAATGATGATGTGCCGTTGTCATATGTATGTCGTCCCCCTCGAAAAAGCTTTTCGGGGGATTTGTCAGGGCGTTAGATAATATCTGCGCTGGCCCGCGGCAGTTGCCAACGGCGTAACGCTCGTCTTCTGAGCGAAAAAAGAAAGAGTAGGCCTCATTTGGTATTTTATTTATTTTGCGCACTAAGATCGCTCACAACCTGATGTCATTCGGATGTATTTGTATCTGTAGCCGTACTTGTAACTGTATCTGTGAAGATTGGAATTATCTTCCTAGAGAACAATTCGATCTATCTGTAATAAAAGTACAGGGATGCCTCAGTAGCTCGAATTTAAATGATTTGAAGTTGAAGTCCCACTGCCTTTTGTTAGTTAAATATATATACAGGAAGCTTTTTATCTTTATATTTTTATTGGAATTAAATTGATTAAAGTTTTCCTGTATTGTAAATAGCAGTGAAGATGAAAGCAGTCATAAAATACATTAAAAAACTTCAATACCTTAAAAAATACATACATGACATACATTAAACTACTTAAATACCTTTAAAAAATCAATTTTAATCAATAATTATAATTAATTCTTTAAAATATATTTAAATAACGTGTATCTTTGGGGATATTTTATTAACTTATTATTTCCATTTTAAAAAGCCAAGGAAAATCTGAATTAATTAGGAAAACTATGTTAAACAGGGATGTCCAAGCTGGGCCCTTCGGTGCAGAAGCTCTCCACATTTCCATCTGGCTAAGGACAACCACAGAAGATACCAGCGAGAATCCCTCTCATGTTAAGAATAAAACCAGACAAAAATAGTAGATTCAAATAATAGGTTTTTTCCCTTTTAAGAAGCGAGGAGAAGCAAAGCAGGGATGCCCCGACTGTGGCCCTTCAGCGCCGATATTTAAGGAAGTCCACCGAAAGCTCTCTTAGGAACAGTATTTGTGACAATCAGGCCAGAGTCTGTGGAGTGGCGAGCAAACAACTGAAGTACTCAGGGAATGGGAGAAGTATCTCTCTATCTGTGGAACCAAAACAAGGGTTCCCCCCCAGCTCCCGCTCCATATAGTGTATCTATGAGGTTGCCCTCCCAGAACAAATCCCAGGTTGTAATGTGCGCGCCCCCATTTATCAAATGTTGAAAATCTGGCGTCGCCTTCGATAAGGGTAAATAAGAAAATGGCCAGCGATGTGGGTCGCCCCACTAATGTCTGTATATATGTGTGCTTGTATCTGTATCTGTATCTATGGGGTGTATCTGCGGCCGAACAATCGCCGTCATTGAGGGAGCCTCAACGCCAGTCGCCTTCGCCATCGCCTTTTCTCTGGAAGCTCAAGTGGCTCATTATAATTGAGGGAATCGAAATCGGCTGGCGGTATTTGCCCAAAAGCTGCTTAGGCGCCACGAATAATGCCACCCAATCGCCCAGCAACCACACCCGCCGAAAAAATGCAACACAAATAAAGAAACGAATATCTTTCAAATACAAATACACAGGCCTCGACGAGACACGACAGATCCCCAGCTCGTGGGACACTCGACTCGACCAAGAAGTTATATCAACGTCGGCGTCGACCCGTTTATCATTCTTTTTATTTTATTTTTCTGTTTCGCTTCGTTTTGCCCCTCGGTTTATGGCCGTCTCATGTGATAAATATATGGCAAAAGCGTTCGAAGTTCACCCAATACCCAGTGACTAACCCCATGATAGAGGGAAGCCATAACCGAACCCCAGCGAAACGATAAACTCAAGGGCCCGAAGTCGGTGACTGGGACAGAGAGATCTTCGCACCTACCTAGGCGAGCCTAGTTGGGAGATTCGTAGGAAAACCATATGATTCTTAGTGGAATTATATATCATTGTTAGTTATTATTAAAGGGAATTGCTATACATAAAAAATTGCACGGTTTCTTTTATACATACGAATAAACTCTCTCTAAAATTTGATATAAGTAATAGAAAATGACATTGGTATTCTTCATTTATGAAATTTATCCGATATCGATATCTTTCATATCTTTCGATATCACATATCATCGATAATCCTCAAATAATCCTAATTCAGAAAGCTTTTACCTAATCTGTGTGTAGATTTAGGTCTCCCTTATAATAAATAGTAAAGAGTCATCGATACCATCCGATATTCATCGATAAGTATAAGAATTGGCAATATATCAAGATTCCTTTAAAAAACATATAATTTAATCAGCTAAATGGTTTGAGAAAATGGGATTCAGGTATATCCAATATTTGCTTTCATTTGATGTATTTATCCAATATCGATACCAATCGATTAAATGTAATTATCGATAACTATTCGAATTGGAGATAATAAGAAAAATTAATTCTTAAAAAAATATGATTTTATCAGCTTAAAAGAAGAGAAACTCTTGGGAATATGCGATTCAGGTATACCGAATAGAGTAAATAGTATAAAGACATCGATACCTTCCGATATCATTTACTCATCGATAACCCCAAAAGTTTCTTCCGGTTCCACAAAGCTCTCCCCTAGTCCGAGTGGCAATGATCCCACCGCATATACTTGTATCTATAGGTAGAGCCCAGCTTTTGGATATAACGATCGATTGCACAGAATCAGCGAATTTCGCCACAGCCGAAATGTGAAAAGAGCTCACTCAAGTGCAAGTCTAAACCAAGTCTAAACTCAAGATATCAGCCCCTTTCGGCTTCGGGGCGGTAATACGAGAAGCCCTCCATCATCGAAGTCCGCATAGAATTCGAGTACCAGAAAACTGCATTGCCAAGATAAAATTCAGGCCAACAGCAAAAAATAAAATAAGAATTCAATTAAATAAACTCGCATTTAGATTCGCTTCGGAGATCGCTCTGTGTCCAAAGCCCTCAGAATCACAATGAAATCGGAGATCGGGTAAACAGGTGAGCAGGTGGGTCAGACGTGGATGCATGATTAATATCTGGGCACTGGGGACACCAGATACTTCGCTCCACTTGCCAGACACGTGCTGGGCTGGAGCCCCAGAAAATCTAGAGAAAGAGAAGCAGAAGCCACTCGCTGGGGCGATGTCGATTCTCCCGCCGATGATTGTTTACTTTGCGTGGAGTCTACGCGGGTCAATGGCTTTCGTGCTGCAGCCATGCACTGCAAAAATTAATGGGGATTGATCTATAAAAAACAACAGCTTATGTGAACCAATTGAAGTAATTTTCATATACTTTTCTTACTAACTTCTTACCAAGAAGCAAACTTTGCGGTACTACAATAATTTCAAGTTGAATTTAACAATTTAGAATTTTCTTTTCGATATAAAATCTTATGAATAATGACAGTTTCTTATCATAAATTTATTGAATATAAATTTCTGATTTCGATAGCATTTCCTTGCCCACAAAAAAAAAAAAAACATATAAATATTTGAATATATATTCCTGTAATCTGCTGAGATTGTGATCCGCGCGAATAAACGAATAAAAATATATCGTAACTGCGTCTTGGCTTAGATTTCGCTGATTAATCGCATTTCTTATATAGATCAATGATCGCCATATGCATCCACGTAATTACCTGAGTATATTTTTCTGTCCACTCATGGATTCTCGCTTTTGCATGGCCACAAATTCCTGGAAGCGATCCGATTCCGATTCTGATCCAAACCAATCCGATTTACCAAGTTCGCTTCCAAGTTCCCAGGGCGAAGATGACCGCAAATGTTCAATCTTATCGCTGCGATTTCGGGGCCCCCGAGTTACTCTGGCCCGATCCGATCCGATCCGGGCATTATCGAGAGTCCCCGTAATTATGGTAATGTGCTGCTCGCTTGGCTCGTTAAAAATGGTCAACCGCAGAGAGGTTCCGGGGAATCTGTTTGAACTCGAGTGACAGTTTTTTTTTTGGCCTTAAATATTGTTATTATTATGGGTTTGTTGAGGGTTTATAAGACTACTTATGAGGGGTTTTTTTTCTGGATATTTCTAGGGGAAACTGGGCCCTGGAAAAGTAAGATTCAAGATGGGGACTCTATAAAGCACTCTATCTTGGGCTCTTTAATTTAGACGATCTTTCAGTTTTAAAAAAATAATTAATCTAAGGCTGAAGACTTAATAGCTTAATCTAGTTCAATTAAATCCGAAATACTTCCCCAGTACGAAGTAGGGTAACCAGATTTGCTTATCTCTGCGGCTCCTGTGGCATCCACACATTGACTGATGTTATGGTTTGACTTTGTTTGTTTTTTGGTTTTTTATTATTTTTTATGATTTCTTCCAAGCCATTTATGTATGTCATTTGCCTTTATCAAATCGGTGGCCAGATGGAGAGCCCAACCGCAAATTTGTGGGCACTTCTTCGCCTGATTACGATGCTGTCCCGTCCCATTAGTTCGCATATAGTTCGGGGGCAACTGAACGATCGCCCAGCTGTTTCTCTAACCGCAGAGGAGTATTTTTTCCACAAGTGGCAGATAGTTCGATTGATTTGCACTGTTTACATAAACGCCGCACAAGGTTCTTCCTTATGGGGCCCCATAATCTGGCGGCGCCTCTTCACCAAGAAACCCAAATCTATACACAAATATTTTACAACCAGCGTCGCCGGCGACGACGGCTGCGAAATGCAATTAACTGGAAATTGCAGCCAGCGCGCTATCGGTGTTTAGGAAAAAAATAAAAAAAATAAGAAATAAAAACAAATATATATGGGAATGGGAATGGGAATGGGAAGGGAGACTGGCAACGACATCGGCTGGCCACGCCAATCAGTCGGATGAGCTTAGCTGCCGCGTGTCTCCCGGAGCAGAGTGCACCCACAGCTACTCCCACTCGAGGCCCAGCTCCTCATGAGCGTGTGACACCAGCTTTCAAAATAATTTAAATAATATTAGTTGAAGTAATAGCCCAGGAACAACCAATTAAAGCTAAGTAATGGCCTTAATGTCACAAAGGGGTTTTGAAGAAATATATAATTAAATTAACTACATAATGCATGAAAAAAGGTTTAGAAAAGCTACAAAAATGCAATTCTAGCATGTTGACAAAAATAAATTACAAATAACTCAAACAGTTCCAATTCGACACGCTGTGCTTCAGTTTCAAGGCTAGGTATTTTACAGCTTAGTGCCGAAAACGAAACTATTTGAATTATTTGTAATTTGTTTTTGTTAACGTTACTATTAATCGTCACTAAATTTGATATCAGAAACTTTTGAAGTTGAAGGTGCCATCGTCACTTTAATTTCACCTCGTTAAGAGGTGTTTTTACTTGATTTTAACTAGCCATTGAAAAGTAATTCTTCTTTTTCCGAGGTAAATAGCTATTTTTAAAGGCTTCACTATTCTTTATGAAATTTTACATGAAATGATTCCTATTTTTTTATATTTTTAAGCCACTGGGTTCGATTTCCTACTCACACAATGCAAATACATTTATATTGTTGTTTTAATGGTTATCCTTATGTATATTTTATATACTCGTATGTATATTTTATATTTTTACAACCAGCTTAGACTTTTTCTTGGTGAAATTTATTATCTCCACAGAAAGCTCTTTCGAAATAAAATAAAGTGAATAGCATCTCGGTAGCCTTGAGTTTCGAGAATTTCTGAGCACAGTAGGCCTTTGCTTCTACATCCCAGCCCTTGGGCCTGTTCAAACTCATAATCATTCGAAATATCCAAGCGTAAACAACATTCTTTAGAGCCCAAAAAATTAAATTCGTTGTACAAAATTTTAAGTTACAGTAATTTTTCTCGAATACATTTTTGTAAATTTTCGTAGATTTTATTAAAATGCCACCGAAGACAAAACACGCGAAGAAGTCCATAAAAGCAAAACCATGCGCCGCGGCAAGGAAACGTAAGGCGGCGATGAGGAAGCCCACGAGACACTCGATAAAACGCTGCCCAAGAATGAGGCCAGTTGGAAGGAAGTCGCGTCCCAAAGGAAGAAAGCCGACAAGGAGGACCACCACCAAGAAGAGGGGAGCTCCTCGCTGCCGATAGAAAGCTGAAAAATACTTAATACTACTAATACCAGAAGGTAGCCCGAAGAGTTCCCCACCCCATGCCGTGTCATACAGTCTCTGAAGAGCCAGCAAACTCGACGGCTCTGTTCGATTATCGAAATCAGCCGGAGGAAATCGTGCTTTCCTGCGCCGACTCTGGCCCATAAAAAAACAAAAAAAATAGAAAGAAACTACATACACCTCACCTGAGTCTCCGGCTTCTGCGTCTTTGGCTCTGCCCCAGATATATGCCTGGTAACGACTACGAACTCTGAGGGCTATATAGATAGATCAATTGCCGGCCGCTGACTGCCGGTTTCTGGTATGCGTTCTGGTTCAGTCACGGGGACTTGCTTAACAGATGTGCCCACTTATCGACGGCCTGATAGGGGCTCCTCCTCCTCCTCCTCGGCCCCGAATAGTTTCACAAATATAAATAGCGCATACGCAGTGGTTGCCCATTTCCCAATGCGATCGATTGTGGGATCGACGCTTGTGAGTCACCACCTGACAAGGGGATCTAAGCATCGTAGAAGCCAGCGAGATATTTGCACCTGTAAACCTAGTTAGTCATTGAAGGTGATTCGTTTTAGCTATGGGTTTTTTATTTGGAATGGTATGCTTTTTCCAAGTTCCTATTATGGTATTTTAGGTTGCTAAACCTCTTCAAATATTAATTCCCAGACTTCTAGCCCCTTTTAACTAGCATTTCCAGCCAACATAACCACACTTCTTGGCGTTTCCCTTCCAGCATGGGTATCACTGGCGCAGGTCTAACCTCAAAATGGCGTGTACAAATTACAGAACATTTTGAAATAAATAATATCAAACCAATTAATTATTTAAAGCTTTTCGTATATTTTTCAGCATTCTAAGTTATATGTTAGAGCTTCAAGTTAACCTAACCTCACTTAGAAGTTCTTTATTTACAACTTTAAGCCACTCTAACCTCAAAATGCAGTATTTAAGTTTCAAAGACGTATTTAATGGTCGAGTAGCATGAGTTTATTTGCAGGACTCTAGGATATATTTTAAAAACAGTTTTAAGTACAAACATAACCTCACTTATGTTATTTTTTCCCCCTTTAAGCATGGGCATCACTGTGACTAACCTCAGAATGCAACTTAAAAGTTACAGAAACTTAAAAAATACCAAACCAATTCATATATTATATATTTCAGGATTCTAGAATTCATTTTTAATACGGTTTTCAGTCAGCATAACCTCACGTTCGATTTAAAAGTTACAGAACCTTTTAAAAACCCGAACCACTTCATATATTTAAAACGCAGGTAGTTCAGGCTTATTTCTCTAGGATTTCTAGGACTCTAGGATCTATTTGAAATACAGTTTTCAGTCAATATAACCTCACTTAATTTATTTTCCCCCCTTTAAGCATGGGCATCACTGTGCTGGCATGACTAACCTCAAAATGCATGTGCAGCTCTGGCCCCATTGAGTCTGTTGGTTAAACATCCATCCGGGGATATGTGTACAACCCTGTATATAGTGCATATATGTACTATATGCATATATATTCTTTGTCCATCCATATTGATTTTCTTCAGCTGCTGTTTTTACTGCTCCTCATTGTTGTTGCCACATAATGCTGCAAAGTGCTTGGCATTGATGGGTGGCAACCCCAGAGCTCCTTTCTTTTGCCAGAGGATATAGAGAGCCATACACATACATATACAGAGAGAGGGGGAACGTGTGTGTGTGCAAGCGAGAGAGCAGGCGAGTGGGACAGAGAGGCAGCTAGCGAGAATGGCGCAGTGAAGTATTTATCAGAGCAACATCAGGAATTCAGAGGAACTTTTGCCACGACGACGTGGCCATATACACCACATCTACATCGTATAAATATATATATGTATATGTACGAATGGGGGGGTGGTTCGCCGGGATGATGGGGGTGGGGGGTTAGGGGTGGGGGGTGCTATGTACCAGCGGAGAATCGGCCAAGGCAACAACAACAGAAACACACGAGGGAACAACGAAACCAACGACGAGAAACGAAGACCGACGACGTCATCATCCCTGGATGGGTGGGCCTGAGGACCAGGCCGAGGGCCGGGGGCGGGGGGTTGGGGGTGCCAGGTGATGGCAGGGGGTGGTGGTTGCACAGGTGGGTAGAGGTCACACAGAGGGTAGTGGCTGAGCCGAGCCGAGCTGAGCTGAGCTGCTGTGCGGCTCCTCTCTCTCTTTTGTATTTATTTGAACACTGCAAGAAAAGGGAAACGTTGGCATTCAAAGGGAAAAGATATAATATTTATGTATTTATATTTATTTATTACATTAGCAACGTATATATTTTGTATGTACTTTGGTTCTACATGGGATTTACCTTGAATATTGATCAGTATCAGGTTAGGTACGATTTGTAAAGCTTTAAAGTAAGTAAATCTACATAATCAATGTCACTCGATAGGAAATTATGAGACGATTACTCGCTTATTAGAGATGTGTTACTGACGATTACGTTTATTTTCAAAAGATGTTTATCGATAACTAAGAATAAGCTGCCGATCGCTTACATTTTCGATTACTAACTATCATATCTTTCTTTGTTAGGAGTGGTTATTGTAGAACTACAAAGTAACCAAATCTCAAAATGGGCAATTATTTGATTAATGGGTTAATGATGTGCGCTTGTCGATCAAGTTAATTGTCAAACGATGTTTATCGATAACTATATTCATTTTATTCTAAACAATATGTTTGATATAATTTGGGTTTTAGATGCTAATTGTCTAGAAGATTTATCACAATAAAGTGATATACGATTTGCAGAACTCCAAAGTAAGTAAATCTAAAATAATCAATGTGTGTCGGATCGATCGATAACTAAGAATAAAGCAGAAAAAGAGATGGGCAGCTGTCGATAACTTATTTTTGATCGATTTCAAACTATTTTTCCCTAGATCCGGTTACTGTACCGAAAGAGATATTTGTCTAATGCAATGGATAACTATGTTCTCAAAAGTTTTCCACCGTGTAACCTTCCTTAGGGGGGAGGTGGCTCTCGCCGAGGGGTTGGCTTTCCGCAGAAGGTCGCCCGCCAGAGCCGCAGGGAGAAAGAGGGTGAAGGAAAGCAGAAAGCAGAAAGCAGAATAAATAACAACATCCACAGCCACAGCCACTGCTGAGCAACTGAAATAGAAACAAAAATTCTTTTCCATAGATTTTTTCTTAGAACCGAGGGAAAATCCAATTAGAAATGCCCGCAGAGGGAAATAATTCACCTGTCAGGTGGCAGAGCGCGTCACGGGGGATGAAAGGGGGCCCGGGCCCGGGCCCGGAGGAGGTCGCTGGGGGATGAGGCCCTCGGCCTTTCGGGGGGTGGCTGCGTTGTTGTGATGTGGATGGAACCTGAAACTGACGAGCTGACAAGGCTGACTAACTGAAGGCCCCGCTGCGTGCCACGGGCGGGGTACAGCCGCACACAGGTGAGTCGAGGGTCCGAGGGGGTGGCAGGTAAAATTAATGACAGACTGCAGATTGGAGGGTGGAAGCGCCGTCGACGCAGGCAGACGTCGCATTTCGGTGTGTTTTTTCTCTCCTTTCTTTTTTTTTTCGTTTCGGCTCAACTTCCTTGGATGTGGATGGTCCTCCTTCTGGTCCGCCACCACCTCCTTCCTGTCCTGGCTCGGATATATGTTTATGTGTGTATGTGGTCCCCCTCTATATACGATATATGCGGCTGTATGTGTTTGGGTAAAACGGAAATGAACCAACAGAAAACACAAGCAGAGCCATGAATCTGAAATTCTTTTGGCTCTGTGGCTCTCTTAACCTGCAGGAAAACGGGGTATTTTGGTTATGATATTGGCCTGATTTTATTAATTGTGGGTTGTAAAAACAAAATATACACAAGAGTTTAAAGAAAGCTTAAAAAAGGGAGCAAAACTAACGACAAAATAACAAAATCAATGTTTAAATATGAACGCGTCGTCATTTTGGTCCTCCGAGCCGGATTGAAGTCGAAATAATTTTGTCATACCTTAGATAATAATGTTTAAGTTAAGAAAATATGCTTTGCTTACATAAAAACAAATAATTAGATTTAATTTTCCTTCGTGGAGCAATGGGTAGGGTGCTGGACTAAGAATCTGAAGGTCCAGCAGAATTACTACCCCGAATTTCTGTGTTCTAATCTCAAGTTAAAAATGTAAACTGATGAAGATGATCTGCTATCTTCCGATTATCCTCTGAAGAAATGCTCAATTTCCCCCTTATCCTCCAGGGTATTCGATAGGTCGATTCTGGCTACCGGCTCACCTGTCTCTCCTCCGGCTTTTCCCTCCATTCAGCCCCAGTCCCAGCTCGGTTTTGGTTCGGCTTGGTTCCGTTTTTGCCTCGAGTGACATGCGGCTGACGTGGGCCTTTTGTCCTGCTGCTCGCCTCGGATGCCCAGTGGCCCTGAGGCCTCGTCCTGTCCTGGGGTTGGCACCCTCCATCCCCCATCCCCCATCCCCCAACCCCCATCCCTCCTCGGGCGCCGAGAAGTGGTTGCTCTTTTGCCAACAGTGTCCGGCAGAGACCCCACTGGCTTCGATCGCTTAGTCATCGTGCCTCTGTCTCCGATTAAATATAGATTGCGAAAATAAAAAAGCCAAAGCCAAAGCCAAATACATTTCAGAATAGCTCGCTGATGGTACGCACTCACACACTTATTTAAAATACAATCAGGACACCGGAAGGATAATGCATATGTCGCTCGCTTTTAATAGCTGACATTTTCGCAGGATTTAATAATCTGTTAAAATGACAGCACTGAAGTTATTATGTCTTTGTTCTAACAGGGAGCTTTGTATCTTTATTAAGGCTTGAGTTGATTTTAATAATTAAGGGCTTAATTGGAAAGGAATTGTGTCTTAGAGGGTATAACTTTACAATGGGTTTTATGTCGGAGATACTTGTAAGGAAGTGATATACATGTATACATTGTTAAGACATTTTTCAAGCCTTTAATTTGTAAGCCTTTAATAATTTAAGAAATAATAAATAAATTAAATTAAATGGATTAGGTTTGCCTGCGTGGAGCGTTGGGTAGCGTGCGGGACTATAAATCTGATGATCTGTGTTTAGAATTTTTGTGACTATTCTTTATACATATAAGCTTTATAATTTTACAAGCTATGAATAAATATATATATAAAATTATCTCGGATATTATTAGTTAGAAATATTTAAAAGGATTTCTCAGAGCCTTTCCTGATTGAAAAGCAATAGGGCCCTTACCTTTAAGTATTTTACCTTAATTCTATCCAACAATTTTAAAATGTTTTTCGGCATAAATTCATTTAATAAACAATATTGTTTCCTTAGAAACATAAAGCTTCTTGATTGGACTAAATCACAGCCATTTTGTAACCTAAAGATACTCGGAGGATGAGCTGCGGCTGCTTCCCAGAGAGGCTGAGCTTTTGGGCAGCTACCCTTAGTGGATGGAATACTTACTCCAAGGGAAGGGGCACCTCACTATGTACTTGAAAAGTTTGAACAAATCACAGAGAAGAGATGGCAGAAATCGGAGGACTTTCGCCAAGGGATGCAGCAGGGTCGTTGTGGGTGTTAGCTCACCGAAGGGTGGTTCAGCCAGCACCCTCTTTACCCGTGCCCCTTAACCCCCCGCCCGTTGTGTCGCCTGTGTCGTACACGTATCTGCAAAATACATTTCCAGCTGAAAACGGAAAAATCTATTAAATCAACGTTGCTGCGGCAACCAATTGCGGGCAAACGAACGAAACCACCGAAAAAAAAACACACCACACACACACACACGCGAGGAGGGGTGACTTGAGGTGGGGTGGGGGGTGGATATTGCCACCCCCGTGCGCTTCGCATTGGTGTATCTAAGTAGCGCACAGATACAATTTACAGCTCGCATTTCGTATGCAAAAAGCCAGAGCCAGCGCCACAGCAGCGAAACTTTTTTGCCGCACGCCAACCGCAGGGGGTAGTTCTCCCCCTCCCCCCTCCCCCCGGGGTTGGGGCTGCACACACACACACTCAGAGTCCGAGAGGGATGTGGGGACAGTCGCCAGATACATTTGCCGCGAATTTATCGCTGCTGTAACTTTCTAGCTGCTGCTGCTGCTGCCTCGTTATCCCTCGGCGCCTTTCCGTCCATCGAGTGGAAACTTTCGAAAAACAGGAAATTGTCGCATAGAAACACCCCCTGCCCCCGCCGCTTTCCCGCCGTTTTCCACCGTTTTCCGGACCCGCACTGCCAGCCAGTCGAAGCCCTGTCAAGATGGCAGGGCCTAGATGGCCAAAGGGCCCTAAAAACGTTACCTTAAAACTTACTTAACTTTGGTACTATTTGGCATTTCCATTGATTTTAGGAATTTTATTTTAGAAATAAAAGCCAAGAAACCAAAAATAAACATAGGAATTTTGTGAATTATTAATAATAATTTAATACCTACAACTTTTGAAGCTTTTAGAGCTGAATTCTGCTTGAATAACTAATACTAAATAAGTCACAAAATGGTTATTTATTTATTATTATTAGATATTTATTGTTTATTAAGTTTGTTGATTTCTCTAAAAAAAACGTTTTGCTGTTTCAACTTTTTCAACTTTCAACTTTTATAAAGTGCTCAAAAACATGGCAAGATCTGAAATTAATTTTGTTTATAAAATCATGAAAAATTATACAATTAAGTCATTTTATAGATACTTTTTTTAAGAAATTTTAATGCTGTTTTAAAATGATTTTAAAAATACCTAATAGTAGAATTAATCATGATTATAATGTCACCATATTGTAGATTTTATCATGATGCCACAAAATAATAAATTCATGGATTTGATCATGATTTTGTAAATTGTAAAATGTTTTTTATTTATTTTGTTGGGATTTCTAGTGCAATTCTAGTACATAATCCCTTGTGGGAATACATTAAGGCATTAATTTATAATTAAAATATATATTTATTTAAAAGATCTAATTAAATATTTTGAAATTAAATTAAATACATTCAATATATATATTTTATTTTATTTATTTATTGTGTTTTATTCTATTCCAACCAAAGAAATTACAGATTAAATTTTTGGTAAGGAAACTATTTATTATTTTTAAGTGATCCTTTTCGTTTTCCTCTCCCAAAGTAATCTCCAATCTAATTTAATGCTCCGCATCCTGAGGGGCAAACCCCAAAATTTATAAATTTGCATTTTCTGCGAAAAAGCGGAAAATACTCTGGACTTTCGGCCGGCGCGGCCACGTAATAAATTTCCCAGTGACGCTTGCATTTTTGGGTCATGTTAGTCAGCGGCGGCACCACCTTGGAGCACCACCACCCCGGAGCCACCCCGGAGCCACCCCTCGAACTCAGGGTTGACATCGCTCGAATGCCAGAGTCCAAGGATGTAAATCAAGTCGCTGCGAATGGTTTTCCGCATCGAGATTTGTTGGCCAACTCGGACCTTGGCTTCTGGCCAGGAATGGGGATGAAATGGGGGCTACAAGGGAGGAAAGGGTGGACAATGATGGGGTGCAATTACTCATCCGCTGGCAATGACAGTGACAATACCGTACAACCCCATAGTCTCCAAGGATTTGCCTAATGAGCATGCCATGTCCAGGTGTAGTGGCCATTGCTACCTCTCCGCGTCCACCCCCTGGCTCGCCCCACGGGCCGTAATTACCCCTGGCTTCCTCGCTCCTCGTTCGTCATTAGGCGACGCTGGACATGAAACCCGATGCAGACATCAAAGCCTGGGCCTCGGCCTCGTCCTCGGAACTGGGGAGTATCTGCCGAGTACAAGTCCATCTTGCGTGCGAGCAGTGGATACCCCGCATCCAGTGACTTTTGTTTATAAAACAAATATTCTGGCTTCTGGCTTCTGGCTTCAAAGGGGTATCTGAAAAGATAGAAAATAATGCATTTACCAAAGGTTATAGGGCTTGGGATTTCAAGGTTGTATACTACCAATAATTCCAGATAATTCTCTAAAGTTAATTAAAAGATTTTCGATAAATTCTGATTAGTTCCTGTAGTCCTAGGGTAACTCATAGTCCTATAACTCCCTCTGTTAACCAGTTAATAAAGTCAAAAGCCAGAAAAAAGCATCAAGGCAGCTTAACTTTATTTTTTTGGGTATTTTCTTTTTTTGTGAAAACAGCGAGAACATTTTTTCGGGGATTATTCATGGTGGCTGGTTCCGCGTCACTCACTCTCTGGAGGAAAAAAAGCAACGACTTCCCCAAAGACGCTTCCTTGTTGGTCGAAGGTGTGTCACTGACACTGCTCCCTGGCCTCAAGCACTAAAAAAAATAAGCCAAAACCTGCCCAAATTAATTTAAATTAATTTAAATTTAAAGTAAGTCAAGTTAATCTAAGAAAACATAAAAAATTAAATATAATTCACACTCTAAGTGGTTATTAAATACATTTTCTGCTCAAAAAATATAAATAAAATATTTGTTATACTAATTTAAAGTAGTAACTAAAGTTAACCTAAGAAAACAAATAAAAATAAATTGAAATCCATACTTCCAAGACTATTTTCCCAGGTGTATCTGATGGGTGTGTCCCCCTGATGGTGGTGAGCGAGCGGATGAAGCGGGACAGCATCTGCCACCACCTACCACTCACTATTCTTGCCACTTACCACTTACCACTTACCACCAGCAGCAGCAGTTCTTGTCCGCTTTTTGGCTATTGATTTTCCCTGGATTCTCGCATTTTTTAGCCGCTTTTTATGTTGTTTTTGTGGCTCGCCGGACGGACGGGGCACGCGATCTGGCGGCGCGCGTGGTTCGAGGTTCAAAGCCCACGAAGCCACACACACACGCATGTGACGTCGTCGTCTTGGTTGTCTGTCCACTCGGATGTGACGGCCCAGGGAGTAGGTAGTTCCGGGGGGAGACTAACACAGAGGTTCCGGGCATCTTGCCCAGACACAGGCTCACCTGCAGAGATCGCAGCTGATGGGATTTGATTCTTTGCATTTTGTTGAAAATGTTAACTGAGCTAAAAGCGGGGTTTCTACTTAGGAGCTTCATTTGTCTTTACAATTAGGTTCCAAGATTGCTGCTTCCTTCTTCCTAGTTCAACAATTCAAAATAGTTTACATTACTTTTTGTGTTAACTTTTCTTTAATTTTACTTCATTTAACAATTAAAATACTGGTATGTTGTGAGGAAAGGCTTGGTCTGTTCAAATAGGGAGATGGACTGGAAGGCAAGGCTGACTGTGTTGAAACTGTGGTAAAAATGTCATTAATTATAGAAATCGAATCACAGTCGGCCTTGCCTTCAAATTCGTCTCCTTACTTGAACAGACCCAGCCCTTCCTCACAACAAAATCTTATTTCGTCCAGTAAACACCAAAAAAAAATTCTCAAAAAAAAGTAAGTCGGAAATATTATTTTTCCCTTTCCCAAATTTTCCTGTAGTGATTCGGAAATATTATTTTTCTCGCACTTTTCTGTGGCATTGTAGGGCGGACAAGTGTGTCGGTAACCCGCAGGATGGAGTCCTTTCAATCTTCGCTGCGCAGACAGGAGACAGAAGTGCTCCAAGGGACCCAGAATAAAGCTCATCCAGGCAGCCCAATCTGAGTCGATGGAAGGGCCCCATTAAGACGATAGCTGCCAAGCCAGCGGCTGGCCATAAACAAATTTTAGAAGAATACTATACTATAGCATATATACTATATAGAAGCAATAGATGTTTACACTTCCAATTATATAAGAAAGAATTATTATAAGAAAGAAAGATTTGAATTGATTTATATTTGAAATTTGTAAGATTCGGGATTAAATGGTTGAATTAATCCCGATTCGGATTCGGCCCCTTAAGGAAGTATATATATTACTTAGCCGATTTAGACATCTCAATCTGCATGTTAAGGAGATATATATATATATCCCTAACGATATTCAGCGCATGTCAGTCATCAGTATTGCTTGGGAAAGTGCGCAGATTTAAAACGGAACCAAAAGAACCGCTCAGTTCGGGTTTATCCCCATTTTAACCATTCAAAATACTTTTTATGTTAACTTTTCTTTAATTTAGTTTCATGGAACAATATATAATTTGTAAAAATGGAAACTGTAGAATTACTGATAAAATTGGAATCATTTTTTGCCATTTTGAATCATTTTTTGCTGTGGGGGAACGCGAGCAGCAGCAATATAGACATCATACAACGCGCGCAATCAAAAATCCTGCGAACTATCACTGGGGCACCATGGTATATTCGCAACCAAAACATCCATAGGGATCTCGGCATTCTTGCAGTAAAAGATGAAATAGACAAGCAAAAGACGACCTATAATAAAAAACTTATTGTGCACCCTAATCATCTGGCAAGAGGCTTGACTCGGGTTTCCAGCAGAACCCGCCTACAACGAAACGACCTTCCAACCCAGCAATAATTTTCAGGGCCATATAACTCTGTGCCAGTCATATGACTGTTAGTTAGGTTATTAATATAAGATTTGACACACTTATTGTTAGTCTCTAAATGGAGAAGATTCAATAAACAACAGCAAAGTATAAAAAAAAAAAAAAAAAAAAATTTTTGCCAAGAGAAGCAATAAATTCCCACCAAATTGGGTTTGTTTTTTCCACCTCAGGAGCTTTCCAGAATACATATACATAAACAACCACCTCGATCAAGATGGCCAAGATGCCGGCCAGAATGATACCCGTAAGTTCGTAAGACAGGGGCCACTTCATGCGCTTTCCCTTCGGGCCAAGTACTTCTTCGAAGACACTGTTCATCTAATTGGCCAGGTTCACCAGCAATTTAGCGGCTTTTTCTTGCTCCTTGGCCAAGCCTTGCAGCTGCGATTGCTGGTGCTGGGATATACTCGTATATCGACCAGTTGCGTTGCTGTCGTAGGTGTTCTCGTTCATGACCCTCTGCCTTGATCAATGGTTTGCTAGGAATAAATGGGCACAGATTTACAATTTACTTTTATTGTCGAAGTCTGCTGTGATCTGAAAACTTACTTGGATTTACCGTTCTGGCTATGATCATCGATTTCGTTCTTCTGGGCTACGTTCATCAGTAAGAGCAGCAGGAGCATTCCAGAATATATACAGATAGACTGCCATCCCGATGATGATGGCCAAGATGCCGGCCATAAGGGTATCATTATATCCGGCATCTTGGCCATCATCATCGGGGTGGCAGTCTATCTGTATTTATTCTGTATGTAAGTATATTTGAACTCTGCGAACTTTGCATGGACTTGGATATAGGTATCTTTGACGTTCTGCCAGCTGAGTGCTTAGTCATGTCGATATAATCACGTGTGCAGACTAAGGCTGGAAAGTGGGAGAAAAATAATATTTCAGAATCACTGCCGAAAAATTGAGGGAAAATAATATTTCCGACTTACTTTTTCAGAGAAATTTTTGTTGTTACCCGATTGAGATACTGAGATGTTGTGAGGAAAGCCTGGGGTCAGCTGAGACATGTAGATGAATTTGAAGGCAAGGCTGACTGTGTTACAAAACACAAATTTTCAGGTGCCGTAAGTAAAACAAATATATATTTTTAGGGACTTTAATTTACAGAAAACCAAAGAGAGGAGAAAGCAAGAATATATGTATTTAAGTACCTAATGGGGTCGGAGATGATCCCTCCTTCACTGGCATTTAATGGGCTAGTTAATGCCATCCATAAATCCCTTCGGCCAAAGAAATCCATTTGGTATTCCGCACACTGCTCATGCTGCCTTGGTTCAATGCTCTCGATGCCATCGATTCCACCAATCCCCGCTCGACGATACGACGAATCAAAGATGAAGTCTTCCCCCATTGCCACTCGCCGCCAAAATCAATGCTAAGCTGGGCAGCCATCAAAGCTAACCACAGCCGATCTCTGGCCACGGATACACAGATACACAGATACACAGCAGCTACAGATACATATTCGGAGATACACAAAGAGCACAAACCCCGCGCCGCGCGATGGGTGCCGTCGGATCGGGTCGGGGCGGTGGAGCCGCCGGAGCCGCCAGAGCTGACAGAGATTAATGAAGCACTTATGGGCGAACGAGACGCAAGCACAAGCACACACGCGGATACAGGCGTCGGCGCTGTCTGTGAGATACTTTTCTGTGCGCCCCCCATCCGTTGTATCTGTATCTGTGACTGTGACTGTGTCTGGCGGTGGCTGCGAGGTGCTGATCTCGCCGAGCTGCTTGTTTATTTGCCGCTACTGCCGAGATTTCAACGCCCTCATCTGTAGATACATATGTATCTTTGTACTTCTCGAGGGGAGTGAGTGTGTGTGTGGCGACAATTCAGGGGCTATTTATAGACCCCACACTCTCACACTCTCTCTCTCTGTCTTTCTCCATCTTTTTTTGGGCTCAAGAAAAAGGAAATATAGTTTATGGAACATAGATTCGGGGTGTAAAATCTCTATATTCCTACTTAAAATTATTTATTTCTTATTTATTTAATGAAAATTAATTATTTGAAATTTCCCCAATGTTATGATTATTTTTTGAGAGCTTCTGGCCAAATCTCTCCTAGATCTTGAAGGATAATCAAGAAACCCATACCATTTTGTGAATTTGCAGACTTATACTCGTATGTACTCGGCAGACAAAGAAAATCAATTTTGCAGAGGCCACTCTGCTGGCCACTTGGCATTTTTCACACGCCACACTCGCTCTCCGGGATCCATTCCCTGCCCTGGCCTGGTCCAGTCCAGCGGTGCATGGGCCCAAACCCAAAGTTGATTTTTTTCCTCCTCCTCCTCGTTTTTATGGTCATCTCCCAGCGAAGAAGCAGAGGCAGAGGCAAGGGCAGAAGCAAGAGGCGGACCAACCGGGCGCATTAGCATTTTGGTATCCGCATCTGTATCCGTGACCATGCCCTTGTATCTGTACCTCAGGGTGTTGCCAGTGTGCTGTGTGTGTGCTGTTGAAATTTTTCTGCGAAATTGCCGGCTGTCTGCTTCGCTTCCTACGATTTCGGAGTCACTTCCTCCTGCCCATCGCCCTCCCCCGTTTTCACTCATCTCGTTGAGGTTTTGGCCATGGCCAGAACAGGGGATCATCGCAAGGTTGCCCAACGTTCCATTCTGGCTAAATCTGTATCTGTAGAGCAGTTTCCGCGGATCACAATCGAGTTGGGAGTATTTAATTCTTGGCCACATGAGCAAGATTTATGGGGCATCGAGCCATTAAAATATATATGTATATTTACTCAAGCCAGTCCAGCTTAAACTGAAGTTCTAAAGAATTATTATAGCTGAAACCTCGAAAGAATTGGTTAAGCCAAGTAAGTAAAAGGGGTTTCCCCGTAATAAATAAATATTTGCCAGGATAAATTGTAATTTAATTATAGTTGTATTTTAATGGAAATTATTTAGAACCTTTTTCCATATTTCAGACATGTCTTTATCCGAATGAGTATCAATGGTTATAATAACAGACATTCATGTTTAACCGAAACTAAAAAATAATGCTTAAAAATATAAAGAAAGATGAATTGGATGCACTTTTCGAAGGAAAAGCTTTCAGGTAAAAAGGAAAACTGGTCTATATTTCAGTTAAAAATATTAATTAATATTGGTTCAAACACAAATTAGACAACTTAATAAATGAATTAAGTTTAGAAAATAATAAAGAAGAAATTTAAAGAAGAAAGAAATTAATGAAGAAAGAATTTAATAAAAAAATTAATTCATGAAGAAAGAATGTAATTAAAAATGAAATTAAAGAAAAAATAACAAAGATAGAAATAAATTTATAAATAAGTTAACACTTGAAAAGAATCAATTTTTATTTCAATTTAGAAAATAATAACTCAGAAAAAAGGAATTAATGAAAAAAGGAATTAATGAGGCAAGAATTTAATAAAGAAATTATTGAATTAAGGAAGATATTAACAAATAAAGAAATAAATAAATTAGTTAACATTAAAAATGAATCAATTTTTGATCAACTTTCGAAACAAATGTGCAACAAACATATTTCCCTTTATATTTTTTCCCGATTATTTCTGGTTTAAGTATTTAGAAAATATGCAAAGTTCGAATCCCAAAACCTTGTGTGTACATACCCTCTTTTATTTGTCCGATCCCAGCGATCCTCTCTCGGCAATTACCTTTGGGAATCCAGGTTCGGGAGGGCATGGAACATTAATGGTGCATTCAAAGCTGCACACAGCCTTTCTGTATTTTGTGGCTGTATCGCTGTATCTTTGTATCTTGTATCTGTGGCTGTGCAGCATTTTCTTTCGTAAAGCAGAAGCTTTTTTTTCTGTTTTTTTTCTTATTTTTGCAGCCATTTAAATACGAGGGGCGTCTGTCTGAAGAAATGCCTGCGAGATGATCATCATCATAATGCTGGCTGGCTGGCTGGCTGGCTGGCTGGCTGGCTCTTCTCCCGCTGATGATGACGATGGCCATCATAATGACGATGGTGACGGCGCAGATGTAGACGCACTGAAAGCGAACGTTCCGCTTGGTTAAAGATCATTACCGGCAACGACAACCTGAAGGGGCCGACGACGTCAGCACTCGGAGTCAGCGTCGAAGTCGGAGTCGGAGTCGCAGGGAGAAAAGCCAGGGAGAAAAACCCCAGACCCAGACCCATACCCAGACCCAGTCCAAAAAGCAAGCCAAGACCAAGAGCAAGACCCAACCCATTACGAGCCCAAACTGGAAGCCCAAAACCCGCAGACGACAAAGGCGGCTTTGAACTTGCAGTGTCCCTTAATATTTTATTTTATTTTTATTTACTTAAATTTATAATAAATAATATACGATAAATAAAGAGGAAGTTAAGCAGAGATACATCCATCACATCTCTTGAAAGATACAAGATACAAGAAAAGATCCATGGTTGGCCAAGTCAAAATATGCTTTTCACAGATCCGCAGCGAGACTGCTTCGGCTCACCGATTTTTTGACCGGGCCAAGACCGCTCGTCGGCCTGAAGATGATGATGATGATGATGCCAGGCCATGATGTGGATGTGGATGCCGCAGCCAGGGGCAGTCAGGCAGATCAGAGCGCACGCCAGCTCCAGCTCCCGCTCCAGATCCAGTGGCTATATGGCCAAACATACATCTCCAGTCCCCCAGACGGATGACGGATGTTGTGCGACCGCCAGTCATTATCTTCCAACTCTTCGGAGCCACTCCGACTTCTGACTCTGACTCTGTTTCGTTTTCGTTTTGCTCCGTTTTTTAGCTTTTACATCAATGATCACTGAACCGTTTACGTTTTTGAACTGTTTCAAGGTCTGCAGTCTGCCATTGTCTTCGGTTCTTCGCGGTGCCCCTGTATCCGTATCTGTATCTACATATATCTGGTGTGTAGCTTCTGGTCCGAGCGGATCGGATCGGATCGGATCGGATCTCGAGTGCAGTTTCGATCCGCAGCGGTTACGTGTAATGATTACCCACGGCGCTGGGCGGTTAACAGAAATAAAACAAAAAATAACATCTCTAGAGTGACCGTTGTGCGCAGGGCCTCTCTCCGCGCTTCTCACAAAGGTAAGCTGCACCGCGAGAAAGTATGAAAGCTAAGAAGAAGATAAATAAATGCTTTTTATATTTAATATGTATTTATTTCCTTAACAAATAATAACGTTTTAATTTTAAATAATTTAGTTGCAGTAAAAATGAGTGTAATTTAAGAATCTCTGATATCTTAACAGAAATGTACAATAAATTATGAATGGACTTTAGCTCTTTATTCTCAGTGCCGGAGATGCGATCGACTTTCTTTTCCCCGAGCTTTTTCTTGCGAAAGTTGCGGTCCGTGCTAAACGCTCAACGCCCTCCCCCCAAAGGCGAACCGCCCAGCAATTGGTTATGGCCTTTGATTGACGATTGACGGGTATTGACTTTGATTGCGGGTGGCTAAATGATGGCACGCTCCCAATTGCCGCTCAACTGCAACAGCGACTGCAGTTCGAGAATGAAATATACTCGTATATCGAGAATGGGTTATCCCCGAGCAAAGGCAGCTGCCTGTCTTCTGGCAGGTGTGCAACCTGACTCACTCCCTGGTCATGTGACTGTCCATCTTCAACCTCACATCCCTTGGTGCTCTGCCTCAACTTCACATGGCATGCGATCACGAAATTAATGAGCAGCAACGTAATTACTTCTTGATGGAAATTAGGCAACGCGACGGCGGAAAATGAAAATGAAAATGAAAACGAACGAGAACGAGAACTAGAACTGGAAGGCACAGGAAAAGCCAGGCAAAGACAATGACAAAGACGGAACCTGGAAAATGCAAAGCAAGGTGAAGAATTGAAAGTGAGCTTGGGAAGACACGACCAGAAGAAATGGTCAAAGTCTGAGACCAGTCAAGGAAAGTGCTTAAAAATAAGATAAGATACTCACTATATAATATCTTTATAAGAATTTTAAGAAATCCAGAGAGAAACGGGGAAGAATCCTCTAGAATCTCCGAGGTCTGCTTAGATTTCTTTCCTGATCAATTTTAAATACAATAAAATATTTGTAAAACAAAGCAACTAATCTGGTCTTTCTTTCTGCTTTTAATTTCAAGTCAAAAGTTTGTTTTCTTTGTATTCTTCCCACTCCAATATATATATTTATTTTTGCATAACCCCTCCGGCTCGAGTTCCTGCCGATTTGCCATTTCTCTGCCGCTATCTCTTTGTTGCCAGAAGACGCAGACCCCAGACTGAGTCAGAGCTTGGGGGGAGACTGAGACACTTCGCCATTATGCAAGCCAAGATTCCCAATGAACAAATGAATTGTCATAAAGAAAATTCTTGGCCAGCTCTTATGTGAGCAGCAGCAGCAGGTTTGGGGGAAGACTCGCCTCGCTTGGGAACCGGGGAGTTCGAGTTCTGTTCGTTCTCGGGCAGCTTGGGAACGAACGCCATTATGCGAGCAAATTCGAACAACAAAATATCTGGCCGGCACGTAGACGTTGATAGAGTGAAACTGAACTGCAGAAATTGGGTAATTACTGAATGGGTCAACGCCAGACAGAGCAAAAAAAAAAAAATAAAAAAAAAACTAAACAGAGAAGAGAGTACGTAATTGGAAAAAAAGCAAGGCAGTCGGAGATTATATTATTGGGGTGTTCTAATTACCGCTGGCGCCATGAGGCTGCGAGCGAAACCGGAGAACCCAGACCCGAGAAGGTGTCAAGCCGTGAAATAGTTGGCACAGGCATCCGTGAGATACAGATACAGAATGTGGCAGGGAAAGATACAAATGCAAGGAGAGAAAAATGCAAGTTCAAAAATGTTGGGTTGCGAAATAAAGCAAGTTTCTGACCAAAATAGTATTTGTGATCTAAATAATGTGATCTAAATATTATTTGCGACCTAAATGTTATTTGTAATATACATTTTTGTGGTCTAAATATAAATTGTGACTAAAACAGTATGTGTGATCTAAATATTTGTGTGTTCTAAATATTATTTGTAATCTAAATATTAGTTGTGATCTTAATATTATTTGTGATCTAAATAATATTTATATTCTTAATATAATTTGTAATCTAGATATTTGCGATTTGCGATCTAAATATAGTTTGTGTTTTAAATATTATTTGCAAATTAAATATTACTCGCGATCTAAATATTATTTGTGACCTAAATATTACTTATGGTAGAATTTTCATATATCTCACACCACTTTATTTTCGCTCAGTGCACAGATACAGCTGCAGTTCGACCAGAGATACAGATACAGATACAATTTAATGGCCTGATTGCATTGAGTGAGTTTACAATTCCGATCACCGCTTATCGACAACGCGTGCAATACTCAGGGATTACCTTTGTCACTCCCTCCCTCCCTCTCTCTGGAAGCAGGGGCGGCCGCGACCCCTTTTCGGGGGGGATCCGAGCCCGCCTTTATATAAGGCATACTTGTGGCCAATGAGCGATAATGAAGACATGCAGCATGCCATTATTCAGGCGGGCAAATTGAATTTGAACACGTCTTCCTGTACCCTGAACCCGAGAGCCGCTTGCATAAAAGCGTCCCACCGGCAGCGGGACGTGTCCGAGTCCGGATCGAAGAGCAGTCCCGGTATTTCGGTGACATTCGATCTGGAAATCGAGCAAATTCCGCCACCCCAGATAGCCACAACCTTGACTTGGGCAAATCTCAAGATATTCCTAGAAGCTCTCGGCCGAGATTAGGGCCTACTTATGCTAATACGGGCACACAGACTGATAGCAGCTATCGGCCAAGAGGCGAGCAGCCCATTGATTAGGTACAGTGGGCCCTATAGATCGAAGTACCAAGTATTTAGATCTAAAAAAAGGCTCGACTTGGGTACAATATTCAATTTTCGGTGCATACTATGCGTGTGCCGGTAGAGGCCGGGCAGAGAAATCTGATTAATGATAAATAGATTAAAAACATTCTTTATTAAATACTCACGGTAATATTCACAAATCGATAGCTTATACTAGAACCTTGATATCGATTTATTTAGAGCTAATGTATCGATTGCCTGACAATGAAAGGAAATCATTGAGGCGTGTGCCGATAGAGGCCGGGCAGAGAAATCTGATTAATGATAAATAGATTAAGATAATAGATTAAAAACATTCTGGATTAAATACTCACGGTAATATTCACAAATCGATACCTTCTATTAGAACCTTGATATCGATTTATTTAGAGCTAATGTATCGATTGCCTGAAAATGAAAGGAAATCATTGAGGCGTGTGCCGATAGAGGCCGGGCAGAGAAATCTGATTAATGATAAATAGATTAAGATAATAGATTAAAAACATTCTGGATTAAATACTCACGGTAATATTCACAAATCGATACCTTCTATTAGAACCTTGATATCGATTTATTTAGAGCTAATGTATCGATTGCCTGACAATGAAAGGAAATCATTGAGGCGTGTGCCGATAGAGGCCGGGCAGAGAAATCTGATTAATGATAAATAGATTAAGATAATAGATTAAAAACATTCTGGATTAAATACTCACGGTAATATTCACAAATCGATACCTTCTATTAGAACCTTGATATCGATTTATTTAGAGCTAATGTATCGATTGCCTGAAAATGAAAGGAAATCATTGAGGCGTGTGCCGATAGAGGCCGGGCAGAGAAATCTGATTAATGATAAATAGATTAAGATAAATAGATTAAAAACATTCTGGATTAAATACTCACGGTAATATTCACAAATCGATAGCTTATACTAGAACCTTGATATCGATTTATTTAGAGCTAATGTATCGATTGCCTGACAATGAAAGGAAATCATTGAGGCCATGATTTAATGTGGGATTCCTTGAAACCCAATCTGCATAAACTTTGGATTTCTCCATAAATCTGAGCAGAGAATCACCTGAAACGGTGTCCCCTGTATCTGGTCCCAATCGCAGCTGTCCAAGTACAGTTGCGTCTGCTTTCCAGAGAATCTCTGGTGGATGTTGTGTGTGGTACGTGGTATACTTGTTATACCTGGAACCCGATAGATTCTGGTAAATTCGATAAACAGAGCAAGTATTTCTATTTCTGTGCGATCATCATCATCAACAGCGAGAAACGCTGATAGAGGCGGAGAATTGCGCAGGAGACCCGCTGCTCCCCTCCAGCCTCGCTAATCTCCGAAGAATGAGGGGGGTGGCTGCTATATATATATATATGTATTTCTATATATGCAGTGTTTGGGATTGGGGACTGGGGGTGGAAGGTGGGAAACTCCGCCTGCCCCTGCGATTAGATAGGCGGCCATCAAAGGCGTTCAATCATGTCCCCTCGATAAGGAGCCCGGGGATCAGGGGGAGCTGCTGCTCAGGGGATCGGTCTAAGTTCTGGGTTCTGCGTGGACAGAGGTCTTCTTGGATTCCGTTAACCGGAATAGACGAAAATGCCAGCGGGTATCTGGGGAACTGTTTACGATTATTATTGGCCCATATTCCAAGGTGGCCTTAAAATAGAATACCCAACCTTTGGTCATTGTATGTCTATAGGGTCCATGCAAGGGAATTATGTAAGCTGAATGCATATATGTTTTTTTTTTGGGAAATTTAAATATTAAATAAATTAACATATGAAACCGTTACTTGCGGCCTAAAATACAGCTGCTTCTGACCTTTCTAATGTGATCATCAGCACCAATTTAATCTAACTGCATAGTCCATTATTAATTAATTTATTTATTAAATGATTTAAAATATATTTGAGTATTTTTTTGGAAAATTAAGGTGAACTTCTCCTTATTTTTATTACCTAACATGTTCCTGTTTCTTTATAAGTCGGTATACAGAGTGAAAGCCAATAAAAAACATATTAAAATTATGTTAATTTAAGGCTTTTAATATTTACTCTATAAATAAACAAATAAAGTAATAAAGATTTAGTTTTCATCCGAAATCTCTTAGTTTAACGACATTATTACATTTTTTCTTCTCTCTCTCTCATTTTTTTTGGCAGATTTGCAACCCAATTCCATCAGATTTCCAACTTTTTACTTGTTACCAACTTTTTGTACTACCAAAAGTCGCAGCTTTCCCTCAACAGCTTTATTATGGCTAGAACCAAACGGAAAAGCAAAGCAACAACAACAAGGGGGCACGAAGAAAAAACAATGAAAAGAAAATGTCACTGACAGTTAATTAAAAAACAATTTAAACAAATTAGAGTTGAAGATAGAGTCAGATGGAGACACCACCACCACAGCCAACAACAACAACAAGAACAACAACAACAAGAACAACAACAGCAACGGCGGCGAAAAGCGATGGAAATAAAACGTAAAAGGTAAAACGTAAAACGCAAAACGCAAAACGCATTAACAGCCAGCAACAAAAACAAGAGAGGGCGGAGTAAGCGGTAAGACAAAAGCAACAACTACCAAAAACAAGTAAAAGACAAAATGTAAAAAACAAAAAAAAAAAAGCTGTAAAGCTGGCGACGAAAATTTAACAAATTTTTCCAACAACAGCGTCGAGAAAAGTGGCCGAAAGGGAGGTCACAAATAAGTGCACCGAGAGAAATGCTAAACAAGTCTCTATTATTTAAAAATTAACTTTTTATATATATTTCTTCGAATTGGGTATTTTTAGTGAAATTACGTAATTAAATTATATATTCTATTTTTTTGTTATAAATGTTTTTAAATTAAGTATTTAAAATATGTTAAAAATTTGTGTAACTCCTAAAAAAAGTAAACTTAAGCGAGTTTGGACTAAAAAACTGTGTAAATTTAGGTTACTTACTTACAATGATACCTTTCGAGATCAAGTTTGAGTAAAAAACTTTTAGATCTCTAATATGTTTTCGATATTTTAGGAAATTGTCTTGTCTTTGGATAGTAATAATATTGTTTGGATCTAAGAAGTAAAAAAAGATTGATTCTCAAGAATAATTCTTAAATATTGCGAACGGGAAATTAAAATTAAAATTTTGTAATATCCCTAATTAATCTTCTCAGAACAAAACAAATTTTTATTAATTTCATCATATTTATCTAACGAAAGCATCAACATTTTTCACAGTGCATTGCTCGAGAAGGAGAAGCACGAGAAGAAGAAGCGGGAGAAGAGAAGAAGTTGTAGAAGAAGAGACGCCACCCGCCGCCTTACGCTCATTACAATTCAATTGAAGTAGCAACTGCGACGCCGACTGCGACGGCGACGGCGACGGCAATAGCAGCGGCGACAACAACGTTCAACGACACTGCCGTCGAAGAAGAAAATCCAAAGAGCAGCAAGCAGCAGCAGCAGCAGCAGCAGCAGCAACAAAACTCAGGTGTAATGAGAGCGCAGCAGCAGCAGCAGCACACACACACAGCGCCACCAGCTCTCACATAGATACTCGCAGCGGACTCACATAGATAAGCGGCGGCGGGAGAGCGAAAGCGTACGGCAGCGCTGCCGCGTCACAGCCGCAGCAGCAGCAGCAGCAGCAGCAACATCTCCGCTGATAAATCGCCGCCTGGCAATTGGGCAAAGCCGACGTCGGCAGCGACGCCGGCAGCGAGGGCTTGAGCTTCGTTTCTGCTCGTGTGTTCGCCATTCGCGTCTCTTCTCTGACGAGAGAGAGAGAGAGCGAGAGCGGGAGTCATAGGCAGAAGGAGAGGGAGGGTGCGCTGCGTGCTTTCGTTTTCACAGTTTTTCGGTTGCTCTTCATTTGATTTTCTTCTTCTGCCTTCGCTTATTTTGTTTTTGTTTTTGTTTTTCTTGTTTTTGGTTTTTGGGTGGTTTGTTGAGTGGGCGTGCCGTGGTTGGGGGAGGACGCGGCGGGGGTGCGCGCCTCCTTCGTTGAGATTTGTTCTCTGCCTGCTCGCTTGTGTGTGTGTGTGTGTGTGCGTGGCATGGCTTATATCTGTGTGCGAGCCAACCACAGCAGCCTGCTCTCGATTCAGATGCTTGCTATCTCTGTCTCTGTCTGTGTATCTGCTGCTGCGCAGGACAGTCCATTTGCATGTGTGTGTGCGCGCCGTTTGCGTGTGTGTGTGTATGTACATCTTATGTGCTGCTGACTTGCGTTCTTCTGATTCGTTTGCTCTCGTCTCCTCCTCTGCTCCGCTGCTCTTCTGCTCTCCTTTCCTCCTTTCCTCCTTTTCCGCGTTCCGCGTTCCACTTTCCTCCTCCTTTGCGCATTGATTTTTCTCTGCAGATACAGAGAGCATAATGCTGCGGCCACAGTGGAGCTTGGCGAAGTGGGAAGCGCTCGCAAGGCAAAGGATGCGGAGTTAAGGTGCCAGCCGGTTAGTTAACTCTCAGTTAATCATTCTTGTTAAGCTTTACTGAAGCCCAAATGATAGCAGATGCTGCAAAGCGGTGTAAGTGTGCTGTTAAGCGCAATTACAGGGTTTCCTGAATCACTTTATCGAACCGAAAAACACTTAACTTTCGGACAACTTGCAGTTAGTGTTAACTCTCACTTTAGAAGTTAAAAAAAATCTGGATTTTGGACCTTTGGAATCAATGTTATGCAGTGCTATCTAACCTTGGGTGACTTTGTGGAATACAGAAAGCATTCTACGGCTTGGATAATACATATTTAAATTGTATATTCAATTTCTGAAAACTAAATAGAATAAAAATAAAAAGATATAACTTTCACTGTAACTTTATTTATCATCTTACTAAAATAATATAAAGTCTCCACTTGATACTGCTAACTTATAATGAAAAAATAAAAATTAAAATTAAAATAGGTCAATAAATATTTGATTTGTGCAATTTATATAAATCGTACTCGAATATTGAACAAATAATTAAGCAAATGGGAAATATATAGAATTTACTTGAGCTTAGCGAATTACCTAAACAACAATATCCTTGACTGACCATGGGAAGTCTGGGTCCTTTGGCATCTGCAATCGAAAAACCAAGACTTATTACTTATTAATATTTTGTTTCTTGTATTTAATAAAGAATACATACTTTTATAGGTAATTAAGTAAATAATTGAGTACAAAATAGGCCACCCTGTTCCATCGTATTCCGCTGGCACTGTATCTACATCCATCTGGGGATGAATAAGGTGCATATACGCCCATACATATTTATATACATATGGGGACATACATATAAACACACGTGTGGGCCCTGCTGAACCTGTGCTCTCTTTCTTCTCTGGCCATCAACGCACGCGCCCGCATTTAGTCAACGAACCACAAAAAAGCCATTCGCAGCCACAGCTGCAGATACAGATACAGCGACAGCTACAGATACATTTGCCCCAACCGGGCCAGAACCAACAGCAGCTACAGATACAGACATTTTATTGATTTGTCTGGCTGGCTCTCGGCTCTCGGCCTTATTTGCATCCAAAGGGGACAACCCCCGCCACCGCCGCAGGCTGCCCATGATTACATAAGGTGATGAAATCATGCGGGCCTCCCGTAACTCCACTTTTGGCCAATGGGAACTCATCTGGCCTCTGCCTTGCAACATCCGCACCCGCACCCGCAGAGCACAGATCCCACATCCCACTCCACATCATCCGCTCTTGGCAGATCCCGGAGAAGCCATCCCACCGAGCAACCCCTATAGCTGTTTTGGTTTGTTATGTACAAATTCTCATGGCTTTCATTTCGGTAACCAGGCAACAACACTTGTGTATCTGTATCTGTTTCTGTGGCTGTATCTGTGGCTGTATCTGTAGCTGTATCTGTAGCCGTGGCCACCACCCTGGTACTCTGCCATCCGCCCACTCCGAGGTGCTCTTCTTCAGCCCGGTCAGGTTGCGAGTGCTCCGCGTGATGGGGTGGCTGAGCGGCGGTTAGGCAATCAATACTCTGGCCATAGATACAGTCCCCCTCTCGGCAACCTCCAGTTCCCTACCTCTACACCGTTCCCACTGCCATTTTAGCCTTATAAATTATGCGTGAGACTTTTATTGATTCACCCCGCCGCGGCAGAACATCTACGTGGTCTACACGGGATGGCGATTACTATGGATGGCACTGGCATGGGTCGTGGCTGTACATTACTTTTGGGGGGATATAGCGGGTTATAAAGGGGATATAGAGGGGGTTTAAGGGGTATATGCATGGATGTATACGGGGAGATGGCAGCCATTCCGATTTCAGGTTAATGGACAACGATTACCGCCGACGACTTACTTCCATTTAATTGGAAAACAATTTTCGATTTAGCTCCTGCGGGAGCATCCATCAAAAAGGGGAAGAAATAAATGTTCCAGGAATTCAGAAATCAAGGAATATATAAATATAAATATATTTCTTTTATATATCTTTTAACTTAAGATGTAGAGATAGTACTTCCTTACTTTGTCGAACTGAAAACCATACAGGGTTAAAGGGACCTTCCTTTAGGAGCATTTAAACGTGTATCTTAAGATCTAGAGAAAATACTTTCCATAGTTCCTGTTCTGTCATTACTTTGTTCAAGAAAGATCTTACATATATCTTAAGATTTCATTCACTCATTATAGTTGCTTGCGGTTTCTTTACTTTGTTGAACTTAAAAGATGACAGGGTTAAAGCGACCTTTCACTAGAATAAATACACTCCATAGTTCTTTAAACTAACCTTACTTTGTAGAACTCAAAAGGAGCCAAGGCTTAAGCTACCTCCTTCTTCCCAGAATATTTGAACTTGTACCCTGGAGCCTACATTACTTTGTAACCTTCTTGATAGAATATTTGATCTTATAGTAGAACTCAAAAGCAGACAGGGTTAAGGGAACCTTCCTCCCCGAGCTCGTCATTTACCACAACTCTCACCCCATCATTCCCAGTTCCAAGTACTACTCCAAAGATCTGTCCAAGTCCAAGTATACCCTATCTTCTTTGTAAACCCTAAACAATTCCAAAGATCTCGTCGTAGGTCTGGTATCTGGAAAAAGCCCCTCAGCTGACGCAGGTTAGGATCACCGGATCCACCGGACATCATCATCAGGCGGCGGCGGCGTGGTGCGGTGCCAAGGTGTGAATGGGTTTTTGGGCAGAGAGGCCGCGAGAGAGATATGGCCTCGGTGTTATTGGGAATCGGTGGAGGGGTGAGTCACTGCTGGGCGAGGAGCCAGCTGACTCACAGGTGGAGGAGGGTTCGTGATAGCGATCACGGCGATCACTGATGCAATGCGCCAAAGAACGGCGCGAAATCTATCGGAATCGAACGGGGTCGAAGAGGTAGAGAGGTAGAGAGGCGGAGAATCGGAGACCATAATACTTATCACGCGGCTCCGGTGCGCGGGGCTTAAAAATCGCTTACAGCGTCTTTAAGGCCAAAGCCCAGAGACAACAGCGAGAGGCTCCAGAGACTTGCGACAGATATACCCGGTGATAATTGTGTTTTTTTCACTTTTCCACTGTTTCAGTTTTGGGAAATACCTTGGGACTCGGCCAGAGGCGTTATCTGCTGGGCTATAGATCGATAGGTTTACGACTCGCTGCACTATCAGCGGCCTCTGGGGCCTCTGGGGCCTCTTACAACACCCTTGCCCGCAGCTGCCCGCGGAGATAATCGCAGGTGTGGGGCTCCATAAAAAGGGGGGCAATCGTTGCCAGATCGTAGGCTCCAGCGTCCAACTATATATGGGAAGTGTGTGTTATATATATGTCTATATAATCGAGCACCTGACATGGTTTGTCCAGCTAGCGGGCCATAAAGATAAAACTGCAATTCAAGACGCGATCAACTGCAATCGATTCCCCACGATTTCTATTGGAATCTTTAAAGAGCTATATACTTGGAACTATGATATATATACCCTTCTACGTAAGAGAATTTAATCGATATTTCGCTAGAGATATCTCCCAGAAAACCCTCCTCTCCCTGGGCTTTCTCAATTCTTCGCCAGAAGAGTGAAGAAAGCGAATCATGACCGAAGAATTCGGGTCTTATGATTTATATTGGATTCTTCAAAGAGCTATATGCCTGGAACTTTGATAAATATACCTTTCTTCATAGAGATACCTCCCAGAAAGCCCTTCCCTAAATGGGCTTCTTCAATTCTTCGCCAGAAGAGTGAAGAGAGAGAATCATGGCCGGAGAATTGAAGAACCTCGATTCGGGTCTTATCGCCTTATAGCGAACCGAGCCGAAATGCGTTGCCTAATGATGATGGATCGTGATTTTGAGATGATCGATGATTTGCCAGCCGATAAGCTAGCGGAGCCACGGAAATACCTCCCCGAAAAATCAAGGCGGGGACTTAGGGGTACGAGGGAGTGGTAGGTACTTCTTCTATTTACCTGGAACACGATTTATTTATACGATACGGATACCGAGAGACTCTTTTCATGTGTGGTTTTCTTTGAGAGTCTGAATCGCTGAATCGCGCTTGCTCACCCGTTCTTGCTATCCGTTATCTCTTTTCCTGATAATGATATATATGTCTGTATTTGTATATATGGATCCGTCCAAGGGGGAGGTTGCCCGCTGTCGGTTCCATTTCGACTTTGTGCCATTGCGAGCTGATGTTTGATTTTGATTTGCCATTGCATTAGCCCCCGGAGACATCGACATTTAATGGATGAGAGCGCGTGGTTGGCCAAGAGTTGCAAGATTCAGATGATATGGAATAGGAGTATGGATAAGTCACTTGACATAAACAGGTTTCAGATACAGCTGAAAGGAATAGAAGTATTCTTCGCACTCCTGAAGCTTTTACAGAGCAGTGTCCTGTTAGGGCTCTTACAGAGGTGCTGCATTCCGTGAGGCAGTTATGTTAACTATCTTTTTCCAACAGTTTAATGTTTAATTAACTGTTTAAAGGCTGCAAGGAAACCTTAAAAAAGAAACGAAACATAAAATAAAAGAAAATAGGGGAGAAAAGAAACGGTACAGGAAAGCAAGAGTTAATTCTTCCCCCTGCCCTCTATATCCATTCTCACCTTGCCATCTCCATACGTGTGTTTATTTCCAACCGCTCTAATCAACCCGTAATTTCATGCTTCCCCTGTCGTATCCTTCGTATCCTTTCGACTTTCAGCTGCTCATTTACATTAGCCTTCGTTGTCCCCCTCACTCCAGCAAGTTTGCTCAGTCGCGCCCCCATTTCGGTCCTTGGTCCTAACGGTTGCCAGGATTCCCTGCCGACCCAAGCCAAGCCAAGCTAGAGCGAGGCGAACCACCCTTTCGAACCAACATCCAGATTGCGATCCGGGCCCAGAGACTCTTGGGCCCAACCCAAATCGGCCGATAGCTATGGCAACTATCTTTATCTACACGAGAAACAAAATCTACATGGGTTTTTTTCGCTGGCAAGTTTAATTAATGAAAAATACGGCAAAGTACTACAAATTCAGAAAAGTACTATAAATACTTAAAAGTACTACAGATACTGAAAAGTACTACAAATACTGAACAGTACTACAAATGCTGAAAAGTACTACAAATGCTGAAAGTACTACAAATACTGAAAAGTACTACAAATACTGAAAAGTACCACAAAAAAATATAAATTTATACAAACTACAGATACTAAAAGGTACTACAAATACTTAAAATTTCAACAAATACTAAAAGGTACTATAAATCCCAAAGAGTACTAAAAAAGCTTAAAATTACTAGAAACTACTAGATATTACTTTAAATAACTAGAAATTACTTAAAATTGCTAGAGATTGCTCCAAATTAATAGAATTAAATGATATTTACTAATATAAATACCATTGATAGTGCAGAAATGTGATCGAAATATAAGAATATGATTATTCTGAGGAAAGTGCATACTAAAATACTATTATTTATAATTATATTTCCTTTTCTTTAATTATTAATAAATGTATCTTCATTGAATTAGCCTAGACAAGAGTAAACTTTTATCTTACTTTATTATTACATCATTATAAGCTCCAAAACCCAACCGGATAATCGATTTTAATGCGTTATGGCTTATTTTTTCAGTTGATTTCATGACCTATTCGAAACTCTTTTCCCAGTGTACCCCTCCCTGGCTTTCCACACCGGCCACCCCCTCAACCTGAACCTCTGCCAGCAGCGCAAACAAGCGGAGCGTGCGCGGAAAATGCATCTGCAGTCCCGGGGACTCCGGAGCATTTCGATTTCGATTTGGATTTCGTTTTTTTATCAGCAGCCAAAGCCAACGAAAATATTGACTCAACCGCAACCCTAAAACTAAAGCACATATAACTGGGATGGGATGGGATGGGATAGATACTGCATGCACATAGGAGGTATAGGAAGTCGGGAGATGGACGTGGAAGTGGAAGTGGAAGTGGTTATTGCGCGGGATGTCTCGTCTCCGATGACGGCTGCAATATTCAAATGTAACCGTAAACGTATGCTCTCCGTATCCGTATCTCGTATTTGAACTGATTAATTTGTTGACACAGCCACGACGCGTCGACGCAACTCCAATATTGGATGGACGGATGGACGGATGATGATGATGATATTATATGTGCGATGACAGCAGACGCGAAGAGCAGACACACCTTGTTGCAAATGCTGTTTTTTCTTTTTTCTGATCCCTCTCTCTATATATATTTTTTCGTTTTTTTTTTTTTTTTGTGGTCTGGTAATCGATATTTGGATGTAGCGCTCCTTTGTTTGCCGGGACAGATGGATGCCTGTGGGAGGGAAAAGGTCTCCACAGAATCTCTCCAAAGATCCGCAGGGAGGTCAAGTGGCAATGATCTTTAGGCTGAGGTTAGGGAAGTATTAAAAATAAATAGATTTAAGTTATTAAAAATTAAAGCAGGAGGAATGGAGGCAAACTCTCCACAGAATCTCTGCAAGGATCCGAAGGGAGGTAATGAAATATCAAAAATAAACATTAAAATGGCATAAAAAAGAATTTATAATAATATTTCGTTAAGAGTTGGGATATTTGTTGATTTTTCTGTTGTTAAGTCAAGGTGAAGTTGTTATTTAATTAACTTAAGCCATGGTTCTTGATGATGAATGATATAAAAAAAATTCCCACTAAGTATAGGGTCTTAAAAATATTAAGTAAGCAACTAAAAACTCTGGAAAAACACCCCATATAGCATGCCTGCCTTGAAAGTGGCATTAAATTAGCATGGCCTGCATGGATGGCAGTAACAACCATAATTCTGGCCTCTAATTCTCAGTTCAGTGGAGGGAATGCTGATGAACCTGCTGCTACTGGCAGCTGAACTGCCAAGTTCTGGTCCCGGCCAAGGGGATGATGATAGTTCAATAAACTGGCCGAGTCGAGCGTTGATCCTGGCCTATTTGCGATCGTCAGGTGTCCCTGGCTCTCCCCTGACAGCAGCAGCAGTTGAATGAACGCAGCCAGCTTCCTTTCGCCGTGGCCAGGGTCCAGTGTCCAGTGTCCAGTGTCCTGCGTCCTGACCTGTGCCTCAGAACCCGTCCTGCCGTCCGCTGTCCGCTGTCTGTGTCGGTGTTGGGTTCGCTTAAACGGCCGAGACACACGCTTTGCATCCTGGCAGAAGGACGAGAACAGCAGGTACATGCAGGCAGAGAAAATCGTACTGAGTTTGAGGCCTTAAAGTTCGGAGAAAATATTACACAGTCTGAGGCTTTAAAATAACTCTTTATCTTATCTTTATTTTTTGTTATATTTTTTTAATTAAGAGAAAAAGGTGACTGGCTTAAGGAAATTCCCGTTTGATAAAGATTTTTAAAGCCAATTTCTCTCTAGGATTTATATTAAATAAATACATTTTATTTTAACTTAATATGCCCTAACTACAATTTCCCATTTTATAAGATTTTTAAGGCCAATTTCTATCTAGAACTTATATTAAATAAACACATTTTATTTTAACTTAATATGCCCTAACTACAATACCCCCTCTTTGTCTCAGTGTGCGGCAGGAGCAACCCCTGCAATTGCACAAGGGCTCAAAGGTGCATCCTTGCATCATCGGAGGCGGTGGTGGTGGCATCGGGACTGCACCTGTCGCGGCGGCATTCGTGGCCAAAACGGGAGATCCAGCGGATCATTGACTGGGCTCGGGTTACAGCCCGGTTCACAGAATCGGGAGGCAGGGTCTCTCCAGAGCCGGAGTCGTCAGCCTGGCTGCTCCTGCTCTGGCCTTACCTTTGGCTAAAGGGGCTTAATCAAGTGGAAGGCGGCAGTTAAACTTTCCCCGATCCTTTCCCCCATCTTTCCCCTTGAGAATCGATCACATTTCAGAGGAATCGAAACCCGAGAATCGGAAGTCCGACTGGAAACGATGTAATGGTCGAGTGGAGTTGCGTTTCCCCTTCCAGGAAGCTTTACAAGCGGCCTCATATCGCCTTTCAGGATGCAGATTGAATGAATTCATTTTCTGGCTAGGAAATAAATGAATACTTGATCATATTTGATTTGATTCAAATATAAATATTTCTCTTTTGAGGTCAGAATCGTGGCTGGCAACTTTCACGGTCCACGTTTGGGCTCAGTTCGTTGACCATCTCTCCCTCCGACTTATGAATGTATCTATCGGGTGCTTAATTTCACCGATTCGACACTCGCTTAATGAATTTTGATTATTAAACAAATCTCAAACGAGCCACGCACCGCATGTACACATCATTTTTTAATAATGCATAGTTTGTCCATAAATTTCTTTCATTCTCTCGCACACACGCTCTATGGAGACCCTGGGAGAGACGGCCAACAGTCCTAACCATAACCGACATTGATGAAAGCCATTTGCATACAGTCAGTTTTTTCCGTTTTTTTTTTTTTTTTTTCAAATTGTCCAAAAGGGCGATCAATAAAAAATCTCTCTTTGGAGGTACTTGGATTTTTGGTTTATTAGTTGATTGAAGAAGCTTTGAGATCTTTTTGTTTTTCAACAATTTCGGGTTAGAGTAAATAAGGGAACTTAAAAAAAATGATTTCCCACTTGAAGAAAGGTAAAACAGGGCTTAAACTCTACATAAATATAGAAATTTTAAAGGAAAAGGACTATATATTTTTCAAAGTATAATAATAAGATCTTAGAGGTTCCTAGGAAACCTTTAAAGATTTAAAAACATTTTTAGAAAATATTTCTGGCATTATAATATATAATACTTCGTTGGAAATACCTTTTAAGGGTCTTAATATTTCCTAATATTTACGTTTATTTAACAACTAATTAACATGTATATCCTGAACTCTTCTAAATGAAATTAAATATTTAATTTAACATTCTATTACCTAAAAAGCTTATTTCGTTTAAAAATCTAAAATATTTGTATATTTAACTTTTCTCCTAGATTTCCTAGTTTTTTCTCCTAATCTTCAGAGCATTTTGAATTCGTTTCGCCTGGAGAAAGCTTCTCCATTCTGGTTTTCTCAAATCCAGCAGAGACAGAGACAGAGGCAGAGACAGAGACAGAGACACAGATAGAGATAGAGACAGGGGATAGGGCTAGTTGTGGAGGAGATGGCCCGGCGGGGAGCCATGGCTGGGCACGATTTCCAAATACATTAACATTGCGATGGGTGCACGATGCGGCATCGGACTTGGACATTGGCTATGGGGCATCGGCATCGCATCGCATCGGCATGGAGCACGCCATCCAAGTCCACCAAGTCCGCTGCTGCTGACCGCTGTCCAAGGTGTCCGATGACCGATGTTTGATAGCCGCTGATGGCGAATGGCTGCTGCCATCCTCTTCTCCAACTTCTCCAACTTACTGAGCCAAATACGAAATCACATCCAAATGCAAAGCCAGACAAAAATATGAACTGTTTGAGGGGTTCGAAGAGGGAGTACCCTCTGCCCTTAAAGAAATAAATATATATTTAAAAAATAAAAGCAAGAAAATCAAGTTGAATTTCCTTCGAGAAATATATTCTTAAAATGTTCAACGATCTAAAATTAAAAAAAAATATTTTCTGTTTCTGATCCCTTTAAGATAACCATCAATACTAAATTGTTGGTAATTACCTCCAAAATTTAAGTCTATTTAATGTCGTGTGTCGCTGAATTCCAACTTGGGAATTTTAAGTGCACGCTCCGCAACATCTTGTTCGCTTGATATTGGTACGGTAAAGGGGACTGTTTAACTTCCTTGTACCCTCAAGTGTGCTTTTTTTAAAAAGATCAAACTTAATACTTACAAGCATTATTTAATTATTTTTTTAAAAAGATCAAACTTAATATTTTACAAGCATTATTTAGAGTTATAGTATTATTATTTAAGTTTTAAATAAAACTTGATTAATTTTACGTTACACTTTTTAAGCCATAGCCTTTACTATACGATATTTTTAACAAGTTCACTTATAAGAAAAAACAACGATTGTATTATAATAATTATTTGATGATACATATTAAATTTTTTTATTCCAAATATTTTATATTTACTTTATTAACTTAAAAACTATTTATGATGATGACAATATTGATATAATCTCTTTCTAGAAATATTTATTATATAAGGTGGGGAAAATTGCTTTAGGTAGACTGTCTCGAGCATAACTTGACCCATACAGGGTATCCAAAATCTTACGGCTCAATAAAAGAAAATGCACGACGGCGATGATGGCGACGCTGGCGACGATTGGCGGTTGGCGCGTTTATGGGCCCCAACTTGGTAGCCGATGGCTGGGTAACTGGTAACTGGTAACTGGTAACTGGTAGCTGGTAGCTGGCCACTGATTCTTCATTAAAGATTCATGGTGTGTTTTTCTTTTGTCGCCGTCGATGGGCCAACTGCATCGACAGTGGCTGCTGTTTCTGTTGCTGCTGCGCGCCAATCTTCAATGGAAGCCAAGCCAAGTTGGAGCCAAAGCCGAGGCCAAAGCCAGTTCCAAATGGTCAGGCGACTTTCTTTTTGACCAGCCACCAAAATCGAGAAAGGGGGAGGCGGAGGGGGAGGAGCTGGAAGAGGAGGAGTATGGGCACCCGTAGGCCCTTCTATGGATGTCGCCATCGCCGCCCCTCGATGGCTGTTCAATGGACTCTCTGGGGCCCGGGACCGGCTTTGGATGTTGGCCGTGTCTTCAGTCTTCTGTTTCTCAGTCTTCTGCCACTGCTGCTGCTGTTGCTACACTGGGAGAAATATTATTAACTTATTATATTTTTTATTTCATTATAATTATATTGTTTTCTAACAACAAATTTTTGTTTTCTAGAAGTTTTAATAGTAATCGGATTAAATCAGTGATGGGCGAAGCCCTAACCAGCCTCTGCCGGCACACGCACATAATGTAAACAAAGCCCCAGTGCTGTTACCTTGTAAATTTGTGGTTTTATAGTTAAATAAAAAAGGTTGCTTAGTCAAAGTTATTTATTGAAATATTATTTATTTGAAATATTATAAAAAAAGTTTGCAACTTTGTTATATTTTTTACTCACTTAGAATTTTTAATAGTAATCGGATTAAGTCAGTGATGGGCAAAACCCAGACCTGTGAGTTAGAAAATTTCGCAATCCAGCCTCTGCCGGCACACGCACAGAGTGTAAACAAAGTTCCAGTGCTATTAATTTGTAAATTTGTGGTTTTGTAGTAAAATAAACATTTTTTTAGTCATAGCTATTTATTAAGGAAAAATTATAAGAAAAAGGTAAACAACTTTGTTATATTTTTGAAAATGCTTAGATTAAATATCGAAGAAGGTAGTGGCTCATAGCTACTCTTAATAAATCTAAATAAAAATATATACAAATTTGATACTCTTAAGAGACATTTCTCGCAGTGCACTTCAACTGCGGGGCCGTTGTAGGCCGTTGGCCTAAAATAATGGCCGCAAAGAAAATTTCTATATTAAAATGCTTTGCCATGCCTCGGCATTGTCAGCTCGGCAGTGGCTTGATTTCTTCTTGAAATCTTCGTGCCCGGCTATATCCATATAGCCTCTGCATGGGAACGGGGGGGGGAGAGATCTCCTCGATCTCCTCTGGCGCGTTTTCATTGTCCATTGAATACCTAATTTTGTGGGGGTCCGCGTGCGAGCATTACTTCTTCTTCGCCGCAGATAAGCAGATCGCCTTTTAGGGTCCATCCATGGGCTTGGAATGTCTTCAGATACGAGAAATTCGAAATGGGAAATACAAAATAATTTCGGCTATCAGAAATGGTAACGGAAGTGGAAATACTGCAATTCGATGGCCTAATGAGTCGCGTTTCCAGGTAGTTTCCCCCTGGATTTTCCGTGACATTCATTTGCTCCTAATTCCTGCGGTTATCTTTCCGCCGAAGGTCACCTTCTGGTCAATTGTCGTCCAATTATGCATGGACACTAAGAGTGCGTAAGAGTCATCCTCGGGGAATCCGAGCAGCAATTCCCATTTCCGATATCCATTACGAGCGGAAGTGGGTTACAGATTTCTGGATATCTGCATATCCCTTGGGTTTCCCTTTTACCATTATCATTTGCATAAAACAGCGGTGGTTGTTACTATATTCTACTTCGATTAAGTGTATTTCGAAGTAATTTTATGTAGGAAATAGTTTAAGAATATTTTTGGGAGAGTATATATTTATTTTTAATTTTTAAAAGACTTCTTGAAATATATATAAACCAGTGGTGGCCATGTTGACATGTTAGAAATGCATTTGTGGGAGTACAAAATAAAACAAAGTGGCTAGATACGAAAGGGAAATAGGTATAATTATTTATAATATTTAATAAAAAATGTTGATGATTGAAAAATACCTATTTAACCCTAAAAAGCCTCTATTTAACCACAATATTACAATTTATAAGCTCTGGTGCTTTGCTTACATGCTTTGTGCATGCTTTGCTTCTAGGCATTACTTATATATAAACAAAGTAACCTATTACAAGCAAGGAATAAATTTCCATAATAAAATCCAGAACTTGTCTAATATAAAAATATAGAACCATATTTCCTTGAATTATTTATCACCCTATAAGAAATCCCCATTGAAAATGCATTAAAATTTGGTAACCCCATTCTAAAATTTGTCGCTCGAAATGCAGCCGGGGCTCAGACCGGGGGACTGGCTCATTAATGATTAATCTAGCGAAGATCGCCGGGTTGGGAAATTTATACGCCGACGTAGTTCAATGGATTACGAGTGCGTTTAACAATTTAAATGGGACTGACGAGTGGCGACTGGCGACTAGGTTCTTGCGAGGTTCCTCCACGTGTTGAAATCGATAACGAAGCCAAAGCCAAAGCCAAATCCGACTCCGAATCCGATCGAATCTCAACCCCAAGAGCAGGCCGTACCGTACCGTCCCTCTCATCAATATTCAACGCATTACAATTGCAATAAGTTCCCGGCACTTACTTGATCCCATCGCGCGATCCAATCCGATACGATCCGATACTATATACTATATATACACACGAGTGCGAGTGCGAGTGCGATCAAATCAGCGACATCAGTGCGGATTTTTATGCTGATTTTGACCCACTTGACTCCCTCAAAACTCGAGTGTGTAGTCCATGAATCGCGATCGGGGCGGGCGTCGAGCTTGGGCCGCTTAGCATTGCCTATCGATAGCTGGGGATAAATACGATTTAAATGCTATATAGATATGGGTTTATCTGAACAAAAGCCACCTCTAGAATGCCTTTAGTTGAGGAGATCATCTGGAGATGCTGAAGACTTATTTATATGATCTGCAACTGCAACACGACTCTGTGCTCATAAATTTCCATCACAGCGGGGTTCATAAAAATGTTAGAGTTTGTTTTTATTATATAAATACAATTTAAGTGTTTAATTATATAAATAAATATTAAATACTAATTATATAAATATAAGTAAAATCAAAATAAAGAATAAGTAAAATGTTTAATAAATGTAGGAGCTGATATGTTCTAGGAAACACACATTATAGAATCTTTAAACACCTTAACCTACCTAATTTTCATTTAATTATCTTTAAAAGATTAGCACAATGCCTCAACTTTATGTTAAAATGAATATTAATAATAATAACTACTAAATATTTATTAAATAAATATAAGTAAAATATGTATTAAATAAATATAAGGAAAATATGTATTAAATAAATCTAAGTAAAATATTTAATAACTGTAGGAGCTGATATATTCCAAGAAACACGCATTCTAGAATTTGTAAACACCTTAACCTATCCAATTTGCATAAAATAATTAACTAAATAAATTGCAAAATGCCTTAGCTTTAAGTAAAAATTAATAAATACATATAAGCCCAATATTTATGATGGCTAAGCGTAGGAAGTGCTGACACGCAAGCCCCTTGGCATGCGACAAGTTCCGGCCCCAGAGAGATGATGATGATCATTGTCGCCGTGATGTATGTGGAGCATCGGGCAGAGAGATAAAAGACATCAAAAGGCCGACAAAAGACCAGAAAACAAAAGACAAACAGGGCCTGCAGATACCGGGTAAAGAGCGGCGTTAAAGCTCTCCGCCGAGAGATGTTTAATATTTGCCCAAGAAATCGAGGCGGGATGCGATAGCAGTCTCCTCAAAAAGATTAGCCGACACCTCTTTCTTCGGGGCCACCCGGCTGGCTGCTGACCTTACCCCTAAAACACAAAAAAAACGAAACGAAACGAAACGAAACCCTGTTCTGGTTTCGTTTTTATGGCCAAGATGATCAAGAGACAAATCCGCGCATCATTAAATGTGGAATGACCTGCCCCAGTCACGGGGTCAACTCCAGGGAACTTGCTACGGGCTCTGAGAGATCTGAGGTTCGAGTTCGAGCTCGGGTGGTCCGAGGGAACCTTCCACTCATAACTGCATCCGATTTATTTAGTTATTTCCTTCCCAAAGAAAACTAAGTAAATAAATATATTTTAAAGAAGTTATGCGAGAAATACCCACTCTCGTTTTTCTTTGCCAACCTTGTGATCTCGTGTCTTTCGATCTCTCGTAAATCGGAGTAACTCCGAGTAAGCCAGAGTAAGTCCCCACTAAATCCGAGTAAGTCCGAGTAAATCGGTGGCAAATCGGAGCAATTGGTATGCAAAGTGCGGCGACTGGCTTCATTTTCTGGCCTCACCGCCGCCGTTTCGTTTAATTGCTGAGCCACATTATGTGACAAGAAGCGGAGCGTGTAGCCCCTCCAACTTTTTTGTTGATAAACAAAAAACACAGAAAAAAAAAAAAAGAGGAAACCAAAAACAACAACAAAAACAAGAAGAAGAAAAGGCTGAGAGACGCAGGGCAAATATGTCATGTAATAAAACCGCAGAGCCGCAAAACGTTTCTCTGATAAAAATAATTGAAAATAAATGTAATCTCCACATTTCCCACGCTGCCTCCCAGCAACAAAAACCAAATAAACAATTGGCTCACCGATTATTAAGTTAATTAAATGCTAATTAGTTAGAAATTAGCATGGATAAGCTCCGAGAAGGTGGCAGGTACCAGGTGTGTAAGGTGCTCCAAGTTATCAGTGCTCGGTTGTGCTCCAATTTGCCCCGAAAAAAAGGCCTTGGCTTGAATTTTAAGCTAGAAAACTAGCTTTCTGCTTTTGAGCCTCCTCAAAAGTCACAGATCAATGGGATCTTCAAAGATTTCTTACCTTACTGACCTATTTACTTTAATTTAAAGAAACTGCTGGAAAAGCATTCCCAGGAATATCAAATTAATAAAATAATACACTAGCTTTAATATTCAAAAATGCCTTATAATCGGTATTTATGTATTAATTTAACTAGCATTAAAATAATAATAATAAAACCAATACTGTAAAGTGTTAAATTAAATTAAAAAGATAAAGAAAAAAGAACTAGCCTTTAATAATTACCATAAAATGTTTATTATAATAAAAGAGATTCAAGGTAAAAAATAAGCCTCTACCCTTGAATAATAAAATAATTTTATTTATTATATCTCAGTATATGATTGCCTTTCTTTTTATTTAATTCATATTTACATTATTCCATTTATCAGTTTTTAATTCCTTTTCTTTTCCACAAACTCTCAAAGGTTATGACCTCTTCAGGCTGCAATATAAAACCCGAAGAAAAGTCTTACAATTAATTCTTACAACCTTAGGAAGCCATTTCGTGATGGATCTCTCAGAAATAGTTCTTGAAAATAATTGATATTCGAACTGGTGACCCACAAAAAAACTAAAAAAACCCAGTAGTTATCCCGGAGTTTCCTCAGAATCCCTCGATCCCACACTCCTTTTTGGGGAGACAGACAGACAGGGAAACCCTATGGATTCCCATGTCCCAGAAGAGCTGAAAAAGTAAAATCTCACCGCTTATCAGGTGGAGATCAGGTGACAAAAATTAACCACACAATGAGAGGAGCAGGAGGAGTCAATGAAGGACGGAAAGGAAACAATTAGGCACCTGACTTCCTCAGGATGCATCCATTCCATCGACGGGATGCAGACTGTAACTGTAACCGATCACGTTCCCATTCAGCTGGACTCTGGTGGATGGGGCTACCTCTGGCTGGGATGGGATGGGATGATCACCATCACCATCATCGCATCGCATCGCATCGCATCGCCTCGAATGGAGCCTTGGAGTGCTGGGACTGCTGGGTCTGCGTTGGTGATCTTGCATACACAATGCGTATCGTGTTTCAGCCACTTGGACAGGGAAAAGAGACTCGGATACTCGCACCTGATGGGAAAGCACAATGAGATGCCGATGCCGAGCCGATGGCGATGCCCACAGCATTGGGCAATCACTTGACCTCTTTCAGGATGTTGTTGTTGGTGTGGACAGAGACCAGCAGCAGGAGGAGGAGGAGGAGGAGGAGGAGCCGGTGGAGGTGGAGGTTCAAGTGCGTCTCCAGATGGGGATTATGTCACAAATGTGAATGTCACACTCGAAAAATACACACAAAGATTTTCAATTAAATTAATATAATCAATTATTAAGTATAGGGCATTTAAAAAAATTACTTTTTAAGAAAAACTTTAAATAGAATAAGTATTTGTATTTTATTCATTTTAAGTTCTCACTAAACTACTGATGACGCTGCTTGCAACATTTTCTTGAGACAGAGCACGTTAAAGGAAATGATATAATAAAATAAACATAAATAAATAAATTATATATAGTATACTCATGAATATAAATAAATGAATTATATATAAGGCTATAATAATACAAATATTAATAAATAAATAATATAAAATGTTGTAACTATATTAATATATATATATAAAGAGTTTATTAATATAAATATTTAGTACATACATATACAAACAAAAATACATATAATAAATTGATATAATAATATAAATATAAATAAATTAAGAGTATATAATGACAAAACAATATGAAGATAAATAAAGAGTATATATTAACATAATAATAGAGATATAAATAATTATGTCTCGATTATTGTGAATTATATCATACATCTAGAGCTCGAGTTAGGAAAAAGTTGCACAAAAATTAGCAAATGTAAATAAATAATACATAACAATATTAAAAAATAAATATAAAAGATAGTGCCATGACTCCCAAAATATTCATAAGTTTTAATAACTGAAAACAATCAAGTTTCCAAGGGAAATATATAAAAAACTGACTTAAATATGGAAAATAAAATGCACTTAAACCAGTAAAGAGATTTAATCCGCTTCTTCTGGGAAATAAATTATAATTAAGTGTCCCGAGCCAAGCAATAGTTTTTTGATCTTCTTCATTTATTACCTAATTTTTGTAATTGAAGAGAAGGGACTAGAAATATAAGTATAAACATTACAAATTATAATAAATAATCTTACGTCTTACGTCTTAATAATTTTGTCCAAGTGCAGAGTTCGAGTCCCCGTACGAATCCCAGTTCAAATCCATTCAAGTTGACCAAGTCCGAGCGAGGGCCATCGATGATGATCCGGCTGGCATATAAATTAAGGCCGAGTCCAAAATCAAAGCCGAATTCAAGCCGGAGAGGCAGCAGCACATCCACATCCCCGCGAGGCATCCTCACGTTTTGGCCATAAAATACATTTTCGACCGAAATTCGTTTTGGTAGCAGCGCTGCGAGTGCGAGTACGGGTAGTTGGTAGTTGGCAGTTGCCTTGCCAGCGATTCCCACGGAGCAGCGGCTACTGCGTGGGCGGATACAGATACAGATGCAGGTACTTACGGAGAGACAGATACAGATACAGATACAGATACAGACATCATCTTACCTAACTAGCCTAACGCATCATGATCATCACCATCCGGGATTAGTATGCATCCCAGCGCCTCCGAGAAGGCCATTAAATGTGCGAGAGATACAAACGGAGAAGCGACCTCAAAAATGGCAAGTGGCCAAGGCGGAGGAGGAGGAGGAGGCGATGGAATGGCATGGAGTGGATGGATCACATAATATAGGCATCATCGCGATGATACATTCCAGCCAACATCGCATCCCCATCAAGTACCAATTTAATGGCAGCACTTCTTGGCTACCCGAGGCGGCACAGAAAGAAATCTGGGGGCTCTTGTTCTTAATCAGAAATAAGAATTCATTCAAGGCATAAGCCTTCTATTAAATAAAAATATATTTAAATGGGTCAAAGGTTCCTCAAAGCTTCCCACAACTTGTATATTTATCGCAGACAGTCATTACTTTCTTTCTTTTAAATATACAAAATCTAAGCAAAATCTAAGCCAATAAATAAAATATAAATAATATATAAATAAATTAATATTAAAAATCTAAGCCAAGTTCCCTTCAAAGCAAAGTTATCATTATTTTATATAAAACATTCAATCTAAGTTCCCTTCCCTTTTTTATAATAAATCTAATCAACGTTTTCTTTATTTTAAATAAAAAAACAAAACCCAGTTTCCTTCTTTTTCTTTTATATAAAAAGTCTGTCTTTTATATTAAAAACATTAGCAACGTTCTCGCTCTTTTAAATTAGGCAAAGCAAATATATTTTCCTTTTAAATATAAAAAATCTAAACAAAGCTCTCTTTCTTTTAAAATCAAAACCTTTAAGTAAAGTTGTTATTTATTTGTCTCTGTGTATACATTAGTATTCCAAAAGCGGAGGCCATCGACAAGACTCCATGTCCAAGTCCAACTCCAAGTCCAAGTCCAGCTCTGTCTCCGGATGAATGATGCTCGGAGAGCCTGAGCCTGAGCCGAGCCGAGCTTGGCTTTTATGTCTGACACGTTCTGGCTGGAGCCGAATCGGGGATCTGTGGAGCTGGAGCTGGAGACGGAGCTGGAGCTGGAGCTGGTAGCCACTAGCCACTGGGTTTAATGCATCCTCGTTTAACGATCCAAGTTGCTGGTCGTAAAGCCCCTGGCATTGATCGTAATCGAAGTCACTGCACTGCAGGATAATAAACTCTAGGAATGCGAAGCACTGCAGGTCCATAAAATAGTCTTGAGGATTTCTTGTTTTTGGTCTATAAATTTAATGATCTTTAGCTGTAAATGATGGCTGTTTTTAAGGCAAAGTATTGACTTTTTTTTAAGGGGAGTGGAATCATTTTAATTCATAAATATTATAACCTTTCCACACTTCTTTTAGAATCTCTTTCAAAGACTTCTAATAGATTCAAGAAACAACATCTCTTGGAAGAAGATGATCTGCAGTGCGATCACGTGCCCTGAGGATGGGATCTCATGGAAATCCTTATGGCCCACGATCGATCTGTGGGTGATCTAAGCCACCTAAGTATGGCTACTACCTCGGATGGGGTCAAGAAACTCCAGGCAGAGGGATAACTGGGGATCACTTTGGGCAGCCGGCCAGATCAGCCGCCTATATACGAGTATCTGGCTATAGTGCGAGTGTGAGTACTCGCACTCCGGCCGGCAAAGTACTTAAAATTCTAAGAGCAGATCGATGCAGCCCGAGAACGAAGACTCGTAAAAGCCATTGGTTTGGCGGAGAAATTATCAAAGTGAAAGAGGCAAAGAGGCGGCACACGCACAGGAAATGCTCTCCCCGCCATGATCATTTTCCATAATTAATCGGGAAAGACATTGGCCACTTGTGGGTTAAATGGGTTTGTTGGCCCCCAGGTGCAGGTCTTGTGGCCATAATTGATTTGTCTTTTTAGCAATGACTCCGTTTTACTTGTAATTTATTTATTGCTATTTTTTAAATAATCATTTTTGCACTCCCCCGTGTGGAGCGCTCTAATAACTGCAACATTGATTTCGGCACCTTGAGAGGGGCTCCAACTTGGCTATGTTCGCTATAGCGATTAAGGGTATTTTGGAATTCTAGATATAGTAAAAATTATTACTTAAAAAACTATAGAGAATATATGTATATTTATTTAATGAGTCTAGAATAATAAATATTTAGCTTAACTCTCTAATGGAATCTATTTTATCGGAATAAAAACCTCTTTTATATACTAAAAATGTTTTTCTTTTACAAAAAGCCTTTACCCTTATCAACTCTTAATTATTAATATTTAAAGTATTAGTTACATATATTTGATAAATATATTATATTTATATTTATACAAATACTATATCTACATATTTAAATTTTAATTTTTAATATATATATAAATATATAAATGAATAAAACTTAACCATAAATCAAATATATTCAGTACCTAATGCTAAGTTTTTTAAATATTAAAATTATTAAAAGGGCTTTCCCCTTTTTTCATAATTATTAATATTTATGGTTATAGTTATACTTGATATATAAATTATATTTATTATTATTATCCTTATATTTTACTATTATTAATATATTTAAATACATAAATGGATATTACTTAACCATAAACCATCAAGGATATTCCGTTTTTATATTCTTCTGCTGTGCTACTTTTCAATTCATAATTTTTAACATTTAAGGGAATGGATCTAATTTATATATAAAATTTATTTATTATGTTCATTTATATTTAATTATTATTATTAAATTGAAATATATAAATTGATAAAGCTTATCCTTTTCTTAAATACCAAATATTAAATACTAAAATTGTTAAAAGGGTATTAACTAAATCCCCCTTTGAAACCCAATCCAGCCAGCTGCGATAATTGGCTAATTGAATTATTTGCACAAGTTAAGAACTAATAATAATTGGCCGGGAGGATGTGGCTCCGCTGAGCACGACATTGGCGGCCTTGACTGGGTGTTGGGTGTTGGGTGTTGACTGCTGACTGCTGACTGCTTCGCTGACTAACGCTTTGCCTCTATGCTAACTGGTTTGCTGGCCAACACCGCCAAGGTTTGGCCAATGATGTTTGGCCAAGATGGCAGGCAGCAGCAGCAGTTTGGGCGGATGTGCGATGTACGGTATATTCGAATGCCCAGCGCTTGGATTGTTGATTGAATTGCGTTCAAGGCGAGGCGAGGCGAGGAGTCAGTTGACCTTGCCACACGGCGGTGAACGATACCCAGCGATACCCAACTAATTAGCCACTAGAAGCATTCTCCGAGCGATCGTTCCAGCACGAGGAAGGTCTGGGCTAGAAGTGAGACTCGAGTGCGAGGTTGAGCCCCCTCAAGCCTTCACCGAATATCTGAAAATATGTGAGGACTTTGTCAATGATTTTAAGTCAGTTTTTAAAGCGAAAAATAAAAATTATTCCAAGCCTTGACCTGGTTTTTTAGAGATTTCCCAAAACGTTCTTACAAGATTCTTCAAAGATCGAACTTGAATATAAATAATATATCACTCGATATTACTCAGCAAAGGTATCAAATAAATATTAATAAATATACACATATAAATATAATAACAAAAGATCATTGCTTAAAATAAAATATGTAAAGATTTTACCTCAGAGAGAAGGCTTCTGCCAAACCTTATAAAAATATAAATAATATATCACTAAAAATATTCCGAAAATATAAATGTAAATATATTTAAAATCTCCCTGTTAAAAAATAATATTTAAAGGCCCCTTCGGAGTGTTCATTAATTTTGTTTGCAATAATTTTTACCCACAAGTAAAGGTGTGAAGTGTGTAGGATCTCCCAGGAGTGACCCAATCCCACGCCACATCTGGGCATCTGGAACTGGAATCTCCTCCACTCTGGTCGGCTTGTGAGTTGTGGGTGCTCGATAAGGAGGGTAAATATTGAACAACAATAAACCGAACAAATCAAAAACGAGGCTCTGGGAGAGAGAGAATTCTGGACCCTCTGGGTGGATGGATGGATGGATGGATGGCTGGATATATAGGGTTTGTTTGCTCCGATGTGTGGACACCTGAACGAGGCCTCGATAAACCCGCTGTCAGAGCAGCTCGTCAACTCGATCGAATATTCGGAGGTTTGGGATTCGGAATGGGAATGGGAATGGGATGCGGGCATCTCAGGTATATGATATTATGACAGTGTCTATATCTCTGTTTGATTTCGCTCTCTGATCGTGTGAAGGTTTTGACTTATTTTTATGGCCGTTATCTTATCGCTTGTGATTTACGATAGAGCGGCTTGAAGGCTTGAGAATGAACGAAAGTGTTGCAAGATTTTTCAACTGCTCTGCACGGAGAGGAGTGTTCTTATTACTCACATTTTTAACGCATATAAAGCATAATAAGTCCATGGAAATATGTATTATTTATATTTTTATTCCACATATGGTTGTATAAAATTTTGATTCAGTGTTTCTTGGCTATTATTTGAAGGATATTCGAATTTAGAGGAGAATGGGTTAGTTTTTGGATTAAATTCGCAATTCCTTATCACGAAAATCATTTTTAAATCGTGTTTATATAAAATATGTAGAATTTGGTATACAAAATTACGATACTGTTGGAATTTGGGCCAGTGTGAATAGTGTATTATACAACATTTAGTAATTAAACGTAATTTCATGAGATATGTTTTGTTATTTTAACAGATGTTAATTTTCTCAGTGTACCACTGACAGTGATTTTAAAAAAGTTAAAAATAAATTAAAAAAAAAACAGTGATTATGAAAAATGCAGATTTGAGCTAGATTTATAGCATTCTTTTAACTGTTTTATTTACGCTGAGAGAATTTTTCTCAGTGTATCATCTCCTCCTCTTTCTATCTCCTCCCCATCCTCCCAGCTGTATCTCCATCTCTATCTAACGCCCTCCTCCCCCCATCTATAACCACACTGCTCTTGCTCTCGCGCCAAACACGAACGCATTTCATCCGGACGGATGTGAGCATTACTTTTTATGGATATTTATGTAGGGGACGTGACCGTCGAAAAACGTAAGATATATATATATATAGAGAGAGAGAGGGAGGGCGGTAGAGAGAGCAAGACAGGGAGAGAGAAGAACTCTTTGGGGAGTTTGCTTTTGTTGTTGTCACCGTTTCTGTTGGGGACACCGGGCGACTGTTAATGTGTAAAGCAGGAAATCGAACGCCGCCGCCAATCGTTTATCGATCTTTAGTGTGCGAGGGAGAGGCAAGAAAGAGAGGGCGGGAGATGATCACGATGATTACAACAGAGATTACGGTAAATCTAGCCGCGTGACCAGCGGATATATTTTCTTGCTTTCTACTCCCTCTCTTCCGCGTCCCCTTTACCCCTCTTTTCTTTCAGTCTTCTTGTGCCTTATTTTTCCCCCGCTTTTCTCCAGATTCTTCTTTCTCTCTCTCTCTCTCTCTGCCAAAACACTTGACACCGCGCTAAGCTCAGCATTAAAAGGGAATTCAAAATATAAAATGTAAACTTTCGGGGTCCGATACTTCACATACCCCTGAACATACCCATTTGATATAAAATATATAATATTCCTCTTTATCTTTCATAGAAGAATTACTTTTCAATGGCTAGTTTAAATCAAACAAAAACACCTCTTAACGAGGTGAGATAAAAGTGACGATGGCACCTTCAACTCCAAAAGTTTCCTATATCAAATTTTGTGACGATTAATAGTAACGTTAACAAAAATAAATTACAAATAATTCAACTAGTTTCTAATTCGACAAGGATAGGTATTTTACAGCTTAGTGCCGAAAACGAAACTAGTTGAAATATTTGTAATTTATTTTTGTTAACGTTACTATATATAAATAGTTCTGATCGGACTGCCGTAGCAGATTTTCGATTCTACGCCTCTATATAGTAGTCTCCTTGCGCACCACAGTCTCGGTGCTCATCGTCACTACGTGGACTACCGTCCACAGTGATAATAAATTATTTCCAAAATAATAAGACTAAGCTTAAGGTTTTTTGAGCTATTATGTACTTATCCACTTTAATACCCTCTGAAGCCAATTTCTGGAACGTGAACGGATAAGCTGAGTTAGCTTTTTGATTTCCTCGATATTGATGACTCGGTGGTTCCCTGGATTTGGGGGTTTCACTTGGGTTTTTGGCTGGGAGTACAGCCTCCTCGGATAACGCGACTGTCTGGAGCCAGTCTGCGCGATGTTTGGGGTAACCTGAGCGGCTCATCCATCTGTCCATCTGTCCACCTGTCCAGCCATCCATGCCAAACCCTCCCCACACGTGAGGTTCTGCGCGTGCGCCACTTCCCCTGCCCAGGCCCGATCTCCTCCAGCAATCTAGAAATGCAGAAACGATGGCGCTGATAAGGAAAGTGATACCAGACATGCGATAGCGGATCACGGACATGGAAAGCGAATACCTTTGGGAACTGTGTATGAATATATATAAGAATATATAATATTTACGGGAAAATAGCGACTCCTTTGCCGGGGAATTTGACACGTAAGTGTGCAGCTTTTGGCCTTGTCAACGGATCCCAAGGCGAGTTCCGATGACCAATGAAGGTTTCCAGAGAACTTAAAGTATCTGGCAAAGTATTTCCGATTCTCCTTTGGTTTATAAAATATTGCAACTAAATTTTAATTGATTTTCCAGCTAAATTTAGTTAAATAATCTTTATTTTATAATGTTTCAAGACTTATCTTTCCTATAAGAGGGTTTTAAAAATGTTCTTATTTTATACATTTTTTTTTTAGATCTTTTAATTATCCAATCATAGTTTTTAACCACCAAAGAAATGGTAGAACAGAAGCCTATCTAAAGTCAGGCCGCAGAGGCAAGTGACTTGTTAACAAATCCATTGGCAACACCGATCTACAAATCCCAGCAGAAACCACATGCAACATGCAACAAGCACAAGCACCAGCGCATCCAGAGGTGGTGCATCATGCAATCTTCCTCTTCAATTTCCATTTGCCGCATTCATAAAACAAACAGCGCCGCTGCCTGAACAGAGCAAAAGCTAAAACAAAAGCAAACGCAAAAGCCCAGGCACAGGCACAGGCACCGGCGAAATCATAATAAATATCTCGCGTAAATGCAACAAATTTGTGGCGCATGCGCAACCATCAGCCACCAGCCATCAGCCATCAGCCATCAGCAGGCCGCAGAAACAAAGCCACCTCTCCTCCGTCGGCGATCTGCTGCTGCGTCTCCGCAATTAACAAAAACAACAGCCGGCCCAGTACACCCGCCCAACCACCACCACCCACCACCCACCACCCATCGCCCACATTGCCACCTCTGATGAGCCAACTGGGTATACCCTAGCCAGGGGGGCATTACTATCGCCACCAGAAGTTGGAGGCCTCAATGTAAGCTATTAATTTGAAATTTAAATAAATATTAAAACGGTTATCAAAATTAGGTAAATAAATTCGTTATCGATAAACCTAAAGAGAGAGCATCACCACTAGAAAGTTATCGATCAACTTATCTTAACTATCTATAACTAGAAGTTATAGACATTTTACTAAGTTCAATATAAAATGGGGTTTTGATATTATAAATAATGTTGTTTTCCAAAAATGATAAAGTGATAGTGAAAACTGATATTTCGCTACCAGAAATGTTTTCGATGCACCCGAAAATTATCGGTATTTAAAAAATATCGTCATCGAATTAAGCAAAATTTTATAAATATTCTCGATCCTATTAATATTAATTGACCTTTCAAAAGCCCTTATCTATTGCCACCAGAAATCTGAGGACTCTCTGTAAAGTATAACCCTTATAGCTTAATATAAAACTTAAGTATATTCATAAAATCGTGATGGATACTCTAGAATATTATCGACTTACAGATTTAATTAAGCTTCAAAAATGTATTACATATTATAGACATTGATTTGTATTTCAAAAGGCACTAAATATTGCTACAAGAAGATTGGGGCATTCCTATAACTTTAATACAAATATTTTTAGGTTATCGAAATTATATTGATTTAACCGATATCGATAAACCTCTCTTAAGGATATTACCACCATCTTTTAACAGGAAGCCTAAAAATGTTTTTTTTTAATTGTTCTTCTATTTTAAACCTTTAATTTGAATAAAACTACACCTTGATTTCGATATATAAATTGTATCGGTATTATCGATACTAAAATTCTCAGAACTCTCAGAGTAAATTGTACTTTGAATTCCAAAACGATATTTAATTGATATTATCTAACATATTCCACATTCTGTAAACATAAATGCATATTATCATTTTCGATAGCTATGGTATAACGATATTTTCGATATTATTATTATTATATTTTGTTTTATCGTTTCTATTTTTCATTTCAATTTATTAATAGGGCATTTGAAGCTTCGGTCATTCAGTTGCAACCATCTGTTGATTTTTCTTGTTCGTTTTCTGGCTTTTAACTGGCGGCACGCGCTGCGCTGCGGCGATGCAATTTTCGTATCTGCAAGATACATTCGCCGCGTTTTATGATTTACGCTCGCCTCGCTTTATATAATCGGGGCCTGGGCCGCCTGCACAACCCAATGAAGAGTTGTGTTCAAAAAGAAGCATTTCATAATTGAAAATGTTGCAACTATTTGGCAGCGCGCTCTGGCTGCTCCATCCCTGCCGTCCATGGATCCATCCATCTATCCATCTGTCTGGTCTGGTGGCTCTGGTGGCTCTGCCGCTGCGTTGCATGTTTGATTTCTGCTAATGCAATGCGGCATCTGTGTTGCTGTTGTAATTAACAGCGGCGAATGCAAGCCAAGAGGCATCCAAGAGACTGCTCCTCCTCAGCCCAGGAGGAAGTGGCCGCATATCAATTCGAAATTGCCTGGAAATCGCTGCCGGGTTTTTGGCGTTAACCAAAAGCAAATAAAACTGGTCAATGAGCATGGCTAAGAGATCCGCCTTCTGCAGGGACTATGTCTCTGGTTCCCAGACTCAACTCTTGTAACTGCCCATGTCGCACTCCCAAAAAAAATATAAAAGCAGAGCAGGGAGAAGATCTCCGAGTTGTGACAGATACGAGCAATTAAGTGAGTTGTCTTGTCTGCTTGTTTTCTGCTTTTTCTCAGCTCTTTTTGGGCCAAAACGAGACGAGCTGTTGGCCGACGTGCTAACGGAAACTGCTGGTCAGCTCGGCCAGCTTTCATCTAGCGTATGTATCTTTTATGGCCAAGCCGAAAAGGGGAAAATACGAGTTTGGGGCGAGCAGTTAAAACGACACTCGTCCCCGGGGTCAAAAGGTGCTGAGAACGAGCCGCTGAACCGCCAAAATGATGCTGAAATTGTGGAAATTCAGAAATTCAGTAATTCAGACAACATATCCGACATCCCGACGAAGAAACTCGTTTCACCTCTCAACCAGTGTCGCAATGCCCTTTTCTGACCAGCCCTGGGTGCTTCCCAGTACCCTGAGAAAATCTCTCGACTAATTGGCCCAGATCGGTTCGAATCACCTATATCGAAGCCCCGATCGAAGGCTATCCCAGCAAATCCACGGATTTTAACACGCAGAGATGACAGCAGATGAGGAGGTGAGGCTGCAGGGAGTCCGAGGGAATCCGTCACCTTTCCTTCCCTAATAACAGCCAGGCAACCCCTATTGAGGGCGAGAGCCCATAAATCAACAACTGAGATGGGATCGAGGATGAGGAAACCAGTTTGCCGACTTAACCCCTTTCTTCTCAAGATCTTTAGCCCTAACCCCTGGGCGATCTCTCGATCCAGTTTCGTCACGCTTCCTCTAGCCCTTGGCCCCTCTCAGCCCGTTCTGCTGACCAATGACCAGTCCGGGAAATCTTTAACTTTCTATCCCAAAAACTAATTGAATTTTACGCCTAACCGTTAACCGTTAACCCGGGGCAAATTTCATTAAAAATGTCCGAGAATGTTGTTTGAACTTTCAACTCGAGTGTCCAGGATGCTAGGGGTGGCTCGGGAGATCGGGATCGGGATCGGGATCTTAGGGGTTCATAAATAACATACATCACGAGTCAAGCAAGTCAAGCCGAAGGCCGGCCATTCGAGGCGAATTTTGGGTTGGAAAATGCCAGTTTTTGCACTCCATTATGAAGGCTGGTCAGGTCTCGGGGGTCGGAGGTTAAAGTGGACCAATCGGGTGGCTTCCTTCATTTATATTATATTTTCTTTAGGAAGAGAAGATACTGCAATAATTTATTTATAATAAAATAGATAGAAAATAAGGTATAACTATATTTATTTATTTATTATAGAAGGCTTATATCTTTATTTTTGTAGGAAATAAATGTTAGCTTGAGTTTAGGGTAATAAACATTATTTTATAATATTTTTAGGGGCTTCTTTTTATTTTCATAATAAAACTGCTTTACTTTAGCTTATTTTCTGACAGTAAAGGTTTGATAAAAATAATAGTTTTGCTTCAAAAATATATACAAGTTCCCCTTTAATAAGAAAACATATTAATTCAATTAAAAATAACGCTTCTTACAATTAAGAATATAATCTTTATAATATTTTTAGGGGTTTTAGGCTATAAACTGTAGCTTCTTTTTATTGTTATAGTAAAACTGCTTTACTTTAGCTTATTTTTTGACAGTAAAGGTTTGATAAAAATAATAGTTTTTCTTCAAAAATATATACAAGTTCCCTTTTCATAAGAAAACATATTAATTTAATTAAAACTAACTCTTCTTCTGTGTTTAAAAATCATCTTCGAGGTTTCTGCTTCTCACAATTAAGAATATAATATTTATAATATTTTTAGAGGTTTTAGGCTATAAACTGTAGCTTCTTTTTATTGTTTTATTAAAGCTGCTTTACTTTAGCTTATTTTCTGACAGTAAAGGTTTGATAAAAATAATAGTTTTGCTTCAAAAATATATACAAGTTCCCCTTTAATAAGAAAACATATTAATTTAATTAAAAATAACGCTTCTCACAATTAAGAATATAATATTAAAATTATTTTTTTGGGTTTTAGGCTATAAACTATAGCTTTTTTTTATTGTTATAGTAACTGCTTTACTTTAGCTTATTTTCTGACAATAAAGGTTTGGTAAAAATAATAGTTTTGCTTCAAAAATATATACAAGTTCCCTTTTCATAAGAAATCATATTGATTTAATTAAAAATAACTCTTCTTCTGTGCTTAAAAATCATCTTCAAGGTTTCTGCTTCTCACAATTAAGAAGCCTCCTTGCTGCATTCTTCATATTTAATTTAATCAATTTATCCGTTTCCCAATCCCTCATCCCCTGCCTCTCCCTTTTGCCTTTGTCTTCCGTTGACCGTTGGTCATCCTCGGTCGCTCGTTCAGGTCCTGCTAATCCTTGACCGAAAGTTGCCCTGCTTTAATTTGGCCGACCATTCATCGGACACATTGAGGACTTGCAACTAAAAATAAAAAAATAAAAACGCAAGGAAGGAAAAACAAAACAAAAGGCTGCTACAGAAAATAAAAAACAGCGAAAACCGTTACGCCTTGGCACAATGCCCAAGGGTCCTGCTTGGTCCTGCCAGCTTGTCCTTTGGCTTCTCTTTTTTTCCCGCTCCCATCTCGATCTCGTTTCCCTGCCAGTCACTGACCTCATTTCGATCGCCTTCGGACCGCCCCTCGTCCTCGTTCTCGCCTTCGTCCTCGTCCTCGTCTTCGGGTGGTGTCCCGAGCGAACTCAGCTGGACTAAGGACCAAGGACCAAGGACCAAGGAGTGAAACCAAAACTGAAACCGACACAGAAACAACTTGCAATTAAGGCTCCTAAATACCCGGGGAATGAGAACAACGCAGGACGGGCCAAGGGATCAGCAAGCGAGTATCTCAAGTGAGGATTATGAATATGAAAATAATAAAATAACAATACAATAATAAAATAATTAATTAGGCATTATCAAAGTCTATACTATACTATATATACTATATACTATAACAAAGAGATGTACACAGAAAAAGATTTGAATTGATATAAGCATGCGATTTTACTTACAATTAAATGGTTGAATTAATCCCGATTCGGATCTGATCTATCTGTTAAGGATATATTTTTATATCCCTAACAATATTCAGTTCATGTCAGTCATTAGTATTGCTTGGAAAAAAGCGCAAATTCAAAATGGAACCAAAAGAACCTCTCTGTTCGGATTTTTCCTATTTTAACCATTCAAAATACTACTTTTTGTGTTAACTTTTCTTAAATTTAGTTTCATGCAATAATATATAATTTGAAAAAATGGAAACTGTAGAATTACTGATAAAATGGGAAAATATATACGGCCACCGGGATGAAGAGGGCCACTATGACGGCCATAATGACCCCAGATATCTCACGGCGGAACTGGGGTCCCTTTGGGAGACTTCCTTGTTTGCCACGAATATCCTCTATGAGCCTCTTCATCTTTTGGGCCAGGCTGCTCAAAATCTTGGAGACATGCTCCGTTTCATCTGCCAATTGTTTCATTTTTTCCATCTGAAAAACCAATAGGTAAAATTTAATTTAAATGCACAAAGATTTGTCTTGTGTTTGTCTTCCAATTAAAAATATTTTTTATTACGTTTTATAAGATTTTGTAAATTAAACAATGGGACGCTTCTGATGAAGCATTACCAATCAAAATTAAATAGATTCTCGGCAAAAGCAAAACCCTCCTCCCACCAGGTTGGGACAACGGGCTCCTCTGGTTCAGAGCCAAACCAATACACGAGTAGAACTCCGATCAAAATTACGAGTACCATAATTATCATTGCGATTCCAAAGAGCCAGTTTGATCGGGGCCATTTGATTCCTCCCTTTTTGGGGCCACACACATCCTTGATGAAGCTCCTTATCTTTCCTGCCAGTTTCGTCAGTAATTTGGCTGCTAACTCTTGTTCTTCTGCTATGGCCAGTAGCTTGGCGACTTGCTGATCGGATATATACTGACCCATGGGCTTGGTGTCAGTGTTCTTTATCTCTTTCTTGGTCAAAGTGCTAGGAATAAATAAGGACAGATTTACAAATTAGTTTGAAGACATCGTTCGAAGTCTGTGATCTCAAAGCTTACTTGGATGGGCAGGGCTCCTTGCCTGGGTTTTTAGCATCTTTGGTAGCCTCTGCTTGTGGCATCTCAGATAAATTGAGCACGTTTCGGCACTTCCTTGATTCAAAAAGCAATTTAATTTTGTCGCCTTTTGCTTCCATATCGTCTGTTGTCGTGAAGAAATTATTCCAGAAACTAAGCAAAAAAGCGGAGAAAAATAATATTTCAGACTCACTGCAGAAAAATTTAGGGAAAAAATAATATTTTTCACTTACTTCAGATGAGACAAATTTTGGTCTTTCTCTTATGAGATTCTGAGTTGTTGTGAGGAAAGGCTGGGTCTGTTCAACTAGGGAGATGAATTGGAAGGCAAGGCTCACTGTGTTGAAACTGTGTTAAAAATGTCTTTAATTGAAGAAAGCGAATCAGAGTCGGCCTTGCCTTCAAGTTCGTCTCCTTACTTGAACAGACCCAGCCTTTCCTCACAACATAACTTCAACTCGACGGGTAAACAACAAAAATAAATCTCTAAAAATGTAAGTCGGAAATATTATTTTTCCCTTTCCAAATTTTCCTGTAGTGATTCGGAAATATTATCTTTCTCGCACTTTTCAGTAGCATTGTGGGGCGGACAAGTGGGTCGGTAACCCGCAGGATGCAGTCCCTCCTATCAACTTGCGCAGAGAATCAGGAGTGCTCCAAGTGCTCCAAAGGATGGTTGGTGCAGAATGAAGGCAGGCCACTCTGCGACCTATGAAGACTTTGTGATGCGAAGAAGATTAGAGCCGGACTCTCATAGGCCTGTTGCGACTCTCTCTGTTCGCCCCACTCGGCCATCCAAAAGTATTTTTAAAAACATATACAGAATAAAGCGATAGATGTTTGCACTTCCAATTATACACAGAAAGATTTGAATTGATTTAAATTTGGCATTTGTAAGTAAGATTCGGGATTAAATGGTTGAATTAATCCCTATTCGGTTTCGGGAGCCGAGAATAATGCTCTCTTTTGGGTTCTCCCTTTGTATTTGAGCTTTCGACATAAGTGTTTGATTCGCCTCCGTAGCCCGTTTGGTTAGTGGATTTATTTACTACTTGATATGATTTAATTCAAATGCGTTACCCTATAAATACAGATTATATTAAAAATTATTTCTTTGCAATAAAAATAAATATCTGCATATTGCATTATAATTAATACCCAACACGAGTAATATTAATTATGAATGTATAAAGCAAAGTCAGGAAACTAGTTTCTTCTACCTCGATAAACCCATTGCTGGCTAATCCCATCAAGGGGATCGGAGATCGGAGATCGGCACCTCTCTCGCCAGATCAAACTCTCATTAACCCGCTAAAGGATGCGGCAGGACCTTGGGACCTACGCGGAACCATAAATTAGAATTTTAACGGCCGAACTGACTGCGTCACAAGACAAATTCCCAATCAAGGAGCTCCTGAATCCTGATTCCGGATCAAATTGTAATGCGCAGACGCTGGTCAAGACCTCGGACTGGACTGGTCAGCGGAATGAAATATGAGTTCGGGAAAGGGTTAGGGAGAGGGTTAGGGATTGGGCTGGTCAAGCGTGTAATGCCTAAGGATGTGAGAATGTCTTGGCGGTGGCAGCGGCAATTTCCATTTCCATTTCAATTTCACAGTGGCCCGAATCAAGATCAGCCCAACTAATATTCAAATGAGGTCGCCGGATCGCGGGCCCGAGGCCGTAAATTAAGGTGACCGAGGCGAGGGCTCAGGGAGTGCATCTCGAGGCGAAGGGCAGGGTCCGAGAAAGGTCCAAGATCGGGGTGAGTAGCAAACTCATTACAATGGGAGCAGGCGGCACGAGAAGCGGGAAGCGAGAAACTGGCAAACTGGAATGAGAGGAGGGATGCACCACCATCCCCCTTGGTGAGTGGTGACTGGTCACTGCCGACCACTGGTCAGTCCTCATTTGCATTTGCTGCATTTGTATTTATTCTCCAAGGAGTTCCCATCAGACTTGGTCAGTCACTCCCGGCGCGGCGCCTTTTGTTCCCTGTCTATGTGGTCCATTGTCCCCGGCCATTGTTTTCCTATGTCATGTCCGACAAGAACCTACGACTAGAGCCGAGCCAAGGACCAAGGACCAAGGACCAAGGACCTAAGGCCGAAAGGGGGATCGGGGACAAAGCTCGGGGCCAAACTCGTTTGCGGCGGGTTCAAGTGAGACATATTTCGCGGCAATCAGGCTTTTTCCCAGCTGTGTGCGATCCCGATCCCGATCCGGGACATCCAGCCCCGACCCACTAATTATATGCTTCTTTTGGGCGGGAATCGAGAAACTAACAGAGTTGAGAAGCTTTTTGTGGCGAAAGTATGCCCCTAAAGAGATATTTCCTCTACAGGAATGAAAATGTTCATTTAGCCATGATTTCAAGTGTGATTTCAACAATATATTAAACCTTTGCGGGGTATTATAACTTTGACCCAAGTTTGCAACGCACTGAAGGATCCAAAAAGTATATATATTGGATTGATTCAGACATCTCCATCTGCTTGTTAAGGATACTTTTATAGAGCGTTCTTTCTCCTCATCTTTCGTTTTCTATAAATTAAAACATTCATTAAAAACATTTTCATTACTAATGATACAGTTCTATCGGTACCCCAAAATTTGTACTACTTATTCTGCAACACAGTCAGCCTTGCCTTCAAATTCGTCTCCATGTCTCAGCCGACCCCAGGCTTTCCTCACAACATCTCAGTATCTCAAACGGTTAACAACCAAAATTTCTCTGAAAAAGTAAGTCGGAAATATTATTTTCCCTAAACTTTCCGGCAGTGAGTCTGAAATATTATTTTTCTCCCGCTTTTTAGCATTAGTTTCTACGCGACAACCGACGACAACATGAACGACGAAAAAGGCGACCAAATTAAATTGCTTTTTGGATCGAGGAAGTGCCGAAACGTGCTCAATTTATCTGAGATGCCACAAGCAGAGGCTACCAAAGATGCTAAAAACCCAGGCAAGGAGCCCTGCCCATCCAAGTAAGCTTTGAGATCACAGACTTCAAACGATGTCTTCAAACTAAATTGTAAATCTTTCCTCATTTGTTCCTAGCACTTTGACCAAGAAAGAGATAAAGAACACTGACACCAAGCCCATGGGTCAGTATATATCCGATCAGCAAGTAACCAAGCTACTGGCAATAGCAGAAGAACAAGAGTTAGCAGCCAAATTACTTACGAAACTGGCAGGAAAGATAAGGAGCTTCATCAAGGATGTGTGTGGCCCCAAAAAGGGAGGAATCAAATGGCCCCGATCAAACTGGCTCTTTGGAATCGCAATGATAATTATGGTACTCGTAATTTTGATCGGAGTTCTACTCGTGTATTGGTTTGGCTCTGAACCTGAGAAGCCCATTGTCCCAACCTGGTGGGAGGAGGGTTTTGCTTTTGCCGAGAATCTATTTAATTTTGATTGGTAATGCTTCATCAGAAGCGTCCCATTGTTTAATTTACAAAATCTAAGTAAAAATGTAATAAAAAATATTTTTAATTGGAAGACAAACACAAGACAAATCTTTGTGCATTAAACCTGGTTGCCAGTCCCAGGATTTTTATTATATTGAGAGAATTCTAGTTATTGGTTTTTCAGATGAAACAATTGGCAGATGAAATGGAGCTTTCTCACGACTCTATGCTTTCCTTGGCAGGGGGTTGCATTTTTTCTAGGGGGGTGTTGAGTTATTGATACCGTGCGACGAAGTTCACTGCTTTTTTCTCTTTTTTTATTTGTATTTATACCCTTACAGGATATTAAAGTGAAGTATCTCCGACCCCATCTCCGTTGTATATATATTAAACCCTCTAACATTATTTCTGACCCTTAATACAGAGTTTTCGGAACCTGAATATTTTTACCCAGTCCAGCCTTGTCTTCCAATTCATCTCCATGTTTCAGGGTCGGCGATGCTCCCGGATCCGAATCCGAATCGGGATTAATTCAACCATTTAATCCCGAATCTTACTTACAAATTTCAAATTTAAATCAATTCAAATCTTACTGTGTATAATTGGAAGTGCAAACATCTATCGCTTTATTCTGTATATGTTTTTAAAAATACTTTTGGATGGCCGAGTGGGGCGAACAGAGAGAGTCGCAACAGGCCTATGAGAGTCCGGCTCTAATCTTCTTCGCATCACATAGTCTTCATAGGTCGCAGAGTGGCCTGCCTCCATTCTGCACCAACGGATCCTTTGGAGCACTTGGAGCACTCCTGATTCTCTGCGCAAGTTGATAGGAGGGACTGCATCCTGCGGGTTACCGACCCACTTGTCCGCCCCACAATGCTACTGAAAAGTGCGAGAAAGATAATATTTCCGAATCACTACAGGAAAATTTGGAAAGGGAAAAATAATATTTCCGACTTACATTTTTAGAGATTTATTTTTGTTGTTTACCCGTCGAGTTCAATTTAGTTTGTGAGGAAAGGCTGGGTCTGTTCAAGTAAGGAGACGAACTTGAAGGCAAGGCCGACTGTGATTAGCTTTCTTCAATTAAAGACATTTTTAACACAGTTTCAACACAGTGAGCCTTGCCTTCCAATTCATCTCCCTAGTTGAACTGGGTCTGCCTTTCCTCACAACAACTCAGAATCTCATAAGAGAAAGACCAAAATTTGTCTCATCTGAAGTAAGTGAAAAATATTATTTTTTCCCTAAATTTTTCTGCAGTGAGTCTGAAATATTATTTTTCTCCGCCTTTTTGCTTAGTTTCTGGAATAATTTCTTCACGACAACAGACTACGGTATGGAAGAAAAAGGCGACAAAATTAAATTGCTTTTTGAATCAAGGAAGTGCCGAAACGTGCTCAATTTATCTGAGATGCCACAAGCAGAGGCTGCCAAAGATGCTAAAAACCCAGGCAAGGAGCCCTGCCCATCCAAGTAAGCTTTGAGATCACAGACTTCGAACGATGTCTTCAAACTAATTTGTAAATCTGTCCTTATTTATTCCTAGCACTTTGACCAAGAAAGAGATAAAGAACACTGACACCAAGCCCATGGGTCAGTATATATCCGATCAGCAAGTCGCCAAGCTACTGGCCATAGCAGAAGAACAAGAGTTAGCAGCCAAATTACTGACGAAACTGGCAGGAAAGATAAGGAGCTTCATCAAGGATGTGTGTGGCCCAAAAAGGGAGGAATCAAATGGCCCCGATCAAACTGGCTCTTTGGAATCGCAATGATAATTATGGTACTCTTAATTTTGATCGGAGTTCTACTCGTGTATTGGTTTGGCTCTGAACCAGAGGAGCCCGTTGTCCCAACATGGTGGGAGGAGGGTTTTGCTTTTGCCGAGAATCTATTTAATTTTGATTGGTAATGCTTCATCAGAAGCGTCGCATTGTTTAATTTACAAAATCTAAGTAAAAATGTAATAAAAAATATTTTTAATTTCAAGACAAAAACAAGACAAACCTTTGTGCATTAAACCTGGTTTTCCAATCCCAGTATTTAAATTATATTGCGTGAATTTTAGTTAATGGTTTTTCAGATGAAACAATTAGCAGATGAAACGGAGCATGTCTCCTAGATTTTGAGCAGCCTGGCCCAAAAATGAAGGGGCTCCTAGAGGATATTCGTGGCAAGGAAGTCTCGAAAAGTCTCTTCATCCTGGTGGCCGTATATATTTTCACATTCTGGTCCCATCTTGGTGGGAATACCTCGGCAAAGGTTTTTTGTTCTTAAGTGATTTTCCATTTTTGCCAATGGTACTTGTTATGTTAAATAGTTGAATAAAATAAAATTAAAGAAAAGCTGACATAAAAAGTAATGTAAACTATTTTGAATTGTAAAAGTAGAACACAAAATAGAGAACCTGGAGGGGATCCATGAGCAGCCTGAAGTTCTGAAACGTTTCTTTTGACCGGTTTTTAACGCCAAATCTGTTTGAATTATATTTATTTCGAGAAAGAGTGACTTATTCCCCAAAATTCAATGTAAGTACTTCAGGAGTTTGGGTTATAATATCAATTTGTGTGAAGTTTCAGATCAAATCAACGGGAATTAAGTTAGTTACCAACGAACTCCCTAAACAGAACTCTTCAGATCTATATCGTTATGAGACTTGATAAATCTGCGCACATTCATCACTGCTGATCGCCGATGATGAATTATGGATGACCCCTTGCCCTTTCGGGGTGAACTTTGGCCAGTTAATTACTTAATTTCATGCAGTTTATGCCCCGAAAGCCACCCCCGAGGGGAAAAACCCGAAAAAAACGGGAAAAGTTAGGTGAAGAGTCAACAGACATCATCATCGTGGCGGGGGATGATGCCTTCTGATGCGGCGCTTAATCGTGACTTTTAACGCACGGAAAGGTGAGGCCATGGCTGGCTGGGTGTGGTCCTCGCCCGCGCCCTGCCCAGCGGGAAGCAGATGCTCTGGGTCATAGGTCACCGCATAATCCCAGCGGCGCTGGCCTTTCGGATGCCAGAGCCAGAGCCAGAGCCAGACGCTCCATAATTGCATTTGGCACGCTCACTCAACGCAACGCAACGCGACGCGACGCTCCGATTCCTTCCAGACATCTGACATTTCGTCCTGGAGAAACTATAAAAAATAAAAAATAAATACTAAAGGATACAGCGCATTATCGCTCTTTCATCTCAGTTTCTTCCTCTAGGAGATAGGGCGACCTGCCACACATCCAGGTTTTCCTTCCGCCCAGGAAACGCTTTTCCTCGCTTTTCATTTCTGCCTTTTCCTCGTGTGCTTTCCGCTAGACAGACTTTCCGGCCAGCTCCATAAATACATAAATATAAGCATTTATTTCGTACATTGTATCTGTTCATATATCTTTTTCGATACCAGACACGAAGAGTCTGCCCACTTTGGGCACCTAGATCCCCCGAATATTACCTGGTTGCGGATTGCCCAAGGCACCCGAGATTTCGGTGCAGAGAGATATGTATGAGTAGTATATACATGCTTTGTGGCTCCACTCGTGTGCTCTCGAATCAATTACGTGTAAATGAAAACGAGATAAAAATTAAAAGCGAAACAAGCAAGCCGAAGCAACGAAATCGAAAACGAAAACGAAACCGAAACCAAAACCGAATACGAATCCGTTGCAATTATCACGTGCAAGCCATGAAACTGGTACAAAGCAAAAGCAAAGGCGAGAGCCGGCCAGGGAATAAGCCAAGTAAATCCAAAGTAAGAGGCTATAAGCCGGCAGTCGCCAAAAATGCAGCTAATTGCCAAGATTCCGCAATGTGGTAACCAAGGGGGATTAATGAGAAAATGCACAAGAGAGAGAGTATGGAGATGAGAGCGGAGAATCTGATATCTTGAATGTTCCAAGTCGATTATCAAGGTAAATGTGTGATCTACTCTAAAAATTATGATGTATATTTAAAGTTTGGAATCCTATAACACTTTGTGCAAAGTTTCAGATCAATTCTATGAGGGTATCAAGATGAGAGACTAGCAACACAGAGTTATCATTTATCCTGAAAGCGCTGACTGGTTTATCGAGGAAAATGTATGTCCAAATCTGAAGAATTCTATATATATAATGAGGTTAGGATATTATAGCACTTTGTGAAAAGTTTCAGATCGATTATATGAGAGTATCAAGATACGATGATAGTTCTAACAAGATTATCAAGGGAAGATGCTACTTATTCTGAAAAAAAATTTTATATTTGATGAGTTTGGGTTGTTAAAGCACTTTGGGTAAAATTTCAGATCGATTCTTCGAGATTATCATGATTATATGGAAGTTTCAAGGGAAATTTTGAACCTTTTTTAAAAACTTGTGTGTATTTCAAGTGATTGGAATCATATAGCACTTTGGTTAAGGTTTCAGCTCAATTCTACGAGAGAGTCGAGATAAGAGATGATAAACACTGAGTTATCACGTATCCTAAGATTTCTGACTGGATTAATAAGGGAAGTGTGTAATTTATTCTGGAAACTTTTTGTTTTTCAAAAGTATGGCATAATATTGCACTTTATGTAAAGTTTCAGATCAATTCAAAAGGAATTAAGTTAGTTACAAAAGTGTGAACATGGTAATTAATTTGAGATCCTCTTTTTTCTATGGTTATAAATATTGGGTAATAATTACTGAGAGACAACTGAGAAAATTCAATGAGAGATGAAAACCAGAGTGTTATGATATACCCTGAAAGTTCTGGCTGAATTATTAAGGGAAATGTGTGACTTACTGGGAAAAACTAGGTAGTATTTCAAGAGTTTGCGATATTATATTGTAAACAGTTTCAGATCGATGAAAGTTCCAACTTTATTATTAAGTGAAAGGGGTACCTTATTCCGAAAAATAAGTTGTATTTTGGGGGCTTGTCATATTATAGCACTTTGTGGTAAGTTTCAGATCAATTCAAAGGGAATTAAGTTAGTTACGAAAGTATGTATGATCATGATAATTAATTTGAGATAAATTCTTTCCCAAAATTTTACATATTGGGTACCTTCTAGTCCAAGCCGCGTAAGAGCTTCCCCAAAAGCAAATACTAAACTGAAAAACAAACCCATTCCAGGTGATAATCCACCCACATTTGCATGGACTTTTACGCTCCAGATAAGGTGGTTTTCCCAGCGTTTTCCCACGGCCCCTTATCGCCTTAGCAGAAGCTTTCCCCGTGGAAGCCAAACCCGCATGGTCCCCAAAAATGAGAACTAAACCCCCGTCGAAGCCCAGGAGATTCCGAGAGCTGTTCCCAGTCCCAGTCGTCCAGTCTGATAAGAAGGCTGTCTTGGTTGGGATTGGGACTGGGACTGGGACTGCTTTCCCGCCATTTGCTCAGCGAACCAAGAAGGCCCAGAGACAGTTGTTGTCGAGCGCGGTGCGCCCCAGGTGGAAGAAGAAGCCTCTCGATAAGGAAGCAGGAAGGAGAATTCAAGTAAAATAATGAAGCCGGGGCCGGGGGAGAATTGTCGTGTGTCGATGTGACGATTGTGTCTTGTAACGGCCGCGACACTCGAAGAAAACAAGCAAGACCTTTTACCTTAAGCTGCTGAATTTCCCTTTTCTATAAAAGATTGAGGAAATTTTCTTGGATATACTTTTTAGTATATTTTTCGATTAAGAATATTATGTTAATATCTCTCTCCACCTTCGAGTTTCCTTATTATTTCTGCCTTAAAAAGACCCTATATTTTTCTTACAGTGCCAGGGCGAGGATCGGATGGTGGAACCAACTCTTCCAGCTGACATTATACGCTGGCACGGGGCAGATTAGAGCTGGAACACCACGAGTGCCAAATCAACTGAGGCGCTCAAGCGTTGCCCACAAACCTGGTAGGAAAGCAGGAGATCAGGACCTCGAGAAGGAGCAGGAGAAGGCCAAGGATGACGGCCAGTAAGAGGCGAGAAGCCAAAGGAAATTTCAGGGCCCGATTAGGTGACCAGGTGACCAGCTGCCATCTAGATAGTGCAACGTCAGCTTGGTCATTACATGTGGGTCGCATTCGAATTCGCATCCGAGGGGGGCATTTGTAGAACTTCTTCCTTAACTTCGACTGCCTAAGCTGATTAAGCCAGGACGCGAAGCCATGTCCTTGCTGCGGCCATAAGCATCGACAATGATGCCAATAACTCCCGAAGTTCCCTCTATAGAGGGGCTTTAAGTAACTGCCAAAAAAGAGCCAGTAAAGGAAGAAAAAGTGCAAAAAAAAAATATTGGCAGGGAATTGTGTATAAATTATTATTATTATTGTAAAATAAAGTAATCTAAAGAAATGTTTGACGTCCCGAAGGTTCGTAACTATTAACTTTAATATATAAACAAGAAAATAAAGCAATGTTGCCCAAAGCCCAGGCAAGCGAGTTAGCAAATTTCTCTACCCGTCATCTGCCTACACACACAGTAGGCAAAGAATCAAATTTTAATGTTGTGGCTAAATCTCGTTTTTTTAGAGTCTCCTAAAGGCAGAGAGTTTCTTAGGTACTCGTCGTCTATTAAGATATATTATTTAAATTATTATTTATTTATACACTGAGCATAGGGAAAAATTGCGGACAGCGCTGTAGGCACACGTACACTGTAAGAGCTTCGTGTTTGTTCGGGATTCTGTTAGGCTGTTAAGCTTCGGAGCTCTGTAAAAACGGTTTCGTAGCCATAGCAGAAATCCTGGCACATACTGAGATTACTACCAAGATTAAAAGAAATTTCTTGTAAATTATCTTTTGTTTATAAACTGTTAGATATTTTAGAAAATTATTAAGAAATATCTCAAGAGAGATAACTCAAGGTGCCCCCCTTAGCCTGATCCTTTTAAAGTTCTGTGGGCAGCAGCTGGACCCTGATACTCCAGATCCGCGCTAACTCCGCTCCAGAAGCGCTAACCTGGCGAACATCTGTGGAAGCAGGAGTGGAAAACGGAGAAGGAGAAGGCGAAGGTGAAGGAGAAGGCGAAGGCGAAGGAAGAGGAGGAGCAAGAGGAAGTGGAAATGGGTTCAGGTTTAGGAGGTAAAAAAATGTCATGTGGGCTCGAATTCGAGTTTGCGCAGGGGCACGTGTCCTCTCAAGCGCGAAATGCAACTGCAACATCAACTTGAACATCAACTGCAACTGCAACTGCCACTGCCACAGCTACTGCTGAGACAGACAGAAAGAGAGGGCACAGAGAGAGAGAGAGAGAGAGCGAAGATCGGTGAGATCGCAAGAGAGATGCCCCCGACTTTGGACTTGATCTCGGGGCGCCCTTCCCTTGGCGTATCTTTGTATCTGCGTATCTAGCCATCTCCATCTCCACCTCGTGCGCACTTCCGGCGCTGCGGTTGAGTGTGCTCTTCTGCACGGAAAGAAAAAAGAGAGTACTTCAAATAAGGTTCGAACTAAAGTTTTAAAATATAAATAAGTAAATATAAATAAATATACATAAATAAATATAAATACATTTAAAAAACTTAAAACTTCAAAACGAAACAAACATCAAAGCACCTACGCAGCATTGGCGGTAACTCACGCTAGTGTTGCCCTAGAATTCCCAAAGGGTTCAAGCCAATAACTGTTGGTATTAACATTGACAATGGAAGCTGGCCAGCATGGGATACTGATGAGAGGTGGCTTCTTATTGAAACAGCTGTAAATCCGAACCTACTTATTTTCCTTTTTCTTTTTATAAAGTAAATATTATAAGATAAAACCAAAAATGTTATATAAGACCAAATATATTCATTTAATTTCATAATGTACATAAATGTTGTTCCTTTTTTGTTTATTTAAGGCAAAAGGTATTTTAATTTAATGAAGAATTAATATAAAATCCACTTAAATAGTAATTCTTAAGAGAGCAACATATTTGTGTGATTATTATAAAAATATTCATATTATATTGCAATTTCAGAGAATTTTAATAATATTAATATATATCTTAAAATATTTTTAAGAAAATTAATACTATTTTTGTTAATTCTACTTACAAAATATAACTTTAAATAAAATTCAAATGCTAAATGTAACAGCTTTAAAGTTAAAATTGATGCCAGATTATGGTTTCTTTCATCGTAACTTAAAATTTTTAAAAATAAACGTGGTAGCTGCTCAACATTTTCTCCAAGTGCACAGTAACCTCTTGTCTTACGCCATCCCCCTCCTTGTCTTGCCTGCTCCTCGTCATCGGAGAGTCTCCTCCTTAATTGCTTTGTGCTGTCCTGCAGGTTTTCCTTATTTTCTTCTTCGGGCCCTCTTCTGGCTGTTGGCATTGCCATTGCCATTACCATTACAATGGGGTTGACTTCTGCCGCTGCCTCGCTTGTTTTTTTACTCTTTATTTTATTTAATTTTTCTCCGCTGCCCTCGTCGGTTTCTTTATTTTTTTTTCCTATTAAAACGTCCCCGGCATCGCAGTTAAATTAGATTAAGCAGTCATGCACATGTCTTCCGCCCTTCTGGCCTGGCCCTCAGTTTTCCCGGCCAAGACGCGCCAGTTGCTCGCCTCTAGGATGGGGTCAAGCGACCCCAAAAAGGATCACAAGCAAGGACTCGGGACAATGACATCGCAGCAGCAGCAGCAGTAACAGGGTTTGTTTTTTAAGGGGAAATATCATGTTGAATTTCGAGAGATAAGATCTGAAATGTACGTGCAATTACGATTTTAGTAATGAACAAAAATACTTTGTTATTTGTTATTAAGAGAAGTAAGTAATAAAGGTTTTTATGAATTTAAATTTAAATTCTGTAGAATATTCTAAATTACGCTTGAAATAAATGTTTATATTATTTTATCATATTTTTAAGCATAGACCTTTTTAAAAATTGAGTTAAGAGAAATAAGTAATAAAGGATTTTATGAATTTTATGAATTTAAATTCTGCAGAATATGCTAAAATACGTTTTAGATACATGTTTATATTATTTTTACCATAGTACATGTACATAGAAACCCAGTCAACCTTGCCTTCAAACTGAATGGAGTTCAAGGAGTTTACCAAGAGATATTTCCCACTAGGATTTGGACTTGGATTTGTATTTAGGTGTGGACAGTTATTAGTAAGTTGAAGTTATATCTATATTTTATATTTCGTGTAACCATATATAAATCCAAAATTTTTAAAGAACAGCTGTTAGCCCAACCTGATTTATGAACACTTATTGATGGGTCTTTCCTCGCCTATATTTTACTTTCCATTCCTTAACTCGTAAAATTAAATAGCTCACACGGAGAGAAATTTGTTGGAATTTAACTTAGTTTTAACTTTGACGAGTGAACTTTAAGGCCCTACTGATTACATAGGGGGGTGAAGGCTACAAAGTTTTATTTGATTTATACTTTAATGTATTTTGTTACATTTATTTCGTTTTGTTTTTGGAGTAAAGTTTAGTAATCAAATCTTACTCTTTATTAATTTTTATTTAGTTCCTGTGACTATAATTCGAAAGGAATCCAGGTTTGATCCATTTTTCTTGGTGCATTCCCATCCCGTTCTCTCTTTCCCTAAGTGGTGACCCCAACTCTCGACTCCTGACTCCTGTCAAGGTGTGAGACGCGGCGGGTCAACAGCAGATTGGCGGACAGATGTTTCAGCTGATCCTTTTTTTGGGTTTTCCCCTGTTTTCTTTCTTTTTTTTTGTGGCCGAAGGAGCGCAGGATCGACCTAGTTACGCAATGATTTGTCGGATTGTGGGCGTGCTGAAGGGAACCTCTCGGGGGTTGCCGGAGAGGAAAGAAAGGTGCGCCCGTTTAGTCATAATTGGTTGCCTAATTGGGCCATTGCCACGAGCCGATGATGAAGTGGAGCCGGCTTTGGCTTTGGATTGGAAGTGGGTAGGGGAAAAGGGAAAGGGATTGGGAATGGACAGCCAGACTTTCAGCTGTCTTTGGTCGAAAAGGGATGCTGCGGCCAAGCCCGATCATCAACGTAATTACAAGGCCCAAAGTCAGCTGTCCCTGCACAGCACAATATATGTTATATATATTTCGATCAAGTACTGGTTTCAGGGATTTTGAGCTATTAAACACAATAATTATTTCTTAATATTAATTAGAAAAGAGTTTATCAGATTCAAATCCTTAAGCTTCAAGTGGAGTTTTGCCGTGTTTCACAACTTTTTATTTATTCTTTTCCGCCAGTGTTCTTTTATCAAATTGAAGCCAAGGATGGACTGGCACGAGCCAAAGAAACCGCAGAAATGCAGCTTGCAATTTGCAATGGGAATGCTGCTGCTGAGGGCCAGGAACAGAAACAGGTACCGCCGCATCATCATCATCAGGGAGCAGGATAGGGGAATGAGGTCCTGCCAGAGGACAATGACGTTGCCACACTCGTAGAACCGCCGAAGGGGAGATCTCGATCGAGATCGGGATCGAGGATCCAGGATCCAGGATCCAGATCCCTTTCGCAGTTGCACATTGAGAGCGCGACGCGGCACGTGCCCCTTTTCGTGCTCGTTTCGTTTATTTACGAGATGCGGCAGGGATGCAGCGCGTGCGATGCACCTGTTCTCCCTGGGTCCCATTAGCCAGGCAGGGGACAGGAACAGGAACAGGTTCAACGGTCGCCGCATCGCTACCTGCAGCATCAGGTCCTCGATCCTCAGAGGATCCGGGATGAGTCCTGCTCCGCTGTGTTGCAACAACAGTTGCCAAGGCCAAGCGGCAGTTGCATCGGCAGCAGCAGCATCATCATCTTTGTTAGGGACAAAGGATTCCAGAGGGTTCCTTCGACTAAACTCAAGTTAATTTGCAATTTCAAGCAAACTGCCCTCAATTCGAGATTAAGGGGAAACATCTCTGAGCGAGAAAGGAAAAAGTAAGGTTGACAAATACACTCTGTCATTGAAATGTTAAATAAAATATCTTAACATATTATAGTTGTATAATTTTTAGATATTCTCAAAATTCTCAATATTCTTACCTTCCACACATGAGAATTCTTCTCTAAAATAATATTTTATATACATATATATGTAACTTATAACCTATAACTTTCAATAATTCTAATATTATATAGAATTATCCACCTCTAAGTAGTAACAAATAAATAAGTATTATATTTTAATCAATAAACTCTCTGAATCTCAAGTGAATTTGTTTTGATTAAATGAATTAATTTATTAAGGCATTAAGTAATCGATATTTGATTAAAGAAAGCTAAAGAAAGCTTTTATAAAATATACACTATATAAATTTGAACAGGTAAACTAATAAAGCTGTGAAGAAATCGCAGTTCAATTAAATGTAAGTTAATAAAAACCATTATTTAAAAGGTATTTTTACGCATTTACCCTCCTCATGGGGAGAGGCATTTCAATAGTTGACCAAAATTGCGGAAATTGAGATAATTAGTGTAACTAGGAGCAATCTCCTAGAGATATCTCCCGGGATGTGGGCCACCTTCTATGGTTCCCAAAGGGGAATAACTTCCTCGGAGCACGTATTTCCCAACATCTCAGCTCCTTGTCGAGTTGCCGGACTTATCCCAGCTGATCCTTGGATAAATACCTTCCACCATTAGGTTCCTCAACTGTGGGGCCAGAGCTGGAGGTCTTTGGATGCATGTGAGCGACCTACTTCCTGCTTTGACAATTCAAAATAGTTTACATTACTTTATATGTCAGTTTTTCTTTAATTTTATTTCATTCAACTATTTAACAAGTACCATTTGCAAAAATGGAAAATCACTTAAGAACAAAAAACTCTTGCAGATGGAAATTAGGTGTTCCCACCAAGTTGGGACCAGAATGTGAAAATATATACGGCCACCAGGATGAAGAGACTTTTCGAGACTTCCTTGCCACGAATATCCTCTAGGAGCCTCAACTTTTGGGCCAGGCTGCTCAAAATCTTGGAGACATGCTCCGTTTCATCTGCCAATTGTTTCATTTTTTCCATCTGAAAAACCATTTAATTTAAATGCACACAGATTTGTCTTGTGTTTGTCTTCCAATTAAAAATATTTTTTATTACATTTTTACTTAGATTTTGTAAATTAAACAATGGGACGCTTCTGATGAAGCATTACCAATCAAAATTAAATAGATTCTCGGCAAAAGCAAAACCCTCCTCCCACCAGGTTGGGACAACGGGCTCCTCTGGTTCAGAGCCAAACCAATACACGAGTAGAACTCCGATCAAAATTACGAGTACCATAATTATCATTGCGATTCCAAAGAGCCAGTTTGATCGGGGCCATTTGATTCCTCCATTTTTGGGGCCACACACATCCTTGATGAAACTCCTTATCTTTCCTGCCAGCTTCGTCAGTAATTTGGCTGCTAACTCTTGTTCTTCTGCTATTGCCATTAGCTTGGCCACTTGCTGATCGGATATATACTGACCCATGGGCTTGGTGTCAGTGTTCTTTATCTCTTTCTTGGTCAAAGTGCTAGGAACAAATGAGGACAGATTTACAAATTAGTTTGAAGACATCGTTCGAAGTCTGTGATCTCAAAGCTTACTTGGATGGGCAGGGCTCCTTGCCTGGGGTTTTAGCATCTTTGGTAGCCTCTGCTTGTGGCATCTCAGATAAATTGAGCACGTTTCGGCACTTCCTTGATTCAAAAAGCAATTTAATTTTGTCGCCTTTTGCTTCCATATCGTCTGTTGTCGTGAAGAAATTATTCCAGAAACTAAGCAAAAAAGCGGAGAAAAATAATATTTCAGACTCACTGCAGAAAAATTTAGGGAAAAAATAATATTTTTCACTTACTTCAGATGAGACAAATTTTGGTCTTTCTCTTATGAGATTCTGAGTTGTTGTGAGGAAAGGCAGACCCAGTTCAACTAGGGAGATGAATTGGAAGGCAAGGCTCACTGTGTTGAAACTGTGTTAAAAATGTCTTTAATTGAAGAAAGCTAATCACAGTCGGCCTTGCCTTCAAGTTCGTCTCCTTACTTGAACAGACCCAGCCTTTCCTCACAAACTAAATTGAACTCGACGGGTAAACAACAAAAATAAATCTCTAAAAATGTAAGTCGGAAATATTATTTTTCCCTTCCCAAATTTTCCTGTAGTGATTCGGAAATATTATCTTTCTCGCACTTTTCAGTAGCATTGTGGGGCGGACAAGTGGGTCGGTAACCCGCAGGATGCAGTCCCTCCTATCAACTTGCGCAGAGAATCAGGAGTGCTCCAAGTTCCGTTGGTGCAGAATGAAGGCAGGCCACTCTGCGACCTATGAAGACTTTGTGATGCGAAGAAGATTAGAGCCGGACTCTCATAGGCCTGTTGCGACTCTCTCTGTTCGCCCCACTCGGCCATCCAAAAGTATTTTTAAAAACATATACAGAATAAAGCGATAGATGTTTGCACTTCCAATTATACACAGTAAGATTTGAATTGATTTAAATTTGAAATTTGTAAGTAAGATTCGGGATTAAATGGTTGAATTAATCCCGATTCGGATTCGGATCCGGGAGCATCGCCGACCCTGAAACATGGAGATGAATTGGAAGACAAGGCTGGAAATAATGTTAGAGGGTTTAATATATATAAAACGGAGATGGGGTCGGATATACTTCACTTTAATATCCTGTAAGGGTATAAATACAAATAAAAAAAGAGAAAAAAGCAGTGAACTTCGTCGCACGGTATCAATAACTCAACACCCCCCTAGAAAAAATGCAACCCCCTGCCAAGGAAAGCAAAGAGTCGTGAGAACGCCAAATCGGAAAAATAACAAAAGCAAATAAACAAGTGAAAACATCGAAATAAGCTTTAAGCTGGTTGGGATTTAATTATAGATTTATTTTTATTACAGTTTTAATAAGATTTAAATCAACTTACCCTAAAAATTCCTTTAAAAATGATTTAATACTAATTGAAATAGTATTGTAAGTACTCTACCCATTAAATAGTTAGTATTTGCGTTTAACCAAGACAAACATGCAGTTAGTTGGTCACTTTGTTGTAACTTCTAAATACTTTGCGTTCCCCAGAGAAAAAATCCATGTGACTAACATGGATATGTGCCTATGAGTTTGCATGCCTGCCCATATAGTATATGGGGTATATACAAACATATATGTGAATACAACAGATTAGAGTCCCTTTCATCCCCTACATCCCTGTCCTTTTACGACCATCGTCCGGGTATCCGTATCCCCAGATCCCCAAACTGGCAAACAGCAAGCACGATGACTTGCTGAAAGCCGACAATGTTGATTCGTCCCCGAGTCCTTGGGTCCCCGGGTCCTTCGGTCCTCAATGCCAGCAAAAAGGTGGGGGGACTGAAGGTGGACTGAATCGCTCTGGGGTGACATCCGAGTCCAGGTGAACCCCCGACCACGACCACACCCACTTTTCTGCCTGTGGAACAGTGATGACAGCAAGGGACGTTTTTTATATGCTTTTAGAGCTCTCAAATAAATTGAAACTATATATTTTTTAAGTATATTTAAATCTTGTAAGCTTCCTTATAATATAAATGAATATTCAGTCAAAGTTATTGAAAGAATTTGGAGGAAAGAGCACAAACTGTTTGTATTTAAAGTTGCTCCTTGAAAGGATATTTAAAACTTGCTGTCCTGAGTTTAGTTTAATTAATATACATATATAAATAGTTTAAATAAAATATTAAATACATATGAAATAAGGTCACATTAAAAATTTCGATTTGAAATGCAGGCCGATTAATATTGTTATCGATTCCGCGTGAACAGAGGAGTGCGATCACTAGCTTATGGACACCGATAGACGGACAATGTAGAAAGAAATAACTAAATACAAATAAATAAATTTAAATTATTAAATGCTAACTAGAACCTATTAAAATACATACTAAAATTAATATAAATATAATTAACAGCTAAAATAAATGCTATTGTTTAATTTGTTATCGACTTAAATAGCCAAGATCTGTCGAAAAAAAAGACTCTTTGTCAGCTCTGCTTTTCAAAATGTCACGTCAGTTTGCCTCCTGCTCCTCCGCATTTTTTTTGTGTCCTGTGTGTGCACACGCTTTTCATTTGTACAGCCCAAGGAATACCTCCCACAGGCTGAAGCTTTCCCCCTGGAAAACTGGGCTGAAAAGTGGGCGGAAGCCAGACCATCGCGGGTAATCTTTGCTGCGCTGCGGTGTCGTGCGGTGCGGGTGTATCTCGTAGATACTTTCGTGGCTCGTCGCCAGTTTCGTCGGTACGTACTACGTAGGTGCAGGTAAGTAGTACACAGCTGCCTGGCTGCTGCTGCTGGACACGAAAATATCGATCGAACGAGCACACACATAAAACACCCATGAGTCACATGTGGGCACTGAGAGAAAAACCTAAAAGAAACAGGCAACAAATCAAGGTTTTGGGGATTCAATTATTGAGCCTACTTTTTGCCATGGGTAAACCAATATGAATGCTTAAGTTGTACCTAATTAGCACAAGATAAAGGTATATTCAAAAAGTTTTTTAAGAAAATTACACATATAATATATTTATAAATTATAAATTAGAAAATTTAATTATCAAGGAAATGAATAAAAATAAATATACCATCGAAATAGCAACACATTTGAAATCATTTTTGTATCCCTAAAAGTATGTTATGTAATTTTTAAAGTCTACAAAAACGGGGAGCCCCAGAAATCGCTGGGACTTGAAAATAATTAAAAACGGCGCTCAAAATAAGGCTATAAAATGTAATATCAAAAAATGTACCCTTAAAATATTTAATTGCATACTTTTGGGATCCTCTTTCAGGGTTTTGAAAAATCACAACGACTTCCTAAAAAGGATTTTCTTTAGTTATAAATAGTCCTATATTTTTAAGGTTAAACCAAAGGACTATGATTAATAGCATTTTAGAGAAGCATCAATTCGAAGTTATAAAATGTATCTAAATTTGTTCTTAATATCCTTAATTAGGATAAGGAACTTGTCTTTTATTTTGTTCTAGGGCTTAAGCCAAGGGATGAGGCTTACCAGTATTTTAGGAAAAGCTTTTATGGGTAGTTAGAAAATGTTAAAAGATTTTGTTCCCAATGTCTGCCCCATACTTTTAGCGGGCAGTGTGTGTTGGCCCGATTTAAATTCCGCCGAGAGCACCATCTAGTGGCGGAAGACATAAAACAAGCCCTGGCCCGCAACCCTTTTCTCCGCTTCCCCTACTCTCCATTCCTCCATTTCTCCGGACCCATTCCACCGGAATTGTTTGGCCTGTGCAGTGAGGCATATATCCGGCGGAGTGTGCCCTCCTCCCTCACCCGCTACCCCCTCTCGGGGGTGATTTTCCTTTTGGCCAGGACAATGCTGGCCGAGCGGAGGAGGCTTTTACACGGCGCCAAAAAGAGGGCCTTCAATTTTCTTTGCAATAAAAATACTTAAAATTGAAATAATCAATTTGAAATCAATTATTATTAAGCCCAAAGGTATGCAAAAAATTACAAAATAAGAAAGAACTTGCTAACCGCGTATCTGTGATTGGATTGTAGCCATCAGTCATCGTTTTCTTGGATTATTTCTTTGAGCAAAAATGAATATATGTTTTCTATAAATCCTGAAAAGGCACCCCGACTTTCTCCCAGTGAAGCTGACAGCAGGACAGATTCAGGTTACACACCTGTTCCGTTCACTCACACTGGCCGGTCCCGCCGAGTCCTGCGTCCTGGTCCTGCCCCTCCTCTCCCCGTGACAGAAATCAATAAAGCCGAATGCAACGCCCCTCAAAACACGTGTCTCGAAAATAAAATAAAACTTTCATCACCACCAGGTTCGATGTACATACAATATATATAAAAAAAAACGGACTCTTCGCATTACAATAAATAAATAAATACGCAAAAAAAAAAAAAGAATGGGGCTTATGGAGAATCATCCTTGGCGAATCCCTGCTCCTAGGACACGAACCGCAGGTTGGTGCGCTTGCGACCGCCAAAGTCGCCGAAGTTGCGGCGCACCGCCTGGAGGACGGCCTGCTTGGCCACGGGATCCACGGGCTCTACGCCGGCGGCGGAGGCATCCTGGCCCGGAGCCTGGGCCTCCTTGGCATCCTTGGCTTGGTCCGACTGGCGGCCCAGGATGTTCCAGAAGGGACGCGGCGTGGTGGTCGTCGGCGGATCCTTGTTGATGTAGATGCAGTTGATGATGGGCTCGTCGCCGTAGAACTGCCGGTTCTTGTTGCGGTTCCGCCGGCGCTTCTGCTGCTGCTGCTGCTGGCGGCGTCTGTTGTTCTGCTGCTTGCGGCGCCGCTGCTGCTGGCGACGGCGCTTCTGCTGCTGCGTCTGCAGCGACTGCTGCGGCCGGCGGCGACGGTAGCCGCCGATGGAGGAGCTGGAGCTGGAGCTGGAGCTGGAGCCACCGAAGCCACTGGAGCTGGAGCTGCTCAGGTGGCTGCTGGGACGGCGACGCCTGTTGCCGCTGGAGAGGCTACTGCTGCTGCTGCTGCTGCCCTGCTTCTTCTTCTTCTTGGTCCTGCGCTTACTGGTGCTGCAAGGATATATACAGGAAGTTTATATAGATTTATTTTACATGATAAATCGAAGATTACAGCTTTTAAAATGTATTACCCCTCAAAAAATATTTTATGCAGAGTTACAATAATTTAACGACAGGTTAGGGCTAACCTTCGCTAATATTATGGAGATTTATCTCAATAAATACTGTTAATATCATGTTAGGACTAACCTCTGCTCAAATTGACAGTGTTTTAACTCGATGCATAATATTAACACCGGGTTAGGACTAACCTCCTATTAAATATGTAGAGTTTTAACTTGAAAAATCATGTTAATCTCCGCTTAGGGCTAATTTCAACAAAAATATGTATGGATTTAGCTTGATACTTAAAATTAATCTCTGGTTAAGTCTAACCTTAAGCAAAATATGATTTAATTAGATAAATAATATTAATTCAGGTTAAGGCTAACCTCCACTTAAATAGGTCGCATTTAAGCTCAATAAATAATATTAACATCTGGTTAGAACTAACCTCTAATTAAATAAGTAGACTTTTATCTCGGTTTATAATATTAACATCCGGTTATGGCAAACCTCTACTTAAATATGTACAGTTTTAACTCGATAAATAATATTATCATCAGGTTAGGGCTAACTTCTAGTTTAATATGTCACATTTTGACCCATTAATTAATATTACTATCATGTTGCGGTTAAGCTCCACTTAAATATGCAGAGTTTTAACTCGCTAAATAGCATTCAGTCCAAGTTGGGGTTAACCTTTGTTCATATATGTTAAATTTTAGCTCGATGAATAATATTAACATAAGGTTAGTGCTAACTTCTACTTAAGTATGTTTAGTTTCAGCTCGATAAATTATACTAATATCAGGTTAGGACTAACCTTCAGTTAAATATTTAGTGTCTCAGGGATTAAAGTGATTGCCTATTATTTATATTTAAATTAATTTCTTCTTCAATATCTTCTTTAATTTCTTCTCCAATATCTCCTTCAATATCTACTTTAATATATTCTTCAAAATCTACTTCAATATCATCTTTAATATCTCCTTCAATACCTTCTTCAATACCTACTTCAATAAATACTTCAACATCTTCTTAAATAGCTTCTTCAATATTTTCTTCAATATCTTCACAAAAATCTTCTTGAATATCTTCTTCAATTTCTTCTTCAATATCTTCTTCAAAATCTCCTTCAATATCTTATTCCATATCTTCTTCAATTTCTTCTTCAATATCTTCTTAAACATCTTCTTCAATATCTTCTTCAATATCTTTCTCAATATCTACTTCAATATCCTCTCCAAAATCTTCTCCAACATCTTCTTTAATATCTTCTTCAATATATTTCTCAATACCTACTTCAATATCCTCTCCAAAATCTTCTTCAATATCTTAATACAAATCGTCGCGAACATTACCTGGTACTGCTGCTGCTGCTGCTGCTGGGCTTCTTCTTCTTCTTCTTCTTCTTCTTGTCCGAAGAATTGCTGCCAGAAGAATTGCTGGCGGAGGACATGCTGCTGCTGCTGCCGCTGCTGCTGGCAGAAGAAGACTGCAGACTGGAAGAGGCGACGGCAGCTGGCTTCTTGATCACATCGATGGGACTCTGGTCCATCTGGACCTGCTCCTTGTCCTGCTTCTTCTTCTGATCCTTCTCCTTCTTGCGCTTCTGAGTGCTTAGCTCGTGCTCCTCCTCCTCGGCCTCCTCCTTGCGCTTCTTCTGGGAGACTCGCTTCTTGTTCTTCTGACTCTTCCTGTTCTTCTGATTCTGATTCTTCTTGTTCTTATTCTTGTTCTTGTTCTTGTTCTTCTTGTTCTGATTGGGACGCTTGTTGGCCTGATTGATCACGGGATGGATGTCGCTATCGGGACCATCGGTGCTCCAGAGCGCCGTGGTCGATATGGGGTTTTCCTCGCTGATGATCTCCTCGTCGTACTCACCCAGGCCCACGTGGCCCGGCTGATCCCGGAAGTAGCCAACGCCGCCGCCGTAGTAGAAGTCATCGTAGTCCTCCTCGTCGTAGTCATCCTCGTCGTAGTCGTCCTCGTCCTCGGGCACCACCGCCTCCCAGGGATGCACGAAGGGATAGAAGCTGACGGCCGGCTGCTGGGCGTCCGCCTGGATGGGCTTCAGCTCGAAGACGGCATGGGTGTCCGGGTTGACCTTGGGCGGCTGATGGGACTGGACCACCACGATGCCGGCGTCCTCGGCCACATTGGCATGGCTGGCGGCATTGGCCACCACACTGACGCCCTGCGGCAGGTGGGCGGCGCTGCTCTGCTGGCCGGCTCCTGCCTGGGAGGAGCTCTGGGCCAGAGGCAGGGCCAGGGCGGCGGGCACAAACTGGGCCTGAGCCTGAGCCTTCGCGGATTGGCCGGCCACGGCCTCCTCCTCCTCATCCTCATCATCGTCATCCTCATCGTCATCATCCTCAGCCTCGTCGTTGGGAATATGCGGCTCGTAGTGCACGCCCGTCAGGGCCACATAGCGCCTCTTGCCGGGATCGACCACCTCCTGGAGGGAGGCGGCGCCCTCGCGATGCTCCACCATGCCAGCCGGCAGGCTCTCCACGTTCAGGGTCTGCGAGCTGACCTGGACACTGGCCACTCCGGCCTCTCCCACCTTAGAACCCGCCGAGAGAGCTCGGCCCGAGCGCTTGCGCCGGGTGACGACGCACTGCGACTGGCTGCCATCGCCCTTGAGCTGGCGACCCTGGATGTAGAAGCGCTTCAGCTCGTACTCGTCGCCATTCTCGTCCACCTCGATCAGGGACTCGCCGGAGGCACGGACGGCCAGGAAGACCAGGCCCAGGAAGAGCCAGACGCACCGGTTCCTCATCTTGTCCAGACTTGGCTAAAAACTGAGCTGTCCGACGATCGGCGGCCGCTTATATTAGCTTGGCCAGCACCTATTGACCCACGGCTAATTGCCAAAAGTGGACAGAAACCGGAGGCAAAGCATCAGCACCACCAACGGTTTCCTACGAACCCGAGGTCTCGGCTCGCTGAATTATTCATCAGATCGACTTGGCTTTCTTCGGAGAACCCGTTTCTTGTGGCTTTCTGTGGCGGGGTCAATGGATCGACCGATCATTAATAACCCCGCATCGATGGATGAAAGTTTCGGCCCTTTATGGGTCACCTCCAAGGCCTGAATCTATCGATGGGTTCTGCAAAAAAAAATTATTAATAAGACTTCCAAAGCCACTTAGCAATTCAGAATATGAATTCTTGGCATTTCTTATCAATTATGTTCTCCTTTCGATATTTATCATTCAAACACGATATCAGATCAGAGATTGTTGGCCCATCAACACTTGTTTAACATATTGAAATTATATTATTTATCTTTTGTGTTCAAAAAAATGTGAATTAAGAAGCTTTGCAGGCTGTTTTTAGGCATTTTAAGAGTAATTCAAGACTTTTAACTATAAATAGACTTTTTCTCCCATTCAAAGTTCTAAACATATTTTTCTCTGTGCATAATTCGTAACCCTCAAAGAGTGGAAAGTCTGCCCTTTTTAAATTCCGCATATATTTAGCTTTAGCTTGATTTTAAAAATAGATCTTGCGACTCTCTTGACTAAATTTAAAGGCGTCAAATTCCTGTCCACAGCTTAAGAGGCGTTTCAAGATTTATTTGGACCCAACAGATGATTTAGTGGCCAAGAACAGAACAAAGGGAGCACAGACAGTCTTGGCTTGGGGTTTGGCATTTCCAGACAAAAACCGACAACAAAAGGTTAACCCACACGTGGTGCAAAAGTTCAGCATCAACTTCAGCTCCAGCTCTAGGCCCCAGATTTAGCTAGAGTTCCAGACACTGGATGCCCTTTAAAAAAAAACATATAGCTTATACAAATATATTATCAAATTCTGATAGTTCTAATACTAGAAACGGCTATATCCTATAGCTTGGCTTGCTTTTAAAGCAGCACAATTTCTTTATTTTATTTTATTTTTTTCACATTTTATTTCTTTCATTAAATTGAATTTATAAATTGTTTCGTTAAATAATAATCCCTAGATTATAATATTCATTTGAATAAAAACGAAACATTACTAGTGTTGTGAAAGTGTGTAAGAGAAAGAGGCGAATAACCAATGTTGTGAAAGTGTGTTAGAGAACGCCGAATAAACAGTGTTGTAAAAGGGTTTTAAAGAGAGACAAAAAGCAATAAACGAACTAGTCAGCATGCCATCATAATGTTCAAATCGAAAAAGCAAAAAATGTAGGAAATTAATTAAAGAGGATTTTAAAATTATTTTAATTCAGTTATTTTTAAGTATGCCTTAAAAACATAAAAAAAAACATTTATGAGCGAGTTTTACATACTTTTTTTAATATAACAAAGAAATGGCAAAGGAAGAATTAAGAATCAACCAATATGAATGTGTGCTTTTGAGATCGCTAATAGTAACAATTCAACTTAAGTAGGCAGATTTTAATTATTTTACTATTTTATGGAGGATTTTTTAGATAATTTAAGATAGGTAAAACCGTTTTGGCTGCTTTCTTGCATAGTTTTACTGATGTTCCGTTTGCTAGAAAAATGCTTTCTACTCCATTTTAGCACCAATCTATAATAATTTATTTTTCACCCAAACCTACATAGAACCCCCTATTCAACATACCCCCTCTTTCTGAAGAGTATAAAAAAGCGAAATTGACCTATGACAGAAAGCTGGCAAAAACAAAAAACAAAAAAAAGAAACAGAAAACCGATAACTGAAAAGAAAGAGCTATGGAAAAATCAGATTTCTTAGCGGGATTAAAATTTCTACGAACGGCGCTGACTCAAAAACGAAATGAATTTATTGACTTGGCTTTTGGTGCGATTGTGATTAGGAAAGGCCCGGGCAGAAGAGAGACATTTGGCCCAAACGAAAATGGCCAACAAAAGCCAATAAACATTCCGAATCACAGCTTGTGACCCGCGTTGTTTTATTTATATTTTCTATAATTTTTTTTAGTTAGTCTGTGGGACTAACAGCTAAGGCATTAGCCGAGCTGAGCTGAGCCATGAGTCGTGGCCATTTATTGTCCACTCTTCGTGCATGCTAATGAAGCATCATAAATTTCCAGGGCCAAGAGGAGCCCCGGGCCAAAAGCTGGGTGTGATCCAGGCGCGCTGAAGGGAGCTTGGAAGTTGGATTCTTGGGAAGATCGCAAAAGGGAATAGCCTGTTTGACGAAGGGGGCTTATGTATATGTAAAATATATATTTAAGATTTCAACTTATCTCCCATAAATCCTGTATATTACCCTTATATACCATATTATCTCTTGCTTACTAGAAACTAGCAACTGGGAACTGGGAACACCAGCAGCACCCACAGTAGCCGTGACAAGAACTGCGACAAGCGCACACCTTGTTCTTGATATCAGGGCCCTGATTACAGTCTGGAGGAGGAACGACACACCAGCCAACACCTCTGGCGGAGATCGAGATCGGTGGAGTTCGGCAAACGATATGGGGCTGGGGCTGGGGCTGGGGCTGGGAATTCGTTTCGATTTCGGACAATCAGCCCCAGCAGCAGTCGCAATCTGTCATCGACCCATTTCGGGGCGAGACATCTATGTACACACGAACATAACAAATATCTGTTGCAGTGCATACGACACGGCGGTACTATAGCTTATTTATACTCCGATTTCGGGGGCGATCGTATCGGTAGAATCGTGATTGTCCGATTGCCCACAGTGTCTGAGGGAAGTCAAGCGATTGAACTTGATTTACAATTTGAAGAAGGGTATTTGATCGAATATTTTTGCATCAGTACCAGATTCGATTTAAGTCGGAGTTCAGTTGGAGTTTAGTTAGAATATACATATTTACAGCCTTAAAAAATACATAAAATATAATATGTAATTCAATCTAAAAAGGTTTAAGACCTTAAATATATTCCCCTTAACTATGATTTTGTTTACAATTTTACAATTACAATTTTTGAGATAAGCTTCAGATTCTTTTTAATTTAAATAAGACCATTTCATGATATTAAAAAATATATCAAATTACTACAAATTTTTTTTAATAAATAAAATGCATTTTAAATGTTTTTCGCTAATAAATAAATAAAACGTTCATGCTTAGACCTTAGGTTCGATGTGATACCAAATGATCTCTGTTTTTCTTAATGGTTGCTTATCCTTTCATACTATTTTCAGTTATTTATTTATGTACTTTTATGTGTTTTTATGTTTTTATTATGTATGTACTTTATGTATTTATTACTTACTTAGTATTTAGTGCATTAAGCAAGAAGACACGCTTCAATAAATTATTTCTTATTAATAAAAGGACTGCCTAGAACCAGTGTCCCGTCAGGGCACTTCTCAAGGTGCAGCATTCCGTGAGGTTGCGCCAGAGTAGTCTTTATTTGATTTGCATTTTGTAGTGTTTGTTTTCTTATAATTTAAATAAATTAATAAAAAGCATATACATTTTTATTTTGTTTAATAAGAAAGATGCTTTAAAATGCAAATATATTTAGAATTAAGAAAATGTTCATTTGAGATTTTTAAATAATTTTAACATACGGAATATATGAAAGAGTTAATTTTACTTTCTAATTTATTATTTGAAACTAAATTGAAATTTTCCCATATTGTGCATACGAATACTTGCCAGCGGCAGTGTACAGTGGGTGCGGGATGGACGGACGAGTGTGTGCTCACACCTGTGCTGGGCAGAGAGCAGAAAGTGCGTATACGCAATTAGAATTCCATTGCGATCCGTCGACTAATTTTCTCCGATTCTCATTTGCATGGCGGGGCGGCACTTTCTAACGCCAGTGCCCAGTCCAGCACAATTTCTAAGACAGCATCTCGGCAAGTAATATAATAATAATAATAAAATTGTGCAGTCATTGCCATAAATCCGAGAACTTTCATTTACATTGATTTGCATTTTTATTTAAAAAACGAGGAGATAACAGACAGTATTTACCATGAATATGGGCCCTCTTTGTGGCTCATGCTGGCCGCTTTCGTAGCGGGCACCGCCAACGGAATTCATAATTAATTCGTGCATTAAATTTTCGGGCATATTATCCATCCAAATCAATAAGTTATATGTGAGAGCTTGGCTCAATAATGAGATGCATGATAATTTCGGTTATTTCTTACTTTTTGTTTCTTTGGCAGCCGGAGGAATGTGCCGCCGCAGATATGCAAATCCGAGGAGGAGGCGCGATGTTAACCGATGGAGTTGCAGCCCCGGTCCCCCCTGCAGAGGCAGAAAAACGGGTTTTCCCACAAATCACAGCAGCGACAGAAGCGGCAGCAGCAGGCAGAGACCAATCCCAACTGCAACTGCAACTGCATTCATCTTTCCTCTCCCAGTGAGTATCTGTGTATATGTTATATATAGATGCTGCCACAAAATGGCGCTGCACTCCGCCTCCATTTTCACCTTTTCTGAGCCTAAGAAGACCATCTTTGAGTAAAAGTAAAATCGATTTTACCCAAATCTTTACCCACTGACCCAATAAGAGAAGACCCCGCACTTACAGCGCCTAATTAGGTATGCCCCACCACACGCGGGGCCTTATTTATTTGGATTTTGAGCTGCCTGAACTGATTTTACAAGATCCCAACATTAAGCGCCCTAATTGTGGCCCAGGTCCAGTCAGACAGACTTGTAATGCAATAAATTACATATAAAAGAGGTAAGAAAGCTCAATCATTGGAATTATTCAGTGTTTTCTATGATTTTTGCACTCGCTTTCAGCAGCTTAAATAGTGGCAAGTTGCAGACAGCAATTCGAAGACATCTTCCAATCTTCCAGGTAACGAACGAAAATCCGAAAATAATGTTTTCTCTCAGACTTTTATTATAGAAAACGAATCACAGTCGGCCTTGCCTTCAAATTCGTCTCCTTATCTGAACAGACCCAGCCTTTCCTCACAACAAAATCTTATTTCGTCCAGTAAACACCAAAAAAAATTCTCAAAAAAAGTAAGTCGGAAATATTATTTTTCCCTTTCCCAAATTTTCCTGTAGTGATTCGGAAATATTATTTTTCTCGCACTTTCAGTAGGATTTTAGGCGGACAAGTGTGTCGGTAACCCGCAGGATGGAGTCCTTTCAATCATCGCTGCGCAGACAGGAGACAGGAGTGCTCCAAGGGACCCAGAATAAAGCTCATCCAGGCAGCCCAATCTGCGTCGATGGAAGGGCCCCATTAAGACGATAGCTGCCAAGCCAGCGGCTGGCCATCAACAAATTTTAGAAGAATACTATACTATAGTATATATACTATATAGAAGCAATAGATGTTTACACTTTCAATTATACCCAGAAAGAAAGATTTGAATTGATTTATATTTGAAATTTGTAAGATTCGGGATTAAATGGTTGAATTAATCCCGATTCGGATTCGGCCCCTTAAGGAAGTATATATATTACTTAGCCGATTTAGACATCTCAGTCTGCATGTTAAGGAGATATATATATATATCCCTAACGATATTCAGCGCATGTCAGTCATCAGTATTGCTTGGAAAAAAGCGCAAATTCAAAACGGAACCAAAAGAACCGCTCAGTTCGGGTTATTCCCATTTTAACCATTCAAAATACTACTTTGTGTTTTCTATTTCTTTTATTTAGTTTCATGGAACAATGTATTATTTGCAAAAATGGAAACTAGAATTACTGATAAAATGGGAAAATATATACGGCCACCAGGATGAAGAGGGCCACTATGACGGCCATAATGACCCCAGTTATCTCACGGCGGAACTGGGGTCCCTTTGGGAGACTTCCTTCTTTGCCACGAATATCCTCTATGAGCCTCTTCATCTTTTGGGCCAGGCTGCTCAAAACCTTGGAGACATGCTCCGTTTCATCTGCCAATTGTTTCATTTTTTCCATCTGAAAAACCATTTAATTTAAATGCACACAGATTTGTCTTGTGTTTGTCTTCCAATTAAAAATATTTTTTATTACATTTTTACTTAGATTTTGTAAATTAAACAATGGGACGCTTCTGATGAAGCATTACCAATCAAAATTAAATAAATTCTCGGCAAAAGCAAAACCCTCCTCCCACCAGGTTGGGACAACGGGCTCCTCTGGTTCAGAGCCAAACCAATACACGAGTAGAACTCCGATCAAAATTAAGAGTACCATAATTATCATTGCGATTCCAAAGAGCCAGTTTGATCGGGGCCATTTGATTTCTCCCTTTTTGGGGCCACACACATCCTTGATGAAACTCCTTATCTTTCCTGCCAGTTTCGTCAGTAATTTGGCTGCTAACTCTTGCTCTTCTGCTATTGCCATTAGCTTGGCCACTTGCTGATCGGATATATACTGACCCATGGGCTTGGTGTCTGTGTTCTTTATCTCTTTCTTGGTCACAGTGCTAGGAACAAATGAGGACAGATTTACAAATTAGTTTGAAGACATCGTTCGAAGTCTGTGATCTCAAAACTTACTTGGATGGGCAGGGCTCCTTGCCTGGGTTTTTAGCATCTTTGGCAGCCTCTGCTTGTGGCATCTCAGATAAATTGAGCACGTTTCGGCACTTCCTTGATTCAAAAAGCAATTTAATTTTGTCGCCTTTTGCTTCCATATCTTCGTCTGTTGTGGTGTAGAAATAATTCCAGAAACTAAGCAAAAAGGCGGAGAAAAATAATATTTCAGAATATATTTTAGGGAAAAAATAATATTTTTCACTTACTTCAGATGAGACAAATTTTGGTCTTTCTCTTATGAGATTCTGAGTTGTTGTGAGGAAAGGCAGACCCAGTTCAACTAGGGAGATGAATTGGAAGGCAAGGCTCACTGTGTTGAAACTGTGTTAAAAATTTCTTTAATTGAAGAAAGCGAATCAGAGTCGGCCTTGCCTTCAAGTTCGTCTCCTTACTTGAACAGACCCAGCCTTTCCTCACAAACTAAATTGAACTCGACGGGTAAACAACAAAAATAAATCTCTAAAAATGTAAGTCGGAAATATTATTTTTCCCTTCCCAAATTTTCCTGTAGTGATTCGGAAATATTATCTTCCTCGCACTTTTCAGTAGCATTGTGGGGCGGACAAGTGTGTCGGTAACCCGCAGGATGGAGTCCTTTCAATCTTCGCTGCGCAGACAGGAGACAGAAGTGCTCCAAGGGACCCAGAATAAAGCTCATCCAGGCAGCCCAATCTGCGTCGATGGAAGAGCCCCATTAAGACGATAGCTGCCAAGCCAGCGGCTGGCCATCAACAAATTTTAAAAGAATACTATACTATAGTTATATACTATATACGTGTATAAGCAATAGATGTTTACACTTTCAATTATATAAGAAAGAATTATTATAAGAAAAAGATTTGAATTGATTTATATTTGAAATTTGTAAGATTCGGGATTAAATGGTTGAATTAATCCCGATTCGGATTTGGCCCCTTAAGGAAGTATATATATTACTTAGCCTGCATGTTAAGGAGATATATATATATATTCCTAACGATATTCAGCGCATGTCAGTCATCAGTATTGCTTGGGAAAGTGCGCAGATTTAAAACGGAACCAAAAGAACCGCTCAGTTCGGGTTTATCCCCATTTTAACCATTCAAAATACTTTTTATGTTAACTTTTCTTTAATTTAGTTTCATGGAACAATGTATTATTTGCAAAAATGGAAACTAGAATTACTGATAAAATGGGAAAATATATACGGCCACCAGGATGAAGAGGGCCACTATGACGGCCATAATGACCCCAGTTATCTCACGGCGGAACTGGGGTCCCTTTGGGAGACTTCCTTCTTTGCCACGAATATCCTTTTGGGCCAGGCTGCTCAAAATCTTGGAGACATGCTCCGTTTCATCTGCCAATTGTTTCATTTTTTCCATCTGAAAATCCAATAACTAAAATTCTCGCAATATAATAAAAATCCTGGGACTGGCAACCAGGTTTAATGCACAAAGATTTGTCTTGTGTTTGTCTTCCAATTAAAAATATTTTTTATTACGTTTTATAAGATTTTGTAAATTAAACAATGGGACGCTTCTGATGAAGCATTACCAATCAAAATTAAATAGATTCTCGGCAAAAGCAAAACCCTCCTCCCACCAGGTTGGGACAACCTTGGGCTCCTCTGGTTCAGAGCCAAACCAATACACGAGTAGAACTCCGATCAAAATTACGAGTACCATAATTATCATTGCGATTCCAAAGAGCCAGTTTGATCGGGGCCATTTGATTTCTCCCTTTTTGGGGCCACACACATCCTTGATGAAACTCCTTATCTTTCCTGCCAGTTTCGTCAGTAATTTGGCTGCTAACTCTTGCTCTTCTGCTATTGCCATTAGCTTGGCCACTTGCTGATCGGATATATACTGACCCATGGGCTTGGTGTCTGTGTTCTTTATCTCTTTCTTGGTCACAGTGCTAGGAACAAATGAGGACAGATTTACAAATTAGTTTGAAGACATCGTTCGAAGTCTGCGGTGATCTCAAAGCTTACTTGGATGGGCAGGGCTCCTTGCCTGGGTTTTTAGCATCTTTGGCAGCCTCTGCTTGTGGCATCTCAGATAAATTGAGCACGTTTCGGCACTTCCTTGATTCAAAAAGCAATTTAATTTTGTCGCCTTTTGCTTCCATATCTTCGTCTGTTGTGGTGTAGAAATAATTCCAGAAACTAAGCAAAAAGGCGGAGAAAAATAATATTTCAGAATATATTTTAGGGAAAAAATAATATTTTTCACTTACTTCAGATGAGACAAATTTTGGTCTTTCTCTTATGAGATTCTGAGTTGTTGTGAGGAAAGGCAGACCCAGTTCAACTAGGGAGATGAATTGGAAGGCAAGGCTCACTGTGTTGAAACTGTGTTAAAAATTTCTTTAATTGAAGAAAGCGAATCAGAGTCGGCCTTGCCTTCAAGTTCGTCTCCTTACTTGAACAGACCCAGCCTTTCCTCACAAACTAAATTGAACTCGACGGGTAAACAACAAAAATAAATCTCTAAAAATGTAAGTCGGAAATATTATTTTTCCCTTCCCAAATTTTCCTGTAGTGATTCGGAAATATTATCTTCCTCGCACTTTTCAGTAGCATTGTGGGGCGGACAAGTGGGTCGGTAACCCGCAGGATGCAGTCCCTCCTATCAACTTGCGCAGAGAATCAGGAGTGCTCCAAGTGCTCCAAAGGATCCGTTGGTGCAGAATGGAGGCAGGCCACTCTGCGACCTATGAAGACTATGTGATGCGAAGAAGATTAGAGCCGGACTCTCATAGGCCTGTAGGCCACTCGGCCATCCAAAAGTATTTTTAAAAACATATACAGAATAAAGCGGTAGATGTTTGCACTTCCAATTATACACAGTAAGATTTGAATTGATTTAAATTTGAAATTTGTAAGTAAGATTCGGGAATAAATGGTTGAATTAATCCCGATTCGGATTCGGATCCGGGAGCATCGCCGACCCTGAGATGAATTGGAAGACAAGGCTGGACTGTTTAAAAATATTCAGGTTCCGAATTAATGTTAGAGGGTTTAATATATATAAAACGGAGATGGGGTCGGATATACTTCACTTTAATATCCTGTAAGGTTATAAATACAAATAAAAAAAGAGAAAAAAGCAGTGAACTTCGTCGCACGGTATCAATAACTCAACACCCCCCTAGAAAAAATGCAACCCCCTGCCAAAGAAAGCAAAGAGTCGTGAGAAAGCTCCATTTCATCTGCCAATTGTTTCATCTGAAAAACCAATAACTAGAATTCTCTCAATATAATACAAATCCTGGGACTGGCAACCAGGTTTAATGCACAAAGATTTGTCTTGTGTTTGTCTTCCAATTAAAAATATTTTTTATTACATTTTTACTTAGATTTTGTAAATTAAACAATGCGACGCTTCTGATGAAGCATTACCAATCAAAATTAAATAAATTCTCGGCAAAAGCAAAACCCTCCTCTCACCAGGTTGGGACAACGGGCTCCTCTGGTTCAGAGCCAAACCAATACATCAGAAGAACTCCGATCAAAATGGCGAGTACCATAATAATCATTGCGATTACAAAGGGCCGGTTTGATGGGGGCCATTTGATTCCTCCCTTAGTGGGGCCACACACATCCTTGATGAAACTCCTTATCTTTCCTGCCAGTTTCATTAGCAATTTCGCAGTTTTCTCTTGGTCTTCGGCTAGCTCCAGCAACTTGAAATTGAACAATATTTGAGAAAGTGCCGAGTGCCGATGAGTCGCCTAATATCGCTTGCAAGGTGAGACAAAAATATAAATATTAATAAGCTTAAATCTTAATCTTCCATGATTTTTTCTGGCAGTTTCACGAGGACATCGACCGCTCCAAGTACTGCTCGCAGTCCTTTGTCAGGCGCTGGGCGTACTCCTTTTGTATTATCTTTGTGGAGATCTGCACATCACCTTGAAGCCTGGCAAACACATTCCTCCAACTGATGACTCTGATAACAACTCTGGCGTTAAAAAGGACAAGGAATCTTCGGTTAAGGTTAGGAAATATCCCTATCTGGCGGGTTTTGGACGTGGACGAGGCAGAGGTCGGCTCCCCACATTGGGTGAAGCTATCAGAGATACGAGAGGGATACCCACAAACTAAAATATAAAACTAAAAATCAATATAAATATCACACATATTAAAAATCAATATTCAAACATTTTGTACTAAGATTTATTAAAATTAACAATGGAATGCTTTTGATGCAACATTACTAACAAAAATTAAATAAATAAAATAAATAAATTAAATAAATATTAAGAAATAAATAAATAAAATAAAATTAAATTCTTGGCGAGAGAAGTGCACTGAGGGAAACCACATTCACCAATTGCTTCTAAACTAAGCAAACATTTGGTTAAAATAAAATAAAATTAAAATCCAACTCGGGCGAAAAATAATATTTCTGAATCACTAGAGGAAACTTTATTTCCGACTTATTTTCACTAAGCAATTTTAGGTGTTCACACGACGAAAGGCAGATATGTTGTGAGGGAAGGCTTGGGCAGTTGAAATATGGAGATGAAATTGAAGGCAAGGCCGACTTAAAAAAATATACTTCTGCGAAAATTTTCGAAGAAAGCAATCATAGTTATTAAAAAGTAATAAGTAAGCAAAAATAAAATTTGTACATCTGTTTTGCATACTTTTTTACACATGCAGTGGCGACCCCAGGCGGTGTAATCGTTAACGAAACGTTCAAGACATTGGTGCTGCCAGATATCCATCTCTTCAACCATTTTCCGTAACTGCAACTATTTTCTGGCACTGTAGGCATGCGGTAAAATTTAATTTTCCGCTGCAAAACGCCGGAAAACCCACAAGAAACCGTTGTGTAAGTCTTCTGGAAAAAGACGTGGAGCACGGAAAATGTAAGGCGCAAATTTCATCGCACAGTCTGGCAACGCCAATGTCGTGAGCGAATTTCCATCGATTTAAGTGTGACCAGCCGCCGTGGACGGGGAAATCCCCTTCTTGTTCTGACGAATCTCAGGATTATTAACGGGAAGGCGAACAGATGTTTCTAGATAGACCACCACGTTTGTTTGTTAATCATCGAAAATAATCAAAGAATATAGTAATTATTATCAGGATCCGTTGTGAAATTCCAAATTGAGAGTGTGAGAGCAATCCATCAGCCCCAGATCTACGCAGTTAGTTCCCAGCAAAGTAAATTCGTGGCCGGGAGCAATGTCGTCGCAATTCACGTGTCTGAACTGCGATGCCCGCTTCGCCAGCGCTGACATTCAGCGCGAGCACTACAAGACGGACTGGCATCGCTATAATCTCAAGCGACGGGTGGCCCAGCTGCCGCCGGTGACGGCGGAGGAGTTCCAACAGCGCGTGCTCAGCGCCCGCAGCGCCACCGATGCGGCGCTGGAGGAGCAGAACATCAGCGTGTACTGCCATGCCTGCCGCAGGCAGTTTGGCAGCCAGAAGGCCCACGACAACCACCTGAACAGCAAGAAGCATCGCGAGCTGCTGGCCAAGTACGAGCGCGACCAGATGACAGCCAGCGGCGGTAGTGCCAGCACCTCGGCCTCCGTCTGCACACGGAGCGTGGTGGAGCCGCGACCACATCCCGCCTTGGCCGCTGCGGCGGCTGGCAAGGGTCGTCTGGCCTTTGCCGAGCGGGCCACGATGGCGGACGACAAGGAGGACCAGGAGATGGACGATGACGATGACTTCGAGGACATCGAGGAGGAGGAGGTAAGACTGACCGTACGGATTCGTTTGCAGAGAGTATATACTAATGATAAGCCCCCAACAACAACAGGTGGACTCCGATGAGTGGGACAAGATACCAGAGAATCCGTTGACCGAGCGCGACTGCCTCTTCTGCGAGCACACGAGCGAGGATCTGGTGGAGAACCTAAAGCACATGTCCGTCGCCCACTCCTTCTTCATTCCGGACACCGAGTTCTGCACAGACATCGAGGGCCTGCTGTACTACCTGGGCGAGAAGGTGGCCAACTACTTCATCTGCCTGTGGTGCAATGACCGCGGCAAGACCTTCTACTCCCTGGACGCTGTGCGCAAGCACATGGTCGACAAGGGGCACTGCCAGATGCTGCACGAGGGCATGGCCCTGGCGGAATATGCGGAATATTACGATTACAGCAGCAGTTATCCCGATAATGTGAGTATTCCGTCGGTTGAGTGCTTGTTTTCCATCAATTTGAATACCCAATTCTTTGCATTTCCCACCAAAACAGAAGGACGGCATGGACATCGACGAGGAAGTGGTGCCGGACCTGCTCGACGGCGATGAGTACCAATTGGTGCTGCCCTCGGGCGCTGTCATTGGCCACCGATCCCTGCTCCGCTACTACCGCCAACGCCTGCACCCGGAACGCGCCGTCGTGCTGAAGAAATCCGATCGCAAGCTCCACCGCGTCCTCAGCGAGTACAGGGCTCTGGGTTGGACGCAGACGCAACAGCTGTCGGCCGCCCGCAAGGCCCGGGACATTCATCTGATGAAGCGCGTCCAGTCCAAGTGGCAGATGAAGCTCGGCTGCAAGGCCAACAAGCTGCAGAAGCACTATCGCGCCCAGGTCCTGATCTAAGCTGGAAGATAAATAAAACAATCCCCGGAGCGAGATTCCCGTGTAAAATAAATACAGTTGTTTCTTTTTCTTTCTTTTTTTTCTTTTTTTTTGCTTAAATTAAGCATTTGTGTTTGCTTTCTTTCTATATATATAGATATTAATTAATATTAATATATATAGCGACTTCTCATCAAATAAAATTACATAATTTAAATTAACAATTAAATAAGGTTTAATTTTGATTCGTTTATATCAAGTAAGATTATGTCGGTACGGTTATAGCATAAATTTAAACATTATCATAATTAAACCAAGAAAAAAAAAGAAGTATCTATCGAGTAAAAAAAATTAAACGCTGCAAAAATCCTTCAAGTGGAGCGCGCCCACACGGAGCCACAGGATCCAGTACGCCTCTCCGGACAAAGGACGGAGGATGCGTGTGGGCGCGGTGGTGAGAGCGCCTAGTGACTATTCAATAGATAAACTGCAGGCGAGTGCGTGTGTGTGTTGTGTGGCGTGTGTGAGGGTCAATTTCAGCTAGTTAATGTTAATGTATTTTTTATAGTTCTTTGTTGTGTGTAGTGTGTGTGTGGGTGGGTATGTGGGTGTGTTGATGGGTGGTGGCAAGTCGGAAAAATACATCACAAAATAATAAGTAAGCTTTCAATGGTTCTTTAAGTAAATCAAGTCGCTGATCACTGATCACTACCGATGTGTTTCTTTCTTTCTTTTTTCTGTGTCACTCCTTATTGATATTTATTCTCAGTTTTATGCTAATAAAATTTGTTCTCTTGGTTTCTCAAGAGCCTATCTTCCCGAATTCTTATCGAAAGCTACATGCATGCTCCATGTTGAGGTTAAGTCAGCCATCGGATACTGATGATGACACTGGCAATGTTAAAGACAAGCTGGCTACACCTCAGAGTCCGCTAGAGCTTCTTCCAGATTATTTACGTTTTATTTTGATGTGGAACAGTCCACGAATGCATCAAATAAAATTAAATTGTTCTCTTTCCAGTTAATTATCGATAAACTCAAGCAAATATCGATTTATATTCTAATATTTAAGATTGTTTCCTTTTCTAAATCAAATTTTTCGTTTAAAAATTATCGATATTAATATCGAATATATGGGAACTTCTTCTTTATTACATTTGTCAAATTATTTGCAAATCCTAAAAATTAACATTAAAATCAAGCAATATCGATTTATATCGAACGTTTTACTTAAACATTTTGAATTTTTGCGTTAATCCTTGGAATAAACCATGAAAATCATGTTAGAATTTTGAAAAACGTTTGCGACTCTTTTTGCCACAAAAAAAATCGATAACTTGACTTTAATTCACCTTAAAAAATCGTTAGAAATTTTTAAATGAAACTGAGGAAATGGAAAGTTCCGATCGCTTGGAGACAAATTTGAGCAAATGAAAAATCGAGAACACAGAGCGAAAAGCCACCTGAAAGGTACCTTCTTATGCTGTGATGTTGAGCTCCCTACCTTGACCACCACCTTTAAATTCTGCTGCACTAGCGGATGAGGAGGACTATGGGATGCATTCTAAGGGGTGCTTGGGTGGGCAGGAGCCGTGTCTGGGTCTGGGTCTGGGAGCGTTCGTTCGGATGGTGCAATAAATAGCAGCAGAGAGCGGCGAAAACGGTGCGAACAAACGAAAAAAAAAAAAAAGACGAAGGTATATAAAGCAGGCCACTCCTAAGGTTCTCACTTTGTCTATATGCTAATGTATAACTACAGGATTCTGTTGAACACAAACGCCCACCATGGGCGACGACGAGGAGGCATCGCTGCTGCTGGCTCCGGTCGTTGAATTGCTGCCGCCGCCGGTGGCATTCTGGGCCACGCCGGCGGGTCCGCCAGCGTGTCGCCGCTGGCCCACAACGCCGACGCCGCCAATCGACGACACACCGGATCCCGCGGATGAGGACGACGACGATGAGGGCGGCAGTTGCAGGGGCATTGGCATTGGCATGGGCAGTGGCAGCGGCAGTGGCGGCAACGGCAGCGGCAGCTCGCTCAGCGAGGCTGGCGTCGTGCCATACATCGTTCCAGCGGGCTGAGATGGATAGAGGAAGGCGGCAGTGGCGGTCGGGACCTGGTTCGTACCGGGATTGCCGCCGCCGCCGCCCTGCCCGCCGCCCGCGGCCGTGGCGCTAATTACACTCGAATCGGTCATCATCAGGTGCGAGGCAGCCGCGGCCGCCGCAGCAGCTGCTGCTGCCGCCGCCGAGGACATGTTGCCGTAGTAGGGCACCGAGTTTGGGGCATAGCTGTTCGGCTGCAGCTGCAGGATCGCCGGCACCCGCATCCGTCCGTGGCCATTCTGCGGCGGCATCGGCGGCGGATCACATTCCATGGCGTGCGGATAGCTGAGGCTATTGTGGTTGCTGCCGCTGTTGCTGTTGCTGCTGCTCTGGTGGTGACTGTTCCCGTAGAGCCGGCTGTGGCGCGCACTGCTGCTCCCGGGACTGATGTGATTGAGGCTGCCCAGGCTGTTGCTGCTGTGGTGGCTGCTATTGGCCAGCGACGGCGGCGGGTGGCCGATGTTGGGCTGCAGGCTCAGAGCGGAGAAGTTGTTCATCGCATTGGCCGCGGCCATAAGCGGGTGCATGAGCGGGCCTGAAAGATTTAATGAAATTTTTAATTTAATAAAATTATTTAAATATAAATGTATCTTTTTTTTTAGAAATTATGACAATCTTTATTTGGAAAATTCTAAGCCATGTTGTCTTCAGTTTTTGAAATAAGTTAACAGGTGCTGATGTTGCTGCCTTGCTTGTACATTGCAGGCAAAGTGTGGAAGCGACAGAGAAAGAGAGATAGAATCGTTTAGAACTTTCCATAAATTGCCAAATCTTCAAAGCAAGTCACCTCAGCCCCAAATAAATATTAATGTTCTCAATACTATTTTTTTTTGTTGATTATATCATAAGTTTTTATTGAAGATTTTTTTTCGCTTTTTTTTCAGTTTTTTCCTTTTGGTTTGCTTTAGTTTTTTTTATACTTTTTTATGAATTCCTTTTTCTTGGTTTTGGTAAAGTTTCCCTTTTCGGTTTCATTAATCGTGAATAAATTATTTCGTACTTATTCAACTTAAACCATCAGCTGCATGTATGTTTTCTTTATTATATTATATATAAATGCCACATATGATGTCACGTGTCTATATGTGTGTGTCGGTCTGTTGTGTGTGTGTGTGGGTGCTAAGGTTTTTGTGGTTTCTTTTTTATGTAATTCTTGAATTTCTTGTATTTCTTTTGCAATACTGTTTTCGTTTACGAGCTTCTCCTCTAGCGGTTCGTGAAAAAAAAATGCATTATGGTCTCTTCCCGATTTTCAGCCCATTCCTTTCGTTTCTATTCCCTTCGTTCCCCATTCCCCTTTCTACTATTGCACTTTCGCTACGCTTTCATTTCCGCTTCCGTTCCAAATTGAAGCGGCGATTAACATTCGGGTTCTGGCTGTCACGTTCGTCACGGTTATCGGTTATTGGTTATCTGTTATTGTTACATTTACCGATATATCCTTGCATTTTCGTAATCTTCAGTGTGTGTGTGTGATGTAATTATGTGTGTTTTTTCTTATTGTGATTTAAACTTATTGACTTATAACACTCGCTTCTCTGGTTTTAGTATTTTACACAAGTTTCGTTAAGTGTCTCTCTTGGTTGCTTTTAAATTCTTGGATCTTGGTTGTGGTTTCTTCTGGGGCTGGCTAACCTCTAATGTTAATTAATATTTATACTTTTTATATGTATTTCGTATCCGTTTGTCTGTCGTGTGTGTGTGTCTAATAAAATTAATTGAGTTTTTGTTTTGCTTTTGCTTTTGCTTTTGCCGTTGCTTTCGCTTTTGCCTTGCTTTTCCGCATAATTACTTGTAAGTGTTATTATATATAAATTGTATGTATGTTAATTTATTAAATGCTAAAGGTTCATCTCTTTAGTACGTACTGATTTCATTTGTTATGCTGGCTATAAGATCTCCTTCGCTTAACTCTGCTCTGCCCGTATCGCCTTTCTTGCTTAATAATCGAATCTATCGTTTCCGTCTGTGAATTTTGCTTCGTTTTCTTTTCTTTTATTCGTTTTCCGCTATTTTTACATGCCTACCTTTCTTTTCTTTTTTATACTTTTTACAGACTATGATTTGTGTTTGGTTTTTAACTCGTATGATGCATATTTGTCGCTCTATCGATAAGTTATCGGCGTCGTTTATCGGCTATCGCATATCAATCGTTACAATTAAAACTAAGTGTATATATAGATATTATATATACGTTTATTTACCGCTCCTTCGATTCTGAGAGTATGTGTGTTTGTTATTCAACAAATTTAGCAAATTTATTTATTAACAAGGCCTAAACTTTTGAAGGAATGATGCAGCAATCGAAAAAATCGAAATTTAGAGGGTTTACTCGTGTGGTTTTTCTTTAGGGGCTGTCCATATATTACGTAATCACCTATAGGGGGGGAGGGGGTCAGCGAAATGATTATGTTTGATTATATGGGGAGGGGGGGTTATTGGACAATGATTACGTAATCATTTTATATCAAAATATATGTTTAAAAAAATTATTTTTTATGAATTTATGGGGAAACAAAATGTTTATGATTACGTAATCATAGGGGAGGGGGTTTCTCTAATGATTACTTTTGATTACATAGGGGGGGAGGGGGTCAAAAATCATCAAAATCGTGATTACGTAATATATGGACAGCCCCTTAGTTCTGTTTTGTTTTTGTTTTTTGGAGCTAATATTTATTGCGATCCTGTTTTTCTGGTTTTGTTTTGTATTTTTATCACAAAAGAAAGCGGCTACCGCTTGCTCGCTCGCTCTAATTCGTCTCGTTTCCTGCGGCTACCGTTAAACGGAATCCTTGAAAATGAATCCCCGAAAGAGAGAGAGAGAGGGAGAGAGAGTGAAAGAGAGTGAGGAAGCCATTGATGGATTAACTAGTGTTAACCCTTTAATCCCCTTGGAAACCGTTACAAGTAGAATTCGCCCAAAAAGGGTACCAAAAAAGCACAAAAAATGTGTTAATCTTTACGGAATTTTCGATGAATTTTAAAAAATTCTAAAAAGGATTATGAAACAAATTTTTTAGCTTGAAGTTATATTTAAAAACGATCAGAATCAGGAGTGCCACGGAAATCGCCGTGGATCTAAAGTCAATTGAAATTATGTCAAAAAGTATGCTGCACAATTTTAATTCGTAAAGAAAATGATTGCATACTTTGCGAAGCATTTTTAAGTTATTTCAAAACCACAGGGATTTCTGTGCCTCTAAAGTTGTTAAGGACATTATTTGGGATTGCAAATAGGTGAAAAAATCTTCACATTTAAAATCGTTATTTTTTAAACTTGTTTGACACTCTAGTCGAAGGCATTAAAGGGTTCACAAAGTTAAGGGGACGAAGAAAAAAGGATGTAGATTGTACAATGTGGAATATTTTACAAACAGTATTTGTTTCTTATTGTTGACCTTTACTTTGTATTACTTGACTTGGGTTTTTTAATTAATTACTTGACTTGTCTTTTTTTACTTGACTTGTGTTTTTTATTACTTGACTTGTGTTTTTTATGCACTTGAGTTTCACTTATCGCATTCTTTGCCATTTTCGCGTAGCAGAATTTTGCTTAAATATTCGTCTTTTTTCCTATGTTTACATGCCTACATTTTTCCGTTTGGGTTTTACACTTTTTACAAACTATGATTTGTGTTTCGTTTTCAACTCGAATGTCGTATATATCGCTGAGATCCATATCGCCCCACCTTATCAATTTTTAATTACTCATTATAGCACTTACTTGAATTTTGAAATTTTGGTTATCGCACATATTTACTTTTCGATATTCGAATCGCGTTTTTGGAAAACAAACGAGAATATGCTGGGGCTACAAGGGGCTGGGCGAGGTTGGTTATATTTCTTACTCAGGAAGAATGGCACAGACTGACAAACTTTTAAACTGTTCTGACATGGAAAGTATGGAAAATATAGAAAATGATCAAGATTTACGAAGATCCCGTGTTTTCTTATCATTTTTGAATAATTACTTGGGAAATTACATTAAAGAACCTGTCCGTGTTTATTAGGTTTCTCGAAAATATGTTTTCAAAGCATGCTTTTTAGTGTTTTTAAATTAGAAATACCGGAAATCCTTCCAGATTTAAAAAACTGTTTTGCTGTTTGCGAATAATTGCTTGGAAATTACAGTGAAAAACCTGTTTCTGCTTATTAGTTTTCTAAAATATGTTTTATAGCATGCTTTTGGGTGTTAGGCTACAAGATTTGAAATCATTTGAGAATCATAGCCCACTTTCGGGCACCAAAAAATTGTGATTAAAATTTTTTAAAGCGTTTTTAAGAACAATTCTTGGGAAATCCAACCACAACGCCCAACCACCTACTCAGCCCTTTGAAGCCCCAGCTTTATTCGTGTCCGTATCGCCCCGATTCGAAAGTAGCCACATTAGTATTGCCGAAACGATATATACATGTGTGTACTGCTAAGGGATTGCTGTTTCTTTCGTTTCTCTCAGTGTGTCACGAACTCCGTACTTATTTGCATATATATATATGTATATTAAGATGTATGTATATGTATGGCAGTCATTAAGAAAGTCGTTAAGGATTCCTCGTTACTCATTACTTCGTCTTACACTTATTACTTATATATTTGCATACTCTTCTCGCTTTATGTTCTCTAACAGTTTTTACTTCGTACAATTCTAAGACCCTAAATGCTTACTTAAGTAAATGTCTGTCGTAGCCTTCGCTCGCACAAGTTAAGTTCGACACAAAAAAAAGAACGCTAAACATTTCACACACAAGATTGTATTTAATCCGATCAGAGCGTTTAAAATGCGTGAGCATAATACATTTTACATATATTCTAAGTAGAAAAAAAATACAAAAAAAAGGGAAACAGACAGAGGGTGTTGGAAAATCATTGTGTGGGGTTTTCTTAATGGAAAAAGAACACATTCTTCTTGATTCCTGCGAAGTTAGGTAGAGAAGGGTAGAGAGATTAACAGAGTATGTGTATGTTGCTTTTGTGAAAGGGAAACGTGACTATTTACAAAGTGTTAATTATAAATGCAGTAATAACTTGGCCAACTGCAACGCTCAATGTGGCCCTGCTGCCCACGCTGTTACGCTGTAAAGTTGTTACTGTTGTGATATCCTCGAAGGGGCTGCTGCGGCTGCGGATGCGGATGTTGCTGCTGCGGATGTTCCTACTGCCGCTGTTGCCGGTCATCGGCGATCGTCTATTATCCATATTCGGCATTGCATTTTGGGTATTTGTTTTGATTTCGATATATCGTGTGTGTGTGTTCAAAAAAGAGAGGAGTTTATCATTGACTTGGGGGCGGAGACACAACATAGCTACTTCGTTGCGGACTTGGTCCTTCGATCATACAGCTAATTAATCAATTTAGCAACTAAGCGCCGAACTAAAGGTAAAACAAAACACGTCTTTTATACGTAGGGGGTGTGACTAAAGGCAACTAAATGGTAATTAACTATCAAATACAAATCATAACGTACACACAGTTCCATAATTATAAGGCCTAATACGAAACGATATTCGAGAGTACAGAGATATCTCTTCACAGCTAATTAATAAATTATAAATTCACTTTTCGATTGTACACACACACACATACAAAAACACATGAAATACCAAAGAATGATCGTCATTCTAGGCGAACTACAACATAATCCAGCGAGTTAGCCATCGCTTATCTCGGTCAAAAATTATAATAATAATCAACAAAGAAAAAAAAGAAAACACAAAGTTCTCTAGGGGGGGGCAACAACTCAGCTACAAATGCGTAAGAGGGATGGGAAATGATGGTGTGTCGATATTTTAGGATCAAGAATCAAAGGTGCCGAGGAAAAGGAAAGCCTAAAACTGATTTGCAAATTCTTTTTCTTTTCATTTAAATATAATTTAAACCCTATATCTGAATCAATGCGGCCTAAAGCCCTGACTTCGAAAGTCTGCTGATTTCTCTATCCAGCCTCTGCCGGCACACGCACGGATTTGTGGCTAAATCTATAATTTTTTAGAGTTAAATAACTATCTTTTTAGTCTTAGATATTTTATTTAGACATTTAATTCTCATATTTAGGAAAAATCTCTAAAAACTTCTTTGGCTTTCCCTAACTAAGATCCACTTGAACTCATACCAGGGTTGCCACCGTATTAAGGAATAATTAAAAATCAATCAATTATATTTTATTCATAGCTAGCTTTATGCAATATTTTTTCAAATGTTTGCTATTTTTTCTCTATTTCTTACTCCTACAAATGCACTTCTTACTTGTAAATGTATCTAAATATTAGCTAGGATGCTGTACATCCTTTGAATTTAGCCCTGTTTAGCCTCTGTAGCCCTTTACTCAATTGCTTTATTATTACTAGTTTAAAGTTTTAAAACATTACTCTTTGCCTTGAACTTAAGAGTTTTAGCTCAAATTAAGCTCTTTTTTTGGAAATCCCATACCTTAAGTCCGGAGCATATGTTTTACTTCAGAAAAAAGGTTGATTGAAGCTTTTCTTGAAGTTTTAAGATCTTGAATCTTGAATTTAGGGATTCCCTCAAAATAAAACCAATTATTTATACAAAAACTTGATCCGGAGTTCTTCTCTGTTCAGCATACTTTCCATTTCTTGAAAAAACTCACTGCATTTCGCAAAAGATTCTGCTTATTAATGATTTCTTACTGCCTGCGGGATAATACAATCGTAAATAGTCTTCAGATAGCTCCTAGGACCTTTGATTTTTCACTATAAAATCGACACATTGACTTTAAGGGCTTTAAGAAGGCATTCCAAGTGGCTTGGAGGACCGGTACTCACCGTGACACTGGGCATCCGACGCACCGCCTGGACCCGTGAGTGGTGGCAGCGGCAGGGGCAGTGGCAGTGGCATCGCCTGCTGTTGCTGCTGCGCCGCAGAGGATCCGCCCGCGACTCCGGAGCCCGTTCCCGAGCCGGAGGAGCCCGTGGCCGAGGCTGAGCTGACTGCTGCTGCCGCCGCCGCAGCGGCTGCTGCGCTGGATGAGGAGACCGCACCGCTACTGCTGCTGCTGCTCGTTCCCAGGCCGCCGCCGCCGCCGCCAGCACCTCCGGGTGCGCCACTGGAGCCGCCAGCTCCGCTAGAGCCGGAGCCACCGGCGCCGGCATTCGCTGTGGCGCCCGCGCCGCTCGTATTCGTGGCCTCGTCCGCCATGCGCTTGAAGAAGTTGTGCTGCAGGGCGTAGTAGGGCGTGACCCGGGTCTTGGGGTCAAAGTCGAGCATGCGCAGGATCAGATCCTTGAACTTGAGATAATCGGAGACCGAGTGCCCCGGCTCATCGAGACGCCGGCCACCCGGTCCGCCAGTTTCCACGCCAAGGATGTCGTGGAGCTTGCGGGACCCGGGCGGCTTGTACTTGCGTCCATTCTGATTCTTCTTCAGCACATAGGAGCCGTCGGCGACGATCTTGTCGAAGAACTTGCGGGTCTTGTGCGCCTGATCGAGCAGGTACTTGGGCGGCATGCCCAGCACCTCGACAATCTTGTTCATCTGGTCGACCTCGTTGCAGCCGGAGAAGAGCGGCTCGCCGGTGTGCATCTCCACCAGGATGCAGCCCAGCGACCACATGTCGATGGCCAGGTCATACTGAATGCCCAGCAGCACCTCTGGCGAGCGGTAGAAGCGCGACTGGATGTAATGGTAGATCTAAAGGGGAACAGGCAAGGGGCATTATGTCTTGTCTTATGTAAGATCTTGACCCAGTCTGGAGGGACTTGACTTACCCGCTGGCCCAGCTGACAGGAGCTGCCAAAGTCAACGATCTTGATCGCCGAACGCTTCGGGTTGCACAGCAAGATATTCTCGGGCTTCAAATCACAGTGAATTATGTTCAGTTCGGGGGTGCTGAGGAAGAGCAGCGCGGTGCAGAGCTGCTGGGCGAACTTGCGCGTGAGGTTCAGCGAGACGCCCCGGAAGTTGGTGTTCCGCAGCAGGTCGTATAGGTTGTATGAGAGCAGCTCGAACACCAGGCACAGGTGGTTGCGCCACATAAAGTGCCGTTTGAGCTTGACTATAGAGGGAAATGCGAGTTAAATAAATGTCAATCTCCAAGGAAATTATGTGCGGAACACTCACCGATATAGTATTTGTTTTCGGCATCCGCCCGATTCATCATCTCGAGCAGCTTGACCTCGATCTGTGCCTGGTTTAGGAACGGTTTCTTATTCTTAATTATCTTGATCGCCACGTGGCATTGCTCCTCGTGATCGTAAGCCTTCACCACCTGACCAAAGCTGCCCTTGCCTGTGGAACACGTTCATAAAGTTAGTGTTAAGTTCGAAATACTGTCTGTCTGATCTGTCTCACCGATCAGCGAATCGATCTCGTAGCGATCCAAAAACTTTTCGCCATTCTTGATTATATAGTCGTGATTATCGTCGTCGTAGCCATCGTTGTACAGCTTCCGCTCCTTTTTATTGGACGAATCGTCGTCGCCCTGCGTCTGCTGGGCCCGGCGTTTCTTTTTCGCATAGTAAACCTGCAATAAAAAAGGCGAATATCGCTATAGTTTTTGTATATAGTATATTGCAATATTATGCAGGAAATCATTAATATTATCTTATCAGTAAAGATTTTCTGTTGTGCATTGGTTGCTCTTTGTAGCATACTTATGGAGATTTCCCATACGAAACGATTTCTGTGGCATCCCTGAGTAATCATATTATTCAGAAAGTGCCCTAGAAATAGATTTATCGATTTGAAACCACTCAGAAATCTGTTCAAAATATGCTGAGATATAATAAAGGTTCCAAATGTTGGGCATCATTTGCATTGAATTCAATTGATTTATATTCATTCTCTTAGAATGGTTTATCCATTTTTAATTAAATTAAATAATATTTTAAAGAACATTTAAATGTAATTACTATTGACTACGTTATTTAATTTATTAACTTTTTGTAAAATAAAGAGATAAGGATAATCAAATATAAAAACAATTTATTAGTGCAACTTAATTAAATTAAATTACTTATTAATTAAATTAAAACAATTCAATTAATTTAAAATTCTAGTTAAGGAAACATAATTAATATACAAAATAACCCTGGCTTCATTAAAAACAAAAAGTCCTTTTAAGGGTTAAAGTTGCTCGCCCAAGAAGTCTCAGCCTCAAGACACCAAACGCCACCTGTCGGCAGCTTGGGTGCCTGCTTAGACCGACTATCAAACAAAACGCTGCCTATCGGAGATAAGGCAAACTCATTCCTCTGTATTTTCATTTTAAATAAAAGAAAAAACGACGAAAAAAACTCCCAAACAAACGCTTAATGCTATTTATTAATTAACCCTCCCATTTCGGCCATAGAATACAAAAAAAAGCATAAGCATATTGCCCCGTCTGCAGGTGGTAAATTTAATTAATTGCATTGCGTTGGTCAGCTGACAGTTATCCCGTTATTTCCACTTCATCAACGCGAACAAAATGAGAAAATAGCGAAAACGAGAGACACGAAGACCGGCAAATGGACAAAAAAAAAAGAAGGGAAAAAAATGCGAAAGAGGGCGACGCCCCTCCTCGCCGCCCCATCGCTCCCCTCTCGCTCGCTTCTTATTTTTCCCATTGGCAGTGAAGGGAGGGGGCAAAGGAAGCAGAAAAAAGGTTGCATGCAGCTTGGCGAAAAAAGTTGTTGCTAACGCGGCATGCTGGTAGCGGAGCGAGCGAGATGGCGCCACATTGCAGACGCTGCCAGAGAGCGCAAGAGAGCGGGTAGTGGGAGTGTGTGTGTGTGTGAGAGCGGGTAGAGAGCGTTAGAACGGGGTATAAACATTTTCCAACAACGCCTAAATGACGGCTGCAAAAGCTGGTCCTGTGGGAGGTCCTATTTTTATTCCAGCTAATTATAATGTTAAAAAAATATTAAAAACAAAATATCCTGTTTTTCCTAGCTCGCCGATGAAGCATTTGGCGCTAAGCAGGAGGCTCAGCAATTGGCTCTCTTGAAGGACGCTCTTTTGGTTACCCTAGCGCTCTCTGTGTTCCTTGCTCGCTTGCTGGCTTCTCTTACTTCCTCTCAGAGAGTCAAAAAACTGTAGCATACAAAGCGGCGAAGGAAAAAAAAAAACAATTGCAGTATTACGGCATAACGGTACAAGTGCCATCTGCAAATGCAACGGAGACGACTGTAACCGTAGCTGTAACTGTAGCTGTAGCTGTAGCTGTAACTGTAGCTGTAACCGTAGCTGTGACTGTAACTGTCACTGTCACTGCAACCATGTGACGTGTGTCAAGAACAGAGCAATCTGCTCCTGAGCACCTGTCAGAAAATGGCCGCTGTAACTGTATCTCCAGCTGGAGGAATCGCTTAACTGTAAAGCGACATCAATACGTCAAAGCCATTAAGACCCCATTTGGGTTAAGTAATGCCAAGCTGTTGGGGCCCCAAAGATGATTTGTTATTTAGTAATAATGGATTCTTGACATTTTGGATTAACTTAAAAATAGCAATGAACCAAAAATGAATATGTTTGGTAGGAAATAACTGTAGTTTACTTTAAAAGGCGCAATAACCCTTGTAAATATACAGTTTAATAGTTTTTAAAATGGAAACAGTAGTGAGGGTTGTAAGTCTTAAATTCATACTTCATATAGTTTTAAAAGGGTCAGGACTTTATAAATAATCCATATAAATAGTTTTAGTTTTGAGTATTTCTTTGAACGGACATACATCGTAATTGAATAAGAAAATACTTTCATAAATATTTAGGATACTACGACCTAGTTTTCACTTCGAAGCTATTAATACCATTGAACCATTGAAGTTTCGGTTACGCTATCTATATTTTTAGGGACCGTACACTTGCGTGCAAGTCGGATGGTTCCTTTGGAGCAACGTGAAATATTAACATGCCAATAATATGTGGCCCGAGAGGAGGACAATAGGACCAATAGGGCCCAGCCACTCGAGGCAAAGACGAAGCGATTGGGGGCGTCGCCGTATCCTTTTATGACACTTTCCATGAAAGCCAAGTGCTCGTATTTTAGGTATTCGAATTGCAGACGGCGTTTTGTTTAGAACTTGGCAGGGAAACCGAGACAGTTGCGTTGCGTGTGCCTTTGGTTGCTTGCCACTGCCACCTCGCTTTCCTTATGTATTTATCTTTTTTTCGGTCATAAGGCAATGGCTCTGTGGCTGTTGTCAACTGAGGCGGCAGACGACGTCAATCGAAGTCAACTGCGAACGGGTTTCGGGTGTGGGAATTGACCCGCCAATCGGGTCAAGGACAATCGTATCTTTAGCCCAGCTCAACGCCACAAATATCCGCTGTCAGCAGATAGTCACACACCAAGAGAAGCCCCCGAAAAAATTCCGATCGTCATAAGAGCGTGACAATAAAAAGGAAAAAACACCAAGAATCGACGGGATGGATGCCAAGGTTCTTGGATGGTTGCACTGTCACAAAACAAAAACAAAACCTGCCCAATGCCAGTTCTAAATTGTATCTAAATATATGGAAGACCATTGTTAAACATAGATACCTTAGGGTATTTCCTAAAGATTGGAAACATAACTCACCTCGTTGATGTGCTTGTAGGTCTTTATCAGTTCAACGCTCAGCTTACGCAGCGGTCCCGAGGCGGGGTCCCGAAAATGGGTGGGAATACGGGCCTGCATGGCGCGCACCTCCGACGACGACGAGGGACTAGAGTGCTGTGAAATCGAATCGAATGGAAATGGAAAAATTATATTAATTACTTTGCATATTGTTGGGTGTCGATGGGCTACAGTGGTGTCTCTAGCGAAGTAACGCCTGGTTAATCTTTCTTCGTTTTACAAAATGATCTTCATTTCTATACAAGAAATGGGTTATAACTATTGGGAAACCCTTTATATATTTCTTTTATATAATCTTTAATATCAGCAACATTTATTATAGAACCTCTGAGGAAATAGCTTCATACTTGGTTAGATATTTCTAGGTATAAAGATTTCTAACAAATATTACTAGAATGCAATTAAAGTGGAATATGGAATATGATTCCAAATTTAATGTTATGTTTAATTTTAATTGTTCCACATATTAAATGACTAGGGCAACACGGTTTGGGATTCCTATAAGTCTTTATAGGACCATTTAAGCCGTGATAAATTTTTAAATACAAGTTTCCGGTCTCTCCGGTCTCTTAAAGTTACCAAGTTTAGTTACCATATGTTACCATAGTTATTATTATTATATAGTTATTCCTTGGCATTTTTGTTTGAGCTTCAATTGTTTCAAGTTACGAAATATTGCATGAAACGTGAAACATATTAAGAAAATGTATTAACGAATGATTTCGTATTCTTATATACCGATGGGATTATGGGAGAGGTAATGGAATGGGATTACGGATTTCTGGTACTTACATGGTGCATGACATCCCGGTGCGTGGCAGGCAGATCGTCCTCGGCAACAAAGCGTCCGTAGAGCGGGGCATGGCGCTGTCTACCGCCGCCCCCGCTCCCGCTGCCCTGCGCTGCGTCGACGGCGACGCTGCCCGCGCTGGACCCATAAGCGGATACTATATAGAAAGAGAGAGAGGAAAGAAAAGCGGTATTAGAACAGATCAGTGTGTATATGTGCTGTATATAAAGCTTAATGTGCTGGTTCATTGACCGAATCGCTCGGACACCGCTCTCGGCTGCAGAATGCACCTGTTTTCGGGGCACACCTGACGACGTCAGCGCCAAGAGTTTGCCAAAATGGTGATAAAGGCCGAGCGGAGAGCGGTGAAAGGACTAAGGAGGAAAGAAGACGGGCAGGCACACTGAGGAAAGTCGAGAATGAGTCTTTATATCCCTTTCCGTTCAGTATTTTAAGGTTAATACAATAATTTGATCGTTTTAATCAATTTTAGCTCCTTTCTAATACGGAGAATTTCACCGAAGCCTAATATCCGTAGCAACAATCAAACTAATTAACCTTTTACTTTGTGTGAGAATACATTTTATATAAAAAATAAAATATGTCTTTAAAAAACACCCAATTCATTGAAGAATTTGCTATTTAGATCGTCACTAGAAATCTTTAGGGGTTTTAAAGCCCTGTAAAAGGTGTCCAAAACTGTACAACAAAATTATACATCATAAAACAAACAAGATACAAAATGATGTATGGTAAACAGAATAAAATTAACACTGAATTTGGTACTTTGAATATTTTATTGCATACTTTTAGACACATCTTTAAGGGAGCTCAAAACCGTAGTGATTTCTTTGTAGCACTCTGGTAAACCTTCAGTCTCATAGTACTCTTCTATCTTATCGCTATACTCCTATCTATAATTTACATATCATATATAATTAAGAAGTTACATTAATTAAATTATAAATTGCAAATGTTTTTATTCAAACTTAATCTTTTTTGAATTTATAAAGTAGTTTAATCTTAATATTTTCTTTATTCTTTTTTTTTTTAAGTTGAACTCACATTTATTTCTCTCTGTGCACTGGCAGTAAGAAGAGTCACCGTAGAGAAGAAAAATGCTCTACCTTAATTTTAGAACCAGACGGAACTGAAATTATTACACAATATGCAGGCACCATACATAATTCTGCCGTTATAGTGCTCGGATTCTTCTACTTTTGAGATTCTTTTCCCCCCCAAGTTTCTGCTATGACCATTTCACTTGCTCACTTTTTTTTTTTTTGCTTTTGGCTTGGTTTGTGCAACGAAAATAGCCACAAGATATAAACAAGACACCGAAAGAGCACGGGGGACACAACCCAAGCTGGGGGGGCGGAAGGAACTAAACTGTCTGTGTTTATGGTATCAAAAACCGAGCTAAATGATACTCTATTTCACGGCAAAATGATGGTTATAATGTCTTTCGCTAAAAAATATTCAATTGAAAGCGCCATTTCTGTTATAGGAACTTTCTTAAAAGCTATCGGCTATGGGAAGCAACAAGAGCTGCTGTGTTTCGTATTGTATTTCACAAACAAACCTGGCTGGGGAACTGACAATTAAATTACTATTCATTATAGCACTTTAAAGACCAATTAACCTCTTCTTTGATTATTACTATAGTATATTTTTAGTGCATTTATAATTTAGATTAAGACACCCAAAACGTGGAACCCTAATAAATTCAGTAAGAACATAAACTGAATCGCGAACAGGAAATTTAATTATATGGGCATGATTCCTTTCTCAATACATTTTGCATTAATTTCTACAGAAACCCGACGCCCTGTTGTTCCCTAGATTCTGCTAACAAGTCCAAAGTGAACTAATTAGTAATTAATATCCCAAGTAGCCCCATCCTTTGGCTTACAAGTGTAGATTGGCGGCGCCACTTCACTCCTTGACGATCCCAGCTGATTCCCCAACAGATTGCCATCGACTCGATCCACATCCGCCACATTGCTCCATGCACTTTTGGGCTGGAATTTTGAGATGATTTGATGGGCGCCGCCATCCTCCTGATTGCCATTTGTTGGCCAATTTCTGACACGATGCTGGCAGCCAATTTGCGCCAAATAATTGATGTAATGAGGCGGATGATGGTGATTGTGATTGTGGTGGTGATGGTGGTTCTGGTTCAGGTTCAGGTGGGCACCAGGTGGTGGCCATTCGGCGGTGGTGATGGGGGCCTTGTCAACCGCATCGCTGCCGCCGTTCGTTGACTGCCAATAAACCAGAGCCGCTGACATGACGTCCGTCCGCCTTTTTGTGTCACTTCCACACACCGCTTCCTGCTTCCTTTATTTCTATTTTTTGTAGCTCTTGTTTAATTTTATTTAATTAATGATTGGCCCGTAGATCCATTTTTGTGGCTTTACTATGCTTTGCTTTGCTTTGGGGACCTCGACTGGGTTTTCGAGACGAGCTTTTCTTTAGCGCGATCTGCGTCGCGTGAAAATTAAACGCAAACTGCCGCAGTTTTTTTTCGCTGGCCCCAAAGTTGCCACTAGTCGTTTAGTCGTCTGTTTTATTTATACGGAACCGTGTTTTCTGTCGCGTCTTCTTGCTGCTCTTTTTTGTGCTTTTTTTCTGTATTTTTGCTGCATTTCTGTGGATCACACGAACGATACGGACGGAACGAACGAAAGATAGCGATTGCGAAGTGCAGCGATCATCACGATCTAGGGGTGATAAATAATGAAGATGTAGGGGGATACCCGGCGACGATCTGGCATCGGAATGTGTTAATTTTACCCCAAGTAGCCCAGTGTTGGGAAGCCGTTTGTGAGGGAAGCAGTGTTGGGAAGCCCTTTGTGAGGGGAACAGTGGTGGAAAAGTAAACATTAAGCACACAACGATTCTAGAGAGTCGGTGTCAAAGTGATCAATGACTCGATCCACATCCATAAAGAAGATCGATAAAGAAGATGCAGGGGATGCCCGGCGACTATCTGGCATCGGAAATTCTTAATTTAACATAAAATAGACCAGTGTTGGGAAGCCCTTTGTGAGGGAAGTAGTGTTGGCAAGGTACAAGAAAACTGGGCAGGCGGCCTCACTATAATATTCATTCTTTTTAAAAAACAAAATTCATATCTAGTTAAGAAACCTTATCTCCATCGAGTCTGAAATAATTCATTTAATTCTCAGTAAGAAATAAAGAAGCCCAAAATGATCGTGGCTTTAACTTCCTGGATAATAAGCATAGATTTATTTTCTTTGTAAGGTGTTTCCCCCTTTCTTTGTTGGTCAAAAGCGCATTATTTCTGGTTCGCCTTTTGTTTTTTATCGCAGCTGTTTTTGGTCAGACGAGAGCTGGTTTTTGGGGAGGGTGAAATAAGGTGGCAAAAGGGGAGTTTCGCCTCTTCTAGATAATGGAAATTCAATAATGACATGTAGTGGAGTGAAGGGAAATAGAGTGGAGGAGGGACTGTGGTGGGTGGGTGGGAAAAGCGTTCACACTTGTCTCGTGCGCGCAGAGATACAGATAAATTCATTTCTTTGTTTCGCCTTTTGCGTCGTCGTCGTCAAGTCAAGGAAATCAAAACAAAGCAACCGAAATGTGAAATTGAAATAAAATGTAATTAACCCGAGACAAAAAAATAAGTGAGCATAATACATTGCGCTACAATATGGTCAAAATGAGTGGGGCCTTTTACAGGTCAGTGCTTATTTATTATTAAAATTATTATAAATATTTAGTAACAGCAGAAAATGCTCTTCTAGGGAATATCTAGTAAGATTTACTGTAGTTAATAATTAAACAATAAAAACCAAATATCAAAAAAGCAATAGCCTCTGGAAATAAGACCATAATATTTAGGTAAACTCCCAGATTGTTTATTATCTGTTTTTTTTTTTAAGAAATCCCTTTTTGTAGTAATTAGAAAATGTTTTCCTTTATAAATAAATTGAACACTTGCCAATCGATGGAAGAGTTGAATGATAAATGAGTTTGGGGCCCCTCAAAAGCAAAACAAAAAAAAAAGTTCGGAGAGTGAGCAGCAGCGTCTATTTATAGGGAACCGATCCAATACGATCCGATCCGTGGCAATTCCCATCCCTTGCCCCTCGATGTCTGTCGCGTCTGTTGGCCGAAAATAAAAATAGTTGACGACATTTTGCGTTCGTTATTCGTTATTCGCCGCCTGTTGGTTGGCCACTTGCATTTTGGCCCAGGCATGGGGGGATCAGGGCCTTATAAACAACCTCCGTCGATAATTGCATTTAAGGGGGCGGGTGCGGGCCACAACAACACGACATCCGGAGCAGGTGACTCACTAGCGGGTGCCGGAGTTGCGAGGTCCCGGGCTCCCAGGTACCGTTCCCGGTGAAAAGGTAGTGCCATGAATTGCAGTACGTTGTCGTCGTCGTCTCCACTTGACAAGTTTATGAACAGATGGCGCCAAGCTAATCAGCCACAAAGACCTTCCCCCGCGCTATTTCCCGGTCACCTTTGGCGACAAATAATGGGGATGTCCCCACTTCAGAGTCACGGGTTTTCGAACGAAAACAGTACGAAGAATTGGGGGGAAAACTGAAATACGCATGGAAACGGTGACGAAGATGGAGACAGTGAGTGAGTGCCAGTTGAGTGATAAGCAAACAGTTGACAGAATATTTGTTGGCTGAATGCAGTGACATTGTTGCACTTGTCCGGAATGGAAACAGCTGGAATTAGCTGCTAAATTGCCACCCATCCAGCACCCACTCTTTGCCCCTTTCTCTGGCACATAAACTTTCCATCTGGTATTGTCTATTTCCGTTTGCAAATACAATAAGCCCTGTAACCAACTGATTTTGCACCTAATCGTCTGTTTGACTTACTTGTACTTGGTCTTACTTATTGGGAAAAGACAACACACATAATCTCGTTACGCTTAAGTCGTAAAACTCGTCACTTACACCATTTATTTACTTGGAGGTAAGGGTCTGTTGTTTACACGGCATATCATATTGAATTTGAGTTTATACCTTACACCTACCACCCCTCATTCTGTCTAGTTAACCGGGAAAGAAATGTGATAATTGTCACTCTCTGTGTCTCTGCACCATTTACTGGAAATAGTGAGGCGCCACACCTAAGTTTTGTAGAAATTCTTATCAGGTCCTTTTGAGGGTAAAGCTGTTTCAAAAGCCAATTGCTTGTACTCCTAAATTTTGAATAGGATGTACCAGAAACTTAAAGTTAAATCAATAAAATATAAAATGTCAAAAAGTGTATTTTCTTTTGTAAGAAGTAACATTTTTTAGCTTACTTTTGGACACATTTTCAATTGACTTTCAACTCTTAATCTGAAATCTTATATCCCAGAAACTCAAAGTTTGCTATCCGAAAAGGTTCTTTTAAAAACAAATAAAAACATTTCAAATCAATTCAGAAAGTGCCCAAAAGTAGGCATCGAAATGCGCAAGGTTTCTTTTGTAAGAAATCAAATTTTGCAGCATACTATTTGACACAGTTGAAAGCGATTTTAAACCCACTGACAACATCCTTGTATCTTTTTATCTATTAATGAAGCATGATAAATCGGGGGTTTACGAGCGATTCAATCTTTGATATATATTATATATAATATTTAAAGGATCGTAACACTTACGTTTCTGTTTATTCTTATCCATAACGCCGCCGCTATTCGTATCCTCTAATCTATACATGGGGCTGATGTTTGTTGGTTTTGCGCTGATTAATGAATCGAAGGTTCCTTCTCTCTCTACTTCTACTCTATATTAGTCTATATATATTTATATATATATATTTGTGTTTATATATACATATATATATATATTGCGTTATTTTTTCATGCGATTTGGATAGATTGAAGGAAATGATGATGCAATTGTCGATTTAAATATATCTTCGTCGGATTTTGGTTGCTTCTGATTTCCTATTAAATTAGCTTGTATTTTTTTGGGTTCCTCTTCGTTATATCCCTTGCTCCTTTCTAGATTCCTTTGTGTCGTTGTGGTTGCTTGTAAAGTTGAAATTTTGTAGTCGAATTTTTGTTGTTTTGTTTTGTTCGTTTACAAGTTAATAATATTATGTATGTATGTTGTATGGTATATATCTTTTAATATATATTCTCGTATATATCTTGAAGTGAACTTTTTTTTCGTCGAATACTTTATGTTGTTGTTGTTGTTTTGCCGTTGTTGAATTTTTTGTTTAAAATTATGAACACAAGTTAGTTGTAAAGTCTTTTGTTGGATTTGATTTGCTTTTAACTTATTTTTTTGTTTTCTTTTTGCAATTATGGTTTGCAATTGTCAAAAAAAACACATTTTGTAACAACAGAAAAAAAAAGAGAAGAAACAGAAACAAACACTTTGGTAGTGTGTGCGCGGGAGTGAGACAACAAGCGTGCTACTGCTCACACATGAAATTAACGGTGGCTTCTTCTGGTTGTTGTTGATGTTATTGTTTATTTACCGTTTACCGTTTACCATTGCAATTGCACACACACAGCCACCGACAACGGGCGTGTGTGTGTGCTCTAATGAAAACAAAACACACACACACACACACACGCGACGCGACACGCACGCAAGCACACGCACACACACACACACACTGGTGCGCGCGCGAGGGAAATCTGAGAAGAAACCGAAAAGCGTTGTATTTTCTTGTTGTTGTGCGTTTTGTTGTTGTCGATCTGGCTTTCTTCTGCTTTCTTCCCAACGCGATTCTTCTCGATTTCGTTTTCTCCGCGATTCGGTTTTTGCGATTTGCTCTTTGCTTTGCTTTTATCTCTGCTTATTTTGCTGTGCCGCTGGATTTTTGTTCAAGTTATCGTAGTTTTTGTTTTAAGGTAGCTGTTGTTGTTGGCGCTCGCTTTTCCCAACATTTTGCACAAACATTATTTTATATACACACACACACACACACAGGGTTTCAATTAACAAAAAAAAAAAAACTGTACTGCATTTGGTTGTTTCATTTAATTTGTTGTTTTTGGATTTGTGTTGTCGTATTCTCCGCTCCTCTGTAAAGTTGTTGTTGTGGTTGCCGCTACTGGAATTGCAAGAGAACGGTGTTTATTTAATTAACTAATTGAGTTATTTATTGAAAATATGCCACAAATAGGGGCGGTGAAAGAAGGGGAAGAAGGTTTTGCGGCATACTAACGGCGCAAATAAAAATAATAAATAATAACAATCGAGAAGAAAAACACGCGTTGCGAGCACTCTCTCTAGAGCTGTTAACTCACTGTTAAGTGGCTCTCTCGAGAGCGCCCTCTCTCTGTGTCTCTGTGGCGCTCTTTGGCAGGTGAACGAACGACACGCGACGCAAAAAGCATGCGTCTGTGTGCGAGCGAGAGAGGGAGCGCGCGCGAGTTCTTGGCTTGGCTTGTTTTTTTTTGTTCAGTTTTTTTCTATTTTATTTTTTTGTGTTTTTTTTCTTTACTTTTGGCCGGGGCGCCGCCTCTAATACACACACAGGCACACACACACACACAGCACCTGCATAAAGCTCGCCTTGCCTCTGACATTGCACTCACACACACACACACAGGCGCAAAAAGAGACAGCTGTTTCAAGTTCGATTTTCGATTTCGATTACTTTTTTTTATTCGCCTGTCGTCAAGGCAAAAATTTGGTGTGTGCATTTTAATTACAAATGTTGATTAACCCCACAGCACTCAATATACGTGAGCAAATATTTTAATTAGCTAAACAAAACACAACACACAACACACACACACACACACACACACACACACCTACACTTGCGAATTCAAAGCTCTGCTCTGGCTAATGTTATTACTGCTGCCGCTGCTGCTGTTGGTGTTGCGGTGAAAGTGGCATTATTGGCGTTTGTTGTTGTTTCTCTTAGGTCTTTCGCTGTTGTTGCTATTATTGTTGGCTTTCCTGCGGCACACATGTCGGCATTTCACATTTCGCGATTTTGTTGCCAAGCGAAAATTGGAATGGAATGAAATGGAATTGACCAGCAGGCCAGGCTAGGGTTGCCACCCCTCACTATTTTATCCTTTGCTCTTTGACAAAATTAAAAGCAAAACAAAAAATCAGAAACTTACAACGAATTCAGCCAATTCCAGCTGATCTTTTGGCAGCTTTATGTGTATAAATATTATATAGACGCCCGATCTGGCAATAAAACAACGAAACAAAGTCTACAAAGAATTTTGATGTTTTGTGAACTGTTTTTTGTTTGTTCTTTTTTTTTAAATTATTTCAAATCTAAGTAAATTTCCTAGGCAACCCTGAGTGATATATTCTTTTCAATTTCCAAATAATAATGTTATCAACCTAAGTATTTCAATATATGTAATTCATCTTCAAAGTTGAATTTATTTTTGATTATATTACGCTATATTTCATCCGAAATTTGTTAACATATTGAATATTTCAAAAGAAACCTTTTTTTTTTTTTTTTTGGAACTAATAGGTTTGTCGCCACTGTAACTCCAGAAGTTGGTGTGTGTGCCTGTGGGTTTCTGCAGAAAATTATTCACTCAATGTACCGGCAAAACAGAAGGAAACCAGTTTCCTCAAGACGACAAGAAGAAGAAAACAAAAGCTGCAGTCTCCGCGAATGCGAATCATTTGCCTTCTCCTTCTTCTCCTGTGATTCAGAAAACATACATATAGGAAAAGGCAAGTAAATAAATGCGTCACTCTATGCACTTTGTGACTAATAAACAAATGAGCGAAAAGTAATTCCCAATCAACGGATCTTGGATCCGAGCATCCGCGATCATGCGGCATTCGAGTGTTAAGCGTTAACCCCTTTGTTGCCAACTGGCCGAGAGAGAGCCGAGAGCTCTGCTTATCAGTTTATCAGTTCATCAGTTCAGTTTAGCTCGCCGCTAGTGACGTCACGACGCCGACGCGGGCGGCTCACTTTTGACTTTTCACACTTTTGACATTTTTTATTTGCATTTTTTGTCAGCACTGCTCTCGAGAGCATTTATCTTTTTAATGATTATTTTTAGCGTGAGCGGCAGGCAGCAGCCACAGTTTTTTTGTGTTTGTATGGTTCATCATTTATTTTTGGGGCAACGCGAAATCGACAGCAAAAAAAAAGTAAATAAATAGAAAGCAACACACACCCACGCACTTGCCTAAAAAAATGCAAAAAGGTAAAAACGTAGTGAGAGCGGACCATAAATCGTGTTATTTTAGATATGAGGATGGCAACCCTGTTCGACAAAATATCAAAAGCGAAGAATTCATAGGTTCGAGGGGTTCTCTGAGAACAGTAGTCTCAAAGGGATTCTCAATAGGGGCAAGTATTTAAAAGCGTTAATTTTAATTTAAAATGTAAAATGCATTTATTATTTTTTTTTTTTTTTACAGTAATGTAACTAAAGTTACAATTAAATTTAGTAAGCGAAAAAATCTATCAGTAATCGGTAATATTACCTACGACCCACAAAATGAGAATTCTTGCATCTGAAAAATCGAGCATTGCTAAAGAGTATGACCAGTTGTATCTAAAAACACTCTTCTATAATTTAATCACAAAATAATTTATAATCAAATTGCTAGTTTATAAAGCCCCACTTAGCCAGTGACCACTGTATCTTGGCGCATAGAGAAAAGCAAAAGAAAGAAAAACTTTATGATCAGCGTCGGCCGTTTGACGTCAGAATCGGTTTGTCTGTCTGTCTGTATTTATAGTGGGTGTTCCTGTGTGTGTGCGTGTGTGTGCGTGTGGGTCTGGTTCAGTGCTCGTGCTCTCTTTCTTCTGGCTTTCTTCTCGCTCCCCTACTCTCTTCGGCACCCACCAGTAGACAAAGAAGAAGACGGCGCGTCATGTGGTGACCCAAATCGCTCGTGTGACTTTTTCCATTCGCGACCGTTTTGTTTAATTCAATTTGCGTTTTGCGTGCACATTAAATGCTGTTACTAAACTAATAAGCGAAATAAATCATATTTTTGCAACAGCTTTTTCTACTTTTTCCCTGTGAGTGTCTTTTTTTTTTTTTTTTTTTTTTTGCGCAACATGTGGCGACGCCCGAAAAAGTTTTGTTATTAATATTGTGTACTCACACCACCACTACCTATAGTTCAGCTCAGTTCGGTTGGGTTCGGTTCGGTGTGTGCGTGCTCCAGATTTTCTGGGTGTCTACTAAAAATACTTTGTAGGCGTTTTCCGCTTCTTCTTTATTCATTAGTATCGCTGATTAGCAAAAATAAATGAAAAAAGGAGCACAGCTACTAAGAGAAGAGGCAGAAACAATAATACAGGAGAACTTCCAGTACTCGAACCTAACTAATCACCCTCTTCACGTCAAATACACCAAATTAAATGGCATTCAAGTTGGAGGACGAAACTTTTAGTTCTAATTATAATTCTGCATTAATTAGAAATTTATCAAGAAGTTTTTCTGAGTTGTGAAAAATAATGAGAAACTCTACAAATGAATTAATGTATTAATCAAACATAGAGATGTCGTAGAGCGCCTTTGATTCTTCTGTAAGGTAGAATTCTTGAAAACATAGTTTTGTTTGCAGTTCTTACTGATGGTTTTCAGGCTCACTGTTAAAATTTCTCAAGTCAAGACTTCCTTACTTCCCGTCAAGTCATTTTCGGCTCGACAAAACCACAGCTGATTTCAGAAAGTCAAATGCAGCTGTTTTGAGGGCAGTCAGTTATCTAAGCAACACTGTGCTTGCGCTTTGCAGCACAATTCGGTGCTTAACAGCACTCTGTTATTCTTTCTCGTTCAGATTAATTACAGGCGTCGAGAAAACCGATTTTCTTTTACGACAAGTTTATTTGGTCCTTACTTTTTTTTTGGATAGATAACTACAGTTTTTAAAAGGTTATATTAAACGAATTGTGTGGAATATGTTAAACGATGCTTCTTTAACGAAATTAAAATTTATGTAAGTTAAAGTTAAGGAAGTTTGACTGTAACAACAATAAAACGACGAAAAACGACGCTTATTGCGCTTTTGAAAGCACTTTTTCAATGGAAGATTGTGCAAAAAGGCGGCGAAGAATTTATGCTTTCTTTCTTTTCACTCTCCCCCCTCCTCTGTCCCTTTCACACATTCGCCCCCTCTCCCTCACGCCGCTTGGCCAAGTGCGTAGTAGAGCAGAAGACGGAGACGGAGACGAAGACGGTGACAGAGAGAGAAATATATAGAGAAAGAGAGTGAAGAATTTACATGCCAGAGCAGCGGCGGACTGGCCAAGTTTATTATATTTATTTATTTTTTGTTTCTTCTTATTGTTGTTGCTGCTGTTATTTTATTTGCTTTTTCTCCCTCCCGACTTGGTTCAAAGTTCAATGACCGATTTTGCCTTTGCCGAAACTGAAACGGAGAATGAACTCGAATAAAATAATGAAATGAAGTGAGCGGCGCAGTCGCAGAGCTCTGCTCGGTTCTGTTCTGTTCTGTTCCCATCTCCCTCCCACAAATACACACGCACACACACACTGGCAAATGGCCACACACAAGGTCAGTTAATAAAGTTGATTTTTGCTCAATACGCAATAGCGCAAAAATGTGCAAATAAAAAATATAAACACTAACAAGTGGCAAAGGCGGCAGGCGAAATAAAAATTAAGAAATAAAATGAGCGGCAATTAAAAAAGTTTTTCATGTTTACAACAATGGAAGGGTTGTCTTTAATTATTCTCCTTTTTACTGGAAAACAATTTCTATATATATTTTACATTGAAAAAGCATTATATTTATTTATTTTTGGAACATGATCAAAGCAAATATATTATTTGGAAATTTGATTAGATTACACAAAACCATCATTAAGATATAATAATGAGAAAAGATTAGCAAATAGTTTATAAAGATATACTTTATTTATTATTTATTTCTATTTAGGAAATTGAATAATAAAGCAATACATCGGATATTTATGCTTAAGTATTCATTAGATAATTATATAATTACGAAAAACTTGATATGATTAATTATTTTAAAACATGATTAATGTCATGGTCAAGTTGCATTCGTTTTTGGAGCATATTTTATAGCCGTTATTAGGTCTTTTTCCAGAGTATCTTCTATAAAAATCAGCCCGACTTACGGTCTATAATGCTATATCTCTTTATATTTGCTTGGTTTTGTGTGTATTTTGTATGGTAATTAAAAACTGCGCATTCATTGATGACGGATGACGTCGCAGCTTTGACAGTGGCATTGAAAAATTCAATTTCGCAACAGGAGCAATAACGACAACATCAACAACAAATATAAACAACAACAAGAAAATAATAATAATAATTACTGCAGGAAGTAATTTAATTGCATCAATTTTCAGCTAAATATCTTTGATGCTATCTCTCTAAAAATGATGCATTGTCCCTATATCCTAGTTATAAATATACTTTGAAATTGATAATAAAAACGAATGCTTTATTCTTAAATAAAATGAGCTTCGGGTTAAAATATATTAAGATCTTGAGAAGCTATTCCCTAGATTAGTTTGCCAAATCAAATAAATGTTTGTGCAGTTTAAGCGTCACTTTGTTTTAATGGCAAATTGGTCTCAGCTAAAATGATAAGAGCCTAAGGTCAGAATAATATGTGTCAAGATTAAAATAATGCGAGATAAGGTCGAAATGATATATGGTTAAGGTCAAAATAATATGAGCTTAGTACAGAATATTAAACTGAAAGGAGAGTGATTTATTCCCAGAATATGATCTTGACATTGTTTATAAGCCTGATAAATATGAAAGAGATCTTAATGTGAATTAAAGTTGTGAGTAAACAGAGATGTATAGATTGTATATGAATGCAATATTTACGGGATTTTCACATCGCTGCAGTAAGTGGACACGCGTGTGTTGGTGGGTTTTCCCCCAGCTACTGAATTAAAGGGTTGTTTGCATCGATATTTGTCGTGTTATTTGTTGACAAAAAGCGCAAATAATTATGCCTGATGCACATTGTTGTGCAGTGATTAGAGAGCAAAATAATAATAACAAAACCCTAGGGCCCAGGCTTCGGCCTCGGCTGCTTGGCTGGCTTCCTCGCTCTCTCGCTTCCGCTCTCGGCAGCAGCACGTGTGTAGAGGCATCTGGTTTGTTGTGATTAAATGACAGTGGTCTCGCCCTCGCCATCCTCCCGCTGGCTTTTGGCCACACACACGTGTTACGTAGCTAGTTACACACAGTTAGTTAGTTTGTTAGCTAGTTAGCTGCGGCGTCAGCGTCGCAATTGCGCAGTAATTGGGGGACCATTGAAATATTCTTGATACGCATTTAGCCCCAACTAATCAAAAGGGGCAGCAGCTGCTAATAATGTGGGGAGAAAGGTGAAAGGGAATCAAGTAGCTAAAAGTGTTAATTACCAATTAGTGCAGCAGAAGACTAAAAGGGCTGGGAAGTGAAGGGATTGAAAGGGGAACTAAAGACTTATATCAGTATAGATTCCTCCAAAATAAAGCATTCTTGAAAATTCATTCAACTTCATACTGAATGCCATACTGAACGCCGTTTCTCCAAGAACTACTACTTATTTATTGACATTTTTATAATCTATTTTGTATTTTGTTACCTTTTGGTAGTCAAACGGAATCGAAGTTGTTCTTCTTTGGCTGATGTTTCCTTTTTGGGATCTCAGTTTATATAATATTGAAACGATGGAATCCGAACAGAAATGCAAAAATGCACATCCAAATTAAATAAGTGTAATTATTATTATTCTCAAACTAAATGAACAATAGAAATTCGATACAAACTACAACAATAATAACTCGATAAATGCTAACTTCTAACTTTCTAAAGTTGATTTTCATAAAATCTATTTAAGCCTCAATTGATTTAATACGTACTATTTGAACTACTACTATCTTTCAAACGAAGAATATAATAACTTTTTCTATAGTTCTAAGTCCAATATCTCCATAATTTTGATATATATTTTGGAATTTCAGTTCAATTAATATATTATATCAAATACGTATTTATAAATCAGATTTAAATTATGTTGCTTATTAGGTATTTATACGCTTTTGTAACTACAATGAAAAACAGTGGGCTTTTCTGTTTAATTCCATATTGCTTGAGGTGAGGAATGATCTTGAAAACGCACAATTTTCTCGAACTGTAGCTTCATTTAATATGCAATTGTTTACAAAAACAAAACAGATTCGCAGTGCCGTAATTCTTGCGAAATAAACAATGGCAATAGCACTGCGAAGGACATCGAAGGTGGCCAAAATGGAGTAAACAAAGCAATAATTGAGTGCAAGGCCGGATAAGTGAGGAAATCGTGATCAGCGAGCAAGGAAAACTCTCCTCAGAAAAGAAGAACCAAAGAAACAGCTGCCATAGCGGCAAGTCCAGCTGTTTGTGTGTTTATCCCCCTACCTTTCCCTATTTTTACATTTACATTTATTATTATTATTATTTTTTGGTTGGCTTACCGAAAATGGGAGAGAAAATAAAGGGGGTCGGCGAGCGCGTTAAATGTGCAACTGCAGCAGGGTTGCCACCTTTTGCAGCGCTGTTGCGTCGTTGTTGTTTTTACAGCTATTTTAGCGTCGCTTCTTGAAACTCGAAACGGAAGAGAAAGAGCGCGAGAGTGAGGCAAAGGGGAAGAAGGAGAGGACAGGAGCGGGGCAGTGCGAGTGAAAGAGAGAGCAGCGAAAGGGCGCGCGCATTTGCAGGCTGCAAAGAGCGAGAGAGCACACGCGAATGGTACAAATATTAAAAAAAAAAAAAAAAAAAACCGGGCCATCAAACAAATTTAATTATAATTTTTAAGCATCAATTAACACATTAAACATATTTAATTAAGTCGTTTAAAAATGCCACACAAGAACAAAGGAAAGCCGCAAACAAAGGAAATTAACAGGCAGAGAGAGGCAGGGACCAATAGAGAGAGAGGCTTAATTTGAACTTCTAATTTCTAACCGATTTCAGTCAAAAAATTGCACTAATATCCCCATTTCCAATTGGACTCCCCGTTGCAAAGCCAAAATGCCGGCAAGTCTAATTGGCTTGCCTTGCTACGCGTTTAACAGTGCTCTGTTGCCCCGCTAACAGCACGCTGTGGCGGTTGTCTAGCAACGACGTCGCTGACGCTTCATTTTTCGCCTCTCTCTTTCTTTTTCTCTTGCCCTCGCCCTCTCCAGCCATCACTCTCTTCCTCTTGCGCTCTCCACCTCCTTTTTACTGTGCTTGCTTTTCAACCTAACCAAACAGAAAAACAGAAGAGAAGCAGCCAGCAGAGGGGCTTACATTTACTTACATTTGATTTTTCCTATGCTGCCGCTGCTGATGCTGTTGTTGTTGTTCTGCTTCTTTGCATTTGTTTTCATTGCATTATTCCACAAGCTGCTACTGCTGCAGTTGTTGTTTTTGTCGATTGTTGCAGCTGCCGTTGTTGTTGTGGCTTTTGTTGCTGCCACAGAAAAACATGTTTCACTTTTGGGGGCAAGAAGAGGGATTTAGAGAGAGGGACGTCGATATGGATGACGCTGCTCCTGCACACGCACACCAACACACAAGCACACACACGCACGCACGCTGCGAGAGAGTGATAGAGAGAGGCAGGCAGCGAGCGAGCAAACAAAAAATTTTTGCCGTTTGCCTTTTTTTCCGTTATTTGTTGTTGTTGTTTGTCTTCGGAGTTTTTCTAAAATTAACCAACTTTGCACTAGACAAACAGTAATTTACACATATCGCAACTTTAAGTTAGATTTATATTTAAATCACACGCCCCGAGTGTTTGTATTAGTGTTTTTTTTTTAGCGATCCGACGCTGAGTGCAATGTGACCGCGCCGGACAAGTATAAAAATACCATTTATCCCTAAAAATGTACTAAAATATACTACTTCATATTTATACAATATACCACTAAAATACCATAAAAAATTCCAGTTAAATCGCGGGAATATTTGAATTGGGTATCAATATATAAAAGATTTGATCAAAATATAATGACATTATATATAGAAGTATCGAGTATCAAGTTTTCATACAGATGGTAAAACAAAAACGTGAAGATTTACGACGTAATATTGCTTTCGTGATTAACGCCACTAGCGATAGTATCGCAACGCGCAAAGTTCGAGTTTCCGTGTCCGAGGGTGTTCCAAGAAACAAAACAGTATTTCTGAAAGCTAAATCTTTGTTTTAGTATGCCACAATTTCCACGATTGCGATTTCGACTCTTGTTACTGAAAACTTTTTACCCTTTTGACTGTGATAGATATTAAATACTTTTTATTAACATGAGTTTTATTATTTTTTAGTAATAACTTGAACAACTAATCGAAACTAATCCCACTATTTTTGTTTACATTATATACGATTATATGATAACACATTCTCGCAGGTTTGATACAACATTTTGAAATATTTTAAAAGCAAAAAAATTATTATTAAATTTTAAATCGAATTTTATTCTGATTACCTGGTAAATCGAAAATATCTACAATTAAATCTTTAAAAAAAAACCAAACGAACGACCGAAGCCACGAACTTTCAAGTCCCTTCAAGATTTTGTTACTGCCCGTTGTATTAGAGAACAACAACAAAGGTTATTAGAAGCCATTGTTTTATAATTTAACCACTAGAAACATTATTTTGTAATGTTAGCGCGATATTCAACGTTTACCGATCGTTTACCCCTCCACTTGATACCAAGCCCCCGCTACCACCTTTCCTTTTCTCTCTCACAACACAGACACTGCAGCGCACACACGCATCCACGCATACACAGACGCAGCGACGAAATAGGGGGAATTTTCTTGAATTGACTCGATTTCCCCGGCCGCTTCACGTTAGTTTTACTGACTTCTTCCGGCTCGCAATTATTCAACGGCAGCGGCTGCCATTTTCACTGATGGATTTGATTTGCGAAAAATCTAATCCATTCGGTAGCACAATAACAAAAAACAGTGTTGCCAGATGAACATTTTGCTTTCCCCCTAAAAAATCTCAAATAGTCATTATTTCCCCCTAAAAAATCCAGTCTTCCCCCTAAATTTAAAAAATATCTTAATGAAATCAAAACAAAATAAATTCGATTTATTTATTTTGTATTAATTGCTATTTACAAATATATTTATGCTAAAACGAAATAGGTCTTTGAATTATTTATTCAATTATTAATTGGATTTACAAACAAATTTATATTAAGAATGTAATAATATTGACAGTTGCAATTGTCTTTACTTCACAAACACAAACAAGGTTCCTCTTTGTCCTTGAATCTTATTTGTATGTTGCACTCAACACTTGTGATTTCTTTTCTTTTCATCTTTTTTTCTCACTAGGATTTCTTAACTAATAAATTCAATAACACAAATAACACGGTAAATTCAAAATATGTTTTGATTTTTTTTTTTTTTTTTTATAAATATTTAGTATATATCAAGTTTATATTAATTAAATATATTATAATTAGTATTAATACAAATTAATTAACTCACTCAGTCGAATTCATGGTTGTTTTTTTTTTTCTCAGACTGCCAAAGGCCACTGGTTTTAATCACTGAATTTAATCACTTTATAAGTTAATTTAAATTAACGTTTGTTCGCGCCAAGTGGAATTAGCAATAAACAGAACCACCAGAAGGGTGGGAGAGCGAGAGCATAAAAATTGGGAGAGCAAAAGAGCAAGAGAGCAGAGAGCAGCTCTGAACAAAAACGTGAAGATTTAAGACGTAAGTGAACAACTATCGATAAACTATCACGAAAGAAACGATGTCATCGATGTTTCTCCACCTCTGTTGGTATCGATGGCTTCGATGAAACTCGTATTTAGTTTGATATTTTCGCCATTTTAGGTGATTTATAATAAAAAAGAAGCAATTTTATAGAGATTTTCTTAAAAATTTGAAAACAATCGTTCCCCCCTAAAATTCCCCCTAGGACATAAAAAAACCCCTAAATCTAGGGGGAAAACCCCTGATCTGGGAACACTGACAAAAAACTATCGATGTGAAAATATTTCAAAATATCGATTATTATTATGAATACTTATATTGTGATATTTTTTGCCCAAATATCTGAATATCGATATTGTTTGATATTTTGCCCACCACTGGAAGCGGTGTTTTTATTATTGTTATTTAATAATTATTTGAAAAACAGACCAATACTTCTACTTGAATGTTAAATAGTTTGCTAGTAGAGATTCTGATTTTCACACATTTTTGTTTCTTTTCTTAACAAACTAAAATTAAATATACATACACAGCCCCTTTGTGTTCCTTATTCCATCGTTCCTCTTGTGCCGTTAACCGCCCGTTGATAATTTGATGCACATTACATATTCTATCAATGCGTAAATAAATATATTAGCAAGAATAATTACAAGTTGATTTAGTAGTAGGCCAGCTGGAGAAATTGCCAGTCTCGGTCGCCTAGTAAGTATTCATAGAATTCACCAGTTCGGAACTAGTTGTATACCTTCTTTACATTTTTGAATTTTATATGAACTTTACATATGGATTTAATATAAATTTTAACAAAAATATCATTACGTTACATTAGTTTTTAACTCTGAGTTAAAAATAAATGCTAAAGAAATTAAATAGTTGAATAATAAGAATATAACAGTTTTTATGCGGCTAGCATTTTCTAACCACCGCGTGACGGTCACACTGCCGCCCAAAACAATAACATCGACCCGCTGATCCAGAAGATTCCGGCTGCTTTATCCGCCTTTATCCCCACAAAATGCGCCCCCAACGCCAGTGCATAGTGGTCAACATGCGATCCGCCATCGCCCTGATCGTGATCTTCGTGCTGACGGGGATTAGGAACAGCGAGACGGCCAGCGGCGGCAACCAAATGGATCTGTCGGACGCGAAAGGCGATCACAAGGACAATGCGAGCAATAACAATGGCAACGGCAACGGCAATGGCAATGGCAATGGCAACGAAAACGAGGTGCACATGACGCCGCTGGTCTCCAAGAACGGGGGCGTCAGCCTGGACAACAGCAGCAGCAGCAGCAGCAGCAACGGCAACGGCAACGGGAACAACAATAATATGCTGTGTCCGTACGACAAGGACACGCCCTGCGAGCGGCTGCAGTTCCCGTGCATTCGGTGCGCCTACAACAACGCCTGCCTGTACGGGCGGGATGTGAACGTGACCTGCGAGATTATCGGCAACGTGCAGTGCCAGGGCGAGCGGAGCTTCCAGCGGACGATGAGCTGCCGGTACTGCTACCAGACGGAGCTGTGGCAGCAGAACTGCTTCCAGCACGCCAACTGCAACTCCATAGCGGACAAGTACTACCGCACCAACTGCACCGTGCACCAGGACGTGCTGTGCCTGGGCAACCGCTCCTTCACCCGCAACCTGCGCTGCAACTGGACGCAGGGCTACCGCTGGAGCACCGCCCTGCTGATCAGCCTCACCCTGGGCGGCTTCGGGGCCGATCGCTTCTACCTGGGCCACTGGCAGGAGGGCATTGGCAAGCTGTTCAGCTTCGGGGGCCTCGGCGTTTGGACGATCATCGATGTCCTGCTCATCTCGATGCATTATCTGGGCCCGGCGGATGGCTCGCTGTACATTTAGTTTGATTTTAGAGGGTGGGGATCTAGAAGATGGGGAAGACTGCAGGCCAAAAGCATAGACTATAAGCAAGAAACGTTTCCATTATCGCGATTAAGAGTAATACCTAACAACCATTAAATGATGAAAAGATTGCAAGAAAAGGTGTGTTAAGCCAAGGGATTGAAGCCTCTAAGATGTGAGGAGTTCACCAATTATTATTATCAAAGTGTAATGTAAATAATAAATACATTGTAAGCATACAAGTTATAAACTAATCAAGATTTTGTAACTTCAAGGCAAACCTTTTAAACCCAATTAATGTTGAGAATAAAATTGTCAGCCAAGAAAGGGGTCTCTTTCTTTGAATTTGGAAACTCTTACAATATCATTCCCTTGCAGAGAAGGATTTTTATATTTATATAGTCAGAGGCTTAGTCAGGTAAGGAGACATTAAAGATCCAACAGAAGCTATTCCCTTCAGCCGTCTCTTTCTGATTGGTGAACCATCTTGAATTTATACAATAAACAATTTGAATAAGAAGGGGAAGTTCAGTAAAACTTCTTGCTTGGACCTTTAATTATAAACAAATTAGGCAAATTAAATCCAAGAATCTTTCCTAGAAGCTGGCTGCACGAACAAAGGATGGCAGTAAGCCATTGCATTAAAAGAAAATACATTAGGTTAATTACAACCTTAGGATTGGGAAACCAGCTTTAATTCAAATGTATTTGTAGTAGGCCTTGCCTTCGAGTTCATCTCCATATTTCAACTGCCCGAGCCTTCCCTCACAACATATCTGCCTTTCGTCGTGTGAACACCTAAAATTGCTTAGTGAAAGTAAGTCGGAAATAAAGTTTCCTCTAGTGATTCAGAAATATTATTTTTCGCCCGAGTTGGATTTTAATTTTATTTTATTTTAACCAAATGTTTGCTTAGTTTAGAAGCAATTGGTGAATGTGGTTTCCCTCAGTGCACTTCTCTCGCCAAGAATTTAATTTAATTTTATTTATTTATTTCTTAATATTTATTTAATCTATTTATTTTATTTATTTAATTTTTGTTAGTAATGTTGCATCAAAAGCATTCCATTGTTAATTTTAATAAATCTTAGTACAAAATGTTTGAATATTGATTTTTAATATGTGTGATATTTATATTGATTTTTAGTTTTATATTTTAGGTTGTGGGTATCCCTCTCGTATCTCTGATAGCTTCACCCAATGTGGGGAGCCGACCTCTGCCTCGTCCACGTCCAAAACCCGCCAGATAGGGATATTCCCTAACCTTAACCGAAGATTCCTTGTCCTTTTTAACGCCAGAGTTGTTATCAGAGTCATCAGTTGGAGGAATGTGTTTGCCAGGCTTCAAGGTGATGTGCAGATCTCCACAAAGATAATTACAAAAGGAGTGCGCCCAGCGCCTGACAAAGGACTGCGAGCAGTACTTGGAGCGGTCGATGTCCTCGTGAAACTGCCAGAAAAAATCGTGGAAGATTAAGATTTAAGCTTATTAATATTTATATTTTTTTCTCACCTTGCAAGCGATATTAGGCGACTCATCGGCACTCGGCACTTTCTCAAATATTGTTCAATTTCAAGTTGCTGGAGCTAGCCGAAGACCAAGAGAAAACTGCGAAATTGCTAATGGAACTGGCAGGAAAGATAAGGAGTTTCATCAAGGATGTGTGTGGCCCCACTAAGGGAGGAATCAAATGGCCCCCATCAAACTGGATCTTTGTAATCTGCCCAAGAATTTATTTAATTTTTTTGTAATGTAATGTAATGGAAACTTTCCAATTGTAAGAATAGAACCCAGGGCGTCTGGCGATTTTTGAAGTCAGTCTGGCAAGATATATTTCTTCGTTTTCCAAATTATAAATTGTTCCATTAAACTAAATTAAAGTAAAGTTAACACACAAAGTAATGTTAACTATTTTGAATTATCGAAGCAATTACAGCTGGAGTTCCGTAGATACAAACGGATACTGATGACAGACATGCCCAAGTCTGCTGTCGAGATCTACATATATAGAAGGCTCTTTCTTGTAACTAAGAAAAAAAAACATTATTGCCGGGAGAATTGGTATTATTTTGTAAGTTTGTTTTGAATTTGCTGAAACCCAATGCAGATTACTAGAGAAGTATTACAGAGCTCTAAGTGAATCGATATATCGATATTTAAGAGCAATTCTAAGTGAATCGATATATCGATATTTAAGAGCAATTCTAAGAAAGATCTATAGAATAAGATGAAAAATAAAATTAAGCTACCAGCAGCTAAATAATTGGGCTTTTTATTTCGATAAAGCGATCCGACTTGGACTGGGCATTGGCGTCTCCACTGAAGTCAAGTACAAATCGATCGCTGCACAATTCCCAGTGTAAAGATGCACAAAATAAATGAGATATTCTGAAATTATTCGGTTTTATTTCCCTTTTCTCGGCAGTTTCTTTCAAAAACGACTTTCCTACGAATACATTCATCGGAGATTAACGAAAATAAACTGTTTCTCGATCAGTTTTTCAGTGTTTCCTGCACTTCTATTGGCTTCTAATGTTTATAAAACAAATCAGACCCTTTGATTATTCTTTCTAAGCTTTTCTGTGAGCGCTTCAGGGCGAAGAACCAAATCTTGAACTATCTAAGAGGTAACCCGGCCCCAGCCCGGCCCTGGATTGTGACTCAGTCGATGGCAGGGCCTGGGCCTGGGCCTGGGACCTCGTCGTCGCCATCGTCGAACTTGATGTGCTTGGCCAGCAGCTTGGAGATCTTCTCCCGGCCGCGCTTCTGCTGCACGCGCACCTTCTTCGACAGCTTCGCCTCGCGGTCCTGCTCGATCTTGCGCCAGTAGAGCGTCTCCGGCTGCCCGCGCAGCACCTTCAGCTGCCGCTCCGCGCAGCTCACCTGGCGCACCAGCTCCTCGGCCGCCGAGGGCGTGGCCAGGCGCAGCTGGGCCACCTGCTCGCCCTCCTTGATATCCACGTACTTAATGTCCGGATACTGGCGCATGTCGGCCTTGAACTCCTTGACGCTGGTGCAGGGCTCGAGCAGAGTGCACTCCACGATCAGGCCGGGCTCGTACTTGAAGAGGGGCGTCCGCTCCTGGGAGGGCTCCTCGGATTTGGTGGACTCCACGCCGCCGGCGCCGTAGAAGTTCATGTTCATCTTGTGCACGGCCTTGCGGCGCTTGGCCGGCACGGGCACTCCATCGCCGCCGCCGCCGCCGCCGCCGCTGCCAGGATCACCGCCGCCGCCGCCGTCGCTTAAGACCTCCGCGCCAGATTCCTCCTCCTTGACGGCCTCGGGCTTGGGCTGGGGGGGATTCGGAGCTTGGTGGTGGTGATGGTGCTGCTGCTGATGGTTCTGCGGGTGATTCTCCCGCCACTGCTTGCTCTTGGCCTCGCTGACGAGGCGACGCTGTAGGTTCAAGTACTTGTTGCGCAGACTGCTCCAGCTGGTCTTGGGCAGGACCTTGAGCTCCAGGGCACTGGGCTCTATGTTGGGCTTGTCCACAATCACCTTCTTCTTGCGCTTGCGACGCCGCTTCTTGGCTTGGTCCTGCTCGGAGGCTTCTGCGGTGGTGGCCTCCGCCTCTGCCTCCGTTTCGCTGGCCGTTTCCTCGGCGGTGGAGGCCTCGCTGGGCGGCGCCTCCTCCAGCTTGACTCGCTTCGCCTCGTGGCCCTCTTCGCCGCCCTTGTCCAGAACTTCTCTCTTCAGGCTCCTCTTGGGCGGGTCCTCCGGTTCGGTCAGCTCCTCCTTCGGCTGCTGCTGCTGCTCCAGCTGCTGCTGCTGTTGGAAGGAGCGCACGCTGGCCAGCTCGCCGGGATCCGTTTCCACGGAGAGCACGCCATGAACCTGGCCGAAGGCCTTAACGGCCTTGTCCACGGAGCCGGCCTTCTCGAACTCGATGAAGGCAAACTCCTTGATCTTCTTGGTGCCGGGGTAGTGGGGCAGGGAGACGTAGGCCACCGGTCCGTAGCGGCTGAACACCTCCTTCAGCCAGTCGTGGCTGGCATTCGCCGGCAGTGCCTCCACATACAGCGTTTTATCGTTGACATCACGCTGCTTCGGCAGCTTCGTCTTCCGCTTCACCTTCAGGCCGGACTCGTCCAGCTCCAGGAGCTGCGAGTTGCTCAGCGACTTGGCTATCTGCTGCACATCCTGGGTGAGAGTCTTGATCTTGTTAAAGGTGAGAAACACCTCGAGCGGCACATCTACAGAGATTCCCTTGTTAGTGGCATTTGGTTGGCGATTCAGGCTGCTTGGTACTTACACGGATCCTGGTCGACATAGCGTCGCAGGAAGCGATCCTTGCTTAGGTTGGCGTCCCCGAAGTAGAACTCCATCTGGCTGCGGATGGAGTTGAACAGATGCCGCTTCCGTTTGCGTCCTCCATCGCGCTTAGGCGGCGTTGCGGTCTCTTCCTCCTCGGGCTCGTGTGGCTGCTTTTGCTCGGCTGACTCGCTGGCATCCGGTGGATTCTCCTTCTCCAGTGTGGCTGGGGGCTCCTGGCCCTCGCCCTTTTCTTTCTCGGCGCTTTTGGCAGCCATTTATAGCTGGAAATTTTGCAATTTAATCGCTGCAACTAGCAATTGGGTTTTGCGGTGCGAATTTCACAGTCTGGCAACGCCGCTTAGCTGTATATGGCAGGGATGTCAGGTATTTGCAATGAGCGTGTATCGGTATTTCGATAGGTATCGTTATGGAATTTGGTAATGAACTGAGGAATTAATACAATTTTATTTTTAATTTGTTTGAGCAAGTGGTAATTTGAGTTAAAGATGTAAATCTATTGTTTGAGATTATTATTAAATCAAGCTGTTAATTGTAAATGATTGCTACCCAACATTAAAACATTTCTGCGGGAATACATTTAGAAGCTCTTATATTGGCATTAATAGGAATACATTGTTTTTTCTTTCTATTGATATTGCTCAACGTCTTATTAGAAATTTGTAATAATTAACAAATTAATTCAATCTCTATTAATAAAGTTTGGCATTCTTTTGCCTTGCAAGACGGATTCAATTTGAAATTTTTGGCTGCGCTCCATATTTTAAACCCAAAATATCGATAGTCGGGCGCAGCGACAACTCTGTTTCGTTGTTTTGGCGGGCGGCAAACAGATGCTAAAGGTGTGTGTGTTTGTCTTGTACAGTGCGCCGCTTCATTCAGCAACAACAAACGAAAATAATAGGCGAATAGGCGAAAAAGTGTGTCTCCGCGTCCGTACAGGCAACACACTAAACTAAGTATTACTAACTAAGTAAGGCAGCCCGCAGCCAGCGAACAGAACCAAGGAGAGCGAGCAGAGGCAGAGGAATCGAAGAGAAAATCAACGGAGAAGACAACGAGCTGCGTTCGCTCGGATGCTGATGTGACGCCCGTTCCCGGAAAGCACAGCCATGGACTCGATCGTTCTGCACTCGGATGTGGCGCGCCTCGTTCTGGGTGAGTCTCCTCGGTCGCCTCGGTGGCGAAGGAATGCCCTGCTAATGCTACTTTCCCCTTCGCAGGCTACCTGGTCAACCAGAATCTGAGGCGGGCGGCCCACACTCTGTGTCGCACATCGCCGCACCTGCAGCACGAGTTCCTGGCCCTCAAGCAGGGCCTCCAGACGCACAACTTCCTCAACGGCGGCCTGGAGGACATCATCTGCGAGCATGTGAAAATCACGGGCTTGGGTAAGGCTCCCATCGGTCGCTCCTCCCTCTCCAGACTAAACCTTGTGTCTTGCAGTGGCCAACGCCGTGCAGAAGCTGCCCCTGGAGACGCGCCACCAGCTGCAGCAGCTGAAGCTGTCCGAGCGGGTCAGCGAACTGATGATGATGTCCTCGGAAACCAGCGCCAGCTGCACCAACGAGAGCAGCCCTGCCGAGGCCAGCACTTCGCAGGCTCATCGCAAGCGGAGGCGCCTGTAACTATAGATATTTCCTCCCATCACGAGCATGAAGCTAATATCCCCTCTCTCCCTAGACGCACTCACTCCCCGGTGAACTGCCTGTCGTCGCCCTCCTTCAGCAAGCGGCCGCGCCTGCTGCCGCCCCACTTCTACTGCAGCCTGAGCAGCCGGGACAAGCCCAAGCTGAGCTTCCTGGCTAGCCGGGTTGAGGGTGATCAGGAGGAGGAGGAGGAGACCAGCTCTGCGGCCACCGATGACTTGGAGGAGGAGCCGCTGCCGTCGGTTAATGGTCCTGGGCCGCGAAACAATTCCACACCGCGCCAGGGCCACGCCGAGGTGAATCCCCTGGCGCTGACACCACAAACCATGCCGGTAAGCAAAGGGAAATGTGATATAAGTGTGGGTTTATATGGGATATCCAATTGTTGCTTAGAGTTCCAGGGAATTTGTATGTTTTTTATAGATTTTTTCTGGGTATTAGAGGTGTTATTGGTTTTGTTTACCTGAGTACCTTTAAAACTGAGACTGAAGAGCCCTTAAATGGCTTTGAATTATGAAAGTGTGTTTTTATAAGCTTCTTTAGTCTTTTTCATGTTTAGGATCTGTTTATGTATAGTTGAGTTATTATCTCAATTCGGTTTTATTATTATTAAGTATAGGTATTAAAGTATAAGTTGGAACTTGTACTATTACAAGTTTCTTTATGTTTCAGCTTTTCTTATTTCGCGTCGTTTTTTATGCTTTTCTGCTGTTGATGCTGCTGTTGCCTCTCTCTGAATGTCTCTCTGCTCTTGCCTATATGTTGCTTTTTCTGTCTCCTTCTGCTGATCCTCTGCTGTTATACTGCTCTTATTCTGCTGCTGTACTGCTAATCTCTGCAGTTGTTCTGCTGTTGCTCTCCTGCTGCACTGCTGATGTTCTGCTGATGTTCTGCTGATGTTCTGGTATACTGCTGTTACTCTGCCCTGTTCCTACACAGTCCTACATTTATGTATAATTGCGTTACTTTTAACTTGATCTTGGGTTAGTTTCACACGTTATTCTTGGAAGATATTCCTAAATATTGATGTCTTCCACAGCTAGTATTATGTTTTATATTTTTAAACTCAATTTATTGCTTAATTTGTTTATTATACAATAGAAAAAAAGCTATCCATCAAGTTTCAACCAATTAGCCCTAAAACCGAGAGACTAGTTTGCTTGGAAACCTAAAAAGGCACATGGCTAGATTGATTCGGCTGTTGATAATCTTAGTTTTTTCATTATAAATCCATAGAGATTTCCGTACCTGTGTACCTTTAAAACTGAGACTGAAGAGCTCTTAAATGGCTTTGAATTATGAAAGTTTGAGCATCTTAGATGTGTTCTTATATGCTTCTTTAGACTTTTTCATGTTTAGGATCTGTTTATGTATAATTTTACGTTACTTTTAACTTGATCTTGGGTTAGTTTCTCGTGTTATTTCTGGAAGATATAGAATATATATTTTATATTTTTAAAGTCAATTTATTGCTTAAATTATTTATTATACAATAGAAAGAAAGCTATCTGTCAACTTTCAAACAATTAGCCCTAAAACCGAGAGACTTATTTGCTTGGAAACCTAGAAAGGGACATGGCTAGATTGATTCGGCTGTTGATAATCTTATTTTTTTCATTACAAATCCATAGAGATAATCCAACTTTATGTTTCCCCTCGTACTTGCCTCGTTCCAGGAGCTGGCCCGGGCGATAATCAAGAACCAGGACTTCAAGGACACGCTGGTGAACAACATCAACGTGGCGCTGCAGACGGTGACGGTGAACAACCCCACGGTTAGCTGCGATGCCGTGCTGGACGGCCTGGTCAAGAACATAATAGAGGCCACCGAGAAGGATCCCTCGTTCGATCGCATCATCCAGGAGGTGGTGGGCGGGGATCCACCCTTGCATATAGAGGAGGCTCCTAAGGCGGCGGCAGAGGCGGTGGCCCCTCCTCCAATGAGAGCAGCCTGCATAGCGGAAGCCCCGCCAGAGCCAGAGCCAGAGGTTGCAGTGGAGCAAGTGGAGCCCCCGGAGCCCCCGGAGCCCGTGCCGCCGCAAACGCCGCTGATCGTACGCAGCGCCTCCGGGAACGTGGACCCGAACTTCTCCATCTCCAAGCTGATCGTGCTGAACTCCAGCGAGAGCGTCCAGAAGATGCTGGCCGGCGGGGATCTGGCCAACGTGAGCTTCGCCAGCGACGGCCTCAATCTGAACTTTGCCGATCCGGCGGCTGGCATGCTGACGGAGGCGGAGGCAGAGGCGGCTATGGCGGCCGGCCAGGTGTGTGTGGACGCCACCACCGGGCAGCTGACCTTCCCCATGTACCTCTCGAACGGCGGCCTGCTCTCGCACTTCCCCTTCCTGGTCAACAACGAGTGGGTGGCCCAGCAACTCGGGCCGGACGCCTTTGCCAACATGGATGACTCGCACATCGAGATCTCGCTGCCGGAGCCCATCGTGCTGTCCGCCAACCAGCTGCCCCCCAACTCCATCATCATCAACAGTGCCCAGAAGCAGGCGCCGCCGCCGCCGACCGTGGAGCCGCCCGTCCAACTGATAGCTGAGGCAAAGAAGGAGGAGCAGGAGCAGGAGCAGGAGCAGGAGGAGAAGAAGGAGCAGGAGGAGAAGAAGGAGCCGGAGGAGCAGGAGGAGCAGCGTAGTAAGATGCCGCCCGCCTCCCTGGACTCGTCGCGACAGGTACTGGAACGGGTGACGCCCTCGACGGCGGGCATAATCAATGTGAAGGCCTTCCGCAGCCTCTCCACGCCCCGCAAGCGAACCTCGCATGTGCGAACCCTGACCTTCTCCCCCAAGGTTCCGCCTGGCAGCACGCCGCTCTCCACCCGGCGACCTGGCCTGCTGCTGGCCAAGGCCAAGGACAAGGACAAGGCCAAGGCCAAGGAGAAGCCCATCATCAACCACGTGGAGATCATCCAGCCAGCGGCAGCAGCCTCCTGCGATCTCAGCTCCAACGAGGGCCTCGGCGGTGTGCCGCCCCTGTTCGCCATGGAGGAGTGCAGCAACCAGACGGTGATCAAGGCGCATCCCCCAGCCACAGCCACAGCCACAGCCACAGCCACAGCTGCAGTCACAGCTGCAGCGGAGCCCCTGGCGGCCACGCCCAAGCGCAAGCAGAAGCGCCAGGCGGCGGTCAAGGCCTGCAAGCGCATCATCTCCCAGGCGGAAACGGAGAGCAAGCAGCAGGAGCAGGAGAAGCCGGGGAAGCCCGAGAAGCCCGAGAAGCCCGAGAAGAAGGAGAAGCAGGCTGGCAGCGCCAACTCCTCCTCCTCGGCGCACGATGACAGCGCCGAGGCCAGCAAGGAGAATCTCCAGGCGGAGCAGCAGCAGCCGCCGCAAGCCGAGAGCCGCCCGGCAGCCACCGGCGACGAGGAGGAGGATCTGATGGTCGCCTGGCAGCGCCAGTTGCATGGCTCCAGCGTGGACCTGGAGAACCGTCTCCGCGAGATCAACTCGAAGCGCGAGGAGGAGACGGTGAAGGTCAGCGGCCGCGGCAGGCGGCCCAAGAAGAAGGAGACACCGGCCAAGGCCCGCAAGGGCTCGCTGGCCAAGAAGCCCTTCAGGAAGTCGGCCCAGCGGGGAGCCGGAGAGTCCCCCGAGAAGATCAGCATCAAGATCACGACGCCGCACAAGCCGAAGGCCCTGAAAAAGTCCCTGGAATGCCAGCCGATTGCAGAGGAAACCAAAGAGGAGGAGGAGCAAGCCAGGCCGCCAGTGGAGGTTAAGGAGAAGACGATGAGTGGGGAGAAGAAGGTGGGTGGGGAGAAGGAGCAGCTGCCGAAGCCGGAGCAGCCGCCCAACATGGCTCTTCTACTGGAAACACCCTTCAAGGCTTCTCCCCGGGCCACCGACGCCCTGGAAGTGGCCAGCAGCGAGGCCACAACGAGCGGCGGCGGCGGCGGCGGCTGCGGCGGCGTCGTCGTTGCCTCGGTGCCACCCACTCCCGGCATGGCCATCATTCCGCCCCTGGACACGCCCTACGGCAAGATGATGCCCAGCAGCTCCTTCCTCTTCGGCTCGGACACCAAGAGCATCATGAACACGCCCCAGCTGAGCGCCATTACGCCGGGCTTCCGCTGCACGCCCTTTGGCCACATACCCGGCACGCCCGTGGGCAGTGCCGCCAAGACGGAGTACTCCTCGGGCAGCTCCTACTACCGGCCGGACGAGGCGGAGCACACGGATGCGAATGCGCAGTGCGCCATCCAGCAGTGGGAGGGGATTCAGGAGAAGCAGCTGGAGCCGAGTCCCGGGAAGGCGAAGGGCAAGCCCAAGGAGCAGAGTCCCAAGCTGAAGAAGAACAGAGAGGAGCTGCTTCCCGAGCAGGCCAAGCCCAGGGAGCAGGAGCCCGTTCTGCTGGCCGTGGAGCCCACGGTGCTCCGGCGCGTCCGTTCCTTTGGCAGCGAGGCGGTGGACAGTGCCGAGTCCGCTGCAGCCGCCGCCTCCGACCAGCAGCAGCAGCCGCACTACAAGCTCCTGCTGGGCCTGCCCGAGGCCATCATCGAGGGCTCCAGCAGCTCCAGCTCCTCGGCCACCAGCTCGTCGTCTGGCTCGTCTTCGTCCAGCTCCTCCAGCAGCTCCTCCTCCAGCTCCTCGTCGTCGCAGTCCTCTCAGAGCGAGAAGGAACCCGAGGAGGGCGAGGAGGGCGAGGAGGAGGCGGAGGAGGCTCCGGAGGAGGCCGGCGCCCTGCTCAACATCGACAACCTCTCGAACATCAGCAGCACCGAGGACGAGGAGTGGCTGAAGGCGGCCACCGGCTCGCAGGACACCGTGCTGCCCCTGCTGGCCGTCGACAGCCAGCCGGGCCAGCTGCTCAGCCAGGACGGCGAGGTGCGCTATCCCATACGCAACTGGCTGACGCCGAGCAAGGAGCAGGGAGCTGATACCAGCGGGGAGTCGCGGGCAGCAGCGCCTCTTCCTCCGCCTCCGCCTCCGCCGCCGCCGCCTCTGCCTGCAGCGGATCCGCCTCCGCCACCGCCCCTGGAGAGTGTCGAGGCACCAGCAGCTCCTTCCCTGGCCTCCCTGGTCCGCCAAGAGCAACAGCAGCGCCAGCAGCTGGACGAGAAGCGTCAGCGCGTCGTGGCCAAGGTCAAGCAGAAGGAGCTGGCCCAGCCGCCAGCCCGGACGGGGCAGGGCAAGAAGACGGCGGCCGTCAAGAAGCTCACTGCCATGCGGGAGACGGCCAAAATGGCCAATCCCGGCATCCAAAAGTCGCCCAAGAAGCGGGAGCACCTGGAACCAGCCAAGACCAAGGCCAAGGCGGCTCCAGCAGCTCCAATCCAGGAACAGCCCAAGCCAAAGGAAGAAGCAGCGAAGGAGGAGCAGCTCACAGAGGACCCTGCTCCTTGCCGAGATCCCCCAGCCAGCGAACTGGATCCCGCCCTGCTCATAGCCCTCAATCTCTCAGCCAAGAAGCAGGAGCCCAAGGCGGTGCGTGCGGCGGTGGAGATAGCGGCTCAGCCGGCGCCGGGCAAGCGTGGACGCCCCAAGAAGGCGGTCACCGCGGCCAAGATATCCATGCGCCGCTCCTCGCGGCTGATAGACAATAAAAGTGAGTAGAGACGCAGCTTCGGCTGGCTTCTATCCCTTTAATTCCCTTTAACTCCTTTAGCTCCAGCTCCCGAAGAACCCTCCACCAAAGCCCCTGCCAGCGACAGCGGCGAACCCGCAAAGGCCAACGCGAAGGCCAACACCAAGAAGCCAGCCAAGAAGCGAGCCGAGGCCCGAGCTGCCCCTCAGCAGCTGCCCATGGTGGTGGAGGCCGAGTCCACCCAATCCTCATCCCCCGAGCAAAGCCAGGAGCAGCCACAGCAGCCACAGCAGCCACAGCGGCCACAGCAGCAGCTGCCACCTAGCCAGGCTCAGTCGGATCCCCCTGGATCCCTCGCCAGCGACAGCGACTACGAGCTGGACCTGTGCCTGAGCAGCAGCCAGCGGTGCTGCACCTTCCACTTCTCCTACGCGGACCACGGACCCAGGGCCAGCCACTCCCTGGTGCGGCCGTCGGCCTCCTACTTCAGGAACTACCAGATGCGCCTGATGACCGAGGACGAGCAGCTGCACACGATGCGCGTGGCCAGTGCCCAGGTGCTGCAGCTGGGCCAGCCGCTGGCCAGTGCCATTCGCAACATACCCAAGAAGCGGATACGGCGGCTGACCAGCAACAATGGAGCAGCAGCGGCAGCAGGAGCAGCAGCCACAGCGGCAGCAACCGCTCCAGGGCCAAGTGCAAGTGCTAGTGGAGCGAGCGCTGGCGAGGATCAGCCCTCGGCCACATCCACGCCGCTGGCGGAGAAGCAGCCGCCGCCGCCGTTGAGGAGTGAGCCTGTGCAGCAGGATGAGAACGATCTGGAAGTGGCGGCCATGTAAGTTATAACCAATTAAATCAAGTAAAGAATAAAACCTACAAAGTCCTAGAATTTAGAGAAAAATAGCCCCCGCTTAGGGGTAAAAAAACAAAAACTACAATCTCCAATTCCTTATGGATTACAAAAACAGAACGTACACACCTATATGCATACGGAAGGCTTTCCTTTGGGGTTGCAAAAAGCAAACCTACAACCTGAAAATTATAAAAGCAAAACATACACACGCTTTCATTTTAATTTTAGCAGCTCTGGGATTTAGAGGTAAAAAACAATCAACCTATAACCTAGATCGCCCTAGGAATTACAAAAACAAAACATACACAAAGCCTTTATGGACGGAGAGCTTTTCTTTTTCATTTATTGTTTGGCTCAGGGAGAAATGCAGCGCAGTGAGGGGTAAAAATACCAAATCTACAATCCTACATCCCTCTAAAAATTACACAAACAAAACATTCACACGCTTTCATTTTAATTTTCGCAGCTCTGTGAGATATACTGATCGCTTAGGGGTAAAAAACCAATATAACTTATAAATACAAAAACAAAACATACACAAAGCTCAGGGAACGCAGTTAGGGGTACAAAAACAAAACCTACAATCTACATAAGAATGACAAAAACAAAACGTACATAATGTCTTTAAGAACGGTCTCTTTTTTTATTTAACTCTTTGTTTCTCATAAAGAAATGCAGCGCAGTAAGGAGTAAAAATGACCAGCCTGTAATGAACTAAGAATTACGAAAACAAAACATACACACGCTTTCCTTTTTATTTTCGTAGCTCTAAAAGAAATACTGAGTGTTTAGGGCTAAAAAAACAAAACTTACAACGCCTTGAGAGTTACAAAAACATAACATACACACATCTGTTCTGACGGAAAGCTTTCCCGTTTAATTTTCCTTATTCTCTGGTAGAAATTCCGCTCGCTTAGGGATAAAACCAAAAAATGAAAACCCACAACATTCAGCGCTCTACGAATTACAAAAACAAAACATACACAACGGACAGCTTTTCTTTTTTATTTTTTGTTCTGCGCACTTATGGACTAAAAAACAAAATCTACAAGGCCCTAAGAGTTACAAAAACAATCCATACAAACGCTTTTCCTTTGATTTTCGTTTTGTTCTGGGAAAAATACCTACCGCTGAGGGATAAAAAACAAAACCTACAACCTAGAACTCCTTAATAATCAAAAGAACAAAACATACACACGTTTTCCTTTAGATTTTCCTTTAGCTAGTTGTCAGTTCTTTTATTGTCAGGCTTCAACTATGGCTATTACAGTTCGGTGCCCAACCCTGCTCTATCAATCAATATCCTGTTATTTTCCTGTTCACACAGCAACACAACCCCAAAGAAGGCGAGCAGAAGCAGCGGAGGAGGAGGAGTCACAGTCCGGGCAGGAGTCGTGGTCGACAATCAGCGAGAGGGCCAGCAGCCGGAGCTGTTGCGGGAGCCGCTGGGCGAGAACCACACGGTGGAGATCGAGGACATTGAGTCGATACTGTCGCACCTGCACGGCACCTGATTGCAGCTGCGCATTGATATTGATATTAATATTAACCTTAGTAACCCGCTCGTTGGCAATCAAGTTAATATCTTAATATTTCTCAGCTTTATAAGCTCCGTTACAGCGTTAAGTTTAGACAAAATCGTCCAAATGCAAGTATCAAGTGAATTAACCATCGTTTAGACATAGTCGGGGCCATCGTGTTACCCCTGATCGCTAGATAATCAATTATATCCATTATTAATTTATTTATTTTCGTCGTAAGTCGAAGCCGAGACGGAGCAGCACTCGCTGCTCGAAGACCCACATTCAGAGGAGAATTTACCAGTTGAATCGCTAATTATGTTTCCATTATCCCCCCACATATTATCTAGATATATACGTATCGAAATATATAGCGCTGTATATTGATTTAATTATTAAGCACCCTTTTTTTCCCCTCCCTATATCGTTAAGGCCCAGGCCCTGAGAACAAGAACCGATGGACGCGTGTTCCCCCCTGATTTTTTTTGTACTTTATTGGATTAATAAAAAAAAAATGAATATAAGGATAACCGAAGCCCATCTTTCTTGACGGGGACTGTCATTTCCAGCTAAGAACTACTCAAAAATGCACACTGCCCCTTGATGGGCACGGCACGCGAATTATAATTGACATAATTGGCCAGCAAATTGTGCAAGTCTTATCCAAGACCCGGGCCAGGCCAGGACTCACATCCCGGCGAGAGCTCAGCGCATTCGGTTGGAGCCATGGAGCTGCTACTGCTTCTGCTCCCGTTCCTGCTCCTGCTCGGCCACTCGGCTGCCCAGGGGCCGGTGCTCAGGATAAGTGGGTGTTCTTGGAAATTCGCCTCGAGTGAGAGTTAAATTTCTAATTACTCCTAACAGCCTTCTGGATCGAGCCCGTGCAGCGGGCGGAGTTCGATGCGGACATGGCGGTGGTGCTCAAGGAGCTGGGCGCCATGCCGCTCGACCTCAAGGTGGACGATGTGTCAATGGCGTTGACGCGCTCGGAAGATGGCGAGGATATGCAGAGATGTAAGTAGGTTGCCCTTGAGGGAGGCTAAATATACGGATTTCGATCGGATTAGGTAACGAGAAATCCGCAGAGTTAATCCCTATTGTTACTTTTATCGATCCTTAGAGTTGTAGACTTATTTATCTTCGTCGTAAGTCGTAGAATTTACATTTTAGAAGCTTTAGGGACTTCCCAGGGACCTATATGTCTTAGGCTCTATTAAGGAAGGAAAAGTGTAGAATAAACTGTTTTCGATAGACTTCTCTAATCAGATATTCCTAGAATTGATAGAGGGTAAAGGAACTAGTTTTCGATCCATTTAACCTACTAGTTATCCCTAAAATCCATGCTTATTATCTATCCTTCGTGGTAAGTCGAAGAATATCGATTCTAGAAGACCTCGTAGCTTCCCCAATATATGTTTGTCTTAAAACAGCTGTCCTGGTATCTAGTAGGTAAGGTATAGAGTAGAAACCCGCTATTTCTGATCGAGTTAACCAACTAGATATCCCTTATAAGTTCTTTCCTCAACATATTCCTCTTAAGTCGAAGAATCTAGTTTCTATTTTAGGATATCTGCCTTAGGATCTTACAGGTAAGGAAAAGAGTAGAAAATCCAGATTCCAGGCTCGATCCTTATTACCCTTTGTGGTAAGTCAAAGAATCTAGTTTCGCAACTTAGGGACTTCCTTAGGACATAACTGCCTTAGGATCTAATATAGTAAGGGAGATGGAGTAGTATATCCAGTTTTCAATCGAATTCACTAACTAGATAGCCTGAGATGTCGATCCCTAATATATATCTTGGTAGTAGGTTGAACAATCTGGTACATATAAGCTAACAGATATCAGTAGAATCTTTATTATCGATCCTTCGTCGTAAGTCGAAGAATCTGGATTCTAAAAACGCTTAAGGACCACCCTAGGATATATCTGTCGAAGAACATCCTCCTTATTAACGGTGTTTATTGTATATCTTCGTCGTAAGTCGAACAATCTGGATTCTAGAAGCTCTATGTACCTCCCTAATATAAATTCAAAGTCTTAGGATATCTGCTTATGATCTTATAAGTAAGACCAAGAATTGGATAACCAAGTTTCGATTGGTATAAGCTAACTAGCTATCGGAATAATCGATCCTTATTATCGACCCTTCGTCATAAGTCAAGGAATCTAGTTTCTAAAAGCTCTTAGGACTTTTCTAGGACATATTTGTCTTAGGATCTAGTAGGTAAAAATAAAAGTAGGATAACTAGTTTTTGGTCGATTTAAATAATTATGTATATCTAGGTTCATGCTTATTATCGAACCTTTGTAGTAAGTAGAGGAATCTAGATTCTAGATAGCTCTATCTGTCTTAGGATGTCTGTCATTGTATCTGGTAAGGGAAAGAGTAGATTAATCTTCTCTCGAGAGAATTTGCTAATTAGATATCATTAGACTTGATTCTTATTATTTCTTGTCTTAACATCTTCCTCGTAAGTTGTAGAATCTCGTTTTTAGAAGCTCCTAAAGACTTTCTTAGGCAGATATGTCGTTTTAGGATATCTGTTTAAATATCTAATAAGTAAGGAAAAAAGTAGAAGAGTCAGTATTCAATTAAACTCATCAACTAATTATCCCTTGAATCGATCCTGATTTTCGATCCTTCGTGGTAAGTCGAAGAACCGAGAAGCTCTTAAAGACATCCCTGGGACATATCTCGGTTTTGTGATCTAATAAGTGAAGAAAGCACCGATTCTATCATGTTAGCAAACCAGTCACCCCTAGTTCGATCCATGTTAACGATCCTTCGTCCTAAGTCGAAGAGTTTAGATTCTCTAACCCCCTAGGGGACCTCCCTAGGACGTCAGTCTCCTACGACCTTCCTCTAAGGATTAAATTTCCATCTTTCTATATCGTTAGTATGTGAAATTCTGTCCACTGTGGGCACCAACGTGGTCATCGATCTCACCTACAAGCACTGGGCCGAGGGCTACGACCTGGTTAGCTCCCTGGGCATTCCCTATGTGCGCCTGGAACGCATCCTGCGTCCCTTTCTGGACATGTTCGGGGACTTCATGCGCGAGAAGCGCGCCAACAACGTGGCCATGGTCTTCATGAATGCCCGCGACATGAGCGAGGCCATGCAGCAGATGCTCATCGGCTATCCCTTCCGCACGATCATCATGGACGCCAGTGCCTCGGATCCCGGCCAGAATTTCGTAGAGCGCATCCGGGCGCTGCGTCCCTCGCCCACCTACGTGGCCTTGTTTGCCCGCGGATCGGCCATGAATGGGATTTTTGAGAAGGTATGGTTATAAACTTTATGAACGGATGCAGCTTCTATTCCTTTGCGATCTCCCTGGCAGGTGCAAAAGGCTGGTCTCTTCCAGCGCTCCCAGGAGTGGCACTTTGTGTTCCTGGACACCCGCGACCGGGTGTTCAAGTACCGGAGGCAGGCGGAGCTGTGCACGAGGTTCACCCTGAATCCGCGAGCGATGTGCAAGGCCATGCGGATGCCATTCCTGTACTGCGGCAGTGGCTTCACGGTGAGTAGGCTGTGCTCCTTCCTAGACCTCCTTGTGGCAGGTTCCCCACCCAATCCCCCCCAGATGCAGCGCGGCATGCTGATGAATGTGATGCGGGCGCTGATCGAGACCGCCCAGGCGGTGCGTCCCAATGTCATCTACCACGACTGCAATGTCACGGGCTCCGACTCCGAGGTGGGAAGAGATGCAGGGGCTGCATCCTCCGGCGAAGAAGAACCCCTGCCCTGGCTGGACTATGTGCACTGGGGCAACTTCCTGACCTACGGCGCGCCCGTGCCGCGCTTTCTGGACAAGACCCAGAGCCCGGTGCCGGGCCTGAGCTTTGCCGTCAACATCTCCGCGGGCTACTACAGCTCCGAGCACGAGGCGAAGACGGATCTGGCCGCCTGGTCCTCGTCGCTGGGCCGGATGCGGCTGCTCAACGAGACCATCAGTCCGGCGCGCCGCTTCTTCCGCATCGGAACGGCGGAGAGCGTGCCCTGGAGCTACCTGCGCCGCGACCCCAAGACGGGCGAGCTGCTGAGGGACCGCGGTGGGTCGGTCATGTGGGAGGGCTACTGCATCGACTTCATCCAGCGGCTGGCCCAGAAGCTCAACTTCGAGTACGCCATTGTGGCGCCCGAGGTGGGCCACATGGGCGAGGTGGACGAGCGCGGCGAGTGGGACGGCGTCGTCGGGGATTTGGTGCGCGGCGAGACGGACTTCGCCATTGCCGCCTTGAAGATGTACTCGGAGCGGGAGGAGGTGGTGGACTTCCTGCCGCCGTACTTCGAGCAGACGGGCATCTCGATAGCCATCAGGAAGCCGGTGCGCCGGACGTCCCTCTTCAAGTTCATGACCGTGCTGCGCGTGGAGGTCTGGCTGAGCATCGTGGCCGCCCTGGTGGGCACGGCCATCATGATCTGGTTCATGGACAAGTACTCGCCGTACAGCTCCAAGAACAATAGGGCGGCCTACCCGTACGCCTGCCGGGACTTTACGCTCCGCGAGAGCTTCTGGTTCGCCCTCACCTCGTTCACGCCGCAGGGCGGCGGCGAGGCGCCGAAGGCCATCTCCGGCAGGCTGCTGGTGGCCGCCTACTGGCTGTTCGTCGTCCTCATGCTGGCCACGTTCACGGCCAACCTGGCGGCCTTCCTCACCGTCGAGCGGATGCAGACGCCGGTGCAGTCGCTGGAGCAGCTGGCGCGCCAGTCGAGGATCAACTACACCGTGGTGAAGGACTCGGACACGCACCAGTACTTCATGAACATGAAGTTCGCCGAGGACACGCTGTACCGCATGTGGAAGGAGCTGGCGCTGAACGCCTCCAAGGACTTCAAGCGGTTCCGCATCTGGGACTACCCCATCAAGGAGCAGTACGGCCACATCCTGCTGGCCATCAACAGCTCCAAGCCGGTGGCCGACGCCCGCGAGGGCTTCGCCAAGGTGGACGCCCACGAGAACGCCGACTATGCCTTCATCCACGACTCCGCGGAGATCAAGTACGAGATCACCCGCAACTGCAACCTCACCGAGGTGGGCGAGGTCTTCGCCGAGCAGCCGTACGCGGTGGCCGTCCAGCAGGGCAGCCACCTGGGCGACGAGCTGAGCTACGCGATCCTGGAGCTGCAGAAGGATCGCTTCTTCGAGGAGCTGAAGGCCAAGTACTGGAACGCCTCGAACCAGCGCAACTGCCCGCTCTCCGAGGACCAGGAGGGCATCACCCTGGAGAGTCTGGGCGGCGTGTTCATCGCCACCCTCTTCGGCCTCATCCTGGCCATGATGACCCTCGGCATGGAGGTGCTCTACTACCGCAAGCAGGTCAGCAAGCTGGCCCCGCCCCTCACCCTGGTCCGGCCCGTGAACGAGGGGGACGACGACGACAACTCGTCTACGGGTCCGCCCAGTGCGGTGGCCACCCTGAAGCAGGCCTGGCACATCCCCCCCGTGGAGCAGGTGAAGCAGGTGAAGATCTCGCCGCCGCCCTCCTTCGAGTCGGCCACCTTTCGGGGCAGGAAGGTGCCCGCCAAGATCACGCTGGGCGACGGCAAGTTCAAGCCGCGCCTGGGACTCTACTCGCGTCGGAACCTCGGCGGCACCACCGACTCCCAGATGAGCAGCTACATGGAGTGATGGCCATGGCCCTATGCTAACCTTTTTTTTGGCTCTCCTGCACCCAAATTACGTAGAACTCACTGATTCTCATAGAAAATGGTTGAACAATAAATATTTGAAAAGTTCGATAAAAACAACTTATCGATATATCGATCACAATATTGCAACGAAGATAAACTTAAGAGAGCGGCCTCTCCCTTTGTAGATCTCTTTTTTTGTCTCTCTTGCGATGCGAAGCTCTCCCAGAGGGCACCTACAGAAGGATCTCTCTCGTTATCTTTGATTGGAAAGCCAGGTTTAATGCAAAAAAGGTTTGGCTTGTGTTTGTCTTGCAATTAAAAATATTTTTATTACGTTTTATACTACGATTTTGTAAATTAAACAAAGGCACGCTTCTGATGAAGCATTACCAATCAAAATTAAATAAATTCTCGGCAAAAGCAAACACATCCTCCCACCAGGTTGGGACAACGGGCTCCTCTGGTTGAGACCCAAACCAGTACTTGACAAGAACTCCGATCAAAATTAAGAGTACCATAATTATCATTGCGATTCCAAAGAGCCAGTTTGGTGGGGGCCATTTGATTCCTCCCTTTTTGGCGCCACACACATCCTTGATGAAACTCCTTATCTTTCCTGCCAGTTTCGTCAGCAACTTCGCTGCTTTTTCTTGTTCTTCTGCTATTTGCAGCAGCTTCGCCACCTGCTGATCGGATATATACTGACCCATGGGCTTGGTGTCCGTGTTCTTCTTTTCCTTGCCCTCTTTCTTGGTCACAGTGCTAGGAATAAATAAGGACAGATTTACAATTTAGTTTGAAGACATCGTTCGAAGTCTGTGATCTCAAAGCTTACTTGGATGGGCAGGGCTCCTTGCCTGGGTTTTTAGCATCTTTGGTAGCCTCTGCTTGTGGCATCTCAGATAAATTGAGCACGTTTCGGCACTTCCTTGATTCAAAAAGCAATTTAATTTTGTCGCCTTTTGCTTCCATATCTTCGTCTGTTGTTGTGAAGAAATTATTCCAGAAACTAAGCAAAAAGGCGGAGAAAAATAATATTTCAGACTCACTGCAGAAAAATTTAGGGAAAAAATAATATTTTTCACTTACTTCAGATTTTGTCTCAACAAATTTTGGTCTTTCTCTTATGAGATTCTGAGTTGTTGTGAGGAAAGGCTGGGTCTGCTCAACTAGGGAGATGAATTGGAAGGCAGGGCTGACTATGTTTCTTTTCCCAAATTTTCCTATAGTGATTCGGAAATATTATTTTTTTCGCAGTTTTCAGTAGGCTTGTAGGGCGGATAAGTGGATGAAGTCCCTCTAATCTTCGCTGCGCAGAATAAATAGATGGGTTCACTAAGGATTATACACAAAAAGAAAGAAGTGGTCAGAACTTCGAGGATGTGCGTAACCCGAAAGGAAGGTGGCTCAACACAGAATCGGTATCATCCTGCTAGATTCATTCACTACGTCCCTTTGAATACGAGGACTCTTGAGAAAACGGATGAAGGCACTTCCGCCCGAGTTGGATTGATACGCTCGCCTTGCATTTGAATTTTATTTTATTTTATTTTAACCAAATTCTTTAGGATAAAACCCAATGGCTCATCATATGGGGTTGAGAATCCCAAGTGACTCTCTTCATCCGCGGCACCAGCAGACAGAGGAGGAGCATTGGCAGATTCACATCCACCTTAACGGCCGTCCTCAGCAGCGCGGACTATGGAGCGCGGACTGGACCAGGCGAGATCCACACCGAAGGATAGGTTAATCCCTTCCCCAGAGAACTTTGCTTTTTGCTTAGAAGAAAACATTTGCAAGTTTAGGACTGGCGGTTCAACTGGTGAACGCGGTTTCCCTCAGTGTATTAAATGGGTTTTCGATACAAATATCTCGAAAGGGCAAACTGCTGTTTATAAATATTTAAGTAAATGTTTAATATTGACTCTTTGCAGGATACGAACGGCAAGGGGACACAGGAACGTGAAGGGTTTTTAATTTGCGTTCAGGTAAATCTCAATTGAATCGAATGTGACACCGGATGTGAAAATTGTGCACATTTTCCAAGCAAATCTATCATTCCGATGCCATGGACAGCCGTAGATGAATGGCGGTTCTGGTCTTTGCTTTCCCCCAAGCCCTCAAAGAAATAGTTGATTTACAGAAATAAAAAAACAAAAAAGTGTTTGAATATTGATCTTTAATATGTGTGATATTCATATTGATTTTAGTTATATATTTAAGGTTGTGGGTATCCCTCTCGTGTCTCTGACAGCTCTGATGAAGCTTAAAGATTCAAGGTCACACTGCCGCCCAAAACAGTAACATCGACCCGCTGATCCAGAAGATTCCGGCTGCTTTATCCACCTTTATCCCCACAAAATGCGCCCCCAACGCCAGTGCATAGTGGTCAACATGCGATCCGCCATCGCCCTGATCGTGATCTTCGTGCTGACGGGGATTAGGAACAGCGAGACGGCCAGCGGCGGCAACCAAATGGATTTGTCGGACGCGAAAGGCGATCACAAGGACAATGCGAGCAATAACAATGGCAACGGCAAAGGCAATCGGGGCCTCGGCGTTTGGACGATCATCGATGTCCTGCTCATCTCGATGCATTATCTGGGCCCGGCGGATGGCTCGCTGTACATTTAGTTTGACTTTAGAGGGTGGGGGAGCTAGAAGATGGGGAAGACTGCAGGCCAAAAGCATAGACTATAAGCAAGAAACGTTTCCATTATCGCGATTAAGAGTAATACCTAACAACCATTAAAAGATGAAAAGATTGCAAGAAAAGGTGTGTTAAGCCAAGGGATTGAAGCCGCTAAGATGTGAGGAGTTCACCAATTATTATTATCAAAGTGTAATGTACATAATAAATATATTGTAAGCGTGTAAGTTATATTATATAACTAATCAAGATTTTGTAACTTCAAGGCAAACCTTTTAAACCCAATTAATGTTGAGAATAAAATTGTCAGCCAATAAAAGGGTTTCTTTTTTAATTTGGAATTTTGAAACTTACAATATTATTCCCCTGCAGAGAAGGATTTTTATATTTATTTAGTCAGAGGCTTAGTCAGGTAAGGAGACATTAAAGATCCAACAGAAGCTATTCCCTTCAGCCGTCTCTTTCTGATTGGTGAACCATCTTGAATTTATACAATAAACAATTTGAATAAGAAGGGGAAGTTCAGTAAAACTTCTTGCTTGGACCTTTAATTATAAACAAATTAGGCAAATTAAATCCAAGAATCTTTCCTAGAAGCTGGCTGCACGAACAAAGGATGGCAGTAAGCCATTGCATTAAAAGAAAATACATTAGGTTAATTACAACCTTAGGATTGGGAAACCAGCTTTAATTCAAATGTATTTGTAGTAGGCCTTGCCTTCGAGTTCATCTCCATATTTCAACTGCCCGAGCCTTCCCTCACAACATATCTGCCTTTCGTCGTGTGAACACCTAAAATTGCTTAGTGAAAGTAAGTCGGAAATAAAGTTTCCTCTAGTGATTCAGAAATATTATTTTTCGCCCGAGTTGGATTTTAATTTTATTTTATTTTAACCAAATGTTTGCTTAGTTTAGAAGCAATTGGTGAATGTGGTTTCCCTCAGTGCACTTCTCTCGCCAAGAATTTAATTTAATTTTATTTATTTATTTCTTAATATTTATTTAATCTATTTATTTTATTTATTTAATTTTTGTTAGTAATGTTGCATCAAAAGCATTCCATTGTTAATTTTAATAAATCTTAGTACAAAATGTTTGAATATTGATTTTTAATATGTGTGATATTTATATTGATTTTTAGTTTTATATTTTAGGTTGTGGGTATCCCTCTCGTATCTCTGATAGCTTCACCCAATGTGGGGAGCCGACCTCTGCCTCGTCCACGTCCAAAACCCGCCAGATAGGGATATTCCCTAACCTTAACCGAAGATTCCTTGTCCTTTTTAACGCCAGAGTTGTTATCAGAGTCATCAGTTGGAGGAATGTGTTTGCCAGGCTTCAAGGTGATGTGCAGATCTCCACAAAGATAATTACAAAAGGAGTGCGCCCAGCGCCTGACAATGGATTGGGAGCAGTACTTGGAGCGGTCGATGTCCTCGTGAAACTGCCAGAAAAAATCGTGGAAGATTAAGATTTAAGCTTATTAATATTTATATTTTTTTCTCACCTTGCAAGCGATATTAGGCGAATGCTTATATTGATCATTCTTAATATAGGCGTCAGTATGAAATTGACTTATTTTGTCAAAATCAGACAGTCCGGCAGCCTGGAGTACCTCTCTTTTCAAAAAGCAGCCTCGGCACTTTCTCAAATATTGTTCAAATTTGTTAAGGGTATACCAAAATTACTAAATACTTGCAGAAGGAAATTAAATGTCACATTTTTAAGGCAGGTTCGGTATCTTACTTACCTTTTGCTTCCACGATCCGATCAGTGGATCGCCCAAATCAACGCGAGGCTGACGAGCGTCTGGAGGAGGTGATGCGCCGCACAGAGAACTTTGTAAAGGTAAGTAAAAATTTGATTTTTATTATATTATTATACCCGTACACATTTTTTAGACCTGGAGAACGCTAAGATCATCTTCGTGTGATTCAATATCTTCACAAAGTCTCTTAGCGGTGATAGGTATATTCCAGCAGAGTTCTTTCCTTCTGCGAGTTCTTCCTGAGGCAAGGTATCCTGTCTGGGTTTTGCACCCAGGCAATATAGATATCGGCCAGGGCCACGAGGCCCAGCATAATTCCCCCAAATGCGCTGGAGGAAAAGGATTGCATAAAGATTTACAACGAAATTGAACAATATTTGAGAAAGTGCCGAAGATGCAAAACAATTTTGGAATTGGAAATTATAGGCCTTGACTACCTGCTCTTCCTTTTGAAAAGAGAGGTACTCCAGGCTGCCGGACTGTCTGATTTTGACAAAATAAGTGAATTTCATACTGACGCCTATATTAAGAATGATCAAGCATTCGCCTAATATCGCTTGCAAGGTGAGAAAAAAATATAAATATTAATAAGCTAATCTTAATCTTCCATGATTTTTTCTGGCAGTTTCACGAGGACATCGACCGCTCCAAGTACTGCTCCCAATCCATTGTCAGGCGCTGGGCGCACTCCTTTTGTAATTATCTTTGTGGAGATCTGCACATCACCTTGAAGCCTGGCAAACACATTCCTCCAACTGACGACTCTGATGACAACTCTGGCGTTAAAAAGGACAAGGAATCTTCGGTTAAGGTTAGGAAATATCCCTATCTGGCGGGTTTTGGACGTGGACGAGGCAGAGGTCGGCTCCCCACATTGGGTGAAGCTATCAGATATAAAACTAAAAATCAATATAAATATCACACATATTAAAAATCAATATTCAAACCAAGATTTATTAAACTTAACAATGGAATGCTTTTGATGCAACATTACTAACAAAAATTAAATAAATAAAATAAATAAATATTAAGAAATAAATAAATTAAATAAAATTAAATTCTTGGCGAGAGAAGTGCACTGAGGGAAACCACATTCACCAATTGCTTCTAAACTAAGCAAACATTTGGTTAAAATAAAATAAAATTAAAATCCAACTCGGGCGAAAAATAATATTTCTGAATCACTAGAGGAAACTTTATTTCCGACTTACTTTCACTAAGCAATTTTAGGTGTTCACACGACGAAAGGCAGATATGTTGTGAGGGAAGGCTCGGGCAGTTGAAATATGGAGATGAACTCGAAGGCAAGGCCTACTACAAATACATTTGAATTAAAGCTGGTTTCCCAATCCTAAGGTTGTAATTAACCTAATGTATTTTCTTTTAATGCAATGGCTTACTGCCATCCTTTGTTCGTGCAGCCAGCTTCTAGGAAAGATTCTTGGATTTAATTTGCCTAATTTGTTTATAATTAAAGGTCCAAGCAAGAAGTTTTACTGAACTTCCCCTTCTTATTCAAATTGTTTATTGTATAAATTCAAGATGGTTCACCAATCAGAAAGAGACGGCTGAAGGGAATAGCTTCTGTTGGATCTTTAATGTCTCCTTACCTGACTAAGCCTCTGACTAAATAAATATAAAAATCCTTCTCTGCAGGGGAATAATATTGTAAGAGTTTCCAAATTCCAAATTCAAAGAAAGAAACCCCTTTCTTGGCTGACAATTTTATTCTCAACATTAATTGGGTTTAAAAGGTTTGCCTTGAAGTTACAAAATCTTGATTAGTTTATAACTTGTATGCTTACAATGTATTTATTATTTACATTACACTTTGATAATAATAATTGGTGAACTCCTCACATCTTAGCGGCTTCAATCCCTTGGCTTAACACACCTTTTCTTGCAATCTTTTCATCATTTAATGGTTGTTAGGTATTACTCTTAATCGCGATAATGGAAACGTTTCTTGCTTATAGTCTATGCTTTTGGCCTGCAGTCTTCCCCATCTTCTAGCTCCCCCACCCTCTAAAGTCAAACTAAATGTACAGCGAGCCATCCGCCGGGCCCAGATAATGCATCGAGATGAGCAGGACATCGATGATCGTCCAAACGCCGAGGCCCCGATTGCCTTTGCCGTTGCCATTGTTATTGCTCGCATTGTCCTTGGGATCGCCTTTCGCGTCCGACAGATCCATTTGGTTGCCGCCGCTGGCCGTCTCGCTGTTCCTAATCCCCGTCAGCACGAAGATCACGATCAGGGCGATGGCGGATCGCATGTTGACCACTATGCACTGGCGTTGGGGGCGCATTTTGTGGGGATAAAGGTGGATAAAGCAGCCGGAATCTTCTGGATCAGCGGGTCGATGTTACTGTTTTGGGCGGCAGTGTGACCTTGAATCTTTAAGCTTCATCAGAGCTGTCAGAGACACGAGAGGGATACCCACAACCTTAAATATATAACTAAAATCAATATGAATATCACACATATTAAAGATCAATATTCAAACACTTTTTTGTTTTTTTATTTCTGTAAATCAACTATTTCTTTGAGGGCTTGGGGGAAAGCAAAGACCAGAACCGCCATTCATCTACGGCTGTCCATGGCATCGGAATGATAGATTTGCTTGGAAAATGTGCACAATTTTCACATCCGGTGTCACATTCGATTCAATTGAGATTTACCTGAACGCAAATTAAAAACCCTTCACGTTCCTGTGTCCCCTTGCCGTTCGTATCCTGCAAAGAGTCAATATTAAACATTTACTTAAATATTTATAAACAGCAGTTTGCCCTTTCGAGATATTTGTATCGAAAACCCATTTAATACACTGAGGGAAACCGCGTTCACCAGTTGAACCGCCAGTCCTAAACTTGCAAATGTTTTCTTCAAAGCAAAAAGCAAAGTTCTCTGGGGAAGGGATTAACCTATCCTATCCAGTCCGCGCTCCATAGTCCGCGCTGCTGAGGACGGCCGTTAAGGTGGATGTGAATCTGCCAATGCTCCTCCTCTGTCTGCTGGTGCCGCGGATGAAGAGAGTCACTTGGGATTCTCAACCCCATATGATGAGCCATTGGGTTTTATCCTAAAGAATTTGGTTAAAATCAAATAAAATAAAATTCAAATGCAAGGCGAGCGTATCAATCCAACTCGGGCGGATAGTGCCTTCATCCGTTTTCTCAAGAGTCCTCGTATTCAAAGGGACATAGTGAATGAATCTAGCAGGATGATACCGATTCTGTGTTGAGCCACCTTCCTTTCGGGTTACGCACATCCTCGAAGTTCAGACCAGTTCTTCCTTTTTGTGTATAATTTTATTATTATTATTCTGCGCAGCGAAGCTTAAAGGGACTTCATCCACTTATCCGCCCTACAAGCCTACTGAAAACTGCGAAAAAAATAATATTTCCGAATCACTATAGGAAAATTTGGGAAAAGAAACATAGTCAGCCCTGCCTTCCAATTCATCTCCCTAGTTGAGCAGACCCAGCCTTTCCTCACAACAACTCAGAATCTCATAAGAGAAAGACCAAAATTTGTTGAGACAAAATCTGAAGTAAGTGAAAAATATTATTTTTTCCCTACATTTTTCTGCAGTGAGTCTGAAATATTATTTTTCTCCGCCTTTTTGCTTAGTTTCTGGAATAATTTCTTCACAACAACAGACGAAGATATGGAAGCAAAAGGCGACAAAATTAAATTGCTTTTTGAATCAAGGAAGTGCCGAAACGTGCTCAATTTATCTGAGATGCCACAAGCAGAGGCTACCAAAGATGCTAAAAACCCAGGCAAGGAGCCCTGCCCATCCAAGTAAGCTTCGAGATCACAGACTTCGAACGACGTCTTCAAACTAAATTGTAAATCTTTCCTCATTTGTTCCTAGCACTGTGACCAAGAAAGAGGGCAAGGAAAAGAAGAACACGGACACCAAGCCCATGGGTCAGTATATATCCGATCAGCAAGTTACCAAGCTACTGGCAATAGCAGAAGAACAAGAGTTAGCAGCCAAATTACTGACGAAACTGGCAGGAAAGATAAGGAGTTTCATCAAGGATGTGTGTGGCGCCAAAAAGGGAGGAATCAAATGGCCCCCACCAAACTGGCTCTTTGGAATCGCAATGATAATTATGGTACTCTTAATTTTGATCGGAGTTCTACTCGTGTATTGGTTTGGCTCTCAACCAGAGGAGCCCATTGTCCCAACCTGGTGGGAGGAGGGTTTTGCTTTTGCCGAGAATTTATTTAATTTTGATTGGTAATGCTTCATCAGAAGCGTGCCGTTGTTTAATTTAGAAAATCTAAGTAAAAATGTAATAAAAAATATTTTTAATTTCAAGACTAACACAAGACAACTCGTTGTGCATTAAACCTGGTTTCCAGTCCCAGTATTTTAATTATATTGCGAGAATTTTAGTTATTGGTTTTTCAGATGGAGAAAATGAAACAATTGGCAGAAGAAACGGAGCATGTCTCCAAGATTTTGAGCAGCCTGGCCCAAAAGATGAAGAGGCTCATAGAGGATATTCGTGGCAAAGAAGGAAGTCTCCCAAAGGGACCCCAGTTCCGCCGTGAGATAACTGGGGTCATTATGGCCGTCATAGTGGCCCTCTTCATCCTGGTGGCCGTGTATATTTTCACATATTGGTATGCTCCAAAGGCAGTGGAGGCGAAGGTCCCAACTTGGTGGGAACACCTCATTTTGTTCTTTAAGGGATTTTCCTTTTTTTTTAATTTGTAATTTTTAATTGTTAAATGAAATAAAATTACAGTAAAGTTGACATAAAAAGTAATGCAAACTATTTTGAATTGTAAAAGTAGAACACAAAATGGAAAACGTGGCGGTGAGCCTGAAATTCAGAAAGGCTTCTTTTTATAGATTTTTAAACTCGAATTAAACCGGTTTCCCAATCCCAGTGTTTTAATTCCTGATTTTAGTTGTTTTTTCTCTTCGTTTTTGTGGCCTGCTCTGACTTTTTGCTCAAATTAGGATTTTTTGTCAATGGTTATTTGCGAACACTTCCATTTTCAAATACCAATCGAATAGCCTATCGATACCACAAAGCGGGGCAATCTATCGAGTGCAAACTATCGGGGAAGAATTTGTAGGGGGAAAGTTAAGGGTTTTTTTTCGGAACGATTGATTTACAATTTTTAAGAAAATCTCGATAAAATTGCTTTGTTTTATTGTAAATCACCTAAAAAGTCGAAAATATCAAACTAAATAGAGATCGATGACGACGTTTCTTTCGTGATAGTCCATCTCTAGATCTTCACGTTTTTGTTCACTTACGTCGTAAATCTTCACGTTTTTGTTCACTTACGTTGTAGATCGTTACGTTTTTGTTCAGAGCTGCTCTCTGCTCTCTGCTCTCTTGCTCTCTCAATTTTTATGCTCTCCCACCCTTTATGGTGACTGTATTTGTTGTTTTCTGAAATTCCAGTTGGCGCGAACAAACGTTAATTTAAATTAACTTATAAAGTGATTAAATTAAGTGATTAAAACCAATGGCCTTTGACAGTCTGAGAAAAAAAACAACCATGAATTCTTAGTGAGTGAGTTAATTAATTTTGATTAATACTAATTATATTATATTTAATTAATATAAACGTGATATATAATATACATATATACTAAATATTTATTTAAGAAACAACCAAATTCAAAACAAATTTTGAATTTACCGTGTTATTTGTGTTATTGAATTTATTAGTTAAGAAATCCTAGTGAGAAAAAAAGTTGAAAAGAAAAGAAATCACAAGTGTTGAGTGCAACATGCAAATAAGATTCAAGGACAAATTGGCAATGAAAAGGAGTTTAAAGAGGAACCTTGAACGCTCGTTTGTTTGTGTTTGTGAAGTGAAGACAATTGCAACTGTCAACATTATTACATTTTTAATATAAATTTGTTTGTAAATCCAATTAATAATTGAATAAATATTTCAAAGACCTATTTCGTTTTAGCATAAATATATTTATAAATAGCAATTAATACAAAATAAATAAATTAAATAAATCGAATTTATTGAGTTTTGATTTCATTAACATATTTTTTAAATTTAGGGGGAAGACTGGATTTTTTAGGGGGAAATATAGACTCTTTGAGATTTTTTAGGGAAAGCCAAATTTTCATCTGGCAACACTGGCTCTAGTTCGCAAAACCAATTGGAATTATTTTTGTAGTTACATTCTATTAAATATTTATAGAAAAACGTTGGCGAAAACAACGAATTGGAAAGGCAGGAACCGACGGAATCGAGTGCTGCTGCCGCCGGTGCACGGAGAACGAGAACGAACGCAGAAGCAGGCGGAGAAGTTGGGGGAAAATTGCAAAAAAAGAAAAGTGCGACAAAGGGAGGGGTATAAACAATAACAATTGCGTTGCATCGACGACAGTGGCGGAGGACTTAGGGGCCAGGATGGAGCGCGCCAGCGAGCCGGAGAACAAGCCGCCCATCCTGCACATCCTGGTGGTGGGCTTCCACCACAAGCTGGGCTGCCAGGTGGAGTTTTCGCATCCGCCGCTCATTTCCGGCTCCACGGGCCGCCACGAGTGTCCCTCCGGCTGGAAGTACCTGCCCACACTGGCGCTGCCCGACGGCTCGCACAACTTTGCCGAGGACACGGTCTTCTTCAATCTGCCCAGCCTGTTCGAGCCCGCCGAGAGCATCTACGGCGTGTCCTGTTACCGCCAGATACCCGTGGAGCGGCTCAAGATCCGCACGGCCGACGTCACGCGGAGCACGGTGCAGAAGTCCGTCTGCATACTGGCCCGCCTGCCCATCTACGGCTACATCGAGGTGAAGCTCTCGCTCATCGCCGACGCCTTCTTCGACCAGGGCGACTTCTCCGGCACGGAGCTCCTGGTGAAGGCCTACCAGCAGCTGAACGCCTGCCTGCTGGACGACGAGTCGCGTCGGCCGCTCCGCCACTTCCATGTGGGCCTCTCGCTGCGCGAGATAGTGCTCCACTGGCGCCACAAGACCCTGATCCTGTTCAAACTGCTCCTGCTGCAGCGGCGCGTCGTCTGCTTCGGCTCGCCCGTGCGCGGCATGTGCGTGCTAATCCTGGGCATGGCCTCGCTGGTGCCGCGCCTGCTGGAGAAGGGATTCCAGGAGGTGGCCTGCGTCCGCACCTCCCGCCCCCTGTCGCCCATGCCGGACTTCACAGACTCCCTGCAGCGGGAAGCTCAGGCGGTGGCCGAACTGGCATCGGCAGGCGGTGCTGGTGCTGTTGCTGCTCCGCTGGAGGAGCAGAAATTAACGCCGGAAAGCGCAACGGCCGCGGAGGGCGAGGCGGAAGACCTGGCGCTCGTCTCATCCGCCGCCTCTGTGGGCGAGGAGCAGGGCAGTGGCGATGACACCTCGCCGCGCTCCACGCCCAACTCGCAGTCGCAGGACTCGTCCAACTTTCCGGGCTCGTCGAACGAACGGAGCGCCTCGCTGACCAGGGAGGCCAGCGTGGACACACTGGCGTGTGAGTAGCTTAATTAATGGATAACATCTGCCACGTTTCTGGCACAGTACATCAGTAGTTTGGTTGTTATTCCTGAATTCTGTCGCTAAAACAGATTTTCAGGCTAAAAAACTGCCAGTGTTCATTATATTTCCATATTTTCCTTCAGATTTTGCATAATTTCTGCCCAGAATACATCGTTTTTATTTTATTACTTTAAATATAATTTAATTCGTAAACTTCCTCCACTTTGAGCCCTTTTCCCCTTAAGAATTCATCATGAATCATATTTTGAAACAGAATCTCCTAGTTAATAAATGGTTATTACCCTTCCAGCTAACCTCGCCGCCTTGTGCGCGGTGAATCCGGACGAGTACCGCGCCCCTGTGAGCATCTTTGCCAGCGGCAATCTCTGCCTGCCGTATCTGTCGCTGCCGTACATGGACCTGCTGAGCGATCCGATGGTGCTGTCCTATGTCATCGGCACCTCGAACGTCCTGTTCCAGCAGAAGCGTCAGCTGGCCGATGTCCTGGTGGACATTGAGGCGGCCAATCTGGATGCCCACGATCCGGAGCTGCGGCGTCAGCTGGTGCTGAGCACCGAGGACCTGCGCTACATGGACTACATCATGAAGCATGTGCAGACGCCCAAGGAGGATGCAGAGGGCAGCGAGTACTGGATACGGGAGCAGTTCCAGGGCTACATCTTGGCTTTGCTGCGCACTGCCGTAGCTCCAGGTGAGAGCTGTTTATAAACATAAATTTTTAATTTAAATAAAGTATAAGAGTATAAGTATAAGAGATAAGGTAACACTAAGAACTATCGATATGAAACTGTGCACTCGATAGTGTGATCGACTGTGCACGATCGAAGAAGTGCGATCACTTACTGGTGGGCGCCGACAGAGAGAGAAGTTAAATTACAAAAAAAGGGGATTAAAAGTTCGACATTATTCATCCCTTGCAGATGTCACGCCCAAGGACAACGATCACTTCAACGCACACTTCATGGGCGCCTTCAAGCGCACCCAATGCTTCCAGGAGTGGTACGATGTGCGGCCCGATCCGGACTTCTTCGATGCTCTGCCCGCAGGCCATCCCTTTGCCGGAACCCTGTCCGTGGCGGACATGAAACTGAAGCTAGCACAGTGAGTGGCAGTTGCTCATTTCAGTTTCGGAGCTAACTTTGTACCCATTCCACACAGAACAATGCAGAACAGCGAGAGCGGACGGAAGATCAACCAGGCGGTGAACAACACGAGTCGGGCGGTGGGCGGCGCCATCTCGCAGGCCAAGGGCGCCATCTCCAGCTGGTGGTCATCGATAACAACGGCGCCGGCGAATGCCAATGCCGCCACGCCAACCACGGGCACTTCCAACGGCCAAGAGGGCGGCGGCGGCGAGGGCAGCGAGGGTGCAGCAGCGCCAGCCCATGAGATCTCAGTGACATTCCAGAACCACAAAGATGGCGAGGACTTGGACGTGGCCGGGGTCAGCATACACCTGTCGGGCCAGGATGAAGCACCCGAATCGCACGAGTCGCGCAATGCCGCCTGGGAGCAGCAGCCGCCGCAGGGCATCGTCGAGATCGGCCACGAGGCGGAGCTGCTGGACAAGAACCAAACGCAGGCGGAAGCCAAGATCTCGACCACGGCGCAGCAGCAGCAGCCAGCTGGCCGCCCGGGCTGTAGTGGCGATATGGCCGCCTCCGCGGTGGAGCACAGCAGTGGCGATGTCTTCATTGTCTGAGAACGCGACAGCAATGGCGATGGCGAAACTACAACATTGTATAAAATCGAACTATAAGCTATTTGATAATTATTTATTACGCAACAAATTGTCTCGGTCTCAGTCTCAGTCTCAATGTTGAATTTATCTCTACCATTCTCTCTCGCTCCTTTTTGTATACCTAATGGAGGTCGACTCTTGAGGATTGCGGAAAATCAATGGTACTATGTAACCTAGGGACAAATCAAGGCGTTTCACGGGGGCATTGTGCAGAGTTTGCTTGTTAAATAACTTGAATAAAAGGATACTTGCATTAGAAGTATTAAATATTAAAGAAATTCAAAGACCTTTGAAGCTTCTACGTACACTTTCAGTACCTTAAATGGCTCCACATACCTGTTTTGATGTTCAAGTCACTATTAGCCTATCTTACAACCTTTAAAGTAAATATCGTAAACCATTCTCTAAGCAAACTCTCTGTAAATTCGAGTTTGAATATAACTGCTCCCTAGGCTGCATTACCCCTACGATTTCTGGTGACCAAAGTCGACCCACCCTTACCTACCTTCACCCAAACAATTGGCCAAAAGTAAATATTATTTACACTTAATATTTGTATTTATGTATGCGTGCGCCTCCTTGCCCCACCACCTCCACAACCTCTCAGTGTATATGTGTATCCATATCCATGTCCATGTTAAACTAAACCGTTCCAAGTGCAATTTGTAATCCAAAAACAAGGCATAATCCGCGTGGCAATAAGCAACTTCCAAAATCTGATATTATATGGGCGCTGTCGCTGCCTCTGCCTCCGATTCTGCTCCCGGCAGAGTCCTTGGTCCAGTGGCCAGTGGCCAGTGTCCCGCTCTGTTTACCTAATCCGAATGTATAATCCACAATAAATACATTTCATAATGCAAATGAAGGAGCTTCGACTCGTTTTCCTTGGGAATATTTAGGAAAGGGTGTATATCCTGATCAGTGAACCTATCAAAAGGAATCCATCAGTGATCATGTTTTTCTCTAAGAAGGAAACAGAGAGGAAACATAATCTCAGGGAGAAGTCACAACTTGTGATCTCAAAAGGGTCTCCTGGTATGTATATGTAGTTCCTAATAATTGGAAAAATTACAATGTTTTGTTAAATAAACGAGTGCTAGTCGGCCCTGCCTTCCAATTCATCTCCCTAGTTGAACAGACCCAGCCTTTCCTCACAACAACTCAGAATCTCATAAGAGAAAGACCAAAATTTGTCTCATCTGAAGTAAGTGAAAAATATTATTTTTTCCCTAAATTTTTCTGCAGTGAGTCTGAAATATTATTTTTCTCCGCCTTTTTGCTTAGTTTCTGGAATAATTTCTACACCACAACAGACGAAGATATGGAAGCAAAAGGCGACAAAATTAAATTGCTTTTTGAATCAAGGAAGTGCCGAAACGTGCTCAATTTATCTGAGATGCCACAAGCAGAGGCTGCCAAAGATGCTAAAAACCCAGGCAAGGAGCCCTGCCCATCCAAGTAAGCTTTGAGATCACAGACTTCGAACGATGTCTTCAAACTAATTTGTAAATCTGTCCTCATTTGTTCCTAGCACTGTGACCAAGAAAGAGATAAAGAACACTGACACCAAGCCCATGGGTCAGTATATATCCGATCAGCAAGTTACCAAGCTACTGGCAATAGCAGAAGAACAAGAGTTAGCAGCCAAATTACTGACGAAACTGGCAGGAAAGATAAGGAGTTTCATCAAGGATGTGTGTGGCCCCAAAAAGGGAGGAATCAAATGGCCCCGATCAAACTGGCTCTTTGGAATCGCAATGATAATTATGGTACTCGTAATTTTGATCGGAGTTCTACTCGTGTATTGGTTTGGCTCTGAACCAGAGGAGCCCGTTGTCCCAACCTGGTGGGAGGATGTGTTTGCTTTTGCCGAGAATTTATTTAATTTTGATTGGTAATGCTTCATCAGAAGCGTCCCATTGTTTAATTTACAAAATCTAAGTAAAAATGTAATAAAAAATATTTTTAATTGGAAGACAAACACAAGACAAATCTGTGTGCATTTAAATTAAATGGTTTTTCAGATGGAAAAAATGAAACAATTGGCAGATGAAACGGAGCATGTCTCCAAGGTTTTGAGCAGCCTGGCCCAAAAGATGAAGAGGCTCATAGAGGATATTCGTGGCAAAGGAAGTCTCCCAAACGGACCCCAGTTCCGCCGTGAGATAACTGGGGTCATTATGGCCGTCATAGTGGCCCTCTTCATCCTGGTGGCCGTATATATTTTCCCATTTTATCAGTAATTCTAAAGTTTCAATTTTTTCAAATTATATATTATTGCATGAAACTAAATTTAAGAAAAGTTAACACAAAAAGTAGTATTTTTAATGGTTAAAACAGGAAAAACCCGAACTGAGAGGTTCTTTTGGTTCCGTTTCGAATTTGCGGTTTTTTTCAAGCAATACTGATGACTGACATGCGCTGGATATCGTTAGGGATATATATATATATCTCCTTAACATGCAGATTGAGATATCTACATCGGCTAAGTTATATATGTATATACTTCCTTAAGGGGCCGAATCCGAAACGGGATTAATTCAACCATTTAATCCCGAATCTTACTTACAAATTTCAAATTTAAATCAATTCAAATATTACTGTGTATAATTGGAAGTGCAAACATCTATCGCTTTATTCTGTATATGTTTTTAAAAATACTTTTGGATGGCCGAGTGGGGCGAACAGAGAGATTCGCAACAGGCCTATGAGAGTCGGGCTCTAATCTTCTTCGCATCACATAGTCTTCATAGGTCGCAGAGTGGCCTGCCTCCATTCTGCACCAACGGATCCTTTGGAGCACTTGGAGCACTCCTGATTCTCTGCGCAAGTTGATAGGAGGGACTCCATCCTGCTCCATCCTGGGTTACCGACCCACTTGTCCGCCCCACAATGCTACTGAAAAGTGCGAGGAAGATAATATTTCCGAATCACTACAGGAAAATTTGGGAAGGGAAAAATAATATTTCCGACTTACATTTTTAGAGATTTATTTTTGTTGTTTACCCGTCGAGTTCAATTTAGTTTGTGAGGAAAGGCTGGATCTGTTCAAGTAAGGAGACGAACTTGAAGGCAAGGCCGACTGTGATTAGCTTTCTTCAATTAAAGACATTTTTAACACAGTTTCAACACAGTGAGCCTTGCCTTCCAATTCATCTCCCTAGTTGAACTGGGTCTGCCTTTCCTCACAACAACTCAGAATCTCATAGAGAATGACCAAAATTTGTCTCATCTGAAGTAAGTGAAAAATATTATTTTTTCCTTAAATTTTTCTGCAGTGAGTCTGAAATATTATTTTTCTCCGCTTTTTTGCATTAGTTTCTAGAATAAATTCTAGACGACGACATGGGCGAAGAAAAAGGCCAAGAAAGAGGGCATGGAAGAGAAGAACACCGACACCAAGCCCATGGGTCAGTATATATCCGATCTTCCAAGCTGCTGGAACTAACCGAAGAACAAGAGAAAACTGCGAAATTGCTAATGAAACTGGCAGGAAAGGAGTTTCATCAAGGATGTGTGGCCCCACAGGGAGAGGAATCAAATGGCCCCCATCAAACAGGATCTTGGTCGCCGCAATGATAATTATGGTACTCGTAATTTTGATCGGAGTTCTACTCCAGTATTGGTTTGGCTCTCAACCAGAGGAGCCCGTTGTCACAACCTGGTGGGAGGAGGTTTTTTCTTTTGCCGAGAATTTAATTTTTAATGGTAAAGCATGCCATTGCTTAATTTACTAAATCTTAGTATAAAATGTAATAGAAAATATTTTCAATTGGCAGACAAACACAAGACAAATCTTTTTGCATTAAACCTGGTTTTCCAATTTCAGTATTTTAATAATATTGCGGGAATTATTCTTATTGGTTTTAATTTTGATTTGATATTGAACTTTTGTTCATATTTACAAATAGTTCAAGACATGTGATTAGAGAACTCCAGCTCCATTTTGCTTTAAAGAAAATAAAACAACAAAGTAATTAAATATATCAAATGTTTTTAATATATTAAAACATTTTAAAAAATAAGCAGTCGCTTCACTAAAAGAACCGATTAATTGCGCCTTTCCCTTTGCGCTTTCGCTTCTTCGCTTCTTGCTCTCTTCAGACCGCTTGCTTTTCGGAAAGATCTTGTACTCACGTTTCTATCTAGCTTCCTCCTTCACGCTTTGCCTGCAATGTACAAGCAATGCAGCAACAAAGCAGCTGAGAGAGTTTCTTTTAAGCCGCTCTCTGAGAGAGCTTTGCATTATTCTCTCCGATTACAATTGAGACAAAAACCATATTTTTCTTTCTGTTTATTCTTGGGAGCGGAACCGAAAGAATATATTAGATAGTTTTAGAAATAAGAAAGACTTTCGTTTTACGAACCGATTTTCGTTTTCCTTTCGTTTATTCCAACATATTTATTTAATTGGTATTATTGTTTCAAGTATTACACAATATTAATGCTATTTTGTTTACTTGTTTTTGCTTTCTTTTAATTTATAATTATTATTATTAATATTATTATTATTATTACTAAATATCGATCACATTTCCTTTCAGAACGTCTCTCATTCTCATCGTTTTTATTCCCTGTTCGCTTTTGTTACAGAACGTACAAACTCCGTCTCGCCTACACGCCGATTATAATATTATTAAATTCCTCGCCTTAAGGAAAACTAAACACGGTGTTGAACTTAAAAGATATCTCTATACAATATACAAATAAAAGGGGAACATACACATTTCCCATCATCAATAGCAATAATAAATAGGGTTTCTTTCTTTTATTTTCGCTAATTATTGCTTCTCTTTACAGGGGTAGGGTGGGGCGGGGAAAAGGACAATGAGACACGGGACACGGGACAAATAATATTAAAAGAAATACAGACACGAAATGTGGAAGCGAGACTTGCAAAAATCAAATCTGCGCTAATACTACATAATTGGTTTGTGTAAAGTGTAAGTGTAAATTAGGGAATTAAGTAGGTTCTATTTACGACTATTTTAGCTTGCAATTATTATTTTTTGGCTGCCTAAGGTAAACGAACGTAAGGAGCGAAAGAATGGAAAAGAATATTAGTTTTCGCCTCTTCTCTTCTCCCTATACATGTACATTTATATATATTTGTTTTAAATGTGTATAATATTGTCCTAAAAGCCTTAAAAAATATGACGCAGACATGCCTATACATATATATCTCTATATATGCATATATAAGGACATACGCTTTCGGTAGAGCAAAAGGAACACAAGCAAAAGCCATGTGAAGAAGGACACAATGTAAAAGGATCTCTCGTCTCTCGATCTCAATCAATATCTCTCGCCTCATCATTAGAACTGGAACTGGGAACTGGGAACTACTGGGAGCTATACATTCAGTTTCTATGTTTCTATATATTTCTTTTAGGTACATAACAGTTCTTTATATTGTGTGTGTGTGTAGGGGGGAGGGACTGCCTTGTTGGTTTATCGTTTTTGGGCTATGGTCTAGGACCTAGTTGGGTGCATTGAGGGTCTCCATGCCAGCGCCGTACTCCATGCCCACGGACATGGCCACGAGCCACGCCACCGCCAGCAGGCTGCTGCCCAGCAGGTCGCCCAGGGCCGTCAGGTAGGGTATGGCCGAGTTGTCTGGATCGATCTTCCACTTCCACATCGCGTGCACAATGATGTGGGCAATGTACAGCAGCAGCATCACCTGAAGCGAAGATAATGACAAAACATTAGCTACAAATTATAATTATCCCTAATTAAATGCGAGAGATTATATCACACTAGATAATTATGGTATTTCATAAGCTAAAAGCTCAAAGGTGTAATTATCACAGGCGCCATTAGGACTAGCACCTAAACTACACAAAAAAAACTAAGAGTTTAACCTTTGTCATAAAGCAGCGAGTTTAGTATAGATTTAATACTTCATAATATCAAATGTATACTAAATAGTATACTTTTTATATTATTTTGTATTATTTAGTATTATTTCTATACGAACCTACATCGATAACTCGATAACATTTCGCATTGGCTGGAACTTAGAGCTTTATTGTTGTTCGCGTTAGTGATTTTTCTAGTATAATTTTGATACTTTTGTAGTATCAAATTTGTAATCATCTTATTAAGAAATTTTTAATACTCTAAAGTATAGAATTCATGTAACAGTAGTATAGTTTCTAATACGATTTTGTGTTTACAATAGTTACGCTTTAAATATGGTTAATAAGGCCAGAAACCAATGATATATATCTATATCTATTGGCCAGAACTCACCTGAACCAAGCTGGCTAGCAGGTAGGAAAGCACAAACACCCAGCTGACCGTCAAGGCGTTCATGTTGATATAATCAGCGGCACAGATGAACAGGATATTGCCCGGAATTGACATGGCAATAAGTATTCTCGCCGTCTTCGCATAGGGAACTGAGGAGGAGGAGCATAAATTCTCATATTAGTTTCGGATTAAAATAATAACTCAAAGTCCGACTTACCTCCTTTGAAGAGCGCCCTCCAGGGCCACTCCAAGATCTTCGTGTGCGGTGGTATAATGCCAATAATTGAGCTCTGGTGCAGCATCGTCGATATCTTGCTGGCCTGCACCGACACCAGGTTTCCGCCAATGCCATTGATGATCGGTTGGAATACCACAAAGCCCTTAAATACCTCAACGGCGGCATCCAGCACCAGGCCACCCAGCCTACAGAAATAAGGGTTCAAAATTAAGTTAAAAAAATATTAAAATTAAAGAAAGTAGATTTAGAAAAACTATAAAATATAATCATATAAGGACGGGCATTAAAAGGGCCTTATACAGCTTAGAAACTCAACCTTTTAATGACTTTTAATGCATATAACTGAATTTTTTAGTTACATTTGATTTAAGGCTCGTTCTCGCTCTCTCTTTCACGCCTTGCCTGCAATGCACAAGCAAAAAGCGAACGAGAGATTCTTTTTTCTATCGTGCTCATGGCATCAGCTTTGCTAGCAATGTACGAGCCATAGCGAACGAGAATAAAAAGGATAACTCGCAAGAGGGACTCCGATTAAATAGGGAATCGAAAGAATCGCCAAGATCGCCTTTTCCCAATGCGCTCTCGCTTTAAGTGCGAGTGCGAGAAATCTCTTGCTTTCTCTCTCTTTCACGCCTTGCCTGCAATGTACACGCAAAACCCGCGCTTTGCATTCTTTTTGAACTAAAATAAACCTATATTCACTTTCCAAAATGACTTAAACTTATCAAGAGATTATTTCCCAATATAAATATCATATTTATTACCAGTTCCTAAGACTTCTTTGACATATTTTAAGCCGTAACTCTCAGCTTTGCTTGTTTTAATCTGATTGAAGTAGACTTTTGTCTTTGAGACTCAAAAACGCCCAAGTCATGGCGAATAATTACACTGCAAGCTCTAATGTTCTAATCCTAATGCCAAATTCTAATTATAAAAGCGCTTGACCGCCACGAGTCACGGACACTGGGCAAAAATATTTTCCCAGGCTACTTATTCGCCAGATTTGTATAAATAGCAGGTTGGACATGATTTGGCACTAATTAAATGGTCAGATATCTAAGAATAGCAAGCAATTGACTTTCTGCCTTATCATGGCCCCGATTCGAGAGTCCATCATGGTACAGGTTGGATGGGATTGGGAGTGCGCAGTACTTACCCACTTATGCAGAGGGCCGAGAGCACCGGCACCCAGCCGCTCTTCAGCACCGGACGCGTGTACTCGTTCCTTAGCACGATCATCACCCACATGGGCAGCAGCACCAGGTAGCAGCAGACGACGATGAAGGTGATCCACAGGTGCGTTTCTGTTGGGGAAACATTCAATATTAATAATTAAGAATAAATAAAAGCAAATAAGACGGAAAATATCCTTGCTACTCAACGTTTTCTTCGAATAATTTAATTGCTTAAAATGTAAAAACCAACTCACTGATATGCTCGTACAGCAGCGAGGCGATGAAGGAGAGCAGACTGATGGACACCACATCGCCGATGGAGGCGGCCAGCGGCGTCGCCAGGTTATCCGGATTGAGGCGGTACTTCTGCGAGAACAGGATCACGGCCACCAAAACAAAGTCTACATAAGTCAATAAAATATATAAATAATATTTAAAGGCATACAAAATCGAAATAAATTCCTACCCAGCACAAAGCACGACGAGGTAGCTGTGAACATGGCCGAGGCCGTCAGGAGCATCATGTTCTCGAAGTAGAACTCGCCAGTCATCGCCGCTCCCACGCTCACCGCGAACATGGCCACCAGGAAGGAGGCCACCGTCGCCTGGACCTGCACCAGCGCTATGTTGCCCACAATCATCCGCACCACGCCCTGCCGACTGGTCATGTTGCCCAGGTTGACTTGCGTGGAGAGGCGGGATGCCAGGCACATGTCCAGGTTGCCCTTCAGTCCCAAAAGCGCCGGCACCAGGATAAACAGCTCGCTCACATTCTTAAAGACATACCATTTCTGGAAAAAAAATACAAATAAGAATATTAGTTTATATGAAAAATAATTTAAATATTGATCTCACATTATATTTATAATTATTTTATTCAATTATGTGCATTGGTGTGCCCTAGATCTGCAAAATCATCTATGCTTATCGATTTTAAATCGATATTTGCTTAAAAACTCGAAAACTTTAATTACATAAAAACCAGCAGTAAGTCTGGGATATGGTTTAAGAGCCTTATAATCTTATATTAGTTATTAGTTATTTTATAAAAATGCGATAATGGTAAGTCATAGGGCTGCTAAAACATCGATATAAATCGATTTAAAATCGATATCTACTTACAAAAACACCAAAAACTTCGATTACATATAGAACCAGCAGAAATTCTGGGATATTAGTTCGAACTATTCCTGTTTCAAAGCCTTTTGAACTAATATTTATAGTTATTTTATAAAGTTGTGATATTAGTAAGTTATCGAGCTGAAAAAACATGAATGTTAATCGATTAAAAATCGACACTTGGATACAAAAATGTCGAAAACTTCGATACCTATATTTTAAAACATATTAAACCAGCATTAATCATGTGATATCTGTTCTTGGTCCTAATTACTCCCGTTTTATAGTCTCATTAACTTGAAAATAAGTATTTAATGTGTATAAATTAAATATATAAACATATTAAGCCTCCAAGTTAGCCTTTGTTGTGTCTTATTGGTGATTTTTGTAATTTATCAGGTAAATACTTAATTAATTTCCGAGCAGGTACCTCAAATACATGGCATTTACAACCCTCTAAAAATGTCTCAAATTTCTGGAGTGCAGTCGCCTTAGCCTTAATCCAGACTCCCGTGAACATCACTCACATCCCGAATATATCCAAAATATTTCGGTTAATTGCGGGCACTGGCCGCCTGTAACTGGCTCCGTCGCCAGTTTGGCCCAGAACTTTTACCATCAATTAGCGGGCAAATTAGACATTTACTATCTAACATGCGAGAGTTCGCGGCCATAAATAAGATTCTAAAAGGAATTGTGCCAATTCATCAAGTACACACAACAAAGGGGGGATGGGTTTAAAAATAGCCAAGTCTGGGTAAGTCTGGTTCCGTCTGGGGCTTTTGTTTACCCGAGAGTGAGTGCTCTTCAAGTCGGGCTAATGCTTTATTCACACGCCTCGAATATTTGCTTCAGACCTCAAACGGACCGATTATAGAAAGGCGAAAGGCCTGCGATCCCCTATCACTTATCACAATAAATAATAATTCGCGAATATATATCATTTTCGGGCTTGCATGGTAATATTTATGCGCCTGGCGTTGAGTTGTAAAGATTCGTTATCGGGGTAATTGCACTAATTTATTGCGCCGAACATCAATTTGTTATTAATGTCTGCACAACATATGCTAATGGCAAAGTTGTGTTCGTCATAGTCATTAATATTATATAATATATATTTATTATTATATTATAATATATTTATACAGGGATACAAATATTTAATATTAAAGATGATACTTGGATTTACAGCTGTTTCTGTGCTTGTCAGGTGGTGCGTGTGCCGGCAGAGGCCGAATAGAGAAATTTGCTGACTGACTACTGGTCTAGGGTCTGGTCAAAATACATAGTTAATAGTACATATTTTTATGGCAAGTCTTCTGTATCGTTTTTCAAAATTATAGTGGTCCTGGTTTCAAAACTATTTTCTATTATTTCTCGTTTAAAACCGAACTTTTTCCCTTGCTCAGTTATCTGAGCTTTAGATTAACCTCCAATTTGTTCTTAATTTGGTCAATGGCTGCCATTTGTTACTTGGAAAATTTCCCACCAACCAAAAGATTAATTGCAACAAATGTTGTGCGAGCAATTAACTATTTTGTGATTTTCTTTGTGCTTGACTTAGTGCAAATCTTTTTTAAACGGGCAATCCCGCTGAGAGCACTTGCAATTGTAAAATTTTACAATTTAATTTGAGCTAATTTACGTTGAGTTTTCTGTTTAATTTTCGTTAAGCTCATCGCAAAGAGACCAAACAACAAAGTAAGTGAGCGGAGAGAGAATTACGAAGCAGACAAAATATGGTAAGAGATTTTATAGAATAAGGGATCATGATAAGAAATATTTCAAAATATATTCGGAATCTATAGAAATATTTAATCTCTAATTTATTAAAATATATACTATATGAAAGTGAAAATACTATCATTTAAGAGAGTTCCAAGAAGGGTCTTCTGGAAGTTACGCTTACAGTAAGAGCTGTGTGTTTCTGTTTACTTTTAAAGACTTAAATTTAGTATATTTATTTTTCTAATTAAACCCAAAACTCACCTCAACGCGTCCCAGCACGATGCCGGCGCCGATGGTGCCAATGCCGGCCAGGAAGAACGGTATGGAGACCTGCAGCAGTATGGTTGACCACTTCTCCTGCTTGATTCCCGGCCTGTTGAGGGCCAGCTTCTCCTCGGAACTGCCATTGATGCCGGCAATGCTGGACGCATCGGCTGCCACCAGGGCGCCCGATCCAGGGCCGCCATTGCCGCCAGGCCCGCCGCCGCCTCCACTGCCGCCGCCGCCACTCGCCGCTCCAGGATCCGGTTCGGAGGATGCTATGGACGTCGTGATGATTGAGCTTAGTGAACCAGTTGTCGAATGTGGTAGGCCCGACAATTTCTCATTGTCGGGATCTGGGTTTCGGATTCGATGGATTGTGGGGATAATTGGAAGAAACGAAAGAGAAGGGGTTGCAAGATGCGGGTTAGTCTGGGATCGAACGGGCGCAGATCAAGTGTTCCGCCGGATTAGACAGTATTTAGTAGGTGCTCGGGTCTCTCTCTCACGTACTTTAGGGCTAAGGCTAAGGCTAAGGCTAAGTGCTGGAGTGTGAGTGTGGGGCATGCATCTAAATTTAGCAGCATTATGCAATTAGCAAGGCAATTAATTAACAGCGCTATAAATTAACCATATATTTTCATATGCATGTCTCTCATTTTCTGTATTTTATTTATTTCTTTACGCTTTTTTTTTGTATTTTTTTTGGCAGTCTCCAGGCGCGGAGTCTCTTCTTCGAATAAAAACTCGTTTGAATAGAATTCTCGTATATTTTGTTTGCGTTTTCGGTTTCTGTGTCGACTTGTAGCCAAGTTCATAAACCACGAATCGTTCGTCCATAAACAAATTCGCCAACCGGCGAGACAGCGACAATTAAACTTGACAAAAATAACAATTAAGAAATGTTATAATCAAAGGCTGAGGGAGTAAGAACAATTGGTTACCCTTTCAGCGGAGCTATCTCACTTAAACAATTTTTTTTTTTAACTTATTATTGCCTGGTAAGTCTGTTCCAGAATATAGTTAAAAGTACTTGTAATATATTTATCCGAGTTAATTAAATATTTGTTATTTTTTAATTTAATTTTATTTTATTTTAAATTGAAGAATATACAATGAATAATTAATAAATATTGTATAAAAGCATGCTTTTCCCTTACCCAATTATGGACTGTAAAAAGCAAAAGGAAGCAAAAGCTAGACAGACGAGCATGCATGATAATAATTATTTAAGATTTTTATGTGTGTTAACCGCAAATAGACGGGACAAGCACAAGCCAGGGCGATTATTGCATGGGATTAATGTAATATAAAAGGAGTATAAAGAGAATATGTATATATGGATGGGTACGAAGGCAAATAAAACTCAGTACGGATATGTAAATAAAGATAAAGTCGGAGAGACAGAAAAAAGAGAGAAAAAAGGGGGAGAAGGAGAGCAAACGAAACGGATCAACGGTCGAACAGCTTACATCTGTGAGTAAGTGTGACCCAATGCTTATAAACTTCTCGGAAAAGCCCTATTTACACGAGAGTATCTTCCTTGTGCGGCTCGTTGATGAACTTGTTCAGAGGAATTCTATTGAATTGCTATAAACAATAGGCATCTATGGGTACGAAAGCCAACAAATTACAAAATTAAAAAGATAAAGAGCCCTGGGCTCTCAAATATATTTAAAGATATTTACATATCAAGAGTAAATACAAAATATAGAGAAATACAAATATATAGAAAGATAAAAATAGAGAGAGAGAGAGAGAGAGAGAGAGAGAGATCGCGCAAAACGATTTATGGTGTTTTGTGGTGTGTTTCTTTTCTTTTTAATGTGACCAAAACCACAAGAGATTCACGAATAATCCCTATCTACGCGGGGAGTTCGGCCGTTTTGCTGGACAACGTCTCGCACTCGTTGCTTGGGAATTCTTGGACTCACCGTTTCCATTGAAAATGGTAAACAATCTGTATTTATCATCCGGTGCCACATCTAGCGGTGTTGTTGCTGTCAGTGTGGACAACTGTTGTTGGTATATTGGTGGTGTGGCATATGCAGATGGTGGCGTTGTTGATGCGGTGTTGTTGTTGTTATTACTTGTATTATTATTGTTGTTGTTGTTGTTAAAGAGGCCAATATTAATGGTGGTGGGCGGGGTATCGTCGTCAGCATGATCGCTGATCATTTGCGGATTTACGTAGCCCGATAGACGACGCACATTCAGTGGCGTCAGGCGTTGTTTCAGCTCATTTGGTGTTGTTGTTGTTGTTGTAGTTGTTGTTGTTGTGGAAGGTGTTGGGGTGGAAGGTGTGGGTGCTTGAGTGGGTGTGGATGGTGTGTCTGTGGATGCTGGCTGGATGGGATTGTGCGGCAAGTTTGTCTGTTCGTTGGGCAGCGACATTTTAGCATTGGTTAGGGCGTGTCGTGTCGTGTCGTGCGTGTAGGTCTTTGGGTGGTGCAGAGCAGCCCCAAAAGAAGGCGTGCATGTGTTTGGCTCGTGTGTGGGGGCCCTGGCCTTTGCAACGGAAACTCATCGACTAAAATAAATATAAACTAATCCTTTGCTGCCCCTTAGTGTGTGTTGTGTGTTCTGTGTTGGGTGTGTGTCTAGGCCTTGAAACAATAATTTAAAACAATGAAAAAAATATAAACTCTAAACACAATTAACACAAATCATAAACTGTGTACTAATATGTATACTATTTTGTTTTTGTTTTTTCTATGGATTAGTTGTCTATGGACTTTGCATACTTTTTGTTTTGGTTTTTTCTGGTTTTCGTTTTTTTTCTGTTTTTTTTTTATCTTTTTGAACTAAGACTAAACACAAAAAAAAATAAGGAAAATATCACACAATTGATTTGTTTTTAGGTTAAATAATTAAATTAGTTAAGAATTATGGAAAGTGCATTGATTGCTTTAGTATTTTGCTGGCTTTGTAGATTTAAGGAATGTATGAAGAATGTAAATCGGAACAAGAATTGAAAGAATCCGGAGAATCGTTTGGTTTACATTGTAGTGAGAATGTGGGGAATGTTCTGGCGCCGTGTGTGTGTGTGTCTCAGGGTGGTGTTGAGTGTGTAGTCGTCCTGGTTGTGCGTGGCGTCCGTGGTTTCTGGTTTCTGCCTGGGATTGGGTGTGAGTGGTGAGAGGTAGTAGGTAGTAGGTAGTAGGTAGAAGGGCTGAGGTTGAGGTTGAGGTTGAGCTTAGTCACCGGACCGTTGATATGGCTGCAAGGCAACAACAACAATTGTGTTTTTTTCGCATTTAATTAAATTGTTTTGGGTTAAAAAAGGGGGAGAATCGGCTGGAACGGTGGTAGGTATCAATGGAAATCAACAAAAGCAACTAAAGATTTAAGATATACTAGCCTAGGCTCTCGAGCGTTTCATCTGGGTTTAAAAGTAACCAACAAAATAAAATGTAATTCCATTTTTTGTCCTAATTTTAGGCAACTTTAAAAGGTTTAAGGTTAGCCTTTGGTTTGACACGAAATAAGAGCCCGACCTGCCCTAACAATTTAGTGTGGAGCTTCCGCATGTCTGAGGAGTTAAGAGACCCTGACCAAGAAAGCCACCAAACCGTGATGGCCAAAATGGTTTGCTATTTCGCATCTTTTTTTATGTTTGGACCTGTTTTTCTAAGTTTATGTTTGGCCAAATGAGATGAGTTGGCATTTTAGTCGAGTATACATATATAGGTGGGAAAGGCAAACTGAACAGTTAATAAGTTTATATCATTATAAGAAAATAATATTTGTAATATTTTCCATTACCCTTTAAGGTATGGAAAATTTCTACCAGCAAATAAAGGATCTCTGTAAATTTCCTCTGGTATTTGTTATATTTTTTCTTTGTTTCCCTTCGCCGATAAGATTTTAATTTTCGCTTATTTGCCATCGCGTTGACAACAGTTGGACACAATAAATTGCCGCCACTTGGCCGTGTGACAACTGGAAGTGCAAATAAAGTTGACAGCGAAGATTGAGGGGCGGATTCTAGTCAATCATGAGGCACTTGAGACACCTAAGGGGTTATTCCGCGCGACTTCTTTCGACTTCTTATCGCCTTTATATTTTTGTGTAGTGAAAGCCTTGCGCGTCACAAATCAAGCCCACGCGTCGGATACGTAATTCTGCAACAAATAACGCGAATAATACGAATAACAGAGAACTCCAAGTCCCGGCCATATACACCTGCACATTATTGCTATCAACAATCAGTACGCACTTGAAAATGCCACCATAAACAACCGCACGCAGGGGGAGGGAAGGTCAAGGGGTGTTATAAACTAAATAGATCATCCCCCAGAGAAGGTTTATTAAAAGCGATAAAAATCTGGTAAATCAGAACAACACATCTTTGATCGTTTTGAAGCGTGGTTTGTAAGAAGAAATGGAAGTTTAACTCAATTACAATAGTATTATTTCTACTAAGGCAGTCAAATTAAAAATATATCGTTATACTATCGACATAAGCAATAATCTTGATTATTTCGATATACCAAACTAGTCGATAATTACTTGTATCAAAAATAAGGAAATCAAATGATAGATATATTCCTTTGTTATCGATATGAGCATTTAATTCGATTATTTCGATAACATAGCATTTACTTAGTTTGAAAATAAGAAAAGCAAATGATAGATATATCAATATGTTATCGATAAAAGGATTTACTTTCATTATTTCGATAACATGGCATTGTAATATTCGTCGATCTTTACTTTGTGGAAAAATAAGAAAGCAAAATGATAGATATATCGTTATGTTGTCGATATTAGCATTTAATTCGATTATTTCGATATCCTAATGATATTTTTGTATTATTTTAAACACAATTTCTCATAACACTGTTATCCCCATATATTTCTATAAGAGCTATGGCCGAAAATGACTAACCTTCGTAATTAACAATGTATAATTGCTTAAACAATCTACGACTGGAAAGCAGCCCTATCGCCCACTCATTGATAAAAAGCCCTGGTTTTCCCTTACAACAAAATTTCGAAATGAAAGCTACCGCGTGCCATAGATTGCTTGTTATGGCTAAAATCATCGCTGACTAACCAATTCCTGATTAAAAAGGAGAAACAGAAGAAAAAAGAACCGACCGGAATAAATAGTCACAAGTCGCAATAAATATGTCTTTAAATATAGTTTTCCAATCCAAATCTTATCGGTATTTTTTGTCGATCCCGATTACCGCTGATTAAGGCCGTTTGGAATAGTGAGAAAGTCGCAATTAAAGCATGATTTCTTAACCAAATATTAATCTGTAAGACATCGCGAAAGAAAGAAAAGATTTCCCTGGCGTCGTAGAAGACGCACTTGTCAACGACGTCAACAAGACACAGATATTGGAGATAATGGAAAACCATACAATGAGTGTGAAAAAAACAGCCCATACAAGTGTCAAATTAAATATTTAAACTGACAATTTATTTATTTTTTGCCTTGTCCGCCAAGCTTTGTTAAGCTTTCAGTCACTCTTGGTGCTAAGCTTGTTAAATCCTTCTGATTAATTTCAGTGTAAATTAACTCGGTGAGGAAAGATTTATGGTTTAGAGTAAAGGAGCATATTCTGAATCGAGTATTAAATATTATGTTTTATCCATAATAAACTTGCTCTCTAGAAAAACATAACTAGATAGAGTTCAATATTATCACTTTAAATATTAAGGTAAAGGTACAAACTGTACTTATAATATATCGATAAAGTTCTCGATAAGCTACATGGACTGAAGAACGGTCACATATAACATGTCAATTTGGTAAAATAATGAAGACACGGTCACTTTTGATCGTAGATTGAGCAAGACAAGGATGCCCCAAAGAAAACCTTTAATATAAAACATAAAATAAAAACTATAAAAAAAAATCTCACAAAATAATTAAATAAAGTCGGTCAAAGGTTTTACCAAGGTTTTACAAGCTAAACATTTACATTTTTTAACATTTCCTTGTTATTAACTTTCGCTCTTCAATACCTCTTATTTATGTCATCTTCTGTTTTTTATTTTTTTAATAACTTAACTTGAATTCTTCAGCAACACCGATTCTAAAAAAAGAAATGTCTTTTCCCCACAAATATAGAAATGTCTTACGCAATATAAGGACATGACGCTATGACGCACGCCCCAAACAATTGGAGAGGAGAAGAAGAACCACATAACTCGCGTTACGTATACGCACTGTCTGCCAAAGCAGCCAACTCATTTCGTTTTCTTGTATTTTTTTCGTCATTGCCTTTATGTTTGTGTTGTCGCACAGCTTTTTGCGATTTTCAAGTTCAAAGTCAAATCGAAACACGTGGGCTGAGCTTGACAAGGGGTGGAGGAGCTGCATTTGGGGCTAAATTGAATTTCTTTTCTGATATTTTCTTTATTCGCAATACGGAACTGAGTGTCGAGAGAGGGAGGGAATTGTAATAATTGCCAGCACAACGGAACGGATCCGCTGGGCATATAAATGCGCCTTGATTAGTGATGATTAGATGCCGCCGAATGCCAATCGCCAATAGGCAATCACCCTTGCCGCCTTTCAGTCTTTCCGTCTTTCCGTCTTCAGTCTTCCAGTATTTCCCATTTATCTGGCTAATTTCTTTATAGCCAACTTTCTTATCTTAAAACAAAGAAAAAAAGGGGAAGCGGCGGCCAATCGATTCTCTATGGTTATTGTTTTACCATCCATCCTCTCCCAACTTCATAGCTTCAAATGCCAGAAGTTGCATTTTCTTTTTATTTTCTCTTGTTTTTCCCTTTTTTGATTACCTTTTTGTCTGTATTTTTGGTGATTTGTTTTATTTTTGTTTTGTTTGTGTCACTGGGCGGCAGACGATTTGTCTGCGAAATTCCAGTTGGTTATGGAAATTTACGAAATGCCAATATCAGGTTTTAATCGGAACCAGTTGCTTGCTTGTGACGAATGACGAACTGAACTAGTTCAGGCCTTAAATGTGTCGAACAAGAGCGTGGCAAATATTTAACAAGGGATTTATATGCTTTTGCTTAGGATAAGTCATAGAAAATATAAATTAGTAGATATATACACAGTTGAAACCAAAATATCTTTGAACTCTACTTTTCCAAATATAAAAATTATAAACTAGTTCCGGCTTTGCTAAATATTTAATAAGCTTTTTATTTTATTTTACTTATAATATAATTCTAGTCCTTCAAATTTGTAACTCCTAAATCTTCAAGTACATAAAAGGATATAACACATTGACTATATCTTACATTTTTGAAATTATACATCCCTTTTTTTAATTGTTTGCAAATTTTATTATCAGAAACTCAAATCTAGAATTAACTTTCTTTATGATTTTATTTTATTTAGAATAAATATCAAAGAACATATATAAATGAGGAATCTCCCACCTTTTAAAGAAAAACTAGTTCCATTTTTAAATGCAAACACGAGCCAAGAGAATTTGAATGTCGAGAGATTATTCTAATCTTGTTCTAAGAAAAGATCTGGCAACAGATGTTCCATTGAGTGGATAAAAATAAGACGAATCAAGAATCTATGCCAGCTGGCTTGAAACTAGTTGAGACCGAAATTAAGAAGATGATTTAGTAACTAATACTAAATACCCAAAGCTTATATGGTTCCAGATAATAAATGCTCTTATAATGCTCATCCCCGCCTAAGTAAAGTCTCGCATAATTATAAAAAATATACATAGAAATCGTCTCGTAATTTAAGCCACATTTATTTTTATGAAAGCTTTAATGTTGGCCTATTTTACAAGGTTAATTAAATCCAAGTAAACATATTTAAGGAGATAATTTACTCGGTTTACCACAAGGCGCCGCTTCATAAATGTTTATAAAAATAAAGAAACATTATCTAAGCTCTTCGCTTAGAGATCTCCATCTCGCTTCAAAGGCTGAAGTGCGATTGGAAACAAAAATAAAGAAGCCATAAACAAAACACCATATAATATAATATAATAATCTCGCGGACCCCGGCAGAAAGTCTATAATAAAGCAGATAATAAATCAATTTGGCTAATTACTCTTCTTGAAACTCTGCACAGTTGCAGTGATTAGATTGCCTGAAATTGATTGATGATTGATGATAAATAAGAGCTTGAGCCGAACATAAATCTCTCGCCGAGATTCGTGGAGATTTCTATGGCTCAGTATATTTAACCCAAGAATGCCCAAGTGGCCCGATGCCCCGTCATTGTGGTCTTCATTTGTTTAATTTGCGAAACGTGCCCGCTAGATGCCCGTCGCTGCTAATTTGTATTTAGTGAGCTTATGTGTTCTGTATTCCGTTCAGCTCTCGTCTCTGGCCGAGACACACGATATAAAGATATAAAGATATATGTTCGCCGAGCTATCTGCATGCGGTGTTTGATTAAATTGTTCCCAGGCTTCATTAAAAGCGGCTCTGGGCTCTGCCTTAGTTGGCATTCCGCCCTCCTGCTCCAGAACTAGGAAATGCACATTGAATGGGCTATTGTGCCCTGGTCCAGGTCGGGTTCAAGGGCTTATTGGGTTTTCAAATCAATAAAATGCAATTAACTCTCGGGTATATGCTATACGTGATACATTTCTCACGCTGACCTACTACGACGCGGCTACGTAATATGCCCGATACTATTAATTCACTATAAAATATAAAATGCCTACATAAATATGCAAATTGTTCACGTGAAGCTGAGCAGCTTCCACGGCTCATTTGCATGCGATGTAAACGAACTTTGGCGGCCCAAAGGAAAACAATGTCGCTTTTCATTTCACTTCCCAATCCCAATCCCAGAGAATCATTTTAGGGGGGCCCCGGCAACAAAGCAAACTATTTTATAACAAAAACAAATAATAAAAAAACACGAAATAAAACCCAGCAAGTCTTTCTATGGCATTCGTTTTTATTGCAATTTTTTTCGGCGGCTTTTGGTTTTGTGACGCAGGTGAAATCGAATGGGATTCGATTCTCGACTCTTATTTATTCAATAATTTTGGTTAATGAATTGAGACTTGTCAGGGTCCGTACCTAGAGAGAGCCAGAAAAAATCTTATCGAGCGAAACAAACAAATTGTTTTGGCCATAAAGTTTCGAAAAACAAAATTAATCACCTTTATTTTGTTTTTTTTTTGGCTAACCGGCTTGGCTTATGGCATATATCGCACTGAATAATTCTCTTTCCGAGGTGTAAAGTGTAACAAAGTATAAAAACTGGAACCGCGAGAGAGAGAGACCCAAACCGAAGCCGAAACTGTATCAAATGTCATTCAACTTGGCATTAATATGCGTGAACAAAACGCCACAAATTGGCTCAGGAAAATAATATATACCAACCATATCTAGCTCTTGGCTAATCACTCGAAGAAGATGATTCAGACTTATGATCTCATTTAAAGCTTTGCTATCTTTCCAGGTATTCTTGAGATATATATTTAGTTCGTGACTCTCTAAGGATGTCCTACGAGGCTTCTGATATGAGCTATCTATCAGCTTTTATCACAAGAATTCTCCATTAATTGAATGCATGAGTAATATTTACTTGATGCCAATAATTCCTTTCAGTTTGATTCACTGTTGGCAAATCCGAGCTGCAAGATTTGGAGATTTTTCACATGTTTATCAAGGTGTGAATCTTTTTCTCGCCGAAGTTTACACAGTTGCTTTTGAGCACTTTAATTAAATTAATTCCGTGGGGTTGCCCTGACTCTACTTTAAGTGCTTTGCCTGTTTAAAGTTTCAGTTAAATCTTTAACGAAAAAAGTCACGTTCTTTAATTTAATTTAAAAGTCTGTGATTCACTTATTTAAATGAATTAAGAAGTCTTAAGCCTTTAGCATTTACTTTGAATATAAGTGCTCTCTTTTTTTAAAGATGTACATATATATTTGTTTTAAATAAGAGTCACAAATTTTACAAAAAATGTCTCTTATTTGATGCTTTATGAGAGGAATCGTTTATTTTTATGACAGCTTCAATGTAGGCCTCTTTTACAAGGCTAATAAAAGCTGGCCATAGTATCTAAGTCCCTAAACATAATTAAAAAGAAAATCTAGGTAGTAAACCCTAGACATACGAGACAGTTTACGACGAGGCGCCCCTTTATAAATGTTTATAAAACAAAAACATTATCTGGAAGAGCTCAATCTCGCTTCAAAGGGTGATGAATCAAGCATTATAACCCCGATTTCAAAGGATATTTTTATTAAAACGCATTTTTTAATACATTCTTATGTTAGACTCACGAGTTGGGGCTGTGGGCACCACTGTTTTAAGCCAAGTAGAATGCTCTTGAATACTGTGCGTGTGCCGGCAGAGGCTGGACATATTATAAAAACTAGCAAAAGCTCCTTACTATCTTATTTTCCGGTACACTTCCTTAGTACATTTAAGGAAATAAAACCCTCTTAAGTTCTTTTACTGTAAAGTTGTCATGAATATAGATATTTCTGGGGTTTCCTCGCCTATAACAACGACCTTGCTTAGTTAAAAAAAAATCTGCACTAGTCTTGGGTAAACAAAGTCGAGTGAATGGCGCTGGAAATCCGATTGAAGTCCGACCGAAACTCATTAACTACACGCAGCAGTTGGTCAACGTCATGTATATATAGCTATAGCTATAACTTTTCTATATCAGACATGTCGCAAAAATTGCAGCCAAAGTTTGAGGAAGATCTCCATAAAAACGTGGGTTTTAATAGACTTTTTTTATGGGGGACAGACAGAGCCAGAGTTACTACCGAAAAACCTACTATAAAGGCATAAAGATAGCCCCTCCCTCGAGAAATACCAATCGAAAGCCAACTTAAAAATGCAATTTGGCCGTGAAAACGAAATACCAGCAAACATAAATTAATTATTATTATTGTTAATAACATTTTGTTTCTTCTTTTGTTTTGGTTTCGGATTCAGTTTCGGTTTCGGTTTGCTTTTTGTTGTAAAAAATTTGTATTAACTATGCATAATTTAAAAGCTTTTCAGCATTTCGATTCACTGCGGTTCGATTCAATTTGTTTCGAATTTTTCTTCTTTGTTATTCATATTTCTTCTGTGTTTTTTAATCATTTTTATTTCTGGTGCGTTAAGGTTGCTTTAAATACGTGTCTAAACTATTTATAGTATTTTAATTATAAGGTTTAAGGCCCACAACGGTTTTTAAAATTAAATTCTCAAGAGGGGCTTTGAGATGATTAATGAGGTTTGGAAATTGCGAATTTTATTCACTTTTTTAATACAAAACTTAACCGGGTTAAGTCTTTTAATTTTATAAGAGAATAATGTCAAGTTCAATTAGGGATTAATAGAAAGGCAAAATATAGGCCTATCTTTGGGGTCAATTGAGAGAGGGTTGATTTATGGAGCTACTATGCTTCATCCTTATATTAAGTAATATTAACTAAATTATAATATTCTTCGCAAATAAACCCAACTTGGAGCTCTTGGCGAAAAGAGCAATGATCTAATCCAACTGTGAGATCATTGGGAGGATCATCTCTGGGAGAAGTCTTTGCGAAAAGAAATCCACGGCAACTGCAAACCATCATCGATCAATGACAGCGATCGGCCGAGCCAGAAAAAAAACCTAGATATATCTACAAACACATACAGATATTGCCAAAAACTTGTTAACCAATTTGCTGCGAGTGGGAGAAAACATACGAAACTAGAAATATGCGAGATCTGAGGGGCTCGCATCGATGCCAATTACAAAATAAGAATTGCTGTAAGTTTATGAACAAAAAACGCTGCCATTCTTCCATTGATTTCCGCCTTTCAACCTTTCGCTCGCCGTTAATCGATTTAATAGATATCGATCGATCGCTGGGAGATTGTTCAATATCGAAGGGGCTTACTTTATCAGCTTCTTGCTTTGAGGGCTCGTTGTAAATTCACTGGATTCTTGTCACCTTTTTTGGGTCACTTTTAGCACAGATTGAGGTGAGGTGTGTGTGTGTTTTGTACTTTTAATGACTTTTATTTGTACTTTTCGGTTGTTTTTCTGGTCACCAGTTTAAAACAATAACAGTAAAAAAATGAATTGTTTTCGGGTTTTATTTAAGGATTTGCCGAAATACTTCCGTGTGTGAAGATCGCGACGGGAAAGGGTCTTTGCTTTATGGTAAATTTTACAAATTTAGCAATTTCGTTGGAATTATATTTTGGTAGATTTTCTCGGATATTGCTTTATGGATTTCTTGTCCAGATCGTGTGAGGCGAGCGTTGTCTGCACCGTCCGCCGGGATATCGCACACTGAATGTCCAAAGACGGCAAACACTTGTTATTATAACGCGTCAAAGCGCTGCGCCGACAGCGACGCCGGCCGCGACGGCGACGGCGGCAGCGACGTTGGCAGCGGGCTCATCGCTCGCTTATAAAAAAAACAGAAAAAAAATAAATATAAACTCACGCCCGAATCTGGCCCGAATCAATGAGCCACTTGGGCCTTTCGGTCTTGATAAGCTCGGGCAACCGACTGAAACTGTGATCCGCTCTCAGAGATAGCAGCGACGGCGGCGTCAGCGCCAGCTGCGACGCCAGCCGAGGCAGAGGCAGAGGCAGAGGCGGTGGAGCGTCTATGAGCTTTCGGTTTTTAGTCTTATCAAAGACGTTTCCCACCGGGTTTCAGGAATGATGAGATCGTAACTGAAGAATCGTTCGATACTTCCTCGTATCAAAGAAATTTTCCAAGTTATGTCGTTATCACCATCTTAAAGATCGTTTATTGCAGTTTAATATTATTTTAGGGAGATCTTTTAACTTAATTACGAATTACGTATTTAGAAGATGGGAATTATGATTGTAAAGCTGTATAAGATATCAGAAATCTTTCAAGAACTAGGTTTATGTTTTATTAGAAAAGCTTTACTATAGAAGTGCGTTCGAAAAAGGTGAAACATCTTGAATTTTTGGAAGACTTCCAAGGAAGATTCCCAAAGAAGATTCACAAAAGGAAGATTCTCAAAGGAAGATTTCCAAAGAAAGATCCCCAAAAGGAGATTCCCAGAGGAAGATTCCCAATGGAAAACTTCCAAGGAAGTTTCCCAAAAAAAGACTTTTAAAGAAGATTCCCAAAAAGAAGATTTCCAAAGAAAGACTTCTGAGGGATACTTCCAAAATAAATTTCCAAAAGGAAGATTCCCAAAAGAAAGATTCCCAAATGAAGATTTCCAAGGAAGATTTCTAAGAAAGGTTCCCAAAGGAAGATTTCCAATAGAAGACTTCCCAGGAAGACATCCAAAGAAAAATTCCTAAAGAAAGATTCCCAAGAAAGGCATCCATAGGAAGATTCCTAAAGGAAGATTTCCAAAGGAAGATTTCCAAAGGAAGACTTCCAAGGTAGATTTCAGTAATTAAAAAAAAACACCAGCTGAGTGTTTTTCCCTACGCCGGCGTCGCTGTCGCTGCCATGCGTTCGTCGTTCGCTTAGACCGTTAGAATGAGCGGCGATCTGGCGGAGATCAAGAGCCGAAAAGTGCCGAAGAGAGTGCACCCGAATACACGAGCACAACCCGAAGTCCGTATCCGAGCGACTTCGGGCTTAACTTCGTGACAATTCGCTGTAATTGACGATGGTTTTTTGACAGTTAATTGGCTCATTAACTGTTCACGAAATGCCGCGGGCAACGGGTCGTATGAGCGACGTGAACGCGAGAAGGAAATTATTCATGATGATCTTGGCCCTTTTTGCGTCATAGGTTATTCGGTTTTTTGTTCTCCTTTTTTTTGCCAACTTCAAATGGTTATAAGATGGTTACAAAAAACCCACTCTAGTTCCTATAAGATAATAGGTTCTATAGGATTTATAACGATTTTTTTTTTTAAATTTTAAGTGAGTTATAAAATTAACCAGAACGTTGGGGACTTCGAATAGATAATAAGTTATTATTGTGTAAATATATAATTAGAAAAGAAACTGAGAGAGTTTTCTTAATAAATCAACATTATATGGGGCAACGGGGCGTATGATTGATGTGAACTCATGATTTGAAGAGCGCATTAGACATGATTTACGCTCACTTAAATATTTTTAAATTTAATATTTACTACAACTTATATTTCTTTGCTTAACAATCTCTCCCGCGGCACGAATTCGATGTTAGAAATATCCATTAGTCGCTGATTTACAGCCAATAGCTGAGGCACTCTTAACTGAGCTTCTCTAGTTCCCATTACTGTCACTTTGGTACTCATTAAACAGATTCAGGGAATATATAGATCGGGGAAAGATCGAGAGATTTTCGGTTGCACGTACACCATTCGATAAGATTTACGAACTTGTCACATCACGTTTTTTATTGTCCAATACCCAGATTAATCGCTGTTGGTAATACAAAAAATAAATAATTATTTTTAAAGGTACATCTAATCAAAGATCGTACAGGCTTTAATTGACAATTATTTTTGGAGCGATGCCGGGGGCTCGTGACCAATCTTGACTGGGTTTTCGCACAAAGAGAGGTGAGATTAGGTATTTGATTATTTTCTACACGGAATAAAAGTGTTCAAGGTAATGGAGGTGAAAATATATATTTCCTTGAAGATATTCGTTATGAAACAAAGGCAATAAATTTCCAGTTTACTTTTTACTTTCCTTTTTTGTTCGTTTGAGTATTAAGGTTATCAACCCAAATCTCTTTAAAATTATGAAGTAATTGTGTTGAAGAATTAACCATTTAAGCTTAAAATAGATTACTAAACAAAAAAATATATATAAATAGGCAATAAGACCAATGGTTGCGACACTGGCAAACGTTGACCTGAGGGTAAATCCAACGAAAAAAGAGGCCAGCAAACATGGAAAGTGTTTTAAACTTTGGCACTCCATTGTGACGCACACTCTCCATCTATGTGGACACTTTTTTTGTAGCTTTTTGTGCTTTTATACCCGATACCCATGGGGTGCTAGGGTATTATAAATTAATGTCAATGGAAAAAGTATTATTTATTATATGTATATTTAGTCTTGTCCGTCCGTATAAACACCGCACTTTTATAGTGCTTAAAAATGTACTTCCTCGAATCTGTATAGAATATAGATATGCTAAAAAAGTTTGTATGGACGCTTTCTGAAAATTTGAGAAAATCGAATGATAAACATGGGAGTTATTGGACATTAAAGTTCCAACCTTCTATCCTGCTCGCACTCATCTTAGTCGCACCATGAACTCTAAAAGCTTTGAGTACCGGGTACCCCATAGTCGAGCACACTCACTGTCAGCTTTCTTACTTGTTTTCTTTTTCGTGTGTAATGCAGCAATGAAAAAACTATCCAGCATCTGTACTTGATTTTATTTGGATTTCGTTTCGTTTTATTTTATTTGTCATTTTGGTGTTATCTTTTTTTTTATTATTATTATTATTATTTATTTTTTCCTTTTTTATAGACAAAAACTGGTTTTCCGCACCCGGATGAAATGTGCGAGAGAGTCCAAGTCCAAGTCAAAGAGCCGAAAAAAAAATACAACCAACGCCGTCGAAACATCTGGCGTGGAATCTCGATTGGAGGCCCCGGGGCTTTAATTAAGATTTGAATTCGGCTGAGAATTGAATTCGCTTGGCTTTCAGGATGTTGTGAAGAGCCCAAGCCAGATCTGAATGGATGGATGACCGCATGAATGAACCGCATTTACAAATAGTTTTGATTATAAGCCCTAACGTCAACAAATTGTCGGGGAAATAAAAATAAACACAAGAGAAGAAGGTACGCCGCGTGGTTGTTAACTGATTTTGATTTTGGGAGCAAACGAACACCATTTGCGTATTTGGGACATCATAACTTGGCAATTGACTTTCTGATCATATTTTTTTCTTTCTAGCTTTTTATAGAAAGGTGACTCTGGCAATTTGGAATCTTCACAAAATGATCAAGTGCTAGGTCATGTTCACTCTAGATTTATAAGATTGTTAACTCAATTTAAATATGTAAAATATTACGTATCCCAGAAAGAATAACTAAACGTTTAAAATAAAGATGAATGAATAATTATTCATTAGGCAGTCAGAGCTTTCTCAATAGCGAACATGTTAATCGTTGCTTATTAGCCATATCGTTATCTCAAGCTGTTTTAAAATTGCTTTATGAAAATATTGGTTCGAACTAGATTTGTTTAATCGGCTTCTGCTCTAAATCTAGTAAAAACAAACAAAAAACTTTATAAAAATATTGGTTTCAACTAGTTTTTAGGTTGGCTGTTGATTTTTTTTATCGCTTCAAACATTGTTTTCGCAAAAAACTTGACTTTTATAATAAAGATAATATTAATCACGTGTTAGAAATGCATTTTTGTGAGTAAGAAATATAAACAAAGTGGCTAGATATGAGGAATAATAATAGTTAACATTTTCTGTAAAGCTACACTAAATAACTATTTAACTCTGCAACTTGGCCGCTTTTGTGCGATTTTTACATTATATAAGTATTCTGTGTGTGCCAGCAGAGGTTGGGCAAAGAAATTAGCTTACTTTCTAGTCAGGGCTGTGGGCACCACTGCTTTAGAATAATAGAGAGGTATCTTTGGGAATTCCCCCTATGTCATAAATCGTATCTAATTTAATATATTTCTTTTCTTTTCAGAGTTTTAATTAAAATTCTTCGAAGAAAATGCCCATTATCCAATTACTTTTTTACCTAAATTACACATTTTATTTGGCATTTCTATTCCCTAAATTATCTGATTGATGGACATCTTAATGTTTCACGAACAAACTTTAAGATGGAGCTGCAAAAACTCCCCCGTGCGGGGAATTCCTGCCAAAAGACATCCATTGTACGGAAACAGGGACAATAAAATGCAAATAGGGAAGTACAATATCGATCGCCTGAGAATAAAAAACAATAAAAATAAATGCAAACAACGTGACAAAAGATACATTTACCGCTTATCAGGTCATTTACATAGTTGAACATCGTTGAGCTCCCTCGCTTGTTGTCTTTTTGTGTTTTGTTTGCTTTGTAATTTTCGTTGTTTTAGTTTTTTTTTCGAGTAAATTACTTAAATGAAAACTGCTTGCGGTGTTTCGATTGACAATTGATGAACTACCGTTCGCGGCAGGGAAGTTTCGGTTTTGTTTTTGCCTTTGGGTCGGCGGGGGATTTATTCGTTCAATCAAATTGCCTGCCGGATAATTACGATCAACTGTCGCTGATGCCGGCTGGCTGGCTGACTGATCGCCGATTGTTTCGTCAGTAAATTGCTGGCGTCGGCCCCCTTTTCCCGCTTGAAAAAAAAAAAACCCACCCAATTTCACCCCATCATCATCACACCCCCCAACATCATTCCCGCAGAAATTACAAGTCCATGCTTAGCTGCACTGAGGGAAATGTATACATTCTAAATAAATAAGGTTATAATTCTTAGCACGGAACATTGCTAGTAATTAATATTTAATCAGTAATCTGATAAGAATAAGCTAAATGTCATCGTGAGTCTTAAGTTTACCTCTTTTCCTGGAGTGAATTAAGTTTATTAATATGTTATGGTCTAAAACCCTTTTTCCCTAAATACCAATAAATAAATTTAAAAGATTGAAATACCGATTTGTAATTTGCTTTTTTACAAGCTTCATGGAAGTAAAATTTAATATATAAAATTACATTTTTCGGAATAATGATTATGTTAGTATTTATTTTTTTTGCTATATAATCCAAGCTCCCTTCCCTTAATATCGATAAATTCTTAAATATCGATCAATAATAGCTGTTTGACGAATTTCATGGTGCTACAATATGGGAAATATCCAAAACCTATTTTTTGAAAGAACATTCTTTTGGGATAAAATTATTTTCCACTATAATCCGAGCTCTTCTAGATAATAATCGATAAATAAAATGATAAACATAGAAATATTGATAATTAAAACGAAAAAGACTAAGTTATCGATACATAAAATGTAAGAGACTAAAATATTGATACAGTAATAGCTTTTTTATGAATTTCATGAAAGTAAAATATGACATTTTATAAGAATAACTCTATAATACATTTTTCCGCCGATATTTACGCTTATTTTTAAGATCAATACTTAAAATATTTACTCAATATTTAAAAGAAAAAAGGTATAGTTATAAAGTCAATAAAAATTACTTTTGGATAATTTTTTTGGTGATATGTTTTCCTCTTTTCAGTTAAATTAATATTTAAAGAAAATTCAATTAAAAAGTAACTTTGATCACAGCATTTTGTTCTCAGTGTGGGGAAACCTTCAACTTGAACTAGGGACCGAGAGAGACGAGACTCGTTTCAGTTTTGAGTTTGGCACGCGATTGAAATGAAATTAGCAGCTGCAAATTGCAACATGAATTATTGCGCCGAGGGCCCTTGGCCTTGGATCCCTGCCCGCCGTAGCACCAGCGTCACCTAAATACTAACCAATTATACAGATGTAATGGGCTTTAATTGTGCTAAGAGGGAAATTCGCGGCTCGTTGAATTACTGAACCCATACCCATTGGCAGCTGGCAGAATCAGAAGAGAAGAATATGCAATTAATATGCCAGCAGACAGCTGGGACGGGGGCGTACGTCACACTATCTTATCGCACAAGATGTGCATAGTAATTGCATACGAGTATGAGTACTCGTACGATTACGTTATTCCGAAAGAGTCTGAACAATAAGAAACCGAAACTGGAAAAACGTGCATATCTCTCGGTGGGAGATACTCAGATACAGAGATATATTCAGATAGGAAACAGACACGCAATTGATGTCTCCACATGAGTCATCGCGGTGAAGACCCATTCCGTTTAGGAATATACCCGGGAATCTCCGTGGATGTGATAACACGAAGCGGCTAAAAGATATCATAGTTGGGGAATTTACCCCAAAACCCAAAGGGGGAACAACTCAACAAGAGGATATTGAATGAAAGGTAACTTTTCTTACTTCCGAGTAAAGCGGGATCCGTTGAAACGGGAAGAACATCTCCCTGTGTTCTTAAAATATTTTTACTGGACTTACAATAGTAAGAATATGCTTTAAGTGGGAACTACATTCCGTGATTCAAGTCTATGCAATGTAAGGCCAAAACAACACTCGAAGGAAGCTATCAATATTTCTTCTACAAGTTCTTTGACTCCACCTGACCATGAGTCAATCACATAGGTATATATACCGATCTGATCAGGCCAGAATTGGGCGTCATTTAAGAGGCCAGATAATGGTTATCAATCGAGCCATCGGACCCGCACATAAGTACCGACCAATGACGTTAGCCTAAAGCCCAAAATCAGAAGACACGGGCCCCTTCCCGTTAACACTTGAGAGATAGTATCAATGGGGATTTTTGGGAATCCTATAACGACAGCGGAGATGCTCTATGAGTTTTTAGAAACTAAAAAGATGGAGCTATGTACATACCAAATTGCAAAACAATCGGATCATTGTTACCCTAACATAAAGTACTTAAGTTTCTCTCTGGAATACTCCCTGTACGCAGTAGCCGAAAGGTAGGCTAGGATATCTTGTGAGCTGCTTAAGGGGTTTATGTTTTTCCTACTTCTTTTGCCTTCCTTTGTTCGTCACGTGTTCTTAGCACATCGACCCGTTTTCCGGCATAAAGGGTATTCCCCTCAAAGGTGCGTAGACGGCAATCGCGATCAAGGGGTATTGACTACTACTGCCCTTGTACTACCTCCTGCTCTTACGACCATCATCATCCACTTCTCCAGGTCCGATTCCGTTTCTCGATTCCCAATCCTGCGCCATTATCAGTTGTCACGTAGCCCCGCTGAAATTATCTCTGTCATACAATTCACACAAACTTGATCTTGATGTGAAGTACCACAAGTGAAACCCAGAAACCCCGAAGAGCTCAAGGGGCAGAAGGAGGAACGGACATGGTCAAGACCTTGGAGTGGAGCCTGTATTTACACAGCGCGACGCGAATCTAATCGAAGGGGGACTTTAACCGGAGATCTATATTTTTAATTATAGAAATTTTGCGTGTTGAATCTCGGAAATCAAAGCCAGAATCGGAGTTACCAAGGGTTTCGAATAATTAAACAATGGCTTATACATTTTGTTTTACATGAGCCTTAGATTGGTTCCTAAAATAATTATTACTAACTTTGTATTAATTATCTCTGAGGCTTATCATTAAAGATCCTTTTGTAGTTCAATAAATTACCAAGTAAATAAGAATCTTAAACTATAAATCTAAATAAATCATAACTCCTTAATATTTCTGACATTCCAACCCGGAATCCTAACCAGAAGCAGCCCCTGCGATACGATTCGTATCACGTCGATTGCATTTTTAGTGTTTCTCAGGTGTTCTTTTAGTTTTATTTATTTTTCATTTTGGGTTTGAGCAATTTATCAACGGGTTTAATCATTCCAGCGGCGACGCTTTTCTGATTTCGATTTTGGTCTTTTGAAGAGTCGAGACAAAAGCCAACGACACGCGTCATTTGCCTTGATTAGTATGTACGGTTCGATTCCCACTCACAGATACAGATACGGATACAGATACACAGATACACAGAGGGAAATGTTCAAGAAAATAATAAAGTATATTTTTTAAAGAACATAATTCCCTTATAAACATATATGGTAAACTGCCCATAAATTAAAGAGAAATCATACTAAAAACAAGAGTTAAGTTGTCTGATAGTTATTCAAGTTTTTAAAATAAAGTTTTTAAAGTAAAATATAATTTAAATAAATTGAATATTATTTCAAGAAACTATGTTATTTTCTCCAACACTTTCTTCCCAGTGTACAGATACACCCCATCAATAGATACGGCTACGTGTGCTCGACGCTTTTATGTAATGTTTTAGTTTGGCGATTTGATTTTTGGTTGATTTTATTTTTTTTTGGGTGGCTTGGCTTTTGGCCTTGCCCCTGACCTTGGTGTGAACCCTACAATAATAACAATAATAATAGTACTACGTGGTCGTTGACAAGTTAGCGCCACTGTCTGTCACAGACATTTTTTATTGGTTCACCTCATTATCGCCCGCCCAGACAACACTTCCTCCTCACGAGCATTACAGCTTTTGGTTTTGGAGGGTCCCCCCTCATCGATAGCCAATCGAAAGTTTTTCAATAAAATTACACCTTCATTCACATGAAGGGGGCTCATTATCTACGAGAAATTCCCGCCGATAGGAGAGTCTTTTGCTTCTGCGATGATGTAAAAGGGAGCTTCCCAAAGGTAATAGGGAATTTTTGCAATTAAAAGTTTCACAAGAAGATGTAAGCATCAAATTTCATGTTAACAAAATAAGAAAACCCTCAGCTCTGTAGTATATTCTTTTATAAACTTATCTCACTGAGCTAACCAATCTTGACAGTGGCACTATTCTAATTTATTGCCCATCGTTACGAGCTATAAAATGTGTAAGGCTCCACCAACACTATTTCTGGGTAAATGGCTGCTGATAGGTTGTAAAGCGCAGATATTTATGGGCACTGGCACACACACGATAAAGTTTGTAGAAATTATTGTTTAGTACATTTTTCTTTAGATTATTGTTGCTGCTTTGGTTGTACATTGCAGGCAAAGCGTGAAAGATGGGACGAGGAAGATATAGAACGCCTATTTGCATAGAAGTTTACTTTAACAACAACCCCCAAGCAAAGACCTTTTAATAACAAGAAGCATAACGTCCATAGATTTGTATTGCAATATGCAAGCCATTTTTCTCCTGGCAACGATCTCTGCATCTCATAGATATGTATTTATAGGGCACAGCACACGCTTAGCAACATAAAGGCAACCTATCAAGGCAACAATTGTTTAGGGCCATAACTATAATACCCATTTCCGCTTCTGTTCTGCGAGTGGCCATAAATTCAATTCGATTTCCAGTTGATATGATCTATCCAAACGCATTTTGTCAAAATGTGTTTGGAATATTTGTTTATGGTCCGCGATAGAGGAGTTGACATCGCCATTTGATAATACGCAGTAGAACGATCGCGTTGAGGCAGGGAAGGGTTACTTTATGGTGTTTATGCCTCCCGGTTGACCTAATGGTGAATGAAAGGCCTTCCAAGAAGTATTACTCATTCGTCTGAAATCAGGCATTCGACGTGGTCTCAGTCATAATTGAAGATATTATCTGGAATCGCGTGGGTCTAGACTTATCCTTATCGCTGGCATTATGGGGAAACCTCTATATCAACGGCGAAAACAACAAACAATTCAAACGAATTGCGACGGAGCTTAATTATTTTACAATTCTCGCCTCGACTAAAGATGATCACCTTTTTTTTTTCTTTTGGAAAAGATAGAGATCTGATAACTCAATTCCCAGAGGGCGGCCGACCGTAAAATTCGTTCGGCAAGTCGAAAACAAAGGCGAGTAATAAAGGCCAATTGTAAATTTGATAAAATTTGATAAAATAACCTAATGACAGTGTCAACAAATTTGCGGATTGCTCAAGAAGCATTCTGTCAGCCCGCGAGAGCTCTAAAGTGATAAATAATACACAAAATAGTTGAGTGAATTATCAAGTTGGCTGGCGTAACAAATTATCATTTATTTTCTTTTTTTGAGCCTATAGATTACAAAAGTTCTGATCTGAAATTACACAAAGAAGGTGGTTTCAGAGTGAGACAACCAAAACTATTTTAATTCATTCTTTACGGAAATTAAGCACATAAATTGGGGTTTCACATAACATATTAGAGTTAATGACAGAGCTAGAGTTAATAATAACTACTTTTAAGGAGAATTAAAGAAAGAAAAATATGAAATATTAAATAATATACCAAGAACTGGAATCTAAAACGCTTTTCAAGTTCGTTTTTAAGCTTTAATTCAGCTTACTTGAATTTTTCAATGTCGTGTTTAGAATAAACTAGAAAATAATTCCAAATACCTGCTAAATTTTGACATATTCAGCCCCTTCGACTATAAAAATAAATAATACTTAGTTGAGAGACATTATAGTTCTCAAAATATTGCCTCCTTTTTTTCTAAAAAGAACAAATCAACAAACCATAAAGATGTTTGTAGAAACATCTTTTATGAAAGAATTCCTCAAATCAATCGCAATAAAATCGATCTGAGTCACACTGAGCACCAAGCAGGCGTCAGAACTGGATTATCATAAATGTCAACAATTATCTGGGCAAACATTTCGTAGAGAAGCAAACAAACAATTCTCTGTTCGTTTTCTCACCTTCTTTCCCACTCCCTCCTCTCTCTCTTTGGCTTCTCACACTCACTAATTCTCAAAATTTCCGATCGGCAATACAGAGACATACCTGGCTCGCTTGAACTATCGTCATCGCAGGTGTTCACGAGTCGGGCGTAGCCGCAGTATGAGCCACGCCCTCTTCCTCGCGGGAAATGCATGTCTCGGGATCTCGGGAGTTCTTCTCGCTTAATGCAGGTCAGCGGGATTACTTTGGAAAGTCAGCCACATCTCTATAGCTCTCCCAGAAATGATATCAAAACTAATTTATATATTTTCGTATTTATTCCCGCAACGGATTCTCAATGCCGACTAAGTTCTGACTGGCTGAGCAGCAGTTTCTTATTTGGTTGCTCCAGAAACGCGTTAGATCTAGAGGTCTCTATATAAACACATGTGTTATGGCCAAGTCTCAAAGTTCCGGATTGTTAAAGAGAGCAGAAACGTGAATTTGGTCGGATTTTTAGAAATTTAAAACTGGATACAAAATTTACATTCAGGCAAGTTTTGCAAGGTTTAAAAAGGAAGTTGTTCTTTCTATGAGTATGGATAATAACTATTAAAATCTAGGGGACCCGGTAAACTTAGTCTTGCTCTTCTTTAATGCCTTCGATAAACTCAGACAGACTTCCAACGATAGGCCTTATGATTTAATTATCGTTATCGATAAAGGCAAGTGTACCAGTGTACCGCTTGAATTGGAATGGAAGATCTTGGGATGAGGACAAACTCTCCTGTGAATTTTTCCCTTGATGATTCATCTTATATTATATTATAGATTAGATTATAGCTTTTAGTTTATATAATAAGCGATTGAATGCCAGTGCCAAAGCGTTCAATCCATCAATCGGGAATTACAACGGGAGCAAGACTATATTCGAGATGAGCTGGTCGACAGCTTCCAAGCGTTAATCGATTTAGCACTGGCATTCAATATGTCTAAAGCACACTTCCGCACATGAGCACGCAAATTACTTTGATCGGAACTAACGCTTCGTTGCGCATTTCATCGATAATTCAAGATCGAATATCGAAATCGTCCTACAATTTCTGTAAAAATATCGATAGACAAAAGCATCCCCTCTCTTTATCCTTTTATGGCATTTTCGAGTAGTGTTTAGCAACACTAGCTATCTTCCGAAACAGTTGCTTATCGATGCCTTCCGCTTGTTTTTGACAAGATCTTGTGTGAGTAATTTTTAAAATCTAGCGAATTATATTTAAGGAAAAAAAAACAAAGCTAAAAAACTATCCTATTCAAATGATTTTTATTTTTAAGTCCAGCTTATATTGTTATGAGCAAACACATTGGAATTATCTCTTGTGCGTGGGTAAGCTTTAAATTCCTTTTATTACAACTTTGTAGGTTCGAATTTAAGATTTCATTTAAAATTTTAGTTAGAGGTGGTCATGATGTTATTAAATATAGTTCGAGGTTAAGAAGTACGAGTGTAGTAGTGTTTTATTGGCTTTAGTGAGTGGTGGTAAAGAAGCGAACCCAATTAATTAATTTATTTCCCATAGTCAATTTGCAGGCGGATCCTAATTTCCAAAGAGTCGCCAAAGAAAACAAATGACGTTGTCTGTTAACTGGAAGCCAAAGATGAGGTGTTAATGCCAATATTGACTCGAGTGTTTACCACGCAGCATGCCTGCCACCACTGACGTCATAACGAGCGATTGAGTATCTAGAAAGCTCTCAACACCTACACACAAGCTGCCCACTACTGTCACCGAACGGACTCAATTTGAGCAGCCCCCGGATGCACAGACAAGGTCAGAACAACAGGACTAAGGGTTCTAAAGGTTCTACCTATTTAATATTGTGTGGCCAAGTAGCAAGCATATCTGCGAAAAATCATCACATTATGAAGTTGGCCCTAAATGAGTTATTAGGATAACATTTAATACACACATAATTTAAGAATGTAAACCAATATAATCCCAAATTTATTACATTTTGGCAGCCATGTACAGCTATTGCTATGGAAGCCACTGTACTGTGTGTGAGTGGGCGCGTGTAGGCCCTTGAGTGGCATGCTTTTGCGCCCTGCGGCTAAAAAGCACTCAAAGGGTAGACAGCAAAAGCAACAATAAATGAAAATCATTAAATGCTCATGCGCGCGGCACTCGAACAACCGTTATGTGCTGCTGCCTCAAAAAGAGAGGGAAAGGAGACGACGGGCAAAAGGGAATGAAAAGTGAGAGAGACAACATTAACCGCCAATGGCAATGAAAATGCAATTGCAACTCGGCATAAAAAAAGTTCGTAAACAATGCAGCGAACAAATTAACGATAACAATAAACTAAATGTTACTAGGTTAAGCTATTCCATTCACGATTCATTGAGCAAGTCATAACCGATAGAAGCTATCGGTTATGTTGCTCAATGCTCGAATGCTATTTGCTTGGATTGTATGTGTGTCCGTTTCACAGTCGCGGTCACCTCAACAGCTCATAAATTATTCGAACACTCTACAATTGAGTTGGAGCTTATTAAATTCTTACAACATAATCTATAAATTTAATCATTTAAAATCGCAGCCAGGGATTTACCAAATTTTAAAATTACCCAAATTGTTTATATTTGGGAAATTGGGATTCATTGAAGCTTAAATGTTAAGAAATGATGCAAATAACCAATATGAATCAGAGTTGTTTATTGTAAAGATTATTCGTAAATAAACTACACACAACTAAATTAGAACAATTAAAAAAACAAACAATAAATTAACCATCACTTTTAAGAACACTTACGACGTATTAATTTATTCAAATATGAACCATTTTTGTAATCATTGAATTAAACATAACTTTAAATTGGAAAAAAATGCCAAATTGCTGAACGCGAGTGTGGAAGATATGCAATCGATTAAACTCCGCATAAACAGCTGACAGCGCTGAACCGTTAAGCTTCATCATCTGGCAATGGCAATGAAAGTGCAACTGCAATTGCAAGTAGCGATTGCACAAACAAAAAATGAAAAAAAAAAAAAAACATTGCAACTGGCGTGTTTACACAAAATAAACAAATGGAAATAAGACAACAAAAGGCAGCAAAGTCAGTCAGTCAAGTTAAGTCGCGGGCCAACTCAAGCAAGAAGTTCCAACTATTTAGGTTAGGCAGTACATCGGTATGTGTGTGCACTGCTTGGCACTTTGGCCTTAAACTTTGCATTTTCAGGGTCACACCACAAGCCGAGCATAATGTAATTAATTGGTGTACGAGTAAAGCAAACAAAATTAATAATTAATATTAAATGAATTGCTGCGAATGTATTTAAATGCGGTCTTTAAATAGCGTGCAGCAAACTATGGGAACAAAACAATAAAAGATGTCAAAGCAAAGCGCACACAAATAAACTAATAATAAACTAAAATAAAACAATAGAATCGCAAAGAGAGAGATAGAGACACCTAGGAATGTATTAAAATTAGTTCCAATTTAAATACAATTTTACAGCGGTCGGTATGCAATTTACAATTTCAGAAATTAGATTTGCCATAGATTAAATAATACTTTAAAAATCAATATGTCAGAGAATTATATCGCAAGACATTTTTAAACTCTTATTAATACCGCAAATCTTAATAAAAGTAATATAAATTGGATCGATGTTTCTCTCGATTTTATTCCAATCTGTCTTTTAATTAGTGTGACCTTAAATAGTGTAGGTTAGTTTTGGAGGATAAGGTAATACTGTGAAAATGTCACATAAAATCCGAGGACGTGACTTGCAAATAAGCGCTCGTTCTATTTTAAGGTGCCAGAAAATAAAAGAAAACTTAAACAATATGGTGCAAGGGTAAGCGAGGAGTGACGGTTAAAATAAATTGGGAATAATACGAAAATAAGGCGGATTAAGGTATTACAAAAATAGCTTACGTATGGGCCTGCGGCGCATGCGGGTCTCATTTTTCTCGCCGCCACTGTTGGCGCCGCCACTGTTAATCGGCTGCATCTTGAGACTGACAACAACGAGTGGTATTTATTCGATTCGTGTGGCAAAGCAAATATGTGAAAAGAAATAGAAAAAGAACCAAAAGAAAGGAAAGAATTTAAGTAACACAAAATTTTCAAATTGAAGCAAAGCTATCTATAATTAAGTAAGTGTAACCACTTCATTTCGGTGTACTTTTGCATATTTCTATTAATAATTGCGATCCTAGGTATTGGTCTTTCTCAAAAGGTTTTTTCTGACTATTTGACATAATTACCAGAAAGTAAAATAAGATGTATTTCTTGGCATTAAATTAAATGCTTTATTAAAATAATTTCAGAATTGCACGGTTGGGCATGCCCAATTGGTGGTGCCAGCACTGTTTGCCGTTCACTTGTGTGCAGATAACAGCGCCGTTCGATTGAACCGGCTCGACGCTGACGTCGCTGTCGGAAACAAACAAACAAAAACAAATTTTGGCAAATAGATTTCTTGTTCTCTTCTTTCGGCTTTGTTCTTGCCCCTTTGTTTTGGGCTGCTGCTTCCTTCTAGTTTCTTCTTCTCGTTACCTTTCTCCCTTTTTTCTGCACAGACGCGACGAGCTCAATGTTCGAAGGCAACTGAAAGCAGCAAACGAAAATTATCTGCCGTCGACCGGCAAACAAAACAAAATCGCAGCAGCAGTAGCAACAAAAGGAATTTTCAGGCTGTTCTCATTTTCAAAAACGACTATTTCGCGTCTATTTCTTATTGGAGTCACGAGCCCAGCGTTGTCAATTTCCATAGAATTCTTTGGCAACAATTTATTATTTTTAAATATTTACTGCCAAACTCATGCACTGTCTTAAATTATATTTTTTCGTTCTATAAATATTGTCACCGTAGAGATCATTACATCCCATTCCAAATTACACTCTGATTCCTAATTGGAATTAAAAAAATTCACATTTTAGTGTTTATTAATTGCGATTCCTTATAACTAATTATATCAAGCGTTGCTTTCTCAAAGTGTATTTAAAATTTCGCGAAACGACGAGGTAGATTTTCAAGAATTTAACTTAACCGGACATTGAGAGAAGAGTGATCAGTTGCTGAATTGCCAGCATTGGAGGAAATGGATAATGGGAACCGCATTTCTTACTTTTATCACTTAAAGCGCTAAGCTGCGTTTGAGCGACACATGTCAAAACCGAGGAGTGAGCGAGATAGAGGAAACGGCGAACTTATCTGGAGACTGACTGAGTAGCTCACTCCGAAGAAAGATAAGATAAGGCGGGAGAACAGGATAGTTGTATAAGCGATATTGATAAGGGGGCTCTCAATATATTGGTCGGATTTAATCAATTAATTTCTTGCGAAAACAGAAGTTGCCTTAGGCACTTGGCAACTCTGAAAGTTCGAAGGTCGCCGACGATGAGACGACTTTGCGAAAATGCTCGAATAACCCATGACATTGACCTCAACACCTGGCAGCCGGCGATAAAGCATTTCTGCACCCACAAAAAGCCCAAGTCGAACCTACGAATTTATGTCAGTAAAAACTTGACCCAGTTAATAAAAAAAAAGACGTAGAATTCGAGAAAGGAGACGAACATTTCATTCAAGAGTGTGGGAAAGAGATGCGGTGTAAACAAATCAAACGGGGGAATGGGACAGAGCGACACGCGTTCAACAAACTTGATTAACTGTTTATCGATTCGCACACACACGCGAGGGAGCAAGCGAGCAGGAGAGATACAGGAGGGGGAAACACGTGCTTTGTCTCTCCTATTGATTTTTACCCGCAGCGCGAGGGAGACAGCATGGAAATAACTGCACTTTGTCGCACCGCTCCTTCTGGCTCTTTCTAATTTCATAACGGGACGAAAGACCAGGACTGAGTTCCTTGTCCTTGTATCAGCCACGTGTTGTTGTTATTGTTGTTAATGAGCGATTCGAGTCGGTTAAATTATTTGTTTATTATCAGTGACTGTTCGGTTATGTTTTGATTTGATTTGACAAAAAGGAACCATCAATGAACATAAAAAAAAAGACGGATAGTATTGCCGCTGAGAGATGGAAGATAATGGAGAGTAGAGTGGATGAAACACCGAGAGAAATAAAACACTCACAAGATAACCAATAACGACAATTAACAATTGGAATTGGAAACGAAAAACGGGAAAAACAATAGACACACTCACACACAGCCACTCACATCTCTTCCAGACAACTTTAGTCGCGGTAACAGCGCGAACTTGAAGTTTACTCCTGGCTTCATTGACTTGCAATTTCAAACTGAACCCGAACTGAACCAAAGCCCAGCGGACTGACAACAACAACGCGTGGAAAGCGCGGCGTCGGCATTTTCCACCCCCTAAGATGACCCAGCAACAAGAACAACAACAGCAAAACAAGAATGCCGAAAAAAAAAAAAAGTCTGGCGCTTTCAGGGATGGCACAGAACAGATGCTCCGCCAATCGGCGAAATCGATAGCACCGATAGGCGATTTCCTTGGGCGTTAAGAAAGTTCCGTATTTGAATTTAAAAACTCCTTGCAATATATTTCTTAACCAATGCTAACCTTATTTCTCATAAGGTTTTCAGGATAAAATTGATCAAATTATTTGTATTTAAGGTTCTTGTTCAGTGCGTAATTTAATTTAATTTAATTTAAATTTTAAAACAAAGTAATATATTTAAATATATTTACCTACATTTACCTATATAAATGATATGTTAGTAATTGTTTAATAAATCGCCTATTTTTGCTGCAACTGTGTGTATTTTAGTAAAATTAGCTTGTATTTTTAGATACAAATTCAATTTTCTAAATTAGTTAAGGAAGAGTACCTACCTATCGGTTCTCTCCAGCGAAATTTTCAAACTCCCGCTAGTTCCTATTCCAGATTCCCGTGCGTGTATCGATAATTTTGCAAGTGATCATCGACCCCACTCTATTCTTCGGCTAGCGGTGCTCGGCGCAGATTACAAAGCTTATTATTTATTCAGGAAGTGCAAGTGCGAATGCAAGTGCGATAGCGATAGCGCGGTGAAAAAAGGAAGAAGGAAAAAATAACACCCACAGCCCTTATGAATCGTTTCGTTTTTTTTTATTTTTAAAATTTTCGTTGTAAATTTTTTTTTACGCGATCACTGTGTGCCGGGAAACCGCCGAAGTAAAGTTAAATTTGCGCCTGTGACCTCTAATATATTTAATTAGTCCCTGTGTATTACCCTCTTCGCTTCTGTAAGTTTTTACGGTGAGTTTAAGTGCAATAAGTGTGTGTATGTATGTGTAAATGCGTACTTGATTTTCTCTACCTGAGTGTTATTTCTTCCTCCGTTTTGATTCTGCTTTAACTTTGCCGCCATGTTGATCTTGCGCTCGACTATGGCCATCCCACTCTAACCTTAGGTTGTTGCCACCGGAATAATTGGAATTGGAATGGTTCCTAGACAAGTATTTTCTGTTAAATTTGCTATGTTACATCAAATACATTCTGCAGTCGTGCCAAGTCCATGAATACATACATACATATGTATGTACATACAAATATCGAAATAAAAGGCGCCCATTTACACATTTTTTTCCACGCACCTGATCGAGTGTACATACATATGTGTGCATGCTTGTATGTATAAGCAAAAGGTTAATAACCGTTACTTGATAATGACAAAATTTTGAGGTTACAGTTAAAATGTTATATCTCAACCGTGTATTTTCCCACGAAAGTTTCGAGAGATTTCTTGATATTGATATTATTCTTTTAGATGTATTACCTTATATAAAAAACAAATCCAGCTCTTAAAGTTCCTGCAATCTCTTTTTTCATAAGAAATGATGCTATTTTATGAATTCCCGAGTAACCTAATTAAATTTTATTTTCAGAAGTTCCGCCATGGCCATGATGCAGTTGCAGCGCCCGATTACATCCGGGAGCCGACAGGCCCCGGATCCGTACGATCAGTATTTGGAGAGTCGCTGTCTTTACCGGAAGCATACGGCCCGAGACGCCTCCAGCTTGTTCCGGGCGATCGCCGAGCAGATGTACGACACTCAAATGCTGCACTACGAGGTCCGGCTGGAGTGTGTTCGATTCATGACCCAAAAACGACGCATCTTTGAAAAGGTTAGTGACTGGATCCGGAATGATGTTAAAAATGTCTTTGAGATCAGAAATTTTAAGGAAATATGTAATGGTTTTATATTTAAGAAACTCAACAAGAGTTTCTTTTGTAACTCTTTTATGTTGTCCTTACTGATTGTTTTTTATAATATAATATAAGCCAGCGTGGCCCACGGCCCCGACTGTCGAGTCTATAAATTTCTCTGCCCAGCCTCTGCCGGCATACCCAAAATGTGTTGATAAATTGTAAATGAATAACTAAATTCAGCCTTTTTAAGCGTTAAATAGTTGTTTTTTTAGTCATAGCCTTTTGTTATATAATTATATTATAATAGCACTTTTTTTTCTGATTTTTTTCTGATTTTATATATTTAATTTAATTCATATTCTGTAAAGGACATCCAAGGCGACTTTGATAGCTACATTTTAGACATGTCTAAGCCCAAGACATATGGAACCATGACAGAACTGCGCGCCATGTGCTGCATGTATCGGTAAATATATATTACAAAAATCTATAGCAAAAACAATTAAAACCCCTTTTGTATTTCTCTGTCTATTACTACTTTCAGGCGCAATGTGATCCTGTTTGAGCCTTACAACATGGGCACTAGCGTCACCTTTAATCGTCGCTATACCGACCATTTCCGGGTCTTTTACAACAACGAGAACCACTTTGATTCCGTCTACAAGGTGGAATACATTGAAACGGCTGCCATTTGCCAGTGTAAGTGTTTAGGAATAATCATATGGTTGTTAATAAATTGTTATAATCTATTAAACTCCAGCGATCGCCTTCAAGTTGCTCTACAAGATGCTGTTCAAGCAGCCCGACGTGAACTTTGCCGTGGAGAGCATGTTGCATCCGCATACCTTCGAGTGGGATGCGTTCGACCAGGAGTTCGATAGCAAGGGCTACATGCTTCGCCTGCGCTGCTCCGATGGCCGCGTGTTCCAGCTGGATCTGCCGGAGCACACCAACTGCATTCTGGAGAACTACAAGTTGTGCAATTTCCACAACATCGTAGGAAGCCAGAACCATAATAATAATAGCCGGAAGGTGGGAGGAGGCCGGCGGGATTCCAAGTCGCAGCCGGATCATGACTCCACCGGGAATGAGGCGAGCGATATTATGCACATGTGTCCCAATAGATTGGTGTCCTGTGTGCGCCAGTTGCTGGATGATGGTGAGTATTTCATTGATGAGGGTTAGTATCAAATTGAATCCTTTATGATCCCCTTTACAGGCATCACACCCTTCCCTTACAAGGTGGCCAAGTCCCTGGATCCCTTCATGTATCGGAATATTGAGTTTGATTGCTGGAACGACATCCGCAAGGAGGCCAAGCGCTACAACGCCTATGCCAATGACTACAACTTCAAGGTAGGATCGGGACTCCATATAGACTCTATTTCATGTTATTTTCACTCATCCACTCACACCGCACACACTCCATCTTTGGTCCAATTTCTTTCGTTTATCTTTCATCCTCGCCCTTCTCTCGGGTTCCTTGTGTTTGTTTGTTTGCTTTGCAGGTAGGCGCCAAGTGCCGGGTGGAAATGGAGCACGAGTGGGAGCTGAACACGTGCCACATCCAACAGATCTTCCAAGACAAGACCCACTGCGTGGTCTTTGTGGAGAAGATTGGCAAGAAGCTATTGGTACCGCTTTTCTTACCTTCCAACCTACCCCCTGATTTCTTTGTGTTTTGTTAGCCTTTAACTCATACATTTATGGAACCCTCTAATCCTTGCAACTCTCTTTTGGCGTGCAGGTTCCCTACGAGTCGCTGCATCCCATGCCGCCCGACGAGTTCCGTCCGTGGACGCTGCCCTATCGCTATCAGCAGCGCCAGGTGCACCATCATCATCATCATCATCGCATGCAGATGCAGAAGTTTGTGGGCAAGCCCAACAAGATGCCCAAGTGGAAGAAGACCAAGCTCTTCGAGATGGGCCAGTACTTTGAGTCCACCAAGTGTGACCTAGTGCCCATGCAGGGCTACTTGCCGCTGGAGTATCGCGAGGTGGTCCAGGATGAGGAGCACCGAGAGCCAAACCAGCAGGATCTGGGCGTGGATCAGGAGCAGAAAGAGCGGGTTACCCAGAAGCCACGCCAGCAGCAACAGCAGCGCTCGAAGGCGCCCCGCCAGAGCGCCAATGCTCCCAGCCATAGCCAGGAGTCTGTGGCTTCTGCTGCTGCTCCGCCGCCGCCACCCACTCACTTTATGAACTATTTACCTATTTTGGCCGCGGGTCATCCGGGTGATCAGCCGCCTCCGCCGTGGCCCGCCTCGCCGTTGGCCATTGCCGAGGAGTTCCAGTATCCGCTTCCGCCGCCACCGCCACCAGCCGACGGATGCGTCTATATGCCCTTCAGCGGCTACGGTCCACCGCCACCGGGCGCCTTGTCCCTGGCCGGACCGCATCCCTTCATGGCGCCATCCCATCCCGCCCAGGCGGCTGGCGGAGAGCCGCGTCGTTCCCTGCACATGAACGGCGAAGATCTGCCCGCCGATGTGGGCACCTTGCGCTACTTTTACAACATTGGCGTGGACATGCATCTGCGGATGTCGTCGCATCCCGCCTCGCCCGAGGAGATGGCCATGGTGCCGGCATATCATCAACATAACAACACGGACCAACAGTCCTTGCGAAGCGCTGGAGGGGATCATCATCAGGCTGGGGTGGAGGCCACACCGCCGCCTTCGCCGGAGGCAGGCACCGCCTCGGATCAACAGCCGCCGCTCCTGGAGAAGGGCTACGCGAAGCGTCACTCGAATCCGAGCAAGGCTCGGGGCAAGCGTCCTGAGCAGTTGCACGACCTGAAGGATCCTCTGGCGCATGCAGCTCTCCTGCCCACGCCCACGCCCTCGCCCAGCACGAACGGCAGTCAGTTTAGTTTCTACAGCACGCCGCCGCCGCCGCATCATCTGATGTCGCCGCCCAGGATGCTGCAGCAGCCGCAACCGCCGCCGCCACCGATCTTCTTTCACAAGGCGGCGGGACCGGGAATGCCGCCGCAACTCGCAGGAGCAGCCCCTGGCGGACAGGTGAGGGTTTGCTACTTAGATAAAGTCCATTGTCCTCGTCCTTGTGTACTAAGTCTAGAAATTCTCGTTTACTTGTATTTGTTTATCTTGGGACTTAAAGAAGAAGCGCAACATGAGACGCGGCAGATTCGTGCTAAAACTATCTGGCAAGGGAAATAAAAATTAAATCGAGAGGTGAAACGGCGAGGTTTTCGTATTATATACGTTTTATGTTTATTTGAAGCTAACAAAGCATGCTTAGAATAAGTTGGAGTAGAGTTGGTTGGTGTATTTATTTGTTAATTACCCTTAACCATTAATAACAAGTAGCTGCTATTGGTTTTTTATGTTTTTACCTAAAACTAATAGCTCTGTTCCACTGCAACATTCTGCTACATTCTCGAGGATGGTCAATTCTCTTACAAGGGGTCTCCCATAAGGGGAGGATGGTCCATCCAAAATGGATGGACCATTCTTCTCCAAGATTTCTATACATACTAAAAAAAATACCGAAAAATATCGATTCTTAAGCGATATTTCGTAAGTTCCTTCCCTAACCCTTCTCTAATTTCTTATTGTTCTTGAAATTATAAATATTTTTGATGAAAATATGAATGAAAACTACATCCAGCGCAGCATTTCGTGGTCGCCACTGTGGTAGGAAATCTTCAAATGTAGATGAAGCAGTGGAATCAATTACATTCAATTTGTAAAAATATTTTAGAGTGGAATGAGACTATAACTTATATATCTACGTTTACGGATTTTCTTCTGCTTTCAATGAGCATTTATGCTTTAATTATGCTTTATTTGACGCTTAAAATGTGCTTAAAAGCATGCTTGCTTTTCTTGCTTTCCTATAGCTTTTTATTTAAATTCAAGAGACTTTGTTAAATATTTATTAACATATTTAATTTATTTAAAATATTCCCTGCTACCCTTAGAACCCCTATGCCTGGGCCATGCCACCTCCCACGCTGGTGGCCCCCTACGAGATGATCAGCAATTTTCCCATCGAGCAGACGGCACAGCCGCCTCCACCGCAACAACAATCGCAGCAACAGGTGCAGTCGTCGCCGCCCCTGCCCACGCCCCCCGCCCAAGCCCAGCCAGCAGCCGTCTATGCTGCAGCCCGTCATCACTAAGGAGGGGGGAAAAAAAAACGAAAATTACGGAAAATACGGATCAAATCGGAGAGAGGCGTACATACTATATACTATATGCTATAAGCTACAGCGGAGTGCATTTCAATTCCATCGAAACGACTTTTTAAACACTTCATATCACCTTTTTAGAATTTGTCGTCAACTTTTAAAAGCCACTTTCACTTAACAATTGCACACTCTTTATATACACACACACAACAACTTCGGTAAAAAACAACAAATGATTGCATAATTTAACGCAAATGTCAACACACTTAACTTCATTTTAAATTTGTAATTTAAAGCCATTTTTATGCGATTTTATTAACACTTGTTATTCACCACAAAATCGATCGAAAGCAAATCTAAACGGCAAAAAGCAAGTAACAAAACCTATTTATATGATTTATTTAACAACTATTAACTAAAAAACGTACTTTATATATACTCTTATGTGCATACACAACTATATACTCCTTAACGCTGTTCAGCCAGAAACTCAATCGTGTAACTTGTAGCCGAAAATTAACTATAAATAAAACAAGATTCCAAGCGTAACGCAAAGACAAAGCTCACGAGTGACTCGAGTCTTTTTGGGCACGTTGTGCTCTGGAAATGGCTGGTATTCTCTGAATTTATTTACAATTTCAGGTAGCTTTCTTCGGATTTTATACATATATTCCCATTGCAGACACAAGGACACAAATATAAATAAATTGAGCTAGAACTCTGCTTGTCCAGACGGAGGTCGGGTTTAGGTTAATACATATATTCATTAATAAAAAAATTAAATAAAAATAAATATTTAATAGTCGCTTTTGGTTTTTTAAGTGCTTTATTTTCCAGATATATCTCTTTTAAAATTAATCATTAAAGACCCATCGAGCTTCAGGTCACTGTAGTTTAATGATAAAGTCCAGAGTGATAATAAAGCACAGATTAAATAACTTATTAAAATAATAATGAACTGTATATACCCACCAAATAGAATGGTAATAGCTTTATCTATATAGGATTCCAGTTAAACATTATTGAAAACAAATATTTCATGATTCATTAATAAAACAAATATAATATTTGGATTAAGGAAGCTTTGGACTTTTAGCAAAGAGCTTTTATAATCTGTTCTGATATCTGATATTACACGTATTAAAGAGTTACATTTTAAGAGTGCTATGTGGTTTTTCCATCTCTTCTATAGTTCTATAAAATGTAATATTGTAGAGAAGCAAAAAAATATATACAGTTTGTCAAGTAATTCTTTGCAAAAAGAAAAATTTTCTATGATTTTATTTTAAGTTTAAAAACATTAAAATTTTAAACTTATTTTTTATAATACATAAAAAAGTCCATAGATAATTTGTTGTTTTGTATTACTTGAAAACCTGAATGTATATAAATAAGATAAACAAATTATGTAGCAATTGATTTTTGTTGATTATTTATGCCGAAAAAACTCAAGAAGAAGATTGTCCATTTTATCTCTCGAGAATTGCTAGGATTATCTGGATTAACGACTGGAACGCCTGGGTGCTTATTTCCGCCGTTCTTCTATAGGAGGGCTATGTGAATAAATAAATACAAAATATTAAACAATACCAATTAAACAGAAAATATTAAAATTAAGAACAACTTTTTAAACTTTAACCATGTTTATTACACAGGGTATCACAGAAATCTGTAGAGATTTTAAGGTTTCTTATAAGTGTAGTGAAAATGGTTATTATTATGAAAAGAAAAGCATATTACAAACAAATGGAAACAAAATTATTTTAAAATAATGTACTGGACATTACAATTTACATATTCTTTGAATGTCAATAAATTTCTAGAGATTTTAAGATGGCTTCTTTCAAGGTGGCTTTTTTAATATTTCAGAGTCTGTAATTAGTATTTTTTAAAATAGCTTGTAAACTCTAGTTTAAAAATCGGTTTACTAATAGATTTACCTAATTCTCCTAGGCATGATTTTCAAATCTCTTCAAAAGCAAAAACAAGCCGTCTCTGTGACATATCGGATGGGACTCGGCTAGAGGTGGTTTCTATGATACCCTGGAAATATTATGTTTGAGTACTAATCAGATGAATAAAGTCTACACATAAATAGTTACTGATATTTGGTAATAATACAATTACAAGATTTGAAAATGGATAAACAAATTTGATTAAAGTTAACTAAACATGGCACTGATTAACTACGGATTTTTATAGATATAATATTATACTTACTTGCCCGAAACAAAAGGCAAGCAGTGCCAGGAATAAAACCATCATCAGGAACCAATCTTGTCCCATATTGCCCATTTATTGTTATTGGTTTTATAACGTCTTCTTAACGTGCCCAAAAACTTTGAACTTGGAAGCGATTCTCTTTGTTCGTTGGCTTATTAATTCTGTTTACTTGGGTGTTATTTTTGAATGCTCCCAATTTATTTCTGCTTACAGACTGAAAATTCATCGCGAAAGTGTCGCATTTTTATGCTGATTTTTCAAACTGCCAAATGGGCGGCCACCGGCGACCTACATTTACATTCCGATACTGCGGCAGTTCCACCTGTCCACATCCGATCGCCGCCTCAGCCCTCCAATTATTAACAGCATTGTCATCATCATTTATTATTGGCAGTTCGCAGTTGCGTGAATTCTTATTGGCAAGGGGTTGCCTTTCTAACAATGGGAAGGACACTCGAGTTGGGCGCTAGACAGCTAGCACTTGATAATAGCACCTGTGATTACTTGCGACACTTAGCGGGAAGCTGAGCTCCTCCAAATTGACCTTTATTACCGCTGCACTATAATGGGACTACCTCAACTGCCACAATCGGTGCAATATTAGTTTTTAAATTGAGATAACTTGGCTACATTTTTGGGAAAGATGTGTCAACTCTGTTTAAAATAAGTAATGGTTTTACTATACTTTTTGTATGTTAGTTTTTACAAAGTATTTATGCTTAGATTCAGAAATTCTGTGGGAGATTCTATTTAATTTGTAGATGTCCTAATTTCAAATGAATATATTTGAAGGTGGAGCTAACTCGAGGTCTAACGGGTTTAGTTTCTCATACGTAAATATTTACAACCTGCTAAGTCTTTTTCTTGGTGAAAACTATTATCTTCACAGAGTTCAGTGAGCAGGAAGCTCTTTCGAAATAAAATAAACTGAACAGCATCTCGGTAGCCTTGAGTTTCTAGAATTTCTGATCACAGTAGGCCTTTGCTACATCCCAGCCCTTGGGTCTTGGGTCTGTTCAAACTCATAATCAGTCCAAGTCTCGTAGAGAGCACAACATTTTTCGGAGCTGTACAAAATTTCAAGTTTTCATATATTTTATGGAGGGAGGAGCTGGAGAACCTTCCTCCCTTGGTGAAAGGATTTATTTTAATAAACCATAACCAACCTGGAAGTTCATTTCTATGCAGTTTACTTATGTTGGGGGTCTTCCTTTCAGTTTTATATGGGGTGAAACATTGAGACAAATGATAAAAATGACTTCGCAACGTACATACATATATGTAACGTATGTGTCAACTTCGGCAATCTTCGGGTTTTGCCCATCTGTAGCTTACATCAAGAATGTATCTCTCTTGCAAAATACCCCTCCAAAATTACCCACTGATAAGTTATGGAACTGTTACGATGGAAGCATTTAAGAACATCTTCAGCACACATACGAAATCATTCGGGGAGAATTTATTCATTTCTGGCTACTAAACAATTTTAACCTTCGATGAATGATGGAACCTGGTCTTCATTTATGTGTCCCAGGGGAGAGGCCTGCCCAGGGTCCTCGATGCCCAGTCTGCATCGAGGAGCCCTGGCTCCCCTCTTGGTGGCTGTCCTCTTAGTCGGCTTTCTTGCTTGCCCCTGCTTCCGTCCTTGAGGCGGCTTTCTTCTAACTGGGCCTGGCCTCATCCTCGGGCAGCGTTTGGTCGAGTACCTCGTGGGCTTCCTCATCGCAGCCTTACGTTTGCGGGCCGCAGCACACGGCTTGGCTTTTTTAACCTTCACCAAACGTTTCTTCGCCAAGCACGGCTTGCGCTTTGCGAGTTTCCTCTGTTTATTCATCACGAAAATTTATAAAAAAGTTTTGGGGGAAAACTAAAAAAAAATATGATTACTTGAAATTTTTTATTGCTCCGAAAAATGTTGTGCTCTCTACGAGACTTGGACTGATTATGAGTTTGAACAGACCCAAGGGCTGGGATGTAGCAGCAAAGGCCTACTGTGATCAGAAATTCTAGAAACTCAAGGCTACCGAGATGCTTTTCAGTTTATTTTATTTCGAAAGAGATTTTTCTGCTCACTGGACTCTGTGGAGATAATAATTTGCGTATGGGAAATTAAGCCGGTTACACCTCGAGTAAGTTCCACCTTCAAATAACAAATATAGGTCGCCTAATGTACAAACATTAAAATTAATATAGTTACTAGCATTATAAAACAACAACGTTAATATGGGCACACTGTGTAATCTAGAGCTTGAAAAACATCGATGCTGGGACTCTAATCGATTAAACTATCGATTTTGGCTTTCCAAGTTATCTAAAACGTAGCTTTTTTTTCGACTATAGTGAAAATTAATGGGTTGAGATTGGAAATCTATTGAAAATAAGTTTGAAAAATAGGCAACAAAATATTCTAGGTATCAATAGATATACGTAAATCGCTAAGGAGGATCTTAAACCTAGAGAAAGTCTCCAAAACTAGGCTTTTTAAATTGATTTCGAATAAAACCGATGTGTATTTCCTTTTCATCTCTAAGACAATGTTAATATATTGCCTAGCACACTTTTGAAATCTGCTTTAATTGGTGTCAAATCCACAGGGTAACATTTATCGATTAATAACGATAACAATTACCGATACCTATATCGCGTACATAAACCTGCACTTTTGAATCGATAAACTACTAGTTGCCCCTTCGAATGATTACAGGCCTTCCCCAAGCGCCCCACAAGTTAAGTCGTTAATTTTTGGTTTTCAAATTTTTTATTTGTTTGCAAAGAAACCTGGCTGCCAGCCACGCCCCCCTCGGCCGTCGGCGAATGGATTGGGTGGAGTGGGTGTGCGTGAGTGGGCGTTGGTTGTGGTCGCGGGCGGTGGGCGGTGGGCGGGTGGCATGGATCAGGCCGTGTTTTAAAACATACATAACACTAATCAGCCGGAGACCGGACGCCGGATGACTGGTCAGCCGCTTCGGGGGATGCCGGAGTCGCTGCAGTCACCGCAGTCCGGCGGCCAACCACTCTCACTTGACTGTTACGCTTAGTAAGAGGGAGCCGCATAGCTGCCGTGGTGCTGGTGTCCATGGCCGGAGCCATAGGGACCCTCGCGCTCACCGGCGATGCTGGCGAGAGCGGACAGGCCCTGGTTGCCACTCTGGAGCAGCTGGTAGCCGGCGCTGGCGGCGGCGGAGTCAGCTCCCGAAGCGTAAGCGGGCAGGGCACGACCGCTGTCGTGCTGGCCATGACCGGATCCGTGGGGTCCATTGCTGTGACCGCCGTGTCCGTGTCCGTGTCCGTGTCCGCCATGACCGTGTCCGTGTCCGGAGCCGGAGTGAGATCCCTGGCCGTAGCCCTGCTTGTTCTCGTTGACGAAGTACTTCTCTGCTGGCGGCTTCACCACGTTGACGAAGACGGGCTCCACCTTGACGCGACGTGGGTGGTGCTTGACGTAGACCTTGCGCAGCACGATTGCTGGGGGCTTGTGGAGCACCACGGGAGCGGGCTTCACCACCAGTGGGGGATGGTTGACCAGGACCTTGGTGGGCGGGCGCTTGACGATGATGGGGGCGGGACGGTGGATGAGGATCTCACCCTTGTTCTGGGGATAGGTGATCGAGGAGGTGAGGGTGTTGCCCTTGGTGTTCACCGGCTTGTAGGGGATGTTCTGGTCGGAGCCATAGCTGCTCTGGCCGGAGCCATAGCCGCCCTGGCCGCCAGCCTGGGCGACGCCAGCGGCATCAGCTCCAGACTCCAGACCCTGGGGTCCAGCACCAGCGTACTCGCCACCAGCTCCGCCAGCAGATCCAGCGGCAGCTGCGGCCGCCGAAGCAGCATCAGCGCCATCGGAGCCACCATGTCCGCCGGACACGGGTCCGCCATAGCCCTGGGAACCGCCATAATTGGCGCTCGCACAGGCCTGCAATAAAGGAGAGGGAAAGGGATTAGTTTTTGGAATCAAAGTGATATATTAAGGCTAGTTTCATCTGATTTTTTAGATTAATTTAAAAAAAATTGAACTTGTTTACATTTGGAGAGTGCTTCTCAAACTGGATTTATCGGAACGATGGAATCAAAAGAGCAATCGAATATGTTATCGATGTGAAAAATCCCTATCGAAATCAAGAACAGGGCTATTACAGTTTTTAAGCTGCCATTTTTTTCAAATGGCTTCACTGTGAGTCCCAGACCCAGACTTGGATCCTACGGATTGGAAAACTTACGATCAGGCAGGCGGCTAGCGCCCAAATGTAGGTCGATCTTGTCATGTTGTCCTCCGGTGCAGTTCCAGTTGCTTTTCGGCCGCTGGTTGTGCTCCCACTTGGATAGTCGACTGTCTTCTGCTGCCCTCCATTGGCGGCCTGCTACTTTAAATATGCTCCGGATGGGTCTCCGGCATTGGGTACGTGACATTTGGCCCAGTGGCGACTCCGGTGCCGGCGGTTCCGCTCCGCTTTGTTGTTGCGCCCCCGACAGTGGCCGCTGCGAGAACATGGCCAAACGCTGATAGATCGCACGCATCTCATCGCATCGCACCCGGCGCATATCACGGCGTCTTCAGCAGCAGCTTCAGCTTCAGCTTCAGCTTACAGAGAAACCCAAGCCGCAAGCGAAGCCAAGCCAAAAACAGCAAGAACCCAACCGAGAATCGGAATCAGCTGCCGGGCATTGGATCTCGGCCGCATATCGAGGTCCGAACGTCTGCGCAGATTGCGAAAATAGTTCCGCATTGGCAGACATACTATATGGCATCATATGCCACAATTCGGAGTCGGAGTCGGAGTCGGTAAAAGAGAGAGAGAGGGAGAGGGAGAAAGTGAATATAGCAACTCGATTTGTGTACAACTTGAAAGGACCTTTTTAATTTAATATTTAAGAGAATGGGTTCTAGTTTACTTTGGATTTAGGATCTAAGAGCTTTATAACATTGTATTGTCTTAAGGCTCTCCCTCTTGTAACTCTTGAAGAGAGAAGAAAAGCCACTGACCTCCTCTTTATGGGTTCTGATGCACCTATACGGCATACATAGATCTTTGGAATTTCCTTTATTTATCTAGGTCGAACTCCAATTATTTGATATATCTAAAGACTCAGATGTTTTTCAATGGGCTTAAAAACTATTTTAAAAACAGACCACTGAGAAGATTTAATCTGAGGTATTAAGATCCATTAAAGGAAACCGAAGAAAGATATAAAATTATATATATGTATTACCACCTAAGAATGGCGATTAAAACTGTGCATATTTTATATATACTTCACGGTATTAAGACCAATTTTATAGTCTCTACAAGGATATTTAAAACATAATTAGGAGTATTCCATATTTTTTTTTTATGTATTTTCATATATATTTACATTATTTCCATAAGATAGACCTGCTCATTTTTAAGCTGACGTTTTTATGGATAGTTACAGTAATTTTATTAGTAGTTATTATTATTTTTATTATATTTTTAAAGGTTTTTTAAAATAATTTTTTTTTACCTAATTGATATCAATTCAATATTGGGAGGGAACTTTTCCTCGCAACATATTTTGTAAAGATAATAAAAATCCAAACACTGCATAAAAAATGTATAATCATATAAATAGGAAAACCAAATATTTATCAAGATTTCTTATTAAAGATTAAACAATTATTCTGTAGACATTTACCCTAGAAAACTTTTCGATGTTTTTCTATGCAAAAATCGATCTTTAATCGATTAAAATGGTTGCTTTTTCCAGCTGATCTAGGGAACAATTTTATTGCTTATTAGCTTTTGATGTTTTCTATGCCGAAAATTAAATTTAAATCGTTTAGGTTCGATTATTTTTCCAGCTTTAGACAACTTGAGCAGTTTTCGATGTTTTTCTATTAAAAGAAATATTTGTAATTGTTTAGTATCGATTATTTTTGCAGCTCTAGTGAATATGAAACCTCAGCTTTGTGGTTCAATCAAGTTTCTTATAAGTAAGTACGAGCTCAGGCAACAACAGTGTGAAACAATTCGATTAAAAAGCTACAGATACAGATAATATCTACAGAATTATCAATCATGAATTATCCATGGTAAAATATGTAAGAGATACTGTTACTATCTGGATAAATATATCTTGTAAGCGGTATCTTACGGTATCTTGCGAATAAAGCAGCTTTCTTTTAGTATATAGAGTTGCAGTTTAATAACTGGAAGTATACAAATTAATAAATAAGTATTACGTTTTATTGAATCTTGAACTTGGTGAGTGTTATAAATATTAGATAAATGTAGAATATTGGTTTGTGATTTTTGTTTGTAAATTTACGCAACGATTTCTGTCAATTTATCGAAAAACGGGGTTTTAAAGGTTTAAGTTGTAAGCTTGCACTGTTTTTAATTTTCTCAAAAATATAACCAATAAATTATCAGTTGTTTTCAAGATTTTTTTAATGTAATCTGACTCTATAGTATGAAGTAAATGGTATACATAATTTATATTTAAGTGTAGTAAGCTTAGTTCAGACTTGCCTCCATAATTAAGCCTTCAAACTGGGTAGTTAACTAGCTAAGCAAAGCAATAAATATATATACATTTTATATAGCACTGTAATCACTTTCCATTTCCCGTCCCCCTGCCCATTGAAATAATTTCCACGAATCGTTTACATTTTAAGCATTTTCTTCTTTTCATCTTTTATTTTCCATTTGCACTCAGCGCGCACTCGGCCAACAAACGAATAAAATAAAAAAGAAATCAAAAAGCTGGAAAATTGAAATGAAAGCAGCCGCAACGAGCTGAGGGGGATCCTCTTCCACTCCTTAGTAGTTGTTCTGGCCATAGGGCGCGGGGCTGGCGTACAGGGGAGCCTCGTGGTTGGCGGAGTAGCCATCGGCGGAGGAGGCGGCACCGGCGGCGGAAGCGGCACCGGAGCTACCATAGCTGGGGCCATAAGCCTGCGGCTGGTGGTTGTACTGGGGGGCAACCACGGGGGCCAGCGGAGCCTCGATCTTCTTGCCGGGCTTGTAGACCTTGACGTAGACGGGGTTGAGGCTGAGGGGCGTGGGCACCTTGTTGATCACCTCCTGCTGGTAGATGACCGAGGGCTTGATCTTGTAGATCACCGGGTTGCCACGGACGACGGTCGGGGGACCGCTGTTCACATGGGCTGGGGGTGCACCCGGCTGGTGGACAATGATGGGGGGCAGGGGCTGGGTGGCGATCACCTGGTGGTTGTTGTGGCCCGAGGGCACCAGCAGGGAGCGGAACAGGTGCTGGTCAACGAACTGCGGCGACACCACCTTGATCTTGCCCTGGCGGATGTTGCTGGCCAGATTGGTCTCCGCAAGCGACTCGGCGATGTCCTCGGAGTTCTTCAGCTTCTGGTAGTTCGGGTCGGCGTTCAGTGCCTGGAGCTGAGCCTGGACGCGGCCCAGACGGCGGGCCTCCTCCGGCGTGGGCTGGATCTCGGCCTGCGAGGCGATCTGGTTGGCCGCCGGCTGGTTGCCGCCAGTGGCCACGTTCACGTACTCATCGAGTCCGCCATTGGGACCGCCGGACAGATACTGTCCGCCATGGTGGCCAACGTGGTGACCATGACCATGATTATGACCATAGTTGGCGCTCACCAGCTGAGGGGGAGAGAAGAGAACCACAATTAGTTGCGAATTACAGGAGATGATGGACTTGGGAATTCTAGGGATAGGGATTCTTCAAATACTAACCGGCGCGGCGGCGATGGCGAAGATGCCAAACCAGAGACCGAGTTTCATGTTGCCGTTTACGTGTGGATTGGATCGTCTACTGCTCGGTGTCTGGCGGCGACTCCGGCTCTTTATAGCGCCTATAATCGCTGGCCACCACGGCCGGCTACGTGATCCATCTCCATTTCCGATTTCGCCGCATTGTTGTCTCGCCATCGTGCCCAGATCGGAGACAACCTCCTAACCCCCACAGTCAGTCGGTCGTCGGTCGTCGTCAGTCTGCTTTCCGCCCCATTGCAATCTTCTCTTTGTGGTGGGTCGCCTTGGCCTGAATCATAGGTGGTAACTCTGCCGGAGATACCCCCGAATCTCCCAAAAATCTCTCTATCAAATCTCTGAAAAACTGCAGATCAAGTTCCGAGTATCTTTCTCTTTAAAAGTATATATCTTCCAGCTGATAAATGTTTTTGGGGGATGCTGTCTGGTCTTCTTCTCTTTGAGAGTTCGGGTAAAGTTATACGACTTTAAGGTAATTCTTACGCTTTGCAGAGCTTTCTGATTTTCTCTTCGAATTATTGAGAATTATGTTGAGGCTTTAAAGGTTGGTCTTTGATTCGCTCTTTGAAATTATTTGTAGATTAATCTGAGTATTACGAAACTCGGGCTTACTGATTATAGTTTCAGTGCTTTTCCACATCTTCTGCTTAAAATCATTTCTATCTGATTAAATTTCCACCGATAACTGAAACAGATTATAAAAGATTTCCCGAATAGATTGAATTTAAGTTACAAGGTCTTGTTTTGTAATAGAGTACAAAGTTGAAGACTGTCTTTAGTAGAATCTAGTAGGCATTTTAGTGAGTGCTTAAACTTTCATCATGAACTTCTAATGTAGCTCAATTTGAGCCTATTTATTTTGTATATTTACTTAAATATGTATTACCCTAAACTTTCAGGTAAATTAATATATGTATGTATGTGTCTTTAAATGCAACAAATTACACAGATTCAAATCTATATGAAAGTATCCCTTTTGTGTCGTTTGATTCGAATTTCAGCTTATTTTTGAAGAACTTTTAGTAAATACTTGTTTCAAATTAAATTTCTTAGATTGTTTTATTTTTTAGACGTACAGATACTTATTAATTTATTTAGAAAGACAAATGTAATAAAAAAAGTTAATTTTTACGAGTAAAACCCCGTCTCTTGACCTTTTTGTTGATTCTTGTTCTAGCCTAAATATTTTCTCTGTTTTATTATTAAAAGTACAACAAACTATTCTGTAATCATCGAAATAAAAGCTTTGCAATAGCAACTATTTAAGTAATAAATATTCCAATTGTTTTAATACGCTAAGAAATAATTGTTTATAATAGGGAATTTTTTAAATATTTTACTAGATTGGCAGATAATTGAAGAATACATTTTTTAATAAGGAATAGAGAAATATCTGCATACTTTACAAATGGTCAATAACTCATATAACGAAGTCGGATATAATTGTGGAAATATAAACACCCAGACAAACAAATTACCACAAAAAAACTAAGACCGAAATTCCTACTTCAGTAGACATGTCTTCGTTATTTTTTTAAGACCAGTTTCTTAAATTATGATCATCAATTTATATATAAAGGACTCTCAAGAATTATTGTATAGCTCTAGGCACTAATTTGTCGTTCAGTTTAAATCCCATTTATTAATAGGATCAACTCACTGTTTTTGAATGTTTCCTATTCAATCAGACATTAATAAATATTTGTTGAAAATATATACAAGTCCGATATATTAATTATATGCAGTCTTTGGGATAAATATCCTGAATAACCGAAAATGCTGTTTTCTTTATCGTAAATTAGTTTTTCCCACATATCAAATTGTTATGTTTTTCTTTCTTTTATTTTAAATTAAATATCCTTAATCTCTGTGTCTTTGTGTACTTTTGGTGTTTGTTTTTGGTGTGTGTGTTCTTTGGGTGTGTGTTTGTGTGTGTGTTTTTTGGGGTGTGTGTTTGTGTGTGTCAGCCTCATTTACAAAAGCTCCAAGGAACCGCTTCAGAGACCTCTTCTGTAGAGAAGGTACGTGAGATCGCGCGTGGGCCGACTGCCGTAGTCGTTGAACGGCGACTTGAAGTTCAGCTGGCTGTCGAAGGAGTCACCTTCGACCTCCTCCTGGCCACCAGCTCCTCCTGCTCCCCCTAGGCCGGAACGCACTGGCGCTGGACTGGATTGGGAAGCATGCAGCTGATCCTCGCTGGAGTTTATGATGTAGCCCTGATTCTGGGGCTTCTGGTAAGTGTTGGGTCTGTAAAGAGGTGTTTCTGGGTACTGGTGTGGTTGTTGTTGTGTGTGTTGTTGTGGGTGTTGTGGGTACTGTGGGTATTGTTGTGTGTGTTGTTGTGACTGAGGTGTGTAGTGTTGACTGTGCTGCTGTGCGTAGTTGTAGCGCTCCATCTGCTGCTGTGCCTGCTGGTGGATGAGATACTTCTGCTTCATGGCCAGCGACCGCCTATCGAAGCTCTGCTGCTGCTGCTGCTGCTGCTGGTTCCGCCTGGCGTAGCCACCCTCATCCGGCCGCTCGGCCCCCGGCAGGTACTCGTGGTGCACCTCCTCGTGGACACCGTTCTGGGTCTGGTTGAGCAGCCGGTTGTACTCCTCGTTGGTGCCGCCCACCTGGAGGTGGATGGCGTGCTTGAAGTCATCGCCCAGATGCTTCAGCCAGAAGCTCTCATCCACCTCGCCGGTGGTGTAGATTCTGGTGGTCTGTCCACTCTTGGGTCTACCCGAACCCGTTCCGGCACCCGTGGCAGCCATGACATCAACGACATCGTACTGCTCTTCCTCTCCACGCTTCTGTCCCGGCCCGGACATGGGCTCCACGCGGGCAGCCTTACGGAGATCGCCATTGATCAGCCGATCGGTGGTGTCCTCCGACTTCGGACTTGGAGTCGTACTGGGACTGGTGCTGCCACCGAAGGCCTCCTCATCGCTGGGCGTGGTGTCGCCGCGGTTCTATTGAGAGGAAATTAATATCGAGATTATAAAGATTGTTGTTGGAAATCTCCACCATTAACTCTAACTCACCTCGCTGAGAGTCCCCAGAGGCGCTGCTACCAATAGGAGCAACAATATTCTGGGCCATTTTGGCCACATTTTGGAGCAGTTTAAGTTCAACTGAAGCCCCAGTGGCCCATGGATTCCATTTAAATAGCCGCCGAAAACGCAGCCACATGAGCATGTCCAACAGCCACAACAAAAAAAGACGTGCCGGGACGTGATCTATAACCAGATACAACCATCAGATGCCTCATCCACACGAATCTCCGGCGATCTTGATGCGTCAGTCGATGGCGAGAGAGTGCTTCCAGGGTCATTTGAATTCTTTTGCTCTACTCAATGGGCTTGGGTTCGGGTTCGGGCGCTGCTGGTTTCGTCGAGATCTTCTTTTCTGGATCTTCTGGTTAAGTAAGTAAAGTAAGTATGTATGTGCCATTAATGGAGTGTTGTAATACACGGTTTACATGGTGAAAGTCAGGGGCTTATCGAATATAAACGAAACCCAAATATAACTCACAAAATATCAACATAAAGTTGAGAATATTAAAAGAAAATATCAACTAAAAACCTCTTCAAAGCACAGCCTTAAAAGCAAAAGGTTATTTTTCATAGGCCTTAATTTAATTATTTCACTTATTTTCTAAAGAGTAACACCCTTTTAGTTGTATTTTGTTTAAATATGTTGGTATGGCATTGTTTGTTTTGATTTTATCTTATTGCGTCTTTTCTTTTTCGCTTCCCGTGCCAAAGTGGCCGTATCCTTTTGTTCTCCCGATTAATCTCTACAATAACGCGGTTATCAATTATCGATTAATTTTATACAGTTTGGCCACACCAGATAATAAGGTGTTTTCAAAAAAATGTTAAAACTTTTATGGAAAACAGAACTGAACAATAATGGCAGTTAATATTTTTGTTAAAACCAAGTTTATGCTGCATTTTTATCTCTTTGTTATTGTAATTTATATTTAAAATGCATAGACTTTATTTAAGGATTGATAAATACGATGTGAAATTATTTTTAAATAAATTTTTAAAATTTTAAGTTCAGAAACATAAAAACTTAAAATTGTTAGGATTGCTCTATGATCATAGAGTGTTAATTCCTTTATTAAATGGAGCTATATATTTTGAAAACCAATGGATGGTCCGCTATAGGTTTGATTATCTTTTAATAAATTACATAAGGAATATCCCTAGGGACCTTCTATTCCAGAGCTATATAACTTTTTTTAGTAAAGCTTAACAACATTATTTGGCAAAACGAAAGGAAGTATTGAAAGTACCCAACCGATCGCATCTGTAAACATACTTACGAATAATCCGCACAGAGTTCTGCAAAATCCGCTCGAAATGTTTTGCTTTTGCGGGCACGAAGTGTCTGCTGTTTTTTGTGGCTTTTGGCAATATGCTTTTATTTGTGGCATCATTATCGGCGAGTATATCTTTGGGCTTTCAATGGTATGCGATCGCAAGAATTCGGTCGCTGAATGATCTGGCTATATGTTCCCCCCAAAGAGACCAACTATGCCATTGACAGATCGTGATAAATGTGTGTGGTCGTACACGTATTAATTGGCTTAGTACATATACTATAGTATAGTATAAAGAGACTCTAATGATGCAATCCAATGATGAGTGTGATGCTTTTATGATTTTATGCTTTTAACATTATTTTGTAATTTAAGTATCTGTTTTATCAGCATCAACAGGGGAGTTGGTCTAGCCATTTTTGTAAGTTTATTAGTTGCTATTTGTTTGTCCCTGTCCGTTCGTCTTTATCCGATTATCTCTGTTCCTTGGTCTCTGTGCGTTCGTGTCTGTCCGTTTATTTTTGTCCTTCCATCTGTGGGGACCACCCTGTGGGATCGGAATCTGACCCCTTGCCAGCGTCTATCTAACAGCTATTCTGGCGTTAAGCTTAAAGTTAGGCACGGTCTCTCTATTACTTCATCTGTTTTCCTTCGTCTTTCCGTTCATCTGTCCTTCTCTTCGTTTCTGTCCTTTCGTTTCTATCCACTATCATTTTGTCTCTATCCGTTCGTCCATGTTCGTTGGTTCCTCTGCATTCTTCTCTGTCCGTTTTCCTCTGTCCGTTCGTTTTTGTTCCTTTGTTTCTTTCTGTTCGTTTCTGCCCCTTCGTCTCTGTCCATTCATCTGTGCGTTCGTTTGTCCTACGCAAGTTTCAGAGCTGGAAAATAATAGAAAAATCATATTTAATTCTTATTTCTCAACAAAAATCGAAATACAGTAATTTCAAAGGCAGATTTAGGCTTTTTAATATATATCTTATGAGTTATATTGCCCGTAATATTCCAGAACATTTAAAAGATGCAAAAGATCACAGAGTAACCATATTAATGGCTTTATTACCAAATATTTCATCAAGTAGTAATAATCTTTGACAAAATTATAAGAGTTTGTGAATAAAAGAAGCATACTTTCGGGGGGATTCTACCTCCATTAAAGACCGGAATCAAACCCCAACCCGAACCCGAATTCATAGAATCGAACTGATTTTTGATGGAGCAAACAAACACTTTATTGAACTTTTAAAATTGGGGCCAGCAGAAAGCGGAAGAGGTAAACATTTTGTAAGCAAATTGAGGTTGGGACTTTGACTTGGACTTGGCCGGAGACGGAGACCCAGAAGCGGGTGCTCCACTGGCCCAGTTTGGGCCGCATTTCAAGCCGAGCTCAGCAGATTGGGCTTCTTCAGTAGCTGTCGCAGCTGCAAAGAGAAGAAAGACGAAGCGATTGGTGAAAAAACAAAATAAAGAAACGCCGCAATATTTTTGAATTTAGTTTTTATATTCAGTTTTTTCTTTTTTTTTCGGGCTTTGCTTGTTATTTTTGGTCTTGGTTTTGGTCTTGGGTTTTAGGTTTTCTAACTAAGGTAAAGTAAAGTAAATCTAAGGCTCCTTCGAAGGAATCTAGAACCAGGCTCTGAGGTAGTCCGAGATGGGCGGCACATTGTAGGTGTCCACACTGTAGCCGTTCTGGGTGTGGCTATTGTAGCCATAAGTCTTGGCCGGCCGCGTGGAGTAGTCCGCCCTGAGGGCGTGCTCCGGCTCCGTGGCCGAGTCGAAGCCCCAGCCGCCCAGGCGGCCATCGATGAGCTTCCTGAGGAAGTCCGTCGTCTGCTGCTTCTGCCCGGGCTCCGGATCGACCAGGCTGCCCTCGGTGGAGGCATAGTTATAGCCCGGATGGTGGTGGTACACAATGCCGGAGATCATGCTGTCCAGCTGCGAGTCCGACACATGCTCCACGGGATAGCCGCCGCCCAGGCCGTGGCCGTGGCCGTGGCTATGGCTGTGGCTGTGGAGAGGGGCACCTCCTCCTCCATACGAGCGGCGTGTGACCGCCTCCAGATCCCCGGCAAACTGCAAGGGGGTGGAGCTGCGCTCCAGCGGATCCGGCACCGAGGTGGTGGACAGCAGCGTCCGCAGCTGCGAGTCGTCCACGAACTTGTAGTCCGCCCCATTGCCGCCGCCGTGCTGGAGCAGCGGCGATGGGATCTGGAGCAGGGGATAGTAGCCGAAGGAGGAGGCCGCCCTCTTGGCCGGAATCGAGTTGGGCAGCTCCTGCTCCTCCGCGGGCGTGGTCTCTTCAACGGGCATCTCTGTCTGGATCGGAGACTCCGAGCCTGGCTCTGGATCTGGCGGCGGTGCCAGTGCCGTCATTGCTCCGCAGCCCACATGGCACTGGCCCGGCTTGAAGTCCGGATTCAGAGTCTCCGGCATGAACTGTATTATCTCGGGGGCCGTGAGGTCGATCTGCGAGCGCTCCTGCTCCAGGAGATCGAACTCTCCCTTGATGTCGCGCTTCCGCAGACGATGGCTTGTGCCCAGCCAGCTCGAGGGCGTCTTCTTGGTCTTCCGCTTGGACTTGCCAGCCGCTGGCGGTGACTCCACGGACAGGAGGCCAAAGAGGCGCTGCTTCTTGTGCTCCCGCTCCTGCTGGGCGGCCAGATCCTTGTGATAGAACTTGACGTAGCGCGTCGGACGCTCCTGGAGCTGCTGCTGGCGCATGAGCCGGCGGCGGAGGAGGGAACCGGGCGGACGGAGATCCCTACGCCGGCGTATCGCATTCGGCGACCTGACCGGAGGGGCTACGTACCTGGGCTTCTGGCTGGAGCAGCTCGAGCAGCTGCACGACGACTTGTACTTGGCCTGGCAGTCTGGAGGGGAGAGGGAGGTGGTTAATGAGAGATCTTGGACACTCCCGAGTGGTCGGACTTACCCCCCTTGTTGATGGCGACCCTGTCCACCTTGGCGTAGAGCTTGGCGGGATTGGTCTTGGGCGGCGGCGGCGTGCGTGGCTGCTCCACGGTGAAGTCGAAGCTGTAGCTGATCTTGGCCTTCGTCTGGACGGGCTTCTCCACGCGGTAGCCGTAGTCGCTGTTCCCGTACTTCTTGGGCTTGGGCGGATTGGGAACGTTCAGCTGGTAGCCCAGCTGGGTGGGACAGGCACAGCCCTCGTCCCCGGTGTAGACGACCTCGACGGGCGCCGCTCCCAGTGGGGAGGCGTGCAGCACGAGCACGAGGAGCAGGCCCAGGCTCAGGCCGAGAGTGGCGGTCGTTCTCATCTCGCTTGGCATCGGATTCGGATTCGGGTTGATCTGCTCGGTTGTCCGCCTTGGTGGCTACTAGCCGCAGTCTGCGCCGGTGCATTCTTTATATCGCCTCGCCGAGAGTGGCATCCGAGGCACGGGCACGGGCACGGGTCATCGGCAATCTCTCACGCAGCTCCGGACCCCAATGAACTTGACTTTGAGCAAGGTTTTCTTGGGGAGACGGGCGATGGGAGACCGAGTCGCCGGCTTCACTTTGTTATGGTTTTTTCGCTGACCGCTGACCTTTCCAAATAGTTCGCCGCGGGTCGTGTTTTCTGTCAAAAGTCATGTTCCCGGCGTTCGCAGCTTTCTTCAGTGTCGCCCCGT